>OX415252.1:110255283-111532706 GCA_948329865.1 Linaria vulgaris
TATGGATTTGATCATGTAGATGAGGATAATGAGAAAGAAGCCGATAATGAACCAGCTCAAGTATTTTTCACCTACTCATGAACTGGTTGGTAACCCTAATTATAAATAATATTTATAAACCTTGTGGTATTCACTACACCACCGGCATATGAGTTTGGCATTTCGACCACCTTATTGAATAGTGAAACCAAAGGTACTATATTCAAACACCACCGTACCTAAATCCAAAAAACAATTGATGTTTGAATTAGGTTATAGAGGATTTTCGCTGACAATCTACATGTTCCTCCAGCGAAAATTCTCTATGGCATTGCCTATGGCATCTCTATTTTAATGACAAGTGTCATGTGGGTCCAAGCAGAAATAAGACTCTGTTTGCTGATAAAATACAATACTAATTACATAGCTACACATGGCAAACTTCTACAAAAATAAGGAAACATGAGAAAAGGAAACAGAATCCTAACAGAATCCAATAACCTATATTCTATTAAACACATCAAAAAAAGAGAAAAATCCATGCAACTTAATATTTTAAAACCTAATCCATGCAGCCTAATATTTTAAAACATAAGAACAACACGAGGAACCCTTGCTGTTTATTGTAAAACCAAAATATCAGAAAAACTTAAAACACCAGAATTTTCTCCACACATAGAGAAAATAAAGACTACAAGTAATGTTCATTCTTTCTTTAGTTGATGTTTTTGAAGTATTCATGAGTTTTATGATTCTAACAGCCAAGTGAATCAATCCAGTTAATAAGAATTAGGGTTAATATTCCTTCAATTACATGATATATATATATATATATATATGTGTGTGTGTGTGTGTGTGATTGTGTAAGAAACAGATTCTTACAACATCAATTAAAAAAAATCGATGGAGGCTTTGGAGCAGTAGTTTTTGGATTTTTCTACCTTGAAAATTCAATTCCATAAAATATTGTAATTGCACAATTGCCCTTTTTCTTTTGGTGGTAGTCTTGTAATAGAGCTTCAAGATGGTATGAAGGTTTTGTGTTGGCTCTTTTATCACCAATAATTAATAAACAAGTGGGTTTTGAATTTATAATGAACAAATTAGTTTTTTGATATGGTAATAAAAAGCATGCATAGGAATGTCATATACTCATATTCCTATATATTACGCAACAAAATGGAGGATGAGTTTCTGCCAGATAATATAGTTGTGTACATTGAAAGGAAGTTATCAGAATATATTGATGCCGATTAAAAAATTTATGGATTTTATGTACGGAAGGACCGAAGAGTTCAAGTTCGATAAATTTTTACTTGTTTTGCTTAACGATATGTAGCTTTTATCATTTTGACTCGAATAATGAATATTTTCTCATTCTACGCAGTATATTTTTTTGTATATGCTTTTATTACATGTACTTAAACTTTTAGCAGCCCAGGGTAAAAAAAAATCATGGGTTCGCCATGGTTCGAAAGGGATATCGGATACTAGGCAACGTAGAAGACCAATGGAGCGACTTACTGGGCTCGTCCCTGTTAGCTCGTTCATTTAAGCTTCCAATACCTATGTATTTCACTGGTTGATTGAACAAAGTTTTGTAGGAGTCCATTCTACAATCAAAGTTCATTGAATTACGATGCTTGAAATATATAAAAGAGGTGTTGAATCGATTAATGAAGTACTCTCAGTAAATTAAACGTTGTAGTTGCTATACTTGTTGTAATATTAGCTTTAAAATATTTTCTAGGGGTGATCATAAAACTGTCAAACCCGGCCCACCCGTGTAACCCGACCCGTAACAACCCCAACCCGCCAGTTTTAATTTTTAAATTGGGCCTGCAGTTTATTAATGTGCAGCCCGTTATATAATGGGCGGGTTACGGATCAGCCCCAAATAAACCCGACCCACCCGCCCCTTACATATATATAATTTTTTAGGGTTTTTACCTTCACTTTGCTACTGCCGTCTCTTCATCACCAGTCATCAGTCATCACTCTAATCAGACACGGCGCCGATTTTTGGTGCAAGCTTGCAAATCGGAGGTATAGTATCCTCTTTTACATATTTTTATTTATATATTTGCCCCTTCAATTTCACTACTTTAGTTGGGTTGAAGCAGAGTTGCTATTTTCTTAATTTTGTTTGTGCTGACAATTATGAGCGGGATTCGAATGCCAACTGAATCTGATGAAACAAATATGTACATCCAAAATTGATTACTGTGGTGCTTACAATTAGGTTATTGATTAGTAGGCTCCACAATTGATTGAACTTTACATCACATGATAACCGAGATTGGATTTCTAATTTAATGCTTGTGAACTACTTGTTTTGTTTTTGCTAATTAATGTCAGATATTGAGAAATTGCTCATGTGTTACGAAGTACTTAATATTGAGAATCCTTCCTCTTTTCAGTACTTTATTGGTTAGTTTTTATGTTTATACTTTTTTTTTACCTAATTTGTTATGGTCTGTTAATTTAAGTTTGTTGTTATTTTGTTGTGTTAACAGGTTTCTAAATGGCCAAAGCATAGCATGAGCACATTATTGGAGCAGCAACACATTAATGAACTTTCTAAAATGCTGAATGATTATTAATTTATTTTCTGTCTGACCTGAATATTGCTACTTATATTCTGTTTTGGTTTGTTAGCAATCTTGTGGAATTGCTAGGCTTCTTGGATGCTGAAAGCTCAACTAGATTCTGCATTTTAAATATTGATACAAATTGATGCTTGTGCATTTAGCAAAGCATTGGTGGAAAGAAATTAACAAACGATATACGTATTACTTTTTTATTATACCCGCCAACCCGCGCACATTCGATGCATCCGCAAGCAATCTGTTATGCACGATTTAAAAAATTATACCGCAGCTTCAGTTTGGAAATTTAGTAACCCGCTTCTGTCGGGTTGGGTTGAAAAATTAAAGAAACCCGCTTAAATCCGCCCGCGTGCACCCCTAATATTTTCGCAACTACCTCGTTAAATGTGATGAATGTCTTGATTATAAGCATAATTGATTTTTATTACATAAGCTTTGAATTATCCATGATATTATATGTGCAAATCACGATAGATCATGAGTGAGTAAAGAGTCTGTGTCTGTGCATATTTTTCGTAAGCTAGATAATGTGTGAGTACAGAGACTATTTGTGCATACTTCATGTACAATTATATTTTCTTCCACAGTAATTTCATGGTTGTAGTTTTTATATATAAGGCCTTACATTGAAAAATAATTGTCAGGATTTGGGGAAGAAAGGGTGGATATTGGAGGCAAAGATTGGATTTTTGACGTTGATCGTGAAATTGGGGATCGAATTGGTTAGTCGTTTTGAGAAGTTTTAGAGTCAATTTTACATTATTTGCACTATTGTCCTTTTGGGGTTTAAAGTCAATTTTACATTATTTACACTATTTTCTCTTTTGGGGTTTAGAGTCAATTTTACATTATTTACATTATTGTCCTGTTGAGTCATTTACCATTTTACCCTTAGTTGTTAGTATGTGATAGAAGCGTCCTTGTACTTTGAATATTAGGCACGATTTTGAAGGAATCTTGGTGATGTCAGCAGCTGAGGTCATGGCAAGTATATCACGCCAGTATCATGCCTTGTTTTCATTATTCAGAAATTAATCAAAGAAAAATTAGCTACAACTCTCTTCTCCCTCTTATCTGCTCTCTCTCTCTCTCTCTCTCTATTAGCATATTTCACTTTCTTCCCCTTTATCATATCACATTTGTTACATTGGCCTTAGAGCCAGTTCTGGGTTGCGCTACTCTGATCACTATGATGGGATCCAACACCACACGGATAGAGGGTTTGGAGGAGGGCCAAAGGCACTTGGAGCAGGGACAAAGGATCCTGCAAGAGGGACGGGATGGGTTAAACACTGAGATGCAGGAGATCAAATCAATGTTAGCCCAATTATTAAAAAAAACAAAATAACAATGAAATGAATGATAATGCTCAATCTAGTCACTGCACACCTGGGTTAACCCAGTCAGCACCTTATCAGGGTGGATCTGGGATTTTAGGCTCACCCACTGGTAGAAATGATGGACAAGGTTTGAGGGGACCTAAAATGGATTTTCCCCACTTTGAGGGTAAACAAACCCGTGGGTGGATGAGGAAATGCACGCGTTACTTCTCACTTTGTCCCATGTCTGATGTTGACAAAATTATGTTGGCTGGTATGCACTTTGATGGTGCTGCTGAGTATTGGTATGTGGACAACATCGAAGGGAATGAGGCAATGGGTTGGCCTAAATTTGTTGAGCTGTTGTTGGAGAGATTCACACCTGCAAGAGGGGAGAACATTATTGGAGAATTTAATAAATTAAAACAAATCAACACGGTGGACAACTATACTCAACAATTTGAAGAGTAAAAATCTTATATGGTGCAAAGAGATAGGCACTTAGATGAGGATTATTTCATTAAAAGCTATCTTAGTGGGCTGAAGGAAGAAGTGAGGATCATGGTAGAGATGCTTAGCCCTGTGACTCTTAACCAAACTATACAGATGGCTAGAAAACAGGAAGCCATGTTGGAAGCCATGGGGAAACAACATAAGATGATGCCTAGGGCTGCACCCCTAGGGTTTAAGGGTAAGGGCCCTGGATGGAAACCCCCTGAGGTACCTAGAATAACTCAAGGTCAGGAGAGGTACCCCTCATTAAGAGGTTATCACCCTCTAAGATGGATGAAAATAGGAGGCAAGGGTTGTGTTTTAACTGTGATGAACCCTTTGTGCTTGGACATAAATGCAGGAGACTATTTGTGATAATGGGAATGGAAGGGGGAGAGGATGGAGATGAACACTTAGAGCTCACTGGAGAGGTGGAATAATTTGAGCCTAAGATCTCTGTACATGCCTTGGCACGGCAATCTGCCCTTGAGACTTTGAAGATGTTAGGGAAAGTTAAGGGAGGCACCCTCACTATACTGATAGACTCTGGGAGTACCCATACCTTCATAGATCAGCAGGCTGCTAAGAGGCTGAAGTGCCCAATGGAACACACTAACCCCTTAGGTGTGACCATAGCTAATTGAAGTAGAATGGAGAGTGTTGCTAGGTGCACTAACATGATCTGGGAGATGGATGGGATTGAGTTCATTGCTAGCCCTAGAGTATTGAAATTACCTGGATGTGACATGGTTATTGGAGTGGATTGGCTGAGGAGTTTGGGACCAGTAACCTTTGATTTTGACAGAAGACAACTCACTTTTTTCTTAGGTGGAGTGGGGTACACATTACAAGGAGTGGGGGAAAGTGGAGGACTGAAGCTAATAACATGTAGTAAGGCACAAAAACTGTTGTTAGAAGGAGGAAAAACTGCAATTGGCTGCTTACTCTTACTACAAGAAGATCCCCATGTTGGAGAGAGGGTGATAGCCTCTCAAATACAGGAAGTGCTTCAGGAATTCAATGATGTGTTTGAAGCTCCCACTCAATTACCTCCTAGCAGAGAGTGTGACCATGGAATTACCCTTATACCAGACACTACCCCATTCAAATCACACCCCTACAGGTACCCCTACTTACAGAAATGAGAGATTGAGAAACTGGTGCAAGAGATGTTGAGCACATGCATTATCCAACCAAGCAACAACCCTTTTTCTTCACCTGTTCTTTTAGTGAAGAAAAAGGATGACTCCTGGAGGTTTTGTGTGGACTACATGAGACTCAATGCCCTAACAGTCAGGAACAACTTTCCTATCCCATTGATAGAGGATTTGTTGGATGAACTAGCTCATGTTAGGTTCTATTCTAAGATGGACTTGAGGTCTGGTTACCACCAGATCAGGATGAGGGTAGAGGACATATCAAAAACTGCATTTGTCACTCATTCAGGCCACTTTGAGTTCAAAGTGATGCCCTTTGGGCTCACCAATGCCCCTGCCACCTTCCAGAGCTTGATGAACAAAATGGTTGTGGTGTTTTTTGATGATGTCCTGGTGTACACCAGAACACAGGAGGAGCATGTGGAACACCTTAAACTGGTGTTTGAGAAATTGAGAGGGGCTTCTTTGTTTGCTAAGGCATCAAAGTGTGTGTTTGGACAGGATTCAGTGGAATACCTGGGACACATTATTGAGCAAGGGACAGTCAGGGCGGATCCTTCAAAGATCCAGGGGATGGTAGAATGGCCAACACCTAAAAATGTGAAGGCACTGAGGGGGTTTTTGGGACTCACTGGGTATTACAGGAAGTTTGTGAGGCATTTTGGCACCATAGCCAAACCACTCACTGAATTGACAAAGAAGGGAAGGTTCCAGTGGAGTGAAGCAGCCTATGAGGCTTTTGAGAAGTTGAAGGAGGCAATGACCACTGCCCCAGTGCTTCAGTTGCCTGACTTCTCAAAGAAATTTGTGGTGGAAACAAATGCTTGTTATTCAGGCTTAGGGGCAATGTTAAGCCAGGAGGAACACCCCTTAGCTTACTTAAGCAAGGCTCTGGGTCCCACGAATCTGGGATTATCAGTGTATGAGAAAGAATTTCTGGCCATTCTGATGGCAATAGAGAAGTGGAGGTCATATTTGTTGCATGATGAATTTGTGATCAGAACTGATCAATAGAGCTTGAAATATCTGCTGGAGCAGAAAATCTCAACCCCCTTGCAACAAAAGTATATGACTAGGTTGCTAGGGTATACTTACAGGAATGAATACAAGAGGGACAAGGAGAACAAGGCTGCTGATGCCTTGTCCAGAAGAGGGGAGGCAGAAGCTGAGCTGTCAACTATCAGTGTACTCCAACCAGAATGGATGAAGGAGTTACACCTTAGCTATGAGGGAGATGAGTGGGCCCAGGAAGCTATTGCTCAATGTCTCCTAAGTTCCTGGGATGTGTCATATTGCAGCTATGAGCATCAATTACTAAGGTACAAGGGCAGATTATATGTGGGAAAAAAGGAATATTTAGGGAGAAAGTGATTGAATTGATGCATGGGAGCAGTGTGGGAGGCCACTCAGGAGTGATGGGCACTTTTCAAAGGGTACAAGCTGTGTTTTTGTGGCCTGGGCTTAAAGGGCATGTTAAGGAATGGGTAGAGAAGTGTGCAGTCTGTCAGACTTGCAAACATGAAACAGTGAAATGTCCAGGACTATTGCAGCCACTCAGTATCCCTGAGCAGTCTTGGCAACATATATCCATGGATTTCATTGAACAACTTCCTAAATCAAAAGGGAGGGACACTATTTGGGTGATTGTAGATAGGTTCTGCAAGTATGCTCACTTCATACCCCTGTCTCACCCCTATAGTGCAGCCAGCTTAGCTGAGGTTTTTATGGATTTTGTGTATAAACTCCATGGTTTACCACAGAGTATAGTCACTGACAGAGATAAAATCTTTGTCAGCACATTTTGGAGGGAATTGTTGAAAGTCCTCGGAGTGGAACAATACCTCATCACTGCTTATCACCCTCAATCTGATGGGCAGACTGAGAGGGTGAATCAATGTCTAGAGACATATCTCAGGTGTATGGTTGGGGGAAACCCTAAGGGTTGGGCCAAGTGGTTATCACTTGCTGAGTGGTGGTACAACACCAACTACCACTCAGCTATGGAGAGAACTCCATTTGAGATCATTTATGGTTACAAGGCAAGCCAATTAGGGGTGGAAACCTATCAGACAACTAAGGTGATTGGGGTAGCAGAATTACTAGCTGAGAGACAGCTAAATCTCAATAACATCAAGCACCAATTAGAACACACATAAAATCGTATGAAAGTACATGCAGATAAGCATCGTACAGAAAGAGAATTTGCAGTAGGGGATTGGGTATTTGTGAAGCTTAAACCATACATGTAATTGACACTACGCAAGGATATCTGCTGGAAACTGAACCCTAAATTTGCAGGCCCATTTCAAATTTCCGAGCGTATAGGGGCAGTAGCTTACCGTTTGAAGTTACCCCCGATGGCGCGTGTGCATCCGGTGTTCCACGTCTCCGTGCTTAAGCGGCGCGTGTGGACAAACGCTTCGGTATCCAGTGAATTCCCAGCTATGGATGAGGAGGGGAGACGCTCTACACAACCCACTGAGGTGCTTGCTCGCCGAATTATCAAAAGGAACAACGCTGCCCATTCCCAGTGGTTGCTCCGGTGGGAAAATTTTCCGGAGTCAGAGGCGACATGGGAGGATTTTGATTGGATTAAACAAAACCACCCACATCTCCTCGCTTGAGGGCAAGCTCGGTTAAGGGGAGGGTAATGTCAGGATTTGGAGAAGAAATGGTGGATATTGGAGGCAAAGATTGGATTATTGGCGTTGATCGTGAAATTGGGGATCGAATTGGATGGAATTGGTTAGTCGTTTTGAGAAGGAAGGCTGGCGTTTTGATTTTAGAGTCAATTTTACATTGTTTGCACTATTGTCCTTTTGGGGTTTAGAGTCAATTTTACATTATTTGCACTATTGTCTCTTTTGGGGTTTAGAGTCAATTTTACATTATTTACATTATTGTCCTGTTGAGTCATTTACCATTTTACCCTTAGTTGTTAGTATGTGATAGAAGCGTCCTTGTACTTTGAATATTAGGCACAATTCTGAAGGAATCTTGGTGATGTCAGCAACTGAGGTCATGGCAAGTATATCACGCCAGTATCATGCCTTGTTTTCATTATTCAGAAATTAATCAAAGAATAATTAGCTACAACTCTCTTCTCCCTCTTATCTGCTCTCTCTCTCTCTCTCTCTCTCTCTCTCTCTCTCTCTCTCTCTCTCTCTCTCTCTCTCTCTCTCTCTCTCTCTCTCTCTCTCTCTCTATTAGCAGATTTCACTTTCTTCCCCTTTATCATATCACGTTTGTTACAATAATATGAATTAATTGATTGGTTGATTGCCTGATTTTTAAGGGTTTTGTTGTTGACCCCCAAATTTTAGATTTCTTTTATTTTTCCCAATATGAGTTTGGTTAAACCCATTATTGTTCTACTTGCCATGTTGATTTTCCCCATGTTAAACCCATTAGGATGTGGAGTTACAATGTTTGAGTTTGGAGGATATGCGATAAAGACTTAGAGTATATGAGAGGAGAAACTAAAAGAGAGATGAGAATTCCAAATATTAAATATCTGATAAAAAGCTTCAACGTTCATTACAGTACTTAAAATAAAGTGAAAAAGCATAAGAGCAAGGATAAGTTAAAATGTACACACTGCGTGTACACTGGTCACACTGTTGATATGTGCTACCAATTGATTGGTTATCCTCTTTTGTTGGAAGAGACCCAAGGGAAAAAGAGCTCCACCTTCTGCTCATGTGGCTTCTACTAGGGAGGAGATGACACAAGCTGAGCCTGCTGTCTCAAATCCTTCTATGGATCATAACATGGCTACTTTGTTTGACCAGTTTGTGGCTTTCACCAGGTGTCGACATGCCTCCTCTTCCAACTCTCAGTCTAATCCCTCATCAAACTATGCCGCTACTCAGAAGGCGGGTACAATTCTAACTCCATCTCATACTGCTTGTTCTGCTAGTAGCACAGTTGCACCTAGACCATATACTCTTGACACTGGAACCACTGATCACAGGCTATGTAAATCTAATATATTTCCAAATAATTCTAAGCATGTCAATGTGTCTATTTGCTTACTTAACAGGCATTTCGCAAATGTCAGCTTACAATCTGACATCATATTACCCAATAGATTATTATTTGAAGAAGTCTTTTATGTTAAAGACTTTAATCACCATCTGAATTCTATTTCGAAATTGACAAGTTCTTCCACCATTTGCATACTATTTTTTTCACATGTGTGTCTTGCACGACCTCGTAACGAGGAGGACGATTGGTTCTGCTAGATTACACAATGGGCTTTATGTATTGGATATAACTACAAACAATGAAAGCAGGTCAAAATGTTATGTGGTGATTTTTCTCTACAATACTTAAAAGAGCAAACTTCAATTCCCTAAAGATCAAAGTAGAAAACTCAAAGATTGTATTTCTTCATATAAGTGCACATACTAAAAAGAAAGATCTATGCACCGAGGAATATTTCATGTCAGAAATGGATAAAGCTTCTACTGAATCTTTGTTTTTTTAAATTGTGCATATCTTCAAACGACCATGGAAAATCAGCCACGACGTACAAGTCTGACAAGAGGAATGAGCTTGTAAGAAAGGGATATCGGATCCTAGGCAATGTCGGAGACCAATGAGGTGACTTATTGGGCTCTCACATCATGATAGAAATTGTAGCCCATATTTTTTCCACTTAAAAACCTTATTAATAAGTGTCCCTTACACAATCTAAAAATAAAATGACACGAATTTGTTGCATTATGTCTCATGAAATAGAAAATGTGTATGATTCATTTTCAAATTGTAATATTAGTAGAAGAAAGAAGTAAACATTTAATTGTTTAGTCATGGTTTTCACTATGTTGACATAAACGTAACAACTAACAGAATAAATGGATGTTTTACGACTCATTAGGCCTAAATCCTAATCATTTAATGCTCAACATCATACTTATAAAACCTAAAACATTACAATCCTTTTCACTAGCAATTCTCATGTGTATAATAACAAAGTAAATTATGATGAACCCCTCTCATCTATGTTAATTGCTAATTAACAAATATTTCCTACGTAGTTTTTGTTAGTATTTCGCTCTATTGAATATCTAAACAATTGCAGATTGGTTTCACGTTTTACAGCATTTACAATAAAATTATTCATTTGAATGTATATCTCGTCGTGGTTTTGGTTAAACTATCGTGAATACGTTTCGATATCCTATTGAAAATTGAGAGAATAATACATTTTCTGCTTTTCATTAATTAGAAATGATTTTTTTCACAAACCGTTGACAAACAACAACAAAGAGTATTATATCTTCATTTAGTTAGGTAGACTATATGAACCATGAATGAATCACGTTGAGTTGTGCACATGAATTCTCCGTCTCCATTCGTTTTGGTAGAGAATTATATCTTCATTTAGGTTTCCGAGCTTCATGAAACTGTCGACAAAACGAAACATAGAACTAGTTAAAATAAATTATTTCCCTTTACAACAGCGTTTTGGATATGCAAAAACTTGGACATTGACATTACCGCTTGTACACACACATATATATATATATATAGTCAAATTTCCTTTAACTAAATTTTACAAGGGATAAAAAAATAACAGAAACCATGGATGAAGTTTTACGTGCGTTTTCTCGAAAAGTACCAAAATGTTTTCGTTTTTGCGCTATCGAAACGAAAAATACATGTAGTTTCCATGTTAGTTATAACTACAATTTTACGAATTTTTCGAAACATGTCAAAAAGTTCTCAAAATATTATAAAATATTTCTAAGTTTTAGATGACCGAAACCTACTACTACGAAACGAAACTTTAATGCACGACATAAACATAATTTGGTTTTAGCAATTTACATTAACATTTGATTTCATAGATACTATAACTTGAACATTTGTTATTTCAATATTACAAAATCATAACACTACTTCACATATAAACAAATATACTTAGGTAAGACTGTCAGAGAATAGATGAGTGGGCACTCATAAAACAACTCAACCTCTGTCAAAGTCTTTGCCCCTATTTGTCCTACTAACCCTCTTCTGATCTCTCCACTTTGTTTTATTCCTAAAATAATAAAAACAACAAACAACAAATAACAATAATATAATATAATATATTACACAGCTTAATATTTGTAGCTTCACTCACACTCCTGTCCCTCCACACACACACACACACACACACACACACTCTCACACACCTTGTACACTAAATTGACTATTAACCATTTTTTCACAAAACCAAGAAACCAACTTCTTCTGCTTGTCCTCTTTCAGCATTTGGGAATATCATCAAAATCTGAATGCTTCTGTTCTTCCCTTTTAATAAAAAAACTGTTCTTTATTGAAAAAAGTTCCATAAAAAGAGGGTCTTTCAGTTTTATTTTGTAGTGGGGCTGTAATATTTTTCCGAAAATGGAGGTCTTTTCTGATCTTCAAGTGGATGTCAATGGAGAAGAGGTTTTCGTGGTGAATAAGGTAAAAAGATTTCATCTTTTTTGTTTTGTAAGAAAAAGGGTCTTCTTGTATTCAGTTTTCCTTTCCAAATATATGCTCTGTTTTTTCCTCTGTTCTGTTGTTATGGGAGAATGGCAAATTGGTAATTAATCCTTCATTGTGTCGTATTAGAAAATAAAGTTATGGTTTGCAAAAAGAATCATAAAGAGGTTTTAGTGAAGTTTACTTTTAAGATATATGTGCCCATTAGTATCATTTCACAATTATTATTGTAGGCCATTTTCATATAGGCAGCTAAATATTGCTGGAGAGTGGGGTATTAGTTATTATTATTTGATTATTTCCATCATTTTTATCATTTTCATTTTTTGACTTTATATCCCTTTTTCTCTCATTTAATGCTGCTAGTACTGATATTTAATGTTAGGTCACCTTTATTTTTGGTTCTTTCACATCTTTCAAGATTTTTCTGGTTTTAAATGGTGGTACTGTTGTTTGCCTTCTTTGTAGGGAATTATGTTAAGTCTTATTTTTCTTTCAAACATTTATTGCTCTCTAACGGCCTTGCAGCTTTTCCTTATCAGCAACTTGTGAATGTTTCTTTTTTGTTATCATTGAAAAAGTTAGCAACAAAAAGTGGTTTCAATTCAAATTTCCAATTTTTGATGTTTCTTGATCAAGTTTCTCAATTTGATTGATGTAATTTCTTCCAAGTTGTACTAGTTTATTAAGTTCATGTGCTATGTAAATAGTTTGTTGTCTAATCATGGTATTTGTGTGAATTCTTGTAGGATATTATATCTTCTTATTCAGGAAGGATAAACAAATTGTTCGCTAAATCGAAAGGTGTAAACCGCAATCTGAAAGTAATATTCAACGACTTTCCGGGAGGAGCGGCAAATTTTGAGCTCGTGGCAAGGTTCTGCTACAACAATGGAAATGTCAATATAAATCCCTCCAACATTTGTGACCTCACTTGTGCTGCACATTATATGGAGATGGATAAATCGTTAACTTGGATGAGAAAGAATAATCTATACGAGCAAACGGAGTTAGCACTTGAAGAAATTAGGTACTGGACTTGGTCTGAGCTTATGGTTGCCTTAAAGAAGTGCCAGGATTTACTTTCACTAGCTATTTCTAATGCAGTATTCGATAAGTGTTTGGATTCTCTCGTTAGAAGGGTTGCGTCATATTGTGAAACGAGTCCATGTCCATCCACTTCTTCACCGGACAGTTCTGGATTTAGACTGTCGTGTGACACAAGAAGTACAGATAGCATGAAGAATAGTTTCTTTCGCGCAACATGGTGGTTTGAAGATCTTGCGACATTTGACACCCGTGTGGTTAAAATGCTGGTGAAGTTAATGGTATCTAGGAATTTCGACCATGGAATTATATGTCGATTCCTCTTTTACTATCAGAAATCAAGATTTTCTTCTTCTACATCAGACGAGAAAGTTAGAATTCTTGAAACTGTTGTTGAGATGCTTTATTCTCTAGATATACGGTGTGTGCCATACAAGAGTTTATTCGGATTGCTGAGAGTTGCTTTAAATATGAACTTGAGTCAATGCGGGAAGAATAAGTTGGAGAGCATGATTGGTTTGCTATTAGATGAATTGACATTAGATGATTTACTCATTCCATCACCTGTTGGGAAAAGTTACCTTTATGATGTGAATCTTGTCCTTAGGTTCTTAAAGTCGTTTCTTGGCAAAAATGCGTGTTGTGTGCCGTTGAGTAGACTGAAAAAGGTTGCCCGGTTGATGGACTTATATATAGCTGAGGTTGCCCCGGATCGTTTCTTGAGACCTTCCAAGTTCTTGAGTCTAATCAATGCACTACCAAACTCTGCTAGAGACTCCTGTGATGGAGTTTATTATGCAATGAGCTTGTATCTAGAGGTACCGGAATTCCTTACTCTTTTGTTAGCCTTATGTTGTTACTAACACAATCATCGGGAATCAAAGATTTTGTAAGTAACTTGTAAAAAGAAAAAAGTATTGGGGTTGAGGTGGCTTTATGACAATCTTTTTACATTGGAGTTATCAGCATTTGCTTGTATAAAGGTTAACTTCTATATTGCTTTCCGAAGCCAAGAGTTTGATGCCATTTTCTTTGATTGCTAGCTCTGCCTTTTGATTTTATATCATTGTCTTAACTCGTAAGTATGCAGGTTCATTCAGGGTTATCTGAAGATCAAAAGATGAAAGTTTGTTGCGGTTTGGATTACGAGAAACTCTCATCAGAAGCACTAAACCACCTTACGCGAAACGCCAACTTCCCATCAAAATCAGCCGTTCAAGCCCTTATTTCTCAGCAACACAAACTAAAAGATTTGCTTCAAGACACAAACCAACCCACATTCCCCGATTCTCCATTCAGTCCTTTCGGGACACCACAGAAGGATAACCGAAAAAACGAGAGCTCTGAGGAGCAAATCGTGCTGTATGCCAAGAAGCTCAGTATCTCAGACGAGAACGAGAAGTTAAACGCACATTTGCAAGGTATGCAATGGAGAGTGCTGGAACTTGAAAAAGTTTGCAAGAAAATGCAGGTCCAAATGACAAAGATGATCAAATCTAGAGTGTCGAGCCAAAGTAAATCTAAATCTGTGCCTAGGATTTGTTCATAGTAAATGCATCTCTTGTTCATTCTTTTTGCATGTGTTTGTACATAGAATGAGAAATGTCTTTTTCTTTATAACTATCTTTATTCTCTTGTTCAGAAAAGGCGAAGTGATGATCAGAGTCTTTTACAGAGAATGAAAGAATTCTTTTTGTTTATGGACAGCAAGTTGTCTTGATTCTTGCAAAATCTGTTTATTATTCTCTGCAATTTGTTGGAGGGTTACTTTAATTTTTTATACTGTTTAAGGTTAAGTCACTATTCGTACAGGGAATGCACTATGGATATGTCCCTTTCCTTACAATTCTCATTTGTAAACAATTGTTCTGAGGTTTGGTCTCATCTGATACTAATAGTGACTTGTGAGGATATATTACTTTAGGTCATCCTATTGATTAGTTAAAGTAGGATGATTTGCTATGAGATGTCCCTTTAAGCTCCTTCTTGATATTCTTTCTTACTCTCAATTTGAGATGATATCTGACAATTTACACATTTATACATATGAATATAATGTCTATTTTCTATAAAATATCGAAATACTCCTAAAAAATAAAAATACTAGCAAGAAAGAAAAGTAGCAATTCATCCCTATGAGGTCCTATCTTTCAATCATACCGCCAATTATTATGAAACACACTCATTTAATAAAAAGAAAAAGAAGAACACCCTATCCATTGTCGCCCAATAATGGAAAATTTGTCTATAACAAATGGCAAACCAAACAATCTAGTGATTAAATTAAACTCCCCACATAATGACCCATAATATTAGTGGTAAGCAGGATTAATAATTAAAAGTTGGGACACTATAGTAGCACATCAACCCAATTGGGGCTAGTCAAACAACAGGTAAGGTGTATGAACTAATCTCTTTGCAGAAATACCATTTTAGGTCCACTGCAGTCAAAAGACACAGTTCTAAGACAAAATTAAGGAATATCAATTGCAATACTTCAGGATGAACCATTCCGCAACATAAACAAGAAAAAAAGATGTACATTCACTTGAAGTCGGCAAAAGTTTTTTAGTGCCACTCCCCAACAATTACAAAGCAACAATGTATCAACCTCATACTTCCACAAAGATGGTGAATTAGCAATGTGCATAGTTTCCACGGTAAAATTGATATCCAACCGATATGGCCATTACCGTGGCCAGCTTTTCTTGCACATACAAGCTCCATAGCATAGGATATATGCTAAGTAGCTCAACTAAAGGAATAAGTGAAATCGATAAGTCTAAAATCCACGGAATCTTTGTTTGTCCAATTCTCTAAAGCATTTGAGTCTTTATTTGTCAAACTCCCAGATGACACCTCCATCCTCTGTAAGGAAAGGTAAAAGACAACATTACTCATAAGCTAGACTCATAAACATGTTACATTACATTTATGAAAAATTAGCCATCCAAAACAAAATTCCAAGAGTCATTAGAAATTAGGTCCTTTTAGAAGAGGCATAACCCATTTAAACATCTTTGAAGCCATGCTGTACTTTTGAACAACGCCAATATCATTGAGGTGAGAAAAAAAAGGGGCGGAATTTAGTTTAGTGAACACCCCTATACCAGAGCACAAACACACACCTTTGACTTTTTTGTTTATCCAGATTTCTGTCAGCATGCCAGCACCAATACCAGCAGCTATCCACGCTCCATAGAAAGCCATCGCAGATGATAAAGACTTTCGAGGAAGGAAATAGTAATCTGGGATTTGCCTGATTCTTTTAGGGAGACGTTTCTTCACGACTGTTTCAGCGGTGGAATCACTGCTCGCGGACTCTCCAATACTTTTCCAATCCATTGATTTAAAAGCATCTTTCTCTTCAGTGCCCATAATGGATTATTGGTCTATGAGGATTCTGGTGCAGAATCAAGATACATCAAGTAAATCAAAGATATGATGGTAACGAAATTATAAGAAATTACATTACATAGAAAAAGAGAGCTGATAAAACTTTTCAAAACATGAATGAGCGCTACAGCTTGCTTTCTTCATGGATAAAAACTAAGAATGGAGTATCTGTGGACTAAAGTGTAAATGGGTAGAGAAGTCACGAAACATCGCCTAATTGACTAATCAAGCAAAGAGAGTACGGAATTGTTCGACGATCAGTGCCCATAACAGATAATTGGTCTACAAATCAAGGTTTTGGTGCAGCATGAACATGTATGAAGTAATCAAAGATATGAAGGTAACGAAATTATCAATAAAAATAAAGTTACTTACAAAAAGAGCGCTAATATAATGATGAAAACATGAATGAACCACCTTACAGCATCTTTCTTAATGGATGATACTAAACTAAAAAAGGAGTAAATGTGGACTAACGAGTAAAGAAGTTAGGAAATGTCTCGTAAGATCTGATTGTTCGTTAACTAATCAAGTAAGCATATAACATAAATCAAGCAAAGCGATAACAGTATCTTTTGACGATTTAGAGAAAAAGAATGCAATAACACGTACTTTCATATTCAAAAGCAACAAGCTTGCAACATACAATAATAAGTGGCACAGCTGCAAGACGGAAGCCATACACACTAGTATAGTGGTCGCCATTTGTGCTCGACGAAAGAGCTGTATACGAGATTTCTAAAGGACGTCTCTTTTGCCGTGTAAGCAATCACAGTAAAGGAAGTTACGATCAACCCCAAAATCACATCACTTTACAAGCAACTATATATTTATAATATAGACAGGGCACAACCCATATAATCTGCAATCGAACTCCACGTCATAACTACGACTACGAGTGTTAGAATTAATTTCACATATTTTCTTCATGAAACCCTTAGGGGGTTAATCACACGAACAAATCCGTAATTTCAACATAAACCCCAAAACTTAGGTATCTCTGAATGACTAAGATTCTAATTTTGAAAAATTTAAAAGAAAGCAACAAATGGAAGAAGCAACGCAATTAATTATTATGTAATTTGTAAATACCTGTTTAAGCAAGAAACAATCTCCGGCAAGTCCGTGACCTAGCTTAGCTATCAAGCAGAGCGGAAATAGAAAAGGGAGCGAGGGGTGTGAAATTGAAAGTAATAATAGTAATTATTTATTTGTTTATATTATTAATTGATAATATATATTGATACTGTATATTCTACGGATTCACTAAAACGACTCAACATTACATTGAAGGATTCACTAACGAATTGTGGAGTATCTTGCACTATAAAGAGATGAGTAAAAGCGCATGACTTATTTTGTGGAAATGACCTATAAATCTAATGCTTCAAGGTTTTGGGTCAAGATATGGTGTTACACGGCATTTTTAACGTTTTGGTCCCGTAAGTTGGCCTTTCCGCGATTTTGGTCTCATAACTTGGAGGGCCGCGATTTTGGTCCCATAAGTTGGATTACAAACTCGATTTTGGTCCCTCGGTCAACGTTTTTGAAAATAGACCCGTTATTCACCGACGTGGCATGCGACGTGGCAATTTTTAGTGACCTGGCCCCAAAAAATTAAAAAACAAATAAAAAAAAAGAGAAAACGTATATCTGCAAACATAATGCGCCAATTCTCTCTCTTTCACTACCCAGCGCGCCAAAATTGCAACCCTATCTCTCTCAATTAACAACTCGCGCCAATTCTCTATCGTCACCGTCGTCAACGATCACCGGCGACGCCGTCATCCC
The DNA here is from genome assembly GCA_948329865.1 of Linaria vulgaris. NCBI lineage: Eukaryota > Viridiplantae > Streptophyta > Magnoliopsida > Lamiales > Plantaginaceae > Linaria > Linaria vulgaris. The sequence goes on from OX415252.1 coordinate 110,273,557, forward strand.
GCCCTCGTTAACACTTAAAGCCATGGCTCGTACAGTGAGGAAGTTGAAAGTACGAAAATCGGACAAAATCGATGATCCCATTCCGAATTATGGTAAGTTTGTTGTTTAATCCTACATTAAATTAATGTTTTCACCTTTGTAAAATGTTTTCCCCGATTGCATGCGTCCAATCAACCCTAATTTTGGAAAACCCCAAATTGTCGAACCCTAATTTTAGAAAAAACCCAAATTGTTGAACCCTAATTTTCTAATTTTCCAATTTTCTAATTTTTCTCATTATGAAATCAACAGATTGTGGCTCCTTGGAGATTACTTTAGAATTGCAGTATGGTGGGATTGTTACTGGTGAGGGCCAATTGGAGCACTATGAAAATGCAAAGGTTGTTGTAGATTTTGTGGGGCCTTCAACTATAAGCTGCAGTGCTATTGAATCTTTATGTTCAGGACTTGGCTTCTTGGTTGTGAAGGGAATATATATGAAGCAACATGAAGGTTATGTCCTGATCCTGAATGACCAAGAAATCACCACATACTTCCTATCTTGTCAATTGAGTAGAGTCATGGTGCTCTTTGTGGATTGTGAAGTGAGGATCAATATACAACAGCAAGCACTGTTTGAGGGTACAACAACTGAAGAAGCAGATGATATTGAACTTGATGATGAAGCAGGAGAAGTAGAGATTGAAGATGAGCTGGAGTACTTCAGTGATGATGAATATGGTATGGAAGAAGACCTGGAAATGATGCATGGTGTAAATGAGAGTGTTCTTGAGGCAATGTTGTTTGAAGCCCAGTGCAGAGCAGGGGAAAAGAATGCAAGGAGAAGGAAGGGATATTCTGGCAAAGGTGCTGATAATGTTGGGAGTTCAACAGCTGGTGGTGTACAAAATATCAATCCTATTGTGGTTGTACCACAAGAAGTGGATGCTCCATATGAGACATTGTCTGATGAAGGTTCAGATAATTTGCTACTATCATCTAATGAGCTGGAAAGTGAGTGTGGTAGTGACCAAGAAAAATTAGCAAAACCAGGGAAGTTATTTGATATCAAGGACATATTCAACCCTCAGTTTGAACTTCAAATGAGGTTCACTAACAAGTCTATATTGAAGGATGCTATTCATGCAGACGCCATCAACCAACAAAGGTCAGTTCACATATTTAAGCATGACAGAAGCAGGATTTATGCAAAGTGTGATAACCCTAGGTGCAAGTGGAGATTGAATGGAAGGAAAATCAAGGGACAAGAATCAACATTCAGAATCAGGCTTTATGTTGGGAAACATGGTTGTCCTGCAATCAAAAAGTCAAGGAATATGAAATCAAGTTACCTTGCAAAGAAGTACATTCATCTTTGGAAGTCTGATCCAAACAGAAGTGTGAAGGGGTTTAGTATTGATGCTGAAGCAGATACTGGTGTGCAAGTTTCCATTCACCAGGCTTACAGAGCTAAGGTACTCTCCTTAGCAATGCTAAATGGGACATCAACTGAGCAATATGGTGCATTGTGGGACTTCAGGGGAGAGGTCCTAAGATCAAACCCTGGTTCAATTGTTCTACTGTCAACAAACAATCAAAATGGAGAAAACAAGTTTGATAGGATATACATGTGTTTGGCATCTCTAAGGCAGGGTTTTCTTCATGGTTGTAGAAGAATTATTGGGGTTGATGGAGCTCATCTTAAGGGTCCACATAAGGGTATTCTGTTAACTGCTATTGGCATTGATGCTAACAACAACATTTATCCATTTGCATGGGCTGTGGTGGACAAGGAAGATGGGAGGAACTGGGAATGGCTCTTGTATGTGATCAAGCTTGATCTTCATATCACCAAGAATGACAGATGGACATTCATGTCAGATAAACAGAAGGGGTTGTTGCAAGCTTTCAAGACTGTTTTTCCAGGTTCAACAAACAAAAAACTAACTCATTAAACAAGAAACTTGAACATTAACCATGAAACAGTAGTCATCATTGAGCACCATTGTTCACAAGCCACTTAAAAACATAGTTCACAAAGTTCACAAACCACTTAAAAACATAGTTCACCAAGTTCACAAACCACTAAAACTTCCCAAACAAACAAAACATTCAAAACCAATGTTCAAAAACCACTAAAACTTAATCAACATCATTCAGCCAGCTCAGAACAGCACCAGATCCTTCAACTTCTCCATCTACAGCACCAGATCCTTCACCAACTTCAAAATTCAACCTAGATCCTTGAACACCTGGTGGAATAGCACCAGCTCCAGCAGCAACACTTTGTTGGTCATCATCAATCTCCATGGCTTCTGGAGCAGGCTGATCAGCAGCAACTGGTTCTTCATCACTGTCAGATAGCAGCACATGCTCATTTGGACTGTTGTTGAGTTCTGGAGGAAATGTGAAAACTCCAATCTCCTCAAACAGCTGGTAGTACAATGGAGCATATGCAAGGCCAAAGTGTCTGAAGTAATAGTATTCATCAGGCTCCTATAACAAGAAAAAGTTAGTTAAGGCTACTATGAGTTAGACTACATATGAAGGGGTCATGTTACAGTAGTAATGGCTAATTGAAGTTACCTAATCACCTGCATCCTCAATATAATCCATTGTAAGATAAACATCCATATCAGGCTCTACAACTCCAACTCCAGGTAGGGATATGAAGTGTTTGAACCTATGCAGCTTCAGCCTCATCTTCTCAACAATATTCTTCATGTGAGCAATGCTATGGAAATTGCCAGTGATACTCTCAAGCCTTGGGATGGCAAGCTTCAATCCTCTCAACAGTGGCTTCTCATTCTGGATTCTATGGGCCTTACCATATTTCACCAGATATTCAAGCAAAAACTTCTCTCCCTCATCATTAAGCAAGTTATCCCTCCAGGCAAGATTGAGGTTAACCATCAATGGATGTTGATTCATGATTATATACTATAACATACATAAATAAAACAACACATTATAATTTAAATAAAGAGTAACCAATAACATTAAAGGAGAGTGCCTTACAGTAGCAATGTAACATAGTCTTACATAAGATCAAAAGCTAGAACTTAGTCTTGAATAACAAATGCAATTAGCCATATTACTTCCTTGAATATAGAATAACTAACAGAGCAAGCAACAGAACAAATACAAAAAAAAAAACAGAAACCACCCTATTACACAACAAATCATAGCAGCCCTAATGGCATTCATATTGGATACACAGTCCTTAAGAGGACTAGACTGCTCAATTCCACTCCTGTCAACATTGGATGCTTGTGAGAATCGACTAATCTGGGGTTCGCTTTCATTAACGCCAGAACCCTCCTCACTACGATACATTCTCCTCCTCAGATTTGATCCATCAGTCATGTCATCAGCCCACAAAAAGTAATTCGTGTGACGTACACGCATAGGGCATATGTAGTAAAAACAACCGGGGCGAGATGCGTTGCTACTAGCCTTACAATACATCATTATTCCTCGACCACAAACGCACTGGATTTGGCGAGGGTGAGCCATCTACAGATACCACAAACGACAAGGACATTTGAGCAACACAACAAACCCTAATTTCGCATGCGATTAACGATTTTAACAGGTAATTGTGAAATCTTAACACAAAATTAGAAAAATCTAAACCCTAACTCTAAAACAGTAGTACCATAAACACAAAAGCCCTAAAATTTAATAGCAATTTAAACACGGTTTGTGTTTTGCTATGAACACAAAAGCCCAAAATTGGGGGTTTACCTTCGGCTTGAAGATAGAAATTGGGGTTTTGCTCTGAAAATGTTCCGGCAAATGAATCGCTGAAGAGAATCGGACGTTTGGTTTGAGGAAAAGGAGAAAATCGATCCGTTGCCTTTGTGTGTTATGAAGCGACGCGACAAACGGTTGGTATTTGAAAATCGATACGTTTTCTCTTTTTTTTTATTTGTTTTTTAATTTTTTGGGGCCAGGTCACTGAAAATTGCCACGTCGGTGAATAACAGATCTATTTTCAAAAACGTTGGCCGAGGGACCAAAATCGAGTTTGTAATCCAACTTATGGGACCAAAATCGCGGCCCTCCAAGTTATGGGACCAAAATCGCGGAAAGGCCAACTTACGGGACCAAAACGTTAAAAATCCCGGTGTTACACCCACTAGAATGTATTTTTCTCTGCCTTGTGGCTCGACAAATGATAATTCTCCGGTTGTTGGCTCTTCGGAACCTAACATAAAAGAGTACAACAAGTTCACAAGCTAATTCACCATAATTGAGTACGAACGAATTGTCAAATAGAACGGACACTTGTCGCTAACTCACTACATACTTGTCACCTTTTCGTCTGCTCTTGAAAAACGACACCACTCTTTTTATTGCAAAAAACCATATAAATAAAAGAGTCTTATGTTGAGAATGTGACATTTTCGAGGACTTCACTTGTCTGTTTGAAAAAAAAAATTTGTTCTCATTTATTCTATGCATACCTAACGAGCCCCCGAGTCTTACTACCATGACCCATGGGCCCTTACATCTATGACCCCCCGATTACAACCCTGGAAGAGTTGGTTTGTGTTATCGTCTTGAGATTGTTTATTTGCACCTAGTTTTCTTGAGTTAACCCAAGAAGAAAAAGCAAGTCGTACTGCGCCTACCATGTTTAACGAGGATACTTTTGAAGTTTTCGGAGAATTTGGAGCGAAAAACTAAAAGGTCTTAAGAATACTCAACGAAAACCATCCGCCGTTAGATTTTACGTATCAAAATTGTCATTTATGAGTTACTATTTTTGGTAAAAGTCATGCATACCCATAAGTGAGAACTTCAAAGGATAGACCATCAAATACAAAATTTCTTTGTTGGATAATATATATATATATATATGAGTTGCTATATATATATTGTTGTTATTAAAGTTGATATTGATATGTAATGATAAGATCAAAAATCCTACCAAATGTTTTAACTAGACTTTAGAACAAATTTCTAAGAATCATAATAAGAAAGAGACTTTGGACAACAAAAACTTTTTAATTCTTCTTGTTTTCTTAAATACGTGCAAAGTCATAATTATAAGAACACACAATAAAGTAACTACCCTTCTACTAACACACGACTCATACACATTCTTTTTTTTTGATTTTGACTCATACACATTCTAATCCACGGCTTAGTAGATATTATCCAACACATAGTATCTAATATCCGAAAACTAGTGATTTAAAATAATATCCATTTTTTTTGAACAGTAAATAATATCTAATAATTAATACTACTAAAGACGGAATATAACATACCTGTAACATGTGGCCTGCATATTTGTAGCATATATGTTCCTTTTTTGAGAAATTTATGGTCTTGCTAATGCTGCTTATAAATTATAATGATGCTGATGTTAAGCCAATTCATTTAAATGATAAGATACTAGTACTGCTTTCTAACATCTACCAACATTCATTAGTTTTTTGAAAATTAGAGCACACAATTGGCTAATTATGCCTTCTCTTCTAGTTCAAACTACTCATGCCACAGAAGAATTGAATTCTGAATTCCATTATATTCATTCAGTTCAGCCAATGCATCAGATTTACAGATCAACAGGAGACATGAAGAAGTATGACAACATCAATACTTTCTATACATTTTCCACCTCTATTCAACCACCAAATATTTCATCAACCACAAACACAAGCAGCCACTTAGTCAAAATGTTGGAAGCTCCACCATCCAACTGAAGAGAAAACATTCACCCTACCCTCATCACAAAAAGGTACAAAAATTCGACAAACTCGTAACCACCAATTTACAACTCCATTGATCAAACACCACTTCTAGCCTGATTCATCACAAAAGTTGCCATCTTATATTTGATCTCCATCTCCTCCATCAGCAACTGCTTCCACTTGTCATTGAACTCCTTAGCCGTTTCGCTGCCGATCAAACTCAGATTCTCCTTCGCAAACCTTATCGCCTCTCCCAACCCCAAAGACGGGTAATCCCCCGCGACATTATCAAACGAAGCGCTTAAAAACGGAAACTTGGACAAAAAGATCCCTTCTCCTTCACCATCCTTCTCTTTCTCATCCACCACCACCACAATCTCCTCATCTGTCTTTGCATTCACCTCGTGATTCTCATCCTCGTCAGCAACTTTATCCACAAGGTCACCCCAAATCTTCTTCGAGAGCGTAAATGTTAAGCGTTCGTGCAGCGTGGCGAAAACAGGGTAGGAACCATCCTTGCAGTTTTCAGCAGCATTCAGGAATCTTTTTTTCATATACTTAATCTTACACCTCATCTGCTCCTTCGAGAAAGCGCCCTGCAAATTACCCTTGATGAAACAGTGAAATGCCCCCAAATCCCAATTGGGTTCCGACCCTTTTCGATTCTTGAAATCATCCATTCCTTTCAACACGGTAATCTCATCCTCGTTACTCCACAACCTCGTAACAGGAGGCTCTGATTTTGACTTCTTGCTGCTTTTAACAGAGTGCCGATTGTTAGTATCATCGGGATTGGTGTGTTTACCCGTAGGTTTGGTTAAGGGCTGCACTTTGTCATCCACCACCACCCCAATCTCCTCATCTTTCTTTGCATTCGTCTCGTGATTCTCATCATCGTCAGAAACTTTATCAACAAGGCCACCCCAAATCTTCTTCGACAGCGTAAACGACAAGCGTTCGTGTGGCTTGGCGAAAACATGGTTGGGACCATCCTCGCAGTTTTCAGCAGCATCCAGGAATCGTTTTTTCATATTCTTAATCTTACACCTCAGCTGCTCCTTCGAGAAATCGCCATGCAAATTACCCTTGATGAAACGGTGAAAAGCCCCCAAATCCCAATTGGGGTCTGTCCTTTTTTGATTCTTGAAATCATCCATTCCTTTCAACACGGTAATCTCATCCTCATTACTCCACAACCTCGTAACAGGAGGCTCTGATTTTGACTTCTTTATGCTTTTAACAGAGTGCTGATTGATAGTATCATCGAGATTGGTGCGTTTAACTGCAGGTTTTAATACAGGCTGCACTTTGTCATCCACCATCACCCCAATCTCCTCATTTTTCTTTGCATTCGTCTCGTGATTCTCATCATCGTCAGAAACTTTATCAACAAGGCCACCCCAAATCTTCTTCGACAGCGTAAACGACAAGCGTTCGTGTGGCTTGGCGAAAACATGGTTGGGACCATCCTCGCAGTTTTCAGCAGCATCCAGGAATCGTTTTTTCATATTCTTAATCTTACACCTCAGCTGCTCCTTCGAGAAATCGCCATGCAAATTACCCTTGATGAAACGGTGAAAAGCCCCCAAATCCCAATTGGGGTCTGTCCTTTTTTGATTCTTGAAATCATCCATTCCTTTCAACACGGTAATCTCATCCTCATTACTCCACAACCTCGTAACAGGAGGCTCTGATTTTGACTTCTTTATGCTTTTAACAGAGTGCTGATTGATAGTATCATCGAGATTGGTGCGTTTAACTGCAGGTTTTGATACAGGCTGCACTTTGTCATCCACCACCACCCCAATCTCCTCATTTTTCTTTGCATTCGTCTCGTGATTCACATCATCGTCAGAAACTTTATCAACAAGGCCACCCCAAATCTTCTTCGACAGCATAAACGACAAGCGTTCGTGTGGCCTGTTGAAAACAGGGTCGAGACCATCCTCGCAGTTTTCAGCAGCATCCAGGAATCGCTTTTTCATATTCTTAATCTTACACCTCAGCTGCTCCTTCGAGAAATCGCCCTGCAAATTACCCTTGATGAAACGGTGAAAAGCCCCCAAATCCCAATTGGGGTCTGTCCTTTTTTGATTCTTGAAATCATCCATTCCTTTCAACACGGTAATCTCATCCTCATTACTCCACAACCTCGTAACAGGAGGCTCTAATTTTGATTTCTTTATGCTTTTAACAGAGTGCTGATTGATAGTATCATCGAGATTGGTGCGTTTAACTGCAGGTTTTGATACAGGCTGCACTTTGTCATCCACCACCACCCCAATCTCCTCGTTTTTCTTTGCATTCGTCTCGTGATTCTCATCATCGTCAGAAACTTCATCAACAAGGCCACCCCAAATCTTCTTCGACAGCGTAAACGACAAGCGTTCGTGTGGCTTGGCGAAAACATGGTTGGGACCATCCTCGCAGTTTTCAGTAGCATCCAGGAATCGTTTTTTCATATTCTTAATCTTACACCTCAGCTGCTCCTTCGAGAAATCGCCCTGCAAATTACCCTTGATGAAACGGTGAAATTGCCCCCAATCCGAATTGGGGTCCGACCCTTGTCGATTCTTGAAATCATCCATTCCTTTCAACACAGTAATCTCATCCTCATTACTCCACAACTTTGTAACAGGAGGCTCTGATTTTAAAGTCTTGCTGCTTTTAACAGAGTGCTGATCGTTAGTATCATCAGGATTGGTGCGTTTAGCAGCCGGTTTTGATGTGGGCTGCATTTTGTACATGGAAGGGGAATCGTCGGGGTCGGATCCAGAACCCGACCCGTAGGGGAGTGGTAACGAAATCATCAAATTGCATCACATCAAAGAGCAAGCTGATAAGATGATGAAAACATGAATGAACCTTGCTCTCTTTATGGATATTAAACTAAAAATGGACTCTATCTATGTGGACTAAAGTGTACACCAGTAAAGAAGTCAGTAAAACGTCTCCTAAGATCTGATTGTTAATTGACAAATCAAGTAATCAAAACATAAATCAAGAAGGCAACAATGCATATTTTGATATTCAAAAGAAACAAGCCTACGTCATACAATAAGTGGCCTAACTGCAAGATGGAAGCCTTAAACTAGCATAGTGATCGTACAAATGACACATGTGCTCGATGAAAAAGTTGTATCCGATGTTCCTCTAGTACCTCTCTAGATTGCCGTGTTTTCCATACAACAGAGAGATCAAAGACCTTATACTCCAAACGATCCCATCTTTATTTTATTTTAGACAGGTAGGTTCACAACTAAGAATAGTTCGACTCCCCACATCGAAAAACATGTTGTACTCCAAGATTTGTCAAGTACCTCTCTCGCGGTGTTTTCAATTTCGCGATCACAGTAAAGGAAGTTACGATCAACCTCAATTTTTTTTCGTGCTTTTAAAAATTTAAAATAACCTTTATATTTTATTTTCGACAGGGAGGTTCACGAACCATATAATCTGCAATCAAACTCCACACACGGTACGATACGATACAGTACAATAGAAAGCATGTTCACAACAACAAACAGTTGAATGTGCTAAGATTTCCACCTGATCATACATACCTCCTACGAGTGTTGGAATTAATTTCTCCTATTTTCTTCTACCTCGGCTCGAGAAGATGAAACCCTAGGTTAATCACACGAACAATCCCCAATCCCTACTTTCACTACAAACCCTAACATTTAGGTATCTCCGAATGTCAAAGATTCTAACTGTAACAAAAAATAAAAATAAAAAAAATCAAACTAATTAACAAATCGAAGAAGCAACGCAATACATTCTCTATAAATACCTGTTAAAGCACGATGGCAATGTACGTCAAGTCAAGTCAGTTAGCTAGCTGACGACCAGAAAATAAAGAAAAGGGAGAGAGAGGGGGTTGGGGTTTGAACTGAAATGAACTGAAAGAGGCTGGTTGTAATTTTTTGTTTATAATAATGACTTTTAAAAAATACTATAGAGTAACTAACTATGAGGTAATAAAGACAAAGTAAGAAAAACTCCACTAACAAAGTGTGTGTGGAGTATATTTTATTTCACATTGGAAAGATACGAGTAAAGTAAGTGACGTACGAGTGGTAGTTAGTATACGAACTTAATTTCACATTAGACTTTTACTTATCGAAATTGTCTATTTTGAGTTGCTAATTTTGTTAAAAATCATGCATACCACCGTAAGTGAGAACTTCAAAAGATAACGAATCTAAATTTCTTGTTGGGGTACGTAATTTATTATTATTATGTATATGTTGCTATTCCAGTTGATATTGATATGTGGTGTACATGTTTGTTGCATATATGCTCCTTACTTTTACGCCAAAACTTATGGTCTTGCTAATACTGCTTGTCACGAGTCTTGCAGTTACTGGTAGTAAGAACAATCAACAGTTTACATCAAGTTCAATATTTTCAATTCAATAACCAATTCAAAATCGGAATATCAAATGTTGTTTTGTTTGGCAGAGACTTGAGCAAAACTCATCAAATAAAAACAAAAATATCTTGGAAAACAAATGCCAAACATATATTTGCAAAGTCTTTGTAAAAAGAACATGAAACAAAAACGGAATCAGTAACGATATAATAAATGGTGATTTTTATCGGTTAAATGTGTAATGATAGTTATACAACAAAAGATGGTACGTCTAATTCACGAGTTCATTTGCAGCGTGTTTCAGTTGTAAGAAATGTTCAGTGTTGAGAACAAATTAATCACAAAAGAAAACTAAGCATTTCATACATCTTAGTACAACAGATAGTGCAAGCCTAAGAGTATTCAACTCTTCATAAATTGAGCAGAATGATAAACCAATACATAAATAATGATTAGAGACTAATACTGCCTTTTAACATCTACGATAAGAATAACTCATCATATCTGTTGAACGAGACAATGTTCCGTTGTACGGACAACAATCTAAGAGTTGAACATTCATTAGGTAATAGAAGATTTGAGCTCACAACCGGGTAATTATGCCTTCTTTTCTAGTCCAAACTACTCATGCTCACTGAAAAGAATGGCATTCTGAATCTCATGAAGTAAATTTCATCATATATTAATCAATTCATCGAATGAAACAGATTCAAAAATCAAGAAGAGACATTAAGCATGCCAAAATCAATCACTTTGTATACATTTTCCACCTAACAACCACCAAATATTTCATCAACTACAAACTCAAGTAGCCAGTTAGTCAAAAATGTTGGAAGCTCTACTATCCAAACTTGCAACCACCAATTTACAAACACCATTAGTAGCCCAGATTCCACACAAAAGCCACCTTCGCATAACTGATCTCCATCTCCTCCATTAGCAACTACTTCCACTTGTCATCAAATTCTTTAGCCGCGTCGCTACCGATCAAGATCAAACTCAAGTTCTACTTCACAAACCCCATCCAGGCTCCCAACCCCAAAGACAGATAATTCTTCACCACATCATCAAACAAAGAGCTTAAAAACGGGAACTTGGACAAAAAGCTCCCTCCCCCTTCACCATCCTTTTCTTTCTCATCCACCCCACTTTTTACACTCTTCTTATGCTCAAACTTTATCATGAATTACTAGACGAAACAGATGTGTGTATCACAATTTAGATGGCCAACAAAGATGTATAATTTTTTTTAACAGTAATAAATCTATAACTTGAACTCATGTAAACTATTAACCAATGCATAAATGATTAGATGCTAATACTGCTTTCTAACATCTATCAGAAGAATGATGTGCCCTGTTAGTTGAAGGAGGCAATGTAAGTTGTACGAATGATCAACTAGTTTTGAACGTTCATTAGTTACTGGAAAATTCGAGCACATATTTCATCAACTACCAACACAAGTAGTCACTTAGTCAAAATGTTGGAAACTCCACTATCAAACTGAAGAGACTCACCCTCTTCGCAAAAAAAAAAAAAAGGTACAAATCAAGTAAACTCGTAACCATCAATATACAACTCCAATGATCAAACACCATTATTTGCCAGATTCATCACAAAAGTCGCCAACTTATATTTGATCTCCATCTCCTCCTTTAGCAACTGCTTCCATTTCTCATCGAACTCCTTAGCCGTGTCGCTACCAAGCAAACTCAAATTCTCCTTCACAAACCCCATTCCCGCTCCCAACCTCAACGACGGGTAATTCCTCGCCACATTATCAAACGAAGCGCTTAAAAACGGAAACTTGGACAAAAAGCTTCCTCCTTCCTCACCATTCTCTTTTTCCTCATCCACCACAACCCCAATCTCCTCATCTTTCTTCGCATTCGCCTCGTGACTCTCACCACCATCACCAACTTTATTGACAACGCCACCCCAAATCTTCTTCGACAGCGCAAACGACAAGTGCTCGTGCGGCTTGGAGAAAACGGGATCGGAACCATCCTCGCCGCATTTCTTGGCGGCATTCAAGAATCGTTTTTTCATATTCTTGATCTTACACCTCAGCTGCTCCTTCGAGTAATCTCCCTGCAAATTACCCTCGATGAAACGGTGAAATGCCCCTAAATCCCAATTGGGGTCCGACTCCGACCCTTTTCGATTCTTGAATTCATCCATTCCTTTCAATACAGTAATCTCATCCTCATTGCTCCACAACCTAGTAGTAACAGGGGTCTCTGATTTTGGCCTTTTGCTGCTTTTTACATTGTCAGTATCATCGAGATTTGTGCGTTTACCTGCAGGCTTTGATATAGGCTGAACTTGGTACTTGGAAGGGGAATCGTCGGAGTCGGATTCTGACCCGGATTCGGAACCCGACCCGTTGGGTGGTGGGTCCGAGATCCGTTGCTCTTCATCTTCTTCATGATCGTTTTCTTTCTCTTTTTTTTGTCTTCTTTGGGAAGATTTTGAAGGTTTTTTCGGAGCCATTGTTTTTTTTTTTTTTTTTTTTTTTTATCTGTTTACTGTGGCGTGGAGTTTGTTCTCTACGACGAGAGCGACTTAGGTTTCATCGTAACATGAGACAAGGATCATATTTTTATATTGTAATGGACTGGGCTTATTGAGCACTCTAGGGTGTAGTTAGGGCTGAGGTGGGCCGGGAGTCCGTGGGATCGGGACCCCGGCCCACGGAATATGACGGGATCGGGAGCACTGTAAAGGCTCCCGATCCGACCCGCGTATAAGGAACTCCCGATAATACGGGAGTCCCGCGGGAGTCGGGATCCCGAAAATTCCAATGGGTTTCTGCCCACTAGAATCAGCCCTAAAACCAAAAAAAAGGGACATTTTTGTCCACTGTTTCAGCCATCAAAAGCAAAAAAAAAAAGAACTCATTACCAAAACTTGAATCAAACATAATTTAAAATATCCATCCAAGGGTACTCATCACAAAAAAAAACAACCATCCAACAACGGGAACTCATCACCAAACTTGAATCAAACACAATTAAAACATTCATCCAACAACGGGAACTAACCCCCCAAAAAACAACCATCCAACAACACCAAATTAAAGTCCAATATTCAAAACATATAAATGCGCACAAACAAACATAATTAAAAAAATAGTCTCAAAAGGTTCACAAGACAATAACGGGAACTCATCAACCGCTAATGAATCATCTTTGTTATACATTTGTTTCCACTCATTCCTCTAGTAAAGTTGCATATTCACCCATATCCGCAAATTCTACACAACAAAAACAAAAGCTAATCAATGTCTAATTCATTGATAGTAAAAAAAAATTAGACAAGTATTTGTTAACTATTAAGTTAACTTAACATACCTCTATCACGTGCCTCCAAGTCCGCTAAACACTCATCGATCTGAATTGGCGTATCATCGTCTCGTAGCCAATCTTGCGAGCAAACTAATCCTTGAACTATTCTCGGCGTCAACGAGCTCCTAAACCAATCAAGGACGCGTCCTTCCGTACTGAACGCGGATTCAGAAGCAACGGTGGAGACCGGAATCGCCAATAAGTCTCGAGCCATTTTGCCAATTATTGGATAGCGTTCGGAGTTTTTTTCCACCAATTCAATATGTCAAAGTTTGGGCTATATGGCTCGACTCTATCTTCAAAATATTTCTCCCATTCGTGCTTCGGTGCAGTTTCATCAACCTCCAACGCCCTAACAAAAGTGATATTCAACCGGTAATAAATCGTATTATAAGTAAATCACCGTTTAATTCGACAAAATTAAAAATTGCCTAAAAAAAATGTCGTGCTTAGACGACAATAGGTTCTCTAGGATCCAAGGAAAAGTAGATACATGAGTAGACATTTGTGTAGGCCTAATAGTTGAACTTTCATCGTACCTTTCCCTATACTCGTCAAATAAAGCCAAAAAACCATCCCTCACTGTTAGCCGCAACCCTATATCATAGTCTAACATAGCCTCAACGTATTTCCACTTCAAACGGGGATCCACAATGGCGGCATAGTAAAGTAAAGGGTTCATCTTCCCGTTTGTACCCCAATACTTATCATATTTATCTTTCATTAGGAAAGCCATTGCTTTCAAATCGTCGGGTTCCCCGGTCACCTCATCATCCGGACGGCTCAACCACCTACCCAAAACTTCATCAACGCAAATTAGTTGTGTTAGAACCTTGTTCGATGTCACATATGTGGTGCCGGAGACAAGTTCGGTCAAAACCTTGAAAGGTTTTAGGAAATCCACATAAATTTGAGCCTTCTTCCAATCCTCCTCCGTTGGCATATCGTCTTTCATATCCTTCCCATAGTTTGACTCAACATGCTCATAAATATCAAATACACCTCTCAACTCAAGGGAGGCTTCAAGCATGATATACGTAGAATTCCACCGTGTCGGAACATCCAAACTAAGTAACTTTTTACTTTCGATCCCAATTTCCGATACGGTTTCTTTGAATTTTGTATACCGGGATGGAGTGGCTTTGATATAACGAATGTGTTCTATCGTGCAATCATCGCCCCTCGTCTTGAACCCATCTTGCACCACTAGATTTAAGATGTGAGCAATGCATTTAATATGCATGTGTTTCCCATTCTCTTTCGTAATGAACCCCCGGGCCAACCACTTGGTGACCAATTCATCAATAGCCACGCCATTTGTCGCCGCGTTGTCAACCGTAATGGTGAAGACCTTGTTTATCTTATAATCTCTAACCACCACCTTGTTGACATCACGTGCTATGTCTACCCCCTTATGCCCCGAAATCAAGCTAAAACTAATAATCTTTTTCTTCAAATTCCATTGATTGTCAATGAAATGCATAGTGACACACATGTAGTTATCCTTGACAATTGAAGTCCATGTGTCGGTTGTGAGGCAAACACTATAAGCACTTTCCTTTACAAACTCTATTAATCGAGTTCTCTCATTAAGATATAACTCGTAGCATGCATTGGTGATGGTCTTTCGACAAGGCAATCTCAAATGAGGGCATGCTCGTTTCATCATACACCGGAAAGAAGGCTTCTCAACGGTTATGAACGGCATCTCGTTGTCAATCAAAAACATCACCACACCCTCCAAGACCCACTCTTGATTAAATTTCCAATTCGACACCAAACCATTAACTTCCACTTTCAACCGGCCTTGTTTTTTGACATTTTTGTCACCTCGTTTTGGACACCTCTTACTATGACTTTGAAGACCTCCCGTGCCGTGTAGATGTCCATCTGCAGCGATCTCCTTACTGCAATTGATACACCGCCCTTTAACGTATTTCTTTATTGGGCATTGGAAAGGTTTAAATGTTGCCCAAGACGGGGATGCAAGCTGGTGCAGTTTTTGCCATTTTGTGATTTTACCATCCACTTTTTTAGTATGGAAAGTAATAATGGTCTTGTACACTTTCTCTAATTGTTCTTCCTCTTCTCCCTCCTCTTCTTCATCCTCTTCTTCGTCCTCCTCTTCATCCTCTTCCCCATTCTCTTCTACCCCCTCTTCTTCCTCATCTATTCTATCTTCCGACTGATTCATATCATCGCTCATACCTACATCGTTTTCTTCATCTTCATTAATAGTATGTAGATGATCCTCCCACTCCTCATGCGAATAATCATTATTGTATCTATTGGGGCGGGGGGGGGGGGGGGGGGATTCTTGTCCATCATCCGGTTCACGAGCCTTATTTTTCGCCTTCCTTTGAGATGCCAACTTCGTCGATGTATTTCTTTTACCCCGTGAAGTATCCGGAGCCTTTCCTTTACCACGTGATGTATCCGGTGCCTTCCCCTTATCACGTGACATTAACAGTGCCTTTTCCTTTATCCCGTGAAGTATCCGGTGCCTTCCCCTTTCCCTTAGCACGTTTAAGAGGACTTCGGCGGGGAGTTAGTGTAGAAGGTGTACTTGTTGAAGCTACTTTGGACGGTGAACGACCACCACCACGAGAGTTTTTGCCATTCTTGTTTACCATTGCTACAATAAACCATGAACGCATATGATTTAGTAATGCAACCACCAAATAAAATAAAATTCACTTTCCAGTACTTGATCCTAATATCAAGTCATACCATACACTTCAAATCCAATTATCAATTTCACAACATTATAAGAAATGACAAGCAATTGGATTACATTATAAGAAATTATCATAGAATACCGTACACTTCATGTCAAATTGACAATCAATAATTTTTTTCGCGTTTTGTTGTCAATTGTCAATCAATTATTACCAAATACTACCAATACTTACAATAATATCATCTAATTGGGCCAAATTTGAAAACCCCTAATTTGAAACCCTAATTCGAAAAAGAATGCATCTTGTTTTTCCTAATTTCAATGATTTCTAGCAATAAAAAGTGTTCTAAGACCAATGACTTAATCAATTTAACAAACTAACAAGAAATTTCGAATCAATTTTAAAATTTGGAAAAAAATAGATACCTCTTTTGGAACGGTAATGCGACGGAGCACCGGTCTGCCTTGTCGGATTCCAAACGGAGAAGATGAGTGAGTGGCGGTGGCGCGGCGTTTGAGAGGAGTGAGGTGCAAACTTTAGTTTTTTTGAGAGAGAGGTGTTTTTTTTGAGAGAGAGAAGTGAGGCGTGCGGCTTTCTGTGAATTGTAAGAGATAGTTGTTTTTTTTAAGTGCGGCCTGCTAACACTTCTCACTCAGCCCACTGGAAAAATCGGGAGCTCGGGTCGAATCGGATTTCGACCCCAGCTCCCGACCCCGACCCGCGAGATCAACTGCGGGAGTAAATTCCCGCAGTTGCGGGTCGGGGTACGATCGAATTTTTCCCGGGCGGGAAAAATCCGATCGGGTCGGGTCGGATCTCGGGAATCCGACCCGGCCCTCCCAGGCCTAGCTGTAGTATTCTTGAAGCCTTGCCATATTCGAGACCCGCGAAAGGCATCATCCTCGTTTATGATGTACCGATATTCTGAAAAATTCACAAATAATTGTGTTTGTTCTGCCGTAGTATCATCGTCTCTTGATAGAAGTTCTTGTTAAAAATTCGTGTCGCCGTGTCAATGCATTTTAAGGGTATGCACAATGGATCATATCAATCGAACAATTTGATCCAAGAATCGAATTAAATATTAACTCGATTTCTGATTTTAGTCCTAGGATCGAACCTCGATTTTAGGGGTTAACAATTTGATCCATGAATCGAATTAAATATTGACTCGATTTCTGATTTTAATCCTAGGATCGAACCTCGATTTTAGGGTTAAGAATTAAATTGAATCGAATACTCATCTTATTTTCTAAAATTCAAATAAATATATAATAGTATATTAAAATAAGTTAAGAAATAGTAATGAAAAAATATAAAAAATAGTAACTATTTGTTTTACTGAGGTTAGTTTAAATATAACACTAACAAATAATCATGTTTAATACAAGTTTTCTCTAATTTCAAACGCAAAATAAAGATATTATATAGCTTTCGTTCTTTAAAACTAAAATTAGAATTAAAGAAACAGGATCAAAATCGGATTGAATCAAATCGAAGTCGAATGATTTTGGATAGAATTGAATCGTGTCAATTTGATCTTGTCACGATTTTGTTTTGTGAGGATCCAAATCAAATAATAACGTCGTTTCAATTTGAATTGATTTAAATGCACATCGCTACTTGCATCATAATTCTTTGTATAAAAAAGTTATCTCATATTAATGACGTCGGGCCAACAATAACTCATATTAAAATAAAATTTCATATTATAGGGAATAATCACTTCATCACTCTATTATCATCCTGTATGAATAAAAATAGCCTGAGTTGTTACGCTATCTCATTAACAACGCATCCATGGAATATTTTTTCCCAACTCACAGACAATAGTATCATAAACGTAATTTTGCCAATTAACTAAGTAAATTGAAAAAACAGACAAAAAAATAATTTGGCCAATTAAACTAAGTCCTCACACAAGTAGAAATTCGTCTAAAACATCCGTGTCTCCATGTTCGCATTCATGCATCATAGGTCTTTCGCATAATGAAAACTTATCTCGAAATTAATGACGTGGTGCAAACAATAACTCACTTTAAAACAATATTTCATTTAATAGTGAATAATCAGTTTATAACTCGTTGTCCACGTGTATGAAGAAATATAGCCGACTTATTACGCTACCTTATTAACAACGCCTCCTTCAATCAATTTCTCCTCGCGACAGACTCTAGTATTTTAAACGTAATTTTGCCAATTTAACTAAGTTTATTGGAAAAATAGACTCATGTAAGGAAAACCTCACATTGTTAGGAGAGTCGTCGCAGTCTCGCAGAGTCTATTTCTTCAACTCTCTATCTTCTTTAGCCGACCCTTTCTCCTCTCTCGCATTTTACTGTCGTCAAATTGAGCTGAAGTCGTGTTTCAAACTCGAATCGCATGAGGTATTACGATTTACTTTCATGTTGAATTGTTGGTTATATGTATGAACTTTTAAAATATATAGTGACTTTGTCAATTGTGAATTAATTAATAAATGATTAACTCGCTTATTTGGTGTTCGTTCAAATGCCTGAGTAAAAATGTAGATAGATATGGGCTTACTCTTGTGTTTATTTTGCTATAAATAATAATTAGACTTTATATATACATTTGACTTTCGTTCAATAAAACTATGAAGCTTGTATCAAAATTAATGAATGAGAGAAAATTTATGTGGAGATTAAACTGTAAATTAAAAGACTACTATGCATTATCAAAAATCTGCCGCAAACTCTCTCGCGTTATTCCTTTTAGCTAAGAATCTCCTTTATGTTTGTACAAAACAAATACTTTTGTGTTATTTGTGTTGCATTACATTTTTAAAACCGTACACCAAATCCCCTCGTGTTCTCAGAAATTATGCACCAAACTCCATCTTATTAAGGGGACAAAATTTACACTAATTAGGGATTTGGTGCATAGTTTTGAAAAATAGAGAGCATTTTGTGCTACACAAATAACACGAGAGGAACTAACACATGTTTGTAAAAACACAAAGAGGTCGTGTAATGGCACATGGGGATTTTACGCAATTCCCCCAAAAAATCCTGAATATCTAAAATATTAACTTTCCAAACACATGTTGAATGTGCAAAAACAATCATTACTTTCATCCACATAAATATTAATGACATCTGGGAAGCTTAAAAATGCATAACATTTTTTTTGAACAACAGATATAATTAAGCATGTACTACTTTTATGCTCCGTACGTAAACACCCACCCACTTTGTATATGTGGCAAGATCTCAACGGGACGAGAGCACAAGTCTCGCCCCTAGCATCTAATTCTCATGGACAAATGAGCAATTCCAGTTATAAAAAACAATGTATCATTCATCAAAAAAATTAAAAATAAAGAACAATAATGATCCATAATAATACTCCATCACTTTTATATAAGCCATGAATTTATTCAATGTTTGAGGGGTTTATCATTTCGAATAACCCCAAATAAGTACGGCAAAATGTGAAACAATTTATTTCACATACAACATGTGATACTTTAATCAAATGCAGCCATTTTATTTATGGCATTGAATGTATATATAGTTTTTCAATGCAAAATCAAACTCTCGATTCACTCAAGGCGAGTGAAATTCCGTATCTTTCTGTTTCAGTGAACTACAATGGAGGCGGGCCTCCAAACTCATGATCTTCATCCTTCATTGAACTCATCCTGGGATATAGTAATGCAACAAAATTTAGATATCATCATATATCATTTAAACAGAATGAAATAAGCCTATTTTTTAAAGTAACACATAAAGTTTTATGATTTTAGAATGGAGAAAGGAGAAGCCATCAACAACTTTAATGCCTAACTATGAAACATTGCCAATTGAAGTAAGAGCCTTGGACAAGTTGGGAACAAACACCACAGAACACTTAACTAAAGACCTCTACTTGATGTAAATCCACCTAAGAACTTAGAGTCACTTGCGAACTAACGGATTCACCATGAGGCATAAGGCTAATGGAATTCTAAGAATTCGGAATCTAATAGTAGAATCCGAAAGCATTGCACCAATTCTTCCACAAAGAGAATGCCATTTCACTTTCTCATAGCATTGCACATACGTCATCTATTTATAGACGTAACTTCAAGTTCAAGACCTGGTAGTCTAGAAGCTTAAAACTAACTCTTTAAAACATGAACTACGGTTCTTATATTATCTCGAGACATATAGTATGATGAGCAACTTGGACACTAATAAAATCAATAGAATTATCAAAAATATGAAGAAATCGAACTTGACATTTCTTTGAGTAATCAGCCACATTCCAGAAACATAAACAAAACTCATTGAAAACTTGTAACTATTAGTTTGACTAATTAGAGGTATAATAGTAGAACCTTCTACCATGTATGACATGATCGTCAAAAAGTTTGCCGATCAACACATTTTTTCCTTTCTTTCTGAAAGAGAGATAATTCTAACAAAGTCGAGATTATTGGGTCATTGGGAAGTACCTGCTTTGGTTCATGTCGAAATCTTGATTAGTTGCCGAAGCTGCATCCTCGTCATGAACCATGATTTCCTGCAAGAAGTTTAATTGTCAAACACATTTTATAAATAACAAAATCTGTATACAATAACCTACTTTCTTGCCAGAGAAAAAAATGTATTGTTTTACCTCATCTATAATGCTTTGATGAGGAGGAATTTGGTTGCCAAGCAATTTGCCCTAAAGGATAAACATAATTATTTAATATCATATGTGGACTTGATAATGCTTATTTCAGTAGGTACAGAAAACATGTGTAAAATAAAAATATTATGTACGGCAACAGAGGAGAGAGTTGCATATGGTCTTTAGAAAAGACAAATGATAAAGTGTGTAAAGAGGTATTGTGGTGGACCTTGGTGGAGAAGGGAGTATCTATTAAATATATCTACATTATTAATTATATGTATGAGAATGCGGTGACTAGTGTTCGAACTTGTGGCATTTTGACAGACGTCTTCCCTACTACTATCGGCTTACACCAGATGTCAGCCTTGAGCCCCTTTTTATTTATTGTAATAGATAAAATCACCATAGCTATTCAAGACCAAGTACCATGGCGTATGTTGCTTGCAGTGATATTGTTCTCATCGATGGGGCAAAGGTAGGAGTTAACGACATATTAGAGCTATGAGAGAGAAACACTGGAAGCACGAGGTTTTCGACTAAGTAGAACAAAAACAAAGTACCTCGAGTACCAATTTAACAAACAACAAAGACTACGATGATGGGATAGTCCAGTTGGAGGGCAATAGATACAAATAAGCTTCTAGTTTCGATGTCTGGATTCCATACAACAAAATGATGGAGAGCTAGATGGTGATGTCAACCACTACATTTAAGTTAGATGGATAAAATAGAAGAACGCATCAGGAATTCTATGCGACTCTAACTTTTCCCTAAAACTTAAAGGGAAGTTCTGTTGCACGCCTATCTGATCTGCATTGCTATATAAACTCTAATTGTTGGGCTACTAAGCAGAAACGCACACATAAGATGAGCGTAGATAAAATGCACATGTTACAGTGGATGTGTGGCAACTTCAGAATAAGCATGATATCATGAAGATATTTGTCATAAACTGAGTGTGGCGCTCATCGAAGAGAAGATGCAAGAAAATTGGTTTAGATGGTTTGGACATGTTAAACGTAGATTAGTAGATGCACTTGTTTGACGCGTTGAAAATCTTGACTTGAGGCCTACGAATAGAACATGAGGAAGATCGAAAAAACGTGGATGGAGGTCATACAAAACGATATGAAGCGTAAGAGACCCCAAATGAGGATGTACTTCTCAACCGAAACAATGGAGACGAAGAATTTATGTAGGGAAATACAGGCTTGGTGGAACTGTAATGGATTGTATATTTTACTTCAAAACATGTATTGTACAATCAAGACTGCGTGAAAAAAAAGACAAAAGTTGGATGTTCTTGGATTTGAAATAAAAATTTGATAAAACTTCAAAGATGATTCACTTCAAGAAAGTGATGAATCACATCCAAGAATCACAATTGATCTTGCAAGGCTAAGACGTTAAGGACTGAAAGTTCAAGGAATTATTTCAAGTTGGCATCAATGGAAATTTGTCACCACCGCAGAAGGACTTCAAAAGTTACCTAAGCATAAGTAAAAATAAATATGTCTTTTAAACCTAACTAGTAGACCCCAAGCACAAGAAGATAATAAAAAAAATGAGGCCAAGACATATTGCAAAGAGAGACAAAATTAAATTCAAGTTCAATACACTTAAAATTAAATTTCTCGGATATTGACTTTGAATTTTGCGATACCTTTATCACCATCGGAGCTGTCTCAACGAGAGAAAAATTCTAGTCAAACTTTAAATAATTTTTACGACGATTTTTGGTCGAAAAATTGCCGAAAAATGAAAAATATGGCAATTCGCATAAACTACCAAAGTTTAGACCCCAAGTCTAAAAACAAAAATTGATCTTGAATCCATAAAGTGGCCATAGTTCATGGAATAATCCCTTTTTTTGTTACGGAATAATGACGAAGCCTCATAAGCTTATAAAATACAACCTTACCTATCCACTTTTGCGATATGCTCTTCCTTGTAGTTGAGATTTCTATTTCTCTTTGTTTTTGGCGATCGTATGGGTGGGGTACACCATACGGCCTTCGCTATGTAGTACCTCCCCCCTAGTTTTCTTTTTATAAACCTTTTACTTTCTCTTACCTAGTATCATGTAAATATATTTTAATGGATAAGGAACTTACTTTTGCTAGTTGTACGCGCTGAATAGAACTTGTAAGAAACTGTTGAGCCACACCAGCTTCAAGAGCTGAATTCATTTTTTCCACCTCAGGTTCGTAGTACCTGTCGCACGTGAATATTACACAAATCTAAATAACACAATAAGAATACAAAAATAAATAAATTGAATCGTGTTAATTATCTAAACACGGGTCAATTTACATCAATAGTGATGCTTTCACACACAATTCTTAGTATACTTAGTTGAAAATAAATTTTGGTATAAACCTCATCTTTTCATGGGCTTCGCGTTGTCGCCTTTTGAGTCTATCAAGCCTTTCTTGAAGTTCCTGAAGTTTACAGCGAGACAGAAATTAGATTAGTACCTTACAAGCTATTAATTCAAATCGTGAAGAGAAATTCATGAAGTAAATTTAGATTTAATGAGTCCATCAATTAGCATTTGTTCCATCTCTATAGATTTACTTTCTACTATAAAGTAGAAGAAATAGGGAATATTTTCACCCTTTTATTTATTAAAGTATACGTTTGTAAGCAGAAACACGAGGACTCTTAAAACTTTGTAAAGTGTGAGGGTGCCTATGTACATATGAAGTTAACAAGCAATTTAAAACTAAAGTAGTGTAGTCATACATATTACATACCTCAATACTGAAGTTGTGGGCATGAACCGGCAAATGGTTTATTCATGTGAACAAATAAAGGACGTCTAGCGTTAGAAAAGGTGAAACTGAAAGTACATATTGCTCGCTTTAAGGAATATTAGTAGGCAAATTTTCGAGCTACATAATCCAACAAGAAGGGCGTGGACTTACACCGCTAGCTTTTCAAGCATTTCTCCTTCATACTTCAACTGGTTAAGCCTCTGAACCAAGAACTACAAATGTGCAAGTCAATAGAAAACACCAAATGAGTAACTTTTTAACTTTTTAAAGTCTAGTCTTGAATTTCCTTATGCTTGACATCTTTTGATTAAGCGTGTCAGTAGAATACAAATACCCAACCTCTTATTAAAGTGGTATTAATATTATATTGAAAGGGAAAAAATATTAAATCGCCCAACGTTTGGGGTCACTTTGTGGTATTTGGCGGTCAACTTCTCAACCTTTGCAATTTTGTGTGAACTTCTCTATTTAGCCAATCTAACGGTAAAAAATGCTGACACGTCAGCAAATCCTATGGCAAAAGTATAAATAAGGGGGTACTTTGCACAAAATTGCAAAGGTCGGGGGTTGACCGCCAAAGATCAAAGTTATGGGGGTTTGCTGCGAATAGCCCCAAACGTTGGGGTTTTGATGCTTTTTCTCCTATATTGAATCATCGTTTCATCCAAAAAACAAGCTTGTTGATAAACTGAGCATTTATAATATATATATATATATATATATATATATATATATATATATAGAGAGAGAGAGAGAGAGAGAGAGAGAGAGAGAGAGAGAGAGAGAGTTTGTACCTCCTCGTTGGAAATCGCCCTGCATAGAATTTTTTTATATAAATGTTACAAAAGAAAAATTGAACCAATTAAAAGAAATTGACGACAAAAGGCATCTCAAATTATAATTAAGTTTAGCACATACGTACCCTCCTCTTTGTTCATCAGGGCGTTGCACAAAACCAAGGAAGATGTCTTCAATCCTAAATACAAAGTAAAAGAAGATATCACCATTTCCACAATCAACTGGTTGAATCGGGAATGGAATATTAAAAAAAAAAGTACTCAATTAATTTTTAAAAATTATTTACTAGGCAATTTGAATTAGTTAACCTGTCATTGCTCGCAAAGGTGGTGAGTCGGCCAGTAGGCGAAAACATAATAAGGGCGACATGTGTGTCACATAAAACAGATAGCTCGCTACATTTCTTGACGATACCATCCTTGCGCTTTGAATATGTTAGTTGACGGGTCGCAGCATTCTCAATGCGCTTCAACGCAAGTTTCTTGCGACCCATGGTAGAACAAAATGGAAAGAAAGAATGAGAGAATATTGTTTGTTATTCATATTTATAGAGGAGTAATAATAAAAAAAAGGTGAAGATTTACTCATTTGGACATCAGTAATATTAATTTACTGTAGGGTATTTTTCGAAAAGTCCTAGCGGTTTGCACTTAAACTTTTTCTACTCGTTGATTTTGTGGAACAAACAATTTAATTAGGTAGGATCCCAAAAGACCTAATCATGTAATTTTGTTCCATGGCATTCGAGAAGGTTATCAATTTTTAATACTTTTCTCTCTAACTACCCTTCGGTTATGTTATGTGTCGTGTGTGAAAATTCCAAAGTCATAATCAATAGGGAATCTCTTTTGCAAGTTGACACTAGATTTTCCTTAGTACAAATGTTATTAGTAATTTTGTGAAATTTTAATTAAGACTTAATCCCACTATAAAAAACTACTTCAAATGCATTGAATGCAATCAAATCTCTAGTCCCCCAACCTTTTACCAGTTGGACCCTAATGGTACCCTAACTGGTAGTATCACTTAAGTGTGACATCTGAACCAATTTGGAAGGTATATGGCCATGTCTCAAGCTCCCAAGTTGGCCAATTTACCCTTTAACCACTATATCTTTGTATCATATTTCCTTGTGATACAATTATATCATCATGATTATTTTTGGTTACATATGTACTTTGCAATTTTATCAAAATTATCTAGGACACCCTATTCCTAATATAGGAATCAAAAAGTTGAAAATAATTCAGATTTCGTTGGGATGGCTACAGATCTTAACGCGGCCAATTGAAACATACAACAAAAGAAATCAACGTAAAATCATAATTGTAGTATCTACTTTCACCTAGAAGTATCTCTTGTTAATAACTCAAGAATCTTTTGATAATAACGCACTACCAAAATGACGTAGTTAATATTCAAGTCATTATTACGCGGTAATTTTTTATGATTTGAAAAGGTATATCAGTTAATTTTTTACTTACTCAACGTCAATGTGTAGAATTGTTTTTATGTATTTACTCGATTAGTACGACAAACTAAGATTTTGTCGAATGATACTCATAGATACGAGTGATAGTAGAAAGAATTGCCAAGAAACCAACTAGGTCTTGTATCCAAACACAAAAAGAAAATCTAAACCCCTCCCCCCCCAAAAAAATAATTTATTGAGTACATCGGTTGTATTGATGACGTGGTGCATCAAAGGATTAAAATTATAAAAAATTTCTAAATTTAAAGAATAACTACCCATAAGTACCCATCCACACGACCACACATGTGTATTGGTGGCAATAACCACTTTTGTACATACTAATTTCTCCTTGCATTAATCACGTGTACCACATCATTGTTGGGGTTGACCTCCACCTCAATCTCCACCATTCACGATGTCACCTTAATTTGTTTTTTTTTTTAAACTTCGTTTTTAACACCTGGGAATGGCCTCTTGTCAAATTTGACAGGGGAAGGCTTGCCCCTTATACACCCTTGCGGTGGGACCTTTCCCTGGACCCTCGCATTGCGGGGATGCTTTCGTGCACCGGGCTTTAACTTCGTTGTTAACAATGATCATAGCCATTCTTACTTCTCTCCATCCACCAACTGTCGATTGAACTTAATTGAAAGATCTACATCAAAAAGGAAAGAAACTCTCATCCATGAGAAGTACAAAACTCCGATTTTCTAGTAAATATAATACGTATCCGTTGATTTATTTTATAATATGGACATACAAGTTGAAGTTCTCAGCATTTTAGCTCTGACAGCTCAAAGTGACTGTTGGAAAATAATGGTTCACGGGTCGCCCATGTGGGTTGACCCGACCCATATTATTTGAATAAAGGAGGGAGGATTTCTATTTTTGAAAATAGAATCTTATCCAATTTCCCCCCCCCCCCCCCCCCCCCATTCCTTATAACTACCAAGGGGTAGTTTTCTCCAGCATTCCAAGTGAGAAAAAAAGAAAAAAATGCAGAAAATAAATCAATTTTCGTGCATAAACATGATCACCATTTTAGAAGATCAAAAATGAGTATTTTGAGCATATTTCATCATGAAAAAAGGTTCTTGGGTTGTGGCAATTGATTCCCTTCCATTTGTGATCGGAATCAGACCTTTATGGAGCGTGAAAGCGGATCAAAACATCATGGAATCAAGCGGGTTAAAGATCAAATTCATGGAGCACCATGAAACCCGTTTTATACGGGTTAAAGGTTAGTAAATTTCCTTCATTGGTATCAGAGCCATTAGGCTCGATTTCTGATGTTATTGACCATGTATTATCATGTTTGACATGTTTGTTATACATGAGAATGCTTCAAATCCTTGAATCTATGTTTTTTGGAGTTTTTCATATATGGCAGAAACTTTATACGAATTTCTGGGAATTTTATTTTGTGTTTCGTGCCCTGATATATATGTAGTTTGATAGAATTCTTCAAGAGCTTTCCATCCATATAAAGAACATAAAATTTGGACAAGAACTCAAGAAGTTATGATTTTTTGAAGTTTATGTCGCAAATTTGTTTTCTTTGAAATTAATTCATGCGGGAAAGATGAAGATGAACAGTGCCCGCGACGTCATCGTGACGCGGTGATGACATCACCCTGATGCAGTTTGACCCATCAAAGTGATGTGGCTGCACTGGAGTGTGCCAAGTGGCATACACTTGTCCATTAATGCTAAGGGCATGTTTGGGTGCGCAGAATGTGTTCTAATGTCCGATTTTGATGAAATTTGTACCAATATTTTCAGAATTAAATTTTTGATTTTATGGTAAATTATATTATAATTTTCAGAGTGAAAAATATTTTATTGTACTTTTTCGTAATTTTATATTACGAAAATTAAAGAAAATATTTGTGTTTGGTCTTGGAAAATTGTTGAAAAATATTCCATGGACCTAGAAAATTATACGAAAGGTATTTGTGCCTGGTGGGAGTGTATGGACATTTTTTTTGAGCCATAATTAATTTTGTCAAGTATGGAAAATTAGTTTTTCCCTAATACTAATACAAAATTAGGCATCAAATGTTTCTTAATGGTAGCAAGTGTCGAAGAGACGTGCTCTATATTGTCCTTATGGATTTTTTTTCATTATTTTGGACCATAGAAACATGTATATACACTCTCACAAGTTGGATTTCGTCTTTTTTTTTGGAGCACTGTTACGTCTTCCAAATGAAACTCCGATCTTGGTAGCTCGTTGTTCGATATGGTCAATGAAAAATGTTTGAAATCCTAAAAGAATTTTTACTAAGCATACTTGAATAGTTATTTTGGATCGGGGATCTAAAAAAAAAAAAAACTATAAGTGATGCTATAAAGATTCGTTGTAGGATTTTTTAATTATTTCTTTATGAACTTGCGTTGTTGTGTATATCGTGACATGTTTTCTTTTGTTATTGCTAAGATGTAAGCATGTATATAAGAATTGCATGTTTATGTTGAATTCTTTTTTTTATGGCAAGAGTACATGCTTATCTCACTATATGCTTTTGACTTGAACATGTATTATGGTTTACATGAGAAACGCATGTTTGTACTAAACTTGAGTGGGGGTTCTAAGGTTGGTAGAATTTTGAAAAGTTCTCACCTAGAACTTTAAAGATTTTGTCTTTTTTAGAAATTAAGTTTTTGACAATGAACGTGGGGATATGAATGATGATAGGTCACCTTGTGATTTTTTCGATTTCGTACCTCATGGTTAATTGTCATGAATGTTAATTTGCTAAACTCAAAATCAAACCTTTTATGGTAGATGGACATCAAAATGATATCTCAAAATTGACAGACCATGGCAACTCAATCGATCTATTCACAGAGTTAAGTGCCTTGTTTGCACTTATTGTGAATTAAATTGACACTTTGTGTCGTAGAATTATAATAGTGATAGGGATGAGTAAGATGCTGATGAGAGCATCAACTTTGTCACTTTTCATTCTTTTGAAAGCTTAAACTACTCAATTACAGATATAGACCTAACGACTTTCAGATTTACTTAGCTTCCGCTATTCTTGTGCCGGTCTATAAAGTCGTGTGTTCACTGGTCTATGGGTGGTGCACATTTTTCTATGAAGAGAAATGTACGACAATACGTGTTCAAGATAGCTGACTCTCAAATGGCACATGAGTTAATTTATATTAACCACGACTTGAATAACGTCGAGTGTGATTAATGTATGTAGTCAGCTTACACGTTTGTTTTTATGAGTAGAAAGCTCGAGTCAAACCTCGTACAATTCTCTTCATCAATTAATTTGAATTTCAGTTTTTTTTCTTAAACTGAATGGTTCAAATGACGCTCACTATTAAATATGAGATAAACGATATTTGAGTCATTAGATTCACTGTTGAGGCGTTGAAGGTTGGTTTCAGGTTCTTAACAACTTTTCAAGAGAACTTGTAAGTTTCAGTTTTATGATGTACTGAAACGTAACCAACGATGATAGACTATTTGTATAGTCTGAGAATATAAACAAGTGTTTGATCTGGGATAAACATTGTTGTGGTTACCATCATATTGTTCTATTCTGTATGGGTAATCTTTTGATTACACTGATTGGGATATGGTACTTAAATAGGTTTCTAAAGGAGTTAGATTGTCTCTACAGTTGTAATGACAAATCTTGTCCTACGTGGACTTTAAGGTTTATTAGAACTTGAGACTGGATCATACTTAAGGAAATCTACAAGTTCTCTCACATATAATCCTTGATAAGATGTAGGAGGTAAGCTCTAGGCATACCAAGAAAGAGTCAACACATACATATCGAGTGATGTTGGTGTTGAATTTTTGACTACATGACATTATATGTGAGATCAAGGGGGTTAGACTTAGAATTGAAGAATTAGTTTTTCTTCAATGATCTCGTGACTTGAGCAATGTTGTGACTTAGTTAAAACGTGTTGTTAGGCGTAGCACAAGGTGGTGTTGGACATCAAATATTCTCTAATCGTGTCAACATGTGACTATAGGAATATTTTTATTACAAGATTGATCGTTATGAATGATCAATGCACTTCTCGTGTAGTAATCAAAATATTAGTCACATTGGGCAAAAACGAAGACCGAATACCTATGAGAAATACATTCGGGTTTTGCCTCCTTAACTGAATTTTCTTCATTGAAAATTTTGACGCAATAACCATCATAAAAGATGGATTTAAACTGAGTTCCACGGGGATAACTTCTTAAGTTCCTATGATTTACCTGATACGAAGGCATTACATGGATTTGTTAGTTTCATTACATTTATGAACGAACTTGCGCATTTTTTTTTGTTTTGATTCTTAACAAATCTGAGATACTTGAGTGTCTTGGGTGTTGTAAAGTTAAGATCCAATGGGTAGGATTGTAATGATCCTTAATATTGGAGTAGATGCGTAGAGTATGTAATGAAAAAATGACATCCTGGTAATTTTTGTGATTCCCTTGCATACGTATACGCATGTTGGTGTTGCTATGAGAAGGAAACGAAAATTGTTTAGATGAGAAGTTTACAGACACTTAAGTTGGAAAATTAATCTCGAACGAAGATTCTTTCTAAACTAAAGTCGTCGAATGTAAACATTTGCCTCAGTATCTATTTTACTCTTTACATTGGATAAGATTGAGTAAAAGACTCTATCTATTCTATCTTGGGCCTTGGAACGATGAACTTGTATTCATGCTCTTTTTTGTGAATTTGAAAGTGTTGTTCCAATATTAAGGGTGTGTTTGTATGAGATGCATCAAGTGGCTGAGGTATTTGTGTTCATCGTGAACACGTGTAGTAAGAGTAATCCAGAGTAAATCATTATATTCAATTGTTCGAGGTAGGGAATTTTTTTGTTAGGAAGGATACGAAGAGGTAGAAAGCTTGTTAAGTTATTGATTCTGGTCATGATCAATTATCCATTTAAGGCTAAGCACATCAATGCTTTACGGCTCAAGTGGGAGCCAATGGAGATAAACCAATTGAACATAACTGTAGAAGATTTGCTCAAGTATGTGTTTGACGACATTGGAGCAATATCAACTGTATTTATTTATCTCGATGAGATAGATGAAATTCAAGGAACAAGCAATACCTTATCATGTCTTACTAGTTTCTCGAGCAACATGAGATGGAACAAGTTTTCTTTTGAGTTTGTATGTTTGACCATGTAATTGTAATGGTCAAATAGGATTAAGGCGTAAGATTTTTGAGAACTAATGTGTTCTCGATATTATACTTAAGATTGTAAGAATCTTAAAGAAGTATAAGTTTTGTTTCACCTGAAGGGAATATGTTGTGCTTTGGACAAGAACTTATTCTTCTTTTGGAGGTGAAACTATATTTATTCATCATTTCGCTAGACTGGTAGATATGAATTTAAGGTATATTTTATATGAACCTTGAGATTGCATTTCTCAATGGAGATTTGTTTACAGAACTCTATGAACAAGTTTCTAGACTTCACACCAAAGGCATAGAAAGTAGAGTTTAAGGACTTTACGTTGGTCTATGGTCTTATACAATCTCTTAGACTATGGCTTATCAGATTTACCGAAGGGTAATCCTAATAAACTTGGCTAGAAGGTGTTCTTACATTACTATCATCAACGGATGATCATATATGTGAAGTTCACTAAGGGCAATCTATGTCTTTACGCTGAAAAGTTTAGACAATATTTTTGATTAGATTATGGTTCATGAGAATCATTTTGAAGATGAGCTCATTCTCTTTCTTTATGAAAGTTTTAGACCATTATCTTTAATCAAAATTCCTTGTCTTTCAATCACAATGGAGTGATTATATTTGCTTTGATCATAAAAAAGACTTGACAAATGTTTATAAGTCTGTGTGGTTCACTTAAAATAACTGTTTCTATCAATCTTGATGATACTCTGGTCGTAGGGGATGTAAAGAGTATGTTTCAATTATTTAGCAATGTTCATTCTTTTATCATTAGGATAAAGAGTGAAATTGAGGTAAATGTATCTCTTATGTCCAAAAATTCGTGGAAATCATGATGCCTTGCATCTTGAGCTACATTGAGTGATTTGAAACGAATTTTGGAGAAACTAATACTCATGAGAATGGTGAATATCTTAAGCCTTGGAATCCGTGAAACTCTAGTTATAGTGATGTCCACACCGCTATTTGTAAAACGTCTCTGATAATTGAGGTTTATTGTGTTACACACTTGTCCTAATAATTTTAATGCCATGGATCTGGTCAATAAGTATATCCGAATTCTTAGGAGTAGAATTTGGACAATACTAATATAGGATTTTAGACTCCTATATTCACTGCATACTTATGAACTCAATAATGGACTTGGTCATTGTTGAAAATAATACACTCATGTATTATCGAGATGTGATTTGACTTGGAGTAAATCGACCTCTCAATTTGCTTCTTCATTGGATGATGTTCTATTTGTAAAAATAGTTAAAAGCAAACGAGTGTATTGATGTGCGTATTAAATGAGACTTTATAGCACATGTCGTTTTTGCAGTATTATGTGTTTTGCTTGAAGTGAGTAATTTATCATTGGAGACCGTGAGGCAAGTGGGAGTTGTAGTGCACATTAGGGTGACTTGCAACATTTCCTTACAATAAAGTCTCAAAGTGATAAAGCCATACACAATCACAAAACAAAGGTTTCTGAGAGATATTTATGCAAAGAAAGAAGTGACTTTGCAATACTTATCTATGCGTGATGATGGTTTATTTTGGTAACTGAACTTAAAACCTGGAGATGTATCCGTAGACGATTTAAATTCTCAAGGCCGGCATAGAATTTATCCTAATTGGGCTAGATGATGTCCAGTTAGTTATGTCCATAAGTTTAAGACTCGAATGTTATGAAATCATCTATTTTGTTGGTGAAAACATTTGAAGTCTGAAGGTATGTCTGACGAGTAGAGATTGGCTCTCTCACACGAGCAATCGCCTCTGACATTGAGAAGTGTGCAGAGATGAGACAATTATGATTTTGTTGGGATACAAATTCATACTTATATCAATATGTCGCCTTGACTGATAATCAAGATGAGATTACTATTGCAAGGTAAGTAATCGATATGGATTCCCACCATCCATTATACTTGTCTTATTGCCAGATGTGAGTTTTCTTGTGATTTATATTTTGTAGAGGACTAACAAAAGGAAAACTCAAGTTAAGTGTTAGGAACATTTGAACTAAGATCTGTACGATGTATTTTACTATTAAATATGACATACGCTTCCAAAGAGGAAGAAAAGCATCGTAGCATGTGTTTCATACCACATGTGCTTTTGTGACCGTTGGAATAATGAGTGAATTGGTCCTTGTTTCCTCATTGTGTGAGACCGAGAGGTTTAAAAGACCTCATAATATACCCTTATGACTTTTAACTTTTTCTCGAGGCTTTATTTTGGTGTTGCTACTTTAGCATGTTACTAATAGCCATGACAAATTCGGCAATGCGGTGCATGTCTAGGAAAGCAACCATTATAGTGTTAAGAGGTTACAGTTAGAAAGGAAGACTATCTAGAACTTGCACCTATCTTGTATTCACCGCGCGCGCATTTATGTTAAACTTGAGGTTTTAGACATAATTGTGAATATAAAGTATAGTATTATAGAGAGCGTGCTCCTTTTATAACAAGGAACTGGAGATGCTCTAGTTGATGCAAGTAAGTGAAGTCTGGGGTATAGCGAGATATATTGTCCTCGTGGTGATGAATTTAAGCTGCTATATATCCTTAACCGGTGTATAGCTCCATGCTTAAGTATTGAGCTGCTTTATATCCTTAACCGGTGTATGGCATTGAAGCTCAGTTAGCTCGCTGGTCACACGATCCATTTACCTGTATGAAATTGGTGAATATGTTGATATGATCTTAATGAACGTTGGCTCAACCATCATGTGCGAGTGGGAGATGTTGGAAAATAATGCTTCACGGGTCGCCCATGTGGGTTGACCCGACCCATATTATTTGAATAAATGAGGGAGGATTTCTATTTTTGAAAATAGAATCTTATCCAATTTTCCCCCCATTCCTTATAACTACCAAGGGGTAGTTTTCTCCAGCATTCCAAGTGAGAAAAAAAGAAAAAAAATGCAGAAAATAAATCACTTTTCGTGCATAAACATGATCATCATTTTAGAAGATCAAAAATGAGTATTTTGAGCATATTTCATCATGAAAAAAGGTTCTTGGGTTGTGGCAATTGATTCCCTTCCATTTGTGATCGGAATCAGACCTTTATGGAGCGTGAAAGCGGATCAAAACATCATGGAATCAAGCGGGTTAAAGATCAAATTCATGGAGCACCATGAAACCCGTTTTATACGGGTTAAAGGTTAGTAAATTTCCTTCAGTGACTTAACTAAAATTTCAATTTTTACTACATAGAAGCCTATCATTTTATTTCAAAACAGAGAAGAACTTGAGTAGAGAATATAAGTAATCAGCTAGCATGCCCCCAACACTCATATCTGTTTCCTTGTCCCATGCAAATGGCTCGATCCGTTTTGTCGCTTCCAAAAGTTCGTCAATCGGAATTTTTGGTTTCGATCTTTGCAAAGGAACTACATCCGTGATCTCCGGACAGTAATCCTAGTTAGAAGACATGGTGTATCAGAATTGGGAAAATTAGAAATGTCTCAATATTTGTTTTACTTTAGTCACCGGAATAACAACTGCTTACCTGATCAGCATGCATCTTTTTGACAAATAGTTCGAATATTCTTAGATTCTCTGGCTCTAGGAGTTTGTCTGATAAGCGAAGGTACGTCACTCCAGCCAGTTTGCACGTTGGGGGACCGTTTTTATTGACCCCGTTTGGCCTAGAATTTAGAAGAATTTGATTATAGCCTGTACGATCGTATCTTGGTAGAGCATTCTCACCAGCAACGTCTATGTTTTCTCTCCATCCACTGCTGAAAACCTATACCAAAGGTATCGTGGGTAAGTATGTTCCTTACAATGAGTATATGTGATTGAATGTGATGGAGAAAAGGATAGTTATTCAGTTGGAACCTGTTGAACGAGTTCTTCAGGTCCACATTTAGCCTCTGCTGATTGTTCAGTGTTTCTCATTTCAAGACATGTGAAGTTTAACGTACCATAATGTCTCGACAACATTCTGGCAATGGGACGATAGCCATCCCTGTCGTTTGTGTTGTAGTAACCTGACGTTAGTTCACAAGCATGAGTGTCATCCTTGTACCACCAATGTATACCAGAGACCTGATTTTCACAGAGAATTAAAAATCCATGTGCAAGTTTTGAGAGATTACAATCATTGATATCTTTTCGCAAAGACAAATTAAATACGCTTTTTTACGGTACAAAAAGACTTACTTTGGCAGCTAATCTAACTTTGAGTCCCTGGAAAATTTGATTGGCTTCATCGAGAATCTGATCACCATGCTCTATTAGTTTGTTAGAATACCATGTCAAAAAGAACTTCCCTTCTTCTGTCTGGTAAGTCCCGTTCGATCCAAAGAAGCCCGTTTCTTGTGGCGTGTCATTATACGTTCCAGCATTATTTGGTAGATCCATATCCAGATACCCGTTCTTGGCAGCAACGGCTTTGAAATCTTCTCCGAGATACTTGTCATAGCACTGCAAATTCGAGGTTTATTGAGTTCTAATTGATATCATTCTGTTAAGAAATGTTCTACATTGAAGTGATACTTAGTCTCACTTGAAATTCACCAATTCCAGGGAACTTCCATCCCTGAGTTTCTGGATACGATGAATATCGTAGTTCTCCAGCAGGGCCGAGGCCAACTTCAATGTCTATGATTGTTCCGCTCTCCAGAAAATCCGACATGTTTTCTCTGAACGACAGCATATAATCACTGTACATCTGCACGCGCATGTATATACGGTACCATCATAATAAAGACAGCAGAAGCAAAGTATATGATAATCATTGTAACTCAACATTGTGGTACCTGGATAGCAGTTCGGCCCTGAAAGAGAGGCTCATTATCAACACCAAGCGAGAGGCATTCCTTATTCCTGTTTCCCGAATAGTTGGTATAGAAGATATCTGGATTTGTATCTCCAACACGAAGAACCCATTCTGGAATTGGAATATTCACCTTATCTCCAACATTACCGCCACATTGGTGAAACGACATTATAGCTTGTATCTTCAATCCACATTTCTCAACTAGACTAAACAGTTCCTTGTAAGAAGACCAATCGTACTGCTTCGGGCCTTTGCCCTCTACGATCCCCCACCACACGTCCACCATCACACCGTCTATTCCCGTTTCTTTTAGTTTCTTCAGTTGCTTCTCCACCTTTTCAGCATCAGGGAATTCGTTTTCTATCGTGATTATTTCCAACTAAATATTAAGCAAATTTCAATCAGATGTATTGTTCTTGCTTTGAAGTTTGAATTAAGTACTTTTCAGGTTAAGTGAGTTTATTGTATATATATAAGTACCTGAAGCATAACGTAGACTGGAACGTAGTTTGCCAACATGTTGTTGGGGGTACTTCTTGCTTTTTTCTAAGCAAAGGATACAAATTACAATCAGGATACACATTATTATACTACTAGTCCATATAAGAAAGGAACAAAATGCATTAGATGCAATTTTATTGACATGTTACCTTTTTGATCTCCATTTATTTTACTAGTACCATTGCTTTATATATTAGTCTTAAAGTTAATTACAGAAAAAATATATTAGTCTTAATGTTTCACAATCTTAAAAATTTTCACAGGAAACACTACAAATTTATGAAACTTCACAAGAATCCTGAAAAACTTACAAATAGCATAAGAACCCAGAAGTCTCAAAGATTCAATACACACCCTAAAAACTTCAATTTTTAACTAAAACACAACATTTTTTTGAAGTTTCTCGAAAACCCCAAAAACTTTTACAATTTGCAGAACTATTAAATTTGGGGGGATTTACTCTTTTTTTGCCGGTATCTATAGCTATATCATTGTTTGCCATTATATTTTCGGCCTTCTCAAATGTCCGATATATATAATCCCAAAAAAAAAAAAATGTCCGATATATATTTTCGATTATTTTGACACAAAGTGTGCACCTTTGACCCGAACTGACAACTCATCAATTTAGGCAAATGGTGAAATAGCTCTAGATACCGGGCAGAAATACTAAAATATTGTGTATGAAGGAAATGTATAGAACTCCGGTGTATTTTTCGAAATGTACACCAAATTTCCAATTTGTTATCAACAACAACTACACTGAACCATACTCTTGTTATTAAAATAAAAATATGTATAAAACTCTCTTTTATTATAAGAAAAAAAAAATTAGAAGCATACACCGAACATATAATTATGAATTATAAGTATTAGGAATTGTATCACATTGGTATGATGACCATTCCGAGTCCTTGTCTCCATACTTTTATTTTTGGGTACAATTCCCCAAAATCCTTGTACCAACGAAAATATCAATGATCCTAGAAACACAGATCATACTTGTTTAGTGTTCCTGACGTACAAGATAGTTCAGTACACTAAACGGGATTTGGTGCAAGATAAGAAAAAATACAAATGAATTTTGTTCATGTTCTTGTAAACACCCGGGATTTGCATTTTCCAGCATAATTATATATAGGGAATACATGTAATATATAAGATCAAACTTTAAGGGATACAAAATGTAATTAGCCCATCTTTAAAATAAAAGGTTGGTAGTTAATTACCTCTGTAGGGGCATCCGTTGTGATAGCCCGAGGGGTCATCGCCATTTTCTTTCGACTGAATTTGAGCTTACCACCAACAAGTGCTTTCCCATTTCTCTGCTCAAGTTTGTTGGTTACCTCTGGTGGTTTGTTAAACGCCATTTTCTTTGCTAAACCGCCAACCTTAGAGGTTGCATTAATGCTAGCCATAAAGCAATTTCTCTTTATAGTGTTATAATGATGTACTTTGTGCTAAATTTCTAAAGGAATTGAATCATCGATATTATATGAGCATGTGTTTATAGTACGCAGAGTAAGAAGATTGACGTACTAATAATGGTGTTCGTTTATTTCATGTGAAAAGTATAATGGAAAAATCACAACCACGATCCTTTTTTCATTTCTATTTTGTTTTTGGGATATTTTCAGAAGATAACAATTGAGAGGACTGATTGATGGTATGTCGGTATGTCCTATTTTCGTTGTCATTATTGTTCTCGAACCTGTTCTCTATTTGGCTGTATTCTTTCTTATTTCAAATGAATTCCAACAACCATTTACTAGGTTAATTCTTAAAGGTAAAAGGAGTATACACATAAGAGAAAAATATATTAAAGTTCACTATTTTCTCTATTTTGTTAACATATAGTATAAATCATGGAGTCACCGTCATTAGTAGTGACACATTGCTCGTGGTCACCCGTACAAATGTTTTTTGTTAGAGAACTCTTTATTCATCACAAAAGAAACGTATTTATACATTTTTTACGCTAATGTAAATTTTGTTGTTTAAGTCAACGATATATACTCATTTCAATATAATTATGGAGCTGGTTACCGAAATTTTGGAGTGTGTCTAATATTAAACAAAAATCTTAGGAAGTATCAAATGATATTATTCCTAATTGCGGTAGCGTGAGCTAGGAGTCTAGGACCGTCCGTTTAATTTTGCTTTAGATCACATGGAATCGGTCGGTTGATTTGGTTGACCCTGGTTAGGTAAACACCAAGTGGGCTAGAATCAATCTAATTAAAATGATCAAATTTGATTTAAAATGGAGTCGCTTTTGATTCAATAGATTTCGTTTCTCTCTCTCTTTCTCTCTCTCTCTCTTTTAATCTTAGTTTAAGGATTAAAATGATATGTCTAGCAATGACTGAACGAGGTAGATGTGGAACGGTATGACGTGCTAACTTTGGTGTTATCCCAGGATTCTCAACCGAGTTTGGATAATTTGGGTAATTCAATAATTTAAAACTTTTTGTAGAAGTTAGAATTTTGGTAAATTAGTATTTAGTTGTCTCTGTTTAATTTACTGTTATATATATATATATTTATTCTAGGAAAAGAACTGGTATTTGATCTGAAATTGATTCCAATGGGGTTTCGGCTCATGTGCTACAAATAGAAACTTGATTAAATATTCAATCAATTTTGATACGATTCAATTGACTAGAGCCGTTTTGCATGCTCCTAAAGGGCTTCCTTCTCGTGGCCTTTTGTGATGTAGTAAAGTTGTGTACCGAATCATTTCGAGAATCAAAAAAATTATTTGAAATGAGAATTCTCCTTTGAGAAACATACTTGTTGATCTATGTGAAAGCTATCTTATTATCTTATGGCGTTAATATCTTATAACGTTTTGGATGCATTAAAGCAAAGACGAACATGAAAACTAATGCACAAATGCGGAAAAATGACAAGTTAAGATTAAATCTTCCCTGAACTTATATATATTGAACAATTTGAATCCCTTCATCAATAATTCCAAACATATGTAAGATCATAGTTTCACAATTAACCTCAATATTTATAGAGTGCTTTTAAGAGTAAACTAGTAAAGCTCCATGAGGGGGATTAAGGTACATGCGATGACCCATAACATAGGAGTAGGATGACCATGTTTAGGGGATTGACATTGTCTTAGCACTTCTCTTTAAAAATTAAGAGAAAAAGTCAACGAATATAACGTGCACCAACCCATTGAGGAAAGTCATTATGCTCTACTCGTCCAGTGTGGTTGGTGGCAAATTTAGAAGTTTTTCCAGCTAAGGTTCTAACAAAATTATGTTATTTAAGTAAAAATAATACACGTATAAATGAGTAAATGACCTAATCAAAGATTTCTAAGGTGGTAATGGTCAAGAAGATTAATCGAAAATCTATTAGAATCAAAGAAATCTGTTAAAGACTAAAATGGTGCAAATTCTATAATAAGTCTACCTGATCAATTCGCAAAAATTTAAGAAATATTCCCCCAAAACATCCTGTCATTTGCACATCTCAACAAACAAGTTGCATTGCACTAAACATATTATAATTCTCAAAGAATTCTTTTTATCATATATTATTACAAATTGCGTTTACTTTCCCTTACTATATACTCTGATTAAATCAAGCTGCATTTTCAAGAAACTAATTGAAATGAAAATGGTGAAAGCATTGTTGGTATTAGCTGCTATGGCCATGTTTATGGATTTAGCTATGGCAGTAAATTACCCAGTGGGAGGTAATGGGGGATGGGCACAAGGCATTGATTATCAAACTTGGGCCTCTTCGATAACATTTGTAGTTGGAGATAGCTTGAGTGAGTAACAAACATTTCTTTTCTTTTTCAGCTTTTTAGATTGATTTCACTATTTTATTTTATTTTTCCTTTTTTCCCAATATATGTCGTCTTCACGAAAAACCGAATTTCTTTTCAATTGTCTTTTTAAGCGAATTATAAAGAGAAATTTGCGTCGAATGCGCCATGTTTTAAGTGTTTCTTTGCAGAATACATAACAAGATGTGACCAAATTCAATTTGCTAGATCATAGTATGCAACTGATATTGAGTCTCAAGCCCTGACTTGGTTGAGTACACGAAATATCTTCTTCATAGTGCATTTCATTTCTCACAAGTTTCTTGGAAAGCCATTTTTTTTTCCTTTTGGAAGAAAGAAAAGCCATGGTACTTAAACAAATGCATCACAACGAAATTTTAAACTATAATTGATTTTGGATAGTGAAGATTCATGTAAATATTAAATTCAGTCAGGAGCCTAGAGATATTTTTATCCAAAATTTGAGTCCAGTAAGGACTCCATAATTCAACTAACATGAGATGACTAAATGTGTGGAGTTTATATATGCAGCTTTCCAGTATTCTCTGAATCATAACGTCAATGAAGTCTCCAAGGCGGATTTTGATTCATGCTCATCGGACAACCCTCTGCAGCCACCTTTTACCGGGGGGCTCACCACCATATCGCTCACAACCCCAGGCAGCCGATACTTCATTTGTGCAACATCCGTTCACTGTCTCAACGGTATGAAGATCGAGATTGACATCAAGACCCCTGCCGCACCACCTCCAACCCCAGTCACCCCACCCCCCGTTTCACCACCTCCACCAGCCGCTCTGCCCCCAGTTTCACCACCCCCACCGGTCATCCCAGCCCCAGTTTCACCCCCTCCACCGGTCACCCCAGAGCCGGTTTCAGCCCCTCCAACCACACCACCAACCACCCCACCATCAGTTCAAACACCTCCACCAGCCACCCCTCCTTCGATCCCATTACCAGCACCACCTACCAGCAGTCCCTCAGGGCCATCATTGCCACTGAGACCTTCAACCAACCATCCAGTTTCCGCCCCTGCACCAGTTAAAAGTGTGGCCCCTTCAAGATCACCAACACATTCACATTTGCCAGGTGCTCCAAAGGTATCACCTTCAAAACCGCCAACAAAGGGATCCCCGACACTGTCACCTGCCGGCGCTCTTAGCCCCAGCTCGGTCTTGCCTCCACCACCGTCTTCATCTGCCGTCAAGGTCAATCTGGTGCACGGTCTGATTACAGGGGTTGGTTGTGTCCTGCTGATGTTCTTGAACTTTTGATATGAATAACTTTCCAAGAAATGAGATTTATAAATTTGTTGCCAGAGCTTACTATTATACCCTGTTCCATTTTTTGAGTTCATTTGTTTCTTGATTCTATGTATTCGGGGATTTGTAAAGATTTGTTCTTGTAATTCACGATGTTTACGTGAATTTCTTCTGTGGTAGCTTTTGTTATGAAAATTTGCAGGGAGATCTTAAAATCCTTAATGCATGATTAGGTTGCATCAAAGTTTCCAAAAGACACTGCCAGAACTGCTGAAGCACCAAGAAGCTACTACTGAAAAAGTTAACAAGTGAATCATCAAAAAAGAGCACAACTAACCAAACCTCAAGAACCTTTAATCCAACAATCACTGCTGTCCTTTCTGCAACTGTTTAACAAAGAACTCTGATATTCAAAGATTACAACCTTAAAAGAACATAAAGCAATAAAGTCAAAATATTTTTCTGTAACTATTCTAGTTTCCACTCACAAATGGAATGTTTTCCTTCTATACAGTCAGGTAAACCAGACTTAGAGATTATTATAAATCTGGCATTTCATTTTCATCCTGAATAGCTCTCTGAGATTAGAAGAAAAAGTCATGCTAAGATATTCTTTGATTTACAGCAACTAAATCGTTATTTTCACATTTTCCTTATGAGAAGCATAGGCGTTATACTGCACAACTATCGAACAGAAATTCATTGAGGAGAAAGTCAGAAGCATAAATGTACACTTCATCCCAATGCCAAACTACATTTTAATTGTTCCTACAATGTAAAAATGAAACAATTCACACAGCATCTCATCATTAAAGAAACCCTCAGTCATAACCAAATTGTTATATGTTTTCGCAGCTAAAGTACCGACAACATAAAGATGGAAATACCTAAAACAAAAAACCAATTAGTGACGGCAAGCAACCAAAAGCGCTTAATTCATCACATAACTTAGAAGTGAAGACCAAAATCGAGATTTGCAGATATCCATGAGCACCAGAAGAAAACAAACTCTCCCTTTTTTAATAGGTTTACAAAAAATGGAGCTATATCCTTTTTATCAACAAACATAAGTATCAACAACATAAACTTACTTCTCCTTTTTTATCACAACTAAATTCTGCATAAACAGTCGATCAGTTGCTTGAAGCTCATGTGGTGAATACAAAACTTAGTATATATGCATTCTCACATCCCATGATTACCAGATCAAAATCTTCAAGGTGATGGTGGCCCAAGTCAGGGAATTTTAGACCGAGTGACTTAGTCATCTCCAAGATAACTATAACAATGAATCACACGTTTACGCACAATCAGAATTCGCATTATACGTAAAAACCCAATAACGGGATTTCACAAGAGACAAATCACAATTTGCAACTCAATGTATTCACCTTACTCGTAAAAACCAGTAACATGGATTCAAGGAACACTTGGAATCTACAACACAATGCTTTCACATTACACGTGATTGAACTATGACAGAAGTTTCAAGTCGATCAACATTCAGAATCGTGGTTTTATATACAAAAGAATAACTCAAATCGAATCTAAACACCAATAGCATCTACAAAGACCACAGTCTATCAACAACGATGAATCAACCATCGTATAAACCAAAAGAATAAATCCTTTTTGTTTTTTTCTCGTAAAACCATCAAGTCGAACTCTGAACTCTCATAACGATACTCGTCCTCCTCTCCCCACCCAACGTCACATTCCTCGCACTCTCAAACCTGGACTTCCCAAACAACCTCACCACCTCCTCCACCTCCTCCTTCCCACACTCCTCCACCGCCACCACGCAAACACCCCCCTCCACCACCGTCCGCTCAATCTCCCCAACATACCGCCGCGGAAACAACGCTCGATCCAAATAAGCCCCAAATCCAAAATCAAACACCTTGTCGAAAAACGGCAAATTATGCGGATCCGCCCGGCTCACATACGGCGGCGAATCAATAATCTCCACCGCCGTGACGTCATCCACCCCCATCTCTTTTAAAGCAACCGCGGGTTGACCCGGACCCGCCGACACGATCAGGGCCCGGGTACCGTTAGAGACGAATGTTAGGGATTTGAATAGGGCGGAGTAAGACTCGACGGCGGAGATCCACGCCTTGGTGGACCAAATGCGGCGGTTGCGCTTATCGAGCGGAGTGTGGGGCCGGTGATTGAAGTCGCAGGTGGATTCGGGGAAGCGGGTATGGGGCTTCGGATTCGGGTCGGATCTGTCGACGCAGGTGTCGGGGACTTGGAGGTAGAGGAGGAGGAGGGTGAGGGTGGCGACGGTGATGGAGGCGAAGGAGAGTTTGTTGAGGAGGGCTTGTATGTGCTTCTCCATTGGTGGTGAGCTCGAATCTGTGAGTGGTGGCTGATGCGGTGTCGTTTTGTGTGTTGAGTGACACCGTGACAGGTATTTGCGGTTGGATAAAGGAGAGTAATTAGAGTGATAAAGGTGTTGTGCAATATTTAATTTATTTTCTCTAATTACAAAAAAGAGATAGTAATTTATTTGTTTTTCTAAGTAAAAGTGTAAATAAATTATTTCTTCGAAAATGAAGGTTAGAACTTAAAAGTGGGATTTGATTAATTTTGTTATGAATTTAAAAAATTTACTTTGTGTGTATCTTAGCCTTTT
The DNA here is from genome assembly GCA_948329865.1 of Linaria vulgaris. Classification (NCBI taxonomy): domain Eukaryota; kingdom Viridiplantae; phylum Streptophyta; class Magnoliopsida; order Lamiales; family Plantaginaceae; genus Linaria; species Linaria vulgaris. The sequence continues at coordinate 110,317,501 of OX415252.1, forward strand.
CTTAAAGATTTCTACAATGCAATCATGTCTGGTTGCGCCAGTGAGTGAAACAATAAACCTTGAACTATAGTGATTAGGTGTGTTGCGCGCGGATTCTAACAATTTTGTTTAAAAAATAACACCTTACAAAATTCTTGTGTGTTAATAATTTTTTAAAGCTTTGTAGGTAATTTATATTTTACGACCATGAAGTTCGCGAGTTATGAGGTGCGGGTGGATTGATGGATGAATTACCGAGTCATGTTGCACATCGCATCAAAAACACAAAAGTTTTTGTCATTTTGTCAGACATACGAGTTATATACGTTCGTTAGCACTATGTTTTTGTATTACTGAAATGTCATGTCATCATTCGCCTTGCTTTTTTATTCCTTATACTTATATATCAAATCAATTTATGTCCACATTTTTTTTCTCGTTTGGTAACCAAAGAAACAAATGACATTACATCAAAATAAAACTACGCTAAATTAGCGTTCAGAAAAACTAGTAACTTGGGTTGGGGGAGTATTCCAAAGGATTTTCCTGTCCCTCTCGCTAATATCAATTTTAGCCAGGCAGTCCGCAACCTTATTTGCATTCCTTATAATCCATCAAAACTTCACCATCCAAGGGAGTCGTAGCAATTCCCGACATATAGTCACTAAATCCTATTCGCTCTCACTTGGATCTCTAGTAACAGTGATCCTTCTATAACATATCAACGAAGCTCACTCTATTTCTATGTCCGCTAATCTCCTCTCCCATGCCAGCTCCAAGCCAAAGCGTATCGCTTCCAATTCAGCTTCTTCAACCGTCGGTGTCCTTGGTTTTGCTTTAAATCCCCAGCTTCAAGTCCCAGAATTTGTGCGTAAGACCCCTCCCATCGACCCCATATTCGATCTACTGCAGTAGTTACCATCCACGTTCAACTTAGTTTATCCCGATTTAGGCTTTTCCCATTTAGAACTTTGATTTCCTTTGTTCTTTGTCCCGCGAGCTGTCACCAATACATAGCTGAGTTGTTTAATTGCCTACAAAATGTTATTCAGGCCCTCCTTCTCACCATTGAAGACTTGTGGTTTCTTGCTTTCCACAAACACCACACGACTGAAGCAAAAATAACCTCTGAGTCGACGTTCGGTATCAGTGCACTTGTGAACGGCCTCTTCATCAAATTACGTGCCGCGAGCCATAGGAAATGTTGTATTTCATTGCTTAATTTCGTCCTCCATACCCACATACTTTGCATCAAATCTAGAATCCTCCCCTTATTTTTTCTAGAAGGCTCTATAAGTCGATTGACAAGAAAAAAACTCCACTCGTCATTTCTTTCCAAATCACTACGACTTCCTCCATAGTTAAGGCAATATTTCTACTAAGAATTTCTGCTCTAACCTCGCTCAACATCGACGTGTTCAGAACATCAAAATTCCATTTGCGAGAACCCGATGCAACATCACCAACCTGCAAACAAGCGTCTTTCGGGTCGATACTCTCCACCAAATCACACAAGTGCTGGTCTCCTAGCCAATAAACGTAACATAGGGATACTGAACTCCCATTTTTGATCCTCCCTCTCAAGAAATGTTTCATTAGCTCCATGCACCTTATGATGCCTTTTTATGTCGGGCTCGCGGTGGCTCTCGGCCTATGGTCAAGCATCGACTTACCTTTCAAATATTTTGCATGAACAAGTTTGCTCCATATTGTATCTGTATTCTTCAATACTTTCCATGCAATTTTGGCTAGCAGACTCTCATTCCTAGTTCGGCTCATCCTAATCCCCAAACCCCCTTCAGTCTTCGGCTTTGTGACTTGGTTCCAATCAACTAAATGATTTTGTTTTCCTCAATGTTTGTGGACCAAAGAAAGTCTTTATTTAATCTGTTTGAGGAATCGCAAACATTTTACGACAGTCATGCCGCTTACATGTGGTAAATAGGCATGGCTGAGGATACTGATTGGATTAATGTGGCTCTTCATGTGAGAGATAGATACTTCATATTTCAACTGTTGAAGCGTTTGAAGATTCTGTCCATAGTCTTTGTGAGCAACTCTTTATTTGATCAACCATGTACTAGTTTGACACTCAGGTATTAGCCTAAATTGATCGTTTGCGAGAAACCAAGCAAATTGCTAATTCGCCTTTTCAAACTCGGCCCCCTTCTCTTTTAGAGAAGAAAACTCGCGAGGCGCTCACAGTTAATCCCGGTGCGTCACAAAAAGTTTTAATAACCTCTTTAATTGCTTGTGCCATAGAAACAATAGCTTTCCCCATCAAAATTAAATCATTAGCGAAAAATAGGTGGGATATTTGAGGACCTCCTCGACATGGCATCATGGGCCTCCACTTTTTCTTACCAACTTTTTCCTGGATCAAACAGGATAACCTCTCTATGCACATAATGAATAAGTACGGGGATACGGGTCACCTTGACGTAGCCCGCGAGAGTGCTCAAACTTCTCAATCGACAAACCATTCCATAGGATGCGGGTCGCGGCGTTCTTGAAACAGAACACAATCAACTCAATCAGTGCTTTAGGAAACTTGAAGGCGGTCAGGGTATCCTCAAGAAATTTCCAGTTCACCTTGTCACAGGCCTTCTCCAAGTCAAACTTCATGATCATATCGCCCACTTTATTTTTCTTCTTACCTCGGAGGGAGTGTAAAATCTCTTGTAAGACAGATATTATCTTGTGTACTTTAGCCCTTAATGAAGCTTGATTAGGTCGGTGCAATGATCTTTGGTATTATTTCCTTCAACCTCATTGTTATGCTCTTCGTAATAAATTTATAAATTATGTTGCAAAGTGAGATTGGACTGAATTGGGATATAAGACTAGGGCTCTGGACTTTCGGGATTAAGCAAAGGTACGCCTCGCATAATTTCAGATCAGAACATCTTTCCCTAAAGACTTTGGTCGCAAGTTCTAGTAAAAAAGATTGAATTCAATTCTAACACTACTGGTAGAAAAGAGCTTGAAGCACGTCGGGCATTGGGGCTTTGCTTTAGTTCGTCCACGTCCATCTCTCGGCAAAGGTTCGACCAGTCATCCGCATTTAATTTCATCTGGTAGTTCGAGAATTGCATGCCATGACCCATGGTCCTTTGGTGATTGTCATGCGACGCCATAAAGAGGCTAAAGAAGTACTTGCGTGCATGCTCTTTCAATATCATGTCATGAGATTCCCATAAATCATAGATCATCAGCACCCCGATTTTGTTCCTTCATCTTTTCATTAGTGTGAATTGGTGAAAGAATTTAGTATTTCTTTCACCTTCCCTTATCCAGCCAATTCTTGATTTCTGCCTCCAAAACACTTCTCCTTGCACAAGCACTTCACAATATTCTTTGATTAAGGAGTTCTCAAGCCCGTTGAGGAATTCACTTCACCCATAATTCCTCGCCCGTTGTATCCCCCCCCCCCCAAGCCGAGCCAAGAAAGCTCTCTTTCTCTTGAATATGTTGCTAAACTTTTCGTTATCCACAACAACATAACGTGCGGTACCTCTTGGATTGCATCAATTATGGAATTTTGCGTTTCCCATATGTTCCTTAAGATAGCCTCACAGTCGGGATGCCGCAACCAAACTGCTTCAAACCTAAACATCCTCTCGCCAATCACTCGTGTTATGCCGTTGCAATAGGTGATAATTGGGTGGTGATCTGCATGAGTTCGTGGTAGATTAACCACAACTTTATTCGGGAATCGCTCAATCCATTCAAGGTTTGCAAGAGCAGTATCCAACCTATCTCTGATGTTAACCTCGTTTTCCTGCTTGTTCGTCCATGTAAAGGTCGAACCCTAGCACCCTAGATCATTGAGTCTCAACTATATTTATGTGTAGTCTTCAGTCAATTCAATATTTTTCATAAATATGTCACTTGATGTTATAAACGAAATATAGTGTAGTTAGCAACATCGGTTATTTGGTTAGTAAACTACTGTATAGTTTTTTTAGAATTTCGTTGTAGCGTTGTAGAGAACTAAACTCTGATTTTTTATTTTTGACTTTCATATGCGGGTAGGTGTTTGTATGGATCTACCCGCAACCCGTTCAAGGGAAGGTCTTCAGTTCAACTACTACAAAAGTAAAAAAAAAAAAAACACGGGAACAACCGAACAGGTAGGACAACTCGGGTTAATGCAAGTGTGTCGGGTATGAAGACCCTAATATTGGTGGAGGATTTAGGTGGCAATAAAAATCCTTGTTTTTTTTTTATTTTGTTAGTTTCAAAATATAGAATGTGCCATTTTCTTGAGCACAAAATTGATGAATTATTAAAATAACCTATTATCTTAACTCAAACAAATAATAGTTAGAGATGGCTGATAAATATAACTAATTTGCTAAATACGTCTCGTTCATTAAGATCTCTAAATGTAATTGTAATTGTAATCGTAATCGTTCATTATAGTCACCATTGTAATTGTAGGCATTCAAAACAATTTCGTATTTGTTTATAGCATGAATGCTTATTTACCATGGGCTTGGGATGTTTTGTTGGAGAATTTAATTTATTTGGTGTTGAGACCAAAAATATTAATTAAATTATATTGGAATTGAGTCCAATATAAAGTGTGGCATAATATAATTATTTATATTAATAGCCAAGTGTTAGAGGGTGTGAATGGTAATTTGCCTCTTGAGGGGCATAAGTGGAACTTGTTCCATATTGAAAATATTCACTCCAAAAGTTCTATATAATCCCTATGTAGGTGTTTTGGCTAATAGATAGTTTTTCACTCAACAAAAGGATGTCTTTACCGCGGAAGAAAAAATCATCCTTCACATTAAAAATTCTTTTGTGCATAAAAATCATAGCATAATCATTTGGAGTTCTGCAAGTATCGCTAGTGTTCGATTGAGGGGATAGTATTGCGCTTCACTTGCTATCTCGGGGAAAGGACGTTGTACCTTGGGAGGTCAGTGCCGCATGAGGGCTTGAAGCGGTAGCCGCGACATAGTGATCTTAAGGGGAAGATGATTGCTTCGGACTCGTCCACTATAAACGGTTATTTAATCGTTTGAGGTTTTTCTATCACCTTTCTGCATTGTTTATTTTATGTTCTTGCATGATATATTTCCTTATGAATGTTTATTCTTTTTGTGTTCTATATCTTTTTTTTGTGTTGTATATGTAAAACATGTTTATTTTTATGTTTGTTAGAAATACATGTTCATATGTTTTTTTATTTGTGTTATTAAAATCTGGAAATTCTTGTTATGGCTATACACCGGATCCAACAATCTTAAGATCACTACTACTATTTTTCTTCTCGGTGTTCATAAGAAATTCCCAGATTATGTTTTGTATCTTCAAACGATTTTCCAGAATTTTCAAGGCGTGCAAATATTAATTTGATGAATCGGTTGTGGAGAATTGATCTACACCTTTATACCTTCTAATTTGTTGTCCATCTGCAAAATGTTCTTAGTAAATCTTCAGATTTTAAGGGCATCTTTAAATCCGATCTCCAGAATTTTTAAAGGTATGTTTTAAGAGTTATTACTTATGTTAATTCTATAATTGTGCGTTTAACTGAAATGTTTTTGTTTCATGCTCCTTGTATAAAAATTCATTTGAGATGTTTTGATTATATCTGTTTGTTCAAAAGACATTATATTATCCGTGCATTTCTTTTATAAAGATTCCTTTTGGGAGTTGATTTGTGTTCATGTTGAGAAATAATGAATCAGTGAGTCTTTAAGTGCACATTTAATTTTAACAATTCTCTTAAGCCAGACTATTGAGGTACGTTTCTTTCCTAATTGCATTTAATATACGGTTTTAAAACTTCTGCATGGACTAGCCTTGAGCAATTTTGGTTGCTACCATAATATTATTTCTATGCGTTTAATCTGCAAGTTGAGGATATGTTGTGTGTGTATGCGTGATTTAAGGTGTAGTTAATTGCTAATTAATGGACAACCGTGCGTTACTTTCCATGCGTTATTTTCATGGGGATGTTTGTTGTAATAACTCCATGATTAACTATCGAGCGTTATTTTGGAGTAAATGGGTTTTAATTAATATTGAGTTATTGACTAGTGTATTGCATATCTATTGAATTGCATGTAATGTGCTCACATGTTTCGTGTGGGGATAAAATTTTGTGATCACTTGTTAATTAATTGCTTTCTTACCATGTTGACCAAGTTATTAATTTCAATTTCACATGATGGTGTAATTTATTATACGGTCACATGGCGTAACGGGATTATATTTATGAGGTTATGCGATGTAAATGTTCCGTTATTTTGGTTTTCTGCCTAATTCAATATAGGATTAATTAGCATGCTTAGGCTGATACATGTTTAATTAATTATGTTGACTAGTGGAGATTATATTACATGTAACGTATTTACATGTTTTGTGGGGCAGTAAAATCTTGTGATATTACTTATTAATTAATCACTTTGATTTGGTCAAGTGGTGTTGATCATATTGCACGCAGTAGTTGTTATGTGGAACATGGTTTCAATGCATGTTTATATGATTTTAAAATAATGATAATAATATAATAAAAGCGTTAGGCTTTTGAGAAGATTATATTATGAGAAATATTTGAAATTATAAGCCTAATTTTCTGAAATTAGGAATTTTTCCTAAGGTGGAAATTGCATGTGAACTCGTGAGCAATTTGGAAAATTGCATATAAAGTTGTTAACCCCTAAAAGAATTTTATAAGTTTCAAGTATTGAGACTTGTGAATGAACTTGAAAAAAAAAATTCAAAATAATGTAACAACTTATATATGTTGTGAGCGTAGAGTTCCCACAAATGAAGCTACAACATTGAGGTCGTTATATCGCTTCTAAGACTAACGGTACTTATGCTGTTATGATGGTTCTGAGAACCATCATGCCGTGTTCTCAACTTGAGAAATTAGAGAAGTCAGGAATATGACTTTGACATTGAAAATAGAAAAATGGTGTTTTTCTGACAACCCTGAACTTGTCAAGGTTTCTTAATGAGGAGAAATTTGAGGTGGATCGTGAGGATCCCCAATGCGTTGTGGCCGTGGAGACATAGTCTAACGGTCTCATCGGCCAAGATGGTCGAGTGTGGGGGCAAAAAGAAAATATTTATGTTTAACCCAAGGGGATGCCCAAGTGACTAAGTTCACATATGACTGCTATTGTTTGCGGTAAATCATGCCACAAGACCAGGATTGTTACCGACGTTCCAAAAGAACGAGAACAAATGGGCAGTCGATACTAAGGAGAAATGCCAGCGTATTCATGCGAATGGCCACAACTCTGATTACGACGTGTACTTGGTTGCAGTAGTATCAGAGATAAATCTAGTTGGAGGTAACTCTAACATTGTGATGCTAGTACTGAGACTAGTGTTCAAGTTTGATGTATAAAAAGTCTCGTGTGATGAGACTAGTTTTACGAATAAATGTAATCGAAGTTGCATGTGAGGCAAATATTATAATTTATTTTCGATTACTTGTGATGTCTTTATGACATGGAAAAAATAATACAAGCGCGAGACTTGTATATTGTGCGTGTGTGTGTATATATATATATATATATAGTTGTTAGAAATACAAGTGTGAGACTTGTATAATATATATATTTATATATATGTTTGTAAGAAATAACACAAGTGCGAGACTTGTATGTTATTACATATATATACATAAATCTTTGTTGAAAATAACACAAGTATTGAGACTGGTATATTATATATTTATATTTGTAGGAAATAAAACAAGTGTGAGACTTGTATATTATTTCATATATATATATATATATTTGTTGGAAATAACACAAGTGTGAGACTTGTATGTTATATATATATATATATATTTGTAGAAAATAAAAACAAGTGTGAGACTTGTATTTTATTATATATTTTATATATATACATTTGTTTGAAATATTTGGAATTGAGTCCAAATATAAGTGTGTAAATTAAATTGCTCAGTGAGAAGCAAGTGGAATTTAATACTATTTATTTTACTAAATAGATTAAATATTTATATTTATTTGAAATAAGACGTTATGTACGCAAATCAAATAAATTCTAATTTCTTTGAGGCTCGAGACATTTCTTTCATTGAGGAAAGAAAAGAAATGTGGGGCGAGAGGAAAGAAAGTGTTGGTTCAGATTTTCTAAATTTTAGTTAGAAAATAATCATACTAATTTCTTTAGACTTTAAGAAGTCAAAGATAATAGTGTAGGCGATTGACGAAAGGTCTAGCGAGAGACTAAGTAGCAAATTCATCGAGGGAAATGGGAATTTTTGAGCCCACCAAAAGACAACACCCCATGATGGCAACCCTACCTGAATTGTAAACCCCAATTTGCAGGTTCAAAGGGACAACCGAATTGTGGGGGAGAGTCGAACAAAGCACTCGGGAAATTGAGTTCCCAACCCATTTCTAGGATGAAAGAGTGATGGACCTGTACAGGTTAAGGAGAACTTGAGGTTCTAATGATCCTTATGTCTTGTGAACACAAGCGGGGTATTGCAGGATACCCTTAATGAGAGATCACCTATATCGAATGTGAAGGGGCCGCTTCTATGAGATGATACGAAAGGGCTAAATCTCTAAAGCATTCGATGAAATTTTCCAAGGCAGTCCAGGGCCGAAACGGACAACAACGAGAACCAATACGGTACTGGAATGAGTTGTGTGAGTATCATTGTCTTGGTATACACAAAACGCCGAACAGTTCAAGGCATCACATCCACTGGTTGGCAAGTATATCCGATGGTATTTCACTAAGGAAGGTTCAAGGCCCAAAACCACCTATCCTGATGCAACAAGTTCCGGCAGAACTCTGAAATTGCATATAGCATTGTTAGGCTCACGTGCATTTTAGCCAATTACATTCATGTGGGGGATTGTTGGAGAATTTAATTAATTTGGTGTTGAGACCAAAAATATTAATTAAATTATATTGGAATTGACTCCAGTATAAAGTGTGGCATAATATAATTATTTATATTAATAGCCAAGTGTTAGAGGGTGTGAATGGTAATTTGCCTCTTGAGGGACATAAGTGGAACTTGTTCCATATTGAAAATATTCACTCCAAAAGTTCTATATAATCCCTATGTAGGTGTTTTGGCTAATAGATAGTTTTTCACTCAACAAAAGGATGTCTTTACCGCGGAAGAAAAAATCATCCTTCACATTAAAAATTCTTTTGTGCATAAAAAATCATAGCATAATCATTTGGAGTTCTGCAAGTATCGCTAGTGTTCGATTGAGGGGATAGTATTGCGCTTCACTTGCTATCTCGGGGAAAGGACGTTGTACCTTGGGAGGTCAGTGCCGCATGAGGGCTTGAAGCGGTAGCCGCGGCATAGTGGTCTTAAGGGGAAGAGGCTTGCTTCGGACTCGTCCACTATAAACGGTTATTTAATCGTTTGAGGTTTTTCTATCACCTTTCTGCATTGTTTATTTTATGTTCTTGCATGATATATTTCCTTATGAATGTTTATTCTTTTTGTGTTCTATATCTTTTTTTTGTGTTGTATATGTAAAACATGTTTATTTTTATGTTTGTTAGAAATACATGTTCATATGTTTTTTTATTTGTGTTATTAAAATCTGGAAATTCTTGTTATGGCTATACACCGGATCCAACATGTTTTTGAGATGCTTTGAGAGAAGAATTTCGACTACGTTGTCGTAAATAAATCTTTTCTTCAAACATAGAAAATGTATTTGTTTATAGCGTGCACAGAAAAAATAAGACGTGATTGCATTTATTCATTTTGTTTTCCCATGCCTCTTTCTTTATTTATTAGTTTCCATTTTCTTCTTCATTTGGGTTGTTCTTGATATACTTGCTAAAGGCACATTCATGATTATTTGGTGAAAATCAAGAGGGAGTAGCATCTATTCATGCAAGACACAATTTGATGCTACAAAGTTATAATATTTCCCATATCTTTAATAGATATTGATGATCAATTTAAATTAACGGTTAATAATCGATTTCTACAAAGTCCTCGAAAGGTCTTCTAATTCTAGAATATTTTCTTATTCTTTACAAATATTTTTCGCGATGCTTTAATTAGCTTTTAAATTAAGTAAAAAGCCACTTTCTACTATAGGTGAAGTTATAATATCTCGTAAATGGCATTCTCACTCACATATGTTGTTCTTTAAATAAAACTGAAAGATGAGCAAGACTATAGGTTCTACCTAGATCACATAATCCTTCACATCGTCAAAAATTTTGGCGCACCGTTCTCGCACTGGCGCATTCAGTGCCCGTGCTTCGCACTGAGACGCATTATAAATTCTTAGTTCTCGCACTAAGATTTCTTAGTTCTTTTATTCAAATTTAATGAATAATCATAGAAAATTTGTAAAGAACGAAACAAATGAATGATATTAAAAAAGAGTCGAAGCAGATGGAGAACAAAACTAGGTTGAAAATAAAATAAATATAGAATATTAGAAGTAATTTAAGACTTATACCTTTGTCTTTCCACCATAATAATTTAAACAATATTGTATAAAATTAATTATCATGAGTAGTTATTAAACAATACTCAAATATATACGAAATTATGTATCAATATTCAATATTTAATTATTTTTAATAAACGCATTAAGGCGCATTGAAATTTAAGTATTTTTAAATTTGGCGAACTGGCGCACCCGCATCCGCACTCGCACCCGCCTTATGTGACCTAGGGTTCTACACTAATAAATAATTTAAATTGTACATCGAAGTTATATTTATATTGATGAATAAGTGAATAACAATAGCACCTCATTCCATCTTAATAACTGCAATTAGAATGATATTAATTTCATAAAAGCAACTTTGTTAGTCCTAATTCCTAATACATGCAGCACCTATTTTTTTGTAAAACAAATAAAAAAAATCGCAAAATTCAAAATTTCCGAATGAATCTAGTTTTTTTTTTTTTTTTTCTGATGAATAAAAAGGAATCAAATTTGAAAGATCTGTTGAAGCATCCAAACATGACATTCAACTAATAATTACAAAATCAAGCAATAAAAAAGTAAAAAATATAGAATAAATCTTGGGGAATACAAATCTGATTTTCACTTGAGGGTTGTATAAAAGTAACTTCACAAAATAAATACAAATGGAGTGGGGTTGGGGGGAAGTCTCCTGATTTTATCCATGAGTTATGCACTTATGCTTGAAATTATAGTGGTAAAAGCATCTATCAACATGGTTGTATCTCAGCAGATGGGCACGAAAAGGCTGCAGTTGCGACTGAACAACCAAATTTCACACTTTACAGAGGTGTAACATGGACTGAGCAGTAAGGAAGCGTTTTCGTATATCAAAAGCGGCTTTGATGAGCTGCAAATAGGCCTTGAACGCAATCCTTCTTCGGCAGATCGGGCCTCGCCTCTTTTCTCCTACCTCAAACACTTGAAGGAAAAAGTTGAATGTCAGACACGAGCCTATTCTTACGAGAAGGAAATGCTCGCTAGGAAGGCTCGTTATGGATAAGCTTTTCCATCATGAAGAGGCAAGGTTTGGTCTGGCTTTGAAGGAGAATACCCTGGTTACCTAAAGTCAATTGTGCTTGTTAAGTTTTGCAGAAGAATCACACACATGTAGCACAAATTCCTTTTATCTAAATAATGTTTTTAAACACTTTTGTCTAATTTCAATTTTCAATATCAACATGATCTTACAGTCAAGTCGATTTTATATTGCCTCACAAACCAGAAATAGTTTAAAATAAATTATCAAGTAGAGCATATCATATGGCGTAAACGTGGACAAATAGAAGGCTTTCTGGATAATAAAGACAACATCACGACAAACATAATTTGGAAGCTACTAAACGAAGAGAGAAAATGATGAGGAAGTAGGAAAATGTGGAGACTATGGTTTCATACCTTCCAATCCACCAGATTGCAAGAATCCATGAGTAGCCAGGTTGAGTACCAATTACCAAGTAGCTTGTCCTGCTAGCGGCTGCTGAATGTTGAATTACGTTCACTATTTGACATCAAATTTTCTCGCATCGCAATCATTTCATTGACCCTACATTTTCTAATTTGGACGACCATATTTTCATCAAAAGAAGAAGAAATATCACAGCAATGACGACGAGGTGCCTTCATCTAGCAATGGAGAAATATACCCTAATCAGAAAAGGGACGAGAATATAGCAAAGAACCAAGCTAAAAAGATCTTCCAGAGAACTACTGTATTACCTGTTCAACATCAATATCTAGAGTTGGTGAAAACACACTGATAACTTTCAATTTCTGGATCACATTTGTTCTAGTACATTTTCCGTCAGTATGTCTAGTATACTTGGTCCAAACTCCTGCTGGGTCAGAATTTACAGTATCCAGAAAAAAGACAACGGGTCTTTTGCATTGATCCTTAGGGAACTCTTTCGTGTTAAACATATAACGGCTCGAAGCATTTTTTCCTCTCTTCCATGGCCTAAAAGTTCTCTGAAATGAGAGAAGATCTGGAAGTAGTTGATTTCCTTCATATACTTGAATAGCATACCCCCATGCAATTGAAACCGTCAATGAGTTACTACGGTCGTAGCAAACAGTGTGCTGCAGAGTTCTGGCAGGATCAACACGCACAGCCTTGAAAAGATGTCCCAGAGCGTGTATCCGACTCTTACCAGGAAAAATTGGCTCCACGGCATCTATGTGATGAAGAGATGCGACAAGAGACAATGGATGCGCAGAAAGCATTCCAAATAAATCACCTCGGACATCAACCTAAAAATGAAGGACACTTCAGAAAACAAACTAAAGCAGCAATATCACTAACATTTTACTCAACAATCAATGACATGTATCGCAATATTTGTAAGAATAAGAACAAAAAACAGAACCAAAAAAGATATTCACATAAGTATCAAAAATCTCTGCTTCGTGAAAATTGATGTCGACTCACACCAAACAGAAAAACAGAAGCTTCAAATCCAAGAGACATTAGGTCAAACAAACTGCATACAAAAGATGCATTGTAATTTTTGGATTCTGATTGAAACTTTTGGAAACTTTTTCCCCACACTGCTTAGAGGGGAACATAAGGGGAAACAGGGGAATTCCCCTTCTTCTCGGTAGATTCCCTCTGTATCTCTTTCGATGAATCCGAACATATAGGGCTTACCATCAATTGATTTTTAATTAGCACGTTTTTTTTCGCCACAAAAACATATCCTCCATAAAAAACGAATTAGCTAGAAGCAATCGTTTCACACCATTTAATTCTTATTCACGGATGAATTGTTGTACACAAACCAAAGAAAAGAATGTCCAATAGTTAGTTAATACTAGCATCTGCATAAGAAATCCTAGTAACTATAGATACGGAGAATATTACAAGTAGCACGGGTTCAAAATGCATAGGTTGTAGAATATAGACAGGTCCGTTTAGGAAATCTTCCCTACATAACACACTGAATAAAGACATAAATTCACACATAACAAACTAAATAAGTGTAACTTAACATCACCACCGCATTTTGGAAGAGTAGACCTCCATCAACTTACTAATCGGCACATACATGCAACAAACCATACTTTGTTGCGATCAACTTACTAATTAACACATAAATGCAACAAAACCATATTTCATTCGCATAAAAACTCGATCCAAACCTGATGAAACCCGGGCTCACTAGTCAACCCGACCCCAAGCTCAGCCAAACACGCGTAAACCCGCGCATCACTCCCAAACAAATGGTCATACCTCCCAATACACTCGTCCACCACCCCCGCCAAAACCTCCGCCAACGAGGCACTAATCGCGTACCCGCCCCCACCATACGCCATATCAAACCAAAACTTCTCATTCTGCTCGTAACTCTCCGACCTAAACCCGACGTAATACCACCTATTACAATCATACGCCCCCAAAATCCTCACCAAATTCTCCACAAAGAACACAGTATCATCATCACCAAACACGTACCAACATATACCCGGGATTTTAAGAGCCACCGCGTGTTTCACGATGCCGGCGAGGCGGTGGCCGGCGGAGAGGGCGGGGGAATTTGGGGGGACGATGATGGGGGGGAGTAAGGGTTGGGGGGTGGGTGGGGGCTGGTCGAGGAAGAGGAAAGTGGTGTTGTGGTGTGAAATTGAGGGGTACCAGAGGCGGATGTAGGGGATGCGGGAGGAGAGGGTGGCGGAGGAGGAGGCGATTGAGAAGAGGAGGTGGCGGGGGGAGAGGTGGGGTGATGGGGGTGGGGTTGGTGGTTGGGGTTGGGGTGGGGTGGGGGAGATTAAGGTGGTGTCGAGGCGGTGGAGAAAGAGGAGGCCGGTGACTGAGAAGACGGCGGAGAGGAGGAGGAGGGAGTGCTTCAGGCGGGAGGGGGTGGCGGCGAAGGGTATTATCGGCATTTTGCTGCTGAACTAAATTTGTTTTTTTTTTTTTTTTGGATTTTAAAATTTTGGTAACTATTATTAGTAGTAACTCGTGTCACTTGTAAGTTGCACTAGGAATATGTGGCCACGTGTACATTTTTTGAAAGGTTATGATTTTTATTTATTTTTGACAGAAAATTTATGATAATTTAATAGTAAAGCTCAGGGCATATCTTAAAATCAAATTTATGGAAAATATGTTTGTTTAAAATCAATTTTTTATCAAAAAATTGGCTAATCAAACATTTACACATCAAATAAATCAAGAACAACTTATATTAAACATAAAAAATAACAACACCAAAAGATATATTTTTGAAACTAAGTTTGTGTGTATTTTCTTTATTAATTCGGTTTTTTGGATTGGTTCGCATTATCCGAATAGTAACCCGATCCAGACCAACCCGAAAAATAAACTAAATTAGTATCTGAACATAATTCGGATTTTTATTCGGATTCAGTTCACTCCAAATCTTGTTGGTTCGTTTTGGTTCGGTTTGTTTGCTTAAAATGTGAACAACCAATTATTGAAAAGCTATATAAAAGTTTAAAATATTAATTGAATGTGAAAAACTGAGACGGGTCTATGGACCAATATGGATCCAATCCATTTGGAGTATTCGACCATATTCAAAATCAATTTGACTCCAATGAGTCCAAGTTAGACTCCAATATAGATCTATTATGGATTCGAACGCGTTCGAATCAACATGAATTTGCATATATTTCGGGGTGGGGGGATTTTCATGGGTTTTGGAGCAATTCTTTGTGAGCAATTTGAAGTTTTCTTGTTGTTATTCAAATTGTGAGAATATTTGGGGGTGCTTGTGCAATTTCAAAAGAATGAATGCTTAGTTTTAAAATTTGTAGGATATAATTTTAGATGTATTTTTATGTTTACTTTGTGTTTTAGGTGTAATCTGATCTTTTCTCGTGACTCGTTTTTGTTTAATTGGGTGGTATTATATAATTAAAAGTCGTTCAACTCAATTGATCAATTGGATCATTGTTGATCAAGGCCCAGACTTGCGCTAGCCGACCCGTATGTATCCAAGCCTTGATCCATATAGATTCTTAATGGAGCAGAGAAAAACATGGGAATGATCCAAAAATTCAAACCCAATCCAGTTGAGGTGGAATTCATTTTAGAGATAATACGAAGTCGACTCCTAATGAATCGGATTCGGTTGATCATGAATTGTAGAATCTAACAGCAGTACTTAGTAACAAGCATTCAAACCACTGTTTTGAAACCCGGCCCGGACCGGCCGGTTCGACCGGGAACCGGTAGGCATGTCGGGCCGGTCCTCTTCCTCAAGCGGCTCAAGCGCTTCAGCGGAAAAACTGGCGAAACCCGCCGGTTCGCCCGGGTTTCCGCTGAACCGGTTCCGCTTGAGAACCGGTTCAGCCCATTTTTTTTTAATGAAATTACAAATTTGCCCAGCTGAAATTCAGCTTTTAATAAAACAAAAAAAATGTCCTCTGTCTCCAGTTCACAGCTCACGATTGGAGAAAAGAAAGAGTGAAAAAGTTAAAAAAAAACCCTAATCTAAGCTCTCCTCTACAAATCGCCGCCCGCCGCTGCCCGCCGTTGCCCGCCGCTGCTCCCTGCTGCTCGCCCGCCGCTCGCTGCTGCTCGCTCGCCGCCCCGAACAGTAGCTTTCTCCCCTTTTTTTTTTGTTTTTTGAACTTTGAAGTTTGAAGTCTCTTTCTTATGGATTTGGGTGACTTGTGTATGAAGTTATGAACTATGGTACTATGAACTATGAAGTTATGACTTATGAATGTAATGTGGTATTGTGGTTAGTTGCTATGAAATATGAATGTAGTGAAGTTTGCTAATTTTAGTAGATCAGTAAATGAGTTTGTTAAGTACTTAAGTTTAGTTTGTTAATTTTTTACTAAAAGTAGCTTGTTAATAGTTAATGAATGTTGGTTTAGTTGATGATTTACATGATAGTTAATTTTAGTAGTTTAGTTGATTAATTGGGTAACTTAAATAGTTAATGAATGATGGTTTAGTTTGATTTGATCATTGATATTCGAAATTTCGAACATTATATAACTTGATGTTTATTGATTGATGGATTACGTGATGGATTACTTGATGGATTACGTGATGGATTACTTACTAAGTTAAGTATTTGTGTTTCTTAAATAGGAAATGGCAGAGAACACTTCAGAGACTCCACAATCCGCTGCCCCTCCAGTTGCAAGTGAGCCTACATCACAACAAAGTACCTACGTTCCAAATGTCCGTCGTAAGAGCGACATAGGATGGCGCTATGGCACTGAGTTAGACCCGGTGGGGAAAAAAAGAATAAAGTGTGATTTTTGTGGTGTTGTTCTTTCAGGCGGGGGAATTCACAGGTTTAAACTTCATCTTGCGCAAATCCCAGGTGAAGTTGCAAAATGTCTTAATGTTTCTTCAGAGGTACGATTTGAAATAAGGGAGTATTTGGAAAATGAGTCAAAAAAGAAACAATCATATGTATCTGTTGATGTTGAAGGAAGTGATGATGAAATTGAAAATCTTGTGAATAAGAATGACACGAGTAAGAGAAAGAAAACGAATCATATAGGGAGTTATATGAATGGAAAAGCGGGTGTAGATACTTCACAACCTTCTATAAAGGCGAGTATTCTAAGTAAAGACAGAGTTATGGGTACATATTTGGTTATAGCTACGTGGTTTTATGATGCTTGTATCCCTTTCAATGCTGTGTGTTCTCCTTATTTTGAGCAAGCAATAACTAGAATAGCCAATATGGGTACTGGATATGTCGGTCCTTCTTATCATGCTCTAAGATCTACATTGCTAACAGAAGTGAAGTCTCAATCACAGTTGGAAATCGATAAACTTAAAAAATGTTGGGCATCTTCTGGTTGCACAATTATGGCTGATGGGTGGACCGATAGGAGAAATAGGTCATTGATAAATTTCTTGGTTTATTGTTCAAAAGGATTATCTTTTATCAAGTCTGTGGATGCATCTGATATTGTGTCTAATTCTGAAAATCTATGCACGCTCTTCTCTGAGGTTATTGACTATGTTGGTGTTGAAAATGTTGTGCATGTAGTTACTGATAATGCAGCTAATTATAAAAGAGCTGGATCTTTGCTAGAAGAAAAGTATCCTTCTTTGTTTTGGTCTCCTTGTGCTGCCCATTGTATTAATTTGATTATGAAGGATATTTGTGAACTCCCGCTTGTTAATCAATTGGCAAAAGATGCATCTAACGTGGAGTATTTGTGAACTCCCGCTTCTTAACTTTGAATTTGAATTATGTGTTGAAGTTTTTAAAATGTGGAGTATTTTATGATTTTTGTTATACACTTGAATATTTCTATATATTTTATTAAATGTTGACTTTAGTCAACAAACCGGTCTAACCAGTGGTTGGACCGGTCCGACCTGTTGACTCTCTACCCGTTAGCCTCACCGGGTCGCTCACCGGGCCGGGTTTCAGAACACTGATTCAAACCTACGTTGCACGGGTTCGGGTACGGTACGGTGCGGATACGCCTATAAGACATTTTTTAAAAACAGCCGATACCGATACGGCAAGGATACGTCTATAAATAAATAATTATTAATATTTATTATACGTATTTTTTATTTTTAACAAACAATAAAATTTAAAACTGAAACAAGAAAAAATAGAAATACACAAAAAAATGTTTAACATTAAAAAAAGTCATGCATCAAATATGAAAAAAGACATATAAACGTGAATTATTTATGATTAATAAGTTGAACAACAACATAACAAGCTTGAAGATGGCGCATGGTTGTGTTGGTGATTATGAATATGAAAAGAAAAATATAATTGTAGTGGCGCATGGTGGTGGGTGAAGATGGCGCATGGTGGTGGTGGTGATTATGAATAGAAAAAGAAAAGTATAATCGTAAAAATAATGAGACATGCCCTTGATAAAGGGATTTTCATTTTTTTATTTTATTTTATATTTGGTGGAATTTATATTTAAATATTTAATCCACCAAATATTAAAAGTTTATAAAAAGACTCATAATAGTTATGATACGCCTAAAAAAACGTATCGGATACGTATCGAGATTTTTTTAATTTCAAAATTAAAGGATACACCACGTGGCGTATCGGATACGTCAGAACTGGTATCGGTATCTGAATCGGTATCGATATGTATCGGGTACTGCATAACATTCTTGGTATCGGTATCGGTGCATCACAGATTCAAACAGAACAACAAATTTATTCAATATTTTAGAAGAAAAGATTGTGATCGAATTTACAGATTGTGGAGTTATTCTCTCGCCGAATTTCATGAAAGCATGATTTGAAAAAGTGATTAAAACTACTAACTAATCTAATATATATACAAGTTGGACATTGGAAATTGGAAACTAGACGTTGGAGAGTTTCCATAAAAGGAAATATAACTAACTAATAAACAAAATAGAAAATATACTAAAAATGGAAACTTTTGGCAAAGTTGATTTTGATGATCTAAGACCCCCCCCCCCCCCTCCCTCCTAAGAGGGGCATGGATATCTAGGAGGCCCATCTTGGATGTATGTGTAGAAAAGCACTGAGAGATAGAGGTTTTGTGAGGAGATCAGCAACTTGATAGACATTTGAAATATGTAGCACCTTGAGTGATCCTTGGTGAATCTTCTCTCTGACAAAAAAAAGTATATCTAGATGCATTTTGTGCGCTCATGGTGTATTGGGTTGGCTGCAATACACTGTGCACTTTTGTTATCAGTATATAATGAAGGGATTTTATGAGATAAGATAGAGAGATCAGAGAATAATTGTGAAAGCCATATGATTTCACATGTGCCTGTTGCTATTGCTATGTATTCTGCCTCTGTGGAGGATCTACTGACAGTTAGCTGCTTTTTAGCCTTCCAGAAGACAAGAGAATCTCCTATGTATACATCATAACCAGTAATGATGCACCTGGTAGCAATGCAAGATGCCTAGTCACTATTACAAAACCCTTTGAGATGGACTTCTGATTTGCAGCTGTAGAAAAGTCCTTTTCCAAGACATGATTTAAGATATCTTAGCACCCTGTGAGCAGTTGAAAAATGATTAATAGTAGGTTTAGACATGAACTGAGTTAGAGATTGAATGGAAAAACACAGATTAGGTCTAGTTATTGTGAGGTATAATAATCTTCCAACAAGGCGCATGTATGAGGAAGGATCATCCAGTAAAGAGAGCTTGATCTTGCAATTCATAGGGGTGGTTGCAGGCTTACAACCCATATATCATGTCTCAGTAAGCATGTCTAAGGCATATTTCCTTTAGCACAAGGAAATGCCCTTTTGAGATCGAGCAATCTCAATTCTCAGTATGTACTTGAGTTCTCCAAAGTCCTTTATAGTGAATTTTTCATCAAGATGGTGTTTTATGGATTGAACCTTAGTTAAGTTCTCACCTGTAAGGATTATAACATCCACATATACAGAAAGAGCTGTGAAACAGCTGTTAGTTTTCTTAGTAAAGAGAGAACTGTCACACTGGGCGAGATCTATCAACAGCGAATTCCCCATACAAATGGAGGCGCCTATCAAAAAGATACTCTGAAGGCTTCGGGATCGAGGTCTCATTAGCCGAAGAAGACCCTGGCCAATCCACGTGGCCTGCTTGATGAACTTCAGCGACAGATACATCGTAAATTGGTCTGCGGGCATCGCGATAAGTCCTCTGTCCTACTACAGGTGCCGCGACAACCTTTACCAAGTCCGAACAATTGTCAACCACCAGATCCGCTAGAAATACTTTGTTTGTAGCCAAAGCCAAGTAAACATGTAGTTAGCTTGTTATACCACTGTCTACTAGCTTGTTGTAAGCCATATAAACTTTTCTTCAAGAGACAAACTCTTGCATCAGTGGGGGAACAATAACCAGGAGGTGATTTCATATATATGGTTTCATCTAAATGACCATGTAAAAAAGCATTGTTTACATCGAGTTGATGTAAATACCAGTTCTTAGCAGCTGCAATTGCAAGGAAAACCCTTACAGTAGTTAGTTTAGCAACATGGCTGAAGGTGTCAAAGTAATCAAATTGTTCTTCTTATGTGTACCCCTTTGCAACTAACCTAGCCTTATATCTTTCAACAGAGCCATCAACTTTTAATTTGACTTTGTACACCCACTTACATCCAATGCAGTGTTGGCTTGGTGGGAGAATAGTTAATTCCCAAGTATTGGTCTTTTCAAGAGCATATAGTTCATTTCTCATGGCATTCTGCCATTTAGTGTATGCTTTGGCTTCAGTGTAGTTTCTAGGTTCAAAAATAAGAGAGACATTGCATGTGAAAACTTTGTGTTTATCACTAAGTATATTAGTATAAACATATTTATCAATGGGATATCTAATTGTAGAACAACATGTATTAGCAGTGGTACAATTAGATTTTTGTAGAGAATGCGGTAATGTGCAGTTATAAACTTTTAAGTAAGAAAGGGTGGTAATGTGTCTAGTGGATCTCCTAGTGGGAGCAGTGTTAACAGGATAGGTTCAGAGATACCTGAGGCATCATGATCATGATGCATTGTGTTACCATTGTTATGTTCAACTTCTTCTGCAGAAGGAGTGTCAGTGGAATGAGCAGGTGAATGAGGTTGGAGGGATGTGTTGCAATCCTGGTATGTAGAGGAGTTAGAGGTGTTTGCATGTTCTCCATGGAGTTGGTTATAGAGAAAGCAGGTTGTGCTGACTCCTAGATGGCATGTTGAATGGGAGTGACAATTTGAGTAGGCTTGATAAAAGTATCAGTGCATATCTTATTGTGAACTTGAGCTGCATTGTCATCACAGGAATTCTCAGTAGACTTGTTCTTGTAGGGAAAAAATCCTTCATGAAACCTGACATTCCTAGAAATGAAAATATTGTTAGTAAGCATGTTGAGGAGTAGATAACCCTTAGTTCCTTTAGGGTATCCAATGAAGACACATTGGACAACCCTTGGATCAAACTTATGCGTGTTCTGTTGAAGAGTGGATGCATAGCAGAGACACCCAAAACTTCTTAGTAATGAATAATTAGGATCCCTTTTGTATATTATGTAGTTAGGGGTATGATTATCTATGGTTTTGGAGGGGATTCTTTTGATGAGATAGCTTGCAGTGACTACACAGTTACTCCAAAATGTTAGAGGTAGACCAGATTGGAACCTCAAAGCTCTAGCAACCTTTAAAAGATGATGGTGTTTCCTTTCTACCAGACCATCCTGTTGTGTGGTGTTTCCACACAGCTGGTCTGGTGTTCAATGCCTTTGGATTCATAGAATCCTTTTAAAAAGAATCCAGTACCATTGTCTGTTCTAATAACTTTGATGTTAACCTGGAATTGAGTAAGCACATCAGTGTGAATACGTGTGAACTTCAGACTTGTTTTGAGTAAGTATATCCATGTATACCTGCTATAGCCATCTATTATAGTTAAGAAGAACCTGTAACCATCATGAGAAGTTACTCTAAAAGGTCCCCGCACATCACAGTGAATCAAATCAAAGGTAGCAGAAGATTGAGAAGAACTTAAAGGAAAAGTGAGTCTCTTCTGTTTTGACAAGTGACATGTCTCACAGTGTTTTTCTTTACACTTAGCTGCAACAATACATGGTATAAAGTTGAGTTTTTCATGAGAGGGATGACCCAATCTCAAATGTCGTACATCAGAATCAGTTTTGATTGAATTACAATTCACATAACTAGTACAAGAAACGGTAATAGAAGAATGACAAATTGCAGCTTTATTTAAGAGACTAGTATTGTAACACTTCAGAAGTTAGAGGTTGTTCAGGAGCTCAGCATAACCAATCATATGTTTGGTGATTGAGTCCTGTAACATGCAATAAGTGGAAACAAATGTTAGAGATATATTAGTACTCCGTGTTAGTTTAGAAACAGATAGTAAGCCATGAGAGAAGCTAGGTACATATATGACATTAGATAAAATGATTCCAGGAAGTAATTGTACTTGCCCCTTAAAGGTAACTGTGGTAGTGCTTTTATTTGGCATATATGTAGTAGTATGTATGGGGGTGGATGTAGAACAGAACCAACTCATATTGCAAATCGTATAATCTGTAGCTCCAGCATCAAGAAACTAATGATTAGTACCAATAAAGGATTTAAAAGAGTTGAAGGCAAGATGATTGATACCAGTTGATGCTATAGCAACATAAGGAGTGTCATGGTTCTGTTGCCTCTGCTCCTGTGATTATTTGAAAGCCATGAACTGCTCAAATAAAGCCTGGTTGCTGTTGTTAGCAGGAGTAGTACCTTGGGGAGCTAGAGTAGAGACCATGAGAGGTGCCTCCTGTGTGACAATCCCAAGCTCGATGATAAAAGCATTAGCAACATGAGAGTAATGTTGTCTTTTACCTGTAGGACCTCCCCATCCAGGAGGATAACCAATCAACTGAAAGCAGTTCTCAACAGTGTGTCCCTGATAGCCACAGTGGGTACACTTGAGTTTCTTCTTGTCCTGCTTGGACATAGGAGGTCTATGTCTCTTAGAAGCAGTGAAATTAGAAGCATACTACTGAAATAAAGGCCTGGGTTGATAAGGCTGAGGAGGCCTTTGTCTAGTTAATAAGGCAAGGGAATCATTGGAGGGTAGAGAGGCAGTGTACAAGGATATTTGATTTTCCTCTTCTAAGACCATAGAGTAGACTTTAGACAGTGGAGGTAGGGGAGATACAAGAAGTATCTGGCTCCTTATAGCAGAGTATAACTCACTGAGTACAACCAAGAATCTCAAACATAGTTTGACTGTTGCAACTCCATCATAGTTTTGTTAACATTGCAGGTACAAAGCCTACAAGAACATGCCACTATGAGTCTTTGATTGACAAATTCATCCCATAGTGCTCTGAACTGATTGTAATACTCAGTGATAGTGCCAGAACCTTGAGAGATAACAGATAGGGATTTCTGCAAATGATAAACTCTTGAGCCATATGTTCTATCAAATCTAGTTTTGTGTTCATTCAATAATTCAAATGCAGCAGTGAAGTATAATAAACTCCTTTGAATATCTTTGTTAATAGAGTTGACAAGCCAACATTGGATCAGTCATATCATGTTGTGCAAGAGTTCCATCAATGAATGAAAGCTTATTCTTGATGGTTAGTGCCATAATGACGCCTTTATGCCAAGCCAGATAGTTAGTTCCATCCAATTTCTCACTTACAATGGAGGATCCAGTAAAGTCATGAGAACCAATAAAGTACACAAATAAAAAGTCTTCACAAGGGTTCTTAGAGGAGGTAACATGTAGAGTTTCAGAGGAAGTGGCAGTTTAAGTACTCGAAGATGATGCAGGATTAGTCATATTTCACTATGCAGATCAAAATTAGGGTCACAGAATTTGGGGAAAAAGTTGAATCTGAGTAAATCAACAAACAAATCACAAAATCGCAGGAATCTTGACAACAACAGAATCAAATATCGTGATAGAGACACACGATCAGTACGAGAATCAACAAAAAACAATACAATTAATGAAACAAAAAAGGAGAAGAATATGATCGATCGAACGATCACGCAGTGGAATTATACGGATCTAATGGCGAATGATACCATCATGAATTGTAGAATCTAAAGGCAGTACTTAGTAACAAGCATTCAAACAGAACAACAAATTTATTCAACATTTTAGAAGAAAAGATTGTGATCGAATTTACAGATTATGGCATTCTTCTCTCGCCAAATTTCATGAAAGCATGATCTGAAAAAGTGATTAAAACTACTAACTAATCTAATGTATATACAAGCTAGAGATAGGAAACTAGTCATTGGAGAGTTTCCATAAAAAGGAAATATAACTAACTAATAAACAGAAAATGGAAAATATACTAAAAATGGAAACTTTTGCCAAAGTTGATTTTGATGATTTAAGAGTTGATCCATTTTCTACGCATATTTTTGCATATGTAAGGTTCAAAGGCAAGGCGTTGCTAGAGAAAATAAGATGAAGAAAGCTCGTTTGTGTTCAGGATTTATTGCATTGGAACGTGTAGAAGGCCATGCTTTCATGAGAAGAAGAAGTATGAGATCATTTTTGCTAAGAGAAAAAAATCTGATGAAGATTTGTGTGAAGTTTGTGTATGTAATATGTATAGAGAAAAAGTATGAGAAGGGGGATGTTTATAACCGTTAGAAAATAATAATTTCATATATTTTCTGTTTAATTGGCATAAATAATGAACAGTAAGATGACTTTAATATTAAGAAGAAAATTAATTGTATAATTTGCACAAATAATACCACATTATGTAAAATGTACATGGAGTAACATTGAAATCAGAGATTAGTATCTTACCTATTACTTTTTTATTAAAGGGAATTTGTTGATTTAACTTGATACGTATACTTACGAAAATAATATAATTAAGGGTGCCACTGAGGTCCTTGGGAAGAAATGGTATCAGAGCCATGAACCAGGATAAACATACTTTGGGAATAATCTATTACATAACACTTTTATTATGAATCTACTAGGAAAACATAATACTGTTCAAAACAGTATAAACGTTGAGTATGATATACCTAACGATTTAGAATTACTTAATAAATGGACTATTCCGAAGATAGAGCCTAAAATACTTTATAAGTTAGGGACTTTTGAAAGACTTGGGCTAAAACAAGTTGTTAAAACAACTGAAGAATCTATTTCTTTAAATAATGAAGAAATGATAATTAAATTACTAAATGAGAAAGATATTTCTTTATACAGAAATACCCATAAATTTATTCATATAGGTTTAATTCAAATTGCTTTTAAACCTTTAACTCTTGAAGGATTACCAGAAAGCTTTATAGCAGCTTTAAGAGATGGTAGCAATTTAGACTGGAAAAAAACACTTATGGAAATGATACAATCTAGTTTAGCCCATGGTCCAGTTTATTTCGATGTTTACCCAAATTTAAAACTATCTTTATCTGATATAAATATTCTTGATGCCTTAACATTAAATGTTAAAACTCATGGTTATAAATATACTTTAAATCCTCAATATCGAAGGGTTGATAAGCCTTTAAATGAAACTATACTAATAGAATCTAATTTTAGAAAATCTAAAATAATTACTAGAAGAACAATAAAATGGAATGAAATTGAATTTCCTGAAAATTGGATAATAGACAAGGTTGTTCCTACACAGCAACCTTCAATTCATAATGGTTTATTTAATGTTATACAAACATCTGAATGAACTGTTCACATACAGTTTGAAAAAGGAGAAAGACGATTATCAAATACGGGATCTTTGAGATCTCATTATTATATCTCTCCTTTAGATTATATTGTTGAAACTCCTTCCAGAACTTCAACATCTCAAGTCAGAGAACAGGTTCAAACACCTGATACAAATACTGAAAAGGTACAAAATCTATTTATAAATAAAGATAATATTGTACATGGCATTTATGAAAATATTCATCATATAAAAGACGCAGACATAACTGCTTCCGAAATGAACTTTTCTATTTAATGGATATTAAAGATAACATTTATTTTAGCCCTGAATCTCCTGCCAGACAGGAAATAAGTGGAGAATTCAAAAATCATAGATGCATAGAATTCAGAAAATGGTTTTTTTTTGATAATTTTACATCAGAGGAAAAAAAGATAATACAAGACAATTTTTACAAATTTTGTGAAGAATGCCTTTGTTCCATGGTTTATCCATACATATATTGAAAATTATATTTCGGTGCTAGAAAGGAATTATCACCTTTCAGATGGAAACATTGTTCAGAGTGTTTATCCACCTCAACAAGCTTTTCATATGGGACACATTAATTTCCTTGCTTTTGCTAAGTTACTGAAAACTGATACTTTACCAGTAACATTACAACATATTAATGACTTAATAAGACAACAAAATTATACCAATTTGTGTCTTATTATCATAGGAGAACAGATTATGTCTCTTCATAATAGATTGGAGATAGTTCTTAAAACTATCAATGATATTAATATTCCTAAAGCAGAAAACTCTACTTCCAATCCTCAAGTTATTAAAATGGCTTCTCCTAATATTCAGCCACCTCCAGGAATTACGGATTTT
Source organism: Linaria vulgaris (assembly GCA_948329865.1). NCBI lineage: Eukaryota > Viridiplantae > Streptophyta > Magnoliopsida > Lamiales > Plantaginaceae > Linaria > Linaria vulgaris. The sequence goes on from OX415252.1 coordinate 110,343,943, forward strand.
AATTTCAAATCTATGGGAGAATTAGAAAAACTTTTAGATGAAAAGTTTAAAAACTTAAAATTAAGTACTTTGAGTTCAGAAATAGAGAAAACCCCAGATTATAAATTAGTGATAAATAAACAAATTGAAAAACTTAAATGGGTTGATAGGCCAACACAAAGGTTATATTATTATAGATGACCTTCTCCAATGGACACCCTTCATGAAGAAAGAGAGTTCGTTGATAATAATTCTTATAATGGTAAGAGCATCTATGAATGGAATATTGATGGTAATACTGATAAGCAAATATATGATGTTGCACATAGAATGCTAATGTATTCTACTATTTGTAAACAGAATAATAATATCAGTTGCTCATATGATTATATCAGGATTTACTGGTCAATTAAAAGGCTGGTGGGATAATTACCTGTCTCAAGATACTAAAAATAATATTTTGAATACTATAAAAGTTGAGAATAATACTCAGTATGAAAATGCAGTTTACAATCTAATTATAACCATTATCGAACATTTCACTGGTAGATATGATACAAAACATTAACCGATTTCAGATGGTATAAAGATACTTTCTTAAGTCGTGTTATGGAACTTCCTGAGTGTAATAGTTCTCATTGGAAGTCTAAATTTGTTGATAGTCTTCCTAGCCTATTTGCTGAAAGAATTAGAAGAAATATGAGGAAAGAACATAGTTCTGTTCCTTATGATAATTATACTTATGGTAACCTAATAGGTACATGTATCCAATAAGGTTTAGCCTTATGTAATGACATAAAATTGAATCAACAAATTAAAAGACAAATCTTATAGAAAGAAAACAATTAGGTCAATTTTGTGATCAATTTGGTATTGATACTCCTAGAATCAATAAGCCAATTACGTCTAAAAATGGCATAAGAGGGATGGCACAGAACGTCCTTATAGGAAAAGAAAATTCTCTGCTAAAAGAATAGATAAGAATGCTGAAAAGAAATATCAGCTTGATATAAAAAAAAAAACTAAGAGTATGTAATAAATGTGGCAAAATAGGCCATTATGCCCGCACCTGTTGGGTAAATAAGAAATTGAATAGTCTCAATATAAATCAAGAATTAAAAGAATCTTTATCGAAATTATTATTAAATTCTGATAATGAAAGCACTTCAGATGAAGGCTCTAGTCAAGAAGATAATATCAATGCAGAATTAGCTCAAGAAGAATTTACTTCTTCTGAATCGGAGGAATGTGATACATGTCCTCTTGGACTTCCTTGTGATAAAAAGTCCTCCGAGAATAATGAGGAGTTTTATAAGCTCTTCTCTCAATTTCAGAATGCTGCAATCAATATCTTAACAGAAAATACACTGTTAGAAATTTTAAAACAGGTAAAAGATCCCGATCTCAGATCTAAATTAATAGATCAACTTGCTTTAAATGAGCCAGAACCTTCTGATACAAAGGATAAACTTTCTAATAAGTTACCAGACGAACTCATGGTTCAATCTGGACCATACTCTATGACAGAAGTTCATAGACTTCTGAAAGACCGAAAGATAGGAAAAACTCCTACATCTGCTTTTGATTTGCAGATAGAGGTGAATAATCTCAAAAAAGAGATTAAAAATCTGAAAAGACAAACTAACACTCTCGATATAAGAGTATCTAAATTAGAAGATGATACTCCTTCCCATAATGAAATCACAGATTTTAAAAAATTCAACATAATCCCAGAAGAAGATGAAAATTATCTATCCATAATGGAAATTATTAAGTCTCAGAAATGACACATTGAGGCAACCTTGATAATTGATAATTATTTTTCAAAAACTTTTGATATCCTACTTGATAGTGGGGCAGACTTAAATGTCATTCGTGAAGGTTTAATACCAACACGATATTTTCAAAAAACTACTCATGCATTATCACATGCAAGAGGAAAAAGATTCAAATCGAATATAAACTTTCTAAAGCTTATATTTGTAATAATAATACATGTATTCCTACAAGTTTTTTACTTTCTAAGGATATTACTAACCAAATGGTTTTAGGAACTCCTTTTATTACGAAATTATTTCCCTTAGGAGTTACCGAAGAAGGTTTATCAGGCTCTTATGAAGGGCATAAGGTTTTTTTAAAAATTTTAGAACAAACCTTATACGAGAATCTTACATGAAATGTTTGACTCTTTACTTCATAAAGAAAGACATTTAAATTTTTTAAAACATGAAATTAATTGTTTAAATATTGAAAGTAGTCTGAATAATCCAAGATTACAAGAAAAGATTAAAATCTTGATAAATGATTTTTCCATTACAATTTGTAATGATCACCCTAATGCATTTTGGGATAGAAAGAAGCATATTGTTTCCCTTCCTTATGAAGAAAATTTTGATGAAACTCAAATTAAAACTAAGGCAAGGCCATGCCAAATGAATAAAGAATATTTGGAACTTTGCAAAAAGGAAATTGCTTCTTTACTTCAGAAAAAACTTATAAGCCCCTCTAATTCCCCTTGGTCTTGTAGGACCTTTTATGTTAATAAACATTCGGAGCAAGAACGTGGTGTTCCCCGTCTTGTCATTAATTATAAACCTCTTAATAAGGCTTTAAAATAGATTAGACATCCTATTCCCAATAAAAAAGATTTATTAGACAGATTATATGATTTTATCATATTTTCCAAGTTTGATTTAAAATCGGGATATTGGCATATTCAAATTAACAAAGAGGATCGATATAAAACTGCTTTTAATGTTCCAATAGGACATTATGAGTGGCATGTTATGCCATTTGGTCTTAAGAATGCACCTTCCAAATTCCAACAGATTATGAATGATATTTTTACTCCTTATAGTGAGTTTATAATTGTCTATATAGATGACATTTTGGTTTTTTCTAAATCGATAGAAATGCACTTTAAACATCTGCAAATCTTTAAACAAATTATAATAAAAATGGCCTAGTTATATCCAAACCTAAAATATCTCTTTTCCAGTCTAAAGTTAGGTTTTTGGGACATTATATTGAAAAATGTAGGTTTTTGGGACATTAACCTATTAACAGAAGCATTGAATTTGCTAATAAATTTCCGGATGAAATTCGGGAAAAAACTCAATTACAAAGATTTTTAGGAAGCCTAAATTATATTTCTCCTTATTATAAAAATCTTACTCAAGATACATCTCTTTTATATGAAAGACTTAAAAAGAAACCATGGTCATGGATAAACCATCATACTAATACTGTTCGAAAAATTAAAGAAAAAGTTAAATCTCTACCTTGCTTAATGCTAAGCAACCCTCAGTGGAAGAAAATTATTGATACTGATAGTTCAGAAATTGGGTATGGAGCAATCTTAAAACAACTCAATCCAAGCACAAAACAAGAAATTCTTGTTTAGATTCCAATCAAGGAAATGGAATAATGCTCAAAAGAATTATCCTACAGTTGCAAAAGAAATCTTAACAATTGTTAAATGTGTTTTAAACTTTCAAGATGATTTATACAATCAACACTTTACAATTCAGACTGATTGTAAATCAGCAAAGTTTATGTTTAATAAAGGCTTTAAACATGATGTTTCTAAACAAATGTTTGCCAGATGGCAAGCTCACTTAGCATCTTTTGATTTCGAGATCGTTTATAAAAAGGGTGAAGATAATAGTCTTCCAGATTTCCTTACAAGAGAATATTTAAAATGATTTCACCAGCTAATTACTGTAAAAAATTAGCAAAAGACATTAAGCGAGATAAAAGGCTTCTTGAGATATTGCAGAATCATATTGCGGAAGAATTAGGCTTCCATTACGAAGATACTCGACAAATGGCGATTCAAATTGCAAAAGATGTTCATAAAAGGCATAAAAAGCTTGCAAGTTTATTACTTGTCTAATTCCTCTTTTCAATTTTACAGATATGCATAGTCGAGGATTGACTTCATCCTCTTATAGAGGAAGAGGGGGCAGAGGAAAATGTCCAGAATATTTGGGCAGACATGGAAATCAGAAGCTTATAGCTGCTGATCTTTCTCATAACAAAGAAATCCAGGAATGGCTGGAATCAAAGAAACAACAGAAAAGAGAAAATACCCAGGAAACTGTCAATAGTCCAGAAGGGATGACATCATATGCTAAAATTACATCAGATGATGATTTCAACACTGGTTTTTCGGAAAATACAAATCCAGAAATTATTCTTCTAATAGAAGACTCAGATCTCAAATGGGAAAAAGAGTCATGGACAATTGTCTGCAGAAAGCTTGATACAACCTATTTTATAACATGCACCTATAAATCAAGAATGTTTTATGAAACATTACTTCAACATACTGGTTCATGTGAAATCTCACATTTCACAAGTACTCAGAAAGAAATTTATAATTTCTCTAAAATAATAATTAAACAGGTAATACATATCGATGAATGGGGATCTTCACCAAATCGTGAAAGAGAATTGATACATCCCACTTCAAAAATTCCCATTAAATACAATTATTGGGATTACGTTGAAGCCTTTAATAAGGTGCTTATTATAGAATAAGAATCCGTCAAAGCTTAAACTAGACAAAAGGCAACAATCAAACTCCCAAAGCCAATTCAAACGGCAGAAAAAGGGAAACGGTCTTGCAAAATATGTCAGTTGTTTAAACTTGCCAGATTAATATTTAAACCATGCTATGAGAATTGTAACTAACTTATTGATATGAGCATGGATAAATTACTTTAGTCCTTAAATAAAAGGGTGTTTCTTTGCCAATTTCCAGAATATACATACAAAGATCTTAATCTATTACATAACAATAATTTAGCCTGCCATTAGGCTAAGGAAACAAGAAAACAATTAAGAATAGTAAATAAAACTTACTTGGATTCCAAGCCCGTATGAACTTCAAACCAAAAATTTTATTTCAAACTTATTATTGACGATTACAAGGAGAGAAAAAAGAGAAAGAAGTGGACTCCGAAAATTCTGCCAAGAAATGAAAACATGAAGTTCTTATATAGAGTTCGGACTTCAAATATTTTATAAAAAAGTAACATAGTCATTGACTAAACTACCCTTCACGTGATGTCACGGCTTGCATCATCCTTTATGTGGAATTATGGGCCCATACTTTTGTCAGAATTAGAGGAAATTCCTCTTTTTGTTTCCTTAATTGCATCCTGAAGAAGTTTGAAAATATCTGGAATATCCAAATGATTTGGATCTTGAGCATGTTGAAATTCATCATTGAGTCTTGTTGGGTTCATAAACTCCTGGGATTCATTTTCATTTTCATTATTTGATCCCATTGAAATATCTCCATTAAGATCTTCCATTTCTTTAGTTATATCCAATAAGGAGAAATATAATTTAGGCTTCCTAAAAATCTTTGTAATTGAGTTTTTTCCCGAATTTCATCTGAAAATTTATCAGCAAATTCAATGCTTCTGTTAATAGGTATTATACTACTTTTTTCAATATTATGTCTCAAAAACCTAACTTTAGACTGGAAAAGAGACATTTTAGGTTTGGATATAACTAGACAATTTTTTATTATAATCTGTTTAAAGATTTGCAGTTGTTTAAAGTGCATTTCTATCGATTTAGAAAAAACCAAAATGTCATCTATATAGACAATTATAAACTCACTATAAGGAGTAAAAATATCATTCATAATCTGTTGGAATTCGGAAGGTGCATTCTTAAGACCAAATGGCACAACATTCCACTCATAATGTCCTATTGAAACATTAAAAGCAGTTTTATATCGATCCCTTTTGTTAATTTGAATCTGCCAATATCCTGATTTTAAATCAAACTTGGAAAATATGATAGAATCATATAATCTGTCTAATAAATCCTTTTATTGGGAATAGGATGTCTAATCCATTTTAAAGCCTTATTAAGGGTTTTATAATTAATGACAAGACGGGGAACACCACGTTCTTGCTCCGAATGTTTATTATCATAAAAGGCCGTACAAGACCAAGAGAAATTAGAGGGGCTTATAAGTTTTTTCTGAAGTAAAGAAGCAATTTCCTTTTTGCAAAGTTCCAAATGTTCTTTATTCATTTGGCTTGGCCTTGCCTTAGTTTTAATTTGAGTTTCATTAAAATTTTCTTCATAAGGAAGGGAAACAATATGCTTCTTTCTATCACAAAATGCATTAGGGTGATCATTACAAATTGCAATGGAAAAATCATTTATCAAGATTTTAATCTTTTCTTGTAATCTTGGATTATTCAGACTACTTTCAATATTTAAACAATTAATTTCATGTTTTAAAAAATTTAAATGTCTTTCTTTATGAAGTAAAGAGTCAAACATTTCATGTAAGATTCTCGTATAAGGTTTGTTCTAAAATTTTAAAAAAAACCTTATGCCCTTCATAAGAGCCTGATAAACCTTCTTCGGTAACTCCTAAGGGAAATAATTTCGTAATAAAAGGAGTTCCTAAAACCATTTGGTTAGTAATATCCTTAGAAAGTAAAAAACTTGTAGGAATACATGTATTATTATTACAAATATAAGCTTTAGAAAGTTTATATTCGATTTGAATCTTTTTCCTCTTGCATGTGATAATGCATGAGTAGTTTTTTGAAAATATCGTGTTGGTATTAAACCTTCACGAATGACATTTAAGTCTGCCCCACTATCAAGTAGGATATCAAAAGTTTTTGAAAAATAATTATCAATTATCAAGGTTGCCTCAATGTGTCATTTCTGAGACTTAATAATTTCCATTATGGATAGATAATTTTCATCTTCTTCTGGGATTATGTTGAATTTTTTAAAATCTGTGATTTCATTATGGGAAGGAGTATCATCTTCTAATTTAGATACTCTTATATCGAGAGTGTTAGTTTGTCTTTTCAGATTTTTAATCTCTTTTTTGAGATTATTCACCTCTATCTGCAAATCAAAAGCAGATGTAGGAGTTTTTCTTATCTTTCGGTCTTTCAGAAGTATATAAACTTATGTCATGGAGTATGGTCCAGATTGAACCATGGGTTCGTCTGGTAACTTATTAGAAAGTTTATCCTTTGTATCAGAAGGTTCTGGCTCATTTAAAGCAAGTTGATCTATTAATTTAGATATGAGATCAGGATCTTTTACCTGTTTTAAAATTTCTAACAGAGTATTTTCTGTCAAGAAATTGATTGCAGCATTCTGAAATTGAGAGAAGAGCTTATAAAACTCCTCATTATTCTCGGAGGACTTTTTATCACAAGTAAGTCCAAGAGGACATGTATCACATTCCTCAGATTCAGAAGAAGTAAATTCTTCTTGAGCTAATTCTGCATTTATATTATCTTCTTGACTAGAGCCTTCATCTGAAGTGCTTTCATTATCAGAATTTAATAATAATTTCGATAAAGATTCTTTTAATTCTTCATTTATATTGAGACTATTCAATTTCTTTTTTACCCAACAGGTGCGGGTATAATGGCCTATTTTGCCACATTTATTACATACTATTAGTTTTTTTTTTTTTTTTTTTTTAATATCACGCTGAGATTTCTTTTCAGCATTCGTTCAGAGAATTTTCTTTTCCTATAAGGACGTTCTATGCCATCCCTCTTATGCCATTTTTTAGATGTAATTGGCTTATTGATTCTAGGAGTATCAATACCAAATTGATCACAGAATTGACCTAATTGTTTTCTTTCTATAAGATTTTGTCTTTTAATTTGTTGATTCAATTTTATGTCATTACATAAGGCTAAACCTTCTTGGATACATGTACCTATTAGGTTACCATAAGTATAATTATCATAAGGAACAGAACTATGTTCTTTCCTCAGATTTCTTCTAATTCTTTCAGCAAATAGGCTAGGAAGACCATCAACAAATTTAGACTTCCAATGAGAACTATTACACTCAGGAAGTTCCATAACACGACTTAAGAAATTATCTTTATACCATCTGAAATCGGTTAATGTTTTGCATCTTAAATTTTGCAAAAAAGTGCGAATAGTTTCATTATTATCCGCATTATCTACCAGTGAAATGTTCGATAATGGTTACAATTAGATTGTAAACTGCATTTTCATACTGAGTATTATTCTCAACTTTTACAGTATTCAAAATATTATTTTTAGTATCTTGAGACAGGTAATTATTCCACCAGCCTTTTAATTGACCAGTAAATCCTGCTATAATCATATGAGCAACTGATTTATCAGTATTATTATTCTATTTACAAATAGTAGAATACATTAGCATTCTATGTGCAACATCATATATTTGCTTATCAGTATTACCATCAATATTCCATTCATAGATGCTCTTACCACTATAAGAATTATTATCAACGAACTCTCTTTCTTCATGAAGGATGTCCATTGGAGAAGGTCGTCTATAATAATATAACCTTTGTGTTGGCCTATCAACCCATTTAAGTTTTTCAATTTGTTCATTTATCACTGATTTATAATCTGGGTTTTTCTCTATTTCTGAACTCAAAGTACTTAATTTTAATTTTTTAAACTTTTCATCTAAAAATTTTTCTAATTCTCCCATATATTTTAATTTAAAATCCATAATTTCTGAAGGTGGCTGAATATTAGGAGAAGCCATTTTAATAACTTGAGGATTTGAAGTAGAGTTTTCTGCTTTAGGAATATTAATATCATTGATAGTTTTAAGAACTATCTCCAATCTATTATGAAGAGACATAATCTATTCTCCTATGATAATAAGACACAAATTGGTATAATTTTGTTGTCTTATTAAGTCATTAATATGTTGTAATGTTACTGGTAAAGTATCAGTTTCCAGTAACTTAGCAAAATCAAGGAAATTAATGTGTCCCATATGAAAAGCTTGTTGAGGTGGATAAACAATCTGAACAATGTTTCCATCTGAAAGGTGATAATTCCTTTCTAGCACCGAAATATAATTTTCAATATATGTATGGATAAACCATGGAACAAAGGCATACTTTGTATTTTGTTCTTCACAAAATTTGTAAAAATTATCTTGTATTATCTTTTTTTCCTCTGATGTAAAATTATCAAAAAACCATTTTTTGAATTCTATCCATCTATGATTTTTGAATTTTCCACTTATTTCCTGTCTGGCTGGAGATCGAGGGCTAAAATCAATTTTATCTTTAATATCCATTAAATAGAAATGTTCCTTTCGGAAGCAGTTATGTCTGCATCTTTCATATGATGAATATTTTCATAAATGCCATGTACAATATTATCTTTATTTATAAATAGATTTTGTACCTTTTTAGTATTTGTATCACGTGTTTGAACCTCTGGAAGGAGTTTCAACAATATAATCTAAAGGAGAGATATAATAATGAGATCTCAAAGATCCCGTCTTTGATAATCGTCTTCTCCTTTTTCAAACTGTATTTGAACAGTTCCTTCAGATGTTTGTATAACATTAAATAAATCATTCTGAATTGAAGGTTGCTGCGTAGGAACAGCCTTGTCTATTATCCAATTTTCAGGAAATTCAATTTCATTCCATTTCATTGTTCTTCTAGTAATTATTTTAGATTTTCTAAAATTAGATTCTATTAGTATAGTTTCATTTAAAGGCTTATCAACCCTTCGATATTGAGGATTTAAAGTATATAATGGCTTATAATATATTCTGTAACAGATACATATAACTTATGTACTTGGGTAAATATTTATAACCATGAGTTTTAACATTTAATGTTAAGGCATCAAGAATATTTATATCAGATAAAGATAGTTGTAAATTTGGGTAAACATCGAAATAAACTGGAACATGGGCTAAACTAGATTGTATCATTCCCATAAGTGATTTTTTCCAATCTAAATTTCTACCATCTCTTAAAGCTGCTATAAAGCTTTCTGGTAATCCTTCAAGAGTTAAAGGTTTAAAAGCAATTTGAATTAAACCTATATGAATAAATTTATGGGTATTTCTGTATAAAGAAATATCTTTCTCATTTAGTAATTTAATTATCATTTCTTCATTATTTAAAGAAATAGATTCTTCAGTTGTTTTAACAACTTGTTTTAGCCAAAGTCTTTCAAAAGTCCCTAACTTATAAAGTATTTTGGGCTCTATCTTCGGAATAGTCCATTTATTAAGTAATTCTAAATCGTTAGGTATATCATACTCAGCGTTTATACTGTTTTGAACAGTATTATGTTTTCCTAGTAGATTCATAGTAAAAGTGTTATGTAATAGATTATTCCCAAAGTATGTTTATCCTGGTTCATGGCTCTGATACCATTTCTTCCCAAGGACCTCAGTGGTACCCTTAATTATATCATTTTCGTAAGTTACAATAGTGACACATGGGGGTTATTATAGAATAAGAATTCGTCAAAGCTTAAACTAGACAAAAGGCAACAACCAAACTCCCAACGCCAATTCAAACGGCAGAAAAGGGGAAACGGTCTTGCAAAACATGTCAGTTGTTTAAACTTGCCAGATTAATATTCGAACCATGTTATGAGAATTGTAACTAACTTATTGATATAAACATGGATAGATTACTTTAGTCCTTAAATAAAAGGGTGTTTCTTTGCCAATTTCCAGAATATACATACAAAGGTCTTAATCTATTACATAACTATAACTTAGCCTGCCATTAGGCTAAGGGAAAAGGAAAACAATTAAGAATAGTTAATAAAACTTACTTGGACTCCAAGCCCGTATGAACTTCAAACCAAAAATTTTATTTCAAACTTATTATTGACGATTACAAGATGTTTACAAGGAGAGAAAAAAGAGAAAGAAGTGGACTCCGAAAATTCTGCCAAGAAATGAAAACATGAAGTCCTTATGTAGAGCCCGAACTTCAAATATTTTACAATCTGTTTTATAAAACAGTAACTACTTTAAAAAAGTAACATAGTCATTGACTAAACTACCCTTCACGTGATGTCACGGCTTGCATCATCCTTTATGTGGAATTATGGGCCCATACTTTTGTCAGAATTAGAGGAAATTCCTCTTTTTGTTTCCTTAATTGCATCCTGAAGAAGTTTGAAAATATCTGAAATATCCAAATGATTTGGGTCTTGAGCATGTTGAAATTCATCATTGAGTCTTGTTGGGTTCATAAACTCCTGGGATTTATTTTTATTTTCATTATTTGATCCCATTGAAATATCTCCATTAAGATCTTCCATTTCTTTAGTTATATCCTTTTGGGTTTCTTCTATATAAGCCTGAAGAAGACTCTGTTTATCCATTTTTCCTAATCTTAATTGGATCTTCCTTTTAATCACATCAAGGGGAGTTTGAATTTACTTTTTCTTTTGTCTATCAACCATTTATTTATAAATTTTTATCTTGTTATCAATTTGTTAAAGAGTCTCCTGACCTTCTGGTTGATTGGTCTCTGGGTTATTTTTTAACTTTTTTTTGCCAGAATTTGGTACAGCTTTTTCTAAAAATGCAGGGAATATTATCCTCATTTCTTCCAACCTCAGGGGTTCATTTCCATATATATGGAATTGAGAATTCTGTAAAGAAATAAAAAGAAGATATTCCTTCTGGACAAGCAATATTTTGCTGTCTTTCAAAAATCTTTGGACATATATCTACCCAAAGTTTAAATTTTTCTTTGAAAATTTCTGGAAAAACTTTTACCAAAGTGCCATGGGATTTCCACCAATTGAGAAACCAATTTGGTATCTCTTTTTCATAAAGACTTTCACACAATTTTATAAACCACGTGTGTTTGAACTTATCGTTTTCATAAAGAAGCACCTTATTAAAGGCTTCAACGTAATCCTTATAATTGTATTTAATGGGAATTTTTGAAGTGGGATGTATCAATTCTCTTTCAAGATTTGGTGAAGATCCCCATTCATCGATATGTATTACCTGTTTAATTATTATTTTAGAGAAATTATAAATTTCTTTCTGAGTACCTGTGAAATGTGAGATTTCACATGAACTAGTATGTTGAAGTAATGTTTCATAAAACATTCTTGATTTATAGGTGCATGTTATAAAATAGGCTGTATCAAGCTTTCTGCGGACAATTGTCCATGGATCTTTTTCCCATTTGAGATCTGAATCTTCTATTAGAAGAATAATTTTCGGATTTTTTTTTTCCAAAAAACCAGTGTTGAAATCATCATCTGATGTAATTTTAGCATATGATGCCATCCCTTCTAGACTATTGACAGTTTCCTGGGTATTTTCTCTTTTCTGTTGTTTCTTTGATTCCAGCCATTCCTGGAATTCTTTGTTATGAGAAAGATCAGCAGTTATAAGCTCCTGATTTCCATGTCTGGCCAAATATTCTAGACCTTTTCCTCTGCCCCCTCTTCCTCTATAAGAGGATGAAGTCAATCCTCGACTATGCATACCTGTAAAATTGAAAAGAGGAATTAGACAAGTAATAAACTTACAAGCTTTTTATGCCTTTTATGAACATCTTTTGCAATTTGAATTGCCATTTGTCGAGTATCTTCGTAATGGAAGCCTAATTCTTCCGCAGTATGATTCTGCAATTTCTCAAGAAGCCTTTTATCTCGCTTAATGTCTTTTGCTAATTTTTTACAGTAATTAGCTGGTGAAATCATTTTAAATATTCTATTGTAAGGAAATCTGGAAGACTATTATCTTCACCCTTTTTATAAACGATCTCGAAATCAAAAGGTGCTAAGTGAGCTTGCCATCTCGCAAACATTTGTTTAGAAATATCATGTTTAAAGTCTTTACTAAACATAAACTTGCTGATTTACAATCAGTCTGAATTGTAACGTGTTGATTATATAAATCATCTTGAAATATTAAAACACATTTAACAATTGTTAAGATTTCTTTTGCAACTGTAGGATAATTCTTTTGAGCATTATTCCATTTCCCTGAATGGAATCTAACAAGAATTTCTTGTTTTGTACTTGGATTGAGTTGTTTTAAGATTCCTCCATGCCCAATTTCTGAACTATCAGTATCAATAATTTTCTTCCAGGGTTGCTTAGCATTAAACAAGGTAGAGGTTTAACTTTTTCTTTAATTTTTCGAACAGTATTAGTATGTTGGTATGTCCATGAACATGGTTTCTTTTTAAGTCTTTCATATAAAAGAGACGTATCTTGAGTAAGATTTTTAGAATAAGGAGAAATATAATTTAGGCTTCCTAAAAATCTTTGTAATTGAGTTTTTTTTCCGAATTTCATCCGAAAATTTATCAGCAAATTCAATGCTTCTGTTAATAGGTATTATACTACCTTTTTCAATATAATGTCCCAAAAACCTAACTTTAGACTGGAAAAGAGACATTTTTGGTTTGGATATAACTAGACCATTTTTTATTATAACCTGTTTAAAGATTTGTAGGTGTTTAAAGTGTATTTCTATCGATTTAGAAAAAACCAAAATGTCATCTATATAGACAATTATAAACTCACTATAAGGAGTAAAGTTATCATTCATAATCTGTTGGAATTCGGAAGGTGCATTCTTAAGACCAAATGGCATAACATGCCACTCATAATGTCGTATTGGAACATTAAAAGCTGTTTTATATCGATCCTCTTTGTTAATTTGAATCTGCCAATATCCTGATTTTAAATCAAACTTGGAAAATACGATAGAATAATATAATATGTCTAATATATTCTTTTTATTGGGAATATGATGTCTAATCCATTTTAAAGCCTTATTAAGGGGTTTATAATTAATGACAAGACGAGAAACACCACGTTCTTGCTCCGAATGTTTATTAACATAAAAGTCTGTTCAAGACCAAGGGGAATTAGAGGGGCTTATAAGTTTTTTCTGAAGTAAAGAAGCAATTTCCTTTTTTCAAAGTTCCAAATGATCTTTATTCATTTGGCATGGCCTTGCCTTAGTTTTAATTTGAGTTTCATCAAAATTTTCTTCATAAGGAAGGGAAACAATATGCTTCTTTCTATCCCAAAATGCATTAGGGTGATCATTACAAATTGCAATGGAAAAATCATTTATCAAGAATTTAATCTTTTCTTGTAATCTTGGATTATTCAGATTACTTTCAATATTTAAATAATTAATTTCATGTTTTAAAAAATTTAAATGTCTTTCTTTATGAAGTAAAGAGTCAAACATTTTATGTAAGATTCTCGTATAAGGTTTGTTCTTAAATTTAAAAAAAAAACTTATGCCCTTCATAAGAGCCTGATAAACCTTCTTCGGTAACTCCTAAGGGAAATAATTTCATAATAAAAGGAGTTCCTAAAACCATTTGGTTAATTAGTAATATCCTTAGCAAGTAAAAAACTTGTAGGAATACATGTATTATTATTACAAATATAAGCTTTAGAAAGTTTATATTCGATTTGTAATCTTTTTCCTCCTGCATGTGATAATGCATGAGTAGTTTTTTGAAAATATCGTGTTGGTATTAAACCTTCACGAATGACATATTTAAGTATGCCCCACTATCAAGTATGATATCAAAAGTTTTTGAAAAATAATTATCAATTATCAAGGTTGCCTCAGTGTGCCATTTCTGAGACTTAATAATTTCCATTGTGGATATATAATTTTCATCTTCTTCTGGGATTATGTTGAATTTTTTAAATTATGTGATTTCATTATGGGAAGGAGTATCATCTTCTAATTTAGATACTCTTATATCGAGAGTATTAGTTTGTCTTTTGAGATTATTCACCTCTATCTGCAAATCAAAAGCAGATGTAGGAGTTTTTCCTATCTTTCGGTCTTTCAGAAGTCTATGAACTTTTGTCATAGAGTATGGTCCAGATTGAACCATGAGTTCGTCTGGTAACTTATTAGAAAGTTTATCCTTTGTATCAGAAGGTTCTGGCTCATTTAAAACAAGTTGATCTATTAATTTAGATCTGACATTGGGATCTTTTACCTGTTTTAAAATTTCTAATAGAGTATTTTCTGTTAAGACATTGATTGCAGCATTCTGAAATTGAGAGAAGAGCTTATAAAACTCCTCATTATTCTCGGAGGACTTTTTATCACAAGGAAGTCCAAGAGGACATGTATCACATTCCTCAGTTTCAGAAGAAGTAAATTTTTCTTGAGCTAATTCTGCATTGATATTATCTTCTTGACTAGAGCCTTCATCTGAAGTGCTTTCATTATCAGAATTTAATAATAATTTTGATAAAGATTCTTTTAATTCTTCATTTATATTGAGACTATTCAATTTCTTTTTTACCCAACAGGTGCGGGCATAATGGCCTATTTTGCCACATTTATTACATACTATTAGTTTTTTATTTTCTTTTTTTGAATATCACGATGAGATTTCTTTTCAGCATTCTTATCTATTCTTTTAGCAGAGAATTTTCTTTTCCTATAAGGACGTTCTGTGCCATCCCTCTTATACCATTTTTTAGAGGTAATTGGCTTATTGATTCTAGGAGTATCAATACCAAATTGATCACATAATTGACCTAATTGTTTTCTTTCTATAAGATTTTGTCTTTTAATTTGTTGATTCAATTTTATGTAATTACATAAGGTTAAACCTTCTTGGATACATGTACCTATTAGGTTACCATAAGTATAATTATCATAAGGAACAGAACTATGTTCTTTCCTCAGATTTCTTCTAATTCTTTAAGCAAATAGGCTAGGAAGACCATCAACAAATTTAGACTTCCAATGAGAACTATTAGACTCAAGAATTTCCACAACACGACTTAAGAAAATATCTTTATACCATCTGAAATCGGTTAATATTTTGCATCTTAAATTTTGCAAAAGACTGCGGATGGTTTCATTATTATCCGCATATCTACCAGTGAAATGTTCGATAATGGTTACAATTAGATTGTAAACTGCATTTTCATACTGAGTATTATTCTCAACTTTTACAGTAATCAAAATATTATTTTTAGTATCTTGAGACATGTAATTATCCCACCAGCCTTTTAATTGACCAGTAAATCCTGCTATAATCATATGAGCAACTGATATTATTATTCTGTTTACAAATAGTATAATACATTAGCATTCTATGTGCAACATCATATATTTGCTTATCAGTATTACCATCAATATTCCATTCATAGATGCTCTTACCATTATAAGAATTATTATCAACGAACTCTCTTTCTTCATAAAGGGTGTCCATTGGAGAAGGTCGTCTATAATAATATAACCTTTGTGTTGGCCTATCAGCCCATTTAAGTTTTTCAATTTGTTCATTTATCACTGATTAATAATCTGGGTTTTTCTCTATTTCTGAACTCAAAGTACTTAATTATAAGTTTTTAAACTTTTCATCTAAAAGTTTTTCTAATTTTAAAAGAAAGAAAAAGGAAATACGAAAATGATGCAAAGGAAAGCAAGTTGTGATTATTATTTTTTGATGTGTACAGTGGTTGGCACTTGACACACTCACACACACACGATTCACATACACATGGTCACATGCACTAGGCATGTGTAGGATTTCATGGGTTTCAATAATTGGGCCAAACTGATTAAAACCAGTTTTTTCAGCAAAGCACAAGAAAATAATAAATATGGGTTTCAATAATTTGGCCAAACTGATTAAAACCAGTTTTTTCAGCAAGCACAAGAAAATAATAAATGCGTTAACTTTATTCTTTTTATGAAGAAAAATCGCACAACTACAATTTTCGGGCCAAACTTTCAAATGTCTTCTGAACAAGTTTTTTCAGCAGGCACAGAAAAATAATAAATACGTAAACTTTTATCTTTTTTTGGAGGAAACAACGCACTACTACAACTCCTAAATCCAGCTAGAGTACTCAATTGAACATTAAATGTCAAAATCAAGCCAAAGCCTAGCTATATGATTATCCATACTTCTTAATTATTATTTTAAAAATTCTACAACTTGCTTAGAATTGCTAGGAAGACATGGGATCCAACTAACTTGTTAATCAACGGCTCCGATGACATTTGATGACAGTAAACTGATTTAAGGCTAAATAGTAACTCGTGTACTATAAAGTTGATGAATCTTATTAGTTTTCTTCGTACCAAAACTTATAATTGTTCAAATCTATATTGCAACTAAAATCTATTAACAAAAGTTTTTATTAGATGGAAGATACCATCGTATTTTACACTCCAAGCGATCACATGCAACCCACAATAGCGTTGGCAAAGTTCATCAGCAAACACCACCCTTCCATCTCCTTGGTAATCATCAGCACCGCGGCGTTCCCTTCGTCCGCCACGGTGCTTCCGACATCAATAAGTTACCATTCCCTTCCTGCCGTGCCCATGCCACCGAACCTCACCACGAATCCCGTCGAACTCCTCTTCGAAATCCCCCGACTCCACAACCCTAAACTCCTCGAAGCACTCGAAAGCATTTCCAAGAAATCAAAGATCAAGGCATTAGTTATCGACTTCTTTTGCAACTCCGCCTTCGAAGTTTCCAGGAGCTTGAACATTCCAATATTCTTCGAAGCCAGCCTCGGTGCCTCCGGGCTCTGCGAGTTTCTCTACCACCCGACACTTCACGAAACCGTCCCTGGCGACATCGAGGACTTCAACGACTTTCTCGAAATCCCGGGGTGCCCGCCGCTTCACTCGGCTGATGTCCCTAAGGGTTTGTTCCGCCGCAAGACCAATGCTTACAAACACTTCCTCGACACTGCGAACAACATGCGGATGTCGAGTGGAATACTCCTACACTCGTTCGATGCGCTTGAGTTCCGAGCTAAGGAAGCTTTATCGAACGGCTTGTGCAATCCCGACGGACCAACTCCGCCTGTTTACTTCGTTTCGCCTACTGTGGCTGAGACATTGGCATGCACTGAAAACACCGCCTCTGTGTGGCATGATGAATGCTTGACGTGGCTTGATTTGCAGCCTGATAAAAGCGTTATCTTCCTTTGTTTTGGAAGGAGGGGAACGTTCTCCATGCAGCAGTTGCATGAAATTGCCGTGGGTCTCGAACGGAGCGGGCGAAGATTTCTCTGGGCCATCCGCAGTGGGGCGGGGAACGATAAGCCGGACATGAACGTGGTGCTGCCGGAGGGTTTCTTGGAGAGAACTAAAGACATTGGGCTGGTGATAACGACAGGGGCGCCGCAGAAGGAGGTGCTGCGTCATGTCGCGGTGTGTGGGTTCGTGACTCACTGTGGGTGGAACTCGGTTCTTGAGGCGGTATCGTTTGGGGTCCCGATGATTGGGTGGCCGTTGTACGCGGAGCAGAGGATGAATAGGGTGTTTATGGTGGAGGAAATAAAGGTGGCGTTGCCTTTGGAGGAGGAGGCGGATGGGTTCGTGAGGGCGACGGAATTGGAGAAACGGGTGAGAGAGTTGATGGAGTCCCTGACGGGGAAAGCGGTAAGACGACGGGTGGAGGAAATGAGAATCTCGGCAGAGAGAGCCGTGAGGAAGGATGGAACGTCGCTGATTGCATTGGAGAAGTTCATGCACTCGATTACTCTATAAACTTAATTAAGAGTTGTTATAAATTAGTTAATTATATATGGTACGTATTTCTGTCTTGTAATAAAATGGTACTTAATTTGAATAAGTCCAATCAAATATTTGTAATGTTTAATAAATATTCCATCTAATAGTGTTTATGTAAAATATATTTCTGATTTATGCAAACTTAAAGGAATGATTCTCATGTGAATGTTATTATATAGATGCTCGTGTAGTTTAATTTACTATTGTTTAAAGTTTTTTTATGACGTTGTGCGAAAACGTGGACGAATTATTATTTCTGCCCATTATCTTTTTTTTTTCAAACCTAAAATGCCCGTTTTTTCAGAACATGCTAAAAATGTCCGATATCTTTTAATATTTCTATTAAAAATGTGTGAAGTGAAATTTTCGGACAAAAAAGCCTACGTGGCTGCCTAGTCAAAGAATCGTCGATCCTAATCAAAAAGTCGCGCCCGACACCTGTTATTATTTGGTCCGAAAAAACGTTTCTCCTGCTAATCAAGGCATATAAAGGCAAAAATCAGACAAATTCACGGTAAAATCGCAAACCCTAATTCGCGACAAAATCCAAAAACCCTAATCCGCGGCAAAATCGCAAAACCGACCCCTCAATTTCTCACCAAAAATCGCAAATTTGCAGTGTTTTGTAGCTGAAGCTTGATTTAGGGTAAGATGGTGTACAAATTGCGACCTCAGAACGAGCTTGATTTCCATCCACCCGAGTATTGTAAGTTTTCTCTTTCATTTGAGAGTCAATGTTAAATTTTATGTTAAATTGGTACTTTATTGCTAGTGAGTGTAGTAATCAACCAAAAGTGGGGTAAAGTATGTATTTTTGTGGGTGGAGGTAATATTTTAGTGGGGTTTAGGTTTTTGTCTGAAAGTAGATGGTCCCCTCGCACGTGTATTAATATTTTTTTGTGGGTTTTTGCTAGCTTTCGTGCTTAGTGCACATATGTTATTCAATTTAGTGGTTCTGTTGTGTATTTTGTTTGGGTGTTTTTTTTTTTCTCCTATATTTAGCTTTTGTCCTCTACATTATTGCAGCACCATAAAGCAAAGGATTTACCCTTGTAATACATTATGGAGGGTATATCCCCAAAAGCATTTACCAAGGTGGGGACTACGAATTTGAAGGATCTGACACAAGATGTGTTTATGATTTTGTGAGTTATAGTGAAGTTAAAATCTCTCTATTGAATAGGCTGGCAGATGAGATTGGAGTAAGAGGCAGAAAGAAATACTGGTACCAGGGGACATACTGTAAACATGTGGTGTCAAATGATCAATTGTGTTATTATGAGGGTAAGAGAGCTCACAGAGAACAGAGGGAGTGGCATATGTACATTACTGATGAAAATCACAAGGTTGTTTTGTTAGAGAGTATTTATAATGAAAGAGGGGATGCAACTTTTCTTGTTCTTAATGAGGTTGGAGGTTCAAGACAGGAAGCTAGTGTTGAAGCTGAAAACATAAATGCAGTCGAGGACAATGGTGTTGCGGACAATAATGGACTTGGTGATGACAATCAGGAAGGTGATGGTAATCCTTCAAGGTTGGATAAGGGTAAAAGTGTAGTTGTTGAAGAATCTGACAGTGATGATGAAGAATACATAGCATCAGGAGATGAAACTGATGATGAGTTGTTCAAATATATTGATGAATTTCATGAGCTGGATGTTGAACCTGATAGAGAGTTGGGAGATGAAGATGTTGTGCTAGAGTTGGGTGCAAGGTTTGATAAATTCAATGGTGTAAATGTTGAGGATCAAGGTGGTGCTGCTGAGGATCAAGATGGTGCTGCTGATGATCATGATGGTGCTGCTGAGGTACGAAATGCTACATATGGTGGTTACAGTAGGAAGAAGAAGAACACAGCCACTGATGCAAATGCAGAGCAAGAAGAAGATGATCTAGATGTGACATTAACTGAAGAGAGGGAGCCCTAGCATTTCTTAGATCAGCATGGAAATCATGACCTTGATGTGGTTTGTTTCAATAGGGCAAACAAATTTGATCTCATTTTCAAAGTGAAAATGTTGTTCATAAACAAAAAACAACTGCATAATGCTGTAAAGTCCCATGCTATCAAGAGAAGAAGAAGTGCAAAGGTCTACAAGAGTGATCCAGGTAGGGTACACTATAGATGTGTATGCAAACAATGCACTTGGAGGTTGCATGCTCTGAAAATCCCAGACCAGGAGAGCTATCAAATTAGAAAGTTCATTAATGAGCACACTTGTGCTGAGTCATTCTATGTCAACAATGTGAAGACTTCCTGGCTTGCTGAGAGGTTTTCAGATGCGTTCCTCACATATCCTAAGAGAGACACCACTGGTTTCCAACTGGACTCCATTGTCAACATCAGATGCAATGTCACCTTCAATCAAGCATACAGGACTAAGAAAACAAGGATAAGGGGACCCAATGAACCTCCACCAGTGAGAACAAGGAAGCAGCAAGCCGCTCCTCCACCTGCTGAGCCCACTGATGCTGCTAGAATGCAATACTCTTTGAAATGTGGCAAGTGTAAGCAGAAAGGGCACAATAAGAAAACATGTGAGAGAAGGAGAAACAATGCTCAAACTACCCAAGTAAGTCTTAGTCAGTGTTTACCATTTCTTTCATTGCGACAACTTCAAAATCTTATATGTTTTATGATACACAGGGGACTCAACAGGGAGAGACATCTAACCCTCAAACTGATCCACCTAATGACACTCATGCTTCTACTCCCCATAATGAAAAAAATGCTCCCAATGACACCCTTGCACCTAATGACACTCCTGCTCCTACTCCTCATAATGGAACAAATGCTCTTAATGACACTCCAGTGCCGAAGAGTGGGGGATCCACCACATATGTAGCACATGAGGATGACTTCACACTTCCAGAAAATAGAGCATCATTTGAAGGGAATGTGGATGAGGTCCCAGAACAGCATTATGACCTATTTTCACAAACTCAGAGAGAAGAAAGAAGGGTCAGGAGGGAGAATGCTAGAGGGGAGAGGATAAGAAGGTTGGATATTGCGGGTCTACAAAACCAAGAGGATGACCTTGAAGATGCATCCAATGTTGATGCTGGTTTGGTTGACATTGACACCATATTCACTAAGTCCAGAGCAATGAGGAAGAAGAAAAAGGCTATTGCCAAAAAGGTAATGTGATCATAAAATGTCATATTATTGTCATTGATTTAGGTGAACTGTAATACTTATTTGAAATGTCACACATGTATCATTCAGGTGAGTAGAAGTGTTAGTGATAGTGTAGATTCGTTACCAACTACTGGAGAAGGGATTCCCATCAAGGTTGGACAAACCTCAAGGACAATCAGGAAGAACAAGAGATCAGAGAATAGATGGGTTGGTTCGATTAATCTTTATAGTTAAATGTAAAGTTTCAAATTTGTGTGTAATCACAGTAGTTCTTTGTAGGTCTTGTTTGTTGATCCTACAACTGGTGTTAATACATCCCCAAACCCAGTTCAATGTGCTCCACCAATTCCATCCAAAATTGGTCCGGTTCAAGGAAACAGGAAGAGAGCCAGAAAAGAAGAACTAGCTGCTCAGGCAGCATTGTGTAGAGAGGAGGCTGATGTTGGTGCTGGTCCTAGTTCAGGGGGAAGTTGGGTAAGCAGATTGGTTAAAAAAAAACCCCAGTCTACTCCAAAGGTGACAACTCAACTCAAGGAGAATCAAGAAGCCTTGCGAACCCCAGTGGCAAGGACTCCTAATCTAGAACTAGGTGTATCCAGAAAGTATGTGAAGTTGTCAGACCTTGGTGCAGTTATGGCCAACATCAACCAACTAGCCAACCAGGCCAACCAGAATGGCAAGGGTCCAAAGAAAGGAAAGGGTAAGAGGAAATAGAAGAAAGTTGGTGAAGAGGAACCACAACTAACTAGCAGTGTTCATTTTGAAGAATCACAATTTTGAGTTATTTGTAGTGCAAATGAACATATATCAAGTGAATGAGGGTAACTTCTTTTTGCTTTTCACTTGAATAATATTTGCCCATTTTCACTTGAATGCTCCTAATGACACTCCCAGCCATGTTTTGATAGATTGGGTGATTGATCATATGTGGTGACCTCATTTTGGTATTGATAATAGTCATGTTTATTCAGCTTTTAGTTATGGATTTGTGGTGACCTCATTTTGGTACTGATAATAGTCATTTGGTGATTGATTATATGTGCTTTCACTGCTCAATGTTATGAATGGCAATTGAAGTGTAATTGAACAGCACAAAACAGGCTCAAAACAGGTTCAAAACAGGCTCATTTCAAAACATGCTCAAACCATCATTTCATATAACATTCACTACGTAATCAATACAATATATCAAACCATAATAAGATCACTACACAAACAATACATCAAAGCAGGTTCAATTTAATTATCCAGGTTCATCATCATCATCCAGGCTCATCATCATCAGCAGAAAGGCTCAGCATCATCATCATCCAAACAGGCTCATGCGAATAAACCTAAAAAACAAAGGCTTCCAAAAACAAAGTACTATAACAACATAAATATAACAGATCCAGAACCATATAAATACCCAAACCTCACAATTGTTCAAATATAATAAACATTAAAACCATTAAAATTTCACACTCAAACCTCACAACTGTACAAATATAATAAACATTAAAACTAGAAAAACATAAAACATAAACGTCTTCAATCTTCCTCCGGCAAGAAAGCAACGTGATGCACTGTGAAGAGCTCATGCAGATAACCAGCATTTGGAAAACCATATAACCGAAAGTGCTTCTCTGTGTCGGTCTCCTACATCACACGAAAAGCAAATGAGACCAATTATGCCCTGTATCTTGAAAATAACGCGCATATTCAAAGATGATTCGAATTCTTACCTGGCGGGGAATAGCATGATACTCTTCATCAACACTCACTGTCCAGTCAGGCGGAGCACATTGAACGCCAGGCAGAGCACGAAACTCGGAGAAAGCCTAGAACCTTTTGAACAACCCGTTGATCTTCTCGTAGATCTTCGTCATCGCGAACTCACCACCCCTCCCCCCCCCCCCCCCCCCCCCCATCGCATGGCATCCAACTCCGGTTTCAGCAGATCCAAGCCATTCATCAACGCCGGCTGCTCATACAACCGATGCCTTCTTTCGTACTCACACAACAACCTACACAATTGTGTCTCAAAGTGCAGGTTGATCTCCCCATCATGAAACAGCCAAGCAACCTCATTGTTGTTGGGAATCTCCATTTTTTCCCAAGTATAATTTATGAATGAAACTTAAGAAGCAGAAATGGAAATTTAGATGCGTTTGCTGATGAAGTTGAGGGGACTTTAAGGTTGGTATTTATGAGATGAAGTGGTGATTGTTCGAATGGACATGACTTTTCATTACATTATAGAAACAATCACCATTTCAATTGCCACCGATTACCAAAACCACTTAACCGGTTACCAATGCCAATTAACCTCCTGTTCATGACTCTTTAGTTTCCAAATATGACTGATTTTCAATTTCCAACCATCACTAAACGTTACAACACAACACACTAAACACTACCACATAAAACAACACATACACAAATAAACAAACCGTTTCACAGGTTCTTCCACTCTCAATACAATTTGCAAACAATTAGAAAAAGTGCAATCATAGTAAGTAAACAAAACCTATTTCTACCTCTCAATTTCTTGTTCTCATCAGCCAGCTTCTTCACCTTCTCTTCCAACTCCTTATTCGTTTCTTCAAACACTCTTCGAATCGTATCCAAACTCGGGTGATCGATCAACTCCATTTCTTCTTTGAGTTGATTCACTTTTGCCTCAGCCTTTTTGATTTTCGTACGAAGTAATGGTACTATAATCCGCAGTCTTTCGCAGGCAAGAGGATCTTTCCAAACGAAAAATCGACAACCGAAGTACCCCTTCCAACACCCATGGAATCTACGGCCCGGGTTTGCATCGGTGGTTGAAACCCTCACGACGGCGGGTCTACCTGAGTCGCACATCAGACCAGAGCTATCCGTCGATTCAGACATGTCCGTAATTTTAAGATTTGGAAGTGAATTGATCGACATTGCGGATTAGGGTTTATATAAGGTGAATTTGAGGGTTTTTTTAAAAATTTGACCGTTAGTGATTCAAAGAGCCGTTGCCGATGTAATAAGGAGAAGCTTTTTTCCGGACCAAATAATAACAGGCGTCGGGCGCGACTTTTTGATTAGGATCGGCGATTCTTTGACTAGGCAGCCACGTAGGCTTTTTTGTCCGAAAATTTCACTTCGGGCATTTTTAGTAGAAAATTTAAAAGATACCGAGCATTTTTAGCATGTTCTGAAAAAACGGCCATTTTAGGTTTGAAAAAAAAGATAATGGACAGAAATAATAATTCGTCCCGAAAAGGTACAAGCATTGCAAGTGAACAAATTAAGCTAATAAGAAGTAATGCCTCAAAATACCTATGTCACATATTCTATTGCTTAAATGTAGTAAGCTTCAAACTATGTTAGGGACTTTGAAGACATCATTAAAACTACAATTATTGTTAAGAAAGAAAAATGGTACGTGGTAAAACCCTAGGGCCATAACAATCTGTCCAAACTTCCAAAAATATTACAATAATGAAACATAAACGATAAAATTTGATAAGACGAGGACATATAGATTTCGTTAGGATTAACTATGTGATTTATAAACAAACTACCATCTTTAACTTAATTAATAGAGAAAACACAAGATAAATGTCACAGATAACTGTAGCCTATTTTGAACCTTGTCGTCTAAACTTCAAAAGTTTGCTTGAATGATGCTACCTAAACTTTGCTGCAATTACTATGTTGTGACCCAAAATTTTTAAACTGGATTTTTCGGCAGGCTCCAGCGCATCTTAGACAAGCGAGATATTTGCAAGAGAAATGGACAAATCAAAGTTTGAGAAGCAAATTGTTGAACATATAATAACTTATTACACCCTAAATTTACTATTACCCCTTTCAATTTCATTTGAAAGATCGTATTCAACAATTCTTTAACCTTATCTAACAATACAAAAGCTTAATAAAGCATACATACATCAAATTAATCACTTATTAATTTTGTCTTTTATAGGGCGAAGAGCTCATTTAGCCCTCCAACGTAACAACTATGATCCTATAGCGAGAAAGTTCCAAATTTACACATGGCTTCTATTTGGTTCTCTTTCTTAGTTTTAACCCAAATATTTTCAATTATCATAGTTACACCCACATAATTTTATGGTAATCACATTTGACATTTTAAAAATAAACTTCTACATAATATTATTTTTCAATTTAATTAAAGTACGGGATACTTACACAAACCCGGTTAAACTTTTATTTCGAATGAGTTACTTATAAAAATGTTTCATAAATTATAAATATCAATATTATGATCTCAATTAATATTTTGTTTATCATTCTCGACTCCATTAATAAAAGATATCCAAAAATAAGAAAATTTATGAATTAATAATTAAATCGCTTGAGGACAATTATAATATGGTGTAAAATTAGTCTAAATAAACATAACTTCTTAAACAATCAACAAAAAAAGAAGAGAAAAAATATCATCTTCTTCACACATCCCGACACTCATACCTCCTATTCCTACACCCCTACCAAACCCAAAACCATCACCCCGTAATCGCCACCAACTCATACCTAAACACGCGATCGCGTGTGTCTGTTGCGTCTCATTCTGAGATTGGAAATCCTTGATCGCCTCAATCTCGCAGTGGCGAAGTTTTGTCGATAAAACATACTTCACGCAGACCAGGGGCGGAGCCAGGATTTTTTTCTAACCCGGGCTGCTATTAACTTAAGTAACTTTTTAAAAACAATGTAAATCAAAATGAAAATATTAAATATGCAAGCTACAATGAGAAATATCTATTGTCTCGTACATGAAAAAAATAAATTGCATATCATTATACTACACGAATAAAAGCACTATCGAAGTTGAGATTTACGGTCCTTCACACTTGTAGAAAACTCTCTTTCAATGTAGAGCACGAGACTACCTCCCAAAAATCCTTCTTCCATCTTATTACGTAACTCTAACTTTACAATCTTCATAGCTGAAAATGCCCGTTCTGTAGTAATTGTAGGTTAAAGCCTACTTTAAGAATTAACTATAAACTTATATGACCTTTTTAGCTTTTAACCTCAAGTTCAAATTCTATTTTTTTTAGTAGGGTACCAAGTACTATAACAAGTAACCAAGAAAAACAATTATTAGTTTATCTACACAACATTCATCGAAGATTTAAACTAACAACAAATAATGTGTATAGAAAACTTCTATTGATCACACTTTTAAGCTCCCATTATAAATTTTGGCCAAGAGATTGACAAAAATGATAACTCTAATCCCTAAATCCCTAATATTTTAGTTTATTTCATTTTAAAAAGTAAATTATCACAACTACACAAGCTAAAATATAAGACTTTATATAATTAAAATGAATAACTCACCAATTCCAAGAGTTGATTTGGAGGCTAAGCTATTTTGTTGCGCGCAGTACAATGGAGTTTCTTCTTCTTTCTTTTTTTTTCAATTTGTGTGTGTATAAAAAAGCTTTTGACCGGATAGGCTATAGAGTATAGAGGGATAGTAATATTTGGGCTTTTTTAAGTTATATGTTAGGCCCAAAAACTTAAATCCGAAATTTATTTTTATTGGGCCACGTTAAATACATTTATGTTGGGCTAATAATAAGTATACCTAGTGTACCTTTTTAAAAAATTTGTACTGGGCTTCAGGCCACCTGAAGCCCCTCTGTGGTGCTGCCCCTGACGGCTGACGCAAACTTGAGCCATTCGAGAGATGAGCCCATTTTTCTCTCTTATCTTCTATGAACAAAATGAAGAAGTTACTTGAGTGGGTTGTGAGAGTGAAAAGATGAAGTGTAATTGAAATTCAAATTTGACGATGTGGGAGGGGTGGTGGAGGTGCGGTGTGGGGTAGTGTGAAAAAGACGGTATTTTTTTTTTTAAAATGTAATTATTAATTATTTATAAGATATTTTATTTTAAGCTTAAATCATAAGAAAACATTTTAAATAAATTTAGGTTTCAGTAATTCTTTTTTTTTCTCTCCTTTAATGGAGATGAGAATAATTAGAAACAAAATATTAGTTGAGACTATAAAATTGAAATTTATAATATATTAAATACTTTTATAAGTAACTCGTAAGAACTGAAAATTTGATACTTGTTTTATGATAAGAGCATTATTGTTATAATTTTCCCGTAATTTAATTAAATTAAAGAGAAAAACACAAAATAGAAGGGGTTTACTTTTAAAATATTAAATATGGTTATTATAAAATTTTGAGGGTGTAAATATGATAATTCAAATGATTTGAGTGAAAATTTATAAGAAAAAAAAACACAAACAAACAAATCTAAAGTCATGCATGTGGAATTCAAATGTCAAATTCAAGGACAAATTTCAAAATTTCTCATCCACCATAGTAGTAACACTAGAGGACTAAAACGACCATTGTCTCTAAAAAATACCAAGATTATAAATGGTTACTTCAATAAACCAACTTTGCGAAATAATTGTCAAATTTGAGAAGTTATAAAAACGCAAAATAACAATATGTTACAACACTATAATACAAGAGAACCACCCCCCCCCCCCCCCCCCCCGACTAATCTCCATAACCACTTTTTAGTTAGCCACCCATTACCATCTCTTAATTTGGCACCAGTTCTCTGTACCGACAAAATCTTAGCTTGCAGTTATACCCATGAAAACAGATAAATTAAAGAAACTAAAACTTGATACGATTTGACAAAGTTATGCATGCCCACCAAATACAGTTTACCATGATGCTCACGTAATTGAAAGAAAACTGAAGGGGAAGCGAGGATTAGAGTCGTGTAAGAGATAGATTGCATCTTTTAATTTGTTGGGTGCAATATAAAAAAGAAACAAATTTAAGGTGTAATAACTTATTATATATTGTTGGGAAAATTATCAAGTTTGTCCTATATCTTTTTTCTTTTAATAAAATGCCTAATACCTTTTCGGGCTTCATTATTACCTTGTAACACATGCACTTTGCACAAAAATTGTCCTTTTGCCTTTATTCGGGTTACGTGGCTGCCACATCACTTGTCTTGTCGTATTATTTTAATTAGCAAAACCTTCTATGTGTTCTATTTAATTATCATTTTGCACCCCAAATTATTTTTTAGTTCTCATACGATTCACTTAATAGCAAAAACTACCCATATATTATTTTTATTCCTAATTTATAAACATTATACTGTTCATTATTTTCAAATTAACAAAACAAAGATATTAGACTTTATATTTTTATTTAATACTTGATTAATAGCAAAAACTACATGTATGGTATTTTAATAGTTATATATTTTAAAAAATAAATTAGTCAATCTTTTAAAAAATATTCTTGTATTTCCAAAAAGAAAATTGATCAACTCCTACATTCTTAACAACACCTCTAAGGATTGAATCTTTTTACTTTCGATGATGGTGTTGTTAAGGACCTTTAGATCGGGAAAAGTGTAAAGATTCTATCTTTAGAGGTGTATTGGGTGGAAGTGTGGTGTCGTGGTGGTAAGGGGGCGGGGAGGGGGGGGGGGTGCGGTTGTAGAAAATATGAATTCTCTTTTTAAAAATATATATTATTGTGTTAACAAAATATAAATATAAATACTTAAGAATCGTAAATTTTTTTTTTTGAGATATAAGAATATTTAGGAGATGATTCATTCGCTTTTAGAAATAAAAGAATGTTTTTTATTGACTACTTTATTTTTCACAATATATAACTAAAAAAAATACCATATGGGTAGTTTTTGTAGAAAATATATTCTTTTGTATATTGTTAATCAATTACAATGCTAGAGTACATATGTATTTATACAATAAGAAGACTTGATGAACAAGTAAGAGATAACTACATAAGGTTATAAGTATCTTCTAAGATAGAAAGGAATCCTATTTAATTTTGGTAGATAATACTAAATCTTGATTATCCCTAATACGCCCCCTCAAAAGTGCCGAGCCATCGGCCAAGGCGCTTTTTGAACGTAGAAGTAAGAAGCGAGCACGAGGAAGTGCCTTAGTGAGAAAATCAGCGAGCTGATCCTTAGTGCTGATGTGCGAGATAGAGACGAGACCATTTGCCACAATATCCCTAACATAGTAAATGTCGATGGCGATGTGCTTCATCCGAGAGTGAAGAACGGGATTTAGGGAGAGATGTGTGGCCTCTATGTTATCACAATAAGGAGTTGGGGGCCTACGAAGAGGGACTCGGAGTTCGGCCAATAAATGTTGAATCCACTGAACCTCGGATGTAGTTGTGGCGAGGGCTCGGTACTCAGCCTCAGTCGAGGAGCGAGCAACAGCGCGTTGCTTGCGAGAAGACTAAGAAATCGGAGTATCACCAAGAAATATAAGAAAGGCAGACGTGGAAGTCCGATCAGAAGGATCACCAGCCCAGTCAGCATCAATGTAGGCACTGATCATGTTAGCGGGTCGACGGCGAATGACAAGGCCATGTGAAACCGTGCCCTTAAGGTAGCGAAGAACCCATTTGACGGCAGTCCAATGATGCTCACGAGGGGAGGAGATGGACTGAGCCAAGCGGT
This sequence comes from Linaria vulgaris, assembly GCA_948329865.1. NCBI lineage: Eukaryota > Viridiplantae > Streptophyta > Magnoliopsida > Lamiales > Plantaginaceae > Linaria > Linaria vulgaris. The sequence continues at coordinate 110,373,923 of OX415252.1, forward strand.
TGACAGCAAAGGCGATGTCAGGGCGAGTGAAGGCAAGATACTGAAGTTCCCCAATGGTCTGGCGGTAGAGACTCTCGTCAAAGGCACTGTCGTCGGATGGAGTGACGCAGGAGGTGGACATAGGAGTAGTCACGAACTTAGCACCATCCATCTTGTGGCGTGAAAGAAGGTCCCGAATGTATTTTTGTTGAGAGAGGAAGAGACCCTCAGCACACGGGATGGCTTTAATACCGAGAAAGAAGGAGATGGCACCAAGGTCCTTGAGCCGAAACGTCGACCCGAGCTTGGCAATAATGGAGGTGATAAGGGTTGGATCATTGCCTGTGAAAATAATGCCAGCGACATAAACTAGTAGAAAGAGGACAGTCTTGGCGCGCCGGAAGATAAAAAGTGAGTGGTCGGACTTGGATTGTGTGAACCCAAGAGATATGAGAGACATGGAAAGGGCCCGGAACCATGCGCGAGAGGCTTGTTTCAAGCCATAGATGGACTTACGAAGTCGACATACATGAGAGGGCAAGGCTGAGTCAACAAACCCGGGGGGTTACTGCATATAAAGAATACCCCAAGAGTTGATGAATACCACAAGAGTTGGAGACAACAATCGTGAGAATAGCACGAACATTGACTGGTTTGACTACAGGCGAGAGAGTTTCCATATAGTCAATGCCAGGGTGCTGGTGAAAGCCCTTAGCAACGAGACGGGCCTTGTACTGTGAGATGGACCCATCAGGATTACGTTTGAGACGAAAGACCCATTTGCACACAATAATATTTGTGGCAGAGGAACGAGGAGCAAGTTCCCAAGTACCATGAGAGACAAGAGCAGTGATTTCGTCAGGCATAGCTGAGCGCCAGAGAGGATCCTTGACCGCTTGAGAGACACACGTAGGTTTGACCGGATCAAGAAGCGGGTGGTTGGTGCAAGCAGTGAAAGCCTTAGGTCGGAAAATATTGTTCTTAGACCTTGTGACCATGTGGTGAGTGGGCCGAGGAGGAAGGGTGGCCTCAGATTGGGCCACGGTTGTAGGGCCACGGTCGTGGGCCGGATCGAAATGGGAGTGAAGCTCAGGGATGGGCTGAGCGCTGGACCGTGGGGTGGGCCAGGAGATAGGACCGCGGGGTTGCGGGTTGGGCCAGGTGAAGAGGTCGCGGGGATGCGGGTTGGGCCAGGCGATGGGGCCGCAGACCGGGGTGGAGGATGGGCCAATGATGGAGCAGAAGGTGGGCCCGGGATGGACCGCAGGTGATGGTGCTGGCCCGTGAGAGAGAACCGTGAGCAATGGGGCCTGCGGAGCGGGCGTAGGTGGATCGGGCAAGATAGGCGGCCTTGTAGAGTAAGAAAACACTGTCTCGCAAAAACGAACGTGACGAGAGAGATATAATCGATTGGAGACAGGGTCAAGACACTTGTAAGCACTTTGAGAAGTGGAGTAGCCCAAGAATATACATGGTCTAGATGGAAAAGAAAGCTTGATGTCGACATAAGGGCGGAGCCAAGGATAGCATAAGCAACCGAAGATCCGGAGCTTGAGATAATTAGGATGGTGGTTGAATAACTTGTAGAATGGTGTTGATGACTTAAGTGTAGAGGATGGCATGCGATTAACAAGATACACGACGGCTTGAAAAGCATAACTTCAATAAGTACTTGGTAAATTGGCACAATGGAGAAGAGCACGGCCCATCTCAGTGATATGACGGTGGCGACGTTCGGCCATACCATTTTGTTGCGGTGTGTGTGGGGCGGACGTGAGCCAACTTATGCCGGATTGCACAAAAATTGTTTTAATGCAAGAAATTCACCACCATTATCACTGTAGAAGTTGATTATATTATGTCGAAACTGTTTTTCCACAAGAGACTTAAATTGGTGAAAAATGTCATGAACTTGTGATTTAGCAGTCATAGGAAAAAGCCAACAGTAGCGACTAAATAGATCAACAATAACCAAGTAGAATCGAAAACCATCCACAGAAGTATCAGTTGGACCCCAAACGTCAGCAAACACATAATGCAAAGGATGAGTAGCAATAAAAGAAGTATCCATAAATGGCAAACGGTGCGAAGTACTCGCTAAACAAGAGTCACAAAACGTGTCCTTCACAGAGGACTTATTCAAAAGCGGTAAAGAAAAACTAGAAATCAAAAAGGAACTCGTCTTTGAGGCTGGGTTTCCAAGATGGGAGTGCCAAGTGGAGGCACACATCCGAACACCAAGATTCACGAACTTTTCCGGATGCTTGAGATAGTGCAGCGGTGGACGGATGTGGTAGGTTCCATTAGTGCAAGTTCCCGTCGCCAGTGTTACCCCCGAACCCTGATCCTTTACATAGAAATAATCCGAAAACAATTCCAAGGAGACATTATTATCTTGCGTGAAACGATGAACAAATAATAGATTATGATGAGATGACGGTCAGTGTTTTCAGAACCGGACCGGACGTCAAACCGGTAACCTTACTGGTTACTGGTTTTACTGGTCGAACCGGTCGAACCACTGGTCCAACCGGTATGATGTTAATTCTATTAAATATAATGTTTAAGATAACTAAGATGATGCTAAAATATAATTTGTTAAAGTACTTTTCATATTTTCCAATTTTCCAATTTTTCTTAGTCCAATTAATATTATATTTCATGTGTATTTCATGAATATTTTAGTAGATTTGAGAGTTTTACTAATTAACTCCAAGAGCAATGGATTAAAACTTTTACATAAATTTAACACGACAAACATATTACTTTAAGATGCAACTAAAATCGATTTTAGATATGAAGATTTTAAACTAATTCGCAAAACAAACACAATATATCATAATTGTGATTTAAGATTTATTTATTCGTTTTTCTAAACAAAGTTGAATTGACCAAATACATAAAGAAAAAAATAAGCTAACTATATATGTAAAAAATATCAAACAAGCAAACCTTTCTTTTATAAGATAAATATTAAATCACACATCCAATCAAGTTCTCATCTGTTAATAATACACGCACTTAAGCTAATTAATATAAGGAAAGAGAAAACAAAAAGGCAACAAATGTGAAACAATTTTGACTATCTTTTACAATTCTAAAATTACGTAAATTAAACTTAATAAGGAAGAAATAATAAGAAAAATCTTTTAGGAATCTTTCAATCCCTACAATTATGAGATTCATTATTATACCAGGTAAATTAGTCGATATATTTGGTGAGTATTAAAGGTAAATGAATATTTCAATCCGGAAAAAGTAGATATTTAAATACTTAACCAAACAACCAAGAAGATTTTAAAATCACAAACACAAGTTACTCGACACAAACATTATAATTTGAAATCACTTTTCTCTTTCAACATTTTGAAGAAGAATACTGGGAATGGTTTATAGAACATTCTCCTCCAAATTAGTTTTTCTTTTCTCATTTTTTCAAATTATGCAGCAAGTTTTTCTTCTTCTTTTACTTAATAGATTATAGTTATAAAAGAAAAAGGTATATTTCAGGTTTTCTCACCTTTCTTAATAAAAAAGTAATTTTTTTTGTTCAAAAGTGGACCGGTCCGATCCACCGGTCCACTGGGCGGCGGTTTTGGGCCGGTTTTTACCGGTCCAAAACGGTTCAAAAAACTCACTGGTTTGAGAAGCAACCGGACCGGACCAATGGCCGATTTCCCGTTGAACCGGTTCGACAGGCCGGTCCGGTCCGGTTTTAATAACACTGATGACGGTACGCACAACACATTATTCAAAGAGAAATTTCGCGCAGGAAACGAAATAATAGAAGAGCCAGTGTGCGTAATAGGCATACCATTACCATCAGTTAACTGAACCTCATCAGTACCATCATACTCAAAGTGATAGGAGAGGTTGTTGAGGTCCCCCATGACATGATAAGATGCGCCCGAGTCAAATATCCAAGACTGCGAGGGAGGACGGTGACCCGCGGCCGGCAGTGTGACGGCCGAGTTTGTAGTGGGGTTTAGCAACTTTTGTAATTTGTAGCAATGGGAGGCTACATGATTCGGTTTCCCAAAGAATTGACAAATAACCTGTTCGTCAGTGCTTTGAGAGTTGTTAGTAAAATCACTAGAAACAAAACCAGAAGGGGGTCTACCTCGTCCACGGATTTGACCGCGCCCACCACAGAAAGGAGCACGCCCCCTTGAGGAGGAGCCGCGCGTGAAAAGGGGACCACGAGAGGGTCCAGCAGTGATGGTGTTGGCCGTGGAGACAAGGGCAGTGGTGTTGGCTTCAAAGCGCTTGATGTAGGACTCGTGGGTGACGAGGGCGTTGTGGAGTTCAGCAAACGCCAAGGGTTGTTCACTGAGACGAATGGAGGTGGCTATGTCACGGTAATTTTGACCGAGACCATTGAGGATATAGATGGTAATGTCGCCAGGGTTTAAAGGGCGGTCAAGCATCGCAAGTTCATCAACTTTGGACTTGATGTCCGTGAGATACTCCGTAACGGAACGGTTGACAAGCCTCGTGGTGTTGAGCGCATCCTTAAGAGCCATGATGCGAGTGCGGTCAGAACGGGCGAACGCGCCTATCAAGAGAACCCACGCCTCGGTTGAGGTTTTGGCACAATGAATGAGTGGGATGATTTCGGGTTCCATGGCACCAACGAGAGCATAGAGGATCAGTTGGTCTTGTTGAAACCATAGCGTGTGGCCGGCGATATCAGAACAGGAGGGACGTTTGTAAGTCCCTTGAAGGTAACCCAGGAGATTTAAACCGCTTAGGGTGGAGACGACTTGAAGTTGCCAAGAAATATAGTTCGTCGGATTAAGACGAAGGGTGAGGTGATGATGAGAGAAGATTGGGACGATGGTGAGGGGGGCGGGAGGTGTGGTTTTTTGAGTGGTGGCGGCGGTTTTTTGAGTGGTGGCGGCGGTATTGTGGTTAGACGAGGCAGTGTCGCTGTCATCATCGGAGTGGTGGGAGGCAGACGAGTTTACGGCTGACATTGGCTAGGTTTAGGCGGCAGATCGGTAGGGTTTTAATCGCGAGATTATTAGAGGCTATATGATACAATGTAGGAAATATATTCTTTTATATATTGTGAATCAATTACAATGCTAGAGTACATAGGTATTTATACAATAAGAAGACTTGATGAATAAGTAAGAGATAACTACATAAGGTTATAAGTATCTTCTAAGATGGAAAGGAATCCTATTTAATTTTGGTAGATAATACTAAATCTTGATTATCCCTAATAGTTTTTACTATTATCAAGAATCAAAAACAATATATAAAATGTAATACTTTGTTTTGTAAATTCGAAAATAATGCATAATGTTTATAAATTAGGGATAAAAATAACACATGTGAGGTTTTTGCTATTAACTCAATATAATGCGCAATTCAAAAGAAAATTGGGGTGCAGTATGATAATTAAATAGAACACAAGAAATATTTTGCTAATTAAAACAATACTAGAGTTATTTTTTAATTAACAAAAGGACAATTTTAGCAGTGACGTACATGAGTTACCCGGCAAAACTAAGCCCCCCAGTAGATATTGAACATTTTCATCAAAAGTAAATAAAGATATAGGGCAAACTTTGTGTTGATAATGTGTTAAAGAATAAACCAAACTATTATTATAAATAGTGGATTAAAACAAACTGTAATGGAATGAGGGAGAAATGTCTTTTGTATTCAGGTGTGTATATTAATTAACAATTTTCAAAATACACTATTTATAAAAGAAATTTTAAACATGACAAAAAATAAGTTTCATGACTTTATTTAATAAAATTAATTAAGCAAGACTAGTGAATCCAATTAGTTGAATGGCTCATATATATATATATATATATATATATATATATATATATATATATATATATATATAAATTACCCGTGCTTTTCACGGGCAAAGTCCTAACTTTATATTGTTTTTAGTCCAATGATTGAATACTATGCATGTTCAAGTACTTATATCGGATAATCACAACAAAATACGAAATATATTATTCAAATTGTATAGATAACATTACTTTCAATATTGGTTCAACACTCACCTATGCATAATGTCTTCAGTTGTATAGTTTCAATGTAATCTTTTGTGTTGGTTTACTTATTTGTGTTTTATTTATATTTTTTAATTATTATTATTTTGTTAATTGACTTTTTTTTATTTCTCATGGCATTCCACTCGTTGGTAGTGCGCATTCTACTCTTGCAAAAGAATTCAGAAAATGTTATGGAGTTCAATCGAAGAAAAAATAGTTAATTTACCTATAATTTACAAAGTGCCAATACTTAAAGAAGCCCAATTAAAGTTAGGGAAAAAAGCACAAGACCCCCTTAACTTTCGGCCGTTTTGCACTTTGCCCTCCAGCTTTGATTTTTAGCACTTTGCCCCCCCCAGCTTTGAATTTCGTCAAACGTTACCCCCCACGTAGCATGACCGTTAAAAATGTCGAAAGCTGGGGGGGCATGACCGTTAAAATGTCGAAAGTTGGGGGGGCATGACCGTTAAAATGTCAAAAGCTGGGGGGGATTCAGAACAATAAATCATGCCACCAACAATATCTATTATATATGATATCATGTTGTTACAGTGATTTTCTATAAGATTCAGAACCCGCATTCCGATTAAAAATTGAATCACTTTCCATTCTCCCTCTCTCTCTCTATCTCTCTCTCCCTCTCTCTCTCGCACGCACACACCATCTCCGGTTGCATTCTCGCCTTCTGTGACATTCTCCAAACCTTCTCCACCACTATCGCCTCTACCACTACACCCATGAAAACAAAGAAAGAAACTAAAACTAGATGCGATTCGAAAAAGGTATGTCCACCAAATACAATTTTCAATGATGCTTACGTAATTAAAAGAAAATTTAAAACTGTGAGGATCAGAGTCGCAAATGTAAGAGATAACTTAAAAAAGATTGATCTTTTAATTTGTTGAGAAATCAAAATAATTAGGGTGCAATATAGAGAAGAAATAAATTTAAGGTCTAATGAATTAGTATATATTTTGCACTTTGCCTTCTTAGCCAAAGTTTGTTAAGTTGAGCCAAAGTTTGTTAAGTTGAGAGTGTGCGGACTATTTTTAGTCCTGCTCAATCCGCCACTAGATTGAAACATGACTTTTTTGGCCAAAAATTTAAAATTCGAAAGTTCAGTTGGCAACATGGTAATCACAAAGGTAGCACCTCACAACTTTTGACAAAAAAAAGTTGAAATTAATCATTTATTGTGTCGTAGTTACAATTTTTATTATTTATTGTGTCCTTGTTTCTTTTTGGTTCTTTAATGTGCATTCCGTTACGATTTTAATCCTCCGAGAAAAATCTCAGCCAGAAATTGTGTGTGGAGCACGTGTCGCCGGAAAAAAATTGAAATTGATTCGTTACTCTGTAGTAAGTACAGTTTTTGTCCTTTATTGTGTCCTTGTTTCTTTTTGTCCTTTAATGTGCATTTCATTACGATTTTAGTCCTTCTGGGGAAATCTCAGGTGAGAATTGCACGTGGAGCATGTGCCGACGAAAATACAACATTTTTGAATTCTCAAGTGCGAATTCTCATGTGGGAACGCCAGTGTGTTTTTTTATTTATTTCGTTCCAACTTAACAAACTTGACCGGGTTTAGCCGTTTTTTATGTTTGTTTTTAAATGCAGAACATAACCTTTCAGCTCTTGAACCGACCCGCCCCAATCAATAATCGCCACATTCTTTATGACAAAAACACACTCCACACACTCATCAGCCCCAAAATTCTCTCAATAAAAAATTCTAACCCCTAAATTGCGATGAATTCTAATCTGTTAAGCCCTAACTCCCAAATCCTCAAATCAACTCTGTTCGCCGGTTATTTAATCATCGCAAGTTATTACGAACTTCTAGACCATTGTTGAGCTTAATCGACTCTGAATTTGAAAACGCGATTACGAGATAATTTGAAAGAAGCGATTACGAAATGAGTCAAAAACATTCTTTTCGGTAATAGTGTCGATTGCAAGGTTAGGGACTTGAGAATTTAAAACTTTAACTCGATTTGAAGATTGGAGGGTGGGATTAGGGCTTATCGGATTTGGGGGTTAGGGTTCAACAATTCGGGGGTTAGGGTTTTTAATTGAGAGAAATTTAGAGTTGATGAGTGTGTGTACTGTGTTTTTCGTGTCAGGTTTGGGGAGGGTTATTGATATAGGGCATCTGAATTCAGCTGAAATGGGTTGTGTAATTAAAAAAAATGGTCGACCAGATCGGGCTGTCAAGTTGAATCGTAATTAAAAAAAATGAAAACGACGTTCCCACATGCAAATTTTCACGTGGGAATTCAAAATTCCTGAGTTTTCGTCGGCACGTGCTCCCCGTGCAGTTTTTGGTTGAGATATCCTCCGGAGGACTAAAATTGTAACGGAATGCATATTAAATATCAAAAAAAAATAATAAGGACACAATAAAGGATAAAAACTGTAACTACGAGACGGACCAGTTTTGATTTTTTTCCAACTTTTGAAGTTTTGACGGTAAGGTGCAAAACGAGTTATAAATAGGGTACGTTCTGCATTTTTTAGTTTTGATTTTTTTCCAACTTTTGAAGTTTTGACGGTAAGGTGCAAAACGAGTTATAAATAGGGTACGTTCTGCATTTTTCCTTATTTAAATCATTAGATTTTCTTCATTACTATCTGATGCAAAACTCATAAGGGTTATCTCAACTAAGTGGTCACGTATTGTTTGGAAATATTCTCTGACTTAATAGTTTTAAGTGACCTTCGACGGTACGTGTTGCACGTTCACACTGGCTTTCAATAAAGCAGGTTCCTATGATCTCTGTTTTATTAATCCTTTTTGTTAGTCATTAATATACATGTCCATTTTTAAGCAAAATATATGAATTGATTTTTATTCCATCTGACCAAAAAAAAATGTTGCTTGCCGTCGTTTATTTTTTTTTTAAAATCTGAAAATTTATATTATTGAATTCCCCCGTTCAAAAGAAGCTGTAGCCTTAAGATTATAAAGTAATATTAGAATTTTTTAGTACATGACATTCCCTGAATGTGCTGATCACGATTTAAAGCATTCGATGAGCAATGATATATATTTGCCATCTTATACATGATTAAAAAAATATAAAGCCGCATAGACATGGTTAGCTCTATAATATTATTCCTAAATGTAGATTTATTTTTATCTCCATAGTTGACATTTTGTTAATTTTAGAATGAGTAAGATGCATTAATTGCAAAGCACAAACCTTGAATATGTCAGGGCTGAATTCTGAAAAATGAACATGACAACTGAAACATGGAAAACTGGATTGAATGGTCTTGGCCTTCGAGGCCTTCTCCTCGTAACTTTCGCAATCGCTCTTCTTTGTCTAAGATACGGTGAACAAAGCATTCGAACGAATCACAATGTGGGTGGTAAAGCAGACGAGATAGTACGTACGAAAGAGTTATCTTCGTGCTGCAACTTGTTTTCAGGCAAATGGATTTACGATAATGAATCACATCCTCTATACAAAGAGGGAGAATGTTCATTCATGGAGGAGCACTTTGCTTGTGGGAAATACGGGAGAGGTGACTCGAAATATCAAAATTGGCGATGACAACCTCGTGATTGCGATCTTCCAAGGTTTTCCCTTTCATTACAGAAAGTTAATGACACATGTAAATGGAAATATTTTCACAATGTTTCTTTTTTGTAATTAACAAGGTTCAATGGTGCGGCATTGTTAGAGAAATTAAGAGGGAAGAAGCTTATGTATGTGGGTGATTCATTGAACAGGAACCAATGGAAGTCGATGCTCTGCCTAATCGAATCATCTCTTCCCCCGTCATCATCGAAATCAGTGATCAGGACAGACAGCTTGTTCTTGTTCCATGCACATGTAAGCCTTTATATTTTTGGCTAATGTGACTTAATTCATGAACTGAAAACAAAAAGTTGGGAATTTATATGTACTTTTATTTGATCTTGAAACTGAAATAACAAGTTCAATGATGAAGGACTACAACGCCACAATCGGGTTCTACTGGTCTCCGTTTCTGGTCGAATCAAACAATGACAATATGGACAAGATCGACCTAGAAAACCGAGTACTTCGAATTGAGGCCATCGAAAAACACGCCATGCTCTGGAACGACGCGGACATACTCATCTTTAATTCTTTTGCGTGGTGGCTCACGCCAAAAATGACGCTCTTGTGAGTACGACATTATGTTATCTCTTAAGTTTTTTTTCTCTAAAGTACGACAGTGAGTCGTTTGGTAGCGTAAGTAAGACTCGGTCCTTTGTATGTACAATTTCTATTCTAATCCACTACTATACAGACTAAAAATTCATTAGTAAAAGGCTACGTGATGATTCTAGTGCACAGTGCTAAAACTATATTATTTGGTATAATTAACAAAATTATGCGTATTTATATTTCAGGTGGGGATCATTTGATAGCCCTGATGCAATCTACAAAGATGTGGAGGAGATGAAGTTAAGGTTATACGAAATGGCACTAAACACATGGTCGCAATGGCTGGAAATCAACATCAACCGAACAAAAACTAAGTTGTTCTTTATGAGCCTTTCGCCTTCCCATGATACGTAAGCATAACTGCTACAAAACAACTCATGTATTAGACGTAACAAAAAAAGATTTAACTGTCGGAGCTTTTGACTTTTCTAACATTTCCAGATACGATAGTTATGACATGGAGAAGAATTGTTATGCTGAAAGCGAGCCAATCTTCGATGAAGGGTATTGGGGGGTTTCAACGGATCGTAGAATGATGGAGATCGCTGAATCAGCGGTTCAGAAGCTAGAGACGAGAGGTTTAAAAGTAGAATATATTAACATAACACAAATGTCTGATTACAGAAAAGATGCGCACCCGTCTATATACCGGAAATTTTATCACAATATAAGTGAAGAGCAATTGAAGAATCCAAAGAGTTATTCAGATTGCCTCCATTGGTGTCTTCCAGGAGTACCCGATATTTGGAACGAGATTGTTTATGCATACATTATCAATACGTGATATATTAACATACCATTAATTTAGAAATGCTATTGAAAATTACTCAATTTTGTAGTTAATAACAATTACTATATACATTATAGGGTAACCAAAGGTTCAATATGGTGTTGAAAAACATTTGACAGATTTGGATGAACTTGATTCTTTCTAGACAAAAGCCAAAATCGATAAGTCGAATAATCGTCCATTAACTAGTCTTGATAATTATATACTTTTTGATGACAAACAAAAGTTGTTCTACGCAGTCAATATAAGTTGAGGTGAGTCCATCGAAACTTCACATTTTCAGACTACTAGTTTACTCAAATACATTTTTTGATTCCAATCAAAATTATACTTTGGTTATGAAAGAAAATAGCCAGTCTAAAATTCCAAAGTACATCTGCCTCACCCACATACTATTGAAACGAGCAAAAACCAAATCCGCACTTATATTGGTCCTTGCTCTTCAAATCAAAAAGGTGATTACTACAAAAACATATAAACAGAAAAATAAGTAACTAAAAATACATAAAAAAAACACACAAGAAAAAGAGAAGATCCTACACAACTCTAAACTCTTAAATAAAAATTTAGAGCCACTCCTTTGGGTTGATACAGGCATCCAAAAGTTTCCATTCCTCGGTTCCTTCTTCTGGTTGCTGCAAAGAGAGACAACATCGGCCGTTGTTTAACAACCGTACACGCAGACGCACCCCAAATATAAATAAGAAGAAATATGAAAAAACACTGGGAAGGATAAGATGTTAGAAAGCTCACATGGTCATATTCCCAACGTGCAGTCAATGGAAGCGATACAAGAATACTCTCAATCCTACCACCAGTCTTGAGACCAAATGTAGTTCCGCGATCATAAACCTTCAAAAAAACAAGAAGTTTAATACCTTGGTAAATATATTTTGCTAGAGATACAGATTATAGGTCTATACCAAGTTGAATTCTACATAACGCCCTCTACGCAGCTGTTGCCATTCCTTCTGTTGTTCTGTAAATGGCAAATCCTTTCTCTTCTCTATGATGGGTATATATGCTGGAATCACGGAATTCGCACATTCTGCAAACATTGAACAAGACATAAATTAGATGGTATGCCCTCTATGGGACACCCTGTAACCACAGGTTACCTGCATTACATTGACAAGGGTCCTTAAAAGAAAATTACCAGTAGCAAACGAAAGAAGCATTTCTTGGTTATAGTCATTCAAATCATCAAAGAATATACCGCCAAGACCTCGCCTCTCACCGCGGTGCTACATAAACCAATAAATTGGTTGAGGAAATTAATTCCAAGATTCAGCTGCTGTATTAAATGCAAACTTTACCGTATCCAAGAGAAACAAAAATAGCACTTACAACAAAGTCTCGTGTCAAAAGATGCAAGCGAATACAGTTTTAACAAAATAAAACTATTCCACAATGTTTCAGTTAAAATGGAACAGCTAGCTATTTTCTTCAACATCCTCAGGATTTAGTAACTTTTATCACGGATTTTATCATATTAACAAAGAAATAGTTGGTTATATAACACTTTTTCTAGGTTCCTGAATAGCAATTCACGAGAGGATTGACGATTTTATTATTCTTCTATGATGATAAATCCAGGGGCTCACAAACTTCAAAATCCAGTTACTAATTATAAACCTAAACAACAGAAATGAGGACAACAAATTTTATTTTTGAACCGACATTTTGACATATCAGTCCATTAAACTCTTAACCAATTTTAGTCCTAAACTGAATGTTTTTTGCTAATGGTTTGTTTCTCATAGTTATCAGAAAATGATACATGCAGCAGGACTGTGAATATCCACAGATGCAAGCTCCACCTTGATATAGAAATAATCATCACACCATTTCTTGAAACGAGGATAGAAGTCAACATTGAACTTGTCACAAGCATTCTTCTGGACCTGCAACAAGTATATAAACAATTTAATCATGAATTACATTGAACAAGTTTTCCTACTGCAGAATGCTCATTGGTTTCAAAAGTGTCATTGAAGGAAGCCCACACCCGAGAATAGAGAAAAAGTAAATTATTACTGACAGCTTTGAAAGTTCAGAGAACATAAGACCATAACCAATTTTAGATGAATAAATAAGGAATACAATCCCTTGGGAGAGTTCTGGCTGCATTACCCCGGGGAGGCTTAAATGTATAATCCTGACATGTACAGTACAAGTATTAATGGTCAGTTGTTTTTACCGAATGGAAATGCTTCACATCCTCCTCAAAGATGTAAGCAGGAGTCAAATCTGTACCCCCACCAAACCACCACTGTCTTGGTGCCCCTGGAGCATCTGCATAGGTTGTGAAGAGAAGAAGTTAAGTCAGATGATTTGTAAATCACGACATACCTAACTGAAATAAAAGAGCTTGACACAAGGACACATTTCTGTATCAGCAACTTCATAATCCCAAACTTACATATCTACTGAAAGTCTCAAATAGTAGGTGTTGGTATCCTTCTTTAGGATCAAATTGCTGAAGGTGGGCATTTAGACAATCTGATAAGCTCCAATCAGTCAAAATCATCTATGATATTGATTTGTATTTATGATGCCTAACAAGACATGGTTTAACACAACTAATGGTCATTTACCTGTTTTTCCCCAATGCGATCATTTGCTAAATAACCATGTTACAAGGGTGTTTTGTACAACATATTTTTTAGAAATTAGAGTATAACTGTCTCTTTACCAATAAAAGATTACTTCCCAGTCTGAAGTAGGTGGAAGTCTACGCATACGTAAGTACAGTACACTATGATATTAAAAAAGGCCCAGTATTCCTTGGTTGTAAATCACTACTTTTGCACATGGAGGTTAAATGCCTATTCACTGTATGATGTGGGGATCGACTGCGAAAAAATCTTCAAATAATTGGTTATCATTTCTTGCAAGAATTTCGTCTTCAATACTCCTTGAAACCAATGAGAGGATAAATCTTCTCTCCAACTTTTTCTGCTAAACTTATTTAACTAGCACACGGTCATTTCTTATGGTGCAGTGCATTTTCTGTACAAAACATTACGAAGATCACTAAAAAAATAGTTATTTCATTTCACCTCTCCCGCACCACATACACATAGAGAGATATACATACATATATATACGCTGTACATACATGTAGAGAAGCATATGACTCATCTAGAATGCGTATATATATATATATATATATGCATTTCTAATTTTTCATCTTGTTTGTAGCATCTGAAGCGGGAATATTCTAGGGCTATGGGTGAAACTGTATACGAAGTAAACGTGCTAGGAGGTAATTGCAATCAAAAACAGAACTAAAAGCTCTACCTTTTGGTGCATCAGTCTCAAAATAGCGGTAATTAAAATGTAAAGTTGGAGCAAAGGGATTCTTTGGATGAAGAACCTGAAGAACAAGAAAATACAATTCCAACATTAAGAACCTGACTTTATTTCCAACACACCAAATTGCAGCAGTAAATGAAAGATAATCTTCTGCATGATGCAAAGAAAAGCGAAAAAGAAACAAAGAGTACATATCTTGTGATTCTCATTTGCTTAGTATTTAGTCATGTTCTGCTTGTTTAACTGGCTGTCAAAAATCTCTCGATAGCCGGCTCACACGCACATGCATATAAAGTACAGAAAGTTCATGCATACTGTATCAAATCAAACGTCACAAACTCTGGAACGGTTCAAGGATTTATCAGAAGGCTAAAGTGGGCAACCAATCATGACTTACTCCATGGAGAGATAGCTCCAACATGATGTACTTCATACACAAATCTTTCATCCATAGCTTTTACAAGAATTTTGGACTAAACTAGATATATTATAGCTCTAAACGATATCGGTACAGCAATTTGATACCAATGTCCTGGTCAGTATCACTAAGTATAGATAACTTATAGGTTCAATACAAACGAATGAGTAGCACCAAAAACGATACAAGTAAAAAACTACTACCTTCTATTTTCATCTTCAACTAATTGCATTGTGATATATTGCTTATTCTGATTACTTAATAGACTTTTTAGCTCAAATTTCAAAATCGGTCAATAATTTACTTGACATACATATATAATGTACATAAATATGCAAATACATTTCTTTTCACAAATTTATACTACTTACTTCAAAAATAACGACAAATATAATCATTCATCCCATTATATTACAACAAAAGTCGTATAATTCATATACATTACCTCAAAATGATCGAAATACGAAAATTCAATATTAACACAAACGCATAATTCGATTTCGATGTAATTCTATTTTATCATTTGACAATGAAAAACAATCAAATTCAAACCAAAGTTCTTCACATAGCAAAAATACGTTCCCCTTACCGAGCTAACACCGGCCGCGAAAAACGGAACAGGTCCTGCATTACCCCCCGCATTCCCATTCGGCTTCGCCGCCCTATACGCCTCGGGCGGCATCACCCCATACACCACCGAAACATTCACACCCGCCTTCTCCCAAACAGCACCATCCTGCAACACCCTACTAATCCCGCCACCTCCCCCCGGCCTCGACCACACATCCTCCTTAAACTTCGCGCCCCCATCCGCCGCCTCAATCGCAGCACAAACGCTATCCTGCGCCTCCCTAATCATCTTCTCAAACCTAGCCCTAACCGACTCCGACGAGTTCGCCGCGTTCTCGTCGGCCTCACGGAGGAACGTTTGCGGCCTCTCCGCCTCCGGCACTTCCTTTTCGATGACCGATGCTCTGATTAGGGATTTCTTTCTGGTACGAACTGGAAATACTTTTTGTGACGGATTTGTGAAATGGAAGGTGAGGTTGGAGTGGGGTGAGAGGAGGTTGGTGTGGGGTAGTGATGTGGTGGTGGTGGTGGTGGAGGAGGAGGAGAGAGAGGAGGAGCATGACGGTGTGAGCTTTGTTGCTTGCAACATTGCAGATGAGGTGTTTGATTAAATGTTTGTTTGAGTTGGTGAAGCTGTGTTTATTTACCATTGATGACGATGATGATTGTTGATATGGATAGAGAGATGGAGATGGAGTTGATCCGACGGCTAGCAGGGACTGTTGGTGTTTTGATCTAAAGTAGAGATGTTCACGTTGATATTTCATTTTCTTTTCTTGCCCATGGTTTTTGGATTTTGATTGTATTTGACTATGTTTAGAAATATTGACTTCATGTAGTTGTTGTGTAAAAGAGTAAAAGATAATTGAATTGGAGAGAAAAAAAAAAGATTTTGACCTAAAAAGACAGAATCATCTCCTCAAAATGTACGACAAGAACACACGAAGCGAGAGTAAACTACCTCGTATAAAAAGAACGTACAGTCTCGTATGGACAGTCAACACCAACCTTGTAAAAAGAGTAATTTGTACATTAATAAGTTTGGCCAAATGCTATTAATGCCAATAGCAAAGGGACGGTTGATTCTTCTAGGAGTGAAAAGACCAATGCGGCAGCACCCCACCTTGGTAACCCATGAAAATAGGCAACGAATTAAACATACTTTTAGACAGAGAAGAGACGTGTGACAAGATCGTCCTAAACACACATGACTCATCAATGATGGGAAGTTCAAAAAGTAAGTCGTTATCAAGAAGGGCAAGGGAGATGCTAATTTAACCTCAGAGGCATAATGTAAAGAGTCGGTGAAGAGAGCTCAATCGACATAGAGAGCAAAGACTGACGATGAAACTTGTTTCAACATCTGGAAGTGTCCTTCCTTTTCAATGCCTAAGGGAGTGGAACTGTATATTTTTGCGTTCAGAGCATTGCCCGAGTGCATAGGTAGCGCCTAGCAAGTAACTTTCTTGAAAGGTTGGGCTGGTTCATTATGGTGCCTGACCCCGTCTTTTTTTTTTTTTATTTAGATGTTGAGCCAAACAAAAGAGAAGGTCGGTCTCATACCCCGAATAGTCAGAACAAAGGTCTTTTGTCTCTCGTCGAGCAAGCCCCGCTAGAGAGTTTGATAGATCTTTCAGCTTTAACCTTCTGAAGCTCTTTTGAACTACCGCCTGACATTGCCCGTGACTCCTCACACTGAGAAAGCAGAATGCTCGTTCTATAAGCACGAAACTCATTTCTCATCAAGTCTACAAGTGAATAGATCTTTGTGATTCAATCGATTTGATTTCGTGCCATGTAGGTTTCGAAATTGCTTTAAACGCACCCTTATCCGGGTTACAGTTTCTAGAGAAGTCAGATCAAGTCGTCTCTCTTGCTTTTGAGTTAGCTAATGGCTAGAAATGTTGAGGGAAGCTTTTCAGGAATTTAGAGAAACAAATCGAATGGGGTTCATATAAGGGAAAGAAGAGTGAGGGGAAGACTACGACCACTTGCAAACGGATCATTTCACACATTAACATTTATCAACTACACTAGAATCCAACACAAGACAACTTCAACCAATAACAGAAGAACAAGTCATGTAACATATAACAAGATATTTCATTATAAATACACAAAGAAATTATTTATAGAAAAGAACAACTTAAGTTCATAGACACAAACATAAAATATATATAACATTATTCAAGGCAGCAATGCACATCATTTTCTCCCTTTTTCTCAATTGCATTCCCTCTTAATTAATAGGAAAAGTAATTTCTTATAATTTATCCTCAGAATCTCTTATAATTTATCGACAATTTGTTAGTCCCCCACACTAATTTGACGTTATCAAATCGATAAAAAAATATGTTTATTTTCTTAAAGATCAGAGTTAATACGGAATTGATACCTTAAAGCCTAATCATTATATCTACAAATAACCACCAAAAGAACCCAAGTCGTATAGCGTTTTACTCGACACTTCATTTTATATATTTTATCGCTGACATGGCATTGAGTTATTATTGCAGAGTAGTTGGGCCAAAAACAAAATTTCATAGGGCTTTTACTTCATTGAAATATAATATATATGAACCAGTTTTTTTGTAAAATATGTATAGAGGGCAGGCCCAAGTTGATTAAATAGCAGCCCACCTTAATCTTGGGCTTGAACACGCCATAGACCATCGTGTAATTCCTTAAGCTCTCAACTGAATGAACCACAATACAATCATGTCAATTCTAAGGAGAAATTATTAGATTCAACCGTTTCACGATGATAAGTACTTTAACTCAACTATTTCTATGAATACCCGAGGAAGATGGAGTTACTGGTTGTTATTTCGTATAACTTTGATGTGGGCTTATTCGGTAGGCTACACTTGCATAATGACATTCATCACCCCAAAACTGAGTCGAAACGACTCTAGCACTTCATTATAGTTTAAAGTATGCTTATGTTCCAAAATCAAACTCCAAGCGGAGGGACTAAATGGTGTGAGATAATGTGTCATGTCAAGAAGAAGCCACGATGGCGCGAAACTGACCAATGAGTGTCGAGAAGGCTTAAAGGTAAAGCTACCTTACCCGTATTTGGTTCGCCATTATATCTATATATCTAATTAGATATTGAGTAATATGTCATTAGAAAGCCACATGAGTCTAGGTTTCAACGCAATAAGCAGAATGCAATTCGGAGGTCCAGAGAGAAAGTTATGCTCAAAGTAGTAAAGGTGCGTAGGTAAGTGTCGAATTTGTACAATTCGATACTAAGAAGTAGATCGAACCGCCTCAGTTCGATCTAAGCCTAAAATTACCTTTAAGCCCCTCTAATCAAGCCTATATATACCCTTTCACTCCTCACAAGTCAGGGGGATGGACATAGAAGTGTTAAGATCGAATCCAAGCTGGTTCGATGCACAACCGGTTCGATGCACAGCTGGTTCGATGCACAACCGGTTCGATGCACAGTTGGTTCGATGCACATCCAGTTCGATGCACAGCTGGTTCAATGCACAACCAGTTCGATACACAACCAGTTCGAGGCACAGCCAGTTCGATCTATCATCGACCGAACCAAGTGACTTCGATGCTCAACTAGATCAAACCCATATATGCCCTGAAAGCTACACGAGTCAGGGTTCCGAATCAAGAAAGTGAATCGAGGTTTTGATCATCCATTGAAGAGATATGATCGAAAACGTGAAATCGCGCACTGCAGTTTGATTGTACCTCAAACAGAGCTGATTTGATCTATTATTGATCAAACCAAGTCAGTTCGATACTCATATAGATCGAACCCATATATTCCATGAAATCTACTTGAGTCAAGGTCCCGAATCAAGAAGCGGATCGAGGTTTTGATCATCTAACAAAGAGATATGATCGAAACCGTGAAGTCGAGCTATGCAGTCTACAACTTCAGTGATTCGATATTGATAGATTGAATCCAAGTGATTCGATACTCACATAGATCAAACCCATATATGTCCTAAAAGCTACATGAGCCAGGGTCCATAATCAAGAAGCAGATCGAGATTCCGACTAACCATTAAAGAGACATGATTAAAACTGTGAGGTCGCACAATGCAGAACCAAGTGAACCAAGCAGCCCTACCAGGGGTCGGCCTAATAGAGGCAACTCAAAAGAGATAAATGAACTACGCTCGGCTTGATTCCCTCAATGGGATATGTAGACATCTTGGCAC
Source organism: Linaria vulgaris (assembly GCA_948329865.1). Lineage (NCBI taxonomy): Eukaryota > Viridiplantae > Streptophyta > Magnoliopsida > Lamiales > Plantaginaceae > Linaria > Linaria vulgaris. Next base: position 110,393,420 of record OX415252.1, read on the forward strand.
GATCCCAAGTTTAGTCTGAAATCATAAGTATCTAACGCCCTCAATTCGACAACCAAAGAGCATCGAATTTGTCTCGTTCGACTGTTCCCTCAATTTGGCCATTTAGGGATGAAAGTGCAAGTATTCTGGCAATGTTAGAAGGTCAATGTTAGAGTAACATTGACTGACAGAATCTGTTTTACAATCTTGTTATGAATATCTTTATTTATTGTTTTGCCTTATTCACTCGACTAATCTAGTTCCACAGTTGTGATTGTCTTTGGTTATTATTCAGGAAACAAACTTGTCATAGCTTGATCACTTAAAGTTTCCATAAAGAGAAGTTTCCTTAATTAAAGCTAACCGCTCAACAAATAAGGAAGGAAGAGTTCAAGTGCAACTAGGAAACATCCAAGTTGAGTTATGTTATGAAGAATTAGTATTTCCTAAGTTAGTTCACTAACAAAGAAACTATTATTCAAGAAGAACGCCGAGAACAAGAAAGAGGAGTCCGACAAGGAAATTGGAAGAATTACCAACCGTGTACAACATACATTGAAGACCAAGTCAAGAATCTATATATAGGTGTGAAGTACATCAAGACAAACACGAAGACAAGAGCGAAAATATCCCGTGAGGAAATGTTTATAGTCGAGTGTCATTGTCTTGTTTTACCAAGTTTGTGTTTAGCAAATTAAGTCTAAGTTTTAGAGTTAAGAAGCTTTACTTGTAAGGAGTTACATCCTTAGTTGTTTGGTTGAGTTCGATCAATTCGAGAGTGAGGAGCTTGAGAGTTGTGAGAAACATATTTTGATAAACCCTTGTGGTATTTTGCCTACGGCTCGTAAGATCATATTAATATATTATCTTCTTAAAATTACATCTACTTGTGTTCTTTATTTATTTGCTGCGTTATATTCTCTGTCAAGTAGATTTGTGCTAACGATTAACTTCTGTTAAATGGATGTTAAGATAACATCAATAGTCCAACATCAGTTTAACATTGGAAGAGCTGGCCAGTGTTAGACTAACATTAAGGTTAACACTGTGCGACAAGTATCAAGTCCCAATCCAACAATTTCAATTGGTATCAGAGCCAAACACCGACTTCACTGGTGTTTGGATTTGATATTAAAGGATGGACAACCGAAATCCGAACAACAACAAATTGCTTATCTTGGATGGATCCAACTATCCTTATTGGAAGGTCAGAGTTCGTGCACTTATTAAATCATTCGTTTGGCAAGCTTGGAAGACGGTGATCAAAGGGTATGCAGTCCCTATGTGTGCTCCACATGAAGATCATGACGTTGTTCCTAAGCCAAAATCACAGTGGACTCAAACTGAGCTAAGTAACGCTTTTTTCAATGAAAAAGCCCCAAATACCATATTTAGTTTGGTTGATTGTCACATGTTTAACTTAATTAAAAATTGTTCAACTGCAAAGCATGCTTGAGATGTCTTACAAAATCATTGTGAATGTGATGTATGCACTAAAAATACTAAGTTATGCATGTTTTTGAGCAAATTTGATAATTTAACAATGGGGGAAAACGAAAATATTACTGTTTATTTTGTGAAACTCATGGATCTTGCTAATGAAATTCAAGACTTAGGTGAGTCCATGTCTACTAAGAAATTGGTGTACAAAGTTGTGAGAACTCTTTCTAAGAAATTTGATGTGATTGTTATGCAAGAAGCTAGGAATATGAACACTTTAGAATTTTATACTCTACTTTGCACTCTAAAAGAATTTGAGATGAATCTTGAAAAAGTAGATGATGAAGAAGAAATTCAAGCATATAATGAAACTGTGTTTGAAAAGTTTAATAAGCTTAGTCTAATTGATAAAGATATTCTTGCTGATTTAAAGAAAGATTACTCTGAAAAGATGGCCAAATATTCTTGTAAACTTACTCCTCATAATGATACACATCTCAAACAGATTCAATGCTATGAATGTAAAGGTTGGGTTTGTATAGATGATAATGATGAGACAGATTTTGAAGAATATGGTGATAGGCAAGTGCCAACGATTGAAGAAACTCAAACAACAGTTTATGCAAAGGTGGACAGACCTGCTGGTGTCAAGGCTTGGTGTGCTGCCAACATCCAGACATCTCGATGTTATGATAACATCTAGAAGACAACACCAGTCCAGGAGATTTTTGTTGACAATTGGGATGAAACCATTTGTTTAGGCTACACTGAATGTTTGATTTCTGTTAATGATGAGTTTGATGATGATTCTAACTTTGAGTATTTGCATGATTCTATAGGTTTGGAAGATGATAATGTCCTTGAAGGTAAATTGATTCAAGAAGAGTTTATTGATGAACTGAATATCATCTACCTAGACCTACTCAAGGAGAAGGACAAGTTGAGTAAAATTGAGAAGGCTATGGAAGATAATGAAAGCTTGAAGGCTACAATCACTCAACTTGAGGTTAGTTTTGATAGAAAAGATGATGAAATAAAAAGGTAACTTATAAGCTAGGAATTGTTGAACATACCATTGCCAAGAGGAATACAGGTACTTACAAACTTGATGAAATTTTATGTTTAGGCAATGATGGTAGTTCTGGTTTATGATATCTAAGTCAAGTAACTCACTCCACTAATTCTGTTGAATCCACTATTCCTGGTTTTGAAAAAGAAAAGGTACTTTCTAGAGAATCTAAGAAAATGGCTTATATATGTCAATATTGTTTTCAATTTGGACACCTTAAGCCATATTGTGATAAATACAGAAAGTCTCTTAAAATAAAAATGGTTGAACGAAATAGGGATTCATGCAATGTCGATGGTGGTGTTAAGCCAACACTGGAATATGAACATTCCAATGTTGATACTAGTTATTCCAGTGTTACTTTAACATTCGGTTCCAACATTGCTGAACAGAATAGTGGGATGAGAAACACTAGACTTTGGGTGTCTAAAACTTATATTGTTTGCAATATTATCTTTCCTATTATGCATATTAACCTTGCAGGTAAGTGGTACTTTGATAATGGATGTTTGAGGCATATGACTCTATACAAATCTGATTTGATACGGTTATACATGATGTTAAGACAACACTGGATAACCAATGTTACCTTAACATTGATAACTGGTTGTATTGCCTTAACGCTGCTCAAGACACATGACTGAAAAGAAAGCAAATATGATTTGAAGAAGTGTGCACCACTAACCACTAGAACTTTCACCTATGAAGATGGAAGTAAAGGAAGAATCATTGGCAAAGAAATGTTGAATGTTGATGGATCTCCACCCTTGAAGGATGAGATGTTGTTGGTTGGAGTCTGTGAAAACCATATAAGCATCAGTCAATTGTGTGATGATGACTTATTGGTAAGGTATGATAAAGATTCTTGTGATGTACCTGATTGTGCAAATGTGTGTGCTTTAACATGTAAGAGGTTTGAAGACAACTACTTGGCGAGGGATCAAGTGACTTGCTTTCAAACAAATGTGGACTATTCAATTGCCAAGAACAAAAGGCTTGGACACATGCACAACAAGAAACTAGGAAAAGTGCTAAAACATGAAACCGTGAGAGGCATTCCCAATATCACGAGTTATGGTAAGATGGTTTGTTATGATTGCTCGAAAGGTAAGGTGACCAAAGCTTCTCATAATCCAATCCAAGTGGATGAACAGGTTACAAGTACCTCTAATTGTTTTCATCTACTTCGTATGGATCTCTTAAGTCTTATTGAAGTAAATAGAGTTGGGGGTAAGCAATATGATTGTGTGATTATGAATAATTTTTCTGGATATACTTTGATTAAATCGTTCAAAGAAAAATCAGAAGCTCTTAATACCTTTAGAACATTGCATTCTAGTATTGATAACTTACATGATGATTCTTTTGGTAATATTTGGTCAAATCATGATAGAGAATGTGAAAATAGGTCATTCTCTGACTTATGTGTGTTTAATGAAAATATTCATAAATTCTCTATTCCCATGACACCTTATGAGATGATGAAAAAGAAGAAACATGATTTTGCTCATTTTGCATGAATTTGGATATGTTTGCTATACTTTAAATGACAAGGATCTTTTGAGTAAATATGATCCACAAATTGAAGAATGTATCTTTGGTGGCTATTCTTTGAACAATATTTTTATTAGGATGTTTGATCCAAGATTAAATATTGTTCAAGAATCTGTATATGTGGTTTTTGATGGCTTGCCAAGTGTTGCATGTGAGTTAGAGGCTGTTGTGCCAAGTCTACTGGATTCTAATATTAGGCTAACATTGACTCCGGACAGTGTTATTCCAACATCACATTCAGATCCAGAACTTGAACATGAATATGAACCAAAAGTTGATGTTATGCCAACATCGACCAGTCCTGATGTTGACACAACAACAGTCAAACTTACATGAAAAGGTCCAAGTTCAAGATGTTTGGAGGGATACAACTAATAGGACTCAGAGTAATCATCCTACATCTCAAGTTATGGTTCAAATCATTAATGACATCAAAACACACAACAAGAAAAGGGTAAATTGTAGAGATATGATAATGTTGAGTGTTTGTATGTCTGCCACATATTCTGATAATTGTTTAGCTCAGAGATTTGTTGATGTCATTGTCCTTGTTTATACTAACAAGTCTACTCTAGACAAGTTTGTTGAGGCTTTGACAGGTACATTAGTGATGAGCGTGATTGGTGAACTGGATTTCTTCTTGGGTTTGAAAGTTAAGCAAAAAGAGGACGGGATGGGCATGATTGTTTTGGAGGAGTCAAAGACAAGCAAGACTAAAATGTCTTATACTTTGGTGATTGGAAAAGGAGACACAACTTGCTATATCTATCCATCACTTGCTCATATATTATGAACTCGGTTTGTGTCTGTGTTGGTGCCAGGTATTACGCTGAACCTAAAGCTTTTCACTTAATTATTGTGAAGTGAACACTAAAATATATATCTGGTACTGTAGACTTAGGAATTTGGTATACACATGATTCAAATACAAAGCTTGTCGGTTTTGATTTTGACTGGGCTGGAGATTTAGCTGATAGAACATCTGCATGTGGGGGTTGTTTTTCTTTGGGAAATAATCTTTCTTCATGTTATATCAAGAAACATAACTGTGTGTCATTGTCAACTGTTGAATTTGCAGCTTGCAGCTGTGTTATCCGGTTTATATGGCTTAAACACATGTTGCATGATTATAGGGTAAAAAGTGACACATTATTGTTGTTTAGTGATAACCTTAGTTGCATTAACATATCAAGAAATTAGGTGCATCATTCTAGACTAAATCATATATTTTCTATGCATTATTTCTTGAGAAAACTGGTAGATGACAAGGTTATAAACATTCACTTAGAGACCAACAATCAATTAGCTGATATGTTTAAGATGTCATTAGATAGCGAGAGGTTCTTCAGTTTGAGGAAGACTCTCGTCTTGAATGTTCTATGATTCAGTGTTGCATTCTGGTGTTGCCATAACACCACTGGCTAACATCGTAGTATATTTGTGGTGTATAAGATTGCATTAGATTTTTTCTGTTTGATTTCTGTGTTTGTTCTTGTTTGTCTTCATGAATGTTTGTTATTATTGGTTTGTGTGGTTGACCAGGATTGTTAGCTAAGTTTACTGGTGGACATGTTCATGTCAAAAGTTTTGTAAAGTAAAGACTATGTTGTTGGTCTGAGAATGTTAACCTAACATGAGGAGAAGCTGGAATGCACAGAGTTCACTACTTTGGTGTTATTCAGTTGTGACTTATCCATGTTTAGGTTAATCAGAACGTGAAGAGAAGCTGGGGTACATGATGTTGAGAGCTTCAGTGTTATTCGGTTGTGCTTATGTTCATGTTTTGTTATATTTGGCCAAGGAAATGCATGATGGTGATCCTTTCTACTGGGATGTTTGGAGTTTTGACTACCTCACATTCAGTAACACTAATTACTTGGTGTTTCTCTTGCAAACAGGTTGGTCAACAAGTATGCATAAGGAATTGGGGAGATGAAGTATATGATAAGTGTATTGTCATCATTCAATTCCTTTGTACTTGCCTAATCTGTAGCTAATAATAAAGTTGCTAGGGTGTGTGGAGTCATGTGTTGCCCACATTCAGTGATGAGATTATCTTTGTTTACCCATTCTCAGTTTTAGTTCAGAAAGAGTTTCATGATCATTGTTAAGAAGATTCATAAGTGATATGTCTTGGACTCAGTCAGTACAGTTCTTAGTACTTGGTTACCATCTCTACATGTTAATCTACCACTGTTGCATTCATTCATTCTTCTGCATTTTATTGTTGTGTCGGCTTGGGCTTAGGGGGAGTAGTAATCCAACTTCATGTGTTGAGGCACACACTTTGGGTGACTGTACTGTAGGTAAACACACTGGATTGTGATCTGTCATGCTAAGGGAATGAATGTTTTTTGGATATTTATATCTTCTATCTGTGTGTTTCTTCTATCAGAAGTGTTACTTACTCATACTGATGATCTTAAACTGTATCTTGTGTACTCATATGCTTTGATGAAGTTTCAGATCTGTATTTAGTAATATCTCACGCTCTCACATGAAGCTGTTTGGATAAAAGCCCTGAACCTCCAACTTCCTGACCTGCTGTTAACTTACCAACGTTAGGCTAACATTGCAACACTGTGACTTATAAGTTTTCTAATAAGGAAACTACTCTAGTCACGCGTTAATCTAACAATGACACGTGGGCAAGTACTGTACGCGGGAACGTGTGTAAGTGGTCAGATTATTTTGGTAACATGTTACAAATCCACTAACACCACTCTTCACAATCGATTGCCTTATATAATTTTCCCTAGACTCTTTTAATTCATCACACTCTCAGAATCATAATTGTGCAATTAAAATTTTATGTGCTTAAGCTCTTTTTCTCTCCAAAATTACTCTAACAATGGCCCGCAAGTGCTCAATTGATGCCCTTGCAGATGCTGCTGAGCAGATTGAGCAACAAATAAGGTACAATACCAGGCATGCATCTACTGAATAGATCGTCGCCGCTGCTGCAAAAAGAAAAACTACCTATCAACGGCGCAAAGGAAAGAAATCAGCAAAGGGCAATGTTGGTTCAACATCGAAAGTTGATGAGAACACCTCTACTCCCACCAACACAGAAAACGAGGTAACAATGGCTAATCCTACTCAAAATTTAACTGCTGAAGTTGATATTGAGGGGGAAAATGTGGTCCATGTTGTTGATGTGGGTGAGTCTGAGGATGTTAATGAGGAGGATGTTGAGGTTGTGGCTGAGGAGGATGTGGCTCTTGAGGAGAATACCTCTGATGCTGAGAACAATCAGGCTGAGGAGACTGTTGCTAGGTTGGATACTACTGAGGGTTTCCCTGCTGATAATGTTGAAGAGGACAATGTGAGTGAGAAGGAAGAAGAAGAGAGCCCTACTCTGACTGCTCTAGCTACTTCTGCTAGAAAGAGAAAGGCCAAGCAAGTGGTGGTTGCTTCTGAGTCTAAGTCAGAAGCAGCTGAAGAAGAAGAAGAGGAAAATGAGGAAGATGAACAAGAAGAAGAGGACCAGGAGGAAACTGGGGATGAGGAAGAACTTGTGGCAGAAGACCCTGCTGATGCTGATGTTACTCCAACATCTGATGATGAGAAGTACTGTGATGTCATGGAGGGAGAGTATCCCAAGAAGCCTTATTCTGACTTCTATGTTTCTGTGGAAGCAGAATAGCAATGGGAGGCTTATCAAGCAAGGGTGATTCACAAGGAAAGGGAAATAGATGAGGGTAGTTTCAAAGAAAACAAGATTTATGAACTGCTGGAAGCTAGAGGAGTGCTTGGGTCAGTGATGAACCATTTTTCTTATGCTCCAGATGTCATCAGAGAGTTCTATATAAACCTCTCTCAATGGGTGTGTTACCAGAATTCTCCCAAGTATGAGAAGGCTTGGGTTAGGAAGGGTGTCTTTGACATTAGCCCCTCCACTATCAATGAAGCATGGGGACTTCCTGATCCAGAAGAGTCTGAGGATCCAAGCATGGATGAGATCATCACAGATCTCACTGTGGGCTTACCAGGAAATGGAATGACAACTTTCCCACAACAAGGCTGACTTATCTGAGTGCTATTCTGCACAAAATTTCTACCTACAACTGGCTACCATCTTCCAACACAACAATGATGACTAAGGAGTCTGCAAGGCTGGTGTTTAAGTTGAAGAATGGTCTGAATGCCAATATAGGGGAAAAGGTGCTAAGGTCTATGAAGGAGGTCACAACAAAATTAAAGGGAATAATTCCATATCCCTCTCTGATATCTAGCACACGGGTGAAACAATGATTTAAAGCCTCAAAGACAGTAGGGTGGGTCAAGAACAAGGCCAGAATGCCTATCACCAGGAGCTACTTCACACAAGTGAGGATTCAAGATGTTCCATGGAATCCTGAGGATGCAACTGGACCAAGCAGGAAGAAGAATAAGAGGGCTCACAAGTTTGCTGCCTCTTCTGTTCCCATAGCCAGTGGTGACTGGTGACAGCTGTTCAGTGATAGCTGATGCTTTTGTGGAAGAGACCCTCAAGTGGCTGGACAAAGAGTACAAAGACACCCAAATGGAGATAAATGGAAAGCAAGTTAGGCTGCAGAAGATTGACAGCCTCAGAAAGAACCTAAGGGATCTGTCTTCCTTACAAAAAGGGGGAGAGTAGATCAAATTTAAATTTCTGAGTCTTAAATTTTCTGTTTTTTTTTTTTTTTTTTGCCAGTTCTGAACTTTTTCTGTTTTTGCATGAACTGTTTTTATTTTATTTATCTTTCTTCATTTTGATCAAGGAGTGTGTTCCTTGTTACAGTTATGGCCCGTAATTAAGTATTCTGCTTGTTGGTACTAAGTGTTTTTGCTTATGATATCTTGAGCTTCTGTCAAGTACTAACTCTGCTGCAGGTGTTAGCTGATATCTGATGTTAAGATAACATTGGAAAATTCAATGTTAGAACAATCGCCTGAAGTCAATGTTAAGTTAACATTGATATAGAAGGATGTTATGACAACATTGAAAAATCAATGTTAGAACAACATTGTGTTGGACTCTCCTGATATTAAGGGGGAGTTACTTGTTGTAGATGTACCACAAGGTTGAATAAGTTTGTTCTGAATATTTGATCTAACTAAACAGGTTCTAGGGTTTTGTGAAGTAAGGCAAAAAGGGGGAGATTGAAAGTGCAAGTATTCTGGCAATGTTAGAAGGTCAATGTTAGAGTAACATTGACGGACATAATATGTTTTACAATCTTGTTATGAATATCTTTATTTATTGTTATGCCTTATTCACTCGACTAATCTAGTTCCACAGTTGTGATTGTCTTTGGTTATTATTTAGGAAACAAACTTGTCATAGCTTGATCACTCAAAGTTTCCATAAAGAGAAGTTTCCTTAATTAAAGCTAACCGCTCAACAAATAAGGAAGGAAGAGTTCGAGTGCAACTAGGAAACATCCAAGTTGAGTTATGATTTGAAGAATGAGTATTTCCTAAGTTAGTTCACTAACAAATGAACTATTATTCAAGAAGAACGCCGAGAACAAGAAAGAGGAGTCCAACAAGGAAATTGGAAGAATTACCAACCGTGTACAACATACCTTGAAGACCAAGTCAAGAATCTATATATAGGTGTGAAGTACATCAAGACAAACACGAAGACAAGAGCGAAAATATCCCGTGAGGAAATGTTTATAGTCGAGTGTCTTTGTCTTGTTTTACCAAGTTTGTGTTTAGCAAATTAAGTCTAAGTTTTAGAGTTAAGAAGCTTTACTTGTAAGGAGTTACATACTTAGTTGCTTGGTTGAGTTCGATCAATTCGAGAGTGAGGAGCTGGAGAGTTGTGAGAAACATATTTTGATAAACCCTTGTGGTATTTTCACCTACGGCTCAGAAGATCATATTAATATATTATCTTCTTAAAATTACATCTACTTGTGTTCTTTATTTATCCGTTGCGTTATATTCTCTGTTAAGTAGATTTGTACTAACTATTAACTGTTGTTAAACGGATGTTAAGATAACATCGAGAGTCCAACATCAGCTTAACATTGGAAGAGCTGATCAGTGTTAGACTAACATCAAGGTTAACACTGTGCGACAAGTATCAAGTCCCGATCCAACAATTTCAAGAGATTTTTTTCGTCATCTTATATCTACTTGTGTGTAATAGGTGTTGTGGACCAAGCTAGCTTGTTCATTTTAATTGGATAGCATTATAATGGTTAAGTCAGACCCATTGTATCGATTTCTCGGTGTATTGTAACTTAGACAAAATAAGACCAAAATAAACTTGAAATAATATTTTGACCTCAGCCATTTGTTGTACCACATTATGGATACAAAACTTAATAAGATTTCAATCCTGAGTTTGTTATAAGTTATTAATTTGACAAATACTAAAACCGGATCACTGAGAAAGCAATACATTACTAGCTTTTTATGTACTTAAAGTTTCATCATTTCTGGACATTAATATACACAATGGTTCTTAAAAAGTACTAGGCTGTCATGGACCGAAATTTCCACTAATTTGTCCCACGCGTTTTATTCTATCAAATTACCACCCATACACGCTTTACTTCATTTACTTTTTTCATCCCAGCCACAACTTATAAAGAATCCCACCAGTGAAGCAAAACATTATTAATGGTCATGTGCGTACCGACATATTCATGATACATTTTGCCACTAAAATAATCTCGTTGCATATACAAATAGTACCTACAGGCTACAACTATACATACAAGTCCCTTTCCATAATAAAGCTTTTAATCACAAGCATCATTCGATTCACAAGGGAACAGGTATACAAAAAGCAAGCCACGCCTCAACATTATTACTCATGGCCCATTGTAATAATAATTTATTTATTATGCCAAAAAGAATATTAAAAAAAAAGTGAAAAGTGAACTGACAACTAGCTGTAATCCACTCTCTCCATAATCTAATATCTACATACCCCAAAAAGAAAAGAACTCACACGGCCATTTTAAGATATCTTACTATATCTATTTTTAGTTTTTACCCATAAATTAACAGAAGATAACGGGAAAATCTAATAAACTAATATATATAGTCCATAAAATAACCGCACGAAAAAAAAATGAATTTTCTACAGCTGGTATCTATCTATAGGTTGAATAATAAAATGAAAAGAAAAGACCAAAGTCTTGTTATCATCATTGCCGTGTTTTGTGCAGGGTGGAACCAATCATCTTATGTTCGAATCTCTTTACAGCTCCAGCAACGTTGCGCATTGTATTATCCATGACATAAGGGACCCCATCGGCTGTGATCTTCGTCGAGTTCGTGAACTGTCTGCACGGCTCGCTGCGGTTGGCAATCGTCCCGTGGTAGTGGAAGTAGCTGATCCGCCCCTCGGTTTTGTGTGTCGTCTTTCCTACAAAGTTTTGTGACATGTGAACTCCAGTTGCCAGCACGTTGCGCGGTTGCACCGCGTACTTGCGGTCGCGCCTGATACCTCGTTTCACGTCTTTGAACACTAGCTTCTCGATTCCCCATTTCCTGTGACATATTAACTCATTGATTAGCTATCAAGTTTAATCCAACTGCTTCTTTACTCAAAGCTACTTTCAACTTTGTACTCAGTATCAAGAAAAGTAAAAGTCTTTCTCATCATTATAACTTGAATTGCAATGGAAACTCTACTTTCTCAAATAACAACAATGAGAACATGTATCATAAGGTAGGGACGCTGACTTTGTGGCCGTTTCCAACATGTTCTATGAGCTAAACGCAAGCTAGTCATGAAGTAATTAGAACCGATACTATAGATTAGGGACGGACTTCTAACATCGGTTCAAGAAAAACATGTGAATGAGATTCACTGAACTAGTAGTAAGTAGTCCATTTCAATCTTTCCTTTCTCCTCCAACACAACTCCATCAAATCGCGAAATCAAAGTAAAACTCTTGAACATTCCCTTCAATGCAGAATCTGGTGATTCATATAGTAGTAGCTAATGAAACTCGAATGCAACAATTTCGACTCCAAATAGGAAAAGCGACGCAATGCACAAAAATTCTCAAGCATCGAAAGTTAGTAACTTAATATAGTTAGTTAGATCACCACTACCACCAATACGAATATCGACCTCAATAACTCAATATAGTTAGATCACCCGTTAAAACGATAATGTAGGTATACCTGAACGCGGTGGGAGCATCCTGCTCGAGACAAATCTTACTCGACATAGTCATCTGCTCAATCGTGAACTGCGTAAACCCCTCGAGCGAATCCAACACCGACTTAATCGTGCTCCTCTTGGGCACAAACACAAACTCATCCACATCAAAGAAAAACATCCACTTGGCCGCAAACTTATACCTATGCAAGCAATCATTCACAATCAAGAACTGGTTATGATAGTACCCATCAAACATCTCCTGCTCCCTAATATCCTGCAACGTCACGAACCCTTTCTCCATCCAGGGGCGCAAAACCTCCCTCACCTCCTCGTGCACGCCCCCCGCGTCGTGGATCACGAAATGCGCCCTCGGCCCGAATAACCGCACGTGGTACGCCAGCCACTCGCGCACACGCTGCGGGCTCAGCCCACCGTACAGCGACGAGCCGCAGTACAAGTAGTCGTACTTCGGCTGCACCGACTCGTATTCCGCCTTAAACTTATCGTAATCGTGAGGGGATTCGTCGATAGCGAGTATCGTGTCGGTGTGGTTGTTCATTGCGACGTCGTTGGTGGATGCCTCCAGAATAAGCTTGCCGCCGTCGCCTTCAGCTCCAGCGGGGGTGGGGAAGGTGCAGTTGACGACGACGACGGTGTAGACGCGGCCGTAGCCCCAATCGGGGAGGATTTTGACGCCGGCGGTGGAGAGGGTAAGGGTTTGGTTGTCGGGGTTTCTGTGTGGGACCCATAAGCAGGTGTAGGTGGGTTTTCCGTAGAGGTGGAGGGGTTTTGAGGAGAGACCCATGACGGAAAAAGTGGTGGGGCCGCCGCGGTAGGCTGACATGAGGATGAAGTTGTAGGCGGCGGCGCCGTACGGCCGGAAGCCACGCTTTAGTACCCCATCTGGTAACACCTCGTCTCTTTTTACTTGTTCTTGTGGTGGTGGTGGTGGTGGTGGAGCTGAAACGGCGGCGTTTTGTGAGGTGTTTAGAGGTGGTGAGGTGGCGGTGGTGGTGGAGAGGCAGTGGCGGAGGTCGGAGGGGGTGACGGAGGAGAAGCGGGAAGAGAGCTGGAGGAGGAAGGCGACGGAGAAGAGGAGTAACAGAGCGATGAGGAGATTTTTGATTTCAGCTGCACAGTTCCATACAACAACGAAGAATCTTTTGGAATCTTTTTCTTTCGTTGTCGTTGTATTAGTGTTAGTGTTAGTGTTGTTGTTGAATTTGCTCATCACCATTGTAGTATTGTTGTACTACTTACTACAAATGTGGAGCTTTTTTTAATGAATGAATTAAAGGTTTTATGAATATATGAATTTTTGTGTTTTTTTTGTTTTTTGGTTGGAAATTGGTGCGATGTGAATGTGTGTAGCTAGTTGAAGTTGAATGGTTATGGGGGTGGGGGTGAGAGGAGAGAGGGGAAGAGGCACTGGCAGAGGCACAACTGAGCAAGAGACAAACCACAACAAACAAATTCGATGGCGGAGGTTTTATTTATTAAACTTTGGATTCTTTTTTTTTTTATATATATATATATATATAATATAATGTATTGTATATTGTTAATCTCTTCTTTTGTGGCTAGAGTTCTAAATGGGGAGTAATGATTAAAGGGATATTGCAAATTACTCCTCTGTGTTATATTTATATTAACAAATTGTCTCTTACAAAAGATAAATAGGCAATGCATTAATTTTACAATAATTTGTAGATTTTTAATAATATAACGTGTTAAAAAAGGTATATGTTGTCACTCATTTTGTTTCACTCTGATAATTGAGTAATTTTAACGATTTAAGTTCGGAACAGCCTACCCGAATTCCAGATAACTATCATTTTGCTCGATTATTGATAGTGGAGTGTAAAGCCAAGGAGCAGCAAAGTATAATGATAGTGGATGATTTTCATGCAAATTGTTCCCCTTCTATGGGGCGCTCTCCCTATTTATAGGAGAAGTATTGGGACATCTGTCAATTACTCGATTACCTGTCTTATTACAATGGCAAGTGTTATGCATGCACCGTATTGGCTGATTAACCTGCTTATTTTAGTGACAAATATCCTTTACATGTGTCCTTTTAAGTGCCCGATAACTCATACTGTTTCTAACGATGCTTGATAGGTTCCATAGAGTCATTTAAGTCTCATAGATCCTTGTATGTCACCGTGTAGCCTTAGATGCACAGTGAATGTATACCCCGCAAGGCATTGTAGATCCTTGTAAGGCACCATAGAGTCGCTTAAGACTCATATGTCGCCGTAAGGTATCGTTGTGTCTGTGGGCCATTCATATATGTAGCATGTGAGGTATCGTGGATCCTTTTGAGGCCCAACAGAGTCATTTAAGACTCGTAGTGCCCTAAAAGGTATCTTTGTACTTGTAAGGCATTTTAATGGTATAGTAGATCATGTAAAGCATCTTTCAATCTCGAGGAGGAGAGATTATTTGGTACAACCGATGTATGTGCATCAACTACCAATACACGGTGGGGGGGTGAGGTGTTGGGTGGTTATTCCTACTATTTAGGGATCTCATTTTAATCTCAACCATCGGTTGTACATACAACGGATGTATATAATAATTTCTCATCAATGAGGTATTGTGGAATTATTTAAAATTCGTAATACTTGGTGGGATATCGTAGAGCTTGTAAGGATTTTTAGACTCTATGTAAGGCAGTCTTATCCTCGAGGTATGTCACTTTACGATAAGATTCCATTGTTGAAATATTAATCAACCTCGTGCTCGTGTTGAACAAAAAAATACAATATTAAGTCTATCGTGGGTTGATGACCGAGATGGGAGGGGTTAACAGTATACAACTTTTCTTGTTGAGAAAAATGAGCATAATTGTTTGTGTTCATACAAAATATAGATGTGAGCGGGGGCTCTTCACATAACTGCAAAATCAAAACTCCACTTTTTATGATAATATGACAATAGATCGTATATATAGGATAAGGTCGGTTACAAGTGTCTTACAACGAATCTATCTCTAGCTATAGGATGACTTTGGTCCGGAACTCCAAGTACTCGAACCCGAGGTCCAGCTGGATAGCCTTATCATATCGGGTGTGATGTCGAGAGTATGTCGAGTATAATATCGAAAGTATATCGGAGATTATGTCGGGATTGGTATCGAGAATGATGTCGGACTAGACACGTGGTACAATGTCTAATCCCTTACTATGTAATATGTCGGAACCTATATTGAAAGTTATGTCGAATATGAGTATTCGATTGGCGGGTCGATCTGGGTATTAATCGTGTCTCGTCTCGGTATGCGGGATGCGGTATTTATAGAGTTCGCACTGTACTATATTGAAGGTGAACTTCGATATAAATGTCGAGAATGATCCCCGATATAGCTGGTCGTGAGCCTGGTGTGCAGTCGGCCCAATTCGGGAAATATTCCTATCATATGACCAACAGGATAATTAGGCAAACTATGTGAAGGGCCAGGTTCGTGAAGCTAAAAGGAAAAAAAAAAAAAGGAACTTTCACTTGGACCAAAAAAGAGACTTTAGGTAATTGGAAAGTCCAAAAAGAAAAATATGGCCTTAAAGAGGCAAGTCGAAGAGGAATGAAGCACATAAGAAAAGTTGTGGGAAGCCAGAAGACGGTCTTACCGCCAAGATGCAACTATTGTATACACGAGATCTGGTGGCCCTATTAGTTGCAAACTCTTAGCTACTCTTTTCTTGACTTGGCTTGCTACATCAGAAAGGGCGAACTTGAAAGCTAAATGAGATGTGGGCTTCCCTCAACCATTAAGCGATTTACTTAAAACAGATAGTTATAGGTAATCTGATCTGCAACTATCTTTTGACTTTGAAAATTGAGTAACCGATTGCCTTACTCTGGTGTACGAGAGAGTGAGCTATACCTCCCTCTTAATATGTGAATTGTGAAATTACATGGGTTACCTTACTCAATTTTACTTTTTATAAGGGTTAGTTTGTTAATCTAGCATATTACAGGGGTAATTGGCAAATAATAGTTAATTAATAGGGAATTGAGTTGTCATGAGAGACCTCTTGTCATTAGAACACTTTTGGCGGTTTCTGTTTATCGCTTTTTATACTTTTTTATTATAGTATTAGAAATTATTAAAACGAGATTCTTGAATTATTTTACTGTAATTAAAAAAATGATTACACCTGGTCCACAGATTATGGAGGACTGATTATGTTAATAATGTTGAGTTGTGTCCTTGAAGATTCGTGACTGTCGTCTTCATAGGATGATTGAATTTTATTTTTCACTCTCATTATGTGCTTTAAATTCTTGTTAGTCGTATGTGGTCAGCTGGAGTCTTCAACATGTTATCTTTTGGCAATATTAAAGTAATGATTGAATAAATAATTACCAATATCTTAACCTTCGGTAATCGAATATTAACTTTCAGTTTGAAAGACGATAAAGCGGGTCGGTTTCATCCGCGATGCCGATTTATCATATGCAATCTTCTTGGCTTCCGGAGAACATATGCGACCAACTCGACAAGTTGAATAGAGATTTCTTGTGGTCATCGGATATTGCGCAAAAAAAATTGCATCTTGTGGGTTGGGATCAAGTTACACAAAAGAAAGAGGATGGCGGCCTTGGTATCCGAACGAGCCGCTTATGCAACGAAAGCCTTTTGCCAAAATTGGCGTGGAAGGTGCTGGTGAAGGAACGGACAATCTGGAGCAGCCTTATTAATGCTAAATATCTTCGCAATAATTCCTTCCTTGATCACACACCGAAGGCCGGGGCAAGCGCAACATGGAAGGGTATCTCGAGGTGTCTACGTCTCATGGAACCCTTCATAAGATGGAAGATTGGGGACGGTAGAGCAGTCTCCTTTTGGTATGATAGATGGCTGGGCGAAGAAAGACTCTGCGAGAAAGTGGACCGCATTGATGTATCTGAAACAAAGCTGAAACTGTGCGACGTGGTTACCGAAGCTGTGGAGTGGAAATTGGACAATCTTTTGACCGTTATTCCGCCAAATATTGTGCAAGAAATAGAGGACTGTGGAGTGAAGTTAGGCGAAGGGGAGGACATAATACGCTGGAATGAAACGGGTAACGGTGTCTTTACTTGCCAATCCGCGTACCGCGCCTTTCAAACGAGATATGGGGCTGAACCGACGAGAAGAATTAATTGTCGTTGGATTTGGAAAGAAAAAATGGGGAATAAAATCCTCTACTTCTTTTGGCTCGCGATCCGGGGCAGGTTATGTACAAACCACTTAAGGAAAATTCGTAAAATATGCCTTTCTTCGGCATGTCCAGCGGGGGACTCTCATGACGAAACCGTTCTCCATCTGCTACGGTATTGTGAGACTGCGAAAAGGGTATGGAGCAGGCTTCTATCAGCACGGGACCAAAGGGAGTTCGAAAACACAGCTGATGCTAAATGGTTTTTTCGCAACCTAACGCACGATAATTTCGAATGCAAGGAAATTCCCCGCGTTCCGTGGTCTTATATTTTCGCTGCAACAACCTGGTGTCTTTGGAAGGCCAGAAATCAGCTGGTTTTTAGAGGGGAAAAGGAGAGTATTGATAGCATAATTTTTCATATTAAACTCCAGAGCACAGATTCGCTATTCACCTTCCAAAATGCTAAAAAGTCGAGGGAGGTTTGCTACCGGTGGTCAAAACCGAAGGCGGGGTGGTTTAAATTGAATGTTGACGGGAGTCTTTGCAAAAGCACCAATCAAGGAGCCGCGGGCGGGGTGCTAAGGTCGGATACGTGGGATTGGATTTGGGGATTCAAGGAGAAGCTCGCATCACCAACGATACAAGAAACAGAGTTGACGACTATTTGTAAAGGGCTGGAAATTGCATGGGGAAGACGCTACGAGAAGATTGTCGTCGAGACTGATTCACAAGAGTGTCACACCCTCGTGACGGGACTTAGCATGGACTCACCGCATATGGATTTGATCAATAAGTGTCGAGAGCTACTACGAAAACCGTGGGAGGTTGAGGTCAAATGGATCCCAAGAGAAGCTAACAGAGTTGCTGATTGTGTCGCTAAGTTGGACATTGGAGATAGGGAGCGGAGCGTGTTCTTGGATACGCCCCGCCGCGTGCGCTTCATCTCTTAGAGGCGGATATTAGTTAGATCTTTTATGTAATTCCTTTTAACCAAAAAAAAAAAAAAAAGAAAGACGATAAAGTACTAGTTTTTTTTTTTTGGATAAGAGGTAAAGTACTAGTTCCACCCCCCACGAAAAAATTCTCGAGTATATTACGTTAATATGTGTTGTTTGTAATTGGATATTACAGAGAATAAAATCAGTTTTGTATCAGATTCAGGTAGATGTTTAATTGTTTATAAACTGATGTTTGTCAATAGAAAAATTGAAAAATACTGCATATACTCTTGCTATAAATATTAGATATTTGATATAATATAACAGTATATAACTATATATACACATACTTCATGTATATTAAATTGTGGGGGTTTATTTATGTTAATAACAACATTTAGTTCTTAAATCATAGCTCTTGTTTAGGAGAGATTATTAAGGGCAACCGTTGTATGTGCATCTACTACCAATACACAGTGAGGATAAGGTGTTAGGTGGTTATTCCTACAATTTAGGAATGTTCTTTTAATCTCAACCATCGTTTGTACATATAGGCCTAGTTTGTTTCCCCGGAAAATGGGGGAAAAGGAAAAAAAAATAAGGAAAATGAGGGAAAACAAGGTTTTCCAGGAATTTTTTTTAGGGAAAATAGAATATTTTCCTTTCTTTTCCTGTGTTTGGCTCATAATGACTTTTCAGGGAAAATTCTTAAGTTTTTTTTGTATTTCTTATAATGTAACCTCTTAAAATTCATAATTATACTTTATACTTTGAAATATGCATTAAAGGCAAAAAAAGAAGTTATATTAATTTCGTTAATATTTTTATTTTTGAAGTTCTCCTTGAAACTACTTTATGTAAAATATCAATAACTTGCATAACTTTATTTCATACGTACTATTATAATTATCTTTAAATATATGTGTTATATATAATATAGTTAAAAAAGAAAAACTTGTGCAACGAAAATAAAAATAAAACTGAGATATTTACTTACCTTGTGTAGATGAAGAAGATTGATATGCATAATTAACAAGATACAATTTAGTTTATATAGAGACTAACAAACGAATATTTTGTATAAATTGGTGGGAAAACAAAACTTTTTAAATTTTTAGAAGAGATTGGGAAAGTTTTGATGAAATTTTCCCACCTTTTTTTGTAGGAAGTGAGATAAGATTTCACACGCCGGTTTTCCTCTCATTTCCAAGATTTTCCCTTATTTTCCTCTCTTTTCCAAGATTTCATTTCTTTTCCAGGAAAATCTTGAATTACCAAACAGTAGGAAAAAAAGATTTTCCTTCAAGATTTTTCTTTTCCCCTATTTTGTGGGAAACAAACATAGCGGATGTTCTACTTCTTGCTTAGAAGGCGAACGTGTGGTTTAATTAATGTTCCACACGGTATTACCGTAATCCATATTTACTTCGGTTTATATTTCTAAGTTCTAACTAATTATGATAATACACACATGTCGGTGATTAACTGAATATTTTATATCTTACATTAGCCCTTCATGTGTCAGATTAAGGCTTAATAAAGCTGTGAATCATTGTTCAAAAAAAGAAAGCTGTACATGTGGATTGTGGACTACACTAAAAAATTATTAGACCATAAGTTTTTGATGTATTCCTCTCTCTAAAGCTTCTTAAACCCAATTTCTGTTCATACAGAAACTTCCTACGTACGGAGAAGAGTTTAACCTAACGATATACTTTAGAGGATACCAAAACAAAATAAAAAGAATTAAATTGCAATAGATCTGGTTTTCATGAATCATGACGTACAAATTCTCTTTCTTTTGGATGCAAATATGAGTGAACTAGTCTGTGTAATTTTCTCAGCAGTTTACCCATCGTATGGTCCATTTCTCGCAGTTGAAAGGTAAGCTTTGTTAGTAGGTATCCCGTCGGTCCCCCCCCCCCCCCCGAATAATCTCGTGTTGAATAGTTACAATTCCTTACTTTAAACTTTTATAACCAGCTAAATAATCTTCTTATAATTTTTGCAGAGTTCTAACCCGTATAATCTCAAAAATAAGTCCTTTCTACGAAAACACTATGATTGAAATGTAGGCAAATCATTTCGTATATATAATATAATGTCCCCTCATGCAACGTAGCAAATAGAATAAAATGGAGAATTGCACTATATAAGTAAATGCTCCAAATATATTAAAATTGCATTATCTCAGTTAATAATTCAAAATATTAATTATTATATATGAAGTCTAAACCCAAAACTTGGTTGTTGCATTTATTTCATAATATACATCTCCAATAATATGTCATATCTCATCTGTGATACTTGAACTTATATTATTTATGTCGACTAGGTTTCATTTGGTACCTTACTTGAGTTTAGGTGAAGCTGGGAAGGAAAGGAGTTTGATTACGTAAACTAATTAATTAAACCAGCCGTGAATTTCGTTTATAGTATGAATCAATCAAACTCATGTTACATGTATATGATGCTGACACGTGGAAGGTAAGCAACATTATGTTGAGAAAGAGACACATGTCTTTTGTGGTCACCGACTGTGGCGTCAATCTAGGTCATGGGCCTCATGGCCAGAGTGGACGTTCTGGCGGTCGATTCCTATTTTGGGTAATAGTAACCACACTAGAAACTACAATACAAATATAATAATTGGTCATTGGAACTTATCGTATCTTATAAAAATAATTTGGTGTCATATACTTTCACTTTAGAAGGATATATTGTCACATTTATGGCTGTGATGTTAAACCAGTTCTATTTTAGGACTTCGGATAGTTTGTAACTGCACTTTTTGAGATTTATGGTAACTACATGAACTCGGTCATGCTATTTGGAAAGTCACAATAACGATCACTATTTTGAGGTTTTCAGAACTAGATTTTCAACCAATAACCCGGGTCTTGTCCTTGAATTGTGCACCAAAAACATGCTTTGAGTGTATGAAAGCAGTGAATTACCAGTAACTCAATTGATCGGCCTAACCATAGTTCGTAATTTTACAAGTGTCAGACGGTATTTATAGCCAACCCCCAAATAAACCAAAGACAAGGACTAGCCACTTGATCTACAAATATTGTTATTTGCAGATATATATAAAAGTATATATGTAGATACTTTATATGTTTTAAAAAAATATAGTATATTTAATTTATCTTATTAGTAATTTTTGGCATGACACTGAGAATACTCTACTTTTACTATATATATATATATATATATATATATATATGTACACGTAACATATTTTCCCAAAAAACTTTATGTCTAATGTTTCGTATACTTCGAAAACCCCTCTAGGTAAACACGCTCATGTGTCACCTCTATTTATGGTTGAGATGCTCAATCACAATTCGAGAGGAGGTCTGGTCAAATGTGCACGCATGCTTTCTAAACTACGGTCTGACGAATGGTGGGGGGAGTAGTGACATTTGGCTAGCTTGGAGAGCCCCTTCAACCTTCAAAAAGGACTTGGTCGACTGGGGGAGTTGTGGTTGCTCCGATGTTGTATTGGTTCTTATTCTCCTATTTTTCGCTTATCTCTTATATGTTATAGAGGTATTTATAGCTATGCATACCCCTTTTTGGTGACAAGTGTTGCTAGGCAAAAGTCAAGGGTTGAGTGTTGTTTATACGTGTCATTCGAGGCCTAGATAAGGTTGCGAAGTGTCGTGTATCTTATTAGGCGCCAATTTTTCACATGAGCATTAGTTCTTGATCGACCCATTTATGAATCTCTCACAAGGACCTCTATTGTGGCATCATGTTAATATTTGGGCCGGTCTACGCTCTCATCAGGCTGGACTATCTTTTGGGTCGTGTACTCCATCATATAGTCCTCTAGTTCTTAGTGCGTTTAGAGCATGTACTGAGGATTGTGCGATTGGGGTTGGTAATAAGTTTGGAGTGGTCTAGGCGTGTTGCTTCATAACGTTCTTACTTTTACTATAGGTATAAGTTGCGTCTGTCACCTTCGAGCGGCAAGCGCAATCCTTGACTATTGTTAAGACTTGATGCTTCTTAGTTAATGTGTCACATGTTTTCTATCGTTACATGCCCAACCAAGTGCTTTTGGGGTAGAAATCTTGAAGTGGTGCTACTTAGAGGTCTTTCATATTAGGCCTGCTATAAAACACTCCTTCGCACTTGTTGCCAAATTGAGAGCCTTCCTTGTTTTTCTTCTTCTTTGTTTTTGTTCAATCCTTGTGCGTAGTATGTCGTCAAATTTCTTGTAGTGTTTATGAGTACGGTGATGATGAAGTTGAATCGTAGTCTCAGGTGAGAGCTCATACTTTCTGTGCTTTTGTGTACTAGTTATAGCTAGAGTTACATCTCGAAAGAAAGTTGCGGGGTTTAATCAATATCTGGTGGTGACCGTGGAAGCGTAGAGCTTCTATTGGAGCAAGAAGTAGAAGGCTCTAGTGATATGAGATTATTCTCATGGGAAAAAGAAGTCGAAGAAGTCTCGAATCGCTTCCCCACATTCTCTAGTGGGGTGAGAAACAAATGACCGCTCATTGAAAAACCTCATTATGATGCCAAATTGCTTTAAATCGTGTGTAAATTGAAACAATTTGGCTATGACCTCGAAACCCTAGATGTCAAAGTCCCAAAGGTGGTGGAGCGAGCCAATCATTTGCCTAGGGGTTATGTTGTCTACCTTCCTTAAACTGAATCGAGGCTTCATGCTTTATCTTTTTTTTTCTATGTTGAGGTCCTTAGGATCCGTGGCCTTTCTCTAATGCAACTGACTCTCAGTGGGTAATGGACTTTGTTATGTTGTGTATTTAATAAAGCTCTTGCAGGACTAGCTTGTTCGCTAAACCTTTTTTGTTGCCATTTTTATCTTAAGTCATGTTACGAGGCAGCCAAACTTCTTTTTCTTCATTCCCCGATAACGTGATTGATTGTTGATTCGAGATGGGGTTAGATCCTACGGGTGGTGGAAAATGTCTTTTGCTTGTGAGTCTGAAAGACAAGAATGTTAATTGGCAAGTGAAAGCACCATCAATCCTACTTAAATGAAGAATGCTTTACAAAGATTGTTTTGGATCACATGGAGGCCAAGGTTTTTGTATATGGTTAATACAGAGGGCCTACCAACAATTCAAGAGCATGTGTTATTCGTCCTATGTAGTCGTTCGGGAGGAAATGTTCAAACTCCTCGATTTCAAGGACATAACGACTCGTGAAGATTTTTGAAAGTCATTTTCCTCATAATTTTCTTCATTTCCTTATCTTAGGTTCTTGCGTTGCGATTCACTATTTTTACTTGCTTATTTGTCGGACGTAGTGGGTCCTAACTCTAAAGACGTTAAGGAAGAGGGTACAACAAATGGGGCTTCGGAGCAAGTGTTTGAGCCCCCCTGTAGTGATAAAGCAAGGAACGTTATATATGCACGCCTTTCTCCAACTTTAGAAATTCTGGATTTACGTAGTGAGGAAGGGTTTCTAAGGATTTTTGTAAACCACCTAGTAGATATGTATCTTTATCTATATTGTTTCTCGAGGAATGCACCTAGCCCCCGTTAGTGAGTCTCTCATCTCTTTCACGATTAAACCTTTGCGCATGATCACAATATTGATACTGCTCTTGAGAACTCATTGATGGCCACACCACATTCTCCTCTCGAAATCTTTTTCGGGGGATCAAATTTGCTTGAATGCATCTGGAAGAACTCGAGTTAATGGATCTTTTGTTAGAGTTCTATTGTCTGACCCGAATAAAGGGGCAACAAGGGGGATGCGAGTCAGATGAAGATGTTGTGGTTGAGGATTTGGCGATTGACTCAGATCCAAGAAGACTCGCCTCATTTGTGCTTTTCGCGTGTGCTCCTTTTGAGGATCGTCTTGTTCTGCCCATTTCTACTGACGGGGGTGTCGTCGAGGCAAGAGTCACCTTGGCAGCTGATGAGTTTGTTTCTTATCATGATTGAAGATGGTGAAAGGGCTTATTTGATACAAATGGTATACAAAAAATGATAAACATGAAGCACTTTTGAGTCGTATAAGGTGGTGTTTATAAACTCTTAAAAAAAAGCTAAAATCAATTTTTAATCTAAATAAAACAATTTTATGGTGTTTGGTTCACAAGCTAAAATGGAAAAAAAAATACCTACACTACACATGAGCTTAACCGATATTTGGCCATCACAAAATGATAATTCTTGAAACTTTTTCATCTACTTATCTGGAGTGGCCTTTGACTAGTGTTGGGCTGAATGTATTTTGGGCCTCTGACTCTTTCACTTCTAAATGTCCTATCGGCCCTACCTCTTTGTCAGCCCATTGAGCGAGGCTTTGTTGCACCCAATTATGATTCAGAGCCGAGCTCTCATTTGTACCAGCCATGGGAGTTTTTTTTTTTTTTTTTTTTTTTTTTTTTTTTTTTTATCAACGCCATCAGGGTGTTTAGACTTTAGTGCTCTGCTTGAAATATTGGGTATCAATTATATACATACTGAATATGATTGGAATAATGTTTGTAAGTTGGAATTGTTCAATGTTAGTTCATAATATTATTCACGTGATTGCTCAAGTCGGTGAGATAATCTTTTTGTAGCTTTCCTTGTCGCCTCTTGTATTCCCTTTGTTACAAATTTGGCTCGAACAAATGTCACACACACACACACACACATCACATGTGAACACTTATTATCAGTAAATACTTATTATCTGTAAATACTTATTATCTGTAAATCAAGCCAATTGTGAATGGAAGCAACAATACACTAAAATAGTACATTAAAACCAAAAACAAGAACAAACCTCTCTCACACAAATTAAATATGATACACAACCTTAATTGCAACACTCTTATAACGTTTGCCTAATCTCGTTAACAACGTTAGCAAATAGCACACCCTACCAAACTAAATACTGAGAAAATGAACCCAAAATTGGAGTCCGGAACAATAGCACATGGCGGTTGATGCTGTCCCTCAAAATAAAGCAAGCCAGCAAATCACTAATAGTCACAACTCACGCTACCTTTTTTTCCCCACTGCACATGCATCCATTGCTGTCTTTCCCCACACACTACATCCCTTTTTTTTGTGCCTTTCATATCCATATTCTCTCTAATCAGTTAACTTTACAAACACGCACAGCATATCTCACCACATTATTGAAGTTTGACACTAAAAGACTATAGGTAATGGGGCATATATCAACGTGTAAGAATCGAATAAAACGTCGTTCTTGATTTAGTAACTAAACGATGATTAAGGAGGGTAGGAAGGGAATATCGGGCGTGGTAATGGTAGCGGTAGTAGGAATGGATGATGTCGTGGGGAGGGCGCATTGAGAATGTCTATCGCAAGTGATCAAGTGGTCGTTGGTGAGGCCGGCCGCCTGCATGAACGAGTGTATGACGGTGGGACCGACTAGTCGGAAGCCCTTCTTCACCATATCTTTGCTTATGGATTCCGACTTCGATGTCTTGGCTGGAATCTTTTGAGACCACTTGTATTGCGTATGAATAGGCTTGTTGTTGACAAATCCCCACAAGTAGTTGTCGAATGATCCGAATTTCTTCTGTATCTGTTAATAATAAAAATGTAGGAACTATTAAGTTATTGCAAATGTAATTCTCATTGAAGATACTAACAACATGGTTACTAAACAAACCTCGAGGATCCTCTTTGAGTTGTCCACCACGCCCCGGACTTGGCTCAACTCGATACCACAATCGATACTTATCGCGCTCATTTTCTTTTCGTTGAATTTGGAAACCATTAGCGGATCAAATCCGGAGAATGCATCTCGAAGACTTTCTCTTTTCCTCAAGACCGAAGTCCAATCTGATCCCACTTGTGCACCAGTCAATACCAGCAATTCAAACAGCATGCTGTAATCAGAATCAAAAACAAAAATACTAGTCGTCAGTTAATTAATTATGCGCAACACTTAGTCGATAGATTAAGCGTGAAATCGTAAAACAACATACTTATCATCATGAACAGGCACTCCCCATTCTTCGTCGTGGTACGCCACATAGATCGGATCTGCAGCATTTCATATATAAACTAGTTCAATACAACAAGTCCAATACATATATGTAGATAGTACTTAAAATAACGTAACGGGTCGTTATACGATACCTGAATTAACAGTGATGAATCTGCATCTCTTTTCCATCATAGGAACAGAGTTTTTAACATCGTAATCGTTATG
This sequence comes from Linaria vulgaris, assembly GCA_948329865.1. NCBI lineage: Eukaryota > Viridiplantae > Streptophyta > Magnoliopsida > Lamiales > Plantaginaceae > Linaria > Linaria vulgaris. The sequence goes on from OX415252.1 coordinate 110,419,820, forward strand.
AATATGATTCGACTTGGTCGTGGTGGTGGTGGTGGTGGTGCTGCTGCTGTAGGTCCTTCCATAATGAGCTATGCGCATTTTTCTTTGCTCCTGCAAGGTGGCCACATGTTCTCTTCTGGCAGCCGCTATGCTTCCCGGTGCCTCCACAATAATAGAGGAAGAGTAATTCAAGCATCGGTGATCCATGGATTTCGACTTCTTTAGCACAGCTTTGGAACTATTGGTAGGCGAGATTGGTTTAACGGTAGTAGTGGTGGTAGGTAATGCGGATTGGACGTGATGATTACTTCTCTTGATGGGCGGAAGAAGTACTCGAGGCGATTTGAGCCTGCTACTTGGAGAAGCAGGAGGCGTAGTAATAGTAGTAGTAGTAGTACCAACAATGCAATCATCTTGACCAACAGTGGTGGTTGTAATAGGGATCCTACTATTCATGGAGTTGCGCCTCTCGAGTAGCGGGATGCGGTTGCAGTTAGGCGCCAGGACGCGGCGCCTATTCATATGGATATTAGTAGTTGTTGTTGTGGTGGTGGTGGTGCTATCTTGCTTCAGTTTTGTGTTTGATGAACACATGATTCTTTGTATAATTTGCACTTAATAACTTACCTTTGATTTTGAGATTTGAGAAGAGTGTTGATTGTTGTGATAATTGGTTTGGAGTATAGGTGATGGCAAAATGGGGTTTATATTTATAAAAGGGAATGGGTGTGGGGTCTGATTAGTATGCGGATAAGCTGTTTCTGAAAGAAGGTCACATGGGGTGCCCATATAGTTGATGTGCACCATTGCCATGCATCACCCACTTCCTTGTGTTTAACTAGTACTACAAAGAACAAAGGCCACCATAACTACAGTTAAGGGATATGAGATGAGATGACAATTGACACATACACATTTACCATTATGCCTTGCAGCTATGATCCCATTTTGCATTGATTTTGGTAGAGGAAGTTACATTGTGTTCAATTATTATAGTTATTAAAAAACAGAGTTCTAGTGAAGTCAGTTAAAGATGCTAATTTTCTTGTGCGGTCAAATTGTTATATGTTATTAGCTCATTTTCACCCATACGATATCGCTAACAAAAGCCAAGATCACTCCTCAAAGGATACGGAATAAAGTTCAAGAATTAATAATAAAGAATAATCAATCTTATTCGCTCTGGAGTTTGGAGATCAGGACCATAACTGAAAAGCGTTACTTTTGTAATTTAATAAGTTTTAGCAGGTATTGAAGACTTGATAATTTATTAGTTAGTAGCAGATCAAAGGATGTTACTTTTTCCTACTCCATCTGACATTTGATACACCAACTCCACCCTTATTCAGTTAATACAGTTGGCAAAGCATTATATCGTTTTTTTCCCTGTAAATATATTCCTCAAAAAGCACTGCAATATCTGTACCTTGAATTGCACGCATCAAGATTTTAACAATTGCTGAGAATATATGGATCAAAAGAAATTCCCAGCTTTAATTTAACAAAAGGATAAGGTCTGAAATTCTGGTAAATGTTTATTCCTGCAGCTGCAAAACAGCAGAACTGGTCAGAACTTTCACGCGTAAAAATCATGGTGCAATATTATTTAGGTATTTTACTTTCAGTTATATATATTGAAACTTGGATCAAATCCCACCCTGAAAATATATTGTATGAATACTAGGGAAAACGGTAATGTACTCCGTGAATAAGGATACATACACCATGTAAAAATTAAAATATTAGAAATATGTAAGAAGATAAAAAAAAGGATACGGTATCATGATTCAGGAGATATGGTCAAGATATGGCTCAAGGAAGTATTTGGTACGTTTATAATTAGCATACGACCAGCCTTAATATTGTTACTTATTTTTCAAACTTTCAAATTAAAAATCATAATGCTGAAATAACAACCACTATCTATTTATCCGCATCGACAAAACATTCGACGCGCTTCTACTTTTTAGCCGATCGAAATATGTAAAATCGAAACTTTAATCCATGCCCATTGCAAGTGTTATAAGGGGAAAAATATTCGTTTGGTCCCATAAGTTGGCACCCTCATGCATTTAGTCCCGTAAGTTGGCACCCCACGCAATTGGTCCCGTAAGTTGGTAAAAGTACTCAATTTTAGTCCCGTAAGTTGGCACCCCACGCAATTTTAGTCACGTAAGTTGGCACCCCACGCAATTGGTCCCGTAAGTTGGCACCCCACTCAATTTTAGTCTCGTAAGTTGGCACCCCACACAATTTTAAGTTCATGTGTAACGTTTTGAAGTTTAAAATATTGTTTATAATTTCCAATTTTTTTAATTAATTGATTACATGGCGTCTAGGTGGCATGCCATGTAATTATGTATTTTTTTTGGTCAAAATCCCTAAGTTTTGAGTCAAACCGATGAACAAATCAGCAAAATCCGATGACTTTATTGAGCTCAGGCGGAGGTGGGACTAAAATTGAGTATTTTTACTAACTTACGGGACCAATTGCGTGGGGGTGTCAACTTACGGGACTAAAATTGAGTATGTTTACCAACTTACGGGACCAATTGCGTGGGGGTGCCAACTTACGAGACTAAAATTGCGTGGGGTGCCAACTTACGAGACCAAATACGTGAGGGTGTCAACTTATGGGACCAAACGAATTGTTTTCCCCTGTTATAAGCGAAACATTTTACTATCACAAGTTGGACTTTGAAGTCGACCTTGAAACGTATTGATTTGTTAATAACGTGTTCAATTAATCATGTCTCGATTAATCACAATAAGCAACGTTCATAGCACATGCTCCAACTACACAATATTTGGATAAAGGGAAGAGACAACCCATGTGGTGATTACACCAACATAATGGCATCAATAATCAATCATGTGAGGCATCCACAAGACAAATACAAGGCAACACACATGATTGATTAGTACAGGACGTGTGTATACATTCTCGTAGTTGTACTAAGACTATTTCCTAATTATAAAGGCAAGTTCGTAGTTCGTACAAGATATACATACACCCGGTTTGTCTAATAAGATGCATCTTCCTTCCTGCCTTCTTGGTGTGTCATAACCACGCGTGGGGTCTCTGGACCCTTCAATAATTAATATAAGAATCGAATAATGATCTATATTTCATAATTCGGGAATTTTGCACCGGACGTCCTTTATGTTAACCACTTTTCAAAGAAGGTCCTGTATGTTGACATGTTGCAAAAAGAGTCATGTATGTTGGCATCATTTGTAATTTTCGTCCTATATGTTGACATTAACAGAAAACGTCCTATATGTTGACATCATTTGTAATTTTCGTCCTATATGTTGACATTAACAGAAAACGTCCTATTTGCATTTTAATCCCTAAATAATTTATATAATTACACTCACACTTAAAAATTTAAAAATTTCAACAAACTTAATTGCATTCAACAACCCGGTTTGTCTAATAAGATGCATCTTCCTTCCTGCCTTCTTGGTGTGTCATAACCACGCGTGGGGTCTCTGGACCCTTCAATAATTAATATAAGAATCGAATAATGATCTATATTTCATAATTCGGGAATTTTGCACCGGACGTCCTTTATGTTAACCACTTTTCAAAGAAGGTCCTGTATGTTGACATGTTGCAAAAAGAGTCATGTATGTTGGCATCATTTGTAATTTTCGTCCTATATGTTGACATTAACAGAAAACGTCCTATATGTTGACATCATTTGTAATTTTCGTCCTATATGTTGACATTAACAGAAAACGTCCTATTTGCATTTTAATCCCTAAATAATTTATATAATTACACTCACACTTAAAAATTTAAAAATTTCAACAAACTTAATTGCATTCAACAACCCGGTTTGTCTAATAAGATGCATCTTCCTTCCTGCCTTCTTGGTGTGTCATAACCACGCGTGGGGTCTCTGGACCCTTCAATAATTAATATAAGAATCGAATAATGATCTATATTTCATAATTCTATGAGAATAAATTTTCTAGGGGTGGCGTAATAATTTTCTTGGATGACCATATGCACTCCGTGTGATTGTCCTATTATATGGAATGATCATTAAGTTGTTTTTCATTGAAAATTTATACAACCAACTAATAATTCATTTTAAATTTAGAGAAATTAAATTTACAGATAATCAAAATTCTAAGAGATAGAAGAAAAAACAACAACAATACATTGCTATTATCGCATGGCAACCAGATGGCTATTGTTTTAATAATAATTCGTCTAGGTTACACGATATGCAATGAAAATACAAGTGGGTCGAATTACACTAAATTATGGTAATCTAAGTGATAATAGGCTAACTTAGTCCGAAACATACCAAATACACAATGGATACAAGAGTAATCCTCACAATGTGTCGAAAACTATTTCTATCGAAACTCGCTCTGTGCTGAAACTGAAGCTTTTCCAAATCGGTACATGTCGAAATGGGAACTGGTCAAAACTGGGCTGATCCAACAATCAAAGTTTCTTCTCGAACGCCGTCTAGAATGATGTCTCGAATAAAAACTTTCGATAGAGGAGCTGAGGGGTAAGGTGTGGTATGATGACGTGAGTTATCTTCGAGATTGGGGGTACTTATAGTCCTTGGGATGCAAGATCACTTTTTTGGATTTTCCTGATGTATTAAAAGTTTGGTGTCTCAAAATGAACTTTGGAGACATTTATAACATTATCTCGAAATATAGTTCTTATATTTCTCACTAAGCTCTTTCTGGGCCGGTCAGGCCAATTTCGTGTTACTTGGGCCATCCAAAAAAGTTCCTATCAGCTACCATTATATTTGAGATGTTTAGGAGGTCAACCTATCATACCCTACCCATGCCCGATCCAAATGTGGATCGAGTTGGGTTGGGTCAGACTGGGTACATATATCTGAGTCCAACCCGGCCTCGACCGGTTAAACTTTTTAAGGAAAATTTAACGCTACAAAAAGTTTATTACTAGAATTGCAAAAGTTCAAAGAGTACATGAAATGTGAATCCAAATGTCCTTTATTGAAATGCTAAATGTTACTATTTTCGACCTTTTGTTCATTTTTACTTTGTATAGTCTACCCCAGTTTACTGGGATTAGAGGCGTGATTGTAGTAGTAGTTCATTTTCACTTTATTGTGGATTGAATTTGTCGTCATTTTGTTGATAATAGCGCCTACGCAATGTTTTTAGTGCCAAAATTTTCTGCTTAATTAGTCTTGGTCTAAATAGTGGGACGAGCCCAAGCATAGAATTTGGGCTCGATGTCGGCTTTTTTCTCAATTTCGATTGACCCAGTTAGTATTCATCTTTAGTTACCATCCCCACTATAGTGATCAAGTTGTATTGTTGTTGAAGATGAATAGGTGATCACTTAAAATAACTTGTTGCACGACTTGGATCGCACAAATGCCACCACTTGCAAGACTCGGTTATGTTTCATATGGACGATGTGCATGACTCAAGTCACATAACACTAAGTATCAATATGACGAGGTCATGTGGTCCAACCCCCCACGAGTAATTATTTATCGTAATAAAATAATGAGTTGAAAAATGTGCTATACGCCCTTGAGCTATGATGTTATGTAATAGTCAGATGAAAAAAACACAAAACTATTCTCTTAAATTATTTCAACCCATTGATTTTTAATGAATCGTTGCACGACATCTAGCAATAGTTGCATATCTCATCAAATAATTTTCATGATGAAGGTTAATTTATTTTTATATAAATTTACTTTTAGAATTATCTCTGTTTCTCATGTAACAAATGCATGTTATATTTTCTCGGTTACTTACATCAATTTGGCAATTCATTTAATTTTAAGTTTTGAGAAAGACGTTTTTGCCTTTCTAATTCTATATATCAATATCTGTAAAGACGAGAATGTTAGACGAGGCATCTAAGGTATTTTAGAATTGTGTTGTTTTTCTAATAAAGAATAATTAAGTAGAACTCCAGATTAAATAAATTAAAAATCCCAAAATTTAATAGCATAAATAGGTAGCTGGTCTTTGAAAAACTTTTATAAAAAGTAGAAGTTTATACTTCTAAAAATAAAGCTCTTTACAATTCACAAATAAAACTCCAGGTGTTATAAAAATCATCTTAGAAGATGTAAAATTCAAACTAATTATTTTACTTTCAAGATTAGCAATCACAAACTCCGAGTATTTTCAGACAAGCTTGTGGGTCGTGGTAATTTTTAGTTTATGAAGATTTCTCTTGCAAAGCTTGAGTTTTTGAAATAATTCTAATAAATCTATAATTCAAGGAATAGATTATAGATTTTAAGGGCATCAGTTAAACCAAGCAATTATTGGCCGTTGCAGATTACTGGGGCCTCCCTATTGCGCGTATCCTTCCTATTAGGTTTTCATTCAACAAGGTCCCAGCCTTGATTAATTGTTTTTAATGTTTAACTCATATTATGCAAATTAACTACTACTTGTTGCTCTATGAACAATGATTGGATGTAAAATATTCTTCCAAAATCAATACTGCAAATTATTTTCGAAGTACCCCAAGTGCAACTAAAGGAATATTTGCCATGTTCGCGCACTCAAATTGAAACCGTACCAAACCAAGATATAGTAATTATGTATTTTCATTCTCAAGTTATAAAGTATATATATCCACCGATAATTAAGGTTGTCACATGGTAGTACCTAAAGGGTTACAAGCCCCTAATCAGAACGCATTACCAGTTTCGGAGCAAAATTAGCCATTGGCCTAGCTAAAAAATTATCATATGAGTTATTTGAGTGTAAAACGACTTTTCGTGTTTCCAATTAGACTTTTGTATTTGAATGAACTAAGCAACGCCTTTCTGTCTCGATATATAACATGCATGGTTTTCATGCTATTTGTACTAAGTTTCAAATATTATAACTTTATGCGTTTAATTAATTACTAAGCAATACAATAGTATGTAATTTAAGAAAAAAAGTTATGTTATTGTACTTATTATTATGACTCAATTGAACACAATGTTTTGGCCATTACCGGTTTACAACGAACTTTGAAGCATTAAAAGATTTAAAGTTTGTATATATTTCATCGTGGGTGACTTCAACTTTCAAATTCTTGTCAATTTTATTTTCTCTTAGGATACGTTTGTTTCAAGAAATATAGGGAAAAGGCAAAAATACTGGTAAAAACTTTATTTTAATTTCCGACTATTTTTGGGAGCACGAAATTGTTTTCTAAATGGTTTCCCGTTTCCCCCACAACTTTTGTAGACTAAATGTAGTTTGCTACTTGCTCCCATTTCTTTTTGTTGTGTACATAGTTAAGGTTATTATTTGAGCATTCAAAGAGTTATGAGTACGAATGGTTTCTTTCGTTTTCAGGAAAGAAGAAAAAATAAATAAAATGATCATAGTCTAAGTGATTTTCTAGGGGTTTTTTGTCATTTAATACATCAAGTTTTTTTCTTATAAGAAAGAAAAGAAAAAAAGATTCGAGTAGTATGCTTAAATGGTGTTTGCAAACTCTTAAAAAAAGCTAAAATCAGCTTTTACTCAAAATAAATCACTTTTATGGTGTTTGATTCACAAGCTAAAATGAAAAAAAATACATTTTTAAGCTAATAACTGCCACAATCTAGAAGTTGGTGTCCCCCTGCTTTTAGTTTGTGTTAGTTATTTCCACTTTCCAGTGTTATTTCTTACAGCTTTTTTAACTTATAATTTTTTTTTTGCAAACACCACCAACTTATGACTTGTAAAAAATTATACAGCTTAAGCTTAAATTAAGAGATTGTGATTTTAGAGAAGAGTTTGCAAACACCACCTTAATCTCATAAACTCGCGTCCGCCAACTCAAATATATTTTTTTTATAGTAAAGTTGAATAACATTAATTATGAAAATAAGTTACAAATGTTTATGATTGACGAGCCGCCATCACAAAAGCAACGAAGGGGAATATTGTCATTCGTAAAAACAGACGACGAATGGTTTAAAAAAGCCCATCGGGCGAGGTTGTGAGCCGCTTGGTTTCTATTTCGGTGAACATGTTTGAATTTCCACCGCGGCCAAACACTCCAAATTTTTTTGATAGCAACAACAATAGAAAAAATCGCCCATGGAATGTCTTCAGAAAGGGAAGTGATAGCAATAGTGAGGTTTAAGCAATATGTTTCAATAATTGCATGATGGATTTTTGCCGAATTGAGGAAGTGACATGCTTGTAACACGGCTAACGCCCTCAGCAACTATTGGGGAAGCACAAAGTCTCTGTTTGGCTGATGCATAAAGACTTGTTCATTGAGAGTTGCGCAAGATACATGGAATGTTGCATCACAATTGATTGTTGTCCATCCTTCTTTTGGTTTCTTCCATGGAAGAGCAGGTGTTGTAAGGATTTCCAATCTCTTGATTTTTTGGCAGTTCCAGTGTTCCGAAGCACGAGATTCAGTCCTATGAAGCATATCCTGAAACGAAGGAGAAATGAGTCCATGGATATATAAGTTCATGTTCATCGAGATCTTCGCAATAACAACACAAAAAGCAATAAGAAACTCTTCTCCAGTATCATTCGAATTAAAGAAATTCCCCGTATTACAAAGCAACAAAAGTGAGCAATCATTTGATACACTAATCCTTAAATGGATACAGGTTTAATTTTCACTTGGAGTGAAGCCAAATCTGTATAGTAAGGTTGGATCGAATAAATAAGTGCTCGAGAGTTTTCTCTTCACAATTACAAATAGGACAAGTGATATCCTGGATGGAAAAAATGCTTTTAAGTTTATTTCTAGTTGGAAGAGCATTGTGCATTAATTTCCATAGGAGGAGTTTGTGTCTATTATGAAGACGAGCATTCCAAATTTTGTTAAAAAAGGATACTGTGTGAAGGATTAACCGACGGAAATCGATGAGATGTAGGCACTCTTGGTGGAGAATTTCCCTGACTTGGAGGGTATCCAAAGAGGCGATGGGCTCAAGTCATCAGGGGGAATCTGGATTTTGAGTATTTCTGAAACTGTTTCATAGTTAAAGATGGTCAAAGATGGATTGGAGTTCTTGATGTTTACAAAAAGGACCAATAGGATCAATAAAACTCTTGACCAGATTATGGTTGTGGTTCAAAGGGTTATTTGGATATTTTGGAGTGGGAATGAATCCTGGCAAGGTTGGGATCCATGGCTGATGAAAAGTAATGATTGTGGAGTTTTTCAAGGTTGGGAGGCAGAATCCCTTTTTGATAATGTCTCTAGTATGCATAATATCCTGCCAAATCCAAGAGCAATTGTTAGCGTTGATTGAAGATAGAAAATATCACTACCTCAGAGATACTTGGTGCGAAGAATCTTAGCCTAAAGACTTTGGTTATTTGAGGCAATCTTCCAAGCTAGCTTAGAAAGTAAGGCACAATTAAAATCATGCATGCGACGAAATCAAGACCACCTTTAGCCTTAGGGGCGCAAAGATTTACCCAAGCAATAAGAGCCAAAAAATTATCGTTATCATTTTCACCCCACCAAAACTTACGAAAAATAGCATCAAGCTTGTTGCAAATAGAGATAGGCATAAAGAAAGTGGACATAGTATAAATAGATTTGCATTGCGCCACCGATTTAATTAAAACAATTCTCCCCGCTTGAGACAGATTAATTTGTTTCCAAGATGAAAACTTTTTTGCAAAGGAGGGAATAAGATCAAGAAAGGCATCTTTACAAGATTTAGATTTGCAAAAAGTAAGACCCAAATGAATGGCTTTATGATTACATTCCAACATGCTCAAAGAATTCAAGATATCAACTTGGTTCGAGTCTAAAGTGTTATGACTAAAATGTATAAAAGATTTAGTGAAGTTAACACGTTGACTAGACCAAAGGCAACAAATATCAAGGCAATTTTTAATAGTATTAGCATTTTGCACGGTTGCCTTCCCAAGAATGACCAAGCCGTCGGTAAACATAAGATGAGATATAGGAGGACAAGTTCTAGAGATTTTGATAAGCTTTAACATCCCATTTTGTTCTTGAACAAAAAGTAATAGTGTTCCGTTTAATATGTTTAATACCATCTTGTTGACGTGGTTTAATTAGACCCAAACTAACCATTCCTAAATGATAGATTTAATATATATTTTCTGCTATTAATAAACAACCTATTCCGATTCGGGTGTAATTCATAATAGAGTAGAAATAAGGTTATGTTGGAGTTCTATGAGTCTTTAAATTATAATACAACGAGTTTATAACAACAATAATTAAAAATGGTTAGAAAGAAATCCTTCCGAAACTTCCAATTATTAGAAATTAATTATGTTCAAATCATATCAAACCACACACACACATATATATATATATATATATTCTCGTTTATAATTATTTGTTCTTGTGTAAATTGTGCCATTATTTAATGAAACTCTTTCCTTTCCGAGAGGATTAATGAATAATGATCCCATATACTTTTGTTCTTCTTTAACTTTCATTGCAAAAATGGTCATCAAAATTTTGTTTTCAACGTCATTTTTTATTAGCATGAATTTTGAATAAATCAATTAATTTGGCAGCGATATTTCATGCTTTGACAATATCGTCGCCCTATTACTAAGTCATATATTAAAAATGGTCTTAGTAAAACTCTCCTAATCACTCATTTTTATTTACAACCGCTAGTTGGGAATTGGGATATTGCATAAACTAGTGTACTAAATATAAAGAAGAACCACAATTTCATGTGAGTCTATGATGCAGGAACACCGACATGGCGAGACAATTTTCTTTTAAAGAGGTGTCTGACACGGTGACAAATACTCTAACACCACATATGTGAGTTTTTGAAGTGTTTGTGCATCACAATTGTAAGTATTTACCAAATAAAATGTCTAGAGATAATCGATGTGAAAACCCATGTTAATGTATGGACTGTATAGCCATGAGCTTATATTTCCGGGTATAACATTATTTGAATGGTTCGTACATTTATTAAGGATTTCTACACATTTGGCTTGACTGACTATTAAGCATTACTCTTAAAAAAAAACAAAAACTTGACTATTAAGCACGTCATTTAATAAACTTGATTATCCAAAATATTTGTTTAAAAAAGTAAAAAACCAATCAACTTTTTATTGGTTTCTAAAAAGGCCCTTCGAATTCAGCCCAATAATGAGTTGGAGTCCAAAACAATTAATACTTCTCTAAGAAAAGTGACCCAGTGTAGGCCATAATCGTCTATTTATTAAAGTTTCAATAAACCCAGTTATGCCAAGCCTTTAAAGTGCTTCTGCATTGACCAAGGCACCAAGCCAAGCCTCAGTTAATTTCCTTTGCTACCCAAATTGAACTATTACCACTTTTAACAAATTTATTTTGAATTTGCTTCATTCGCCCGTTATAATGCACCAACACTTCAAAACACTACACTATTCCATGTCATATCGTATATCTTGTTAGTGTGTCCGATATTGTTTCAAATTCACCTTTAACAGAATATCTTCTAACTGATTATGTCACTGTGTACGTGTCATATCGTATCTGTGTCGCCATGTCAATGTGTCTGCATCATAGTTGAGTAGTAGTTTTATTTGTAAAACACTTAATAATATAATGCATTATGCATATATAGCGTTTTTGTCATTATCCTGAAGCAAACATGTCTAGTGAAATCTCTATATGCAAACTTGTCAACAATGTATACTCATACGTTTATGAACCAAAAGTTGAAGGAAACATTTTTTGGAAAACTGAACAAAATACCACAGAATCAAACATGTCACAAGAATCATCAGTAAGTTTAAATGTATATAACTTGAAATAGTATAATAAACGTTACAAAAAATTGTAGCGGCAGTTAACAAAAAGAAGGGATACAAACACATAAGAATCATTGATAATAACAACTCTTAGTAGTTAAACAACAATCATTTGTTGACGCAGTTGCACTTGAGTCGAACTTCACCATTCTCATCAGCTAAGTAGTCCTGAATGTTACCGAGCTTGATCATAGACGCGGCGAACTGATGATCGAACATGTTGGGCTGCGAAGCAAGCGCAGACACCAACGGTGCGGTCCTGGAGTCCGAAGCCAGCAGTTGATCAGTCGACAAGAGCCCCATTTTCTTCTGAAGATTCTTGTAGTACTGGACGTCGAGCACATTGGGCGTGACTGCGTCTAGGCTCACGAGCTCCGAAGCCCACCTACACTTCCTTTTCAAGAAGTTAAGGTACCTCATATCGATGGACAAATCGGGTAGGTGCGTTCCTTTGTAGTTGAACAGCCTCTCTTGCAGAGCCCCGCACTTCGTTTTGCCAATGCTGTGTGCGCCAGAGAGCACAACTAAGTCCAGCAGGTTGAGACCCTTCGACTGGAAGAATTCGATCAAGTCGGTTATGCTCTCCTTCCCCATTGGGACGGATTCGGCCTCTTTTGCATAAGAATACTTCCCGTCTTTTCTGCCGTAAGGCACATCCCAGTAGGTTCCTCCCACTAGGACAGTGGCATCTCTGGCCACCACGGTCAGGATGTCAGCACACGAGACTATCTTGGGGCAGAGTTTTTCAACCTCGGCCTTGATGTCCTCGATCACTTCGAATCCTCTTAGTGTATCGCTTGCTTTGGCGCTTCTCTCGCTTCCTTCGTGGTCTAGTAGAACTGAAGCATCACAACCCTATATCCATATCACAACAGCGTTAATAAGTTATAGTTATTAGAATTTAGATCTCTTATATTTTTCTCTACAACGCCAAGTGAACAAACAAAAGTCAAAGATCATTTCCAAGAGATGTGAGATAAAATTCAAGAATAATTAAAATAAATAGAGATTATCATATGACATTATGAAACATACCCTAACAGCGCAGTCGTGGAAGTGGAGCTTGATGAGAGCGGGAGCAAGCGTGGAGTCGTTTTTGCACCACTCGTGAAGCTTGGTGCTGATGATCTTTTCCAGTTGTGGGCAGCTGGTGTCGTAGTAAGACGAACTCAGAGGATCGTCGTACTCGTACTCGTTTCCTTGCACTGCCACTGCCATCATCAACGTCAAAACTACTGCATATATCATCATGCCACGCTCCATTTTGCTCTTTTCTTTCTTTGTCTATTAGTACTAGGGAATACTAATAATCTGTAAGTGTGTGGTTTTTTAAATGGATTGTGTTAATGGCTATATATAGCTAAATCCAAGCAGAATTAATAAGTGGTGGCGCACACCTTTAACATGAAGATTGTACAGAAATATACGACGTGCAGACCATGTATGCATCTAAAGCTGCTAACTACTAACGTTATTTCTTTAAGTAATGATATTGTGGTACACCAACAACAGGAAAAGTCTTAAATTGGAGACGTGCCGATTATTATATAACATTGATTAATTAGTGGTCAACGGCCCTGCCACTTATTCTAAGTAGATCATTGTTTCTGAACATTATAATATTGTGAGGAGTATTATGGTGTCACTGGATTATTAGGTAACACACTCTATTTATGTAAACATATTTCATCTTTATCATTCATCTAACACTACTCATTCTCTCCTTCAATTCTTTAACATTGCATAATAGTTACATGTAAGTTGATATTTCCTAGAAATTTACTATTAAGGATAACAACTGAATGCAGAAAACTCTCTTGAAATCATGAGAAGAATTCTCAAATATATCAATCTTTCTGATGTACAAAAACATAGTGATAACATTCACCTTATACAATGCAGTCTTGAATGATCAAGTCATCAATGGATCGTAGTAGTGAAGGATAAAAGAGAGTACAATGTAACAAAAGACACGATTTGGGAAATGATTTTTGAAGCTTGTTGGCAGCATGATTCGATGTTAATGGTTACTTTCATATTCGTCCTCTACATATTCTCTTTATCCGGTTTTATACTACTCCAAGTTTTCAGAGCACAGAAACAGCAATCTATCTTTGTTCTTATTCCTCTTCTCCTCGTACAGGGGTCCCCGACTCCTCGACTCACTAATACATAGACTCTTTTACCAGGGTAGTTCTATCTTAGCAACAAATGTAAATGTATAAATAATTGTAGCTACAATGTCTATATTAGGCCTATTTCCTTCTACTAAATCGTGCTTACATATTAAGGCACCACTTGAACTGGCAAAAAACTCACTTGAAAGTAGTTGATGATCCTGAATGGGTTGAGTCAGATTAGCCGAAGAAGAAAGAACAATGTAGTCTCATTTTCTGGAAAGCACTTTAGAGCTTCTGATGAAACTAGACCCCCTAACCTTCTTAACATTTTGATTCAGCATCAATTGCCTTAATCTCTCTGCTTCACTCCACTTGCCGCTCAAAACGTACAAATCAGAGATAAGTGAGTAAATCCCTCCATCATTCTCTGGCTTCACCATCCTCATCACGTCATCAATAACCTTCTCAGCCATCTCAAACTGTCGGTGCAACTTACAAGACGACAAGAATGAACCCCATACTACCACATTCGGCTCAAATGGCATCGTTTGAATGACCTCATACGCTTCTCCCAATATCCCCATCTTACCAAACAAATCGACCATACATCCGTAGTGTTGAATTCGCGGCCTAAGCCCATGTACCTCAATCATCTTAAAATATCTACGGCCCTCGTCCACTAACCCTGCTTGCACACAAGCAGTCAGCACTCCTGTAAAAGTCAACTCATTGGGCTTCACACCCTCTCTGCTCATCTTCTCAAAGATCATCAGCGCTTCTTTCCCATAGCCATGTTGAGCAGCACCAGAAATTAAAGCCGTCCACGCCACCACATTCTTGTCCTTCATCATGTCGAAAATCAAGCAAGCATTCTTCATAAGTCCGCACTTTGCATACATATCCACTAAACAAGTACCCCACTCCACATTCAACTCCCACTTGTTCTTAAAAGCAAACCCATGTATCGATTTCCCCAAAGGCAACCCAGCCGACCCCATCTGCCCGCACCCGGATGAAATGGCACCCAAAGTCAGCTGATCCGGTTTTAATCCTTCCCCAATCGCCAACATCTCACGAAAGAGCGCCAAACCTTGGCCCCACATGGCTTTATCCATATACGCCGCGATCATCGCAGACCACGAAGCAAGGTCTCTGACGGGCATAGTATCGAAAACCGCACGAGCATTCCCAACATCCCCGTCGTGACGCGAGTAGCCTGTGATCATAACGTTCCACGTAACAGTATTTCTCTCCGGCATTTCATCGAACAGGTTGCAGGCGTCCCGGAAGACACTCGAAGCGTACGCACCCAAAAGAGACGTGGCCACGTAAACGTGGGCCGAGAAGCCGAGTTTGAGGAGGTGGGAGTGGAGGTGGCGTATGATGGGGACATTGTGGGGCAAATGGGTGCAGGATTTGAGAGCGTATAGGATCGAAAAGCTGTCGAAAGGCGACGAGTGGCGGTGCATTTGGGAGTAGAGTTGGAGGGCTTTGAGAGGTGAAGAGGAGTTGTTCTTTATAGCAAAAGCCCATGAGTTGTAGTAGTAGTAGTGTGATGCTGATGCCAATAACAACAAACCATGTGAGTTCTTCGAATGATTGTTGATAATTAGGGGTGCGAGTGATGAGAGACGGCAAGTTCTCAGTTTTGTCAGCATAATAATAAATAGTAATAACAAAATCAAGCGTGCAAAAAGGGAATGGATGGATGCTCAGTGCATCAGCCTGTTCGGTGTTTCTTATGTTGTTACTTACAAGTAAACAACGTTCGACGATAAATAGTAGTAGTGGTCAGGGAATTGACTCGTGGAACGACACTCTAAGCAGTCACACGTGTATGTGTTGTGTTGTGTTGTGTTAGTATATTGTTACATGTCGAACACACCAGATAATAAGAATGTATTTTAATAATCTATTCCGCCGTGTTAGGGCCGACCTAGGAGCGTGTTTGTGTACGTGCACCATTAATATAAACCTTGTCTTGATATATAAACAAAGTTTTAGATTTTTGAAGTTCACGTTCTAATTGTTTGGTATAATTTATTTTTACAAATTTACAGGAATCGTTTGTTTCTTGCATTTCACAATAAGAGATACATAATTTTTTGAAGTACCGTTATAAAATAAAAATAAAAACACGTGTTATTTGAGTGAACATATCTTTTCTACTAAATCTCAACATTTTTCCTTATGGTCCTACAACTTTTTCATCTGACTTCTCTTTGATAAATAGAAAAAAAAAAGGCTTATCAATAGACAATAATCATGTTGAACTGGATTGTGAGCAATATCATACGCGGCTTTATAGTTATAGTACAATTGAATTAATTGGTTGACATGTTGATATACTAAAACATTTGGACAAAGAATTTAGCAAACACTCAAGGTTAGGCCTTTATGTTCATCTTTTGCGCTTGAACGGACAACAACATTTCGTTTTTTACTTCTATATGTAAGGAAAATTATCACCAATGGATATAAACTGAAAATTTATAAAGTAACTGGGTGTTAGTTGACTACCGTCTAAAACTCTGAATGCGTTTAGAATTAAGTTAGTTTAATTTTTTGTAGTTACTATATATATCTCGTAAAAAAAAAACTGAATACTCATGTCAAAGCCACTAGAAATTCATAGGGTCTCTTCTCCCTTGTCTTGCAATGTGTTTTTTCCTTTTTACTTGTGCGGTCTTGTACTTAAGTTTATGAGTAGCTTAACACCATTTCATCTCCAGAGAAGGGACTATATAGTTGGATGATATTATTTCTTTGGTTTTCATAGGGTCTTTGAATATTTTCTAAAATTTGTACTCATTGCTCATATGTGTTGGACCCATATGCATACTTGGTTTTTTGAGAGTTTAATTTTAACAGCGGTAGCTTACACTCCATAGATCAACGAAGAGCAAGGGTAGAGTACCACTACGATGCAACAATTAACTTTGAGTTAGGAGAAATCTAGATTCTACATCATGCCAATACATCATTATCATAAGTAAGGATTTAGAATATAGCTTTACTGGCAAGTTATGTCTAAGAACCATGAACATGTCTCTAGTGAGACTACACTCTAGATAACCTTCATTCATCCGATATCTTTTATAGTTTATTAGTTTCGATTTACATGCATTATTGTATTAGTATAGATTATTAGATAATTGCTCATCCATCATTGTTATTATGGCACAAAGCGAATCGAATATTTTGCACACTCTATGTAAGATCGTAATCTGTGATGTTAATTCTTCTTTTATTACTTGTACTGGTAGACTTGCAAAACCATTGCGTTGCATATATAGCACTCCAGGCGCGGTAAGTCTAAGTTTAAGACATTTTATGCTGATGAAAATTAATGAGATACGATGAGATTAAAAGAGTAACAAATTCTTATGTCTAAGATCACGATTCATAGTAACGAGGATCTACTGAATCACAACGACTATATGAGTGCACGCGTGTAATT
Organism: Linaria vulgaris; assembly: GCA_948329865.1. Lineage (NCBI taxonomy): Eukaryota > Viridiplantae > Streptophyta > Magnoliopsida > Lamiales > Plantaginaceae > Linaria > Linaria vulgaris. The sequence continues at coordinate 110,437,133 of OX415252.1, forward strand.
TGCTTTGTGTAACTTATATATCAAAGGAATTAACCTTTCATATAATTCGAACGCTTGGAATATGGTAGTCTCAGCTTTTCTCCTCCCTCGAAAGGTATGATGAAGCTAAAGGAAACATGTCCTGATGTTTAAGAAACTTGAGAGATTATATATGTAGCTACTTAAATCTCATAGGAGCATATTTGTAACGTTTTTAAAAATTTATGAATGCTCTATAACTATTCAACTATTAGAATAAGTCTCTTTAGTTAGCACAAAGTTTATAAAACAAGTGAATGAAAGTCAAGTAGTCAACTGACCTGTGAAGTATGATATTTTCTCTGTCAGACTATTTTGTGCTTAAAACTGGTGAGGTCTGACATAATTTGTATCCAATCAGCTCTATGTTAGTTCAACCAATTGACGTTGGAGAAATAAAATAACATACAGTAACAATTAATTTAATGCAATCAGCAATAATCAACAATTATATCTCTAGCCAAGATTATCACTCAGCCATATAATAATAGTAATACCGCCAAGAAAATAAACTAACTAGCGTTAACTATGAAATGATCAAACAATAAAAAAAAAATCAAAGTCTTCTCCTTCCTCGCTAAGCTATTGTACACTCAACGACTAAGTAAAATATAGTGTCTTTGTTAATGAATTATTGCAACTACTACTGCTGTTATTTTACACAAGTTACTTGCAGTTGTTGCTCTTATAATTCAACTTTTGTCCTGATCATATATAGTTCATCTGTTGATCCCTTATGGCCTCGTTAGTGATCGTATGCATGCTAGTATTAACGATGTTTTCGACCATGGAGTCAAGATTCGTGGTGGAGAAGAACAGCATAACCGTGTTGTCGCCTAATGATCTTTGCTCAAAGCACGATGCTGCTATAGCTAACTTCGGTGTTCCTGATTACGGTGGAACGATTGTTGGCACCCTCGTTTATCCAGAAAAGGGATCCGTTGGCTGCCATTCTTTCGGCGACAACAAGACCTTCAAATCCACCTCCGGTCGTCCCGTTATCCTTCTCCTTGACCGCGGAGGTTTTTTCATCTTTACTTCTCTGTTTACGAGATTCTTTTATGATTCTATGTTTGATGAGATGCTTTTTTTGACATGTTTGCTTGTCCTTGTAGACTGCTACTTTTCGTTGAAGGCGTGGAACGGACAGCAGGCTGGCGCAGCCGCAGTCTTAGTGGCGGATACCATAGAAGAGCCGCTCATCACCGTTGATTCTCCGATGAGCTCCTACGCAAATGGTTACGTGAAGGAAATAAGGATCCCTTTGGCATTGATCAAACGATCTTTTGGCGACACGCTCAAGGAAGCTCTCAAGAAAAGTGATCAGGACGTGTTGATCAAAATGGACTGGACTGGATCGATACCCCATCCAGATCAGAGAGGGGAATAGGAGCCGTGGGCTAGCAGCAACAACGAGTGTAGAATCCGATGGGACGAGCAAATGAGTAGACAACTCCGTGCGTGGATGATAACAGAATAATTAAAACGGGTCTGTAATATCTATTCAGTACTATGTGTCAGTAATTATTCATATAATTTTATTAAGTGCTGGTTATTAGATTTTATGTATTAAATAATATCAAATATGTGGTGGGATAAGATCTTGGAGTGGTTTGTATAGAAGGAATTCACTCAATATATTTTAACTCATAAAAATATACAACAATGTTACAACTCTTTATATACAAAGAGGTTAGGTAAGTGATAAGTAAAGATCTTAAGAAGATTTCATATATAAAATATATAAGCGAAGATTCACTGGCTATTCTTATCCCTAATATGTCCCCGCAAAATTGTCGTCCCGTCAGCTAAGGCAATTTTGGAGCAAAGTAATGAATACGATCCCGAGGCAATGCTTTGGTGAGTAAGTCAACCAATTGGTCTCGGGTGCTGATGTGAGAGATGGAAACAAAGCATTGGCTAACAACATCTCGAGCAAAGTGGATGCCTATGACAATAAGCTTCATGCGAGAGTGCAAAACAGGATGGAGCGACAAGTGAGTGGCGCCAATGTTGTCACAAAAGGTGAGAGGCTTGGTTGGAGGTGTGACCCGAAGCTCGGATAAGAGTTTTTGTATCCATAAGACTTCAGAAGTGGTAGCGGCCAAGGCTCTATACTCGGCTTTGGTAGATGAACGTGCAACCTTCCGTTGTTTGCGAGAACTCCAAGAGATAGGGTTGTTCCCGAGGAAAACCATGAAAGCACTGGTCGTGCTACGGTCAAGAGGGTGGCCTCCCCAATCGGCATTCGAGTAAGCCACAAGCTTAAGAGGAGAGCGGCTGCAAATGAGGAGCTCGTGAGTGAGTGTATGCTTGAGATAACGAAAGACTCTTTTGACCGCGGTCCAGTTGGTTTCAGTAGAAGCCGAGACAAATTGAGCTAGCCAATTAACCAAAAAGGCGATATCTGAGTGAGTTTAAGAGAGATATTGTAACTTGCCAATAGCTTGGCGATACGTATGAATGTCGCACAGTGTTGTGTTGGCCGAGCTTGCGGCAGGAGCTGTGGTAGCCATGGGAGTAGAGATGGGTTTTGCGCTGGTCATACGGTGTCTCTCTAAGACATCGTTGATGTATTTGTGTTGGGACAAAAGGAGACCATCTTTACACGGAATAGCTTTAATACCAAGGAAGTAGGAGATACACCCCAAATCTTTGACAGCAAAGTGGATTGAAGTTTGACAATGTAGATATAAGAGATGTATCATTGATGGTAAAGATGGTGTCGTCCACATATACCAAGAGAAAGAGACGTACCTTGTCCTTGTGAAAAAGGAGAAGAGAACAATCGGACCGGGATTATTGGAACTCGAGAGAGAGGAGCGCGGCTCGAAGGGCTTGAAACTAAGCGTGGGGTGCTTGCCTGAGGCCATAGATCGACTTGCGAAATCGACACACATGAGTAGGGACCGTGGATTCAATGAAGCCCGGAGGTTGTTGCATAAACACAAGTTCGCATAGCGTTCCATGAAGGAATGCATTTCTAACATCCAATTGACGAATGGGCCACTCATTGGTGATGGCAAGAGCATGTACGACCCAAATGGTAACCGATTTCTAAACATCTCATCATAGTCAACCCCGAATTGTTGGTGGTAGCCCTTAGCGACCAAGCGAGCTTTGTACTTGTTAATGGAGCCATTCGGATTATGTTTGACCCGGTACACCCATTTGCATCCAATAATGTTCGAAGAGGAGGGACGGGGAACAAGATCACACATGCCATATTGGAGAAGGGTATTAATCTCTTGAGACATGGCAGCACGCCAATTGGGGTCAGACATGGAGGAGGAACGGGTGTGGGCTCAACAATAGGCGGCAAGGGATGTAGAGAGGCGGCATGAACCAACTTGTGCTTGATGATGTTATTCTTGACCCGAGTCACCATAGATTGTGCGTTACGAGGTGGATTTAAAGTCTCTGGATTCAATGTTGCCCTAAGATCAGGCCTAACATCGGAAGCAGAATGTTCAGAAGAGGCAGGGGCCGGCGTCACTTGTTGCAATGTTTACCCCAACATATGTCCCAACATCAAAAGCAGAATGTTTAGAAGAGGCAGTGCAGAAGTCACTAGTTGCAATGTTACCACATCAGAAGCAGAATTTTCACAAGGAACGTTGGTGCTGCGGGTAACACGGGCGGTAAAGGTGACCCGATAGTGAAAGGAGGCGGTACGTCGACGACGGGTGGGGTCGATGCAGCCGGTGAGATAGAAATCAACTTAGCATAGGGAAATTGGTCCTCAGAAAAACGTACATGCCGAGATATGAACTTACGGCGAGCAATAGAATTCCAACATTTGTATGCACTTTGAGTGTTGGTAAATTTGAAGATCTCAAAAAATGGATCTAGCGATCCACTGCATGGATCTGGCTACTCGCACAACTGACGAGCAACTCGCACAATCAAGGGATCGTAGTACAACCACTACAAATTTATCACGAGTTTAAGTGCGGCTCACACATTCATAGTATAATAAAGACCAAAGTGACTTGCTCAAGTAATCGCGCGACTCGTAGAGTTTTACGAAATGACGCCCTGCGTCTCAGTAGCCACTCTTCGAATACTCGAGCAACTAATATTTCTAGCATCAACCACATTACGTTTAGACCTATTTAATATGTTTATATTTTAGTCTTTAAATTAGTTTAGTTTTAGATTTTTATTATGGTCTAGAGTAGAATAAGAAGGATTCACACTCCAAATATATAAAGAAAGAACGCCTTAAACATTATAGAGATCGAGAGATCAAAGCGTACTGGAAATTAAATGGGGTCAGGTTTATCTCTTCTCTTGTGTTGCAATATGTTTTACTTATATGTTATGAGTAGCTTAACCGTTTCATCGATCCAGAAGGGACTAGTTAGATTATATTATTTCCTTAGTTTCTCATAAAGTCTTTGAATATTTTCTTAATTTTGTACTCATTGCTTCATCTGTGTTGGACCCATATGCATACTTAGTTTGTGAGAGTTTAATTGTAACAGCGGTAGCATACAATCAATAGATCAAGCAAGAATATATCCATATATTCTTCTTAAAATTATCTGCTTGAATCTTTACTTTTTCATTGCGTTATATTTTATATTAAGTAGATCAGATGTATATTGACAAAGTCATGATGTTATTGTAACATTCAGATAAAAATATCAAGTCTCGATCCACACAATTTCAGATAATATGTAACACTTTAATTTTTCTCTTATTAGTTATTACTTATACCGGTAGATTTGCCCAACAATGTTGCATATATTGCACTGCATGGGCAAGTCACACTGCATTTAGTATTGTATGAACATAATCAAAGATATCTTATGCTGATGAGAATTAATGAGATACGATACAATGAGATTATAAGAACAACAGGTTCTTACGTTTAAGATTATGATTCGTAGTAATGAGGATGATCTATTGAACCACACCGACTATATCAGTGCACACGCATAGTTAGCCTTTTGTAACTCATATATCAGAGGAATTAACCTTTCACATAGTCCGAACGCCTGGGAGTTTGAGCTTTTCTCCTCCCTCGAAAAGCTTGAAAGGAAACATGTCCTGATGTTAAGACTCTTGAGAGATTATATCTGTAGCTACTTAAATCTTATAGGAGCACCTTTGTAACGTTTTTAAAATTTCCCGGAATGTTCTATAACTATTCAACTATTAGAATAAGTCTCTTTAGTTATCGCAAAGCTTATCATACATGTTAAAGAAAGTCAACTGAACTGAGATGTATTTTCTTTTCTATATTTAGACCATTTTGGGCTAAAACTGGTGAGGTCTGACATAATTTGTAACCAATAAGCTCTATGTTAGTTCAACCACATGATGTTGGAGAAATAAAAATACATACAGTAACAATTAATTTAATGCAATCAGCAGAGATCAGCAATTATAATCTCTAACTAAAATTATTACATTTTAGAGTGTGTAAAATTTATTTTTGTTTACCTCCAGATACATTTCATTTGTAATTAGAAAGATGAGACGTGCGAGCATGTAGATTATATAGAAGTGTTCAGTTACGTGCATCGTTAATTAAGAAGTAATATAATCTAGAAAAAAAAAGATGATGATGACTTTATATTTATATTTTTATATATATATATATATATACTTACTATCAACTATATAAATATATGCATATAGTTAAGTGGACCTACCTAAGCAAATGACCAGAACATGAGGAACCAATCTACCAAACAGACTTAGCTTACAAATAAAGATATAAAGCTGCATTAATAATTAAGGAATTAAATTGATTGATTGAAGTAAACGCTTTGCACTTTTTAATATTAAGTAATAACAAATAGATTTATGTTCCCAGAGATTCTTTTCATATAATTGATAAGTCAGCTAGATTCCTTTGATTTTTTGAGCTAATAACAAATAATTCTTCCCAACATGCTAATTAGTGGTGTAAAATAAAAGTGGTAAATTACCTAGCTGTTAACAAAAGAAGAACAAAGACAAAAATAATAATAAGTAGTGAATATATAAGAATGGTTCAACATGGATCATGGATGGGAAGTTGCATTCACGGTAGTTGAAATATAACTTGGTATTACAGATTCCACCTACAGTAGTGCTTCTTCTTCTTTTTATTTTTAAAACGCTTGTTCTGGTCATTGTCTCTATTACCTCACAAACATTAATTAATAACTCCCTTACTCAGTCATATAATAATAATACCACCAACAAATTAAACTAATTATAGTGCCAAATATGAAATGTTCAAATAGTTGAAGTTACAAAAGAAACTTTCAAAGACTTCTTCTCCCTCTTTATTGTCTACTCATCCACGACTTAAGTAAAATATATTGTCATTGTTAATGAATTGACTTTGTTGTAATTACTGATGTTCTTATTGTTTACAAGTCAGTTGCAGTTGTTGTTACGTTGCTCCTATAATTTCATCAAACTGTATGAATAAAGTTTTGTTCTGATCATAGTTCAAGTGTCGATCCTTATGGCCCCGTTAGTGATCGTATGCATGCTAGTGTTAACGATGTTTTCGACCATGGAGTCAAAATTTGTGGTGGAGAAGAGCAGCATCACTGTGTTGTCGCCTGACGATCTTCGGTCAAAGCACGATGCAGCCATAGCCAACTTTGGTGTTCCTGATTACGGTGGAACGATGGTTGGGACCCTCGTTTATCCTGAAAAGGGTTCCGTTGGTTGCACTCCTTTTGAGGATAACAAGGCCTTCAAATCAAGCTCCAATCGTCCAGTTATCCTTCTACTCGATCGTGGAGGTCTTTTTTTATCTTTGCTTCTCTGTATTCGCGATTCTTTATGATTGTATGTTTGTTGAGGTGCTTTGGCTTAATTAACATGTTTGTTTGTCGTTGTAGAATGCTACTTTGCGTTGAAGGTGTGGAATGGACAGCAGGCTGGTGCGGCCGCAGTCTTAGTGGCAGACACCATAGACGAGGCACTCATCACCATGGATTCTCCGGAAGAGAGCTCCGACGCTGATGGTTACATAGATAAAATAGGGATCCCTTCGGCATTAATTGAACGATCTTTTGGTGACACGCTCAAGGAAGCTCTCAAGAAAAGTGATCAGGACGTGTTGATCAAAATGGACTGGACCGAATCAATGCCCCATCCGGATCAAAGGGTGGAATACGAGCTGTGGTCTAACAGCAACGACGAGTGTGGAATCCGGTGCGATGAGCAAATGAGTTTTGTCAAGAATTTCAAGGGACATGCTCAGATTCTTGAGAAAGGCGGGTACACCCAATTCACACCACATTACATAACTTGGTATTGTCCGCAGGCGTTTATACTGAGCGAACAATGCAAGTCTCAGTGCATAAACCACGGCAGGTATTGTGCACCTGATCCTGATCGGGATTTTAGCGAAGGATATGAAGGTAAAGATGTGGTGCTTGAAAATCTGCGGCAGCTCTGTGTGCACAGAGTCGCGAATGAAACCAACCGATCGTGGGTTTGGTGGGATTATGTCACGGATTTTCATATCAGGTGCTCCATGAAAAAGATTAGATACAGCAAACAATGTGCAGAGGAAGTCATGACATCATTAGGTAACTTGCTTTTCAAATTTTGAGTTTCATAACTCGATTTTCTGTAAAACCGGAGTTTGAACCATTTGATAAACTCAAATTGTACTGATGATATCGTAAGGTCTCCCAATTGAGAAGATAAACAAGTGCATGGGTGATCCTGAAGCTGATATGGAAAATGAAGTCCTCAAAATTGAGCAGGATCTCCAGGTTTTCTACTTCTTTATCGAGTACCTTAATTTGCGGTTACCGCTCTACTCGACAATGAGCTTTATATTACCTTTCAGCTGTCTTTCAGGACGCTAATTCTGGTTTCCTGAATTCAGGTTGGACGTGGATCACGTGGTGATGTTACCATCTTGCCAACAATGGTGATAAATAACGTCCAATACAGAGGTTAGTCGAGAATATATATTCATTTACATCTTATGAACACATAATTTGCCTTCTTTGGAGCCACATTCAACGGCATTATGAGAATAGCTTCCTATTCGATTACCTTCTGAAGTTATTCAGCTGTATAGGTAAGTTGGATAGGACAGCAATACTGAAGGCGATTTGCGCTGGGTTTAAGGAAACGACTGATCCTCCTGTTTGCTTGAGCGGAGGTATAAACATGTACGGTTCATTGTTGTAATGTCTAAAAATTAAAAGACGCTCTGATAAATTTGTTTACTGGTACACAGACTTGGAAACTAATGAGTGCCTTGAAAACAATGGTGGATGCTGGAAGGATTCTGCATCTAATGTAACAGCATGCAAGGTATGGAGAAAAGAGTTCATTTATCTCCGAAGTGCTAAAACGTAAAACTTGTCACTCACAAAAATAGAATTATTTCTTCTTACTCGTCTGTTATCGTTTAATGTTGAAGGACACATTCAGGGGACGAATCTGTGAATGTCCCTTACTGAACGGTGTGCAGTACGAAGGAGATGGATATGGCTCTTGTGAAGGTCCATTTTCTTCTTCCTTATCTTGTTAATATACTGCATTATAGTTTTACACCTCAACTATGCTCTTTTGTCTTCACTAGCAGCCGTTGGACCAGGACGGTGCTCCGTAAACAACGGAGGTTGTTGGTCAGATACCAGAAACGGAATGAAATTTTCAGGATGCTCAGTTCAGTCATCTTCTCTTTCTTATTACTTTGTTTCTTAAACAACAATGTTCTTCTTCCTCCCCCTAAGATGTTTTCCTTGGACCCTGAAATCAGGAATCGGACTTATCAGGCTGCAAATGTCCGCCAGGATTTCGGGGTGATGGTCATCAATGTGAAGGTATTGGGTCAAACTTTTGCGAAATCATCTAAAAGGGTTCGATATTAAATATATAATAATTAAACCACACGCCTCAATTCAGAAACGATTATAACGTGTGTCCTCGTAAACCGCTTGTGCATAGTTATGACTTCTTGAGATATACTAATATGAAAGAGCTTACATTCCTTTTCATGATTTTTGATGTCACCTCAGATGTGGATGAGTGTAAGGAAGGGCTTGCCTGTCAATGTGAGGGGTGCAGTTGTAAGAACAAATGGGGTGGAGTCGACTGCAGCTGTAAAGGCGATAAGCTCTACATAATGGAGCACGACACTTGTATTGGTACAATTGCATTCACTCGTTACTTTCAGTCGTATCACAGAAACTTTACACTAATCCATATTATTTGATTTGCAATATGCAGAGAGGAACAGCTCAAAAACGGGGCTTTTTCTCACGTTGCTAGTGTTGGCTTTAGCATTGAGCGCCGCAGTGGCTGGTTATATATTCTACAAATACAGACTCAGGGTACTTGCCTCTCATTCTCTTTCTTCCTCCCCTCGCTTCCCATAAATGTGATAAGTTACTAATTTTTTAAGAAACTAACATTGCACACATTACACGTGCTGTGCAGTCGTACATGGACTCAGAGATCATGGCCATCATGTCACAGTACATGCCCCTCGACAATCAGAATCAAATAGTTGTTCATGATTCCGAGCCCTTTAGACAGAGCTCATCAGTTTGAGGCGGTCACGAATGGCCGCACAAAAAACGCTAATGGGCATCAAACATCCCTAGTTTTCTTCCGGAGCACATACTCACTAGTCAATTTGTTGTAAAAAAAGGTACAAGCCTTGCCACAGAGAAGAAATGATCCCTCACTGACCACGTACATAATCAATAAGAGGGAGTTAACCAGTGCTAGCCATATACATATTCGGATCACGCCAATACAATTTTCTTATTTCTTTTTGTAAAGTTTGATAATCTTATCTATTTTGCACTTGATTCTATCTGATCCCCCCCCCCCCCCCCCCCCCGGTGCAATTCAGCCTACCCAAAAAATTTGGGGTTATGGGCATAGTTGATGGTTGAGCTATTGGTGCAATTGCAAAAGAAATTACGTAAGACTACTCAGAGAGCTCTACTCATATTCGAAGTATATGACCAATATTATCAAGAATCGTAAAATGTTAAAATTTGATGGATCTCAGTAACAGATCATTTTTTACTGAATCTTAGTTCTCTGAAGCATGCAATTGAACACAACACGGTAGTTGTATTACTCCATTTGCATAAGAAATAAAATTAAGCAATAACATCTCTTTCACCAAGGGAGGCCCTAATACAACAATCAAGTGGCAAAGATGTTCAGTACTCCGACTAAAAATCAAATTTCGATAGACTCAAGAAGCTTGGAAGTCGGATGAAACAACTAACTTTCTGTAACTAAGAGGACGGCCATGAATAATTCTATTTAAGCCTCTCTGAACTGCATAACAGGGTATACAATTTATGGAGGTAGTATACAGTTACAGCCGCTTGCCACGGCACTTTACATAGATGAAACACCAGTAGCAACTGGCCTAACAGGCCAGACGACAACAAGGGCGGGAGAGGGTGTGGTAGAATGAGGGGTCTCTTGTCAGCAGAACTAAAGGTAAAGCTCATGTCTCCATGAATTCAGTAAAGGAAAAGATGAGAGATCTCCATGCTATGGAGAAACGATTAATACATCTTGCTGCTTCCCAGGGAATCTGAATAACCTGTTGATCCCACCAAAATCTGCTTGAACTCTGTTACACAAAACATAGGGTATCAGACAACCCCAACTTATCCCACAGTAACAGTTGAATACATTAGCTAACATTGCATTCTCCACAAAATGTATCATGTAAAAGGGTAACGAAGAAATCTCCAAGTTTTTGCACAAGCAATCTCCTAACGAAAAAAAGGTTAATCTGGAGGACGGCCAATCGAGATACATGAACCGACCCCAAAAAGAACTGCAGATAACTCATCAAACAAAAAACTCCCATTCATAAACACACCATAAGCAAAATAAGACAGAGACTCATATACAAGGAAAAGCACTATATCACAGATAGGAAGATCAGAAAATCAACATCAAACTAGCAACTTTAGTAAACAGAACCCAGACAAGTTCCATTACTAGGAGGATGCTCACCAAGATATAGGATCCGGATTAGACACCATGCCACTACCTAAAAGTTCCAAGACATACAATAGTATAATCAGTACATTGTTTGAAGTAACAAAAAACAAATTCAAGATTCCCCAGGAACATCAGAGTAAGAACCTAATAGCAACACAGAAATTCCAACATAAGAACCATTTCAAAGGCTGGCAAAGCTAAGTGGTTCATCTCTTTCTACCACCACGTTCTCTAAGAGAAAGAGACAGTGAGTCTCCAGACGCGACATTGTAATAAGCAAGAGACAGATTGTCCTTCAGGAAACCAGCCTTCCCACTCAGCTTTTGCTTGTTTGATGGAAGCTGGACTTCGCCTGCAATTTTCTCTTTTAGACTCCCAACTGTTTCAGATAAGGATTGCACTGTAATCTCCAATACTTGCCCTTTCAGATTTCCTTCATCAACATTTGGCACAGATATACTGATACGAGCAGGACCCTGCAGTCACCCAATACAAGAAAGTTAGTAGAGAAGATATTGTAAGGCACAAAGTGTGTATGACAACGAAGATACAGGAAGAAGTTCAATACCGAATGTTGTGCCATGAATTGATCTTCTGGGATGAGCATAGAGTCATCAAGTCTCTGCCTCTTAGGTTCTGGCTCCTCAGGCAGCGGTGGAGGTGCTTCCTCGGGTGGAGGTGGAGGAGGCATGCCTTGTAACATAGGTGGTGGAGGGACCATAGACAAGCCTGGCTGGGACATAGGACTGGGAGCAAAAGCCCTGGGACCACCCAAAGGCGTAAACTGTGATCCAGGTGGCGGAGGAACTGGAATATTAGATGAATTCATTGGCATTGATGGCGGCATTGGAGGGTGATTTGACATAAGAGGTTGTCCGTGCATCATTTGCATTGGCGGAGGTACAGGCCGAATAGAAGGAATCATATTGACTACTGGAGGCCTGGGCGGCTGGGGTGCAATCCCAGCACCCATGGGGTTGGAGTACTGCATTCCCGTGGGGGGTCTGAGAATATTCAATGTAAGACCAGGAGGTGGAGGTAGTGGCCTAACCAGCGGCATTCCAGGTCTAGGAGGAGGTGGTGCTGGACCTGGCAGGTTATTGTTTGCTGCATCATTGAGGTCCTCACCAGCGTTCTGAGACATGGCCTGGTTAGCTGTGCGGCCAATACTTCCCGTGTGACCATCCCATATAACTTGTTTTGGTTGCTCATCTTTCTTCTTTTCAATCTCCGCCTTAACTGCATTAGACACTTCTTCCTCAGTAGTGCCAAAAATATCCGGACGGGTTCTGGCAAGTCCCACAATGTTCCTCGAGATTTCATCATCTGCTGCAAGAGTTGTCTCTCTTATCTTGGCAAACATCCTATCCTTCTGTTCCTTATACTTTGGATCAATAAGAGAGATTCTCATATGTTCAGACATCTCATTGATGAGAATGAGCTCACCAGTTATTGGTGAGACAACATACTTAGTAGGATCTCTATCCACAGGGATTCTCTCCTCGGGCCTCTTCCAATTTTTGACAATTCTCATGGGTGCTTCTTGTTCCTCTTCAGTTACCATGGCATCATTATCACCATTCTCATCAAGATTAGCAGCTCGCATGCCTTCCTCAACCAGTTGGATCTCTTCTTCGTCCATCTCCATCTCCACTTCCTTACCAGGCTCAACAATATCCACGTCTTCCACAGTGGAAATCTTGCTTCTCCTAACAACTTCCTCAAGTGTCATAGGAGGTGGAAGATCTTCATCCTCATCATCAGCAAAGTCTATTGTCTCAACCACAACAAAGTCATGCCAATCAATCATAGCCATCTGTAGTCTCTCCTGCTCTACCTCGTCTTCAGCCTTCTGTCTGGCCTGTTCTTGTGACCTCTCCCATTCAAGGCGATGCAGGCAACGCTCCAGGATTGTTGTCATATCTACAACGCTGCTTTTGAGCTTGTCCGTCAACCCTTTGGGGGGCATTAACACCTTAGAATATGCATCGGCAAGTGATGTAAAGAACATGAACATACTGTGTGTTGGTCTGAGGAAATGGAACTGCGGATTAGTACCCTCCCTACCAGTCAAACCAGTCAAAAAATCTTTCCCATTCCGAGCCACAAACTGAGCAGTGAGCTTAATGATATCCATCTCCTCTCCTGTAATTCCTTCAGGGAGCCGAACGGTGTATAGCTCTGCCTCCGGGGGGTTGAGAACCTTACGCACAGGTCTAAATTGGGCTGAAGGATCAGGCTTTTCTGAAGCATCAATCGCATCAGCAGGTGGGGCGGCAGCAGCAGCAGCTGATTCAGAAGAAGCTTCAGCACCATCAGTAGGTTGCTGCTGCCCGGAAGAAGCTTGATTCTGAGCCCGACTTTCCGCCAAGCGGTGCTGGTAGTATGCATGGTAAGGATCAGAGACGCGTAGAAAGTTGAACTTTGCATTCCCTTCATTGTTCGCAATGATTCTCTTCTCAAACTCGGGTCCATTCTTGGCCACAAAAGAAGCAGTCTTGTCTACAATGTTTCTAATGTCAAGGGGTGGGTATATAATTCCTATGGTTCTCGTATGAGTTGCTACTGGCACCAAGGCGGCCGAATTAGATTTGTCATTATCTCCAGCCGCCTCAAGATTAATGTCGTCGTCAGACTCTTCGACGACCTGGGCTGCAGGTATGGGACCGAGATTCCCATCAGCAGGTGGTGCCGGGAGAGGCAGTATAGGCAACGAGCCTAGCATTTCTCAATCTGCAAACAAAAAAACAACCCTTCAGCACAAATTCCAACCAAATCACAGAATTCTAAAATACGTAAAAGAAGCTACACTATACCGAACCAATCGAGCGAAAGTACTAGTAACAGAGATAAACTAGGGGTTTTGGCTTCTAACAATTCAGGCACGACCTAGTAAGTAGTAACAGCTCAATAACGCGAAACAAGCATGACCGTGGTGTTTGTTGTTGTTCTTCAAACCGTACACGAAAAAAACACAGAAAAAAATCACACACATACTAACAATAAGAAGGATAGTAAAGTATGTATAAGCAACAAACATAAAAACAAACCTGCGTAGTATTCTTCGCTCACGAATCAAGAAGCCGCCATCGTCAAATTCGCCTAGGGTTTTCTGATTTAGCCTAGGGGAGAGAATGGTTGTTTCTGAGTACTGACGGGCAAGCGTGGAAAAGAAAATTGAAGTCAAGGACAAAAAGGTAAATGAACCATAAAATTTAAAATTACTGTTCATGGCGTATTATATGAATAGGAGGGGGTAATGGCTGATTGATTGAGGCTTTCATCAGTTCCGGGTCACACGGATTGAATCAGCCCAACCCGGTAAATAATATGTCCCACCAAAGAAGAAAAAATCACATGCGCCCACTAATAATCCCCCCTAATAAAATCTTGAACACGGCTTATATTCATGTAAGCCCCTTGTTAGTTTTTTTTTTTTGATAAGATTAGAAAGTACATTAATAATTAAAAACAATAGTTCAAAATGGGGTATCCCCCATCACAAAAAATAGAGTTTGGGAAGAGATATTCTGGAACTATTCCATCCCAATTACAGAATTTTGCCCATTGGGCTAAATTGAGAGCAGCAGAATTAATAGAGCAAGGAATAAATTTAAAAGACCAGGCAGGCCTGATGAGTTTCATCTTCAAAATCTCCTCAATATAGACTTTAGCAGTCCAGTCAGGGATAGAGCAGGGGTCATTGATCATCTCAATTAGCTTCTGGCAATCAGTTTCGAAGAGAATTTTGTCTAGATTTTTTAAGTTTGCCATTTTGCATGCTTCAAGGAGAGCTCTGCTTTCTGCAGCGCAGGGATCCAAACATGGGCTAGGATTTGCCATTGCCAAGGTAATAGAGCCATTATGATCTCTCCAAATGGAAACAGTAGAAGTCTCATGGTGGGAGTGGGCTGCATCTGTATTGATTTTGATCCAAGATTTTGGAGGCTTTTTCCAGGAGGTGAGAGTAACTGATCTATTGAGCATTTGCATGTTGATTCTGACCTTTGCATGGAGATAGGCTTCCTTTTCAATGATTGATGACAGATTGCAAGCTTGGATTTTCTCTTTGTTGTGGAGGATATTGTTTCTGTTGGACCAAATTCTTTCCATTGTAATGACACAGAAGTGGAAGAATTCCAGGGCAATATTAGCATTAAGAGAGCCAGGGGGCCTGCAAGAAAGAAGAAATGTAATCCATTCAGAGATAGAGGAAGTAGCAAAACCAGCTAAATTGAAAGCCCATTTAGAACCAAACATCACAGTTTTGACAAAGGGGCATTTTAGAAATAAATGTTCTAAATTTTCCTCATCTAAGTTGCACAAAGGGCAAGATAAGTCCAAGATCGGAAAAAGTCTATTAAGCCGAGTTCTAGTAGGGACAGTATCAGATATGCATCTCCACAGAAACATTTTCAATCTATTGTGAATTTGGGATTTCCAAATGAGGTTCCAAATAGGGGGAGGGTTGGGGTTAGTGACAGAGCTGGTAAGAGTAAGAAAAGCACTTTTAGAAGTGAAGACCCCTGACTTAGAGGGAGTCCAAATGAGACAGTGGTTGACAGGTGATTGAGCAATGGGAATTTTGATTATCTCTTTAATAGTATTCAGAGAGAATATTTTTTGGAGAGTTTCAATATCCCATAAACCAGTATCCTGTGAAATAAGATCAGAGATCTTGGTGATAGAGGCAGGAGGGATGAGAGGTTGGTCCAGGATAGGGGGAGAGAAGGTAGGAAGAGAAGGAATCCATGGATCAGCCCATGGAGAGATAGGAGATAGGGAGTGAATGTTATAGCAAGCTCCATAACAAATCAAATACCTGAGTTTGAATAGATCATTCCAGATCCATGAGGTTCTGGATTTTATAGGCTCCATAGTCAAAAAGTTTTTGTCTTTGACATATTTAGTTCTTAGAACTTGAACCCACATTTTATCAGAATTGGAGGCAACATGCCAGGCTAGCTTAGCCATGAGGGAATTGTTATGATCTTTCATTTTCCTTAAGCCCAGTCCTCCTTGGGCTTTAGGTCTACAGATTGCATCCCAGTTTTTGAGAGGAAGAATGTTTTTATTATCATTTTCACCCCAGAAAAATCTCATCATCAGGCTATCCATTTTAGAGCAAATAGAAATTGGAAGGGAGAAAGCAGACATGGAGAAGGTAGCAAGAGTTTGAGTTGTAGATTTCAAGAGAATGGTTTTACCAGCCAATGAGAGGTTAGCACCTTTCCAACAAGAGAGTCTACTATTCAGAGAATCCAGCAGAGGAGAGAGAGCTGGTTTTTTGAAAGTTGTTCTACAGAAGTGAACCCCTAAATGTTTATCAGAGTGGGAGCATTCCTTAAGGTTAAGGATGTTGAGGATATCCAGTTTAATAGCAGAAGAACTGTTAAGGCTAAAATGCACAAAAGATTTATTGGTATTCATTTTTTGGCTACTCCAGAGAGCAATTTTATCAAAACAGAGTTTAAGAGAGTGAGCATTTTCTGTATTAGCCTTGCAATAGACAGTCAGATCATCAGCATACATGAGGTGAGTAATAGGAGGGCTTTGTCTGGAGATTTTGACTCCAGATATGAGACCATCATTTTCAGCTTTAGTGAAGATTCTGGTGATCAGTTCAGCATAAATTATGAATAGATAGGGGGATAAAGGATCCCCCTGTCTAATTCCTCTAGTAGGTTTAAAGAAACCATACTGAGCACCATTTATGAGAGTACTGAAAGAAGTGGAGGAAATGCAGATATTGATCCAGTTTATAAAAGTATTGCAGAATCCTAGTTGATGGAGAATAGATAAAAGCAGGGGCCATTCCACCCTGTCAAATGCTTTGACAAGGTCAATTTTGATGGCCATGAAAGGATTAGGCCCTCTTTTACAGTTTAAGAAATGCATCAACCCATGAGCAATAATGATATTAAGAGGAAAGGAAACTTTCCTTGGTCTCAGGTTCGAATCCCAGAGGGGGAGACCTCCTGATTCTATTGCCTTCTGGGTCTGAGCCTGCCACACATGGTTAGCCTAGTGTGGTTTAACTTGGTTGACGTGGTTTGCAGGCTATTGCGTCAACTCGGGGGTTTAGCCAGTGCGCACCCGAAGGGTAGCGGCTGCGGGTTCCCACGTCATACAAAAAAAAAAATCTCAAGCTCTATACTCCTACTAGCTTCCGGGGGCACGCACTGCGTGCAACGTTCTAAAATTAAAACTAATTTACTGCGTGCGACGTTCTAAAATTAAAACTAATTTATATACATACAAAGTATTTTCAAAAGATAGAGAGTCAATTAATTTGAAAATTAAATGCGAAAGAGGTGAAGAATTGAGTTTGAATTTGATTTAATCGAATTTGTCTCTCTTTTTTTTTATTTAATTATAGAAATTATATTAAAAAAATCCTAAGATCGTGGGGATTCCCAGTTTAAATTTCAAAGTTAAAAAAAAAGATTAAATAACACTAATTTTAACCTTCTTTTTCTTTAATTAATTAGGCAAGGAAGGGGCAATTTTGGTATAACAACTACCTTTTGTGAGGATAACTTCTGTATGTGAAGAAAAAATATTTTTCTTTTTATATAATAATAGATATCAGTATTAATAACTTGACTACTTGAGTATAGTATATTGTCTTTTTGATTTCTTTTGCTTCTATGTGCCTGTCTCTGTTGAAATTAGAATCGTACAATTCAATGTGTGATTCTCGCGAACTGTTTATACTAACATACAAAATGCTTATATGTTACGTAAATATCGGAAGTACCTTTACTACTACAAAGCTTGTATTGTAATAATATATAGATCGATGCTGGTTTGGTTACAACTTACAACCCGAACTGAACTACAACACAATTTTGTTTAAAAATTACAAACCTCTTTGAAATATAATAGCCAGAACAGAAACGAAACAAATTTTTGGGCAGAAAGTAGTGTTACAGAAATACACAATACACTAGTCTGCAATTCTTTGAAACTTGACATTTCCTTCGTCGAATATGGTCTTCACGTGTTTTCTTTTGTTAGTTAATACGTTGTTGGAGTCGGTGAAGTGGGCAGCCGTTCTAGCCCGTAATTCCTCTAAGCTCTCACCTTCTTTGGCCCTCTCCAGAACCTGCAACACCAACAGCAACCCAGTCAGACACTCAACAATGAGTACTAAACCACATTTAAATTTACAATCCTAAAGTTCGGTGCAATTACAAAAATCTTCCCTAAAGCTTGAACACTTAAAAGACATCTTTAAAAATGTGTAAAGACAAACAGAGAAACAAAAAGAGAATCTGCGATTTCCAATAGGCGTCCATGCCATTACTTAAAACTTAACAATTTTCATATTTCAAGGCAGATTTTTGTAGTTGTTCAAGTAGCGAAGCATGGTAAGCTGTGCTTCCGTAGTTAGGTTAAACCTGCATGAGTTTCCAAGTAACCATCCCATATTGATTTATTAACAAGACTGAACACAACATACCAAGTGACGACCATAGAGATGAGTATTAGAAAGAGCTTGAAGGGCATTCCCTGCTTCTTGCTTCGTCACATACTCTACGAAACCAAAACCTCTATGCTTCCCAAATCTCATTGGTATCCTTAACCTCTTTATCTGCACATTACGTACAAACAAAATTAATAATCAGAATGAAATGAATTTCCCATTAGCATTGGACAAAATGGAAGAGTTCATTACCTGCCCAAACGGACTAAATAATTGTCTAAGATCCTTTTCTGTGGCCTCAAAAGCAACATTCCTGACGATCAATTTTGTTGAACTCCTGTCCTGGTCTACTTTTTTCGGTAACACTTCATCCTTCTTTGCGTGACATAGTTGCAATATTAGGGCATGTCCATCTAAAACAGTTCCCTGAGTCAAACATTGAAGAAGTTCAAGAAACCGATCCCACAAACTAAAGCACATGAGAATATATATACCCAAAACTGGCGGGCATTGTAATACTACCTGTAGGTCTCTGCAAACATTCATAGCTGTATCAACAGAATCAAACTCTATGAACCCAAAACCCATCGAGACATTCTTTCCATTCTTTAGATGCTTCTTCACCTGAAAATATACAACTGTAAGTATCCAGTGAGCGCAAAACTAGTACTACTACCACGTTGATGCAATGCACGCAAGTAGAGACAAGAAAGAATACCCTGACACTTTGTAACTTGCCTCCCTTTATGTTCTCTGAGAAATGCTTTTTAACGGCCTCATCTGATGTCTTGAAGTTGAGGTTCTTAACATATAACGAGCGTGACTGCAATAACCAACATTCAGAATAAGAACTTCCAAAAATCACCTTTATAAAACTTAAAGAACTAGAAAGGTGAACAGTGCTCCCTAACATAATTTGGAAGAAAAATATACTACTGAAAAGTTGGTCCTTTTTCCTTTTCAATTTTGATACCATAGTCTTGTTGAAGAAAATAATAATGTGCTCGTTACCAAGAATTGTGAAGAAAAGTTAAAGAATCAAACTATTGACCTGTAAAAGCAAGTGTTGTTTTTTTTTGGGTGGGGGGGGAGGGGGTTATGCATAATAAGCAATACAAGTTAACTGGCAAAGCCTCAACTAAAATCAAATTATATCAGAAACATTGTTTTCTAAGGAATGGCGAGTAAGTTCACAGCTTCCTCCCTTTATGGTGTTTCCGTAAGCCTGAGGGAAAAAAAAAATTCTCTAGGTTTCTAATCCTGTCGAAGGGAGTACAAAATTTGACGGTCTCATGTTGTGTAAGTGGGTCGCTAAGGATAATCCATTATTACAAGGAGCATAGGAACATACATTAAGGAAGATTTAAACATAATATAGAAATAACCTCAATTCGATCATGGTCAATATCGTCCTCATTCAGTTGTTCGACTTGCTGCTCTAGTAAAGCTCTCTTGACTTCAAATTCGCCTACAACCGCATTATCACCAACAACCGGAGTCTGACTGAGAATATTGTCAGGTGCCCATTCCAAATACAGGGGGCCATCCCTAATGTAAGATAAGATAATTATCAACAATGGACCAACAAAACCCACCAAGCAACAACTAACATCAAACTACATTTCCAAAGCGTCATCAGCACCTTATATGTCTGAACCTGCAATGCCATGCATAAGCAATAATGCCAATAATTTCTAATTTAAATCACCGAGTGGATAAGTTCCTCTCTCACATCTTCACTAAACAGTCACCCAAGATGTCCCAGAATTCACGTGTACGCACAAGTTACAACAGACTGACTCGTTACTTTTAACATTCAAGTAAAATCAAAAGTTTCTGCATAAGTATGACTTTTTCCAAAAACACAACATAGCCGATTCCAGAAAACGGAAGGTTTTACTTCTATGGTCTTTCAAAATCGATAATGGCTGAAATAATTGACTAGCATGCAAGACCTCACTGTAACTTCAAATATGCATAACTAATGCAACGCTTATAAGATCTTTAAGATGGTTTATCAAATATCTCATGAAATCTTTTTAAACAGTTGTCATTTTAAATGTCCTTCATTATAGTGTTTATTTGATGCATAGCTCCAAATATTCATACATCCTACTACCTCCCAAAAAACGATGGATGGGGGTTGGGGAAGGCAATGAAATCGAAAGTCCTCTTAGTTCTTCAGATGCTTTGTCATTATTCTTCATCCCACAGAAAACCAGGATTGGTTTGTGTTGATGTCATCTACGTTGGTGGATAAATGCAACATTACATAAATGTGCGTATGGTTTAAAATTTCTTTCATCGCTCATGTATTCTCCAATTTCATCCAGCATCCAAACAAGTTAACAAGTATCTTTATTTAATGTTATACCACAAGATTCGATGTGCAGTTGTTATATAATTACAATTAAATCAGGATGTCATCCAGAAGAAAGTAAAATTGAGCTTCTAAATCAACTTACCTGTACCGCTTGTATGATAGACCTTTGAAAGCAGAACGTGCTTCAGCCCGTTCCAAGAATATAACCTGAAAATCATGACATTTTGGAAGAAAATGTAAATCATGACCAGCAGAGAGTAGATACAATACAATAATCACCAAGTGCGTTTCGACATTGAATATAACACAAGGGTAAGGCCTCTGTCCCTTATTAAGCAAGAAAAGACTGTCAAATAATTATCATTCATCAACAACATTACAAATGATTACTCAAGCAAAAATAGGGCAAATTACAATTTTACTTCTGCATTTTTACTCCTCCTTCACAGTTAGTACTATAACTTTTACACTCCGCAAAGTGCACCCTTTATCCTAATTAACTCAACAAAAAAAAAAATCAACTTTTGAACTCAAAAAAAAAAAAATGCAAGAGAGATGCTTAATAAGCTGGATTCTTAAAGAACCAAGGATTCAACAAATTCATCAAAACATGATTCTAATTATCCCTCTTCTCCATGTTTATCAATTTTCAGTTCTTCAAATAATAAATTCACATTAATATATATTATTTGTCTAGGTAGTAACTGCATATAGATTCTTTAACACGACCATTAATAAAAAGTATTCTTAAAGACAATAAATTATTGACATGTTATTACTTCCTAAGATATTGGTCTACAGTATATACAACAAGAATCTGTCATTTATAATATTAATGTGCATTATATATTAAAACTTGTTATAATTGCATGGTGGAGGTAAGTTCCTAAATGCATAACAGGTGTTTTATTTTGAATCTCAAAGTCATAAATCGTTGTATGCAACAAGAATTTTTTACTCTTCACGAGTTCTCTAGGGTCTAGGCCACCACATAAAAACAAATAAACTCAACTATAAACATGCGATGTCTAATGTAGATAATTTAGTGATCGCTTCGAAAATCACCAACGTTGGATCATAAAAAAATTATTCAAAAACAAAAGTTGTATTAGCTGGACAAACCAGAAGGACAAATTCAAATAAGAGAAGAAACTACTTACCAAAGCCAAGGTCTTTGTAGGAGGTAAGATCACTTTGTCTAAACTGCCAAATTTCCCAAACATATCAACTAGTTCACTCTCAGATGAACCATAAGGTAAATTCTTCACTAAAATAATATGGTTGCTTCTTTTTTGACCATCAGTTTTTCTCGCAGCAAATTCCTCCAATGAGGCGATATTAACTCCTGCACTCGTAAGAGATTTTTTTGTCTCAGCAATCACTTGAGTCTCCCCCAGAGCAATTCGCACAGCAAGATCGTTAGATTCTCTATCCAGTAGCTCTGTTTTACTGACACCAAATTTTCGTGCAATATTCTCAACCACCTACAATACGATTGGCAGGAAAGTCAGACGTTATAGGATACCTAAACAGTTGGACAAATGCATGCAGAGTTACAAGCAGAGCTTTGAACATGAGGCTGTAATACAAGCCCACAGAGACGAAACAAACATTGTAATTCAACACTAACACTACTCTTCACCGTGTACTTCACTAAATACAGGACCTAACATTTTAAACACAAATAACTTGATCCCACTAGATGCAGGTACAAAAGTTCGACTTGATTGACAAAGTTCTCTTATTCAGCATCTAACATGCTTTTTCATTTTCTTGAAAGTACCAAGCCTGCTAATAAGTTATAGCTCACCAATCTGGGAACTAAAGACATAAGTCAGCTCATATACAGTTTCCTGACTTACAGTATCAGAGCGCATAAATAAGCTATTCCATGCACGTGTATTTCCACTGGCTTCTGATGACTTTCTCTCCTCATTCCGCTTCTGCTTAAATGTTTTTGGAAACTGTTCTCTGTCGTTATTGTTCCTGCAAAACAACACAAAGATAAACTTCTTTTTGCTTCAACCGTTTCCACAGAGTAACATAACAGCAAAAATTGTAATTCTATGAGGATATCGTACTCTGCTTTATCAGGCACATTCTTTTGTTTGGCAGGCATGACATGCAACAATCTTCCCTGGAAAATTGAATTGTCCATCTCTTTTAAAGCCCTGGTGAAAAAAGAATCAATATCCCATTATAAAACTTGTGATTGTAGCAATAATATAATCATCTCTAAAAAGAAAACCATGACAAATTTAAGGAAGGTTAAACATTTTTCAGTATGAATCAATATAATTTATCATCACATAACTATTTTGCTTCCAGAGAGATACACCATTGTGAGAGATCATCTGAAGACAATCTAACGGTGGCGTGAAAATTCAATATCAACATATCATCAAAAACCAAAATTATGACTGTCTTCAAAAAAACTTGTGATCGTAGTAATATTATAATCCTCTGTTAACAGATGACTAACCACGATTAAATTTCAAGAAAGGTTAAACATTTTTCAGCTTGAATCAATATCAAGTTATCATCAAACACAAATGAGTATTTTTCTTTCATAGAGATACACCATTTTGTGAGATCATCTAAAGACAATCTAACCATAGCATGATTCAATATGAACATATCACCAATATTCATAACTTTTCTTCTATTGAAAAACCACCATTTATGAAAACATCTGATGACAATCTAACCAGAAACAAAGAATATCGTATCTGAGTAAATCAAATTTATGTATACAAATTTGATATGGTACTCTATGAGCAGATGCATGTTGGTTCCTGAGTAGATGCATGTTGGTTCCAAAGTGTAGGTAGATCTAGTGCTGAAACTTAAACAAGACCGATGGTCTGTAACTCGAACACAGATAATCAGCAGCACTTGAGTTCTTCAAGTTACATAACAAACATGACCAATAACAGGGTCAATGCTTAAAATGTCAGTTAAAGCACATCTAAGATTAGAGCAAAATGAGCATGTCACAAAGCTAGAAATAAATACCTAGCAGCAGATTCTGGCAGAGCAAAGTGAACATAAGCAAATCCCTTAGAGCGCTTTGTTTCATGGTCAACAACTATATGCACCTGAGAGATGCTGCCATAATTGATAAAATGAGCTTCCAGATCCTCCTCACTGTGTGGATAACAAAAATAAAAACCATTGTAAACAAACAGCAAATGTTAGACAGGTCAGGGATGAAATTATATAGAACATTGTGTGCACGTGTGTGATTACACATATAGATACAAAACTGAGACCCACAATGGGTAAAAATTCGTCTGTAGAACCACAAGAAATGATAGATTGTGACGCATACGTGGCAGTGTAGGGAAGATTACGAATGAAGAGACGCCCAGTTTCCAGAAGTTCCTCCTCATCTCGACTTGATGAAGGATCAGCTGTATCAGTATTTCCATGTTCATCAGGAGATCCATCTTCAGCCTCCCCTTCAACAACATTGGATTCAAGTGTATCAGGGCCATGACCATGATAGCTCTTCTCCTGAGAATTTGTGCCATCATCACTGTCATCATCTTCATCACTGTGCTCACTTTCAACAGCACTACCTTCATCGCTGCTACTTTGCAAGTCTGACGAGGCTTTTTTGATTTTGCTCTTATAGTAATCCATATCAGAGAGAGCATCATCGTGGGCCAAAATGGTCGATTTATCTGCCTCTTGTTTCTCAAAAAAATCATTTCCTTCTTCCTCATGTTCCTCAAGCTCGACATTCTCACTATCTGATTTTTCTCCTGGAACCTTAGTCATCTTCACTTTATTGTTCAATTCCACGCTTTGCTCCAGCAAAGGAGCTGCGACTGTATCGTTTGCCCACAACTTCGACTTACTACGATGCTGCATGACCTGAAGAAACTCATGAAATTGTGGGTCACTACTGGCATCAGCCTTCTTACTGGGCTTATTCTTCTTGCTCTCCGCTTCTGAAGCTACAGTCTTGGAAGCATTTGGACCAGTTTCTCTTCTCTCTGATTCAGATGGGTTATCATGTTTCTTTAAAGAGTACCTACTCCAAGGGCGCGGCATATTTGCATCTCCAACCTTCCGAGCAATCTGGCTACATAAAAATAGAGGTTATTACCTGCCAAAACTATCAAGGTTTCACCATCTCATCTACAATATGACACGTGCAAACTGCAGTATTCTGAGTCGATATACCGTCAGTTTAGATTTTAGAGTGATCAGCAGTTTGCAACTGGGAAACATAATTTAGTACTTTGCCCCTTCAAAATAAATACACTTGGTACTTCGCACCTAAGGCAAAAAATAGACATTTATCGTAGATATTCACTCAGGAAACTCGAAGAGGCATATTGCAATTTCCACTCAGTTGACCAGAGTCGTAATTCCCAATCTCAGGAAAAATAATTCTTATAAAGCATTCATATGGGCCAAATTTACAGGCCCTTGTCCTAGGCTGAATTCGATTCATCCTTTCATATCTTACCTAAGTCGATGCATACAAAAGAATATATAGTAATGTCAACTCTTAACAAACCATTACTATTTTTTAGAACACGTAAAGCATGCTGATACAGTAAGGTAATTTTAAACACGACGCAACATAATTCGGCTATGAACTCAAGAACTAACAGAAGCATATCTACATGGTATGGCTGAAACCGTAGCCCTCAATTACGCATACGCTACTACCAGCTTTCAGGACTGGAGTTCAGATGGTCATATCCAAGGATAGCATAATCATTCTTAGTACATACCATACGTCTAACTGGAACACATATTCAGCTACTACTGAGCTACGGGTAAATTAATAATAGTGTGTCGAACTCGCTCTTTTCACCCCAATTCAGCTCTCTTTCCATTCATTTCTACAGTTTCCTGCTCAACAATGTATCTCAAAATTTTATAGCTAGCTAAGTCACTCAACTTAAACTGAAATGAGACCCAAAACGCATAATTTTACACAACAAACATAACCCAGACCTCACAACTAATTCTGCAAGTGTCCATGAAAGACTTGTCAAAGTACTTCAAGGCCTCCTGTGCTTCATGCTCGGTCCTAAAACCCACAAACCCGAACTGCCTGCTCTTTCCATCCCTGCAACGAGTGCTTCACATTCAGTCCTCTAACTAAACTGCCAGCACCAATATTGTGAAATTCACAAAGAACATCGATCAAAAAAAAAAGGAAACGGAGGTTACTTGGTTCGCATAAGCTTGGCATCCGTAACTTCGCCTTTCTGGGAGAAGAAATCTCTGAGGCGATCTTCCGCGACGTACTTTGGCAAATTCTTCACACATATTCGCGAACTACATTTGTCACAAACACTGTCAATATATCGATCGAATGAACGATTCTAACTCATAGCATCACACAACAAACAGCTAAATCGTGTTCGATTCTCACTTCATACACTTATTCTAATCCAATGCATACACTAAGAGAAAGCATATAAACAAAAAAATCTTAATAAATATCTAATTGAGCAAACACTATATGACTGTATATAAATCGGACCTGGTGTTTGGCGGTAGAGCAGCTGCAGAGGAGGGCTCCATGCAGTTATGTGAGACGAAAGCTGAGGAGAACGGTGACGGTGACGGTGACGGGTGACGGTGACGGTGAGGACGAGTGGTGGTGGATTCGGAGAGACGGCGGGAGACGAATTCCGGCGGCAAAGGAAACAACGGCGGTGATTTAGGTCTTTGTGAGAGATTATAGAATTTATTTATTTTTAGCCTCTTATAGATTATAGAAAAAAAAAATCTCAAAAGAAAAATATTATAGAAAAAAAAAATTGTTCTTGTTAGGAATAGTCTCACAAGTCACATGTTAAAGTATTTGTGCACAAAGCTATGTAGGCTACAAATGAGTTGAGATGATAATACTTGATAATTATAATATATTACACAAATTTTTTAGTTCTATTATTTTTTTCGTATGAGAAACCGTAATTTAAGGTAGATGTTTGTTTGTTCTCAATGTTTTTGATCTTATATCTATATTAACTATATAAATCACCACAGACCAAAATTGAAAATATTGCAAAAAACTCAAGCCCCTTTGCAAACCCAATGGCCAAAAGAATTTGAACATTCGTGGCCTCCCTCTTTGCCGATATAGTGCAAGTAGCTTTGTTATCAAGAATGAATAACGAAATTGGAAAAATTGAAGGATGAATGCCCTTACGTTATCTAGCCATTCCAGTCCAAGCACCGCTATTTTCGTGTGCGGGGACGTTGCCTATTTTGCCGGTTGGGGATTTCATGGGCGACCGCGCTTTTGCTCGTTTCAGCGTGCAAAACACTTAAACTGGGCAGATGAGACGTGCGCCGCATGCACAAGCACCCTGCACAAGGGTTGAGCGATCCAACAACCAGAGTTCTAGGGTCGCTCCGAAATTATTCTAAAATTTAAGCTCTATTATGTAAATAAGCCCACTCTTATTATGTATAATAATGTTAGAATTCTCTAGAGGCTTGCTAAGATTGTCCAACTTATTTCATTGTAATAAGAGTGTAGAATTTTTGTTTAGAACCGTTATAGTAGATTGATTTGCCCCGTTCACTGAGAACAACTCCTTATATAAATACCCGAGAGCTTTCATTTTTTGAAACATCAAGGAAAACTACAAACCATACACCCATGGTTCAAAGTATTGTCACGTTTTTGCCGAAACATATGAAATTTTTGTTTTGCAACTTATGGAAACAAAAACGCCCATCACTTTCGAAATTAATTTTTTTCGCACGAAACATGAAATTTTCGCACTTTTCCAGCAAAACAAGGAAACCACAGTCTCTTCTGATTTCAGAATGAATAGTAGTGTGATAAAAAACAAGGTCAAGGAAAAAAAAAAGAATGTTAAAGAAAAAGATGGTGAATATCGATAATGGAGAGTGATTTCAGATTTGTGACTAATGAGTTTTGATGTTATCTTACTTTAAGTACAACATTGTTGATTTTGTCTTGGAAGTTGGAATGATAAAAGTACCTACTAATGTGCTTTGCTCAAAAAAGAAAGAAAGTACCTACTAAGTACTATTCACTTGAGTTTGAGATTAGAAATACATCGAAAAAATAACTCACTCCATGCTAGAGTCTAAACATGTGGCAACCATTGACATTTGTGACCCAAGTGTACTACAGTCTACAATTAATATATAATAAGAGTCAATATTGTTGTTGGGTAGAGAATTGTTAATTGTTATATATGCAATGACTGTTCTAGAAGAATATTATTCTAAACTTTGCCAACAACCAACTTATCAATATGTTTCTTAGATGAACATATTATTAAATGCCTTTATATAATATTACATATATTAGGGTATAAATTAGCAAGCCATTATATTGATGAAGTGTTTTCCCAATCAAGCAATTCTATATGTTGTTTCGTAAAATAATGGCAACATATTGAAGTTACTTTTATAATAATTGCTCATATAAATTAGCATATCCATGTGTAGTGAAAAGTTGATAACTAATGTTTGACCATATGATAATACATGACTTGGTTGCATACTTAAACTAGTGAATCTAGTTTATCTTATTATTATTTTTTTTTAAAA
The DNA here is from genome assembly GCA_948329865.1 of Linaria vulgaris. Lineage (NCBI taxonomy): Eukaryota > Viridiplantae > Streptophyta > Magnoliopsida > Lamiales > Plantaginaceae > Linaria > Linaria vulgaris. Next base: position 110,465,437 of record OX415252.1, read on the forward strand.
CAGATATGGCTCATGATAAATATGTAGCCATAAAAAGAGACATATGATGGATCCCGAAACAATGAGTGATAATAATCGTCTCTGGACTAAGTGCAACTATTGTGGAAAAGAGATTAAAGGTTATGGTGTTTCACGTCTAAAGCAACACACTGCAGGTGAGTTTCCGAATGTTGAGAAGTGTGTGAAATGCCCACTGCCCATCTCTAAAGCTATGAAGGAACATCTGGATATAATGTCTCAAAAAACAGCACTGAGAGAGACCTTGATAGAACCAATACGGAGAAAACATGGCTTAGTTGACGATCTTATTAGCGATGATGAATCTAAAGATGAGATATTCCTGACAGAGAGAGAGAGAGAGAGTAAATATTATTATGCGACGATCGCTGAAAGATGTACACATGAAAGAAACGGGCCACACTAAAACAATTGATCTTCGTGGATCATATAGTGGAGCAAATTCGTCTCGTGGTGTTCAACAACGAGATATGTATTTTGCCAAAAATCAAGATAAGTTTAAAAAGAAGGATAAATCTGAGAGAGAGCATAAGAGCTTGAATATTGAAGATATGGATCCTTCAATCTACAGAAACCGAGAGTGCATGCAAGACATTCTCTATTTTTCTTTTTCATTTCTGATCTATTTTGTATTAATACAAGACAGATGGCATTGTGCTTGCAGATGGCGTTCTAAATCATAAAACTCGTGTTAAGTAAATCAACGAAGGATTAAAGAGGTAACAAATTAGTGTTTGCTAAATAAAAGAAAGTGCTTCTTGTTTTTCCTTTTTTTATCGTCTATGCTTTGTAGAATTTATATTAGTATTTAACTTTGGTATGTAACATTTTTTTTCATTCAATAATAGGCTTCTCTATAACGTGATAGCAACGACACTTCCATTTCTTTGTATGTATATATGTCTAGGTCTCTTGGAAGTCGATGAACGAGCTGAAAACATGGAAAAGTCACACTTTTGGGTTCATTCAGACTTTGTTCTTGACTTTCATTCTATGACCCTGCTAAATTTCTATTATCTTATGAATTGTTGTTGCGGTTGGTGAAATGCGTCATGGTGAAGTGGAAGTTAGTTATAAATCTTCTATATTGTATGGACGCAATATATGATGGTAAGAAATAACAGTTTCATATTTTTCAAGTGTTCTGACATAATGCTAGTTTAAATAATTCCAGAAAGTTTACAGTTTCTGAATTATGTTGTCGTTTATATTTTGTGTAATATATACAGATATGGGGGATCGTGGAATATGGCGTATTCAACTGCTTTTTGGAGAATTCATTATTGGTTTCATGAAGAATGATTCAAGTAGTTCCTAGACTTGCTATATCTTGGGTTATTAGAATTGTACTAGAACTTGTACCCGACCTTTCTAGCTTATTGTGTTTTAAAGAATATTTTCATTTGTAATATTCTTGGAAATGAGGTTTATATGTATTATATCTTGTATTAAATAGTTAACTTTTAATATAAGTGTTGGTTTTAATTTCTGCGTTGAAGTTTTGATAGATTTGGTATAATTGGTACTTTTATGTAGGTAAATGAAGGCACTGATTTGTATATTTCATTATTTTAGTGACTTTACATTAGCTATTTGAAATAAATATTAAATTACCAGTGACAGTTGAAAAGGTCACTAGATGATTCATTTGTGGCGTTTCAAATTGTAACGGTTGACAACATTATTGGCAGTACAAAGTGTTACTAAACAGTTGTTTTTCGCCATTTTTTAATGTCACTAGTTCTTTTTGCCGTGACAATATAAAAGAGTCAAGATATTAACATTTTCTGTCACTTGACTGTGCTAACTAATAATTTTTTTGGTGGCATCATATATTGTCATTGTTTTAATCTTATAATGTCATTTTTACAAATGTGATTAACTTGAGGATTAATGGCATTTCAACCTTTAGCTACATCGCTACAAGTGGTATTTTTTAAAAATGCCACAGTAGTTGAAAATGTCATTAATGTATAAATTAGGTGACAAGATTCAATGCCATTAATTGTGATTATTGTTGTAGTGTGCACTATGTTTACTATGATATCTATATACTATTATATAAAGAAATCCATTGTGACACCAATCTTTTGATTTTCAACTTTAACCTTTGAGTTTTAGCTACATTGTAAAAAATATATTATTAAATACCCAAAGTAGCCTTACAAATTAAGTTAGACTAATTAATTACACTACTAATTGTAATTAATGATTTACTTTCCCCATAATTTGCATCTCTTCCATTCTTCTACTGCAAATTTATAGCACATGTTATCTAGATAAATCTTCATCATTAACCCACAGAGAATGACATTAAAAAAAAATTATGCTCGCGGAAACCGCGTGCTCCATTTGCTAGTATCATAGTAAACATAATGCATACCTTAAATGAGACTTGACAATTTACATGGTGTTTGATATACAATCTCACAATTAGAAGCTACATTTTGTATCATATGTGTTTATATACTTCTTACACTTTAACATATAATTTTCTCAAGGAAAGAGTAAGACTACCATTAAAACTAGAATTACAAAAATAAAAGAATAGTTTGGTCATTAAATATACTGAATATACTACAAAAATAAAAAGGTACAACATTTAATTTTTTAAAATCAAATTAGGTATCTTAAATATTTATTTTTCACGGGATATCATTCTCAGTTTCGTATAACACGAGTAATTTACTAAAAACACTATGCATTAATCAATGGCAAAAATGATTTTTCTGTATAGAGTTTCATGGACGATTTATTGTTTTTGCCCATTAATTTATATAAACTTCAAAATTTTCCCTTTTTTTACCGGGCTTTTTTTTTGCGCGTTAATGTAATTTTTTTATTTTAAATTCGCCCCGTGGGCTTCAATCTGGGTTTTTTTTTATTATATATTGATCTAAATTATAAAAAAAATAGTATCAATTCAAGTTCATTAAAAAAGTTTATTTAAAATGTTTACTAAATTTTTATTTACTAATAAAAACAAAAAAAATATTTATATTTACTAGTAAAAATTAAAAATAATTTTTTTAATCTTAAGGTATAATTTAAAATAAATTAATATGGTATATTTAGTTTTATTATATATTATACTAAATCATAAAAAATAGTATCAATTCAAGTTTATTAAAAAGGTTTATTTAATATGTTTACTAAATTTATATTTACTAATAAAAACGAAAAAAATATTTATATTTACTAGTAAAAATTAAAAATAAATTAATATGCAAAATTATATTTAATTTTATTATATATTATTCTAAATCATAAAAAAATAGTATCAATTCAAGTTTATTAAAAAGGTTTATCTTAAAAAAAAAATTAATCATCATCTTCATCACCACCACCAGTCCCCCCCACCCCGCCGCCGCTGTCGCCGCCACCACCACCACGATCTTCATCAGATCCATCACCGAACACCACCACAATCTTCTTCTCCACCACCACCACAACCACCCTCTCTCTCCCCCGATCGCTAGCAAGGGTTTTTCCTCAATCTTTCCCCAATCTGTGACAACCCAACTCGAAATGGTTGTGGGTGGTGTGGCAGAGGTGGCGGAGATGGTGACGTGCGATGGTAGTGATGCAACAGTGGTGGTTCGCGATAGAGGAGTTGCGACGGTCATTCCCGGAGTTGCGGCGACATAGCAAGATTGTCAAAAGCAAAATCCATCCTAGAAATCGGATTCGACGACAACGGCGAACTCGTCTTTGGAGAAGAAATCGCATTCAAATTTGAGAAGGAGGATGGGAGCGGCGGCGGAGGGGCGAAGGAGAGGGGCGGTGGTGGGGGTGTGGGTGGGGGGGGGGGGGGTACGGGTAGGGCTTTTATTTTTCTTTCTTTGTATTCTAAAAAAAAGCTGTAAAAATTTATTTCAAATTTGTACTAGTAAAAAAAATTATTTTAAATTTTTACTAGTAAATATAAATATTTTTTTAGTTTTTATTAGTAAATAAAAATTTAGTAAACATTTTAAATAAACTTTTTAAATAAACTTGAATTGATACTATTTTTTTATGATTTAGAATAATATATAATAAAATTAAATATAGCATATTAATTTATTTTAAATTCTTTCTTGTAAAAAGAATTTATTTGTAATTTTTACTAGTAAATATAAATATTTTTTTAGTTTTTATTAGTAAATAAAAATTTAGTAAACATTTTAAATAAACTTTTTAATAAACTTGAATTGATATTATTTTTTTATAATTTAGATCAATATATAATAAAAAAAGCCCAAATTGAAGCCCACATGACAAATTTAAAATAAAAGATTTAAGTTAACGGGCAAAAAAAAAGCCGATAAAAAAAAAAAGCAAAACTTGAAGTTTATATAAATTAATGGGCAAAAATAATAAATTGCCCGAGTTTCATTGACTAATGAAACAACGGCAAGAAGTAATTCTATATATTAATTAGCACGCACAATGACGGGCCCTTGAACGCTAACTAATTCTGTCTCCTTAGATTTTTCTATATGTGGAAAATGGTTTGGTAGAGATTCGATGCCATCTTACATAAACAAATGCGTCAGTAATTGTCATTACTCCATTATTGTCCATTTCGCATTTCTTTTTTATGCATAAATAGTTTCATGAAAGCCATCTTCTTGTAAAACCACTATTGCGGGTAATTTATACCTTGTATCTCTTTATATAATAATTAAATTCTTTTTCGGTTTCATTTTTCATGTAATTTCTTTTGTTAGTTTACATACACCTCACAGATAGATTAGGTGCACTATACGCATATATTTCCAAGTTCAATTTGGCCATGAGATTATAATAATAATATAAGAAACCTAATCATCTGATATGTTTATCTTTGCATCTTCACAAAATAATACAACACAACGGACATAATGAAAATTGATAAATTAAGTTCAAGTGAGTACTCTTTATTTGATCAGATCTGAACTCATGAATCCCGCCTTGGATTTTAGATATTTTGATAGTCAAGCTAGCGTGGCGGGCTTCAACTAATCAAATTGATAAATTATTGGAGGGCAACCTGTCATAGCCATGGGGCGTTTTTAATATCTTTTATAAACAGATTTTGGACTTAATTAGTAACCCAATAATTGAATCTTTAAATACAACATAAAACTAAACTAACAGTATTAATCAACAAACATCATATATCAGTGCATGTGAGGTCGTACCTTGTCGTATACATTTTCCAAATTGAGCTCCAAAAATGGATAATCTCCTTTCATTAGCTACCTCAGTACTAATCATAATTTTCATGATCACTACTACAATATTGTTCAAAAGGAATAGTAAAAAATCCAAACTCCCCACTCCACCTGGTCCTCCGGGCCTCCCTTTAATAGGCAATTTTCACCATTTTCATATCACTGATCTTCATTTGCGCCTGACAAAATTTTCCAAAACAATATGGCCCCATAATGCTAATGAATCTTGCACAACACCCCGTCCTTGTGATATCGTCGGCAGAAGTCGCCAGGCAGGCCCTTAAAGACAACGACGTCGCCTTTTCGGGCAGGCCGGATACCACAACTATAACGAGATTGACGTACAACCATCGAGACGACATTGCCTCCGCGACTTACAATTCTTATTGGAGGGAGGTTAGAAAGCTAGCCGTTCTCCATCTTTTCACTCCCAAACAGGTTCGTTCATTCCTACACTTTCGCGAAGAGGAAGTCGCTTGCATGTTGAAAGAAATATCCGGAAAGGCCGACAAAGGCGAAGTTATCGACTTAAGCGAGATGCTAGTGTTGTTCTCTAGCAGTCTTCTATGTCGAGAAGCGTTTGGGAAGAAGAATATCGACAACATAAAGTTCGGGAAACTTCTTCAGGATGTTCAAGAGATGTTGGTGTTGATATATTGGGCCGACTTTCGCGGATGTTAGGGTGATGGATAGACTCACTGGTAATACTGCCAGACTTGAGAAGGTGTTTAAGGATGCAGATTCGTTTACACAAAAGCTTCTGGATGAGCATCTCGATCCAAATAGGCCAAAGGCCATGAACGGCGACATTTTGGATATGTTGATTCGATTGAAAGAGGAAGAAAATTCTTCAGCTGTAACTCATTGGGAGAATATTAAGGCACTCCTTATGGTAAGTAATAAATTTCTAGCTAGGTGCTATTTAAATTTTTGTAAGCGTAAGAGTAGTCTTTAATTTACTTGTTGCATGCCCTGAACTAGCTCTTTACCATAATTTTGATACTTATTATTATTTATTGACATTATGTGAGCTTTTAATTCTTCACAGAACATTTTTGCTGCCGGGACGGATACAACAGCAGCCGCAATAACTTGGGCGATGGTAGCTCTTGCTAAGGATCCTACTAAGATGAAGAAAGCACAGGCGGAAGTGAGAAATCTAGTCGGAGAAAAAAGGAAGGTAAATGAAGATGACTTTGAAAAACTTCCATATCTAAAGGCAGTTGTGAGGGAGACTTTTAGAATATATGTATCCACCAACTCCAATGGGAGTACCAAGAGTAGTAATTGAAAAGTGTACGGTAGCTGGGTACGAAATACAACCTGAAACCTTGGTGTATTATAATGTTGGAAAATTGATTAAATGAAATGGGTTTGTACAGCTGACTTCGGGTCAAATTTTGAGCGGGTTCCACTTGTCGTAATGACGACTTCAAGATGGGAACGTTTTCTCCTATGTGAGAGCTTCGAAACGATATATTGCACGCTCAAAATGGTACACTGGTGAATGAGAATTTGATGCTCAAAGATAGCTACACAAAGCTGAAAATATTGAAGTAAAAGAGAAAAAAACCATAAAGTGAATATGGATATCCACATGGGAAAAAGAGCATTCTCTTTTTGGGTTTATCAATAGCAATGCATCCTTAGCATAATAAGAATGTGTTGGCTAGAGTCTCCTCCCTCTCCTACGTGCGCGCAGGGGGGTGCAAATGCGAGCCAAAAATTAGTGCGATTCGGGCTTGCGCACACGACGTACGCGCCGAATGTCGGTCCGTTTAGTCTGTCGGGCTCCCGCTCGTGTGGGCCTTGTTTTGCACCTTCAATATTTATTTTTCTGTTTTAGGTAACAGAATTAAATTATATTCGGATAATATTTCTATATTAAATCCGAAGCATCAAAACGCGTCCAGATTCATCCGAAGATATGGTCTTATTTTAATTACGATTCGGTATTATCGTAATTAGAGATTTGCATATATCTAAAAGATCCCGTTTCTTGTTAATCAAGTCAGCCGACTCTCTCCCTAATTAGTATAAAGTCGCTCCCCATAGGGTTTTACATCAGCAAAAAATACACTTTTGCATACACGAAAAAAGGGTTTTAAGCATTGTGTGGTGGTGGTGGTCTGTTACCGTTCGAGTTCGCCGGGATTGTTCTGCGAGTGCTAGCAGCCAATTCGAAAGGTCGTTTTATCCTGGGAAGAGTTAGTCCAACGATCTCAGCACGTGAAGAGGACTAAACTACTTTAAGGAAACCGAGAAGGACTCGACCAATTACTACGGTTATTTTCGGTGTCTACTTTACTATTTATTTGTTTATTTGCGTGTCAATTTATATACTGTTCGTTATCTCCATTGTTTCTAACATATAATTTGTGGGCAATCGGGAGAGATCCTGAGTACTGGGAAAACCCCGAAAAATAGTGACATTGACTATAAAGGGCATGATTTTGGTTTAATTCCATTCGATCGGTTCGGGTCGAAGAATATGTCCTGGGATGGGTTTGGGTGTTGCGACACTCGAACTGGCGCTTGCCAATCCTCTTTACTCTTTCGACTGGGAGTTAATTACCTGCCGGAGTGCGAAAAGAAGACATTGACACAGATGCAATACCAGGTTTTATCTTGTACAAGAAAAACCCTCTCCGTCTTGTGGCCAAACACTATGTGAATTAGCTAGACTGTTTATCATCAATAAATATGGTGATTCTTCTCTTCTATGATACTTTTAAACAAAATATATAAAAATAAAAAGAAGAAGAGGAAGAGGATGGCAAATTATTGGTGTTAGTTGCCAATATTATTATATACTCTTCTTGTGTTGTAGTATTTAAACTGTTGATTTGTTTCTTCGATCTCTCTGGACACATGAATTATCACGCCAGTCACAAATCAACAAGCCATCGATCAACACATGGGTGAAACTGGTAATGATTTTCAGCTCTTGAAGTCAAAAGATATTTACTCTTTATTGTAGAATCGTTATTCTCAATTGTACATGTCTTTAACAGATTTAGTTTGAGGTAATTAATTTCTGTTACTAGTTCTGTATGTAGATTAATGGAATGAAGCAAGAAAAGTTTTCTTGCAATATATTTGTTCCTATTACCTATACAGAGACATAATAACTTTCAATGCTATACAAAGAGCAATTGCTGAAAATAAAAACAAACTTAAAAGAGATTATAATATCCAAATTCAAACAGAACATCTTAAATCTAAACCCCTAGTATTATGAAACCAATTTCTACCATTAGCAAGTCAACATCCAAATTCAAACACAATCTAGTAAATGAGCAAAAAGAGATATTTATTTCTAAACGTGTAATTTTATGAATTAATTATCTCTTCCCCTTCCTAATTGTATGCTTAGCTAGTGTGTGTATATATATATATTATCATGGTTTGTCTTTTCTATTATTTATCATAGATGCTTTACCTGAGCAAGTATGAATCCCCTGAAGTATTGGGACCCCCTTCCCCGCGTATGCGCCTTTATTTTCTTTATTTTGAAAGTATGAATAAGAGTTGGATGAAACGGTACTTAAGATCAACTAGCCTACACATAGTTAGTTAGGTAATCATTTATTCTTTAGTCAATACTAACTTGTATTTATATACTTCGTGGTTTATATGAAGAAAAGAATTAGACTTATGTAATGTACAACACTAGATTGCGTAAACAAGAGTATTTAGAGGAAATTGCATGACAATGACCCTATTCTAGTTGGAGAGATTGATTCAGATGATGAATGGTAAGATAGAAGATCATGTTCTATAGAAGATCATGTTCTTCCCGACGACGCATCATGGCTTGATGATGAATGCATGTTTGGTATTGAAGTGATGTTGAAGTGATAAGACATATTCCTCTTCACTACATATCACAAAAAGAAATATCCATGTCCCTTGTCTCAGTTAATACTACTAGTACATGTATTGGCCCACTAAGAAATAAAACAAAGACGTCTAAAGCTATTAGCAGTAAGTTGCTTTCTTATTGTTCTATGATTTTATCTCAAAATATTTTATTTCTTGAATTTAATTATAATTGAATGTTATTTATTGTTACTTGAAAAAATGCAAGAGCTCGAGGAAAAGAAAGTCATGGTAGCGGTGGGACATTCGTTTTGGTTGATGGAGCTCCAAATGAAGATTCGAAATAATGCCAATATCGTACATGAATTAGTCTCATGATTGAATCTTGAGGCCAACCTAGCTAGTTGGTCGTTTCTGTTGGGCCCTGGCTTGGACGCGTGGTGTTCTCCTGGATAGCATCGGGCTATCAGTTGCAGTCTCCAGCGTACAACGCCATTTGAAAACTCTATTCAAAGTTGGGACGGAGTGTTTTGGCTTTGAAACTGAGTTTGGACATGTACCTAGGCATGTCGTCTTGTCTCCGGGTCGCGCCCGGTATTGAGGGAGGCATAAGCCGAATGGGAGTCATAAGGAAATCGTGATCGTGACATGATTGATCTGATACATGTTATGATTTGGCATGAAACTATAAACTGTTTTGAAAAGCATCTCGTAAAATCATCATGAAAGCATGAACACGTTTTCAAAGATATTCTTGAATAATTCTCATAAAAGTACGAACTTATCTTGGAAATACATTCTTGTGAAATCGTGTTTTACAAAAATATATTTTATCGGAAATCCTCATGCATTAAATCTCACTGAGTCCTTTTGACTCATCAAGATATTTCCATGTTTTCATTCCAGAACGACAAGGAAAGCTTAGAGTTTGTTGTTTGGGACAAGCCTAGCTGTATCTCACTTGGAGATATTTGACAGTTGAAGATATTGAATTCCGTTTTTGGATATTAGCTTCCGCTCTCTGATTATTCTGGGTTATCTGCATCTTTCAAAAGAGAAGCGAGGTGTTCTCTGACGAATTTTTTAGCGATGGCGCTTCGTGTTGAGCTGGGTGCTTGGTACGGGGTGTTACAAGTGGTATCAGAGCGGGAATAAGATTCTGATTTTAGTTGATGAGTGTCTAAAAGGCGGCTTGTCCCGATTTAAGTTTGAGCCTTGATGGTTTTTACCAATTGAGTCCTAATGAATAATGGATTCGTGCTGGCCTGATCAACCAGTATGTTATTCTTATAGTTGGAGACTCTGTTGACTAATAACTCATCAATGATAGATTTGGAGTTGCGTATAATCTTTAATTAGGCTTGAAACGGGCTATTGTTGGGCCCACGCTAATATGTGGTGATCTTGTTCTGGGTGCGCAACCAGTGCCTCGTTCACTGCATTTTGGTGTTTGTGCTTAACAATAGCCCATGTTGAAGTTGTGATCGAACTTAGGAGTAAGTACACTGGTGTAAGGATGTCCTGGTGGGATTCGATTTTGTTTTTTGAAGGTCTAGCACTAATCTATCTATAAGTTATTGTAACGAAGCACAGTTACAATTCAAACTTAATCGAGTTGCCTGTTGATAAGTGATATTTGGAAGGTAGTGAGTTCCTCGATATCGAAGGTGTGAAATTAATTTATCTTGTATTTTTCTCAAGAAGATGAGGCAATATATCTTACAGATTTCACAACAAAAACGAATATAATTATAATTCAATGTACTTTGTGGCGAGTACAGGGGAATCTTGAAGTATAATATATAAAGTGCATAAAAATAATAGATAGGATAAATCAGTGTTCGCATCATAATTAAAAAAAAAAAAATCATACATTCGCCAAGCATGTATCACAAAATGTTCATTGTGAAATGTGTACATTTCACATATTAGTTTTCTTCTCAAACCCTTGTGCCTAATTCTTTCCACAACTGTTCCTACCTTATTACACAGAAGCACTTTATTATCGAAAACCAAGGGTGAACAATCCCTTCTTTCAAAGTTTAGTGTCTGATGTTTCATAAAAACTTCATTTTACAATTATGAATTCGGCATCCTTGCCTTAACTCCCTTAAGATTCATAAACTTCTTTCGTTTGTATGAAATTATATATGTTCCATTAAATGTTTACCTATTCTTACAACGACAATATATATTCTCAACACTTACAACTCTTCGCAAATAATCCTATTGTTCCTTGTAAGTTGTACCATTCATCTTAGATCATCAGTGCCTTCTTTGTTTAAACGTACAATTTCATCTTCTCTTTAGACTCACGTTCTTCATCTACGCTATTATCTTCTATTCGGCCCATCCACTCAAAAAAAAATGTCATTCATTAATAGCCGGACTACATAGATTATCAATGACAAACCTTTCAATGCTGACTATCATAATATGTTATATAGTTCTACTTTGAAAATAGAAGTCAAAATAATATCACCATTTTTGATATCATATTATAATCTTGTGTGTAATTAGGAGTAAAATGGTAATGAGAATTTGTGGACCAAATTATTTTAAGGTTAATGAGAATTTGGGGACCAAATTCTTTTAAGGAGGGGTGACTGTGACGCCCCGTATTAATGTGAATATTATTTTAATATAAATTTCCGTATTAATGTGAATATTATTTTAATATAAATTTATGACCAAAGTATATAACTATTATTTTGGAGCAAGTTATGATTGTTATTTATAAATTTCGTAATAGACCGCTTGTTGTAATAACAAATATGTAACGTTTTCGGTTCTGCACTAATAAATTCTCAAATTACTTTTGGACAATAGAAATAACAAAATACCATGTAGAAAACAAATTAAGTTGGGGGCTGTTTTGCAATTTAATTGTGAGAGCAAGATAAGTGTTAAGATTCACTCCTATATCATTATGTTCATCCATCACCACGTGGAAGAAATTGCACATAGGCATGCAAATTGAGTCCCACGCTACCTCCTTTTCGAATCAGCATGTGTATATTCACTCCATAACTTATCATTAAGCCTCCCCTGCAATTACAAAATGAAAGTGGGACAAACCATTAGTCCTAATTTCCACATACACCATACTTTATACCGACGAGATGGAGATATGAAGAAATAGAAAAGTTCATGGCGGTGAACTCCGGTGGTGATAGGAAACAAGAGTTGAGGGTTGACCAAGAGATAAGATTTAATGTTTTAATTACATCTTTTATTTCGCTATAGGTAAATTCAAGTTATGAATTGATTTAAGGCAGCTTAGAAAATCAAAAGAAGACTAATTGTTATAAACTAATGCAGGGGTTTGAACTAAAACTTTGACTTGGAATACAACTCAGAATAGTTCTTTGCATGCTTTGACTATTTACACCTTCCTAATTGGAGTTCAGATTAGCACACATGATCTGATTTTGTCATTTAAAGATTTAAGTTAGAAGTTGATCAGTAGTAATTTAATAGGTCCTATATGCCTTGCACGTCTAAGTTAAAGGAGTTGTACTACATGAATTAAATTACATATATGTTTTGGATGCTATTAGAAGTATTGCTCAAATCCACCCATACATACAAATATTGGTACATGCTTACATTAGCCATACAATTTATAGCTAGTCTATAAGTTCGGTAATCACAGCAACAATTTAATAGATGATAGTGAATAACAGTAAACTATTTATTGTACTAAAGAAATAATGAAGCGGTAATTAGGTGGCAAAGTAAATCATTTTAGAATATTATCTAGAGCATGCACTATTTTCAATATTGAATAGGAAAAGTTACAGAGAGATTGCGGGATGACGACAAGAACTTAAGGCTAATTTAGTAAATGAAGACATTTCAGGGGTGTATTTAATTACCTTAGATTCTTATACAATGTAATGTGTGTTATAGGTTATTTCTATCTAGCAATGAAGTTTTGGACAACCTACATCATGAATGAGACTCGTTACTTGTGAATAAGGTGAGATTAAAATTATATATTTTCAAGCTGGAATGGAAATTATACGTAATATATCAAAATGCTTGTTTTACGAAATACGCATGCATGATGTTTTGAAAATGACTCTTGAAAGCTTGTTTATTGGAGGAATGCTCAATTACTTGAACACGTGACTTGATTTTTATATGGAATCTCGTGAAATTGCTTGATATGGCTAAAAATCGCGTTGGTGGATCACCAATCCACGTATTGAGCTTCCTGATTGAAATAATGCCAATATCGTACATGAATTAGTCTCATGATTGAATCTTGAGGCCAACCTAGCTAGTTGATCGTTTCTGTTGGGCCCTGGCTTGGACGCGTGGTGTTCTCCTGGATAGCATCTGGCTATCAGTTGCAGTCTCCAGCGTACAACGCCATTTGAAAACTCTATTCAAAGTTGGGACGGAGTGTTTTGGCTTTGAAACTGAGTTTGGACATGTACCTAGGCATGTCGTCTTGTCTCCGGGTCGCGCCCGGTATTGAGGGAGGCATAAGCCGAATGGGAGTCATAAGGAAATCGTGATCGTGACATGATTGATCTGATACATGTTATGATTTGGCATGAAACTATAAACTGTTTTGAAAAGCATCTCCTAAAATCATCATGAAAGCATGAACATGTTTTCAAAGATATTCTTGAATAATTCTCATAAAAGTACGAACTTATCTTGGAAATACATTCTTGTGAAATCGTGTTTTACAAAAATATATTTTATCGAAAATCCTCATGCATTAAATCTCACTGAGTCCTTTTGACTCATCAAGATATTTCCATGTTTTCATTCCAAAACGACAAGGAAAGCTTAGAGTTTGTTGTTTGGGACAAGCCTAGCCGTATCTCACTTGGAGATATTTGACAGTTGAAATTATTGAATTCCATTTTTGGATATTAGCTTCCGCTCTCTGATTATTTTAGGTTATCTGCATCTTTCAAAAGAGAAGCGAGGTGTTCTCTGACGAATTTTGTAGCGATGGCGCTTCGTGTTGAGCTGGGTGCTTGGTACGGGGTGTTACATGGGAGGTGTACATAAGGCATACCAGACGAAGGCGAGGGGACTTTACAAGCGTATGATGAACAAAACGAAGGAGCAGTACTTCAAGAACAAAGACAAGGAGAAGTATCGGGGCAAGAAAAAGACGTCGTGGATGAGTGAAAGTTTGGAGGGTAAGGCGGCAGCACACTGGGACACCAAAGAGCATAAAAAGAAGTCCGCGAAGGGAAAGAAAGCTAGGCGAGGAGGTGTGGAGGACGGCGAGGCGCCCGCCACCTTTTACGGTGGTTCCATTGACTATGAGGAGATTCGGCAGCGACTAGTATGTTTTTTTTAAATTAAATATTTTATTTGTAGTTAAAATTTTAATTTTTAAAATTATTGTTTTCTTAGAAAATGATTGATTAGTTTAATTTAATAATTGTAACCTTTCAATTATAAAAAGAATTTTAACCAACTATTACTTTAAATTTGAAGAATTTTAACCAACTATTACTTTAAATTTGAAGAATTTTAACCAACTATTACTTTAAATTTGAAGGAGAGGAATGAGCCCAACTGCGCACACCCTATCAGACATGACGAGATTTACAAGGCATGTCATACGAGGAAGGTGTCGGGCACTGGCAGAGGTACAAGCATACCGTTGAGGCGGGAGTGGAAGTCTGAGGCGACCAGACTTATTTACGAAAGGATTTTAAATTTTGTAGGCGTTTACCACTTATGAATTCTAATTTAATTTTAAAATAATCTTTGAACTAATTTATCTTTTTAATTATCTTTGAAAATTCAACAGAAGTCATACAAGAAGGAATTGAGGAAGAATAATTCGGACGCCGTAGAAGACAAGGAATTGCCCTAATGGGACGCCGATTCGTGGAAGAAGGCCATATGGAGGATCAAGAAGGGGAAGGCGCAGGGTATACCGAGCTATGCAGATCCACGAGACTTCGACATGGAGTGCGGTAGCGGTAGGGAGCCAGACTACAGGCGAGAGTTGCTCAGGCAGGTCCATGAGGAGAACAGAGAGTTGAGGACGACACATGACCCAAGAGTCGACTCACTGATGTCTTGGCTACAGGCTTTTAGAGAGGACATGCAGACGGAGACGGGCCGACCAGTGCGAGAGCTTCCGACAGACTTGTTCATGGGGAACGCTATTAGGAGCGGAGGCGCATTTAGGGTTCCGAGGCCGATACGTCAGAGACCATATCCTTTTGCTCCAGGTACTTCCACCGCCACCGAGTATGTCGAGGATTTTGATACTGATGAGTCGGGGAGTGGTGATGATCTCGATATGATGGTTGATGAGGCAGAGGACCTTGGTGTAGATGATGAGGGTGATGGTGTTGATGAGGGTGTGATGGTGTTGATGATGATCCACTAGCGACCCTGGATGAGATGTACGATTTGGCAGAGAGTTCTGGTGATAAGGGGGTCGTGTATCCGCCTAGTGGTGATGAGGGGGGTCAGTGATCATGTGGCGGGTAGTTGTTTGTATTATTTATTTTGAATTATGATATTCTTGTTTTTCGACTATTTCGTTTTGAACTATGGATTTTTCGACTATTTCATTTTTCGTTTTGGTTATGGTTGTGTTGGTTATGATTGTGCTTTAGTTGTGGTTATGATTGTGCTTTGGTTATGATTTGTGATGGAACAATGTATGAACTATATTTGTGATGGAACTATAATTGTAGTGGTTTAAAGTATGAATATCAATAGGAACCGCAATGCAGTCCCTATTGAGTCAATAGGGACCGCAATTCGATCCATATTGACAAAACAGGGACCGCAATACGGTCCCTATTGACATTAGAGTTGTCAATAGGGGACCGCAATACGGTCTCTATTGTCCATATTTGTGACCTAATTGCGGTCCCTACTAATATTCATACTTTAAAATCGATATTTTAAGATGGTTCGAGGTGTCGCGTTGTTTGTTTAGTTCATAATAACCATTGTAATAGTTCAAATAACAATAATTACAACGACGCATTGTAAATCCAAATATTATGTAAGAAGAACGGACCGCTTTGAAGATTCTCTTGCTATTTTGTACGACGAATGTCATAACGATAAACTAATTCTATATACATATGTAAGTATAATGATTACTTGATCTAATGATTATACCTCATAATCATATCTATTCTAACATTAGTGAAGTAAAGCATAAAAACGAATAACAACTACAACTAACTAGTGATGATTAGTTGTAGAACATGAAATATATCTTAAACGTTAATAACTTGCTCAATCTCAATCAATCTATTAATTCACAACTAAACTACTATGATGTTGGTTTTGCAATCATTTATTACTTCAATTCACATGTTACAATGAGTTTGGTTGCTAAGAATCACAAACACACCAACATCAATAAAAAAAAATCGATTCTAATAGGGACTACATTGTGGTCCATATTGACTCAACAGGGACCGCATTGCGGTCCCTACTAATATTCATACTTTAAAATCGATGAATATTATTAGGGACCGCACTTAGGTCCCTAAAATGGCAACAGGGACCGCACTGCAGTTACTATAAAAATTTAGTGACCTAAATCCGGTCTCTACTTTTTATTAGTGACCTAAATGCTGTCACTGAATCCAAAAATTTGAAATTTTGGCAAAAATTTTAGGCGGGAAATTTGAATTTGACAAAAATTTGAAAATTTCACCCCCCCCCCCCCCCTCTATATATATTCACCACTCTTACACATCTCATTTCATTATCTCCAAAAAATACCCAACATAAAAACACTATCTTATTTTCCAACACAAACACACTATCTTCTTTTGTTTCTTTTCTTTCACTTTCTTTATTGTGGATCTACACTTTCTTTTCTTACTTTTCTTTCACATGTTGTTTTATTCATTCATTTTTTTGTTTTCATTCATATTTTATTTTCTATTATTAGTCATTTTATTTATCTTTTTACATTCATTAATATTTTCATGTCATTATATTAACTTTTTCTTCATTATTTTATTGTTTTGATCTTGTTAAAATCATAATTTTACAAAAAAAAAAATCCGGATTAAATTCGAAATAGTATTGTTTTTTTTTTTTTTTTCCTGGGGGATCAATAGGGACTGCAATTCGGTCCCCACTAATATTCATAGAGTATCTATGAAAATTATTAGGTATCAAATTGCGGTCTCTGTTTTTGTTATTAGGGACCGCATTCTGGTCCCTATTATAAACATTAGGGACCGCCTTTAGGTCCCTAATACTCAATCAATAGAGACCGCGCAACGGTCCCTATTTTATTTCAAGAGATAGCGACTTAAAAGGAGTCGCTACTTCATGAAAAATAATAGGGACCGCCTCGCGGTCCCTAATTTTTAAGGCAATAGGGACCGGAATGCGGTCCCTATTGCTATTAACTCATCAGGGGCCGGAAAGCGGTCGCTGATTTTCCGGTCCCTAATGACCCTCATCAGCGGCATACTTGCGGTCCCTGATGGTAAGCGACCGAGGTCAATAGAGACTGCGCAGTAACGAAGCAAAGGCGGTCCTATTGACCTTCAGGGACCGCATTTCGGTCTTTATTGACCCTATTTTCTCGTAGTGTTAGCGTGTTGTGTAAGAGTATATCATATTGTAGATATGGATTAATACGTATCTAAACATTTAAACTTTGCTATTTTCTTTATATATGTTTAAAGTCTATAGTCTATAGTCTATGGTCTATAGATATATAAACTCATATATACATACTACAATAAATAAAAAGCATAAGCACAGATAAAATCGTATCTAAATTTTGTTATGCACTATGAAGCACAGTTTCCTGGTAAAGTATGAACTCCCTTCACGTGTTGGGAGTAAATAGAAAGAAAAGAAAAGAAAAAAAAAGCACAATTGCATATATTGAGGGTCATCTCGACGTAAACGATAAAGTAAAAAATGAACTAAAATGAAAAGTTAAATTAGATATGTTGTAGCTTGAAGCAATAATTGTTAAGCTTACTACAAGCTTTATTATGTTCAACTAGTTAATGAAAAATAAACCACTTAAATTGATCGCTTTCCTTCCGTTTCCGGAATGGCGTTGAGATCCAATACACCACCCTCCTCCGACGTCTTCTTTCCGCCACCGTTAACCGCCTCTATCTTCCGACTCACGCCACCGCTACCGCTACCGCCACCACCATCACGAGCTCCTCTTTGAAAATATTTGACGGCGGTCCGCATTCGTTTTAGAATGGCGAAAAACTCCTCCACTTCCTCATCCAATGGTGATTGCACGTCGTTGGCCACCTCCTCGACCGTCGCCCTCGACTTGACGTCATTATCGTCATCCACCTTTTCCGGCTTCTTCCTCTTCCTATTCGCCTCCATTATTTTTCTTTCTCTGGCTAGCTCTCACGCATTCACTCTCTTTATAAATATCAGCAGGGAATAAAGTAAAGGAGGACTTGACTTTTGTTAATGTTATCTACGCTCGTGAATGTTCCTTCCTTGTTTATAATATTTTTATTTCCCATAATATCATATAAAGTAAACATAGTACATTAATTGACATGCATGGTAAAGTTCGATATCTCTATTCGATCTATACGGACATCGGAATACACGCAGGTTTGTATTAAGCTAATGATCATGCACTAATTAAGATTAAAATTTAAAATATTAGGAAATACGGACAGCATGCACTTAAAATTTGGTCTGTTCACACATTCACACTTCACTGTTGTTCTCTAAAGAGAAACAGCATTTTAATATATTTATGTATATATATAGTGACATTAATTACTAGATCAAAATTTGTATCACTGAGAAAATTGTGGAAAATAACAAACTGCAAATTTGTATTAGGTAATAAGTAGCTAGTTAAAGCATAGAGCCTTCCAAAAAGACATAGATGTATTGGCAAATTAACGAACTACCCCCAGTGAAAAAAGTAAAACAAATTGTGATTCCACACAATCCCCCTCTTGTACAAGGATAATTCATTCGCCTAATTAAATTCAAGACGCGGGTGATTCTTATTTTTGCGGGAAAAAAAATTATAAACTTCTGTTCTTGTAAAACAAATATATCATCTGGTATTATACTTAAATACAAACAAACTACAGTCTAATAATTAGAACTTAGAAGCCACATTTTTCTTTCATATATGTTTATATATCTTTTACGCTTAAAAATATAATTTTCTCTAGGAAGACTACCATTAAAAATAGAATTATATATAAAAAAAAGATAGTAATGATATTTTATTTTGGTCATTAACTATACTGAATATATATACTGCAAAAATAAAAATAAAGGTGCAGTTTTAAATTTTTCAAAATCAAATGAGGTATCTTGAATACTTATTTTACACGAGCTATGATTCTCAGTTTCGTATAACATACGCGTGGTTTACTAAAAGACGCTACATTAAACATATAAATAAAGCAAAAATGATTTTTCTATATAGACTTTCATTTTTTTTATATGAAATATAGACTTTCATTGACTAAATAGAAAACTGCAATAAGTAGTTCTAATAATTAGCACGCAATAATGACCGACACTTGCACGCTAACTAATTATGTCGCTTTTGATTTTTTCTATATAGACTTTGATTGACTAATACAACAAAAGGTCCTTTTGTAGAGATTCGATGCATCTTACGTAAGCAAAATGACGTCATTAATTTTTAGCACTCATCAGTCATCACCATGTCCATTTGTTTTTTTTTTTTTTTTTTTATTATTATTATTATAAATAGTTTCAATCAACGCCGTCTTCTTGTAAAACCACTATACACCATGTCCATTTGTTTTTTTTTATTAGTATAAATAGTTTCAATCAACGCCATCTTCTTGTAAAACCACTATTGTGTGCGGTAAATTTACCGTTTTGGTCCCATAACTTGGTATCTTTGCAATTTTAGTACATTATCTTGGCATATTTTAATTTTAGTACCATAACTTGGCACATGTTTTGAATTTTGGTCCCCCCACCACATCTTCGCCCATTCTCGCCGTTAAATGTCTACATGGCGACCGTTGACCCGATTTTGACCCAATTTTGGGCCCACATTCGTCACCTGACGCCTACGTGGATGCCACATATTAAAAAAAAATAACAAAACCAAAAACTTGGCTAGAAAACTTGACTTCCAAAGATGCATATACTTCCTGGCTACAAAACTTGACTTCATATTCCTTGATTTCTTGGTGGCAGGACAACCATGAGTGAACATGAACTTGTTGATTGTGAAAGTGGATTATTCACCAAGAACCTTTCTTGCATTCAATCTCCACTTGCACCTAGGATCATCACACTTAGCATACATTATTCTTTTATCATTCCCGAAGATCCATACTGATCTCTGTTGATTAATTGCATCAGCATGAATAGCATCCCTCAATACAGACTTGCTTGTGAACCTCATACCAAGTTTCAAATTTGGATTGAAAATGTTCTGGATATCAAAAAGTTCTCCTGTCTTTACTGGCCTTTCATCATCACTACCACACTCACTGTCCAGTTCATTAGCAGACAACACCAAGTTCTCTTCTCTTTCATCTGATAATGACTCATATGGAGCTAGACCAAATTCAGTATCTGGAGAAAAAAAATTGTCCCTTTGTACCATTGATGTACCTTCACTATCTGGTGCTTTCTTTCCTTTTCTTTTACTAGAAACATTCTTTCTTTGATCTTGCCTGCATTGAGCTTCAAATAACATGGTCTCCACAACACTCTCATTCACATCAATTCCCATCTCCCTATCTTCTTCCATATCAAATTCGGGATCACTAAAGTATTCCAAATCAATTTCCTCATCCCTTTCACCTGTCTCAACTCCTTCACCAGCAACCTCTTCATCATTATTTTCTTCCACCCCATTGTCTTCACCCTCAAACATTGATTGTTGTTATGTATCTATCATTCCCTCACAATCTACAAATAGAACCATATTTCTACCCAATTGAGATGATAGGAAGTATGATGAGATCTCATGGTCGTTCTGGAGGATAACATAACCACATTGCTGCTTCAGATATATAGCATTGACAAGCAAAAATCCAAGTTCTGTGCATAAAGCTTGAATGCTATTAAAGGTTATAGCATGGTCGCAACCTCCTAGTCCACATCAAGCATCCCCCTCAAATAAACTGATAAGATATAGCGAAGAACAACCCAACTCATGTACATAAGACACATGGCATCGGAGACTCAATGGCGATAGCTTCCCGAAATGTATCAGCATCCCCGGAGACAGTTGTCGAAAGTTGAACAATACTACTCAGCTCCTATGAACATGCACGCCACACTTGTCAGAGAAGAAACATGCATAAAGATGCCTATATAAAGGGGAGAATATAGAGAAGAGAAGAGGAGGAGATTGGAAATTATAAAAAGGACAGTGGGTTATTCTTCAAATTCAGGCAAAGTGTTATAATCCACCCACAAAATCCCGAGAAATAAAATTGTCAACACATTCTTCATGTAAACAAAAAAAAAAAATTGCACCTCAAAGATAGATTAGGTGCACTCTACACATGTTTTGCCAAGTTCCAAATTTCCCACGAGGTTATTTAATTAAATAAGAAACCTAATCATCTAATAAGTTTTTCATTGCATCTTCACATAATATTACAACACAACAGAACTTGTTTTGGAAGTTCATGGTATATGAACACTACAATAATATTGAATTCAAAGTTTTATATGTCTTCTCGTAAAATATTGAAAAATCTCCCATTCTTGACTATGTCAAAACAAAAAACATTCTGCGACTCCCATGAACGGTGAAGTTTAGATAGATCCCGAGGAAAGCCAATAGAGTTGCAGATGACATTACTAAATTGGAGTTTAGTGAGAATGAACGGGAGATACTTTTGGATATTTTCCCGCCCCAGATTTGTGAGTTGTTAGCTTTTTACATCGTTTAAGTTTTAGTATCTTTTTTTCCAAAAGCAAAAAACAAAAAACATTATTTTTCCAAGTTCACCAGAATTATAAATTTTACGATTTTTTTGAAAATATTGTCAAAAATGTTTCAAAATATTTGGGAAAAAAATCTAAAATTTTGCTGATCGAATGACGGCTAATTCTTACAAGTAATAAGTTACAAGTTGCTAGCTAATTCTGTCTCTTTCTATTTTTTTGCATAGACTTCGATTGACTAATGAAACGGAATGTCATTACTATTAGAATATAAGTTCATTGCCAAAAATTGTACCAAAGAAAAACGAAAAAAATATGTTCATTGTCTGCTTACGTAAGTAAATGACGATATTAATAATTGTCATCAAGCCATTTCCATTTCATAAATGCGACCTTATTGTCCAGGTCCAACCACCACCTTATTGTTATAAATAAATAAACACCACCTTATTTGCATTCACACCTAAAAAATATGACCAAGTTTTGCCAGTCTTATTTAAAATAAAACTTTCGTTCACACCTAAAAAATGTATGAAGTTCACACTTTAAATGTTTGCCAAGTTCAATATTCTTTGATCATTTTTATCTTTAATTTGCACCTCCAGGGCATATTATGTTTCCATAAGACACAATTAAAACACAATACAAATTGTTTTCACAGCTCATGTACTAACTAATAATTACTAAATCAACTTCAATTGCACGAAATCTCGATTTTCAACATGAATCTCACACGCGCAATATTTTGGTTATATAATTATGTTCAAATTCTATGTAATACACTAAGAAGCCTTTTGGTTTCAAATATGAATTTTATCTCAAAAAATGGCAAAGATTAGAAATAATATAAAAAGTCAACATTTATGTGATATGTAATATGTTCTACTGGTTTGGTTGATAAGATTAAGTGTCAATATAAAATGGTTACCTCAACAACATTCTTCTTGATTTGGATCATTAACGTTCAACTAACCATTTTTTCTAACCATTTTTTTAAAGTGAAAACATATTGTTATTTTCAACTCAATAACATATTGTATATTTTTCTTACTATTATATATTTCATAAAATATATATAAGATAAGTTATGACAATAAACATATTTATAGAATGAAGGTGATAGGATCGAGTAAGAGAAGAAAAAGCGGTTAGAATCTTTTTCATTTTCTATTTTGATTTTACGAATCAATAAGGATTTTTATAATTATTAAAATAAATTAAATAATTTCGTAAAGTTTTGACTTATTTTAATTATAATTTAATCATATTTAAAGAAGAAAAAAAAAGTAAGAGAGATTAAATTGGAATTTTTGTTGCATGATGCAAACAAAAATTTAACATATATGTCATGTGATTAAATACTAAAAACCTGAAATACTATCAAAAGAGTGTTTTTTATATATTTGATAAATAATCTATAAAGTTATTGTCCACGGTAATCTTATAAATATAATATATAATTCTTTTTGTTCAAAATTTTAATTTGGAGCTTTAACAAATATTATATTTAATTATGTAATGTAGAAGTGAAGTAATTTATAAATTTATAAAATATTTATTGGAGAATTTCAATGAAAAATAAAAATGATGCAAAATCAAGATTAATTATCTTAACGGTAGATGTGAGATTATTATCTCAAATTCTAAGATAAAACTAAAAAAATCTGGTATATCTCACTTATGCCTGAAAAATCAATCTCAAATTCTGGTATATATCTCACTTCATATACTGAGTATCTCATTTTGTCTATAGAACCAAACGGCTTCTAAAACTAAAACTTGTAAACACTTTCAAAGCTTGAATTGCCGCGTAAACCTTGCACTGATATTTTTAATAGAATATTAATATGTTCCCTATTAAGAAATCACTTGTAATTCAAAGCTTATCGTTTTAGTTAGTCAGTTACAAGCATGTATATCAAGAAAAACCATTTCATACATACACGTTTGAGATAGATTGATGGGGTAGTTATGTCATATAAAAATTAAAATATGTGTTGAATCTACACCGTTGGTTGCACCACATCAGCAATGCACCAGTTGTAAAATATTTTTTCTTATAGCAGACATAGTCATTTCTACCAGATTTATCTGCTTGTTTTAGTTAGATCCACTATTTATCAACTCGAGATGAAAACCCCAACCCACTTGCAATAATTCTCCCTTGTTTGGCCTTGACAACTTTAGTAAAGTATATATATCTATGAACGCATGACTCCAGAGTCCAGACCACGCATAATTAACTAGCTAACTAACAAAAGTTGGTATACACCAAACATTCATAAATTCAAACTTCAAGGGGGCTCTGAATGGAGGGAATGATTATCCATTTGCTGTTCATTCTCTCTCTTTTCTTTCTTTTTTTTCTTCTTTTTTTTTTCTTTCAATACTAAAACCCATGTAGAACTACTCATAGTCAGCATCTTATAAGTAAGAAATGACACGACTTCTCGTGCAGATCGAGAAAAGAATATGGTAAAGGCTTAAGACCAAGATTTCCAGGCTTTGTGCATTTTCTTTCCGATATATCTTAATCCATGAACTGCACCGGAAGTCAGGAAACCTGCAACAGCTTGCCTTGAGCTTGAAAGCATCACTTTGCGTCTCAGAATCCTCCGGACGCACTCTGCCGCCCCTTCTTTTGAAGTAATTACTACTTTTCGTGCATCTCGAACTGCAAGAAAATAAAACCATTGTACATGTTACACCTATTTTGATTACTGAATCGGAAAAATGGAATACCAAGAAGCCAAGTCCAGGGGAAACATCACTGTAAAAGGCTCATTTAGTAAGGAAATGATAAAGTTCCACTGCGGTAATAATGAACATATTTTGCTGCAAATTTAACTAATAAATTGTACCCGGTACATCTACTTTCTTCTCTCCATGAACAATTTCCATTTGGCTTCTCAGTGGTAAAGGAAGAGAAGACACATGAGAGCAAGTGGTAGATAATCCACAGTCCTGGTTTGACAATTTGAAGACGTCAGTTGTTTTGCATATAAGAGACAGTCGAAACCATTAAACGGTTAGCAATTATATCAGGTAACAGTAACTCCATGCATGGCCGGGTGGCAAGCCTAAAAAGAAGTATACAGGGAATGAAAGCTAATAAAAGAATTGAACTTCTCCTTAGGTCACAAAAAGATAAACACCTTTCCATGAAGGCCACTGCATCAGTTCAAGATTACGAAGCAGATACAGGATATTCACAAAGACTTCTTATTTGCATAATTCAATGAAGATAAGAATCCGGAAAAATAGACTTCAAAGCAAGAAAAGAAAGAATTGTAGACATAGAGAGCTCAAATATTGGACAAACCTGAACTATATTTACTTTTTGATCAGCAGAAGGCAATAGTCTACATAAGTCTTGTTCTGCAAATTCTTCTATAAACGGTTGATACATTGTTTGGAATAACTTAAACTGGCCTTGTACAATATTTTTCACCTGGAAAAGACACAAAGTTTTAAGTATTAGAATGTCAGAACACCTATAGAATAATTAGTTTGCTTTTCAACCACTTGAAGACAGAGGCACTTCATTTAAAAATAAAACACGTCCAAAATAAGAAAAGTGGATTTTATTAAGATATAAATCATGGTGATAAGAGCTGGTTTCATCCTTAAGTCATGAGACAATTACTGATGTTCTATTTGGATTTTACCTTAAGTTATATATTGCAAGTTGATGAACTTGTACTCTCATTGTTTTGAAAGTTTGTCAGATCCTCATTTTTCACAAATGTTGCATAGTGTATGCACAACCTCAGAAACACCCAATATATATGCAATTGCAATCTAGAGTTAGGACCCCTTATCCTGTTGCGAATAGAAGTTCGATATATTTACCTTGTTTTTGTCCTCTGCAAAAAGCATACGTAAATCGCCCATGTATGACAGGCTACATATTTTGGCATACAATTCTTCCTGCATAAACAAAATTTTGACTTACATATGTATGCCTTCTATTACGACTGATTGCAGATATGAAAGAGCTATGTACCTCACTGAAATTTGATGGCAAAAGGAGTAGAGCAGCAGCTATAGCAGCCTTCAGATTTACAGAATTGAGTTTTTCCACATGCAGGTTATCCACAATAATATTAACCTGAAACGTTAAGATGTATCTATCTGATATGAATACATGAACTTATTATTTGAGCCAGTGCAGTAAAAGTGAAACAACCTACGTTATGATTAGAATTTAGAACTAAACGATGAAAGGAAAGTCTGAGTGGTTCAATGGATTCAGATTGCATATAATCATCTGGAAAGCATAAACATCCACTGCCATTTTGTTTTTGTACACCTGACCAATAGTTAAAACCCAAAACCCTATTGATCTATCACTAAGAAAAACAATTGTTTAGAAAGGCTTCCAATATTTCATGATAAAATGAACAGACAGATCTTGATTTCATAGGTTCAGGAAATAAGTAAACGAGGGATGCTTATCAACTGAATTAACTGAGGTAAATCATGTTCCCACAAAACGATAGTGCCACATCAATAGGAAATAGTATTGAACAAGAGACAAAACAAATATGTGAAGGTTTTTAACCACTTCGTCGGCTTCTAACAAATTTAATACTATTGACTGGAGTCAAAGGTGCAAAAAGAGACCAACAGCGTAACTTTAGAATTGACAAGGAACCTCCACGTAAATTAGTCTAAAAGAAGACGCACGGGCTTCTGCAGACGACCACTCAAGTAAAACCTCTCCCATCCTTGAATATCCCGAACCAAGTCATGCATTCTAACAACTCCATACTTGAACATCTGCAAGAGCCTCTTACGTTAAAATCTAAGCAGAGTCCTTTGATAACACAAGCTAAACTCAACATACATAATAAACATTAGGACGACGAACGGACTACCCGATGGTTGTACGAAACAAACGGATTGAAGTGCACGCCGACACCAACACCATCCGCAACTCTATTAATCTACAACAAACAAATCCCACATCAATTCAAAACAAACACAACACTTAAAAAAACGAAAGAGGGGCGTGAGTTTGCACCAATGATGCTCCACCGAGGCGCACCATCCACGACGCGTAATGATCCCGATTCATCTCCAGATTCTTTATTCCAACAAAACCCAATAAACAACACTATCAGTACATCATAACACACAACATTGAAAAAGAAAAACCACAAATACCTGAGCGTGCCTTTGATGGGGATCAGTCACACCAAGAATGTAATCCACCATGGATGCCTAAAGACAAAACTTTATTAAAAATTAGCTCATTGTTTCATTTCAAATGGTAAAAAAGAAAAAAGAAAAATAGAATAGGATAAAGATTAGACCTTGTCGGAATTGTTGGGATGAAGGGTTGAGCCATAAATACAGCAGAATTCAACTGGGGGAAAAATTTGAAGCAAATTTTCCTCCAATGGTGTCTTGTCACCTTTATTCATTCACACTCTGATGAGCTGAAATTGAACCGAGGTTTAATTGGAATTTAGGAGATCTATTTGACATTTATTTTTCGAATTTTCATTTGATTAAATAGCAAAAACCATCCCCGTGTTATCTCTAATTGGCAAAATAGAACCCTGTGTTATTTGCCAAATCGGGTTATTGTAATTTATATCATCAAAACTGAATATAGAGAAAATTGAAAGAAGCATACATGTAAAGGATGAAAAGGTAAAAGTTTTAATAACAAGTCAAATATTCAAAACTTTAAGGATCAAGAGTACATAAGCAAGTTAAGTATACAACACTTTATTTATATGAAGTTGTAAGGATCAAAAGTACATAGAACAAATCAAGTACGTGACAATATTTTTCAAGATTTTTTTTTTTGGTAAATAAGAAGAAGTTCATACAATATTAAATCATGTCTTTAGCAACTAAACTATTAATAAACTTAGAAGGAGGGTTGTCCCATAAGACAACCTCCTCATTATCAACTATATGCACTTTAGTCAATGCATCAACAACTTCATTACATGATCTAGAAATCCACTTGAACTTCAAAGTCCATGGAAGCCTTGTTAATTCCTTGCACTCATCAACTAAGTTGAGATAATCGGGCATGGCTTGAACTTCCCGTGACACCAGCTTAAACAACACCGTTGAGGCCACTTCCACCTCTAGTTTCTGGATTCTCATAGTCCAGGTTTGCTCCATGCCAATTTTGAGAGCCATGAACTCAGCTTCATCCACAGTAGGGGATGGAGTTCTTCTGGAGAAGCCCTAACACCATTGGCCATCCTCTTATTTTAACACTCCAGCAGCACTTCATGAGTTTGTCATATGAATCAGGCTACCATCTGTGTTGAGCTTAGGCTACCATCTGTGTTGAGCTTATGCCATCCAGGTCCTGGCTTCTCCCACTTAGTTGTCCTCTGATCCTGCTTGTGTTTCCTCCTCCCATAGAAAAGGTCAAAACTCAGCCTTTTAATATGTAACAATATGCTCTGTAAGTCTGCTTCATGTATATGGAAAGCTTTGGCATTCCTGTGCTTCCAGCATATCCATAGAGTGGCCATGAATATCCACTTCCATTGAGCTTGAGGCTCCAACCTATTTATGATCTGCAGCATTGAAAGATTATCCTTCAGCCACTCTTTGTCCTCCAGATTATCAAACAATGGCATGTATTGAGGGTGTATAACTTGCTTCCAAACTGCTCTGGATTCCTTACAATATCTTAGTAAATGTATTCCAGTCTTCTCATGATAGTCACACAGTGTACACATGGCAATGAGGGATGAATGTCTTTTGAACCTCAATGAGTTAGTAGCCAATCTCTCCATGGACAACAACCATAGAAAATGCTGCATTTTATTACTGACATCCACTCCTATACCCACTTATTGGAAGCTGGATTTCCACCATAAAATTCATGTCTCCCCTGGAAAATCTTGTATGCAGACTGGCAAGTGAACAATCCACTGGATATACCATTCCACATCAAGATATCCTCTTGGTTGTTCAACTGAATGGTTCTCCCTTGAATATTATGGAGAATATCAGATGGAATGTCAGTAAGAATACCATCCAATTTCCATTCCCCATCCTTAACTAGTACTTCATTCAAAGACCAATCCTTCTATGATTCATGAATTCGTATAACTTAATCCCCTAAGCATCCAGATCCTCTCCAGTTATCAAACTAGAAGGATATCTTGTCCCCCTTCCTCACCTTCCATCTGAGATGAGGTTTCATCAGGTCCATGCAATTGACCACTCATTTCCAAGTGCTACTGTCAGTACTCTTCAGAGAATACTAGGAGAGATATTTATTTTTTGAGATATTGGCCCTGACTAACTGGCTCCAGATAGAGTTTTCATTACATAAAACCTTCCAAGTTAATTTAGCAAGCAGCGATTCATTTGAGGATCTTGCCACTCTAAAGCCCAACCTTCCATCCTTCTTAGCTTTGGTTACTTTACTCCAGTTCACTGAGTGAAACTTCTTCTGGTTGATGTCAGTAGACCAGAGGAAGTCTCTATTCAGCTTGTCTAGTCTCTTGCACACGTGTTCTGGAAGATATGATGATTGCATAGTGTAAACAGGAAGAGCTCAAGAGACTGAACCAATTAGAGTTTCCCTTCCTGCTAGAGATAATAGTTTGCTTTTCCATGAACCAAACCTTCCCATCACCCTATCAAAGAGTTCAACATGATCCTCTCTTGTGATTCTTCCATGAATCAATCTAACACCTAGATACTTCCCTAGGTTAGTTGTCTGACCAAACCTAAGGATATCACTGATATGTCTCTTGAGGTTAGCTCTCTAGGTTCTAGAGAAGAAAACTTTAGATTTATGGTGACTTTGTTTGAGTCAAGAAGCTCTACAGAATTGGTCTAGGACTTTCCTTATGGTTTTAGTTGTCCCCACATTGGCCATTCCCATCAAGACTAAATCATCTGCAAAGAACATATGAGATAGTTTAGGACCATTTTTGCAAGGAGACAGTTGCATACAAAGAACAAAAAGTTAGGGTGAGAGACGGTCACCGTGTCTTAGTCCACACTTGTGTTGGAATGGTGCTAGAGGAGATCCATTCCAAAGTATCTTTGTAGTAGCATTTCTGACACAAAACATAATCAGTTCCACCAGCTCTATAGGAAATTGGAAGAACTGTAGGGTTTCTTCCAAGAAGTCCCAGCTGATTTTATCATAAGCCTTCTCAAGATCAAGCTTCATGATCATACTTCCAACCTTGTTCTTCTTCTCCTTCTGTCTCAAGGACTGAAGAACCTCCTGAAGCACAACAATATTGTCTTGAGTGTTGTGCCCCTTGATGAAGTTGGGTTGAGTTGGGCCCACCAACTGAGGCATACACTTTCTTAACCTGGTGGCAATGCATTTGGTAATCAACTTATATATCACATTGCAGAGTGGGATAGGTTTGAACTGAGTAATAAGTTCTCTACTTTGGACTTTGGGAATCAAGCACATATAAGCTTCACAGACAGTAGTATCAAACTTTATATAGAAAAAAACCTCCTTCACAAAGGCAGTAACAGAGTCTTCCAGTCATTCCCAACCCCTCTGGTAGAACTTAGCATGAAGACCATCAGGTCCAGGGGCTTTCATTGGATGCATGGAGAAAATAACAGCTTTGATCTCACTGTCCTCCAATGGTGCCACTAAAACTTCAAACCCCTCAGTAGTAAGTTTCATCTGAAATCTTGATCTTCTGAGGATACAAGACTGAGAGAAGTTAGGAGTAAGAGATTCACCTTCAAATAACTTAGCATAATGCTCCTTGACCTGATTGTGTAGAGGCAAATCCTCTTTCTCCCACTCTCCTTCTATTTTCAGTCTTGTTATCTTGTTCCTCCTCCTGTGTTCCATAGTTGATTTGTGAAAGAACTTGGTGTTCCTCTCACAATCCTTGATCCACTGAATTCTTGATTTTTGGCACCAGAAGGTTTCTTCCTGCCTGAGCACCTCCTGAAACTCCTGAAGCAGTTCCTTTTCCAGTTGAAAAAGAAATGGTATATCTCCCACCCCCAGAGCTTTCTGAATCCCTCCAAGTCTGGCCTTCGGAATCCTATTTCTCTTGAAATTGTTACCAAAACTTGTCTTATTCCAATCCAGCATGACCTTTGGAACTGCCTGTATAGCCTCAAGTAAGGATTCCTTCTCTGTCCAAAGCCTTCTCAGAGTACTATCACGGCCTGGTTTTGAGAACCACATTTCCTCAAATCTAAAAGACGTTTGAGTGTTCCTTCTACTTCTTCCAAGACACTAGGTCATTATAGGATGATGATCACTGTATGTCCTGGGAAGATTTTCCACTTCAGTATTAGCAAACCTGTTCATCCACTCTGGATTTGCTAATGCTCTAACTAACCTTGCTTGAAGCAGACCTCATTCATCTCTTTTGTTTGTCCAGGTATATTTAGGACCAACATATCCAAGATCAAGCTTATTACAACTTTCCATAAATTTTCTGCAGAACTGCAATATGCCTACTGATCAAGTTCTTCCCCCTCTATTTTCATGTGCATAGGCAACCTCATTAAAATCCCCAGTCATAAGCCAAGGGAGTGGTTCTTCCACTGCTAATCTTGCAAGATCATCGAACACCTTCACTTTTGCTGTTTTCTTTGGTTGAGCATAAATACCAGATAATCTCCATTTATCTGAGTTGCTAGGTCTTATTATAGCATGAATAGCTTGAAAGTAACTATGAGTAATTTCCACCTCCACATCAAAGTTGTTCCACAACATCCATATGCCCCCCAGACATGTCTTGGGTGGGTGCAATCTCATAGCAGTTATATCCTAAGTAAGGTACTATATCCCATGCCTGATTCTCAGACACCCTAGTTTCAAGAAGAAAAACTACAGTGAGATGATGAGAACATACCAGTTCTTTAAAGTTCCTCTGAAAATATTCATCACCTGCCCCCTGGTAGTTCCATGACACCACTTTCATATTGGAATTGTAAAGGTGGACTGGTAGAACATGATTCTCAATGGGAGTCTTGTTCCATGTGGCCAACAATTGGCTGAGGATCTCCAGAGAAAGTCTTCTTTGTCTGTTGGTCTCCCAGGGAGTTAAATATATCCTCTCCCACCAAAGATGGTTTGCATCCAAGCGTTCCTCCCTGTGGGCTTGTATGTTGATCTCCCACTTTTGTGGCAGGAATTGTTGTTACCCTCACTACCTGATCCCACATGCTCATATGGGTGGTTGTTGATGGCGCCTGAAATTGGTTGTGAACTGTGATGAACTCCCATGGGAGAATCCAGTCCATCTCCTCGTCCTACTCGTTCTCCATGATGTTTTGCCTGTTGAGTGACTTGTGATAACGAATATGAAGTTCCATTCAACAAGTCATGGCCAAAAAAACTAAGTATGGAGACCTAAACACTCTTGAATGATCTTCCATTTCATGATTTGATCAAAAGTATATCCGCAAGCTCAAGGAACTTGCCGCCCTCTGCTCCTACTCCGTGCCTGCCGAATTCTGTGAGGCATTTTGCAGAGCCGTGACGCCTCTCTTCGATTTCCAGCGCCGCAGTTCAAGAAAGCTTTTTATTGACAGAATATCAAAAGGACTAGAACTCTTGATAGGAACGATTTCTTCATTCTTTGAAGAGTTTGTGACTTTTGGTTTTCTTTTAATATTTGTAACTGTTGCCCTTCTTGAAATAACTGTTGCTTTCCTCAGACTTGGGTTTAGAGAAGCTGGTAATATTCTCTTAGTTTGACTACCCCCACTTTGGACATGAGGTTGAATGCTAACACTTTTCTCACTTACTTTTCCTTTACCCTTCCTACTCAACATCAAACTTGTGATTGACTTTTGGAGGTGAGTTTCCTTTCCTGACATTATCCACTTTTTTCTTATTGTTAATCAGTATCCAACTTCCATACTCTTTGGATTTGGCCTTGTCAGTGAGCCATGATTCCCTCTCATCAGAGTGAGTTTTGCTGGTTGAGACTCAAAAGTTGAGTTCCTGTTATCCACCTTTTGAGACATCTTAGGACAAGATGCTTTTGAGTGTCCAATTCTTCCACACTCATAGCATAAAGAAGATACATTTTCTTACATAACTTGATATACTTTGTTTTCAATCCAAATTCCTAATTCCAGTGGCTTATCTGTGCTAAGCTAAACACATAATCTTGTAAAACTCCCTCTTGAGGCATTATAAGTATTGCCATCTATCTTGATAGGCTCTCCTATACAGGATGCCAATGATTGGACTACTGCCTCTCTGAAATATTCCACAGGTAAGTGAAGGATCATTACCCAAGTGATAGTGCAGTTGATATCATCCTTATCAGACCTGAAGTTTGGAGACCATTTTTTAATGGTCAGAAAACTCCCTGCTAATTGCCATGGTCCTTCAGTAAGGATCATCTCCCTCTTGTGAGTTTGTAGTCTTTTAATGCAGTAGCACCCAAATCCTAGATCCACAAGTTCAAAATCATTGTGGAGTTTCCACATAAGGTCCAACCTAGTGTGGAGTGCTGTGAAGTACCATGGCTTTCCTGAGATTCTGATAGTGATAGAATCTTCCAACTGTTTATTCATTTTATCCTTCAACTATGGATGTATCTGCACTTGCTTGAAGGGAATTTTCTCATCTGCTTATTTGATTGCAATTAGCTTGCACTCCTATGCAGTTTTTTTTTCATTAATCTTAGCATCCACTCTTTTAGTGTGTTGGACCAATTGCAATTAGCTTGCACTCATATGCAGTTTTTTCTTCATTAATCTTAGCATCCACTCTTTTAGTGTGTTGGACCAATTGCAATTAGCTTGCACTCATATGCAGTTTTTTCTTCAGTAATCTTAGCATCCACTCTTTTAGTGTGTTGGACCAATGCATGCTCATAAGATCTTTCCTAAATATTAAGATCAGCAGTAGTATTTTCAAACAGAAAATTCCCGCCAAACTGTGGCAGTTCATTTCCTTGCCGCTGTCGTTTATGGTTTCTTGTCTCCACATTGCTTTGTGGAATTGACTTAAACACATAGGGTTGTTCCAGGGGTAAATCCGGTGGTGGCAGCGGTATCGGAGCATTGTTTTCTTCCATGTCCGCGTTATCCGATGCCATGATGGTTAAAAGCAGTAAAGATTTTCTTTCGAAGTTTGCGGAGAAAAAATGGTTAATTATTGGATGCTATTTAATCATTTAAAAAAATAAGTTATTAAAAGGATAATACGTTATTTATTTGGAAATGAGACAACTACCAAATGCTATAAATCTCAAACATGTGCGTCCATAACGATGTCATTGGTGGTTGCCAGAGCGGTGAATTCGAGCTCGAGAAGTTCACTAAGTTTGTCTTTGGTACATTTGAAGGCTCTTTGTCTCGTGTATAAGAATATTGTCCAGAGAAATGCTCAAGGTCGTGAATATCCTCGTGGAGGACTACACTGAGTAGAAATGATCGGCTTAAGAAAGCTTATTTGATGCGTAGACATCGACAAAATCGTAATTAAGACAATTAAAGTAGTTAATACCTTTTTTGGATACATAAGAGTCTTGATTTTGATAATAAAAATAGGTAGCAAAACCACGACTGGAAGTTACAAGGAACTAACAACGCAACATGGCGGAGTCACAACACTCACATGCTGGTGGTTTAGGGGTTAAGTATAGAAGAGTCATGTTTATTGTTCTCTGCTCAAATGATTTATCTACTATATATAATAAGCAGGGATAAGCACCTCCCCAACAACCATTTTTTCTTTCCTTTTTTATCTTTTTAAATTGCGAACTTGTCCTTGTAGTTTTTGACTCTTTCTATTTTACCCCTAAAGTTTTTTATTATTTACTTATGGCCACAAGATAAATTGCAAAACAACCCTTTAATGTTTATTTTTTCTTTTTTTGGTCCCGCTGCAAATTGCCAAATAGTCCTTGCAGATTTATACTCTCTCAAGTCTGCCTCTAAAGTTTTATGTTATTTACTTATAGATCCAACGATAAATTGTAAAATAGTCCTTCAATTTTAAGTTTCTTTTTTTGGCCCCAAAAGCTTTCTGGCTCATTCCATCGTCCATCTTATTTTGCAAGCATACGTAATATGTGAAATACAAATGCGTAAAAAAAACTACCCAATGATATTTCTAATTGAAAATCCCCTTACGTAAATCTTTTTAGCAAAAAAAAAAATCCCCTTATGTTATATTTAATTTGGATACGATACCCAAAATTTGTCTCCTTGTTATTTCTAATTGAAAAAACTCTTGTGTTACTTTTTTTTAGCAATTGTACCAATTTTTTTTTTTTGTTTTGATTAAAAAACTATGGGGTGGTTCCAATGAGAGGGACACGTAGAAGAACGTAAGTTGGTAAGGTAGAAGAGAAAAATATAACGGTAAGCACCTCCCCAACAACCAATTTTTCTTTCCTTTTTACCCTTGTAAATTGCAAAAAGTTCCCTTGTAATTTTCGACTCTTTCTATTTTACCCCTAAAGTTTTCTATTATTTACTTATGGCCCCAAGATAAATTGCGAAACAACCATTTAATGCTTATTTTTCCTTTTTTTGTCCACTATAAATTGTCAAATAGTCCTTGCAGTTTTCAACTCTCTCAATTCTGCCTATAAAGTTTTCTGTTATTTACTTATGGATCCAACGATAAATTGTAAAATAGTCCTTCAATTTAAATTTTTCGCTTTTTGGCCCCAACAGCTTTTTTATTTGGCTCATTCCATCGTCCATCTTATTTTGCAAGCATACGTAATATGTGAAATACAAATGCGTAACAAAAACTACCCAATGATATTTTTAATTGAAAACCCCCTTCCGTAAATCTTTTTAGGAAAAAAAATTCCCCTTATGTTATATTTAATTTGGATACGACACCCAAAATTTGTCTCTGTGTTATTTCTAATTGAAAAAAACTATTGTGTTACTTTTTTTTAGCAATTATACCAAAACTATTTTTAGTTTTGATTAAAAAACAATGGGGTGGTTCCAATGAGAGGGACACGTTGAACAACGTAAGTTGGTAAGGTAGAAGAGAAAAATATAACAGATGAAATTTTTTCAAATTAGATTTATGAAAAGTACAACATTAATAGATTTAATAAAATTTACTTGATAAAACTCGTAATTGAATTCAAGCTAAATGGTTTGTAAAATCTCATATTGTAAATTACATTGTTGTATCGAACCGTAATAAGAATGGAAAATATTTTGGTAGTCCGTCTTTCGTTATTCCAATTTTTCCCTTGTACGTTCAACTAATTATCACATTATATTTTTTTCACATTAATAAATAATTTATGGATCCGCGCGTATTAATCAATTGGGCTGCATATTATAAAATTGGTTCACATTTAATAGCGTTGGGATCCGTCGTAAATTACGAACCAGTCATTTTAGTTTATAATTCTTTCTGCATACTATATCTACTATCCCTACTATAATAATAAGAAAGGATAGTCACCTTTATCAACCAATTTCCCCCCTTTTTTGCCCCTGCTTTTTAATCTTAATAGATGTTTTGCCACGTAAACAAATAAAAAAGAAGAGGGGCACGCGCAACTTTGACTGAGATGGCATACCACTATTTAGCACAAAAAAAAAATATTTTGTACCAATTGCATAAGGGTCCCCGTGAAATATTATATATTTTTATACAATACCACAAAATATTACGAATTCCTTTTAATTTTTTAATTCTTTCGATCTCGCCTAAAAAACTTTACGTTGCACACTTACATACCCGCTGTAAATTGTCCAATGATCCTTTTAATTTGTACTTCTTTTAATTTGTCCCAAAAGCTTTATATTATTTATTTATAGGACCTATTGTAATTTAATTCTTTCTATCTTGCTCTTTGCTACATTTTTTTTTGTATGCCTTTGCTACATGTTTGTTGACGCTGCAAGTGAAACATAAGAGAGGCGCATTATTTGACTTTCATGTTGCTTTTTTTTTTTTTTTTTTTAAATGATTTATTATACCAATACTATTATATAATGATGCACAAATACGATTTTGATGTTAATACGGATAAATCTCATAAAAAACGTTGTTGATGTTAACACTGTAATATTACAATTGGTTATTTTGTATGATATATGTGAATTGACTCTTTCTTTTTGTATAATTACGTTATGACTGTATAAATTTAGCAAATGTGCTGTAGATAAACTTAAAGTCGATATTGTTTAAAATTGCAAAAGAATTATATGTTGTTCATTGTAAAAAAAAATAGTCGAATAAATTATCAATCGAATTAAAACAACATCTTTTAAAATTGCAATAAAATTAGTCAATTAAAACTTAAAGCGCCCGTTCGTCGATATTGTTTAAAATTGCAGTTAAATATAATTAAATATTGCTCATTGTAAAAAATTAGTCGAATAAATTATCAATCGAATTAAAACAACATCTTTTAAAATTATAATAAAATTAGTCGATCAAAATTTCCGCACGGGCTTTTGTACTAATATTATACATAATACATCACATATGTCATTCAACAAATAGTAAAAGATTTTATACATGAGTTATTTGCCGATTAGAAATAACAGGGACAGTTTACTCTATTTTCTGTACTAATGGGTGGCCAGTTCAGTTATTGGGCCTCCACTAGCGGACCACAAGTCCAGTATTGAATGAGCACACGGTTCGAGACTTCGAGTATATTTAGTTTCCCAGACAGGTTTAATGTTTAATTTTTTATGTTTTATTATCCTAACTCCTAAGTCCTAAGTCTGGCAGGCTATGGTCATGGGATTTAAATATAGTAATATAATAATCAGATTCCGGCTAAAAAGATATCCGAAATCATATATCTCTAACCTATATATATTAATGAACCTATATATATTTTCCTAATCATACATACGCATAAGTCATAATAAGATTATATATGGGTTTTTCTTATAAAAAGAAATAAAAAATATCTCATCTAACTTAACCCATTTGAGATGAACCCCAAAAGAAAAAAAAAAAAAAAAACTAACCCATTTGAGAAATCATTTCCAGTTCATTAAATTTATTAAATTGTTTTGGATATGAGAAGGATTATGACACGTGTACTTCATCTGTTGGTTTGGAGTACGCAAAAGCAGTGGGCTGTGTCAATGGTTTTTCTTTTTCAAAGCTGACTCCTCTTCATTGGAATTCACTTCACAAACAAATTACACACACATTCACACGTAATGTTAAAACTTAACTTAATCCATATATATATATATAAATATATATATTCCAAACTTCCATTTCAATTAAAAAACTAAACTTTGAAAGAGCAGTCAGTGCTTCCCCATACGAATCTCATTAGTACTATTAATGGGTTGGATTTATTAATTAATTAGGTATCTGGGTTCTTGAATCAGTTATGGTGGTCCAATATTGAGAAAGCTACAATCTTCAAAAAAAGAACTTGCTTTGAGCTTCTGGGTATTTCTCTAAACTCTTTTATTCAGCCAGGTGAAATCTTGATATTTGTTTCTTTGTTTTTTATTTACTGCCTTTTTGTTTTTGTTTGATAAGATAATGCTGCTAGTGTGGGTTTTTTTTTTTTTTTTTTGTACTCTATGGTTACAATATGTTAAAATTGAAACCATCTGCTTCCTGTTTGATGCACATTTCTTCTTTATTGAGTTTTTTGACTTGTATCTCTCAAGTCATGTATGGTGCTTAGCAAACATTATCTGAAACTATTCGAAGCGCCATAAAAATTAGCTCTTTTGGTTATCATTGCTTCGTGTTTAGTCGGGTGATCTTTAGTTGTTGAGCAATTGAATCGAAAGGTTTGTTCCATAGGCAAAGACAAGTAGAACATTGAATCCCGTTTGGATACTCTTGAGAGTGAAGGGACTCTTGGGTAAGAGGCTCGAACGACAAATAGGAGCTAGGGGAGTTAACGCCTCCCGACCATTCTCGACTTTAGGAATTTTGATTAGTATGGAAAGCTTAGATTGTAGTTTTTGTAATAGGGTATGTTTACGGTAGTGTCTTTATCCAAACCTATTCTTTTTCTAAAGAAATTGTGCAGAAAAGGACAAGTAGTCTAATGTTTACAAGGATCGATATGTGAGTACATGAAATGGTATCATGAGTGGCTTGGACTCGCTTTTTACTCAAGAAACATTTTCTCTATTAAAGGAAGAATCTCTTATGTATGGTAGGATGAAGAAAGTTGTTTCCTTACCAGTTTCATATGAAATGTCTCTTTAAGACTGCTGAGATTTTATTTTTTTCATGCTTTAGTTCTATTTCTTTCAATTTTCTCATTCGCGGAGATGCAATTTAAATGGATGCAGGGGTTTTCGCTTTATAACTAGGCTTTATTCGAATCTTTTGGTGCACGAGTATCTGATCTGGGCTCCAGGTTCCTAGTCCGAAAGCAGTTTCTTCGACATGTCTGTTCTAACAAAGTTACGTTTGATCACAATTGATGTCACCGGCACACTGTTAGCCTATAAAGGGGAGCTTGGTGATTACTATTGCATGGCAGCAAAAGCGTCAGGACTTCCATGTCCTGACTATAAACGAATGCACGAGGGCTTTAAACTTGCTTATACGGAGATGGCAAAGAAACATCCATGTTTCGGTTTTGCAGAAAAGATACCTAACGTTGTTTGGTGGAGGACATGTGTTCGAGATTCTTTTGTGAGGGTAAGATTGTCTTTTGCTTTCTAGCCTTGAACACATGCTCAATACTTGTGCAATTCTAGATAACAGCCTGGCTCTTAGCAGCTTTCTTTTCCTAACGTTCATCTGCTTACAGGCGGGATATGATTATGACGAAGAGACGTTTGAAAAGGTTTTCAGACGCATTTATGCGACTTTTGGATCCTCTGCACCATATAGCCTCTTTGCAGATTCACAACCATTCCTGAGATGGCTTCGAGGAAAGGGTGTTACTGTTGGAATTGTCAGCAACGCGGAGTACCGGTACAAAGATGTAATACTTCCAGCATTGGGTTTGCACCAGGTAAATATACACTCGAGATAGTAGTATAATTTGAGTTAATTCCATCACAACCTGTCTCGTGCTTCAATACATATAACGAGTTTTCTGCTATTTCTGGTAATTGTAAAATGTTTTGGCATCAGGGATCAGAGTGGGACTTTGGCGTGTTTTCGGGTCTTGAAGGTGTGGAGAAGCCAGACCCGAGATTATACGAGATAGCCTTGGAGAGAGCTGGGGGTGTAGCACCGGTAGAAGCTCTTCACATTGGAGACAGCATGCGGAAGGACTATTTGCCTGCAAAGAGCATTGGGATGCATGCCCTATTGTTGGACAGATTTAAAACGCCAGATGCCGAGTCTTGGAGGAAATCTGGTGCTACTGTGCTACCCGACTTGGCGGCCGTGCAGGAGTTGCTTTCTTCTGAGCAAAAGTATTCACTGTGATTTTGTATTCCATTCAATACAATTATGTAACCATATTTCTTGTTGTGCAATGGATTGTCTTTAACTTATGAATGTGTGGCTGAGAAATTAAACCTGGTATATATTGGAAGATTGTTGTTTGGAGGGTTACGATCTGATTTCAATTGAGTGCTCGATTGTGGAGGTTTGGTTGCGGCGATTAGAATTGAGTGTTTGGTTAAGTTCACAAGAATATCCAGTCTTTTGGTTGATAAGGCGGCTAGTTTATACTTTATAAGGGGAATGCATGCATGAAAATAGATCCACAACGTATATGTATCACGTTTTCAGTTCAAGATTTGCAATGTAAAACTCAAACCGTGCTAGAGTTACTTTAAGCTGATTTCACTACAGGAAATCTGACCTTTTGCGATTTTCAAATTCAACTGAAGTAGGTATTACTGGACAAAAAATCTTGTACAAATGCAGATTGTTACAAAATGCAATGTTTATTTTTTATTTTATTTCACGTGAGAATCTACTGCTGCTATATGCGCGCTAAGTAAACTCCAGATTAAACGCAACTTGCAAATCACACTAGACTAACCTGCAAATCCTTATGTGAAAGGCTTATACCTAGAAAGAATACAAAATGCAATAACTAATACGTATCAATTAACATTAGCAAGAATTGTTTTCTTTTTTGGTAACTGAATCAAAGGAGTTCTAGTGGGAGGTAAGGTAAACCGGTTCATCCAGTTTGAATCCCTTGGGGTTCTAGTGGGAGGTAAGGTAAACCGGTTCATCCAATTTGAATTCCTTGGGGCTTCAGATTGATAAACTTAAATTTTCACTCGAACTAACTAGCGAAGAATTAATTTGGTCAAACAAAATAACCATCTTCCAGTGGTATTTGTCTGATATGCCTCCTCTTGTAGTGCCTCCCGCACTTAAAAAGGGGTAGGCCCCATGTAAGCCCCACATGTACGGGGAGTGCAAGAGGCACTACAAGGGGAGGCATATCAAATGCTCCCCTTCTAATGTGCCACAATTTGAGATTGCCAATGTCACTTTCACGACTTACCATATCGTGCATAACAAAAGAGTAAGGGAAATGAGCAAAACAAAAAATATGTTAGACATACTTCAGAATGAGCCACACATCGAACAATGTGTGTTGTGCATCGAAGAATCTCAGACAATGCTTGTTTGATGCATATCTTTGGCCTACGAAGCCTAGGTCCACCAAAACTAGTTCAACTATTTCCCATGGTTAAGAGAATAACATAATCATAAATACTTTACGACTAACCATCATTTGAGATACATTGATATTGAACTACTCTTTAGTGATAAACCAAAAAGGGTCGACCTATAAACTTTACATCTATCTCGGGCATGTTTGACATAATATGCTGTTTCGGCTTAGTGCCAATTTGGTTTATATACAATATAGATCAACTTCATTCAATCTATCACTATTTTTAAGACAAGACTTATATCGTTTTGTATCCCACCATAATCTAAGCTCTTCTGGACTTTCACTAACTCTCGGGCATCAGAGTACAAACGCATGTCAGCCTAGACCTAGCTCATTGGTCATGTTTTGGAACATCTTTGGAACATAAGTAAGTCAGTTCGTTTTTCCTAACAATTATTTTGGTCTAGAATTCCATATTGGCAACTTTGAAAATAATGAATAAATTAACCAATATGAACTGAGATGTGAAAATAGTAGGTAGGTTGTTGCCAAACAGGGTATAACCAAAAAACTGCCAACAAATAGTAGTAGAGAAATAAATGCCGCTCTCACTGTACACTCTCCTTACACCACGGGGCAGCTACCTGCAACTCATTTTTCTACCTGCCATTTAATTCAATGCAAAATAGCTTTACTTCAAAGCTCACAAAACCCTAATTTTGGAAATTATGAGTACCGTCACCACCACAAATCAACGCCATTTCTTCCTCGTACTGCTAATTTGTTGCCTCCTGCTTCTGCCACGTGCTTCCAGCTCGGTGAGTCTATTTACCAACACCATTTTTCATTTGTAGTTAAAACACTTACTTTGATTTGAGATATTGTGTAGTTTAATTGACTGTTGTAATAACACCTCATATTGATTTTTGGTGTTTGTTACTCAGGGCTTTAACGAGTCTGTGCCTCATGTGAATCAAACTCAAGCCGAAGGTAAGTGACTGGCTTTATCTTGCGCTTTTATTCGATGTCGATTGTTACGATTAGTTAGCTTTGAGGAACAGGGCATCTGCTTGGAATTAGTGTTACATGAATGAACTTGATTTTATACATTTGATTGTAAAGAATGATGAGTTTTATCTGTTCGTTTTTACAGTTTCGTGTCCTTCTGGTTGGAGTAGCAACCCTAGTAACACCAAGTGTTTTAAGTATGTTGCGGAGAGTGAGTCGTGGGATGAGTCCGAGAAGCAATGCAGATCGTACGATGGACATCTGGCAGCGTTTACTTCGTCTGAAGAACTGATTTTTCTTCGAAAGTTGTGTGGTGGAAATTCAACCGGATGCTGGGTTGGTGGGAGAGCAACCAACGCGTCTGTCAATGGGAAGTGGGTATGGTCAGACGATGCGTCTCATTGGAATGAGTCTGTTGTTCCTAGTGTAGCGTCCCGGTCGGGTTGCACCAATAGTTCTTGC
Source organism: Linaria vulgaris (assembly GCA_948329865.1). Lineage (NCBI taxonomy): Eukaryota > Viridiplantae > Streptophyta > Magnoliopsida > Lamiales > Plantaginaceae > Linaria > Linaria vulgaris. The sequence goes on from OX415252.1 coordinate 110,508,326, forward strand.
TTTGGTACTAATTCGACTGATATGTGTACGCTGATCAGTAGTGGTGTTACGTCCCTTGTGGCTCAGAGATGCAACATGTCGAATGCGTACTTATGTATGATAGCTATGGGTATGTGATTCTTCTATTATTTAATAATGAAATGACTTAGAAGTCCAACCCTAAAAGTTTGAACTCTGAAGGTTTACTTTTTGTTCCAATTGCAGAGACCAAATGTCACCGTATGCACTGCCACCCTGAGTTTACTATCGTTCTTGCTGTTGTGAGTGGCTTGATCTTCTTCACTACTCTGGCTGTTGTAATATGGCTCCTTTTATATAGACGTTTTAAGAGGCGTAAAAGATCTCGCAAGCTGTCCAATCCAGCAGAATTAGCATTAGTTCCTCCATCATGGAAAGTTTTTAACCGTGAGGAACTGAAGTCTATTACAAAGAACTTCAGTGAAGGAAACCGTCTTCTTGGTGATGCTAAGACGGGAGGAACATACAGTGGACTCCTGCCAGATGGATCGAAGGTAGCAGTGAAAAGATTGAAGAGGTCTAGTTTTCAAAGGAAAAAGGAGTTCTATTCTGAGATAGGACGAGTTGCAAGGCTACACCATCCAAACTTGGTTGCTGTTAAAGGATGTTGCTATGATCATGGTGACCGTTATATTGTTTATGAGTTTATTGTGAACGGACCATTAGATAGATGGCTACACCATATACCCCGAGGGGGCAGGACTTTGGATTGGGCCATGAGGATGAAAGCTGCCACAACTCTAGCTCAAGGGATTGCGTAAGTACCTTTCTTGAATTCGGACTAGGATGCCTCATTAGGCAATTAAGGTTCTTTTTGACAAACTATTTTTAATTTCTTAATGGAAATCATCCCGTCTAATCTCACTTGAGTTTTGCTTCATTATGAATTTATTTATTCAACGGAATGGTAATGCTCCTTAAGAATTGTGTCTTAAAGCATCGTAGTGTAATTGTATAGTTTTCAAACTTTCCACTTCACTGTGTGTGGCTTTCTCTCTGTTTTCTGGTTCTTTATAACGTGGGCTATAACTTGTTTTGTGGCCCGACAAATAATTGTACTGTCTCAAGTAATGATTGATTATCACCAAAAATCTCTCATCCGTGGAATATGGATTTGTGCTTGTTTGTTTGAGATATATGCGTGTGTTTCACCTGAGAATGTTATCCGTCTTAATTTTCTAACTAAGTTTCCCCTCCTGGGCACATCCTCACACGGAAGCTAAGGCTGTTCTGCCTTTATTTTCATGAACTGCTGCTACTGCATCAGATGTTCTGGAGTAGTATTCTTATTTCATGCTTTTTCCTGAAATAATGTTGGTTCTTGTCATAAGTTACATCCAAAGTACTTTCAGCATTTACAGACTATACATGTCTGGAAAACTTAATGCGGGAAATAAGAACACAACGATGTTTAAGGACAATGTTTCCCCCATCATTTTTAACTTTTTCAGCTTAGTTGCTTGGCCTCTTAACATTTTATGGTTTATCAATGGCATCTGACTTTTTATCCCTCTTCTAAGTGCTTCTCATGTATTCATCTACTGATATACAGGTTCCTTCACGACAAGGTGAAGCCGCAGGTTGTGCATCGGGATATTCGTGCAAGTAATGTACTTTTAGATGAGGATTTTGGTGCACACCTCATGGGAGTTGGTCTATCAAAGTTTGTTCCGTGGGAAGTGATGCATGAGAGGCGAGTAATGGCTGGTGGCACTCATGGGTATCTTGCTCCAGAATTTGTTTACAGAAACGAACTCACAACAAAGAGCGATGTATACAGCTTTGGAGTGCTTTTGCTCGAAATTATAAGCGGACGCAGGCCAGCACAGGCTGTTGATACGGTGGGTTGGCAGAGTATATTTGAGTGGGCTACACCACTAGTGCAGGCTCATTGCTATGTAGAGCTCTTGGATCCACTAATATCATCATCATCTTCTTCTTTAATTCCTGAAACTGGAATTATTCAGAGGTTAGTGGACCTTGTATATTCTTGCACACAGCATGTACCATCAATGCGCCCCAGAATGTCTCATGTGGTCCACCAGTTACAACAGTTAGCACAGCCACTCACTCCAAAGTAATAACATCCGTATAATAATATACTTTGGATCATTTCAGAAGGAAAAGGGATCAGTCTTTTTTCAGGGAGCCCTTTGTATGCAGTTCCTAGTTTTCTGACTTTCTCTAACGTGGTTTTAGGACCTGTATACAATCACTTGTAGCTTGTAGTATTGTTATGTGACCATAGCCAAATATTGTAAGCTAATATTTATTTACAATAGTAGGATGAATACCTTCTTGTTTGTATACTTGATTGCACTTTGTGGTTTGGCCCTTAAGTATGATGTATGGAAACGGAAGAATATGTTAATTCCTGAAGTTGTGTAAATCTTCGCGCACAGGCTTGACAAGGTTTTAGATTCACGATAACTGCTGATCCAACTTCTTTTGCCAGAGAATGCAGCTGATGTACCTTTTTAAGTGTAATTGAAATTTTTTCATGTATTGAGTAATAGTGATATTTCTTGCAAAGTAGGAAAGTGGAGAAATAACAGGACACGTTGCTTTATCCAAGTGAATATCTTCACAAATTTTAGGGACATCTTAGTCCTCACATAAATTTTCATGGGTAAGGGTCCATTTTCTGAAATTTTAGTGGCAAATGACTTTTTTTGAATACTAGACATATTTTCAGGGTCAAAGTGCTCTCTCGAATGAGTTTTGTGAGATATGTGCGATTTGATTCGATCACGAGATGTTTTGAAGGTGAGTTTATTTAAACCAAACAATTTTGTTGAAAGATTAGGTGCTAGACTGCCAGGATATTCCTTTCCTATTAAAACAGATTCTAAATTTTTGATTTGGAATCTGCTAAAGTAGGAAATTATTATTTGTAGATGATTTATTTTGTTTCCTTTTGCAGGTGATCTGTATTCTTTATTTTCTAATTTGTATAAGTAGTTTAGGCTATAAATAATGTGCGTCTGTATGTAATTCTATTCAACAGAGAATGAAAAATATTTTCCTCTCTAAAACTTTCATGGTATCAGAGCCACGTGCTCTTTATTCTAAATAACAATGGTGAAAATGCCGATGACCGGAGCCACCAAAAATTCTACTTCTGCTGATTCTGATGACAACACACAATCTGTCAGGCATGAAGCCCTTCCTTCTTCTAGTAATGCTTTCTCCCATGGCCCCAGTCCATATCTCATAGTTCATAAGCTCAATGGAGAAAATTATCTGGAGTGGGCCCAATCCGTGAAGTTAGCAATTGATGGTAGGGGAAAACTGGGGTATTGGGGTATTTGACAGGAGAAATAGCATGACCAGAATTGAACGATCCATCATCCATCCATAAAAAGATGGAAGTCAGAAAATTCCCTCATAATGGGGTGGCTAATCAATTCGATGGAGAAAACAATTAGAAAGTCTTATTTGTTTTTAACTACAAACCAAGGATGTTTGGGATGCTGTACGAGAATGCTATTCCGATTTGGAAAATTCCTCTCAGATTTATGATCTAAAGACTCTGTGGCAGTCCAAGCAAGGCTAACTAGATGTCACCACTTATTACAACATTATGGTGACTGTTTGGCAGGAATTGGATCAATGTTACAAGGACGATTGGGAAAATCCTAATGATTGTGCTAGGCACAAGAAGAGGGAAGAAATGACCGCTTATACATGTTCCTCGCTGGTCTTAACCGCAATTTGGATGAAGTAAGGGGTCGAATACTAGGGCGTATACCACTACCTTTCATGCGAGAGGTATTTTCTGAAGTTAGACGTGAGGAAGCTCGAAGGAAAGTCATGTTACGCAATCCAGATCATACTGAAATTCAAGAATCTGATAGTTCAGCCCTTGTAACTAGAAGATCTGATGGTGATAAATCAAAGAAACCTTGGTGTGAGCATTGCAAGAAGCCATGGCATACGGAGGAGAGTTGCTGGGAAATACATGGAAAGCCAGCAAACTGGAAGAAAAAATCTGGTAGAGGTGGCAGTGCACTACAGACCACTATTGAGGATACTCAAGGACCAAAAATCAATTCAAAGGCAGCACCTTTTACAAAAGGAACAACTGGAGCACTTGCACAAACTATTTTCTTCTTCTTCTTCTTCTTCTATAAACCCCTCTTGTTCTTTGGCTCAAAAAGGTACATACCTTACTGCTATATCTTTTAGTGCGAAATCTTACCCTCAATCTTATTGGGTGATTGATTCTGGAGCAACTGATCATATGACAAGTTGTTCAAAACTTTTTTCTTCCTATAGTCCTTGTGCAGGCAACAACAACAACAATCAAGCCTGTAATCTCAATTAAATTGCCAATGAGTCTCTTTCCTCAATTGATAGAATAGGATCTGTTCCACTTTCACCATCATTAACACTTCATAATGTCCTCCATGTTCCCAATTTATCATGTAACTTACTGTCCATCAGTAAGATTACCTTGGATCTCAAATGTCGTGCTAATTTTTCATCCTCATCTTGTGAATTTCAAGACTTGACTCCGGGAGGACGATTGGCAGTGCTAGAGAGATTGAAGGACTCTATATCCTTGATGATGGATCTAACTCGAGTAAACAAATTCAACGTAGCTGTCTCAATTCTATATCTGTTTCTAAAGATAGTGAAGTAATGTTATGGCATTATAGGCTAGGCCACCCAAGTTTTTATTATTTAAAATATTTGTTCCTTAATCTTTTCAAGAATAAAACTTTATCTTTATTTACTTGTGAGATTTGTCAACTAGCCAAACATCACAAAAGCACTTTTTTGCCCCAACCATATAAATCCTCTTCTCCCTTTTCCGTGATTCTTAGTGATGTTTGGGGGCCTAGTCGAACTTCCACACCTTCTGGTAAATGTTGGTTTGTCACGTTTATTGATGATCATACTAGATTGACTTGGGTCTATTTAATGCGAGAAAAATCTGAAGTTAAAAGCATTTTCAACAACTTTTATAAAATGATTCAAACCCAATTCTGTGAGAAATTTCAAAATTTCAGTAGTGATGATGGAAAAGAGTTTTTTTCACTAATATCTTAAAAAAAAAATTCACGAAAGCAGGCATTGTTCATCAAAGTTCTTGCATTGATACCCCTCAACAAAATGGAGTGGCATAGCGAAAAAATAAACACCTATTAGAAGTAGCTCGAACATTATTATTTCAAAACAACGTACCTAAATATCTTTGGGGTGAAGCATTTTTAACAACAACATATTTAATTAATCGAATGCCGAGTAAGATCTTGAACTTCAAAACTCCTTTGGATGCTTTTCATGATTTTTCCCCTTCAAATCGGCTTTCGTATGCTTTGCCATTAAAATTATTTGGGTGCACTGCCTTTGTTCACATACATTAACAAAACAGAAGCAAATTTGAACCACAAGCTTGAAATGTGTGTTTATTGGATATGCTGCCACTCAAAGGGGTTACAAATGTTTTGATCCAGTTTCTAAAAAACTTTTCATCACTATGGATGTGAAATTTTTTGAATCAACTTCTTTTTTTAGCCCTCATCTTCCAGGGGGAGAAACTTAGAAGATTCAGAACACTATTTTCAACTTGATACAATGTCTACATCTATTAACCAACATCATGAGATGTCAAATATTATTGTACCAAACATAAGTGAATTGTGTCCTTTAAATAATAAAAATCCATACTTGCCTCTAGTGCCAGTACATGAAAAACACTTGCCTGAAGTGACAAAAGAGACAGGTAACAACAATATGGGCTTAACTCCCTTTAATAATGTTTACTCGAGGAGAAACACTAATAAAAGAAAAGAGTGCAGAGATCACTTGCACTGCCTTGAGTCCGTGTCCCCATCAGGTAACATTCCCTGTGAAACTAAGTCCCCATATCCCTCTAACTCTGATAACTCTGATCTTCCAATTGGTCTTCGAAAAGATACAAGAACTTGTACCCAACATCTTCTGTCCAACTTTGTGTCATATAAAAACCTTTCATCAGTCTTTCGTGCTTTTTCCTCACAATTATCACGTGAGGAAATTCCAAAAGATGTGCAGGATGCTTTAAAAGTTCCAGAGTGGAAGAATGTTATTTTGGAGGAGATGAAGGCTCTTGAGAAGAATCACACGTGAGATATATATGGTGGAATTGTCAAGAAATAAAAATGTTGTAGGTTGCAAGTGGGTGTTCACAATCAAATACAAGTCAGATGGAACAGTCGAGAGGTATAAATTTAGGTTGGTGGCCAAAGGGTTTACTCAAACCAACGGTATTGACTACTTTGAGACATTTGCCCCGGTAGCAAAGCTAAACACAATTAGAGTTCTGTTGTCACTTGCATCAAATCTCGACTAGCCTTTACTACAATTAGATGTAATAAACGCTTTTCTCAATGGAGATTTGGAAGAAGAAGTATATATGGATGCGCGCCCCGGCTTGGAAAAACAGTTTGGTGCAAAAAAATGCAAAATTGAAGAAGTCCCTCTATGGACTGAAACAATCACCACGAGCTTGGTGCCAGAAGTTTACCCATTTTGTTAAAAAAGAGGGATATATACAAGGACAAACAGATCATACTATGTTTGTAAAGAATTCATCCGAAAGGAAAATTTCAATTTTGATCGTTTATGTGGACGAAATAATTCTTGTTGAAGATGATTTGTTGAAGATGGACAGATTGAAGAAATCTTTGTGAACTCAATTTGACATACAAGATTTGGGTCCTTTGAGATACTTTCTTGGAATGGAGGTTGCAAGATCAAAGAAAGGGATAGCTATTTCTCAAAGAAAGTATGTTTTGGATCTTCTTATAGAGACTGGAATGAGTGGTTGTAGACCAGCAAACACTCCAGTCGATTCTAATCCAAAGCTTGGAGACGACAAGGAAGGTGACCCCGTGGATACATTACACTACCAGAGACTGGTAGGAAAATTGATATATTTACCACATACACGACCCGATATTGCGTTTGTTGTGAGTTTGGTAAGCCACTTTATGCATTCACCCACTGAGAAACATCTTGAGGCTGTATATCAAATTTTAAGATACTTGAAAAGTATTCCAGGAAAATGACTTCTCTTTCAGAAAACTACAGAACAAACTATTGAGGCTTATACATATGCTGACTGGGTAGGATCTATTACGGATCAAAAATCAACATCTGGATATTGCACTTATGTATGGGGCAACCTGGTTACATGGCGAAGTAAAAAAGCAAAGTGTTGTTGCAAGGAGAAGTGCTGAAGCTGAGTTCAGGACCATGGCTAATGGAGTCTGTGAAATGTTGTGGCTGAAGAGAGTACTTGAAGAATTGAAGATGCCTATCAACCTACCAATGAAGTTGTACTTTGATAACAAGGCAGCGATTAGCATTGCTCAAAACCATGTGCAACACGATCGTACTAAGCATGTGGAGGTAGACATGCATTTTATAAAGGAGAAGATCGACAATGGCGCTGTTTGTATGATGTTTGTCCCAACAACACAACAAATAGCTGACATTCTCACCAAGGGATTATTCAGACCTAACTTCGAACTCCTTGTCAGCAAGTTGGGCATGAGTGACATATATGCACCAACTTGAAGGGGGGTGTTGAAAGATTAAGCGCTAGACTGCCAGGATATTCCATTCCTATTAAAATCAGTGTTTTCAGATCCGGCCCGGTCACAGAACCTGTGATGCTACTGGGTAGCGGTTCAACAGGTCGGACCGATTGGACCACTGGGTGGACCGATTTGTTGACTTTAGTCAACGTTCAATAAAAAATATAATATAAAAAAAATTGTATAAAAAAATTTCAATGGAGGCAGAAGATTCATGTTCACGACTCGACGTGATTCGTTCATGGTTCATATAGCATACCCCAATTAAATTGGGATTACAGCCTTGGTGGTTGGTGTTGTTGTTGAGAAATATTTTAAGTCACTAATATTTTGTTATATTACAAGAAAAATAAGAATATGGTTATCACAATACTAGGACTTGAACATGTGACCTCCAACAAAACAAATTTTTGAGAAGTAATGGGAACCATTGAGCTATCCAACAATTTAATAAATAATCCAACAAATCATATATTTATTACAAGCTAAAAGATTTTTTTTTAATGTTGACTAACCGTATCACGAAATTCAAGACAAGAACAACGTCACTTGACAATAAAATCTAGAATATGAAAACCGCATCGGACGAATTACTTGGCTTGAAATTTTAGAATGCATGCTCGTTTCGTTTCGAAATCAAATTAAGTATGGAAAACAACATTTTTTTGAAAATTTCTTGGCCCAAACCGCCATAAGTTGTTTACAGTGGATAGATCTCGTCGAGATACGCCAAATAAAAAAAAAAGGGCCCAAACGGACGCTTCAACGCAAAGTTATGGCCTTTCAAAGTTTTGAGGCAAGATTGTAATTAGCAAAAAATAGTGAGGCTGGTTTGCAATTGACAAAAAGCAAAAAAAAAAAAAAGAAAAAAAAAAAAAGAGAAGCCGGTTCAGGCCGAACCAGTTCACGGGGTCGACCTGTCCGACCAATTTTTTTTTTGGTCGGCTCGCTGGAGACTAACAACCCGTTTTTAGGATATAACCAGACCGGACAAGGCACTGATTATCGGTCGGACCAGTCGGTCCGGTCCGGGTTTTAAAACACAGATTAAAACAAATTTTAAATCTTTGATTTGGAATCTGCTAAAGTAAGAAATTATTCTTTGTAGATGATTTATTTTGTTTCGTTTTGTAGATGATCTGTATTCTTTATTTCCTAATTTGTAGTTTAGGGCCTTTAGGCTATAAATAATGATGTGCATCTGTATGTAATTCTATTCAACAGATAATGTAAAATATTTTCCATTCTAAAACTTTCAAATTTCAGAACATTTTGATTGTTCGAATATTCATATATTTATATAGAAAATAATGATCATCATTATTAAAGAACTTGTAGTTATTATTTCAAATCAGTAATGAGCAAACGTGCCACAGATAATTGCAAGTGAACACATTGAGTAATTAAGATAGAGCTCAACAAATATTGGTTTGCTAATAAGCAAATGTAACGAACCGTGTGAGCAAACAGTTAAGTCTACGAAGCCAATCTTTTTTTTCTTGTAAGACCCTTTTATCCTTCAAAAATCAATCTGTAAATCATTTCTTGCTCATTTTTTAGCGTTGGTAAAAATGGTGTAATTTTATCTTATAAAATCTATTGTCTGCATAGTAATATCGTTTTAGAACTAAATTGTTCTACTTTTGCCTCGACATCCAATTCAGAATTTTGAATTACAGCACAAACCAACTATTCTTACACATATCTATGAAAGACAGAAAAGAATATAAGATTGAAGACCTTTTTTTTATAGAAAAAACTAAAAACAAAAAACACGAACCGAAAGGTTTAAAAGTATCTTTTGTTATTTTATTTCATAAAAAAAAAGTATCTTTTGCCACAAACGCCTTATTCTTAAAATCACGAACGACATCTTGTTTTTTTGTTTTTTTTTAATAATATCTTGTCTTCTTTTCTTCTACACAAAGTTATTTACCTAGTACGCATACATCATCACACGTTGTTTTAATCAGCTCTAAAAAACTATTCAACCAGTTGAGGGTGTTATGATATCTATCAACCAACTCTGCAGAACAACTTTCGATTTTGGTGATATCAAATGGCCCATTCAGTAATGGAGAGTAGTACATAGTACTATAATAGCTTTGTACACCACAGTACGTGTATGTTATGAGGTCTGCACAAAGCCCAAAATTAAATTCAGTCCGCACGAGAAATTAATAAATATATTTGCACGGGTGACCCTAACACCTCTTACAATGAATTATTACATTTCTGGTAAGTTTGTTTCAACTTTCAACAACCTAACTTATTATTATGCAAAAGGAGAATCACTTAAATTACAAGTTATTCTAATTCATTGTTTGAAGAAAACACCAACAATTTTATTATTAATGTGGTAGAGAATGTGAAAGCACCAACCACAATTGTGAAGACTTTCAAGGTAAAGGAGATCCAACTCTTCCTTGACGAAATTAATCACTTTGGCTTTTTAAGTAAATATACCTTCCACACATGTCAAACTTTGTTAAAACCTATTTATTAACTAATGTGAGAAAAGTTGGTATTTCTCTCTAGGAGTATATATTAGTGAAATATAACGGCTATCAATAAAAGGCATTGCTTAGGATATGTGAAAATAGTTAAAGATTGACCTTTTGTGACTTATCTCTAATTATAAAAAAAAAATAAAAATAAAGGTTTCCTTAAATATTTACAGAGCTGTCCTTTAGATATGAGAAACAATTAGTGGCTATTAATAAAAACACTTGCATGAATATATATCAAAATAAAGAACATGACTTATTTACAACATTTGAAGATCTAATTACTAAAATTCTACTACTACTTAGTTGAATACAAAAAGATGCAACTTGAGAGATACATATATTTTACAAATACATATATGTTTTCAATATGTAACGGTTAAATAATTACATGATATCCCTAAAACTTCAAACTATAGCACTTATATACCTCGTCAAATTAAGTGTTTCTAAACATGGACAAAATTTGGTTTAGGAACATATTTCGGTGTGCTAAGTATTATAAAATTTTCAGATATTTTTGGCATGTTTCAGAATATTTGTAAAGATTACAGTTACACATACTTATGTGTTGTTTCGGTAATATCAAAAATTAAAACTTTCTGAGGAAATATCTAAAAACTTTGACCCATTTTTCTAAATTCAAAGGATATGCCCATATTAGTTGTTTTTTTTTGTTAGACCAAATGTAAAAATATTTATCCCCTAGCTAATTAAACTGAACATAAAAAGAGAGCTTTGTACCAACAATTGAGAGGCTTCATTTGGATGGTTAAGTTAAATATAATTGAACTTACTATAAAGTATAAAGTAATGTTTTCCTTTTTCTCAAGTTATTAGTAGCGACTCTGTTCCTCTTTCCATGCGTTACTTACAAATAAATTTTCTCCACAACTCCCAAGTTATCTTCCATACACATCATATTTTTCAATGTTCATCATGAATTATGATCAATAAAGAAATTAAGTAACAACCTTTTCAACCTTCGCAAGAAAAGTTAAACAAGAAAAATGGAAAGCACAAGAATAGCTACAATAGTGTCCTTCATGGTGGCTGCAACGACCAGCTTTATCATAATCAACGTGTATGGTGAAAATGTTGGTGCTCATTTTTCAAGAAGCCATCATCATTTTCAGAATATGCACGCTTTTAAAGCTTCATCCTCACTAAAATCATCACTTGTAAGTGCTAATTAATTAACATTTAATTACATAAATCTTTAACGTTCTTGATTATGATAATCTGATGAATCCAGGCAAGTTCAAGTGCATTGGTGTACCATGTAACGTCTTATGGAGCCGACCCGACGGGGAAAACCGACAGTACTGACGCGATTCTTGAGGCGTTGTCGGATGCGTTTAAAGGGCCAAGTAACGGAGTGTTGATGGATGGTATCGAGAATCTTGGCGGTGCAAGGATCGATCTTGATGGCGGAAACTACTTGATCAGCCGACCGATACAATTTCTGGTACCAGGAAAAGGAAACCTGGTGGTGAGTTCTTCTTGTTCTGCTTCTATCTTTTCTTGAAACGGAAAAAAAAAAGGGTTATATTTGGTAACTGATCATTTCATGTAACTGATCATTTTGTAACAGATACATGGAGGATCTCTAAAGGCATCTGATGATTTCCCAGACGACGGTTATTTGATAGATTTATTCCCTGCCTCGAACAATGGCTCAGGATACAACTACGAATTTGTGACGCTCCGAGACCTTTACCTCGACTCTAGCTTCCGCGGAGGAGGAATTCAAGTGGTGGACTCGTTGAGAACTAGCATCGACAACTGTTACATTACGCACTTTAACACTACGGGCATCTATGTGCAAGGCGGTCACGAGACATACATCAGGTACTCTTACCTCGGCCAGCACATAACCGCGGGAGGTGACCCTGGCGAGAGGAAATTCTCGGGCACCGCGATTGTTTTGGGGGGGAACGATAATTCTGTCACGGACGTGGTTATTTTCTCCGCTGATACTGGTATATTGGTTCTTGGCCAAGCCAACATAATATCTGGGGTGCATTGCTATAACAAGGCGACTGGTTTTGGCGGTACCGGGATTTATTTGAAGACACCGGGTTTGACTCAGACCCGCATTGTGAATTCCTACTTAGATTTCACGGGCATTGTGGCCGAGGATCCGGTGCAGTTCACTGTCTCCGGCAGCTTTTTCCTTGGAGATGCATATATTTTGTTGAAGTCGGTGAAGGGTGTCGTGAACGGGGTGAACATAGTGGATAACATGTTTTCTGGGTCGAACAAGGGTATTGACATCGTGCAACTAGATCAAGGAAATGGGGCTTTCAATCGGGTCGATCAGGTTGTGATAGATAGGAATAATGTGAATGGTATGAATGTTAAGGCAACGGTTGCTAGAGGAACCGTGCAAGGAAATGGGAGTTCGTGGGTGGCGGATTTCAACTCGGTGCTCGTTTTTCCTGACCTCATTAGGCAAGTGCAGTACTCGTTTTTCACGAATGGGAGCTCTTTTCCAGTTCATGCATTACGAAATGTATCGGGTAATAAGGTAGAGATTCAGTCGGATGTCGCGGTTCTTGCGAGTGTTTCAATAACTGCTAATCAAGGAGGTGATTCGTTCTTAAAATGAAGAAAGAAAATATTTGGTTATGCCAGGCAGCAATCTATTTTGATTGTCAAGTGTGAATAAATATTTTCATAGGAAGGAATGTTCAATTCATTAGTAAAATTCAACTTGGTGTCTGATTAAAAATTTGACCTTAATGTAAAATCTAGTCTAGTAACTTCCAATTTACAATTGAGATCAAAAAGGAGATTGCGTGCGGTTGAATAATTTAACAAACATAAGGTCATAAGAAGTACCCATCACCCTTTCGGTTATTATTCTTGATCACTTGAATCATCCATCATCTTTTCAGTTTTCTTTCGTAATAATTAATGCCAAACAACGTAAGAGAAATATACTTGTACATTTGGCCTATACTTTTCAAAAGAGGGAAAAGAGATTGACTTACGTATAAAGCTTTCTAATGGGATAAAATAAAGTGCACATTTTGACGACAAGACTATTTTACAAAGACACATTTTACTGCAATCACAAATCACAATCCCCATTGTTATAACAGAAATCCAAGACGCCAATACAGTGCAAAGATGGAGCTTTAAAGCATTTAGATAAACGCGCTTGAGATGAAGATCGAACGCGATTGTAGGTTATATAGATTTAGCACGATCCACGTAATGTTGCATCTCAAATCAATAAAATAAGAGACAATCCACCAAATTGTAGCCTATAAAAATATGCACCTTAGACAAAGAGATTTGCTTGAACCAAATGAAGATGTACTACCAGATTCCAATATAGAGTAATTTACATTACATTTCATACACTAATATAACCATCTAAGCAGAAGAGTGCCAACACCAATTCAGAATCCACAAATCTTTGACGGTGGGGTGGTGGCGAGTCCATCTGTTAGTCATCGATATCACCTTCGATTGTCGAACTCTGCTCTGCAGGCGGACCTAAGGTTGTGGGATATCCGCCAAAATCTTTCTTTCGTGGCTTTGCAATTTCAACAAACACTAGCCTTCTGTCAAAATACTAGAACAAGAGAGAAAAACTAAACAGGCTTAGTACGATTTTGCAATAAAATCTTTACGAAAATAAAATCAAGTACAAAATACCTGGTGATCCATGCATTCTAAAGCAAGCACAGCTTCTTCTTGAGAAGTGTATTGGATGAATGCATATCCTTTCGATTTCTGCGTCTCTTCATCCTTAATGAGTTTAACTACCAAAGGCCAAAGAGAAAACCGCATTACAAAAATACGGAAACAAGATCCCAATAGGATATAAAGAAAGCAAAACAATAAGTACCTTCAGCTATCTGTCCAAACTTTGAAAACTTCTCCTGTAAACAACTTTCATTTATGGAAAATGGTAGGTCTGTGATCAAGTAAACATACATTGTTGCAAAAAATTAAAAAATTATGAAGTTAATAATCAATAAGAACTGCAAAGAGCGTACACGTCTTGATAAAAGCCCCGGTAAACTCTTCTTGAACAAAAGAGAAAAGCGAATCATTAGGTAGCGGGAGGCAGCGGGAGAGCATAAAACAAATTTAGATTAACAACTTCAAAAAAGACATTAGCCTTATAAATGCTATTTCCAACACAAGATACTGGCACAAGCAAAACCAGTAACCTGCAGTGACAGAGTGATAGCGCCTCATCTTTATCAATTGTTTCCACATTAACGTCCTTGAATCCATTGAGTCCTTATATACTCTTACGTTCCAAATTTTGTGTTTATGAAACGTCAAACATATAGTCAATAAACTTCGAGAATATTAAAGTTTCATAGCTTATCAGCCTAGTTCCCAAACTATGTATATGAAATAATGAAACTCATCTTCCTACAAACAAACTAGATGAAAAAAAAATCTGAACTTTTTTATCAAATATCTCAATTCAAACGACCAACTTCCATCGAACCTACGAGACAAGCGGAACATGAGGAATTGAATGATGGCATCAATGCCAGTAAGTGAATCTCAAAACCAGGCACACAACGTTTTACACTTTCATATACGAACAAAAATCCATCGCCGATTTACACTCCTACCCGGAAAACAATCCAGAAACATCGATATAAATAAACAAGTAAAAAAGGAAACGTTTACGCCTTATCGCTTTAAGGCCACAAAAAATGGATTTTGAGCTTAGTCATTCATCTGATCTGACTAAAAGCTCTGACCACAAACTTTGAGAACTACTAACAATCTTATTTCAGTTAATTATTCACTTAACAAGAAAAATCAAACCAACAATTAATTCATGAAAGACTAATTAATTTGCTTCATATCAAGATTCAAACACATTGAAGCTGCAAAGGAGTGAAAATTACTTACTTTTGACGAAGATTTTGCTGGCGAGAGGGTAATGAACGAAATTAGACGCACGAATCTTTAATTTTGCGATTTTGGGTTGACCGTGATTTGGGATTGGAAATGGAATTGAATTAGGGTTTAAACAAATTAGGGATTTTGCCATTTTTCAACCAATTATTTCCTTCCAATATTTGACACTATTATTTAGAAGAATGAAGAAGAAGCTGTATAGGTTATAGAGTCGCATTTTCCTCAACTATTGTCGCGAAATCGACTCGTGCACCCAATGAATTAAAATTTCGTTTTGGGGGTATGTTTCGATGTGCTAAATCGAAATGGTTTGAGATTTTTCGAACATGTAATGAAAAAATCGTAGAAGTTATAGTTTCAAATACTTGAAAATATATGTGTGTTTGTTTCGACATTTCAAAAAAAATGAAATTCTTTGATTTTTTTGGAAAGAAAAATTTTGGACCCATTCGTGCACCTATATATATATATATATGCGTCTCGATATTTCGAATACTAGAAGTCGAGTAAATTATGTTATGGCTAAAATATATTTACTTTCTTGAGGGACACATTTTGAATCGAAATTTCGTTTCTAGATTATGTTTCGGTCTGCTAGCTAGATCGTGATGTTTTGAGATTTTGTCAGTTTGTTTCAGAAAATCTGTAGAAATTATTATAATTTCAAATATTTGTGTACTTTGCTTCTAATGAACGACAAATAAAATCCTTTTTGATACTTTTCAAGGAGAAAGTAAAGAAACTTTGATCCATGCGAGCAGCTATATTCCTATATAGCGTCTCGACGTTATCCATAAAAAAAATCGCGTCTCAACGCTCTTAATATTACAAGTCGAGTTTTTCGTGTGGTTACATTATAGTTAAAAATATATTTATTTTCTCTAATTAAGAACACCTATAAACTTAATTGAGTGACTGCAACTAAATAAGGACATTTTATAAGCTCGCAAGGTATTACTTTGAAATTATATTCAATTTACTAGAAATACTAAATAAAATGTAGTTCGCTGACTAGCTCAAGGATTTGAAAATTATAATTACATGTCCGAAGCACAATTAATAATGCACCATCCTTCGGTGGGCTCCTTTGAGAATTTTAAGATAATATTTTTACTATAATGAAAATGTTGTTACGCAGTTTAAATAATGTGATGTGAACAATTCTCTTATACTCAATTAATGCACTCCATTAATTTGTTAATACAACGCAAACATAAGTGATTTTCCATCAATAAATCAACTACAAATTAACATTAGACATTTTGATGAACAGTCCTTGTAGTGACTAGTGAGTACAACATGATTAATCATATCATGATAAATATAGATATATCTACTCTTATTCAACTAATAAATTAATACATTAATACCATCCAAAGTCATCGTTTGTGCTAGTTCCAGGTTCCAACTGATCAAAATGTGATTCTTGCAATGAAAAGTGGACCATATCAATATCATCTGTAGTCAAAAACTGGTCATGCTGATTATTGCCTGGTCTAATAGAGAGTGAGTCTGTAGTTGTAGTGGCGCCACCAAACGAGAACAAACTTTGATCTTGTGCCTGATCATACTGCTGTCGATCATCTTCCTTTGGCGCGAAACTTAAGTTGATGGGGCCTTTATATGAAGTAGTAGTGTGACTATGGCAGCCCGTAAACTGTTGCACGAGCGCTTGAAAATTGCGAGGGTTTGCTGTGAGGAGAGTTGTGGGCGCCTTCTTGCTGCAGGACCGCCTCCTTATCGGTTTCAGGACCGTTCTACTGGTGGCCACTTTAGGGACGACTAAGCCTCCTCGGTTGTCACTACACTTCGTACCTCTCATCGGGTCATTCTCTTGTCCACTATTGGAGCTTAACCGGATGTTCTCTCGGTACAACTCTTGCTCCCATTCATCGAGGTTTTTCGTGTCCATTTGTTATTGTTTGATACTTAATTTACTTTTAAGTACATGCGTATATATATATATATATATATATGTGTGTGTGTGTGTGTGTGTGTGTGTGTGGATGAGTTGGTGGTAACGCTACTGCATTTTAGTTTGTACAATTTCTGTCTCCTAATTCTCAGTTCACTGGCAAATTAAACTTTATAGGGTGGTTATTGGTCCCTTGGCAGGGAAGAAAAGCAGAGTTGAAAAATCAAATGAAATTTTTATATAGTGATTTTTGGGATTTACTTGGTCGTAGATGTTGAATGTTGACCACTCACATCAAATGTTTTTTTTTTTTTGATAAGTGACATCAAATGATGTTGCAATTGTGGAAAGAGTGGGGTTAAGTTAAAAGTGCAGCTTCCAAGAAATTACAATGCTTTGAATCTTGATGATGTATGCAATCTTAAATCACTCATTAAATCATTAATCATCCATCTTTTATAAACTTATGTTGAGCTAGACCTCTTGTACATCTTTTGGTTATTTAGCAGGGTGTGGACAATTACATTCGATACAATATCGATTCAATGGCTAGATAGTCTTATCCTATTGCAAAAATAAGACCTTATTGATCATATCATATGTGGTTTAGTACGGTGTTAGTATTGTGTTTTGATACTTGCGCACCAAATACGATGGAGTACAAGGAATAGGCCTACCAATCGAACGTTGATTATATTCAGTTCGTGAACGAATTCTACAAGTAAAATATACCGGCGAATTCGATCAATCTACAAATTAAGGACTAAAGAAAGCTATAAAGCCTGAATTTTTTTAGTTGTATGCATGTAAAATACACAATAGTGGATGTTAATTACGCTAATGAGTCTCAAAGGAAAATTATCATAAATTTTAGTCAATGTTAAGTCATGTTATATATACAGCTGGAAGCTGGAAGTTGACCAAGAAATTAAACTGAATTCCTCACACATATGATATATGTTGCTCATGGACCGATGAATGCAAGAGTTATAAGTTCTTATTCATTTTTAACAATGTGAAATTTAAAATAGAGGTTAAGGACTCGTTCAACATGTCATTATGCATTGATATCCGTACGTAAAATGTTGCTTAAAGAATTAGTTCTATGAAAAGTATATGAACTTGAAGTGATACTATATAAATTATATTATTATCCTTTTTCTGTGGCATATGACATCAATTTAGTTCTGTCAAATATAATCTCTAGTCATGAGTCATGAAGCTTTAAAATACATAATGATGTAATATTAATTTGTTTATGGATAATAGACGCGTTTACATCACCATGTTATTAATTAGTCGTACTCATTTGACATTGATCAGTTGTGTTAATAACTTAATATCTAAGATTTGCCAGTTTGCTACACCTAATTTCAATCTGTTAAATCAACTTCTTTCGATGTCAGTCAATTCAAGTTGTGTACGTGTTTTAATCTAAGTATTATATTTCCAAATTTTAGATTAATTAGGGTCATTTAGAAAAAACAATTTGGGCTTTGAACTAACAAAATGTGAACTGAAGTATGCTCTCAATATGTGGTCCATTAACGCCTTGAGGGAATAATATATTTTGGTGCTAACACTAATGCTATCACAAAGGCACTACCCTCCTGGAAATATATTTTTTGACTTCACCTATTATATTGCATTGCATAAAGATGGTATTTCGTTTTGTGCTTGCTTGGAAGAAATTCGATTGGATTTATTTTTATGGAAATTACAAAAAAACACAACATTTCTAATCTGTTACGACTGCGCCCCACGAGCCATGCTCCGATCCGAGTTGGTTCGGTGGTGATCAGTCACTTTACTCAACTCAGACTAAAGCGTAACTCATAGGAATGTGTCTCACTTGTTCAGGATCAAAACCATACACGTTTTCTAAAATATATTTTGATATATACAATGGAAGTCTTGTATTACAAACAATGTGACTTTTTAAATAGTTATGCACTAGTGACAAAACACGAATATTCCAAAATGCACGCTTGAACAATTATTCACTTGATCCATGCTGCCATGTTGATTTTTATCCTGGGGAATGGACAGAAGAAACGAGGAATAAGTCTTTAATGACTTAGTGAGATTCATATAAAAGAACTGGCAATGCAAGAATTAACTCTGATTTAATAGATGCATTTCGAAGAGTGATCTTACCGTTAGTGACAGTTCAACTAGATAATTTGATGTAGCAATGGTACTGGAATTTTCATAGAATAGTTAATGAACTTGTGCTTAACAATAAACGAACCCGACCTTATGACTTTTAATATTCTATCTTATATCTCCCGACGAGGAGCGACCTCGCAAACAATCAAGACACATGCTCGAGTACATGTCGATCCAGCACGCGGGTACAGCCAACTCCTCATTGCAAGCGGCACCTAGATAGATGGGTATCAAGCAAAATTACTTAAACCGACAGTCCTTACTGCTCTTTACACAGTTCAAGAACCAGAAGATGAGATTAAATATCGGGGAATTACCATGATTATGAATCAATATGATAAATAATAAATGATTGGATACGATTTAACTATGAGTAAGAAAATCATGTTATGAGATGAGATGCAAAACGGGATAACAATTAAATAAAGGTTGTTCGAGGTTTGGTAACGGAATAGTGGCTTTTCTGTCCAAGTTCCTCAGGGCCGGATGCCAAACGGGGCTAGAACAAATCAGAAATTGAACCTCACCTTAATTCGTAGGGGAACCTTGATGGCGTTGATTAGTTCGTCAAACCTTTAACAAATTTAAATAATATTAATCAACTGAATTTATAATTCACCATAACAAATATTAGTACTTTTTCTTCAGTACACATGTTGGTGAGATTGAGAGCGTTCTTGTTAAGAATGCTAGTTACAATGTAAATCTTAGTAAATAACACATAAGCTTAATTTATGTTATTACACAAAACATGAAAATCCTAGATGATGAATTAAAAAAAAACATATGATTCAGTTGAATATTGAATATCTATTGTTTTAACCACCTTATTTCTAACTCAAAATTATATTAAACAACCATACGTTCAAACTTATGACTATGAGTATTCGTGGTAAAGTCATTCTGACGACAAATCACGGTAACAAGTAAGATTTGATTAACTATCCAATTTAATGCATAATCAATCCTTAAAAACATATTACTTAACTAATTCTAGGAAAACTCATCTTTTTAGCCTTTAATCAATTTAAAACTTTTAATAACCACACGTCAAATAAGTATCATATTAAGTAACACCTTAAAAGGTCTAACTTAGTCAATTATTATTTTATTTACATAGTTAGTTTAAAATACACATAATTATGTTATAACTTAAATATAAAGATATAACATGGGAAATTTATCAAAACATGTGATAAAGAATGTTTATTATGATAAATAATCTTATTGATGTTTACGTCATGAAGTGGCAAAAATAATCTTGTAAGACTTATGAAAGTAGTATGTTAAAACATGATAATCTACCATTTAAATGCTATAAATAAAATCATAAAAATGTCAATTCATGATTATAAATCATAATAATCCAATTATAACTAATATTATATCATGTTAAATTTATGTGTGTGATAAATACTTGAATTATGATGGTGATTAAACATATAAATTAAGAAAACAAATGTTGTGCCAAATAAACTGAAAAATCACCGCAGTTTTGGTTTTACCTTTGATCGGACATCCAAATGAACTTGGTTTTCAAATCTTTTTATGGTTTATGGTTTTTAGTATCATGAGAGATATGGGAATCCAAGATTTTGTGAAAACACAAAGGTTTGTTATGCTAAATAATTCTTGCAACATAAGAGTTGCTATCGAATTTCTTGGCAGCTGTTCACGGTTTATGTATTACGGCCTTCTAGATCTTATTATTTGGGAAAGATCTCTTCATACAAAGATATAAGACACCAATGAGGGTATGTATCCAAAAATAGGTAGTAAAATAATGTTTCTACTATTTGATACTATTTTTTCTAAGGTGTAAGGGCAGAATCGACATTTCCCGTGTAGTAAAAATTTTGGCGTCTTTTTGGGTATAAAATGGCAAGATAATAATCTGAAAAAATTATTTTTCGAACGAAAACACAAAAAGAAACAATTTTTATTTCTAGTTACTTTTGCAGAATCGGATTATTTTGGGTTGTATAAAATATTGAACAATGGTGAGTATTTATAGGCGAAAATAGTAATTTAATCGGAAAAAAAAATCCATTTCGTCATTTAATTTGGCACCATCATCAATTTCGTCCATTAAGTAGACAGTCCTTTAAAATGGTCCATCAATTTGACAAACTTCATCAATTTCGTCCATTGACTCTGTCTGTGGTGGTTTCCGGCAAAAAATGATGACATGGCGACGTTGACCCTTTGACCCCTTTTTAAAAAAAATAAAATAAATCCACATGTATTTCCACCTTTTTTTAAAAAAAAAAAGAGAGATTAAATCATTCCTCTTCATTTCCAAACACCTCAACATCCGCAACACACACACACACACTAGTCCTCTCTCTCTCTCTCTCTCTCTCTCTCTCTCTCTCTCTCTCTCTTCCAAATAACAGATAACAATGGCGAAAATAGGAAAGCTCACCAAAATCAAATCCGCCTTGAAGAAAATGCAGTCCTTCAGCCTCAGCCGCAACTCCTCCTCCTCCTCCTACATCGCCGTCGTAGAAAATTCCTCCGGCGACCTCCACGCCGTGTACGTCGGACAATCACGGAGGCGATACCTCGTCTCCTCCGAAGTATTAGAAAATCCGCTGTTACGAGAACTCATCTCCTTCGAATCGGAGTCGATTACCTTTGGATGTGAGGTGGTGCTGTTCGATCATCTGTTGTGGATGCTCGAAAATGCCGATCCTCAACCGGAGTCGCTCAACGAGCTCGTTGAATTCTACTCCTGCAGCTGAACACGGCGTCGTATTATTAAGTCGATGAGTTTTAATTTCGAATTTGTGGTGTATAAATTGTCGATTCTTTTTCTGGATATACGTATTTTTCTGTATATAGAGGGAAAAAAATATACGTATTTAATCTCTTTTTATTAATCTCTTTCTATTATATATCTTTTTATTAATTACTTTTTTCAAAAAAAAAAAGGTGGAAATACGGATGGATTTATTTTTTATTTTTAAATAAATGGGTCAATGGGTCAAAGGGTCAACGTCGCCATGTCATCATTTTTTGCCGGAAACAACCGCAGACAGAGTCAATGGACGAAATTGATGAAGTTTGTCAAATTGATGGACCATTTTAAAGGCCTGCCTACTTAATGAACGAAATTGATGATGGTGCCAAATTAAATGACGAAATAGATTTTTTCCCCAATTTAATCATAATTATTTATGTCACACCTTGATTATTTTATAATAAATTACAAAAAATCTGAATTTAATCATACTCTTAAGGATGTCATGGCTTATGTAACGCCCCAGAATTTTTGCATGTCAAATATTTCTTCTTGTATTAGCTACTACAAAATTGAGTTATTATTAAAGGTGTGATTGTAAAAATATAATGACCCTGACCCATATATCAGCATCGCATAATTAAATTAAGTAGTATCATGATAATTATTGGTATTATTAAAATATATGCATTGTATATATCTAATATAAATAAAACAGATTATCTAAATAAGTGTCTTTTTATTATATAAAAAGAGAATGTGTTTTTGATACGTGCTTATCCCTTTTCGAATTGAATAGATACGCGATCATATTTATACGTGGGATTTAGGGTTATTATTATAAAACTGTTAGCGCAGCCTTAGTTGTTTAGCAAGTAAACTTTCTCCTCTGCCGTCACTTTTGCTCTCTTGGTCAAAGAAACCTAAACAAGGTAATTGCTCTTTCTATATTTTAACTGATGTATACATTGGTGTATTAATATTGTTGTACGAATTATGTTTAGGGCAAACCTGATTAAAGTTAATGAATTGGTATTATAATCTATAGTGGTGCATTAATGTTGTTAATTGAAGGAGTTTTGTTAAAAGCTATATTTTGTTTCTTGCCAAAAACCTGCACGTGGGATCTGTAAAATTAAAGGAATTATGGGTTAGATGAGATACATTATATTCACCATATGGTAACTAAATCTTCATGTTGATCGGGTTAATTAATTGGGAAAGCCAATGTCAGTAGTACCTATCAGTTAATTCTTTTCTTTGGCCAACTTGTAGTATTGATAATTTGTTTAACTCTTATTACCATCACGTAATGCTAAATAGCAGGATTAGAGAATTGGCATTGAATTGATGTTTAATAGGCTGAAGTAGTAATAATCCATCCTTAATTAATGTTGACATAAAGCGTGAGGTTGGGACTTTAATTAAAACTTGTTTTGGTACAATCTGGTGGAGCGTGCATTCGGAACTTAGAAATACTGTATTAGCACCAAAATCTTGTCTACTGTGATACTCAACGTTAAGAAATATATAATACAAACATAATTTTTCGTATTTAGTTATTTGACTATAACATACGCATGTATAAGCATGTTAGGATTAGTAGCATTTCAGAGATTGGTTGATTAGACTAAGATTATAACTTACTTATTATATTCTATGATTATGATTATTAGGCAGTTCCGAGTAGGCGTGAGTGAACGACTATCGCCCTTGCAGTGCATTCAGGTGCGTGTATATATATATACGTACTAAACTTATTTTCGAAAAGCTGGAAGGGTATGTGCTAAATGTTTCATCATAGTTGTGCATGTGTTTATATTTACGTAGTAAATGTGCTCATTCGTTATCATGATCGTCTGTTATTGTATTTGTGCAACTTGCTACGTGGGTGTCATGATTTTGGGTATCGAACGTTTTTGGTATTGATTGGATCCACGGCTTGGTCAGCACGGGTTACTACCGGGCAGCGGCGGGCTGTCGGTGGGATCTCGTGACGCCTTGCCCCTTTCTCTCATAAGCATCGGGAGTTCGTTGCTTTTGAGAGGATCAACGAGCATGTACCTAGGCATGCGTGAACGTTTTCAAGGTCGCTCCTTGAACGGAGTGACAAGGTAACGAACGTGGGGTGATAAGGTGGGATGATTTCAACGACTTGGTAACGATTAACGCTCTCTGAGATGTCTATGAACGTGAGTATGTGCTTGTCTGCCTAACTTGTTGCATTTAATTGTCTCATTATCTTGTACACTTGCACACACTCGTAACACCACTGAGATTTTTATCTCACTTGCCTGCCCCTTCCTTCTAGTTTGATGTAGGATCTTGGGATCGACGGAGAGAGGTGACTAAGGAAGCTTAAGGCTCAGTTGCACTTGGTTGGTTTCATTTTAGAGTTCTTCTTCTTGTTTCAAGACTGTAATGTTGGATTTAGTTATCTTTCAGTATTGTTGGGTTCCCGTTTTTGTCTTTGGGTATTGTCGTTTTGTAGCCAAACTTTCAGGCATTTAAGAATATTGTACCTTTATGAATTCCTAGTTGAACGTTACTTTGGTTATTTGAAAAAAAAGTTGGGGCGTCACAGCTTACCTCATCAAAAAGACGTCATGGCTTACTTCATCAATTGGTTAATTGCTTATCAAGTTCCTCAATTATTTATAATTAAAATTTAAATAGGTATAATTAGATTTCTTTGTTACATACATATTTGCTTATGTAATTTTTCTAAGTAACTCATTCAACTTGGTTAATATTTGAAATTGCAATATATATTTTAGGATTAGAGACCTGTAAATATAATAAAAGACTAACTTTTAAGTTCAGTGGCTCAAATGCAATATTTTCTAAACATTTAGGGTCAAAAATAAAAAAATTTAAAAGTTCAAGAACTAAAGTATAAAGTTATTTTCTTCCTAATTTTTGGGGCGTTACATAATCCATCTACAACCAAAGCTCTACCTCAAGCTTGAACTACTGCTGATGAAGCCAAAATTGAGCAGATTCTCTTCGAGTTTGATTGTCTTAGAGTGATCAACTTCCTCGAGGATATGTACCTTTAAACGGATTGGACGATGGAACCTAAAATCAACAAGATTCGACAATATTGACTTGTTGGTCCAAATGGAAGTTAAAAAATCGTAAAAGAAATGTTAATTTTGCAGCTCATTCATTAGCTAAATAGATAGTCCTATTGGGTTCCCAAGAACCTAATTCTAATCTCGTGTCTAAGCGACGAAGGACACCCAATTTTTGATTGTATAAACTCAACTTCTTAACTTTTAGATTACTATAAAAAAAAAAATCAAGCACTTCTTTACCTCATAAATTAGAAAGTCATAGCACATTGCTCCCGAGGGAATTCTCAAGTGTATTTCTGGTCGCAAGTCACAATTTAATATAGGGGAGCAAATCTTAATTATAGAAGTTAAGTTATTAAATTAATTGGTTTGTTTCACCATTTTTATAAGTGAAGAGTCCCTTTTGAGAGACTAACTCTTCCAAAGCAAAAGCAGCTAAAACTTCTGAGCCGCATTTCTCCTATTTACATATAGAAAATGGATAATATGTTTTTCTTTGGTTATAACGTGGAAACCCATAACCTACAAACCACGCTAACTGGACAAATCACACTAGGCTAACCATGTATGACAGACATATACCTGAAAGACATAGAATCAAGTCACATGTTGCGGGATTTGAACATGAGACCAATGAGAGAAATTATCTTCACTTTAACCAACTACGCCACCCTTGAGGGCAGAAAATAGATATAATATGATAACTTCACAAATTATTTATAAGTATGAATACATATCATCTCACACTGTGAAAAAATGAAAGTTTTTTTTAAAAATTACCAACAAGTTTTTTATTTCAAGTACACGCTTTGTCGAAATCATCTTTCCATTAATATATTTAACATCGTGAGTGGTAACATGTAATTAAGGTGGACAGTAGAAGCAGTACCTATTCTCAAACCTACCCATACATGGAATTTTCTATAGGATCAGATTTATTCGGGTACGAGTACCCTAAAATGGTTTTAGGATGGGCGCAAAAATAAAAATAAGTACTTATAGTCTATTTTTCATACCTTATAAGTACCATAATGATACCAAAATTGGACAATTAGTACACTGTGAATTAACGAAGATGGGACCAAAATTGGACAATTAGTACACATAATGGTACTAAAATTGTAAAAAGTATCATTATTGGACCAATATGGGAATGGCTACACATTATGGGACTAAAATTATAAAAAGTATCATTATGGGACTAATATTGGAATGTCTACACATTATGGGACAATTTCAGAAAAAATCCCCAATTTCATTTAATACCATGATATTTGTTTCTAATCTAAGAAAAGATATACTCCTAAATCACAATAAATATATTTTTCTTATAATAGTTAATATTCTAATAATGCAAATTACACCATATATTCCACTTACTTAACAATTAACTTACATCGGCTTCTATTTAAATTTTTCTTTAAAACATTAAAATATTTAACAATAGGGTAGCCTCAACTCACAAGGTAAAGTACTAGACATGTCGAGTACCATACTAAAAGGCGAATCAGAACGAAATTTGTTCTTTCATTCTCAAATACACGAGTACTCTCATTTAATTCCTAATGGGACGATTACTCTACCATGCACACCTCTACTTGTAATGTTAAATTAATTAAAAGTAATTTGTTTAATTTCTCAAATATGAGGGATATTTTTGTAATTTGTCCATTGTTTGTATAGTTCTCCTTAATAGTAACACTCCATTGAATAGAAAGGCCAAATCATCAAATACTTTAAACCCCAATTTAGGGTTCATCACAAAACCTCGCTCCACTTAAAGGTATGTACACTCTCCTCTCGATCTCAAATAATAATAATAATGCGAGCATATAATTCGTATTCATTTCAGTCAAGATCGATTTTTTCTTTCGTATTCTGATTTCTGGCAGTTGAATGAAAGCGTTCATTTTGTAGGTGTGTATGTATATGTTAAAAGTATATTTTGACATATAGATGAGAGTATGATGCTTCTTTTGTTTTTTTAATTATTGGGTATCTCGAAAAAATGTAAAATTTACCTGAAATTGCAGCATTTAGAAAGAATCATAAAGATTAGTTTTTTTTTTGGTTCTTATGGTATCGCTATAATGTCGCGCCTTTGGAAACGATTGATGTCGACACGTTGTAAGTTTTTGTGGGTTTGGGCTGTTAGTGTGTTTCCTCTTACTAGCGATTTGTGTTCGTTGTGGTTTTTGCAGGGTTTAATTTGGTTATTGGTTAAGCCTTAAATGGTATAAGTTGTCGTTTCAAGTTGATGCGAAGTTGTTGAGAGGTGGCGATGAGTTTGATTGCGAGAGTGAGACATCGTTTGTCATATGGATCATTGAGCAAATACGTGAGTGCTCCTATAAATGGAGCTGGTTTGGTTAAACCAATTGGGTTGGCTAGGCACTTTGGTCAACCGGCTCGGATGGAGGAAGAAGATGAGGAAGTAGAGATAGACCAAAGGCGGCTACCGGCTGATTATGATCCCGCAACTTTTGACCCCACTGAGCATCGTAGTCCTCCCACTGAGAGAGTGTGGAGGCTTGTTGATGAAATCTCAGGCCTCACACTTGTTGAAACTGCAGAGCTTTCTTCTATTATGATGAGGAAGTTGGGTATGAAGGAGAGCCCGGTTGTCGGGGTTATGAAACCAGGTGCTGCTGGAGCGGCAGTAAACACGGGGGCTGCGGCCGCAGCTAAGGAAGAAAAGAAGCCAGAAAAGACGGCTTTCGAGCTGAAGATCGAATCATTTGACGCAGCCTCGAAGCTCAAGGTTATTAAAGAGATACGGAGTTTTACAGAGCTGGGATTGAAGGAAGCGAAGGATTTGGTGGAGAAAGTTCCTGCAGTGTTTAAGAAGGGGGTGCCTAAGGAGGAAGCCGAAAAAATTATTGAGAAGATGAAAGCAGTTGGGGCAAAGGTTGTTATGGAATGATTGCGTATGGTGTATGGTTCTTCTTGGACATCTTGTTGAGCTAGTTTAATGGCCACCGGTAAAAGAATTCCAATTAATTGTGCTTTATCTGGAATCTTTTCATAGAGAGATGATTTCATATGCATTAAGGTTTTTGCAAAATGTTGTTCAAGCGGAGGAATTTGCTACTGGTGTTTGTACTTTCCTTTTTTGCGCTTAAGAAATTGGCCTGTAAGAGGACAATTGTTGTTTTTCACACATTACCTCTTTGCCCATCTTTCTTAGGGGAGGAATGGGGTTCAATAATTAGATATTGCCTTCATTGATTCTCGACTATGATGATTTTTTTTTTTGTGAACTAGATGGTGCCTTCTGAATTTCGACATGGATGTCTACATTGCATCAGTATTTCATGTGAGATTGGAGTTAATCCATTATAATGTGTTGATTTTGGCATTTGTTCATCAGGAAATTTGGACAACGAGAAAATTGAGGAAGAGTTGTCATGTTTTTACTGGTGGCGTATTTGTTTGCAAGCTTAGAAGTGCTTGTTTTACTCTGAAACGTTTGGGAGAATGAATCTTCACAAAGTGATGTAAGAAAGCCTTTGATGGCTCGTTTGTTCAACTTGAGTTATTGCTTTGATTGAGATGGACCATATGGTTTTGTCAAGTTGCTGTAAATAAATATGAAGTCTGAACCCTTGAATACGCAAGGGAGTACTGCTAAATCTTGCAAAGGTCGAGATGAAGCGCCCAACGTCTTATTTCGATCAATAATTAAACTTGTGTTTTCATTTAAAAATCTACGTCTTTATGTGACAAAATTGGAATGAAGCACATCACTTTCAGGTATGTGTGTGTGGGGGTGGGTGGGGGTGTATATCTATTAAAAACGGAGAACAACACTAATAAAACTACCAAAAGTTCATTAGAATAGCGTAAAACATAGATGAAGTTTATTTAAATTTATGATGCTCTGAGTTCCATTCTCTTTTCACAACTTTCCTACATGCATGCAACTCCCAATTCATGGTGTATCAAACAAAAACTCCCAATTCATGGTGTATCAAACAGAAACTCCCAATTCATGGTACCCTACACGTAGTCAGTACACCACCACTCAGGATAAGACTCCTTTCGATCACATTGAACGCGGCTGACTGCAGATTCGACACAAACTATCTCAATGACAGGTGCAGCTAAATCTCAGATTTTCGGGGTTCACGCCCTAAACCACCCCTCTCTCCCCAGTCCTGCCAATCGACAACCATAAGTTAAGTTACCTGCCAGTTAACCAGAAATTAACATATCAAATAGCCTCTTGCCTAAGTAACAGTCTTGTACGAGTCTAGTTGGCTTATCATGATCAACCAAGAATACCAAGGTTTCATAGTTGTTGCAGAATCACGTTGTTTCGTGCTGCAATGTTGTGAAATAAGACACTTGATTTTTCTCTTTTGTATGTACTCATTCTTATCCTCATCAAAGGAGGATCTGGGCGGAAAACTATTAATTTTAATTATGGATGTGACAATATAAAAGTCAACATTAACAATATACACTCCATCATATGTAACAAAACTCGGCCTGGGTAATAAACTAATAATACCCTAGATTGTCCTATACTTACAACAAGTCAAGGAACTTCCTACAAAACTAACCCCATTGGTGAATTGCCTGAATGCTAGTAATTTGAGAAGAAAACAATTAGTTTACTTCCCGGATTCATGGCTGCCAGTAGGAGTAGGATCATCAGATAGTGTCCCTTCTGAAGATATCTCCTCATCTAGCTGCCTGAGACGAGAAGGGTCGGAATTTGTTTTGCTGGAATCAGCACTTAAGGTTTGATCTTCTGCAGCAGACGACCCCTGCTCCGCTTTCTGTACCACATGTGACTCTGGAGGCTCTGGTCCTCCATGATCCAAGGAACTTGGACCAACTACTTTACTAGCACCAACCAATTCCAGGTCCTCCGAAGAGGGTAATCTTCCAATACATGTCTCTGAAGATGTTGGCATCACAGATGCAGACAAGGGAACAACAGAAGGAATGCTTAGATTTGATTCTTTCAAGGGTAACTCTGAAACTGTTGACTTCGATTGTGTAACAGAGGCCTGCCCTTGGGCATTTGAGGTTGAGCCGACTTGTTCTCCATGATGGATTCCTGGGAAGTTAGTGCTGACGACCTGAGACAAATGACTGTTTGCACGAGACTTCTTCTTTTCCTTAGTCTTTTTCTTCAGCTTTAACTCATGCAATGGATCCCGGGGCTTTGGGGGAGGTGGTGCTGGGGCAATAAATGGAGGGATTTTGGAGGAGCCTCCCCCATACAAAACCCGAACAGATTGTGCAATAGCTGACACAGTAGGAGGCAGGTCAGGCTCAGGGCTTTTTCCTGGACCATTCACTGCTTCTCGAAGCCAATGAGGCAGCTTACCTTTTGGAGATGAAGATCCAGCTACCTCTCCTTTTCCTCGTGATTCATGAATGCTTTGGACTCTACTGGAATCAGACAACAGAGCAGAACCGGCGAGCTCACTCCTCCCAAAATTATTATGGCCAGGCAATATTCCCAAGCTACTTGTATCTTTTAGTGTATCTCTTTGCTGTAGTTCAAGAGAATCCAAGCAACTATTTCCTAGTGAGTTCAGCTCAAATGGGGACTCCGTAGGCATGCTTGATGACGCAACTGATCTATCTGCAAAAAATTCTCTGGAAAACCTAGCCTTGAACTTTTCTGCACTCCAGCTTGGAAGAGGTGGATCAGATGACTCTAAATTTGATCTACTTGATGGTAGACCACCAAGACCCAATCTCATGTCTGTCAAGTGCGTTTGAGGTTTTCCAGGGCCATTATACATTGTTCCCTGCAAAGCACGGGCCATCATTGCGTCTGGGCAAACTCCGTGCAGAGCTCGTGACATCATTCCATCAGAAATCCCAGAAAACAAAGGAGGATTTGCTGACTTTGTAGGCCTGAAAGACTTCGGGACTGGAAGTCCTGGCCCATCGAGGATCTTGAGTTGTTCTTCCTCCCATCTCACTGAAAGATCCTCAGCAGTTTTGAACTTTGAAAACCTCAACCTCGGATCTTGTAGCATTGCTTCCCAATTGCCCCGTCCATGTCTACGAATTCCAACCCAGAGATAGTCAAGCTCATCCTCTGACCAGATATCTATCTTTGACTTCTTCCTGAGCAGATTGCTCGATCCAGGTCCAGTTCTCATAATAATATTCTCAAGAACCTTTCTATGGTTTTCAGGAAAGGTTGAGAATGAAGATGACATCTGACTTGATCCCAACTGTAGATGCATCTCGTGTCCTGTTCGATTATAATTGGGATGATCTGGAAATTTGAGGTTCGGTAACAATGGCAGCATAGGAAAATCGTGGCCAGTGCCGCTGGTCTCTGCAACTCTGGACCCCAGTGATAGGTTTGGGAACGAATCAGGAGTCTTACCAGGCAAGTTTCCACTAGAAAATGAATATCTAGGCAGCAACTTCTCGTCAAATGGGAGTCTGGGCAATAACATCTTTTCTTGAAAATCAGAAAAAGAAGCACCGGAGTTCCCCGAAAGCTCTGCAAGTCCTTTACCTTTTGAGATATTTAAAGACTGCTGCAATTACAACATACAGTCAAATCTAACCTGTACTTTTTATAAAAAAATCTATGAGATAGAGAGGGGCAAAGGATGAACTTACTGGAGTAAACGGTAGGTAATTATCAGGAACATCACTCTTTGCTTGCAACTGAGAAGTCCCAGGGAAAAGATCAGGCAAATTATATCGGGCTGAAATTGCTTCATGGCCTTTAACAGACATCTCATTTGACGAAACAGGCATGGAATGACTAGTAGGTAACGGAAACTCCAGCCCAAGACCTTGCCTGGATTGTCTCTGATTGGGTCTTGAAAACTTCCGCTGCAGGCCCTCTATATTGTTAGGAGCATTGGGTGCACGGAGTCCTAGAACTGGCAACAAGTTGTTGTGCATAATATCAAAAGATCTGATTTCTTGCAACTGGTCACTGGTCAACGGAGCTTCAGGAATCTCTTGACCATGGCACACAGCAGGAAGATTCAACTGAACTGCAGATTTCTGTTTCGACATTCTCCTCATCTTGAAGGTCGAATTGGCCATGCTATATGGTCGCGCGGTTTGATCATGATTATTATCTTCCAAATCAACAGCTGAATTTTTTTCTTCAAAAGGATGAGTTGATAGAGCCATTTGATCGTCCTTCTGAATAGGAGGGAGCTGAGGAATCGATACTAATCCCTGTTGCGGATCAGTTGATTCAGTTTCATTTCTTTTCGCCAGTCTTTCTTTTTGCCTGGCGCGAAGCTTGCCACTGTTGAATGGAAAACACGATAAACGTATATTAGAATATTTATGTTGACTGACGGTCCTCTCATAGAAAGAAATAGTACTAAAACTCTGCAATTTCTGCACAACTCTGCATTTATAGGATTTCAATGAATTAGGGTATCATACTAGAATAATACATAGTGTAAGTCCAATAACAACTAATCACTGGCAGAAGATACTGGTAATAATAAATTTAATGGTTATTCATTCCATGACAATTTCTAAAGTAGAATGCAAGAACAATACCATGGGTTCTTTTAAGCATATCTCAAAAACAATACATCATTGCTTTAAAGTCCAAACCATGGCACTGATTCTTTGTTGCGGATATAGTCATATGAACAATGTCTTTTACCGAAAAGAATATGGACCGGTAACACTGAGCTTAATCAATATTGAAACTAAATAATCTGCAGTACAAACCTTCTAAGTTCTAGAATTAAGAATACTAACATAGTATAATATTTATTACTTCTCATATTGTAGGTTCAGTAATGCTTAACCTGCAAATAATGCCAATACGGAAGCTAAAAGATTTACTCCAAATTAGCTCATACCAGTGAAATCCTTTTCTTGCAAAATATTATTCATTTTGCAAACATAGTATTACTATTTGAATAAATAGATTTTGCCATTTTTAATGATATAATTTGCTAATTTACATTGTTGCAAATTTTTGAAGCTGAAGGATGGACACTTTTGCAAGAAAAAACATTACTTGAGAACGACTCACTCTTAGTTAAAATATTAGTACAAAATTGAAGTCCATTCTTTTTATAAACTTCAACGTTTTTAGAAAATCTGGATATTATTGACTGTGTGGGTTGGTATAACTCTTATACTACTTATAGACTTATATACATACAACAACAACAACAACCAAGCCTGTAATCCCAATTAAATTGGGGTAGGCTATACACTTATATACATAATATATATATATATATGGAAAGGTTCAAAGACGGTCCACATTTGTCTCAATGCTATAAGCTTGTAATGTGATTCAACAATATCCTTTGACTCCGTTTGTGGTATACTTTCATATTGTATTTATATAGAACTTAAAATGACTTGAAGCGGTGTCAATGATTCTGATTCTAAAAGCATCAATTTTTTATTTGCGAAACTGACAGACTAAAGTTTACTTTTCATTGGAAAACTATATGAAAGACCAAATTTTTATCTCACAAGAGACAAATAGACGAAGAAAAGTAGAAATATCATATCTCCTAATGTCAAGCAGCATAAGTTAATAAAATGAGAAGATACTTCATATGAAGGAAACTCACTATTTCTCTTTAAGAGCTCGTCCAACTGCTGTGTACTCGCGTTCAGGTTCTGGTGCCTCCACAGCAGCAGTCTGTCATACCATATGAAACAAAAACCACTGAGATGCTTCTAAATGTACAAACATTTTATTCAATTAAACACTGCATAAAACCAAAGTTGTTCAGAATGACATCGAAACATTCGGATAATGCATATGACATGTAAAGTTGATGCGAATGGCTCAACTGCAATTGTTAACAGCCAATGTGAAAAGGATGCCGCTCTATTGATTCTGTTAATGACACTAAGACTGAAGATTATAAGCTTTACTCACACCCAGTTTAGTTGAGCTATAGCAACACCATTATTGATGAAGGGAATAAGAGACTGTTCGTGGAAAAGGAATTGAGAAAATGTAACTATAATACAGTTTGTTTTCTAGTATTCCTAATAATAGTTCACTGCAGAACCTCGGTAAATTTACTGACGTTTACTTATCTCGGTAACTCTAGGCTGAATTTGTGCCTTTGTTCCTTAATAGGCCTACTTCCCCAAAATGGACTATGATGTTAACCAATGCTAAGAAAGCAAGGCATGGCCTAGAATAGACATTAAAAGACACATCATATGTAACTAAGAACGTGAAAGATTCCTTCAAATGGATCATCCAACTCATTAAGATCTCACCAAAGTTTGGCAACAGTAATATATTAGGTGAGTGATGAGAGTGGAAGTTCAAATGGTTAGGGATGATAACTGCTTCCTGATATGAGGTGAAAAATTACCAGGTCCCCAACTAGCCTGCCAAGAGATGCTTGCTCTTATCTACTACGGCATAAAAAGTATAACAGATCAGTTGGGAACAAAACGATAAATTAACTATTGTTGCCATTGCTTCAATCTCCATGAGCTATTTATTGCTAGCTGATACCATCTACTTTATTGCAAAGAACTTGTTTTGGATATAGCTGTTCTATGACGGTAACGTGGCAGAAAAGCAGTATACAAACCCAAATACATGTAGAGCAAGCATATACGATTAAATGGCAAAGATATAGAGTTTAAACATACAATCACCAACTATAACTCCAGAAGTGAACATTATAAACCCAACATATGTAGATGTGTCATTAAACAAAGCATCAATTAGAGTTTTATGTCAAGCCTCAAGACAGTCCAAGAAGACCTTTAGCACAATCATACGAAGGGGTACACAGAGGCCGCCATATCTAAGTGTGCGTAATGTCCACACACACACACACACACAGAGATATACATATATATAGAGAGAGAGAAAGACAATGGGTGTGGAAGTACTTCATTCAATGCTTCACTTGGCTGAGCTCCATTTGCCTCCCGGTATGAAATGGCTTTCCTTTGGCGTTTTCCACGACCCAGTGCTGCTTCTTCCTCGTTTTGATACTTCTCCCATCTATACACAGCCCATGAAAAATTGATGTAAGACATACCCTTAAGAATAAAAACTGAAAACTGGTAAACTGCTTTGAGATTGTTAAGCAAATAATATATTGCACGATGTTGCTTCCACATATATAAGCCAAGTTTCAGTTTTTCAGTGTCCTGTTCATTTATACAGAATGTAAGTGGTAATAAAATTACTAATTTGATCTCAACTCCAGGATAGAATAACCTATGTACTCATTAAAGAACACCAATTAGAATCCATATTCTGCAATATTACCACAACTGCATACTTATATTAGAAAAAAACAAACTGATACTACCAGGTTCAATGGAGCAACGGTATCGTGCAACGAGAAATAATTCGGATTAGCTCATTAATAAAGGAATCAATGCTGTTTATGTTGCTATAAGATGCTCAGTAGAAGTAATTTTTATTGGCTTTTTACATTAAGAGGCAGAAAGGATAAATAGGTCTCCTCTTTGCTTATTTGAAGGATTACATATCCACCTTGTCGTGTGTTACTGTATTACATGGAGAAGCACTTTTATGCTTCTCAAGACCACTTTCATATTTTAATAGAAAAAAGAGTATTCAATGACTTAAGTTTCATGACTCGGAATAGCTCCCCAGAATCTCACATGAATCTTTCTCCTATTTCAGTAATGTCAAATCCTTTGACAGTGTTGCCAGTGAGACGAAGATAATATGAACAGATATGACAGGATTAAACTCCTTACCTAACTCGCAGAAGCCGTTCCCATTCATTTTCTTCACCAGCAACAACTAATTCATCATCTTTCTTTTCTTGAACCGGTTCATCTGTGTTATTAGTTTCCACAGGAACTGACACCATTCCAGCTTCTTCTGTGGATTCATCATTCCATTCAAGCGACTGAGTGAAGAGAAGAAAAACAGAAAGTTAGAAAGTAGTGCTAACATTTAAGGCTCCTATTTAAAACACCAATCACTATACACATCTTTTAGAAGGCATAAATTGCCCATTTAAACACAATGACTGAAGAGAACATATTAAAATTTCAAGACCGATTTATTCTCTTTTCAAACAGTGTCTGCCAGTTCTGACCTCTGACAATGACTAAAGAAAAGAAGAGAGAC
Source organism: Linaria vulgaris (assembly GCA_948329865.1). Classification (NCBI taxonomy): domain Eukaryota; kingdom Viridiplantae; phylum Streptophyta; class Magnoliopsida; order Lamiales; family Plantaginaceae; genus Linaria; species Linaria vulgaris. Next base: position 110,544,332 of record OX415252.1, read on the forward strand.
AACAGAGAATGAGACAAAAAATATATTTTAAATTGTATCAGGTGAAATGCATCAGTTCATTCATCTTACTGTTTGAATTTGGAGGTTCTACTAACATAAGCTATATCTGAAAATTTTGTGAATACAGTGTCCATATTCGAACAAAATAAAACAGTTTCTAGGAAAAAGGATGAAACATGTTAAATTGGAAACATACGTTCGAGATCAATGAGAATGACTATAGGAGCATGTGCAAGTAGAAATTTATGGTAACAAGAAAGGATTCTCATAGGAGCCACAAATTGGTTGGTGCAAGATTAATGTATATCTATGAGAACCACTGTGGTGACGTGCAAGCAGGATTTAATAGGTAAGAAATTAATGCCAAAAAAAGAGTGGTGAAACGAGGAAATAGTTGACACCTTCACTGAACCCAGCATGTCATTCTCTAACTCCGATTCGGCATTGTCAGGTGAACTGGACTGGAGTTTTGTGCGGTCGAGCAATTTCAAAATGGCATTTTCATCCCACAAAATCTTGGTACCACCATCAGCACATTTATCTTTGTATACATCTCCAAGGCCACCGGTCCTTCTCCTACTACCAGGTTCTATATCTGTAAGTACTTGGTCTTTATTTTTGTCATCTTCACCATCTTTTCCGGTCATTGCAGATGAATCGCTAAAAAGTTCTTCTGTTCCCCATTTCAAGATGTCTTCCACCTCCTTCTGCGACCCAGACTTGTTCACGAAAAGTTGGTCGAGCATCAGCTTTTTCTTTGCAAGCTGCAATATACGTTCTTCAACACTTGCCCGGACAACAAGCCTGTATACAAGAAGTCTTTTTGATTGGCCAATTCTATGTGCTCGATTCATAGCTTGGATATCTGCGTGTGGGTTGAAATCGGAGTCATAGATAATAACAGTATCAGCGCTTGCCAAGTTGATGCCAAGGCCACAAGAGCGTGTTGACAACAGGAATACAAATCGACTCTTGTCCTGGTTAAAACGTGATATCGCTGCTTGTCGATCAGCCACAGCGACAGAACCATCCACTCTCTCGTATGTTTTTGGCCCAAATTCAATATTCAGGTAATCCTCGAGGATATCAAGTAGTTTGGTCATCTGAGAAAAGATAAGGACTCTGTGACCTTCTTTGTGCAACACTCTAAGCATGGAATGCAGCAGAGTTAGCTTAGCTGAAGCTTTTATTCTCATGTCATGAAGAAATTCAACTGATCCTGACTCAGGCTCCGTGCCTGGTATCAGATAAGGATGATTGCAGACCTTCCTCAACTGCATGACTATATTGAGCATCGACTGCTGAGGAACTCCTTTCCCTATGTTGCGTAATATCTGGTAGTTTTTGGTGAGCATGGCCCTATAATATTCTGCCTGGATAGATGACAATTCAACCGGAACCACTTGTTCAACTTTGGGGGGGATATTCTGCATGGCATCTTTTTTAAGTCTACGTAGCATATGAGGAGCAACAAGTTTTTTTAGTTCTTCCACTTTTTCTGTGGTTGTCAAATCATTAAATTTCTCCTCAAATGAAGAGAGAGAAGGAAATGAAGCTGGCTGCAAAAAGTTTAGCAAATTGTACATCTCCCCAATGTTATTCTGAAGAGGAGTGCCTGTCAACAGAACTCGATGTTGAAATGAGAAAGAATTCAGCAACCCAAAGAGTTTACTGCCAGAATTTTTCAGGCGGTGACCCTCATCAACAACGAGTACTTCCCAAGGGACTGCACGTAAATAAGAGGAATCACATAGAACCATTTCGTAAGTAGTCAAGAGAACATTGAATTTGTAAGCAGATGTTCTCTTGTTCAAATTATGAGGATCACAGGCATGCCATTCGTATTGGCGAATTGCCGCACGAGCTCTTGAGTTACCATGATATTCCACAACATTGAGGTCTGGCGCCCACAATGCAAACTCCGACATCCAGTTGGGCATCGTGGATAAGGGAACCAAAACTAGACAAGGAAGCGTGACTTTAAATTCAAAATATAAAGATGACAGAAAAGCAGAAGCTGATACTGTCTTCCCGAGCCCCATCTCGTCAGCAAGGATCACATTTCTTGATTTGTGCCAACTCTTTCGCAGCCAATTTAATGCTTCAAGCTGATGCGGGAACAAGGAACCTCCAGCTAGCTCTTTAGGTTGTTCTGTGAGAGTAATTACCTCACTTTGTTGGAAGTCACGTTTACTCCGCTTTGGGGCAAGCTCGGTGGTATCGTTATCCAATGTTTGCCGTTCAAATCTGAAGAACAAATCGATCAAATGACGTGACTTTGCAATAACAGGTTCATCCATTCTTTCCCAAGTGCATTCATCATACGGAAGGCCTCTCCATTTTACATACGCTTCACTTGAATCATCTGTGGATGACCGGGTAGCAATAACTCGCTGAGGTATCTTCCACTGTTCTTGGCAAAGATTCATTGTAGCTGTTCCATATTTTGCCTTGTAGTTCTCCAATTTCCGTTTTGCCAAAGCTTTCAGTTCTAATTCTGGAATCCAACTGTTGTGGAGATGAGATTTCCCTACCCACTTGACTAAAAACTCGTACGAAGGAGTGGAGGACTTAGATTCAACAGGGAGAGATTCTATAAATGTTTTTTTTGGAGCAATGTGCGTGCTAGTGTCCGTTCTGACCTCAATTGCGCTTCCATTCTCATCAGTTTGACAGTTCTCTGAAATACCAGGAGTTCGATTGTCGTGCGAGCCATCAATATCGTCACAAGTTTCTACAGCCCTCTGAGACTTTTCAGCTCCCAAATCTCTTTCAACAGTTTCCGAAGCACAGGTGCCTGCGACATCATCATCGTGATTAGTAGTATTCAGCACTGCAGAACTAGAAGCCTCATTTTCCCTCTTCAAAGTAAAACCTCTTTCTTTACATTCTTTCATCACTGCTCTTTTGTAGACTTGTAGCTTGTCTTTATTTATATGATTTTTTAGGTTAAGTCTTCCATCAGAACAGCTGGTGAGGTCCTGAGAGTCAGCTAAGTTGCCCCCACCAACCTCATCCAAAGTCATCTCACAGATAGGACTTTTTCCAGATAAATTACTTAGATTTTCTGAAACCAATGAATTCCGTAAAGGTTGGTCATTTGTATCGATCAGCACACAACCGAAATCTGTGTTATCACCTTGAATTCGACAACCGACAACCCGGTCAACCTGTTATATTAGAAATTGATAGAAGAAACATAAAACATTAGGCACCACTTGTGTTGAATGACTAGGTCAGGCCAGGAATAGCGTAGGGCTAATTAACATAAACTTTTCCTCTGCACAGAATTCATACCTGCTGAGTTCCAGAAGCATTCTCGTTATATGTCAAGGTTTCATGAGCTGCTTCCTCAGAAAGCATCTGTATCCAAAGAATTATATTATGGTAACAGTAGCTAAAAATACCGAAACAGATGTGCAATAAGTAACCATATGAAACTGAAAGAGAACCAACAAGATCAAGCATCTTGCACATGTATATGAGAATTCATGTTCAGATGACATGGATCAAGACTATGTCATACAAACGGAGACTAACGCAGTATATATAGGAACAAAAAATATGATGCAACATTCACTCCATATTTTCAGTTAGTTCCATGTCCTTGCCATAAACTTTACAAGGAACAGGAAGGATTGGTCAGTGCCCACTAACATCTAAACTTGGTGGTAGATTTAGATATTACACTTACAAAGACGAAGGTGGCATTTAGTATAAAATGAATAATAGTCTTTGTCTGGTCAGAATATTAAGGTGTTGACTCAAAATCCATTTGTTTTTCTTTCCCCATTATCATCCAAGTCTAAAAAAAGTTACTAATTATGGGAAATAGAACTTTCATTTCAAGTCCTTCGGAAGGATACCAAACAGGGAAATAAATAGCCTTGAATAAGAACCAAAAGTAAACATAAAGGTCGAAAGAAGGGAACATACCGTATCATTTGGTTGGATATCAACAATATCCGCTTTGGTATCCTTCTTTGGAAAAGGTGCGCGAGATTTATGGCCAAGGATCCTCCGTTTTCCAAGGGATTTTGAAGTTCCTGTACGAAGTGCACTTGATTTCGACGGAACTTTTCGGCCAATATCTGAATTATTCCTGTCAGTGTCAGTCTTCTGTTTATTTGTGCCAAAAATGCTATGCTTTCTTTTTCTGGCTGCACGTGTGCCAGCTTCCAATGCTAGGACAGGTTCATTTCCAGGTAAATAAGTTTCAGTAGATGCTTCAGGCACATTCTCAGAAGGTTCCTCATTAACAATTGAACTTCTCTTCTTAGACAACGAAGAAGATCCCTTAGCAGGGACAGTCTTTTTCCTTATTCCATCTGGACAACCATCTTGAGTGAGATGAATTTGATCACTAATGTAATCATCGTTTTGTAAAGGATCCAACTCTCCGACCTTTGTTCCACGGCGTGACACAGACAACTTTTCTTTGCTTGAAGGCCTCTTCCTCCCAACATTAGAATTTTTACCGGCCTCGGGTACACCGTCGGTTTTAGATGGTTCAGTTTCAGCTTTTGGTCTTCTAATAACTATTTTTGTGCGTGCTCGTTTTGCAATGGGATCCAGATCGTTCAGCCCCTCTGGATTGGCACGTTCTGAAGAGCAGAGTGGGCATTCCCAACTCTCCACCGAAATATGTTCCTGAAGGACAGTTTAATGATAGTTACATGTCTCATGTAAAACCAAAAAGTATCAAACTGGAAATGCATCATCCATACCTGCTGAGCAGGATCTAAACAATCAAAATGATAGGCTTGGTAACAGGATATACAACACAGCAACTTCCCACCAAGTTCACAGACCTGACATTGTTGCTTACGGCAGCTTGGACATTCCCACTTCCCCTTTGGTATACTCTTAAGAAAAATAAGATAACATTTAATAACATTAGAACAAAAGAATAACGACTTCCTGAAACAGACAACCAAGAATATCAACAAGAAAACAAACCTGTAATGCGGGATCCAAACACTCGAGATGATAGGTACGGGGACAGTAATCACAACACAGCAAGTTTCCACCAAGTTCACAAACCACACATTCATAATAATACTGAAAGAAAAGGACACCAGGTAAAGGTCGAGGCCAGCTTATAAGAGCTTGTATGACTGTTCCAGTTTTTTAAGTCTAAAACTTTCATAAATTGTAGTGCTAAAACAAAGTGCAGTAGAAGCCATGAACGTTTAAGAACTACATTACTTAACCCCACTAATGACGCCAAATACACAGAGTAAGCTATCAATAATGCATGCGCAAGTTTTCTTACAAGACACGAAAGTTATCATTTGAATTTATCCTATTCAGTTTTACTGAGAATTAACCCTACCGACTAGAACACGAAATCAAAAGAATCAAAAGAAAAAGTAACTTACTCCATCATCTCCTTTTCTCTTGCCAGAAGAACAATTTAGACTGTTATCATCTTTCGGACCATGTTCTGATGAAGATGTAGATGAAATTTTTATGGGTTTGTGATTCTTCTCTCTGTCACTCGACCGTCCGGAACCAGCAGGAAGCTTTCTTCGTTTTCGTTTCAACAACCAGTTTCGGTTAAGCATTGTACTAGTCTCTAAACCGCCTTCCTTCATTGCCCATACAGTTGTAAACTGCAACAGAGAATGTAACAAGTGGTTGATAATACAGAGAAAAAGTAGCGCAATAAACGCAGACAGAAAAGAACGACTGACACTCATAACTGAATTAGGGCTTTGCATTAAATATAGCACTAAGAATGAAAGTAGTTGAAGCATTTCTATTAAATATAGCACTAAGACGACTTAAATAAAGTAACAGAAACACTGGATCAGCCAAATCTCGATTATCATGATCACCATGATAAACATCCACGTTGAGCAAGTAAGAAATGTCAGGAAAACCCATCGATACAAAGTATGTATAAGCCCAAACCAACAATTTCCATCTACGGTAACAAAAAAAAGAACTACAAAAAAATTATAGATGAAGGCATAACTACACTACCATTTATGCTCCTCGCTAATTCACACAACTATAAGCAAAGCTTTACGTATATGGCATAAACAAATATATGCTCATGATAATGTACTCTAGTGGTCTTAATTTCACCCCCAACACGTAGAGTTAATCCATATAGCAAATGACAGTAAGAAGTTCAATACAAATTAAGGCAATAGAAAACAAGTTGTCTGCAAAACAAACGGGGATGTGTACATTATAATATATGAAAACGACAAACCGTTCGTTAACATACTAAATCAGAATCGACATCAACCAACCTAAATGATAGACAACCATAAAGTACTTCTAACAAATCGTAAGTATCAAATTAGAGTTCTTGAAAAAAGAGAAGTAAAACTATGCTAAAAGAAAAAAATGAGTGATCTCGTTAGAATTTAATGCACTTCAAGATGCTAGATAACGGGCATAAGATCAGGTGAAGTTGCCTGGATACCTACTTTCAACTCAAGAAGGTGATCATACAACATAACCATATGATTATACAAACAGATATCGAAAAATAAAAGCAAAAAGAAAGGGAAAAAAAAAACAGAATCATCATTTATTACTAGGTAAACTAGTCCATAAAGAGATTCAGATGTAAGACTAATTCGTATTTAGATGATCACCGCAAGCATATGACTGTGGTTAATGTTACTAAAACGTTAAACATACTCTAGATCGTGGATAATCAATGATGAAAGCAGGAGATATCTTTTTTCGTCGTTGTTAGAACATTAGCCACATATCATATAATTAATGATTTCGAATGGCTGCACATAGCAAGCAATGAATGCTTAGAAATGACAAATTTTCAGCATCGCAAAATCTCAAAAACGACACGAAAGAGAATATGCATATCTTAGTTGCTGCATGAAGCACATCTGTCCTTCTCCGGATAAGTTTCACGAGAATCTTACATCTTGCTCTTGGTAAAGAATCCTTTTACCATATATAAACTTAAAAAATATAACTAAATCCCGTCAACTTTTTACCTTTCTTGTTAGATAAATTCCTAAAAACAAATGATACTACTCTGGTTTTCAGCTCTGAGATACCGTATACAGCATACATCCACTATCCTCCTATTTTGGTTGTCGAAATTAATTGCTTGTGGTACTCACATATTCTGGACAGTAGCATTCTCAGTGCAGCAAATACAGAATTGGAAGTTTTGACCCATTTACCCGATTATCCTATTCTCGTCGGGTTACCTCAAAGCTAAGAGCGTCAAATTTTACAAAGCAACAAACTACCATGTAGAGCAACCTTCTATGATCACACTAATCAAAACTCACTCGAAAATGGTACACACTCACTCGTTCAAGTAGAAACAACAAACGAACCCATGTACATTTAGACACCCATCCGACTTTCAACTCGGTTAATCGATACAATCATGAGATTAAAACAACTCCATCGAGCATCACTAATTAACTCTAAATCTAAACTACCCTGCAGAGCAACATTTTATGATCACATTAATCAAAAACCACTCGAAAACGACGCAAACTAACACGTTCAAGCAGAAACAAAAAATGATCCGATGTACATTTCGGCACAATCTAATTCCAACTCGGGCAATAGATACAATCACAAGATCGAAAATCGCCATCAAGCATCACTCATTAACTCTAATTCTAAACGGACCATGCAGAGCAACATTTTATGATCACATTAATCAAAACCGTTCGAAAACGACACACACTAACACGTACAAGTACAAACAACAAACAACAAACGAACCGATGCACGTTTTGACCCAATCCAATTCCAACTCGGGCAATCGATACAACCCCGAGATCAAAACAACTCCATCAAAGCACCACTCATTCACTCCAAATCTAAAAGCCAAATCCAACACCCTCTTAACACAACAACAACAACAACAACAACAACAACAACAACAACCAAAATCCAGCTCCACACTAAAGATCATGACCTTAAACTCGTCTAAAATCCTAAAACCCACAACATGCAGATATTTAACACCAGTGCCCACATCAAACAGAAACACACACGATTCAGCTGAAATTGGGGAAAAACAGTACCAATTAACACTCACCAAAAGCAGTTTATGGATCAAAACTAACAATTAAACACCAATCTGGACTTAATTCACTCACACCGATAGAGACAGAGAGATACAGGCGGAGGAGCGGTGGTGAGGCAAAAGGGGGATTAGGGTATATGAATGAGTGTGTACGAGAAATACGAGGAGAGAGAAAGTAAGGCAAACAAACAAACAAACAAACCGAAATAAATAGATAGAGAGAGAGAGAAAGAGAAATGTAGAGAGAGAAAGTGAGTGGGGGGTGTTGTGTTGTTATGAGATTACATAAGCAACACAATAACTCTCATTTTTTTTGCGTTACAATTACAAATACAAATTCCAAATTAATTTTTTTTTGCCAACAAATACGGATTCGCCGTGGTCATAGGACTTTGGGGGTTTTCCCAAACACACACAAACACACACTGACATGTGGGGAAAAGAATTCGGGAACAGAGCCTCCCCCCGCATCCTCACCACTCGGAGCGCGCCACGTGGCATGTCGCCCTCTCTCTCTCACGAATTCCTCGTTTCTCTATTTCTTTTCTCCCTCTCTCAAATTTGATTCTGCATAGTTCGATGCAAATACGGAGCTCCATCCATTACTGCCGGTTGAAGCTCTGATTCTGTTACTAATTTTCTCTACTTACAGTCTCTTTTTTTTTCAGATTCGATTTGATTAATAGATTTGTTCATAGATTTTGGAAGTAGAATCATACTATATATTACTACTATTACTATTCGTGTAAATTTTTACTTTTACCAACGGATTGAAATTCGCCATAATTGGGTGTGTTTAGGTGAAAATGGAAATGAGACTATAAAATTCGGATCTTTGCCATTTCTTGATTGGGTTTGGGTTCTTCTTCTTCTTTTTTCGAGTTTCCAAAATTATGAAATTTGCGTGTTCATTAAAAAGGTAAAATGGTGTTTAGTTGCATGAGATTAAAATGGTCCCCCATATAATGGATTACCAACTTTGTTTTAAACATCACTTATTATATTATTTAAAGAAGAGTTGTGGAGGTTATAAATTCTCAGTAGGTTGGTTAGGGTTGTTTGTCTTTCACTTTCCATGATTGTTAAAAGTCGTTGGGATTCTTGAGAAGCAAAAAGTCCATAACCAAAGCTTTTTTTCTGGATTTGGTTTATAATCCTCACTTAAAAAACCACTTTCATAATTGTGCATATGGATTCAAGTTCTAAAATTATGTACAACAAAAAGTTGGAACTTAAAAGTAATGTTACGATATACAGTTTGGATATATTTGAGAATGACCTTGACGAGTAGCTTCTAAAATTTTAGAGGACTAAATTTGTAGCTGTAAGATATTAGTTTCAACATCTGATTTTGATGTCTAGTATCGTCTAGCGCCACTCTCGTGAGCAATGGTTATGAGATGGGATGCCAATATGGTATCTCCATTTTAATAACCATTGTTCATAGTCGGTTTCGTGTCGACTTTGTCTTTAGCCCTAAGATTCTTAATTTGCTAAATTGGGAGGAATTTGGCTATTGTTTACCATTTATAAGAATCTCATCACTTCTAACAACATCATTAGTTCTAGCTTATACTCATGAACTAGTAGCTTTTTAGTTTTTACAACCTATTATCAATATTGATGGTAATGGTTATGTCTGCTTTAGTCACTGGTCCACCTCCTAGGGGATTAAAATGCTATGTTTTTTATTGAGTCTCCGGTGAAACATGGGCCCATAACTTATTGTCTCTCTATCATCTTCTCTTATTCTTTTTTTGAACCCCGATAAATGTGCTTTCCTTTATGCTTCCTCAGTGGTTCCATGTTGCGAGCTTTAATCCACACTCTTATCTCTTATCCCAAAAAAAAAATGCCTTTTATGTCGAGGATTTCATGAGCTTTGCAGTATCTTATACAAAATCTACTTTAAAATCATTGTTAATATAATTAAAATCTATCGTTCGCGAAACCTTCTTCACTCAATACACTTACTTAACTACATTTTATGATAATTGTATTTTAACACATGAGAAATGAGACTTAGTTAACTCACCTAACAATGTTAGTTGGGATATTTTGTCGTGCATTCTAATGCAGTTAGTTGTTTAAGAAGAATCATGGACATACCTCTCAGTGTATCTCATTTCAGCCATTCCTTATCCTCACCAATTATGTAATCCTTAGTTTTTTTTAAGCATTTAGAGACATTCACGAACTAAACTTATTTCTTTTTTTCTTGTTTGTCACATACTTTGATTTACGTTTATGCATTTTTCTTAACATGAGTAATTTAGGTATCTCAATGCCATTTAAGTGTTTGAAATCAGTCCCCGTTTTATGCTTCATGTTTGTCGATGATCTGTTATATTCAATAAAATTACTCTTACTAATGCTCGCTTAATCAAATGCCATCAACTATTTTTTCCTATTTGATCTAATATCAATAAATGGAATCTCATATCCGCGATACCATCATATTGTTTTGAGTTTACTTAAATAAGTGCACTCGTAAAGCGAGTCAATTTACCCTTCTTTTAAATCAACTCTCGCAAGAAAGCTTTCTCTCTTGTGGCCTCCAGATCTAGACGCGGTTTTCTAACTAGAAACAGGCGAACTTCTCTCAAGAGAGTTGCAATAGTAGCATCAAATTTCTAGTCCAACGCATTCATGTTTAACCTACTAATATATGTTGGAAGGCTTGACGTTGAAGTATGTATACCTTTTGCCAAATCCTCGTCTTTAAGTTGGCTTGGAAGGTTGCTTTTAACCACAAACCCATTGGATCCAAACTCTAAAAGCTAAAAATCATATGGTTATGAGATTTTCCCCTACAAACTTTAGCACCACCAATATGCAAGCAATCTAATTCTCAAATGATTTTGTCTCGCTATTAACACCATTCGAACATCATTACTTGGAAGTTGGAATCAACCCTGGGTTGCTTTCATACCTAACTTAATTCCTGAAATTTTCGACTGCATCAAGCTCTTTTTAGCCACTAATATCTTGTCAAAAATGTCTCACTCATAATTTGATTGTATGTGTGATTTGAGTAATAATATGCAAAACTCATTGCTGCTAACTCGTCTTTGTATCACGAATTAGATCATAGTGGACCTAATAAATCATAGAGAAAAATATATCAAAATATTGAGATATGTCGAAATCCAAGATATTTTACCGATGTAATTATGAGAATTGTGCTAGTTTAAAGTCTAAACGTATCTCATAATGACGATTAATCGAGTATTTATAAATATTTTACTTATTTAATTAACTGCGCTTGTTAGACTTAATTCCGATGGGCGCTTAATCGATAGAAACATATATCGAAAGTTAAAGAATACATTAAAATTATTGTTTTTGTCATTTGGATGTTCAGCCCGTGTTTCGATGTATTACTATTGTTTTGACTATTTTGTCCTTGTTGCTATTTTCTGGAACTCTGTCACGTGTCATTGCTAAATTATAGCATACCAATACTTAATAACCGTTAGGTATTTAAAATTGATATTAAATATGTTTTTAACAAAGTAAACATTTTTCAAACAAAATATTTTGATTTTTGATTTTTCCAGATCTCTTATAAATGTTATGAAATATAACCCGTGTGTTTTGCATAGATTTTAAAAGTATCTTTCCAAAAATTTCAATAGAAAATATACATATATTTTAGTTGAACAATACTAACACCTCAAATACGAAATGTTAAACTACTAATAATTTCACTTGTAGCATAATGCAGAAAATATTTGTTAATTTCATCATTTACTGTTAGTTTTACAGGGACATGGACTACTAAAAATCCCATGTAAGAGATTGTTGGAGAATTTAATTAATTTGGTGTTGAGACCAAAATATTAATTAAATTATATTGGAACTGAGTCCAATATAAAGTGTGGCATAATATATTTATATATATTAATAGCCAAGAGTTAGAGGGTGTGAATGGTAATTTGCTCATCTCAAAGTTCTATATATAATCCCTACATAGATGTTTTTTGGAGAACACATGGTTTTTTGAAAAAGAAAAGAATGATGTCTTTAGAGCTCAAGATAAAACCATCCTTCATATCAAAATTCTTTTGTGCATAAAAACTCATAGCATAATCATTTGGAGTTCTGCAAGTATCGCTAGTGTTCGACTGAGGGGATAGTATAGCGCTTCACTTGCTATCTCGGGAGAAGGACGTTGTACCTTGGGAGGTCAATGCCGCATGAGGGCTTGAAGCGGTAGCCGCAGCATAGTGATCTTAAGGGGAAGAGGCTTGCTTCTGACTCGTCCACTATAAACGATTATTTAATCGGTTGAGATTTTTCTATCACCCTTGCATATTTTCTAATAAGTGTTCTTTTATGTTTATGTTTTATAACGTTTATTTATTTGAGTTATATTTGTATGAACATTATCATGTTTATGTTCTTGTTAATAATATATGCTTACATATTTTTTATTTATGTTTGAGAAATCTGGAAATTGTTGCTATGTTTATACACCGAATCCAACAATTATGTCTGAAGTAAAAACAATATAAAGTGTCTTTTTGCAATTTATTCGGTTAGGAATGAATCACATTTCCACACGGAAGCAAAAAGCAATAATACACAGCCTCATGTTTAACTAACTTGCCGGTTTTATATATATATAATATATATCTGGTTGCCTTAAATTCAAGAAAATTTATATATTAACCTTTCATGTGAACCTGTCAGAAGTAGTACGGGAAGAAATGTCCAAACTTTCGTTGCTCAACAATTTCAGAAGCTTCTCTGTCTCTGCTTCCACTTCCTCTAATGGTACAACACTGTTTCGTTGTATTTCATTTTCTTTTTAAATTTTGAGTTTAGAATTGTAGCTACTGTAATTGTAAGTGTATTAGTAGTATCTAATGGCATTTAATTTCTTGATTTTAGGATCTCCTCCCACTGTGCCTCAGTTGGGGGGACCTGTGATTATTGAGCTTCCGCTTGATAAGATTAGGAGGCCCCTGATGCGTACGAGAGCAAATGATCCACACAAAGTGAAGGATCTCATGGATAGTATAAGTGAAATTGGACTCCAAGTTCCTGTAAGCACATTAGATTGGCCGATATTCGTTATTGCAACGCGTTATGTTAAGTTATTGCGTTAGTTAGAATGAGATTCCAACTCAGTACCCTTTGAGTGAGATTTTGCGAAGAGTTGCTCTTTGGGGGGGGGGGGGGGGGGAGTTTGGGCATGAGAGGCGGTGGCGTTGTTACTATAGGCAGAATGTTAGGTTCACCAGGTTGTGATATGTTTGTGGAGTTGAAGCCTATGCATAAACAGTAAACTTGTGTATTTGAGGCTATGTGTCCATTAACACGTTCCTCAGTCACTGTCTTGGGATTGAATCTGCGCGACGTATCAGTAACAACTTTGATGGTGGTCGACTATCATTGACGTGAAAAGGGGAAACTTAATACACGGATCTCCTACATTTGAATTTTACGTGAATACATGTAACCGTATGATATTAGAATTTGGCTAAGGTAGGAAGGTAGTTGACTCGAAGAATGAGTGGCACATGGAGTTGTGGCGCGAGAAAATAGTTACTGCTAGAATGGGATCAGGTGTATAAGGAGTTTTTCTTGCGGATTACAAAGCTGAAAATGAAATATGAAGAGCTTGTTAGAAATTAAAGTGTAAATTGTTATACTTCTTGATAATAAATCATGAAGCAATTGTTACATAGTTTTATAGTAATAACACTAGACAAAGGCATTAATTTAAATCTAGTTGAGGACTACTTGCTATGGAATTTGGGTGAGCCCCTACTCCTATCAACTTTTATCCTAATAATTATTGCAATACCCAACTTGCTAATAAGTGTATATTTCAACAGAACTCAACAGAGAGGCTCATTTGATTGTAGTGTATAGAAGATATACATGGCTGATAAGTTTGAGATATAGTAATTGTAGTTCTTGTGAACTCTAACAACAGATGATGAATTGTTGATTACATTTTCCGATTTGTAGTTAATGTAATATTAGTCAAAGAATTTATTTTGCGTGTTACTTAAACAATATTGAAGAATCCCGAATTCATAGTTGTCTGATTGTTTCAGATGTGTGTTCAGGCGGCAGCCAAGGCTGGTACATAAGTAGAATATCTAATGAGTCCTTTTGGTTACTCTGACCTAGTATGTTTCTTGGTGCAGATTGATGTGCTTGAGGTTGATGGTGAATATTACGGTACATGAAAGACTTCATATAGATGCCATGCTCATTTAAATGCTAACAAATTTTTCGATCTATTTTCACAGCAAGCTCAAATTTTTTCTATCGTCTATATCTCTAGGATTTTCTGGTTGCCATCGGTATGAAGCTCACCAGCGGCTCGGCCTACCAACCATCCGCTGCAAGATTCGTCGTGGGACAAAGGAAACTTTAAGGTACCCTATGCCCTCCTCCCATTTTATTTCCCTTTATCTTGTTTGAATGAGTAACTTGTACCGATTCTTTAGATACCTAATCTCTAGATACAAATACTATCATACCCCTCAACGTTTTCTATGTTCGTCTTTAATCTTCTCCTCGTTCAAAGAATCTGCTTGCATGTAGCTTGTTCTTGTTATGGCAGCATTTGAAATTTTTCTTCCTCTTATGGCATAGGCATCACCTTCGCTGAGTATATAAATTGTGACACTGTCCAATGCGAGAAAAGCAGCCATCACTTGTTTGCCTATGGGAGTGCCGATCTGAAGATAACGGAGATGTGTAATTACGTACTGCAGCGTAATCTTCGTTTTGTGGATTTAAAAACATTGCGTGCTTTGTAAAATTTAAAATCCTATACATCTTATAACACATATCAAGTTTATAAGGTAGCACTTCTATTCTGCAGCCTGCATTTGTGTGTGTGCTTAGTAACAGTAGTTGTCTAATCGACTAACTAGAGTAAGAAGCATATTGTTGATTTAGAAAGTAAAGTATCTCCACACTTCTGGTCAAGTTCCATTTCACTCTGTCACTGTCACTCTAAGCATACATATAAAACCTTGTTTTTGAAGAAGAAGAACATGACTTGTATTTAGTTATATATTCTTGGCAATGTTATAAAAACACTCTTCCAGGGCAAAACTAGAGCTCAACTTAATAGTGAATAAGAAGGCATATTTGTTTATGGTTGTTTGTACTTATTTAGCTAAGAGTAGTTATTTTTTCCATTACTAATAAATATATTGAAAAAGTTTGATATTCTTGTTAAAATTTATGAAGATCGAAGAGTTCTTCTAAACTCAAAATATGTGTCTGATCAAAAAAAAAAAAAAAACTCAGAATATGTGTTCTTTCTAAATAAGTTCAAATTATAAATATAAACGTCCAATCATTCTTCTTCTTCTTTTTTTTTTTTTTTTAAATAGCTATTGATGCTTTAATTCTTGTAATCATTAACAATTAGTATTTAACACGCCTTTTGAAACACTGATTCCTACAGTGACCAAATCAACATTCACAAGAAAGGTAGTTTGTATCTGAAGATAGTTAGTTGTTGCCTTCTAATCACAATCAACAATGATTTCAATTTGGGGTCCATACTTACCATAAGATAAAAGAAAGTGTTATTACCAAAATAAATTAGCACCACACAAGGAACTTGAATCTTTCTAACATAAGAGAACTAGAACTATTGCAAACAAAATTGTCAGGTTTCAATCAACTGACTGTATCTTCTTCACAAAACTTGGTGTACTTGTTGGGGTCCATTAAGTTGTTCAATCATCCATTTTGATCATCCCTACCTTTATGACCAAGCACCAATTTCATGAATGTTAAATTCACCTAAACAGTCAAATTTAACGAAATCAAAGCAAATCGACATAGAGAAGTACAACGATCATGCACTAAAGATGAGTATGTTATTGCGTACTTTCAGCTAATTTGAGTAACATAGTTAACTGAACAGATATTTTTTAAGCTAAAGTTAACCACTATCTAAAAATTGCTCGTCCTAGTTATTTGTGAGTATATAAATATTTTTTTTCTGATATTTTTGTCAATTTTCGGGTTTTTTCAAAAATATTCAACTTATGACTCATTATTATTATTATTTTTTTCTCTCTTTTGATAAGCAACTTAGAGAGAAAATTTTAGAGAGAAAAGTTTGCAAACAGATAAGTTAAGTAGAAAATACACAAAACATTCGGGAATCCACATATCACAATCGCAAAATCTTGAACAGTTTAAAATTCAACTATTTACTCATATCGTGATATTGTAATTTTAGGGTCTTTAGATACTCCTTTTTTTGGTTATATAATATAATCACATGATGTACAGTACATCCAATATTTTGAGAAAAAAACATATATTTAACTTATTTGTTTCAAAAGAATTTGGACTTTTCGAGGAGTAAAAATTAAAATGCAAAAGTCAAAAGGGGTAAAAAACAAATAAAAAAATAGAGGGAAGAAAAAGATACGATGTGGTTCCCGTACAAACCGGCGGTGCTCCATTTTTTCGTTGCCCACTCCTTCCATGATTGCTGCCGATAGTGAAACCGCTCATTGTATTCATGCCCTAAAATTCTGATCAATATTTATTTAATTAATCGTAATCAAACAAGCATTGGGGATTGTGAATCAAAACGCCGTCGTAGTTTCCCCTAAACCCCTTGTTGTTTGGATTTTACTACTAACCCTAGAAGAGCCTGGGTAACATCAGTCTTCTCTTCTTCCTTATGCTCAATTTAAATCTTATTCTCGTATATGTTACTTTTTAGTGATTGTATGATATTCAGAATCGGATTTTTATTTTGATTTTACAGTGATTACTGTAAGTTGTTATTAGAAGGGTTTTTGATTGCGTTTCAGTAGATATTCAAGTGCTTTTGGATTTGAGTTTTGAGTCGTATCTATCGAAATATAAACATATTTCCTGTGGTTTCATGCTAAATCATGTCGTTTGCTTGCAATGCGTTTTAGAGACTATGGTGTTTGTTACCTCAATGTGTTTCAGCTTTCGACAGGACTGGCACTAGTATTTCGAGGAATGGTTTATTTTTAGATTCGTAATATTTTAATTGGAATTCGTTGGTAAAAGACAGCAAGCAAATAAGAAATGACATTGGTTTTATAGATGTTTCCGGATTCATTCGTTTTCGACATTGGTTCATTTCTCTATCTCGTCTAACACGATGGTGGTCTAGTTGATCAGGAGGACGTATTGCTTTTATTATACATACTGATGTATGTATGTATGTGTGTGTGTGTGTGTGTGTGTGTGTGTGTGTGTGTGTGTGTGTGTGTGTGTGTTTACACAACCCAGTAACTAACCAAAATAAAAGTAATAAATACGTAGAATCTGTTTACTGAGTTTATTGTTGTTATTGTTCTTACGTTGGCTGATGGTGTAGCTGACAAGTTTACCAAATGGACTATGATGAAGAGAAGAGCGCTACTGGAAGTATCCCTGAATTTGGTGCAATCTTTATGGCGAGTACCCTCACCAAGAAAGAGTGCTTCAAGCGCCATGTTTTTGCCCTACCAGCTTCCAAGGCCGAATTTGTGAAACATGTTAAGGATGGAATGGTCTTGTTCCTCTTTGAATTTGAGAGGAGACAACTTTTTGGTGTGTTTCAGGCTTCGGGCAACGGTGGAATGGATATTGTTCCGGATGGGTTTAATTATTCAGGGGTACGCTTCCGCGCGCAGGTATGCTATGTATCTTTGCTCCAGTTTTTTTCTGTGTTGATCTGTATTTGAGGTTACACTTAGAACTTTCTATGATTTCCTTAATTTTGTTCACCTGCAGAATTGTCTCTGCATATATACTCTTCTTTTTCAGTTTGTACTTTCACGTTTCTCTGTCCAGGTTCGTTTTACACCAATATGGTGTTGTAACCCACTGTCTGAGAAAGAGTTTAAAGGTGCTATTAGAGAGAATTACTTCTCTCCCAAGAAATTCAATTTTGGTCTCTCGAAAGCGCAGGTCTGATGAGCTCTGCTCACTATTACATTGCCCTCTTTGCAGCAAGTGCCAAATCCTGAATTTTTTTTTGTTCCCATCCCCATGCTATTAATATGTAGGTTCACGGGCTTATTTCGTTGTTCAGTTCAAGAAAGTTAAAAACTAATTTGCCCCCTCAACTGGTGAGAGAAGTAGCTGATAAAGCAGCTATCGAGGACAGAAGATTGGTAGGTGATGCCGACTTGGCAATAATAAGTGACAGAGCCTCAGACTTTAAGCGTGATTACCAAGGGAGTTCACTGAATAGAGAAACGGTAGATGAAAATTTGCCCAAGGATGCGGCCAATAGCAAAGGGAAAGCCTATCTTGGGGATGAGGTCCTGTTTGCTGATTCCCATGGTGCTTTCCTGTCAAAAAGGAAGCGTGTAAATTCTGAAGATGAGTCATACATGTACAATGAGACCAAGCATGAAGTATTTAATGATTGGCGTACATCACGCTCTTTGTGCGTTGATCCCGCAGTGCATTCCTTGGATGAAGTGAGAAGATCAGTTGATGGTCGTAGGTTATTACAAGTTGACATGGGTTACAATGAAAATCAAGTGGATAACAATATTAATCCTGGTCCTACTAGTAGATACCCACTGAGTCCATTGAGAGGAAGAACATCCGATTATGATCAGTTTACACAGAGAAACAGATCCAGATCCAGTGATTATAACTTGGACAATGCTTACGGTCAGGCATTGGAAAGTGAGCACTATGGGGAACCTTTGAATGCAAAAAGGCATGCAGTTGACCATGGCAGTTTCTGGACTGCTGATTCTGCACGGAGAGAATACAACATACGTGATATTGAGAAAAGTGTTGAGCTTGGAGATGGCCAGCAGAATTTATATGCTCAAGCTAGGGAATTGATGGATGATCACCAGTACGCGATGAATGGAAAATTGGAGTATAGATATCATCTGCAGAGTGATGACCCTGTCAGTGTGTCCGAACAGTTTCGCAGTCCACTGAATAATTTAAGAAAAACAACTACAGGCTATAGGCTCCCAATGACTGATAGAATTGTGGGTGAACCAGATTTTGGTACTTACCCGGTGGCAGGCTTCTCATCTGAAAATATTACTCGCCCATCACGCTGTGATGATAGGACTATGTTTGATGGACAGCTGCCGATGGAAGGAAGAGGGACTGAAGATATGATGGGTAGCATTCTATCTTCTGGTGCCTTAAATATGAATTCTAAATATATTGCAAGTGCCGATGAACAATTAGATGATTTTGGAAGGTTCAGATTGAGGGAAAGAGCAGAAAATTTCGAAGGTGTGAACACATTTGACCGCCCTTCTTTTTTCTCTAAGTTGAAGGAAACCATGTCTCCATCTTCGAACAAATATTTTCCAGAGACAGGGCTTTCTCGGTTGTCTGCTGCTCAGAATTTTGACCCCTCTCGCTTGGCATTTGGCGATTCAACCATTACGAGAGCTGTCCCATACATTCCTGAACTTCCTGCTATTACTCATGGCTCCTCATCTTTGGCAGCTGATTGGAATTCTAGCTCAGTGCAGGAAAAGCATCCTTACCATGGTTCTGGGGAGAGATTTTATTCTTTGTCTGAGAGTTTGTCATCATCATTTCCATTGGAGCCCCATAAACCTATAAAATCCATGGATCTCGCACTTGATTATGTGAACAGAAGTTCCTTGGCAAACTTATCGAGCCTGCAAAGTCCTATGGGTCATAAGACCACCGGATCTTTTCTAAACTCAAACTTGTCTATGGAAAGAGCTCCGAATACTTCTACTCCTCCTGTTGATTACAGAGATCCTATTTTCTCTCTACCTTCTGCGCATTCCAATGGTGATAAACTTGAGGAAGAAAACATCCTGTTTTCTTATCCTTCCGGATCAGGCAAAAATAATTTGTCATCACAACACATGAGTGAGTATGTTCCACGCCATCCAGTGGACATGTTAGCTGACAAAGATTTCATTCGCTCTGAAGCAAAATATTTCACTGGAGGTGAGTATCACCCAGAAAAAAGAGGTTTGCGAAGTTATGATAATCAGGATTCTAGATTCTGCAGGGAACGTCGGAAAATTTCTGAAGCTCCACCTTCCCATTCAACTGTTTGCAGGAAAAGTGTTTTTTCTCGCTTGAAATTTGATCAAGAGGCCCAGGTTGATGAAGAGAGGAAGGTTCCTAATTTTAATGATTATGACCGTTATATGTCTGCATCAGCTGATGAAGTCATGGAGATGTTACAACAGCAAGGTAATAACCTGCAGCCGAGGAAGAAGAGGGAATTTGGAGCAGTTGGACGACCTAAACGTGTTGAAGGTGCATTGGACGAAAAACATAGCCAGGCTCACAGTAGCATAAGTCAATCAACGATGGAGAAGAAAAAGTTAAAAGATGCTCATCCAGTGACTACAGAGAGTAATGATGAAGCTCCTAAAGAGACACGAATAGTGGATTTCAGACGGCGTGGTGAAACAAAGAAAAGTATGGTTGAGAAAATTATGGATCCGGTAGAAGCACAGAATAATGCTGCTCGTACAGAAGGGGTTACAAGCCCCGCCAAAGAGATCTTGAAACGCAGAAAGCTGGTCAGGCCTGTATTTGGGAAAAATGAACCCGGTGTTGAGGGCAAAGGCAATGATCAGAAACTACAATGTCCAAGTCTGATCCATGACAAGGGCGATAAACAAAATTGTCGAAAGGATATTAGGGTTCATAAGGCTAATATGGCTAATGATAAGGTCAAAACTATGTTAGATTCGAAGAGTCATCAATTGTATGACAGCAATACAAATAAGCACTCTTATGCCAAGGAGGAAAATAACCTGGAAGCGCATCTGTTGCCATCCTTGAGCAATGACCATGAAAAAGGACCTAAATTATTAAATGATGGTCTTCAAACTGGTAGTTTGCAAGTTTTCCACAAAGAAACAATTGAGCCTAAAGGTATTAGTCCTCGGACTTTGACAAGTATTCTGTCCCAAGAAACTGATTCAAGAGCTGAAAGCTTGAAACTGGAGGAATCTTGTTCAGGAGGACCAAGACTTGAAGCTGTTTCTGAGAACCCAAGAGAGGAGAAAAACGTAGGCATGTTGAAAAGGAAAAGGAAAATGATAAGTAGCAAGAAAGGTATGGAGTGTTCTCAGTGAAGAAAGCTATGCTTCTCGACACTACCTTTGTGTTCTCAGTGTAGAACGCTATGCTTCTAAGCAATTTGTGCATTCTAGCTTGTATCTTCTAACTTGTTTTTCATTTTCGTTTTGGTGACTGCACCATCAACTTTGCCAACCGAGAGCTGAGGGTATGGGGAAGATAAGATTTGTTTAGAGCTTTTGCAGGCATTTGTATGTCTTTTACTTTGTTGAGACTGAGAGTATTAGCAGGAGAACCAACTTGGATTTCATCGAAGGGGGAGTTTTCAAGTTCTTTTCTGCTTCAAGAGTTGTCCTGCTATTTTGTATAAGCCTGTCCTGTCTTGTAAGGGGATTGAGCCTATACTAATTTTGATAGATAGCATCTAGGTGTCCCGGAGAAGCAGCTGTATTTTGGAGCAACATTCAGATTCAAGTCAATTTGTGGTTGAGGCATATTGGAACAGTATAGCTACTGCCTAGTGCGAGTTTTGTTGTTTCCGTGTTATGCCAAGAGCTTTTGCCCGTGATCTGGAGTTTGTGTTGCAGCTGCACATTTTCGCTGTTTGCTGTTGTCTTCGGGCTCATTGCTTATTCAGGAGATGAAGGATAAAAACACTAGCATAAACCTTTATCGGTTTGTGACAATGTTTTGGATATTTCTGTTTTTGTAAATCATTGTTGTCACTGGAAGGTGATGTTTGATGAACGCTAGGAATTACCTTTTCCTGTTGATTTTGAAATGCAATGTAGCCACGTTATTTTAGTTGAATGAACTTCAATTCAGGCGAGACACCAGTTCAGCTAAGTCTTATTGCTTTTACTTTGTGTTGGTTTTTCTATGTAATGCATCTGATACTTTTGGTACTTGGTAATGCTATAGATGCATTCCATCAATGTAGATTTGTTGAGCAATAAGCCCCACGCATCAAACAAGAATTCAGTGGCCATAAAGGCTGTTGACAATGTTGTGATCTGGAATCGGGAATATTTGGATGCCATAAAGAAGGGAATAAGATAATAATGAATGGGACAAGTGGTATACCCAACTAGATTTATTTTTCTTTTCAGGAAATCGTGTAATAAAATTCAGTTGCACGATACATGTTGTCATGACATTTTCAGTTCTCTATCAGAAGACTAAAGAGTTTTTAGAACCTTTTGTCATGTGAGATGGAAACATGGAGCTCTCAACAGTACAGCCAAACTTTCATTTACCAAAAATTGTTTCGCAAGAGATAGAGTCGTAAAAATTTGATCATGCCAGTGAAATATGAATTTCCGCTTTGTGCTTTCCCTGATTTGGTCAACTTTCAAAATGTTCTTTGTGGATGCTGTGAATTCTTCTTGATTGATATTGGCCTTTCGAGCATGCGTGTTAAGATTCGTGCATTAAAAGAAAGGTTCTTCAGCTGTGAATCAGTAGAGGGTGACATAAACGACCAAATTGCAATTTGCAGTACACAAGATGAAACAACAAAGACTACATTCCAGTAGTCTTAGCAGTAGTTAGTAATTATAGGAACTTCACCATCAAATGGAATGAAATAAAGGACATTCTTGATTCCATGACAGAGGAACTAAGTATATTGCCGAATGTCCACCATTCCAAGTTGGAACTTCGTGGCACAATATAAATAGATGATCAGAACGGGGTTATTTGATATCGATCAATAACTGGTTTGTACTTAGAATGTTTACAAGTTTTTATTTCATGAAAAGAGAGGTGTTGCATGAAGATAAAGAGTCTTTTATTTGTTAGCCAAGGATGACTTGCCTACTACACCCTTCATCATCCCTGCATCGTGTATCGATCTATCTACGTTTCTATTTATATGTATGTATATATAACGAATGTCGAGATGATCGAGTTGTGGTCGGTGAGCAAGTCTCCTTGGTTAGTTGATAGGCTACTATCGCTCATGCAGTACCTTCTCTTCTCAGTTCTTTTGTTACTCGATGCACCTAATTTATTGTCTACAAGAAGGCGGTTATTGATCAGATAGGAGAACACACTTGACTTGGTCCTGCTCCGTTTTAAGTCCTCAAATTATATACTCATTATAATCTTACTCTTTGATTTCTTTCATGAACACGTGATCCTAGTTACACGATGCACGTATGCCTCAAAGTCAACTATTATAACTTTTCGTTTTGAGTAATTTTTTTTAAGACAGAACCATGAAGTTCAATGTTAATTCGTTAGTAATCTAACTTTTTCAGCAGCCTAGACCAATAACATATGTGAATACGAAGCTAAGGCGATCATAGGACTCATGTGCTGGCAATTCAAGGATGAAACTATGTGCATGCAGACCACACAGAGTCTGCAGCATATACATGTGGTATGTAGATAGTTTACAAAGGAATGAAATACATAGAATTAACTATTTTTTTGCAAGATCGTGATGGAGCAGGGTGAGACGGGTAAGTTCCTTGAAATTTTAAGATATGACCATGCCGCATGTGTTTCTTCTTACATTTAAATGATGCCATGAGGAGTGGATACACATTGACAAGCATGGATATCGGTTTCACAAAGTTGCATCATGAGAAGTGTGTTATTTGATATTTTAGCATGCATATGGTTTTTGCTCAAGTGCCTTTCTGATATGTCCCAACTAGGATTAGGGTGAGAGAATGTACACATACAACTATGCGGTTATTGACTTATTGCTGTCTTGTGCAGATTATCGCGGTGGCTGCCATGGTGCTAAATCTTGACGAGCTGTTGAAATATGCACGAAGCGGCACATTCACCTCTGTTGGCATGAATGGGACGAGACTAAACGTTACCATACGCATTACGTACAGCCAGGCCAGCTGATTAAGCTGTAATAATTTGGCCATGCTCGATATATTATGTGACTATCTTCTGTAGAATTAATTCTGTACTTTAATAGGTTTGAACTTATTTCCAGAATTTGGTTTCATCAATTTGCTTGAGACGTAATGATCTAAAAGTAAAATTAAAGGCTTCTTGTTATTAAATTTTGAAGGCAGCAACATTCTTTGCTGATTTAGCTTGAGTTTTTCAAAAGCTTATAAAATTTACATTTTGCTCCATATTGTAACAAACGAATACTGCATTTTACTGTTATACTGGCTGGGTGTGGACTGTGGACGTGTGGTTGGGTGGGCCGGTTGCAAAAGAATCCATGCTCTTGTAGTCTTGTCTGAATAGTTCAAGCATGAAAAATTTAATTTGAAGAATGATAATATATATTAAACAAGCATACTTTAGTACTTAAGCCCGTAACTAGAAAAATCATTACATACATTCAACCCTTTTTATAACCTCGTTAGCCACCAACACAGTACTATCAATAGTATTAGCATGTTAACAAATTTGTATGAATAAAGCGTAAATAAAGAAAAAGGTTATGCTTTTCATGTCAATAGTGGAGCGCAACACAAAAATGTTAACAAATTTGTAAGTTGTTTTTACCGTTGTTGCAAGCAAAATAATTTTGATTTAGTGTTGTGAATGCAAAGTGTATTTTTCACATTTTGCACATTTATGTCACATGATATAGTAGTTTATTATTTTATTGTTGTTTGTGACTAAGATCTCTATGTGAGACTAATTATTTACTCTTACTATCTTTCTTTTTTTGGTGAGTTTTGTATTTTATTGAATGTGGGTGGTCGTACTGAATCATTTTAAGTCTTGTAGTAAGAATTTGATTGATAAAAATATAACTATTTCTAATCAAGTTTTTAAATCAACTAAACAATTTATTTATTTTTTTTTGCATTTTTAAATATGACCGTCTTTGGAAAGTGAAACATTGTTATGTAATAAAATAAAATATTTTTTTTTTTCTGATAAGCAAGATTTCCATTAAGAATAAAAAACTAGTACAAGTATGACTACACTGTTTGAAACATTGTTCTGTAATAAATTTTATTTTTTTGATAACAAGGTTCTCATTAAGAACAAAAACCAATACACTTATGAGTACGAGAGTACTCATAAAACAACAAAGTAAAACAATAGAAAATTAGACAACCATATGTGACTATAATGATGCCGTATTTTTAATTTTAGTCCCATATGTGACTAAAATCAAAAAATAGATCATTATGGAACTAAAATAAAAAAAACGATATCATTAATTCTAAAAAATACGCGTTAAAACTGGTCTTGCGTATATATATATATATATATATATATATATATATATATATATATATTAAAAAGAGAAATCGAATCATGTGTAATACTTCAGAAAAAGTGCATAACCCCATGGGCGGACCCAAGAAATTATTTTAACCTAGGTTTATGATGAGGGGCGGGTAAAGAGGGCTAGAGCCGTCTCCATTAGGTACGAAGGTTTTAAGTCCGTCAATAAATATAAATCAAACAAGTATATTACTAAAGACAATATTTATTTTTGGCTGAAAGTTATAGAATTTTGATTTATAAAGAAGAAATAGTGGGCTAAAAAAGCATAAAATATTATTTAGTGGTGTAAACTATAGAAACTAGTATTGTGTACTAAATTTGCAAAAAACCCACCTGGGCTTTAGCCTAGGTCCGCCTATTCATAACCCTCCCTCCCCCGATTATTGGAAATCTGCACGTAACTCTCGTGTTATTTATTTTGCAGAAAACCTCCTCCTGTATTTGTTACTTACGCTTCCTTACAAATACGTAAACGCTAATGTTTTCTAATGAATAATTGCCAAATTTAAAAAGAAATACTACATTAATAAAATGATGCATGTACATATTCCTGTCAATACTCAATACAAAGTGTGTGGGAGGGTCAAGTGCACCCCTTCATTCTTTTTTCATGCTGGTAACTTAACTACAGTCGGGATCCTGACGGGGTATTTCTAAAAAATCCAAGCAATAGATCCTTATGCATAAGATGTATGTGCTCTGAAATATTTTTTTTCATAATGTTAATCTTGTACGCCCACTTTTGGTTTACCTCCGTGAAAGAAAGTTTTCTCACATCAACTACTACATCGACACCATAGGCCCCTCAACCTTGACAATTTACATTGTTTGTGGATCACCCACATTAGTAATTGTCCTTGAATACACGTGGCTTTCATGTCCAAGCTCGACTACAAATGAGGGGGTAGTTTAGTTGGGCTTCAGACATCCTTGTCCTTGCATACTTAGATCCATTATAATTGTTATTCTCGTTGGCAATGATAGACACTTGCTTATCATCGTACAATGAGTTTTGATGTCATAAACAAGTCCACGATCCAGTGCTTTTAAGAGGTGCACATGTCTTGCACCGATGTCAAATACATATGCTTTAAAGGATCGCTCGTCCAATATAGCGTTTTGGTTGATATCTACTTGTAGTGCGAAGGTCATAATAGTAGATTTGATCATGGAAGGAGATTAAAGTGGATGAGCATATTTGATTAAGGCTGTTACGCCACAAAGGTGAAGGCATGCCATTGAAGTACCTGATGCAATATAAAAGGCTAGTTTCCCATGTGTTGGATCATCCATTGATTGATTCCACATTGCAAGGATGTGCACACCGGCCTAATGATATCCGATTTCAAGATCCCTGGACAAGGCCGATTGGTTCCTCTAGAAGAGAAGGCCACAACTGAAGGAGCTATCTTATCTCCAATCGTGGTGCCTCTGAATAAGATTGTAGCAGTTGGAGATGATTGTGAGTTAATGTATATATGCTTTAATTTGTTCGGGCAACATATCTTACTGTTGTTCGTGGTAGTACATACGAGTTGATCTGCTAGTATTACTATATTTTAAGCAACTAACAAGTTTTAATGAATTCACGTGCACATTTCAAGTATTAAATATTATAAATACTAAATTATGAATAACTATTTTTAGTTAAACTTTAGTCTAACTGAATTTTGGATAACCGAATTTTAACAAGTAAGGTCACTGTTCGCTTTTTCTTTGGTATCCAAATATTATAACAACTAAATTCTATTAGTTATTAAACTTTTGTCTAAATAACTCTTTGATAACAACATAATAAGCAAATAACAAGTTCATGAGTTCACGTGCAATTTTATAGTTTACAAATATTTTAACTACTAAATCTTGTCATCTTTAAATTAACAACTCTATAGCAGCATCATGTAAAGCATGATAATTTAAAACTTTAATTTTTGGGTAGACAATAATGAACTATTAAAGGATCGGGTCGGGGTACAATGTTCCACAAAACGCACACAAAACCCTCTTCAATATATATTACACACAAAAAACCATGTTCTAACTATCTATAATCTCTTAACGAAAAGTTTCTTAATTTTAGTAATTGTCTCCCGAATTATCTACAACCTAAAGTTATTTATATAATTCTACCTATATGAGGAAATTATAAATTATATAAGCAACAAATTAATTAATTAATATTATTAGAACATTTAAGTTTAAGTGATATGACGTCAAATGTAACATTAAAAATTACTACAAAAACAATGAGATAGGAAAAGCCTCGCACAATAATAGCTGTCATCTAGTATGAAAAAAATATTTTTCTTTTATTTCTATTATTTTTCAGACATATTTACACATAAATAGAAATATGAATGCATGCATATTATACGAATCTTTCGTACGTCCTATTTTGGCCCAACTAGTGAAAGCAAGTGTTTGTGGAGAGACAATTACATTGACAAGCAGGAATGAGGAATGCCTTCGACCTTGATGCATACGTTGCTTTTAGAGCACCCGCGTTTGTCACGGTCCTTGGACACACAAGGCTTCCATGTCCAAGCTCAATGAAAATTGAATATAATTCAGATGAGCCTCAATTACTTTGACCTGTAATAGCCAAAGATCTTGTTGATAATAATAGACACTTGTGTTTCATATTAGAGGAAACAAAGATACAAAATGTACTCCGTTGAGATATCGTAGATAAGGCTTTAACTTAATATGTTCGGAGGGTCCATGTGTCCCACACCAATGAAAAACATTTGAATATGTTTACACGCTATATAAATTTACGCCCGCGTACACACATATGCACACACACACACACACACACACACACATATATATATATATATATATATATATATATATATGGGATAATTCTATCAAACCCCCCAAACTATGGTACCTTTTATCGGACGAGGTCAGAACTTTTATTTTAGCACCAGTGCCCCATAACCTTTAGTCGTTTGTTCGATTTACTTTTGTGCGTGTTACGACCATATTTTTACCTGAACAGTGAAAAACGTGCACAACACATGTTATAGTTTAAGAGCATTTTTGTCCAAAAAATATTCGCCAAACTCTCATACCCCCTAAACTATACTATTTTTTGACTTTCCCCCCTAAACTATGAAGTGTGCGATTTGCCCCCTGAACTATGGTATGCTTTTGAGGATTGCTCCCTGAACTATCTTTTAAGTTTTTGGACCGCCCCCTGAATTTTTAGGAGTTTTTAGGATTGCACCCCTAAACTATAATATGGTCCTTGAGATGCATCTTGCTGAATTGAAATGGTATTAACTGGAGCAAAAAGGTAAGCATCAAAATACCAAAAAAAATTCATAATGAGCGTTCACAACCCCATCATCACCATAATAAACAACCAGATCATAATATGTTCCATAGGCTTAACAAAATACCGACACATTGTATCTGAAGGCCTTAACAAAGTCACATAATATTTTGAAACTAAATAGATCTCAATTCTTGATAACAAGGGCATGAATCTCTCGTGGGCTAAATTGTAGAGGTTGCCTCCATCTCCCCTCACGGCTTCAGTTATCAAAAAGGTATTTTCTCTGGCGTCGCTTGGTTTGACAGGTAGCCCTTCATCAGCCAAAGTAGTAGGATGGAACTGCACAAACCTGGCAGCATAATAATATCACAAACCTGGCTACCTGCAGGACACATCAACAATGAACTAAATAAACTGTATTCCAGCCGTGACAAATTGAAGTTCCACTCTTGTGAAACTGCAGTAAAATTCAAATAAAGATTACTCCATAAACATTTCTAATGTATTATTACATTAAATAATTATTGAGATAAAGATGGTTATTCTGCCATAGCGTTCCACTTAGGCTTATTAAGAAAACCTTAATTAGATATGTTTTTAGGACATGGACTATTTGAAGTGAGATCCATCCAAGACATCAAACATTGAAGATTAGAAATCATTTTAGATCCTTTTGGGACTTCAACACGTTCTCCTTAAGGCACATAATTTCATTACACCAGGAGAATACCAAACTTGCCAAGAACAAAAACCACATAAGAATATGATCCAAGAATTTCATCTAGGCCCTGACAGAACAGATGGCAGCACTAGAGTTCCATCTTCTAAAGCAATTTGTTGGACCCTATTATAAACTAAATCTTCAGGAATTAACAAATCAAAATCAAGATCCGTCTGAATATCCCCACCACCCACGATGACCTTGACCACTGTAGACATCAAAGGTCTTCTCGATTGATTGCTTTGCAGACACCAACCAGCACTTTTAATTACTGCCACAACTTCTGCTCCACTCGATTGCATGTCATCGCTGCCTCTGTCGATTAGATCCAGCCATTGTCCTTCCCTGCCTATTTTTTTCCTGCATTCTTCATGGAGGTAGGCCCATCCCTTTGCTATATCAAGAATGATCCTTCTTCTACGATTCCAATCAAGACCCTCTTGCTACATGATACAAGTTATCTTCCTCAGCTTCTCTATCTTTTTTTCTTCTTTCGATACATAAAAACTGCCAAACCAACAACAACGACAAGAACTCCTCCGACAGATCCCAATACCGGTGCTAAAAAAAATTTCTGTCCTCAAAAACTCTAGGAGACATGACACTGAGAGCCGTCTGAACTTTTAAGGACACAGAAGCTATGTAAGTAGCCTCACGACCCCTTTCAATAATCATCACTGAGAAGACATCGGATGGCAAATAGCAGTCCACAATTGAAGAATTCGTACTATAACGAATTACAGTAGCTTTGCAGGAACTTACCATAATCGGGATGATTTCGACCCGGTGGCAGTTCGTCGCTGGATTCACATATTTTCCACACCATTTTAACGATTATTAAACAAAAATTGAACGGAAATTAAGAAATTGTGTTTTTCTTAGAACCCTAAAATCGCCCCTCTTTTTCCCAAATGAACTGATTATTGAGCGAAAGATGTAAGTGATTGTTAGCATTCTGCCCCCTGAACTTTAGTTTTTTTTTTTTATTATTATTTTAAGTGACGGGTCTATTTTACCCCTTACGGGTCATGTGAGTCATGCACGTGAGAGAATATTCTAAGAATATTCCGGTAAAAATGTGACCCGAACACGCACTAAACCAACTCGCACAAACGACTAAAGTTTAGGGGGCACTGATGCTAAAATAAAATTTCTGACCTCGTCCGGTAAAAGGTACCATAGTTTGGGGGGTTTGATAGAATTATCCCTATATATATATATATATATATATATATATAAGTATGCATTTAACAAGTTGGTTGGGCTGTGCAAATTTCTCGTGGATGTTTTTGTGTTTTTAACTTCAATTTTAGAGTTAGCTGCATATTATAATGTAAGTCATTTTTCACTTTAAGCCTTACAAACTCGTTATCCTAGAATTAATATATGTTAGGTTTTTATTAAACAATTGATATCTTTCTTAGGTATAAGTTTATTAATTGTTGGAGGTGATTAGGAATTTTCCTTTTTTTAGGCATGCAAAGGAGTTTGTTACTATGAAAGAGTATACGAAATTCTCCTAAAAACATCATTACTAGGTAAAAAATCATGAAAATTAAAGTTCGACCACTCTTAAAAGGAGTAAGATCTTTTACATCACCTTTGATCCATATCCAAGATTCATTTTTTATCAGCTTGACAACTTCATAAATCGTCTTATGTTTGCCATTGAAGATAACATCATTTTTCACTAGCCAAATTGCCTAGTTCGTGAACATCCTAATACTTGACTAATTTGAAGTGGTGTTACTAGCTAGCTAGTTTATAACTTGATAATTGACTTTATATTTGTAATGTTCTTTTGTTTTTCCTATTTCTTCAACTGTTTCATGTGCATTTTTCTAGTATACACACATTATAATTACTTTGTGCACATTTTTAATATACAAATACTATAACTACCGGGTGTACTTTTTAAATATATATACAAATATTATAGTTATTAGATGCACTTTTCGAATCTACAAATATGGTAATTATCACCTTTATGTTCTTTTAATCACTCGTATATAATTAACACCTTGGATTTTAGCTGTTATTCTGAGTTTCTAACATCGAATCGGAGTTCTTAATTGATCCTTCACATTATAAGCTACAATGGTGCGCATCATGCTATAAGGCAGTTTAACACTTATAACTATTTTATCTATATATTGTGCATACAAATAATATATATATATATATATATATTTGTGTGTGTGTGTGAAATATGACTATATAGAGAAGTTGAGACGAAGCCCTTTCAAACTGTTATAAATCCTACAATGTCATTAAAATATTGTATACTTATGTTGACTTACTATTAAAGAATAGGGAAAGTCCTTTATTGTGTCTTTTTTTTTTTTTTTTTGGTTTTTATTGTGTTTTTTGTTCCGAAAATGGTCCTCCGGTAGAATTTTTAGCCGGAAATGTCACATGGGGTCATGTGCTGGATTTTTTTTTGAATTTATTACTTCTCAAGTGGCAATTTGCACGTGGGAACGTAATTAATTCTTTTTTACCCGGTTAACGGGTCAACTCGGTCAACCGAGTCAACTCAATCAAATTTTTTTCTTTTTTTTTTAGAATTTCAGCTGCTCCGCTCCAGTAACAGCAGCGACCCGACCCAACTCATATAACCCCCAACCCGTCTCTATTTTCACACAAATATACAACCTTCTCGTCAAAATCCCCAAATGGTTAGAACCCTAACCCCCCAAATCAACAAGAACCCTAACACAAATCCCCAATTCGAGCTCATCCCAATACCAAATCTTCTTATTCTGCGTTGAGTGAGTGTTTTCGTGGTCCAATCGCCGCACGTTCGGTTGAATTTCGAGTCCAATCGACGACCTTTTCGAAAATGTGATTTCAAGATGATTCGATCATGGCGCTTATGAGATGAGTCGAGAACTGATTTTCCACTGCTGTCATAAAGTAAATAATGCACTTATTCGTTAATTTGTTAGGGTTTGATTTTGGTTCGTTCTGTTAAGAATTGTGGTCTGCTGCATTTCATATTAATGTGCTGAGATTTATCTTCTGAGGGTACGGATTTACTGTTAGTGTTCACATAATCATTATAAGCAAGCATTATAAACTAAGAAGCTTGCATGCATGTTTTGATTTTTACACATCCTGCACATGATTTTGGAAATAAGCTTGTGGATTAAGCTTGTTTGTGGCTTTCCATTAAATATGTAACACAATTTATACATGGTTTAAAAAAATCAATAAGCTTCTAGTAAATATGTTTATTCCGGTATTAGTTAATTATTACTATTTGTAATTTACAGAATGGACTAACCGCGCTATTTCACTTCGATTACACTTTGGGGGTACTTTTTCTGGGGGCGACAACATTTCTTACGCCGGTGGCCATGCAAAGGTGGTGGATAACGTTGGTGCCTCGATTTTTGGGATCAGAGGTGTATTAGACATTTGTGGAGCGATTGACATAGAGGGAGCTGCCAAACTATACTTGTGCTGTCCAAATGGGGTTCTGAGAGCTGTTGTTGATGATAACTTTATAAGGTTTCCATTTTTGGAATTGTTGAAGAACTAGAAGGACAAGCTGCTCTCTCTCTATATATTGAATGCGAACGGGATGGCAAGTTGAATAATGTTGCTGCTGATGATGTCCATTTGGAAGATGTTAACACGACATCAACTACTGAAGTTGGTTACGAGCGCTGTTTGGAGGATTTTTCTGACAACGACTATGAGCCTTTGAATGACGGTGACAATGATATTGATGTCAGTGTGATAGATGGGGATGACGAGGATGAGGGCGACGTGCCTAATGACGATGGGGTTCCCTTTACAAATGTGAATGAAGCAGGGACGCCGAACGCAAATGCAACCGAAGGTGTCGAGGCAAGTGGGGCTAGACAACACGATGATATTGAACCTGGTGATGTTACTAAGGCTGATTTGGCTTCTTAGGATGAGCCAGATATTTTGTATACAACTGAAACACTGAATAGTGACAGAGATTCCGAAGAGGAAACTGATGAGTTTATTAAAAATCATTTTACTGAAGCTGATTTGAAGAATCCTAAGTTTTCTTAGGGATTAAGATTTTCGTGTCGAGATTTGGTGAGGCGGGCTATTCATTCTTTCGCCATCTTGGACCGTCGTTCAATTAAAATAAAAATAGAATGACCCGAAGCGATTACGTGCAAAATGTCGAGATGCGCCACGATGTACATGGCGACTACATGCCTTACCTATTGAAGGAGAGAAAACATTCCGCATTCGTGAATTGCAGCCGATTCATAGTTGTCAAAAGTCTAGCAAAGTGACTAATATGAAGTCCACTTGGCTTGGTAAACAATTGGTGCCAAAATGGAGAACATACTCGAAGAGGAACATAAAGGCGTTCACGGAGGACACAAGCGCATTCTACAATGTGAACGTATCTCTGCAACAGATGTATAGGGCCAGGAAAATGGCCTTCAAGGAATTATTTGAAGATGCGGCTTGTCAATATACTTTATTGTGGAGTTTTGTTAATGAAGTCAAAAGAACCAATCCCGGGTCTACTTTACTGATGCATACAGATGGTAACAATGTTTTTTGCCGCTTTTATGTGTGTTTGGGTGCACTAAATGAGGGATTTATGTCTGGGTGTCACCCAATGATTGGGATTGATGGCTGCAACTTGAAAGGACCGTATCTGAGTGTTCTTCTAACTGCTGTTGGTATTGATCCGAATAATAACATTTTTCCAATTGTGTGGGCGGTGGTGAATAAAGAAAATGGGGACAATTGGGAGTGGTTTCTTTATCATTTAAGGACATATTTGATGATTGAGAGGACAAATGAATGGACTATCATGTCCGACAAGCAAAATGGCCTAATTAATACGGTGGGAAGAGTATTTTCAGGATGTGAGCACAGATTTTGCGTACGCCATCTCCATGGTAATTTCAAACACTTTGGTTATAAAGGGGACTTGTACAATGATACTTTGTGGAGCGCTGCACGGGCATACACAAAATCTGAATGGGAAGAAAAGTTTCAAATGTTGGTTGGACTGGATTTAGAGATTTGGGAGTGATTTGCTGATAAACCGCCTCACCAGTGGAGCAAATCCCACTTTAGGACTTATTCAAAGTGTGATATGTTGGTAAATAACGGATGTGAGTCTTATAATTCAGCCATTATGGATGGAATGGAGATGGGGATTTGCTCTATGGTAGAATGGCTACTTGAGCATTCTATGAAGAGGATGTAGAAAAGCAGAGACCATTGTTTTCAGACCCGGCTCAGTCACAGAACTAGTGAGGCTACTGGGTAGCGGGTCAACAGGTCGGATCGGTTGGACCAGTGGGTGGGCCAGTTTGTTGACTTTAGTCAACGTTCAATAAAAAATATAATATAAAAAAATTTGCACAAAAAAATTATAAGACTGTGAGAAATATTTTAAGTTACTAATATTTTGTTATATTATAAAAAAAATAAGAATATGGTTATCACAATATTAGGACTTGAACATGTGACCTCCAACAAAATAAGTTCTTGGAATGTAGTGGAAACCATTGAGCTATCCAACAATTTACTAAATAATCCAATAAACATTATATATAATACACGCTAAAAGATTGTTTTGAATTTTTAAATATTTGGCTAACCGTATCACAAAATTTAATACAAGAACAATAATATGTGACACTAAAATCTGGAAAATGAACTTAGCATAGGACGAAATACTATGCATGAAATTCTCGAATGCATGCTCGTTTAACTTCAAAGTCAAATTAAGTACGGAAAACAACATTTTTTTGAAAGTTTGTTGGCCCAAACCGTTGCAGATCTCGTCGAGATACCCCAAATCAAAAAATAAATGCGTCCAAAACGGACGTTTCTACGCGAAGTTATGGCCTTTCAAAGTTTTGTATTTTTTTCTTCATTTTTTCCAATTTTTAAGGATTGTAATTAGCAAAAAAATAGGGAGATTGGTTTGTAATTGACTAAAAAAAAGAAAAAAAATGTATGATCGGTTCGCAAGACCGAACCGGGCGATCGGTTCTCTGGTCGAACCAGTTCGAGTCGTTGGTTCGACCGCATCACTCCAGCAGCCCATTTTTTGGGCAGACCCGGATCGGTGAAGCCACCAGTTCCCGGTCAGATCGGTCGGACCGGTCGGTCCTGTCCGGGTCTAAAAACAGAGGCAGAGACAGAGTGAAAATAGAGACGGGTTGTATGTTTGTGTGAAAATAGAGACGGGTTGGGGGTTATATGAGTTGGGTTGGGTCGCTACTGTTAATGGTGCGGAGTAGCTGAAATTCTTAAAACAAAAAAAAAAAAAATTGACCGAGTTGACACGTTGACTGGGTTAAAAAAAATTAATTATGTGAATTAAAAAAATTCAATACTTTCCCGACACGTGACTCCACGTGACACTTCCGGCTGAAAATTCTATCGGAGGATCATTTTCGGAATGAAAAACGCAATAAAGGACAAAAAAAATGACACAATAAAGGACTAAAAGTGTAACTAGGACGCAATAAATGACCAGTTTCAATTTTTCCCAAAGGAATAGTAATTACATTTATTGTTGACTGATACGGGTCCGCTAATGGATTGGCCCAAGCGCACCAGCAGACTTCCTTTGAGACTTAAAGATTATGTTTAGGCCCACTTGTTATTTTCTAATTATTTCTAATTAATTCTAGTTTGTTATAAATATGGCAAGTGGCCATTGTTGAAAATTATGTACAAATACTATTTTATAATAGTAGTTGTTGTAAATAGTGTAAGATGTTGGAAATTCTTTCATATATAAGGAGCCATCAAGATGAAGAGAAAAACACCAATTCACAAGTAATATACTCCTGATCTGCTCTTCTTTCTCTATGTCCTCTTAATATATTGTTATAAACTCCAATAGTTTTAGCTTTTCTATAACACGTTATCAACACGAAGGTGCTCGCTCCGATACATTTCCTTAATCTTTTTTTTTCCTATTTACAATATATCCTTACTTTCCAAAGAAAAAAAAAGATTTAGTATAAACCAAAAATATTCATACTATTCAGTGAATCATTCGCTAAAAAATTAGTATAAACCCAAAACGAGGATTCAGTCATTCAAAATTCAGTTCCAGTCTTTAAAGACAATGTTCAACGTTAAAAGGTACGAAAGTTTATATTTACTTGTTCATCTATCTCCATTATTATAGACAAGGCGGACTACCGCATATCTATAATTTTATGATTAGATGAGAATTCTCTTTATATTTTACTGTCATCTAACTCTAACACTAACGCTAATTTTAACTTTCGTTGATGCTTAAGTTAATCCCAAGCTAAAAACGACTACTGACAATTTATTATTATGGAAGGTTTTACCTCCTATTATATTGCTTATTTTATTCCATAAGCCCATGAAAGTTTTTACATAGTAATGTGGCGGAAATTATTTACACACTTAATTCATTGCAATTATTTTACTTGTTTACATTATTCCATAAACCCATGAAAGTTTTTACATAGTAATGTGGCGGAAATTATTTATGCACTTAATTCATTGCAATTATTTAACTTGTTTACATTATTCCTTAAGCCCATGCTTCACATGTGTGTCTATTGTCTACTCGCAATATGACATTTGCGAGATTTTTGGCTTAAATAATTAAAATAAGAGCCCAATTTCTTGACTATACGATCAAGAAAGCCAGACTTGACAATGCTGGTGAATTCACATCTCAAGCTTTCAATGATTATTGTATGTCAACTGGAATTACGGTTGAACATAGTGTTGCATATGTACATACTCAAAATGGTTTAGCTGAATCACTAATTAAACGTTTTCAATTAATTGCTAGCCCATTGTTGATGAAAGCTAAATTGCCAAGTTCTCTATAGGGTCATGCAATTTTACATGTTGCATCACTAATTCGCATTAGACCAAGCTCGTATCATGAATATTCCCCATTACAGCTTGCTTTTGGGCATGAACCCAATATTTCTCATATAAAGATTTTTAGTTGTGCGGTTTATGTTCCAATTGTACCACCAAAGCGAACAAAAATGGGACCACAATGAAGGCTGAGAATATATGTTGGATTTGACTCACCATCAATAATCAAATATCTTGAGCCTCTAATAGGTGATGTCTTTATGACACGTTTTGCCGATTGCCCTTTTAATGAGGCAAATTTTCCAACCTCAGGGGGAGAAAAAAGGCAGTTGAAAAAAGACATCATGGTATAATCCATCTCTGACAAGCTTTGATATGCTAACAAAGAAATGTGATTTGGAAGTAAAGAAAATCTTGCATTTACAAGCTATTGCAAATCAATTACCCGATCCATTTACTGGCATAAGTAAGGTAACAAAATTACATATACCAGCTATAAATGCTCCTGCTCATATTGTAATTCCAAAAGAAACATCAAATGATGATATCTTTGATATATCTAAGAAACGTGGACGTCCTGTTGACTCAAAGGACAAAAATCCTCGAAAAAGAAAAGGAGCATCAAAACCTAATGATCACATTATTGAGGAATACATGCCTGATGAGTCGCAAAATGTGACATATGAGATACCCCAAGAAGTTATCCAATCAGATCCTATAAATAAAGAGAACGTTGAAATCTCTATAAATTATATCAATACAAGAATGGTATTGGATCGAAATCAGATGGAAAATATGGATGAGATATTTTCATATTTAGCCGCTTATGAAATTGTGAATGAAAATGATGATCCTGAACCCAAATCTGTAATTGAATGCCAAAATAGGAATGATTAGGATAACTGAAAAGATGTTATGCAAGCTGAATTATATTTGCCTAATAAGCGAAAGGTATTTGGACTCATTGTTCTCACACCGAAAAGTGTGAAACCCGTAGGGTTCAAATGGGTCTTCGTTCGCAAACGAAATGAGAAAAATAAAATTGTAAATAATTAAAATAAGAGCTCAATTTCCTGACTATACGATCAAGAAAGCCATACTTGACAATGCTGGTGAATTCACATATCAAGCTTTCAATGATTATTGTTGTCAACTGGAATTACGGTTGAACATAGTGTTGCACATGTGCATACTCAAAATAGTTTAGCTGAATCATCAATTAAACGTCTTCAACTAATTGCTAGACCATTGGTAATGTAAGCTAAATTGTCAACTTCTGTATGGGGTCTTGCTATTTTACATGATGCATTACTAATTCGCATTAGACCAAGCTCGTATCATGAATACTCCTCATTACAACTTACTTTTGGTCATGAACCTAATATTTTCCATATAAAGATTTTTGATTGTGCGGTTTATGTTCCTATTGCACCACCACAAGAACAAAAATGGACATCAAAGAAGGTTAGGGATATATATTGAATATAACTCACCGTCAATAATTAAATATCTTAAACCATTAACAGGTGATGTCTTTACGACACGTTTGCTGATTGCCATTTCAATGAGGCAAAGTTCCCAACATTAGGGGGAGAAAAAAGGCAGCTCGAAAATGATATATCATGGTATAGTCCATCTTTACCACGCTATGATATTTTAACAAAACAATGTGATTTGAAGTTAAGAAAGTTTATATTTTCAAGATATTGCAAAATCAATTACGCGATGCATTTACTGACATAAAATGGGTAACACAATCACATATACCAACTGCTAACGTTCATGTTCGGATTGAAACCCCGAAGAAAATATCCAACAATAATAAAACTGATGCACGTATAAAACGTGGTCGTCTTGTTGGTTCAAATGACAACAATCCTCGAAAAGAAAATAATAGAATATTATTGACTCCATGACAACTATTCCCGATGAAGCAGAAAATGTGACAAATGAGATCTCGAGAGATCACCGAACCAAATCCTAATACTAAAATCTCTATAAATTATGGAATCGAAGTGAGATGAAAAATATAAGTGAAGTATTTTCACATAATATTGCTTATGATCTTATGAATGAAAATAATGATCATGAACCACAATATTTGGATGAATGCCGAAATAGGGACAATTGGGTTAACTGGAAAGATGATATGCAAGTTGAATTAAATTCTCTTAACAAACGAAAGGTATTTGGACCTATTGTTCTCACGTCTAAAGATGCAAGACATGTAGGCCACAAATGGGTCTTCGTTCGAAAAAGAAATAAGAAAAATGAAATTATAATGTACAAAGCCTGGCTTGTTGCACAAGTTTTTTCTCAAAGACTTGTGATTGATTATGAAGACACTTATTCTCTAGTAATGGATACAATTACATTTAGATTCTTAATTAGTTTAACTGTTTATGAAAACTTAAACATGCATCTCATGGATGTTGTCACAACTTATCTTTATGGATCACTTGATAATGATATTTATATGAAAGTTCCTGAATGACTTAAAATGCATGAATCATCTCGCTTTAAACCTAGAGAAATGAATTCAATCAAATTGCAATGATCACATTACATGGGTTAAAGCAATCAGATCGAATGTGGTATAATCTTTTGAGTGAATCTTTATTAAAAGAAAGATCTATAATTATAAATAACTTTCGTGTCCATGTGTTTTTATTAAGAAAACGTCATTTGAATTTGCAATTATTGCGGTTTATGTAGATGATTTAAATATCATTGGTACTGACAAAGAAATCCATTCAACGATAAATTATTTAAAGAATTAATTTGAGATGAAAGATCTTGGCAAAACTAAATATTGACTTGGTTTACAATTTGAGCATATTAAAAATGGTATACTAGTGTACCAATCTAATTATACCAAAATGATTTTAAAACAGTTTAACATGTATAAAACAACCCTTTTAAATCATTCTACCATTGCTAGATCATTAACTATGGACAAAGATCCATTTCTTCTCAGTGAAGAAAATGAAGAATTTCTTAGTTTTGAAGTTCCGTACTTAAGTGCCATTGGAGCATTAATGTATCTAGTTAATTGTACTAGACCTGATATATCATTTACTGTTAATTTATTAGCTAGATTGAGCTCATCGTATACAAAATGGCACTGGAAAGGAATCAAACACTTATATCGTTATCTTCAAGGGACTACGGATCTCGGTCTATTTTACTCTAACAATGCAAAATAGGAATTGAGTGGTTATGCAGATGCATGTTTTCTATCAGACCCACACAAATCCAGATATGAAACATGATATGTATTCACGTATTGTGGCACTGCTATTTCACGGCGTTCTCAGAAACAAACACTTATTGCAAATTCTCGAATTATGTTGAGGTTATTGCACTTTATGAAGCATGCATGGAAAGTGTATGGCTACGGTCAAGAACACATCATATAAGAAGTACAACTGACTTACCAATTAAAGAGGGTCCTAACACATTACGCGAAGAAAATTCGACATGTATTACACAGATGAAAGAAGACTACGTCAAGAGTGATCAGGCCAAACACATACCTCTAAAGTATTTTGCATTCACTAAGGAACTCGAGATGAACAAAGAAATCAATATCCAATATGTTCAATCATGTGACAATATGACATATCTCTTTACAAAGGCACTCTCCACTTTGACTTTTAAGAAACATATTCAAAACATTGGGATGTGTCACCTACTAGACTTATGAAGAATTGAAGATGCCAACTTGATGGGGGGGGGGGGGGGGGGAGTTCAAAACGGTTGTACTCTTTTTTTCTTATTAAGGTTTTTATCCCACTTGATTTTTCTTTATAAGGTTTTTAACGAGGCAACATAAGATGTGCATAAAATGGATGGTATACATTACAAAATTTTTAAACGGACAAAAGAGAGTGTTATAAATCCTAGAATGTCCTTATTAAAATATTGTACACTTATGTTGACTTACTATTAAGGAATAGTAATTATATTTATTGTTTTTTTTTGGAACAAAAGAGCTGCACTTTTTATTACCAAAACAGTGTATTACAATCCGATCCTAAGATCCAGGAATTCAACATATCTAGACTACTAAGGCCCTTTGAACATGGGCGTACATTTTCTTATCAATCCTAGATCTACAGACTATGATATCAATAATCTCCTTGCTCATTTGTGTGTTCAGACTGTCTTTATTGAATATCATGCCATTTCTTTGCCTCCATATCTGGTATATAGTTTCAGTGATAGCCATTTTTATCAGTTTGCTTCTCCATCCTTTCTTTGTTCTTTTTTTCAGGATCCATTCTAGAATCTGAGTCCATCCCCCTCCTGTGTGTCTTGTTTGCATCCAACTGAGAACCTCCATCCATATTTTCTTTGTGACATTGCAGGTGAAGAACAAATGTTCAGCACTTTCCCTTCCATTACAGAAGCATCATAGTCCATCTGTGTGTATTCCAAATTTCTCCAGTCTATCTTTTGTTGGTAGTCTGTTTAAGCATTGTAACCAAAGAGTGAAGATGGCTCTAGGCCTAGCCAGATTACCATATAGTAGTTTACTCCACATAACATGAGGTTTTTCACCTCTGAGCTCTTTGTACATGACAGCAGTTGTATATCTACCTTTCTCTATCATTTTACCCCATCCAGCAGATTGCATCAAATCCTTGTTCTTTAACATAACTTTCAGAATCCATGAGGAATTGTTTGGTATCTCATAATTATATTTATTGTTGACACTATTCTAATAGTGTTTGATATTAATGATGTTGAAAAATAACTCTATCTAAGGATGAAGAAATGTATTATATTTTATTTGCCCTTCTTTTCATGAGTCTTCTAATATATTGTCACAACCCCAATAATTTTAGTATTTCTATAACACAAATAAGTTTTTCGGCGAAAAGATTTCCTCAAAAAGTTGAGCAGGAAGCTACCTGTACCTTTTGCATTGGCTGATGGCAAGTTAAAAAAAATACATTTTAGAGATATATAATGAGCCCATAAATTGAGGAATTTTCATTTTTTAACCCGTGTTTTTGTATATATCGAAGTTGTCTCACAACGTACTTCAAGAGTTAATTGATAGTTGATACAGGCCACATAATTTTAACCATCAGCTGGAAACCCTTGCTAGACTTAATTTAAATGAGAAACACTAATTTTTTATTTTTCAAACACATTCAC
Source organism: Linaria vulgaris (assembly GCA_948329865.1). Taxonomy (NCBI): domain Eukaryota; kingdom Viridiplantae; phylum Streptophyta; class Magnoliopsida; order Lamiales; family Plantaginaceae; genus Linaria; species Linaria vulgaris. The sequence goes on from OX415252.1 coordinate 110,586,647, forward strand.
GTTATTAATTAGCTGTTTTAATCACATAATGAACCTGGATACTGGATAGCTTAAGTAACAACATATAATGAATGATGGGCCAACTAATACTGAGAAAATTAAAAAATGGCGACATAAACAAACAGACACAAGTGGGACAAAAACAAAACCACAAAATTTAAAGGAAAAAAAATAGAAAAGCTTATCAGCTCAGGGACAGCTTTATGTTGACAACCGTTGCAGTACAGCAACGTTAATGATCACATTAGGATTTCCACTCTTTTTAAGCAAAATTACAAAACAAAACCATGTGATGCCATGCATTAATTAATGTGGCATTTGATGTTACATTATATTATAAGTATAATTAAAGAAAAGAGTTGTAAATGTGTGGTCCCATTTCACTTTCCGTTAGCTTTGGCAGGCTTGTCAGGATTAATATTGTCACATTGTGTATCAATCATGGCTGTAACGGAACATATAACAAAACTAAAGACAAATGCTTTACCCTCAAGTCTCAACCAATAAATATACGCACCCCACATATTATTTTGTAATATATATAGATATTTGTCTTTAGAATCTTCCCTTTAATTTGTTTTTTTTTAATTTCATATATTTATTGTGGCATTTTCACAAAATTTTCACCTTTAAATTCCTGTTACATACAATACATTCTTACTACAATTTTGTGCAAGAAAATGCATGCAATATAGCCATACAAAAGACTTTGAATCGGCCAAAAACACCAAGTGTAGAAAGAATACCATAACATAGATATTGCTAAAACGAAGAAACACTACTTGATGGTAAGACATTTTATATGGTACAGATAGGAAACAAGTTCTAATTGTTAGGCATTGAAATCTCAATTAGTATGATACTGTCTATTTTGGGCCAAAACCCTTATAATTTTATTTTTGGGGTACAACTCCCTGAAATGCCTCATACCAATTGAGATGTCTCAAATCCTATAAACCCAGTTCAACTCCCTCATCTTTCCGATGTGGGACTTATGTTTGCCCCAACAATTCTCCCCTCAAACAAAGGACCACTGAACTGCCCCTACGTGCCCCTCACGTGACTGGGACATCGTCTCCTTCTTCAGTTTGCTCCCGGGATATTGTTCTTGGCCCAACAAACTTTTTTCTTTCCTTGAACAAAGGATCTCCGTGCCTCCCCTTAACCTGACGCCTCACCACCTGTGATCATTTCCTTAAGTCGGAGCTCGCCTCCTTTATTTTCGTTCACTCTTGGGACACCCACACGGATCGGGAGCACTGGCTCTCATACCAGTTGTTAGGCATTGGATTCTCAATTATTATGATATTGTCTACTTTGGACCCAAGCTCTCATGGTTTTATTTTTGAGGTCCAACTCCCCAAAATGTCTCATACCAATTGAGATGTCTCAAATCCTATAAACTCAGTTCAACTCCCTCATCTTTCCGATGTGGGACTCTTGTTTGCCCCAACGCTAATTACATTGGTTATGTGTGCGTGGAAGAGTCAAATAAAAAAAAATTAGGGTAAATTCTGTTAAACTCCGAGACGTATATTTCATTTCTCACTTTAATAACCACCTAAGATTTTAAAACAAGCGATGTGTCTCCTAACGTATGTTGAATACCCCCTGGACTACATCTTACGAACAAAAACATGGACACGTGTCCACAATGAACGACAGATCAACGGTCCATATATAGATATTATCAATACCTTAAGGGGCACATTACTGATTTTGAAATCTTAGAGGGCAAAATAAGAAACTCAATATACGTTAGGGGGCTTAACGAGATTTTTTTAATAATACTTGCTACCTAGCTTGCTACAGTCTATGTATTGTCCTTTGTATAAACCTATAATTCACTTCTATCATGATGATTATTTGGCCAAAAAAGGATGAATTAAAGTAACAGTTGAAATGTGTCTTTTAATCATATATACTCTCTAAGAAATAGATGGCAAATAGGTGTTACCGATTTAAGTAAAATAGCAAAAAGATAGGCTGTATGTTGTATTTGTGGTGTACAAGAAAGAAATAGAAGTCCATAATGACATATAATAATTTAAATATAAGCTAAGGTAGGACAAATAAATTTCTTAAAATTGCCTCAATTAACGATATATGATTGAAAAGAAGTAACAGAATCTGAGAGCAGTTGGCGCATGAGGGGACGCTGCGATTTGTCTGGGCCAAAATGGACATAGCCCATGTGACACGCCGTTTATACTTACACTATAACAGTATAATATATATATCTCGTTTTTTTGGATCCCAACAAAACCTTTATATTAACCATTACTGTAATCACCCTTAATTACACTCCATAATGTTTAACCTAATTATTGTTGTTTGAATAACTACTGCACAAAACAAGAGAAACATTAAGCTAGGTCCCTTTAATTTGTGTTGTCAATAATACGTATTATAGGACGACGACATGCAATAGTCATTGTTAGTGAATAGGTATAAATTAAGGACCTACTAAAACCAGCACGAATAATTAATTCATCAATAAAGCCAAAGCAGTTGAGATGCCAAGACTTTTAGTCGTCTATAATAATTATATTATTACATCCAACTTATAGTTAAGGCTGTAATAATCATGTATACAAATGTGATTAGTTTTCGTAACAACAAAAGCACGTGACACGAGGCAACAAGTCAGTGTCACCAGCTGTAGTAACAAAGGGGCCAAAAACAATAAAATTAACCAGCTAATAAATTAGTGTCACAAAATGTATATATATAGAGAGAGAGATGGCAGAGTTAGAAGTGAATAGTCAGTCACGAGAGATTTCAAATGCAGACATGCATAAGCTCGTGTTTCCCAGCTATCAATGTCTCTCTCTCTCTTTACATGAAAACTTTCTTTATTAATTCCCAATCATCAAAAAGGAAGAAAAAGATAAACCCTATTTATTCTGTTCTCTGATTTTTCTAGTCGTTGATTGTTGGTTTGAGAGGTTGAAGCTGCCAGCATGATCTGGTTGATTTATAAACTTATAATATCCATGTTTTGAAATATGATTCATTAACCTGGATTTATGTTTAAAACTTGGTTGAGTATAAGGAGATCGATCAGGTCATCCGGCAGCTTCAATCACTCTACAACAATACAAGATGCTACTTACTTACCAGACGCCGGCCGGGGGTAAGTTTATTAATTCAAATGCATTGAACTTTTTGAATATGCTTTTGGCTTATTTTTGGAATGATATTGTATAATTAGATATTATTCACTTCATCATGTCATAGATTAATTAAATTAGAAGAATACGATTCGTTGACCTTTTTAACGCAGTGTATAGGTCATCGTGTATTCGTGTGCCGATTCATGTGATATAGATATACAGCCTCCATATTTTATATTTAAAGTAAATGCCACCATCACAATTATATATACACGAAATGACGCATACAACGTAACGAGCACACACATATACACATATAGGATGTTGATTTCTTTTTTGTAAATTGATAACGAAAATAGCCAATATAACATATAAGACTAATCTTGCATTTTGTTTATAGTAACAATTGATACATCGCTAGTTGATATGTATAAATTCCTTAATATATATATAACACTTGACATAAGCTGGGCAATTAGAAGTTACAGGAGCTACTTGTAATCTAAATTAAGTGATATACATTATACTGTATCCATGTTATTTTGGTACGAGTCCAACAGTGTAAGTGTAGCTGTCTGTTATAAATGATTTTGAGTGGTATTATAGTGTGAATATTGAAGTATTCAATTTATGGTCCACTTCGTCTTCCTTAATAGGTGGAGTCGATTGTGTTAATCTTGATTCAAAATAGATAGATTTTCTAACAATCTTGAACTCGGGTTGTTAGTGGAATAAATATTTTTTGATTGGACAATGATGGTCTAATGACTTGGCCTTCAATAAGTTTACCTTTTATGGCGCCGAATCTTGTTAGAACTTTGCATATAATAATCGATTTTTCTCATTGACACTCGTACAAGACTATATGGAAGGTCTTGATACGAAGCTAAGAGATCACCCTGGGCGGAGCCACCAAGAGGGCTTGGGCAGGCTCCAGCCCGGGGTCGATTTTTGACGTCGACTATAATAGGTATCTTAAAAAAAAGAAAAAAAAAAGAAGTAGCTCTCGTATTGGATGAATAGAGAATGTAAGGTTAATTTGCGTGAAAGTGGGCTTGTCCCATTGGCGTTGCGTTTACTCTTGCAGGCACCATCAACTCCATGGAGAAGCAGTTTCTTGATTTGCTATATTTCTTTAAAATCAATGTCACCAAAATAAAATCTCAATTCATTAGTTGGTGTTTATGTTACATTTTTTTTCTTGGAAAATTCAAACGATTATTAGAATCAATATTCCCTATCTGAAATCTCAATACATCACTAATTGCTTTCTTTTTTTTTTTTTAAAAAAAAGAAAATCCTCAAAAAAAACTAACAAAATCAATAAATATAAGAAAAAAAGTCGTGTTTTAAATCTCTTTACATTTAAAAAAAAACACCCTTCTTAGTCTCGAACCGATACCGAATCTTAAAATTTTTAGTAAAGGTGTACTAAATTATTTTATTATATACAAAGAGTATACTAAATTTGATGTTTAAATTTATTTTCAAGTATAGTCTTGTGCATTCAAATCAAATTTATTATTTGTTGATGCTTTAAAGTAAGACTATTAAATTTTTAATATATGTCCATTAAAGTATTCTTTTGTTCTAGTATAGATAAATTGATAAACTAATTAAAGGAGAACCATGTATATTCCTAAGAGCTCGTGTACAAGTGTTGTTGATCAATGTTACTCTTCACAAAAATATAGAGTTTAACTTCGACAACATATTTATTTACGTGTACTTTTTATCGTATTGTATTTAACATTAAATATTGTTCATTCTATATTATACAATATATATACCTATATATATAAGTTAATAGCAGCCTGGGGTCCGAAAAAATCCTGGCTCCGCCCCTGCCTCTAACGAAGAGCTTATTCCTTGCTTTGTTTTGTGCTTGTTGTGGTGTGCAAATTCTCGCGCACCACGAGGCTCTTCTGCTTCATGAGCACTCTCAATTTGTACATATCTTAAAGGGGGCATGTTGGAGAATTTAATTAATTTGGTGTTGAGACCAAAATATTAATTAAATTATATTGGAATTGAGTCCAATATAAAGTGTGTTATAATATATTTATATATATTAATAGCCAAGAGTTAGAGGGTGTGAATGATAATTTACTCACCTCAAAGTTCTATATAATCCCTACATAGATGGTTTTTGGCAAAGATATGGTTTTGAAAAAAGAAAAGAATGATGTCTTTTGAGCTCAAGATAAAACCATCCTTCATATCAAAATTCTTTTGTGCATAAAACTCATAGCATAATCATTTGGAGTTCTGCAAGTATCGCTAGTGTTCGACTGAGGGGATAGTATAGCGCTTCACTTGCTATCTCAGGAGAAGGACGTTGTACCTTGGGAGGTCAATGCCGCACGAGCGCTTGAAGCGGTGGTCGCGGCATAGTGATCTTAAGGGGAAGAGGTTTGCTTCTGACTCGTCCACTATAAACGATTATTTAATCGTTTGAGGTTTTTCTATCACCCTTGCATATTTTCTAATGAGTGTTCTTCTATGTTTATGTTTTATAAAGTTTATTTATTTGAAGTATTTTGTATTAACATTATCATGTTTATGTTCTTGTTGATAATAAATGCTTACATGTTTATTTTATTTATGTTATAAAAATCTGGAAATTGTTGCTATGTTTATACACCGGAACCAACATGGCATTCGTTTGTGAGCCAGAGGTCTTTTTTACCATCCTAACATTGTATGTGTTATCAAATTCGTTTCCCAAACCCCCCATACAAAACTATTTCCAACTAAACAATGCCACAAAATTAATATAGACAACACTTATTAAACCACCTAACAACTTATGATATTGCACACATATTTTTTTCACTTTCAATATCAAAAGATAACAGACACTTCATCTGGCAACATGATCAAGGCACCAACTAAAGCTGATTAAGAACACATGCGAGCTGATCAAGAGCACATGCAGTGAAGGTTTAAAAGTTTTCTGACAGCTAAGAGAATAATTTTAGTTGTGGAATGATGTGCTGTAATCTTTCTCTTTTGTTGTTCTTATTGTCTATAAATGTATTAGTTCAATGTAAAGTTTAATATACAAGAAATATTTCTTCATTACACAAGAGCATATTCATAACTCTTTCGGTTTTGGTTGAATGTTCATCCATAACAACTGAAATCAGTATGTTAACTCCTATATTATTTGAAATGGTATCAGATCAATGTTCTGCATTGTCTCATGTATTACTCTCATAGCTTTCGCATATCACATTATCAGCTCCTATATTTTCTTTCTTCCTTTCATAATATTCAATGACAAATCCCACTGATTCAAACTCCACAACACCAGCATCCACAGATGCTCAAACACTTCACAGAGCACTACCAACCAAAGAACATATGAGGATCCCTCAAATCCATTCTTTCTGCACCATGGAGAGAATCCAGGGCAATCACTAGTGAGTCAGAAACTCACATCACAAAATTATCATAAATGGAGCAGAGCCATGTATGTGGCTCTACTAGCCAAAAATAAAGTTGGATTCATAGATGGAACTCATCTAGAGCCTAGCATTTCAGAACCAAACTATGGAAAATGGACGAGATGCAACTACATGGTGTTGGGATGGGTTTCAGCTACTGGAATATCTGATGAACTAGGAGACTACACATTATTCTCTGACAATGCATATAAGGTATGGCATGAAATAAAGCGTAGATTCTCTAAATCCAGTAACAATCACATTTTCATGTTAGAACAGAAACTTATTGGCACAAAACAAGAGGAAAATGCACTTGTCATTTACTTCTCTAAACTGAAATCATTATGGGATGAAGTCAATCAATATGAGGAACCAAGTAACTGCTCTAATATGAACTGTAATGTGATGTCTATGCTGAATAAAAAGAATGAACGCAGAAGAGTCATGCAATTCTTGATGGGACTAGATGAATCTTATTCACTAGTAAGAAACCAGATTCTATTAAAGGATCCTTTGCCAACTCTAGATGATGCTTTCAGTCTAGTACTTCAAGAGGAAGCAAATAGAGAAATGTCTATTGCTTAACTCTCTTGCAGACACTGCAGCTATGAATGTAAAAATTCAAGTTGCACCACAAATAGCTGCCATAAATGCAGGTTATCAGATCAATGGAGGTTATCAAAAACAACAAAAACCTTGGAACAAATCTGGAGGAACAAAGAACATGCCTCCATGTGCTAAGTGTGGGAAAACAAACCACACCATTGACAGCTGCTATGAAATTTTTGGATACCCTCCTGGCCACAAATATGCTAAGTTCAAAGATGGATTCAATGGAAACAGTGGATACAATGGTAACAACAATCTCAGTGGAAATAAGCAGACCTTAGAAAGTGTAAATTAGTTGAGCCAAATGGGATCTAATGCAGGACAAAATTGAAAGTGCAGGTATTCTGGAAATGTTAGATTAACATTGAGAAGTCAATGTTAGAGTAACATTGCTGAAGCAGAATCCGATTTACAATCTTGTTTATATGTATTATTATTGTTTTGCCTTATTCATTTAACTAATTGAGTTCCACAATTGTGATTGTCTTTGATTATTATTCAGCAAACAAACTTGTCATAGGTTGGACGCTCAAAGTTTCCAAGAAGAAAAGTTTCCTTAATTAAGCAAACCGCTCTACAAGGAAAGAAGAGTTCGAGTGCAACTAGGAAAAGCTTTCCAAGTTGAGTCCTGATTTGAAGAAGGAGTCTATCCGTAGTTAGATCACTAACAAATGAACTATTATTCAAGAAGGACTGCGAGAACAAGGAAGAGGAGTTCGAGAAGGAAACAAAGGAGAATTACCAACCGTGTACAACACACCTTGAAGTCCAAGTCAAGAACCTATATATAGGTGTGAAGTACATCAAGACAAACACAAGACAAGAGCCAATCAATCCGAGAGATTAATTTACAGTTGTTGAAGTGTTGTCTTGCTTTAGCAAAGTTTGTGAGTTGTGAGAATAGATCTAAGAGTGAGGAGCTTTTAGAGATAGTCGAAGCAATTCTTGCGTGCTTTGCTTAGTTCGATTAATTTGAGAGTGAGGAACTTGAAAATTGAGAGAACGACTTTTGTTAAAACCTTAACGGGTTATTTTGCCTACGGCTCAGAAGTTAATATAATCTTATATTCACTTCTTAAACTTGGTGTTTGTTTATTCCGCTGCACTATCACTCTGGTCTGTTGTTAAAGTAACATCGCTGAGTTAACAACGTACCAATCTACTGTTAACACTCCAATGTTAAGTTAACAACAACAACGTATCAACCCAATCCACAATTTCAATTGGTATCAGAGCCAAGCACCAACTTCACCGATGTTTGGCGTTGATACGAAAAGATGGACAACTCCAACCCCAATACCAGCAGGTTGCCAGTATTGGAAGGTCCCAACAACTATGCCTTATGCCTACTGGAAGATCAGACTCAGAGTCCACATTAAATCCATCGACCTGAGAGCTTGGGACGCAGTACTAGAAGGCTACACCATCCCTTACTTGCCTAGATATGGAGATGTTGATCTGGTACCTAAGCCAAGAGGACAATGGACAACCAATGAGATTGCTCTCTACAACTTCAATGAAAAGGCTCTCAATGCTATTTTTAGCTGGGTAGGTAACCATATGTTCAAACTTATTCAAACTTGTACAACTGCTAAAACTGCTTGGGAAGTTCTTGAACTGCATTGTGAGGGTGATGTGGCTGTGAGGGACTCTAAATATAGAAAACTTTTGAGGGACTTTGAGAAGATAGAGATGGGTGAGGATGAAAGCATTGATAGTTATTTTGAGAAACTTCTTGATATTTCTAATCAGTGTCAAAACTTAGGTTTTACCATTCCAAATCAAACCATGGTCTATAAAGCTTTTAGAACATTATCTTCTAAGTTCACTGTCAAAAGAATTGCTATGAATGAGTCTGAGATCTTGCCAACATGGACTTCCAAACATTAATGAACACTTTAAAAGAATTTGAACTAGAATTCCTAGGAAAGTCCAGTAAACAACTTGCTTTAACCTTACTATGAACTAGCTCAGATACTACAGGAAGTGATGAAGATGAATATGAGTTGATCTCTTCTAACTGTGGAAACATTACCAGGAAGTTTAGTAAATTAGGCTACAAAGATAAAAATAAAGAAAAATAATCTGGTAATGCTGCCCTTGGTTATAAGAAATTACCCCCAAAATTTGTAAAGTACATGGCATCCAAGAGCACGCCTCAAGATGCTGAGAAATTGAAGGGTGTCCAGTGTTATGAATGTAAGGGGTATGGTCACTTTAAACATGAATGTGCTAACACCCTCAGAACAAGAGGGAATTCTCATTGGGTGTGTGTAAATGACTTCAACGATGCTGACTTCGAATCTGGTACAAGTGCTGATGAACAATCAGAGGAAATCAACACTGATGTGCTTTGCACTCGGATCACCTGGTCCGAAGAAGACTCCAGAAATTGCCAAAGTTCTCAGAGTTACTCTAACATTGGAGAACTAACAGCAAAGCCAGAAATCTTTTTTGGAGACTGGAACAACAATGATACACAGGTTATCTATGATATGCTCTCTGATTGTGATGATACTAACTTTGATTGTTTTCATGGTTCAGTTGATCTAGAAGAAGAGTACTTCAATGAAGAAGAACTGTCCCAGGAGGAAATCCTAGACGAGCTACATACAATGTTTCTCAGACTTGAGAGAGAGAATGTCAACCTCATAAAGAGTAACAAAGCACTGAAGCATGACATTGAATGTTTGAAGAACATGTTGAAACTCTATGAAAGAGATCTTGACAAAGCTGAAGCTGAGCTGAAAGAGGTAAAGGAAAAGCTCAAAAAGGATTCACAGATCATAGCCAAATGGAATGGATGTACTTCTAAACTTGATGAGGTACTAAACATGAGTAATACAGGTACACATGGTCTGGGATTTGTTGAGCAACCTTCCTCTTCTAATGGTAATTCTGCCTATTTAACTACAAGTTTTGTTAAAGAATCTGGTAATATAAGTTCTGGTACCATCAACACTGTAAAAAGCAAACCCACTTTTATCTGTCAGTACTGTTTTCAACCAGGCCACATTAAACCATTCTGTAGAAAACTCATAAAAGAATATGGTAAGAAAACAACCTCTGTGCCCAATGTTAAAACTACAACAGATTCTGATATTACCAACATTAGGTTCAGGACAGAAAAGTAGGACTTGGGTAGAAAAAGATAAAACTCCTAAGATGAAAATTGTATGCAATGTTGTTTTCTCTGCTGTATACTCTAACCTTTCAGGTAAGTGGTACTTCGACAGTGGATGCTCAAGGCACATGACAGGCAGCAAGGAGAATCTTAAGCAAATGATACCTTTAAGTGCTAGAACAGTGACCTATGGAGGTGGCACCAAAGGAAAGATCATTGGAAATGGGACCCTAAATGTTGATGGTTTCCCACCCCTGAAAGATGTGTTGTTGGTAGATAGGTTAAAGGCAAATCTAATCAGTATCAATCAGCTGTGTGATGATGACTTACTGGTTACATTTGACAGAGTTTCTTGTGATGTTTATGATAGTGATAATGTTCTTGTTATGACAGGTACTAGATCCAAAGATAACTGCTACCTAGCCCAAGAGGAAGCACAGTGTTTCCATGCCAAAATAGATGAGGCTTCTATATGGCATAGGAAACTTGGTCATGTTCAGTACAGAAACCTTGAGAAACTGCAAAAAAGTTGATGCTGTAAGAGGCTTACCTAAGCTGTCTTGTCCAGGTAAGCTTGTGTGTGGTGATTGCCTCAAGGGTAAGCAAACCAAAGCTATTCATACACCCCTACAGGTACAGAATGCTAATCCTAGATCTAGTAGGTGTTTTGAATTGTTGCACATAGACTTAATGGGTCTAATTGAGGTAAGTAGTCTCAGTGGTAAGAAATATGCATTTGTGATTGTGGATGACTTCTCTAGATACACTTGGGTAAAATTTCTTAAAGAAAAGTCAGAAGCTTTTGATCAGTTCAAAATTCTTTGTGCTAGTATTAAAGACTTATATGGCTCCACTGTGACTAAGATTAGGTCTGTCATGGTAAAGAATTTGAAAATGCTAGTTTTGATAACTATTTCAATGCTAAAGGTATCTTCCATGAATATTCGGCTCCTAAGACTCCTCAGCAAAATGGGATTGCTGAGAGAAAGAACATGACTCTTCAAGAGATGGCCAGAGTTATGCTCAATGCTAAAGATTTATCCAAAAGACTATGGGCTGAAGCTTTAAATACTGCTTGTCACATTAGTAACATGGTGTATCTTAGATCTGGAACTAACATGACTCCTTATGAACTCTTGAAGGGTGTGAAACCAAATATTGCACATTTTCATGAATTTGGATGTGATTGTTATCTGCTTAATGACAAGGATTATCTGAGTAAATTTGATCCTAAAAGTGAAAAATGCATCTTTGTAGGATACTCTGCCAATAGTACTTCCTTTAGAGTCTACAATCCTAGATTGAAGATAATTCAGGAATCAGTGAATGTTGTGTTTGATGAGTTCACTCTTGATACAGGTATTCATGACATCTCAGTTCCCAATGTTGAACCAACAGTGGAAACCAAGAATGTTACTCCTGACAATGTTACACCAACATTGGAACTGGAAGCTGGAAACATTGAACATGACTCAGGGAACGATGTAAGACTAACACCAGCGAGATCAGATGTTAGACTAACAACAGAGGACTCTGACTCAGAACATGAAGTTGCCTCTGAACCTAGAAGAGATCCCCAGCTAGGATTCAGAAAGATCATCCAGCATCCCAGGTAATAGACTAATAGGTGAACTCACTGAACGGGTAAGGACACGCAACAGAGAAAGACTTGATTATAGAGATATGGTAAAATTGTGTGTCTGTATGAACCTCACTTGTACTGTTGATAATGCCTCTTGTTTTGTATACTCCATAGAACCTAAGAATGTGAATGAAGCCCTCCTTGATAACTTTTGGATTAATGCCATGCAGGATGAACTATTACAGTTTACTAAGAACACTGTCTGGAAACTGGTGCCTAGACCACCTAATGTTAATGTACTATGGACAAAGTGGATATTTAAAAACAAGAATAATAAGGAAGGTATCATAGTTAGAAACAAAGCTAGACTAGTTGCTCAAGGGTACACACAGGTTGAAGGTGTAGATTTTGATGAGACCTTTGCTCCATTTGCTAGGATTGAATCTATTAGGTTACTTCTAGCTATAGCATGCGGTCTTAAGATTAAACTATACTAAATGGATGTAAAGGGTGCGTTCCTGAATGGGCTAATTGATAAGGAAGTATATGTTGAGCAGCCTAAGGGATTCACAGACCCTAAGTACCCCAACCATATGTACAAGCTTGAAAAAGTCATGTATGGACTTAAACAAGCACCTAGAGCCTGGTATGAAAGACTTACATAATTTCTCTTAAGTCTTGGCTTTGTTAGAGGTGAAAGAGATAGGACATTGTTTGTTTTGAAGAAAGATTCTCATGTCTGTATAGCTCAAATATATGTGGATGACATTGTTTTTGGCTCAACTAACAACTCTATTTTAGAAAAATTTGTTGAATCAATGACATGGCAGTTTGAGATGAGTATGATAGGAGAATTAAATTTCTTCCTTGGTCTCCAAGTAAAACAAACAGGTAATGGGACATTCCTAAGTCAAGAAAAGTATGCAAAAAATTTGGTGAAAAGGGTTGAATTGGCAGATTCAAAGCCTTGCAAGACTCCCATGTCTTCATCAGTGAAGATATCCAGGGATGTTACTGGTGCAGATGTTGATCCAACATTGTACCATTCAATGATAGGAAGCTTACTCTACTTGTCTGCTTCAAGAACTGATATAATATTCTCTGTTTGTGTGTGTGCTAGGTACCAGGCATGTCCAAAGCAGTCACATCTGATTGCTGTGAAGAGAATCCTTAGATATATATCTGGCACTTTGGCCCTTGGAATTTGGTATTCTTATGACACTAACACAAATCTTGTAGGTTTCAGTGACTCAAACTGGGCAGGTGACACTGATGATAGAAAGTCTAAAAGTGGAGGATGTTTTTATCTGGGGAACAACTTGGTCTCATGGTACAGTAGAAAGCAAAATTGTGTGTCACTCTCCACTGCTGAATCTGAATACATAGCACCAGACAGCTGTGTCACTCAGTTAGTATGGCTTAAACACATGCTACTGGATTATGGGTTAGACAGTGATACCTTACTTATGTTCTGTGATAATCTTAGTGCTATAAACATCTCTAAGAATCATGTGCAACACTCTAGAACTAAACATATTGACATAAGGCATCACTTTCTAAGAGACATGGTAGAAGATAAGCTCATTGACATTGAACACATTGAAACTAACAATAAGCTTGCTGATATGTTCACTAAACCCTTAGATACTGAGAGGTTCTTCAGTTTGAGGAATTCTCTTGGCATGTGCATTGTCTAGGGATGTTAGTACACCAATGTTGACATAACACCACTGTCTAGAACTGGTTATTGGTTGTGGTGTATCTGTAATTCTTTTATGTTTCCTTTTTGCATTTTTTTTCTTGCATATTACTTCTTTGTTAGAGATCTTGTTGGGTTGTGTGGTTAATCTGTATAAATAGCTGAGTTGACTGATGGACATCTACATAGCAAGAGTATTGTAAAGTAAGAACTCTGTTGTTAGTCTGTGAATGTTAACCTAACATCTGGGAGAAGTTGGGGTACACATAGTTCACTACTTTGGTGTTATTCAGTTGTGACTTATCCATGTTAGGTTAGACAGAGCATGAAGAGAAGCTGGGGTACATGATGTTGAAAGCTTCATTGTCATTCAGTTGTGCTTATTTTTGTGTTTGTGTCTATGGCAAATGTTATGCATAATAGCGATCCTTAGTTCCTTTCTACTGGGGTGTTTTGAAGTTTCGACTGGTTGCATTCAGTACAATTGTTCACTTGGTATTTCTCTTGTAAACAGGTTGGTCAACAAGTATGCATGAGGAGTTGGGGTGGAGAAGTATATGATAAATGTATTGTCTTCATTCAGTTCCTTTGTACTTGCCTAATCTGTAGCTGATGGTTAAGTGGTTGGGGTGTGTGGAGTCTTGTGCTGCCCACATTCAGTGATGAAACTATCCTTTAACATTCATTAGTTTTTCTGTTTAAAAGAGTTCATTATTTTAGTAAAAGATAGATTGATATGTCCTGATCCTAGTCAGTAAAGCTGTGTATACTTGGTTACCATCACCCAATGTTGATTTAACATGGTTGCATTCATTCTAGTTCTGCATTTTTTTCCTTTGTCGGTTTGGGCTTAGGGGGAGTAGTAACCCTAGGTAATCCTAGGAATCATGTGTTGAGTCATACTTCGTGGTTGACTCACTGCAGGTATAACACTATGTTTTGTGATCTTCTATAATGTGAGAACATATATTCCCTGGATATGTACATCCACTCTGTGTTTTTCTGTCTGGTGTGTTACTTACTCATACTGGTGATCTTAATCTATGTCTTTGTACCTATGTACTTGGGTGAGGTTCCAGATCAATATACATGAATATCTCACGCTCTCACATGATGTTTCCTTGGATGAAGCTCTGCACCTACAACTTCCCTCCCTGATGTTAACTTGCCAATGTTAGTTTAACATTGTAACATTGTAACTTATAAGTTTTCAGGTGTGGAGACTGCTCTGGTTACGTGTTAATCTAACACTGACATGTGGTAAGGTGAACATGGGTATGATCGTGTGACAGTGGTCCGATTATTTTGGTAACATGTTACAACACCACTATCACTATTCTTCAGCTGGTTGATTATATAATTTGCCCTAATCACTTTCTACTGTTACCGCGCTCAAAATTTTTGCGAAATCAACACTCTCTGCAAATCAAGTTTCTATTTTTTCTTCTCTAAATCACTCTAACAATGGCACGCAAGTCTTCCATTGATGCTCTTGTAGACGCTTCTGAGAAGATTGAACGACCCGTACGCCGCAGTACCAGACGAGCAACCACTAAAGCCGTCGCCGCCGCTGCACCAAAGAGAAAATCCACCTATCAACGGCACAAGGGTAAGAAATCCGTTAAGGGTGATGTTGGTTCAACATCAAAAACTGCTGAGCAAACCTCCACTCCCACCAACGACGAAAATGAGGTAATGATGGCTAACCCTACTCAAGATATTACTGCTGAAATTGGTATTGAGGGGGAGAAAGAGGCCCCTATTGTTGCTGTGGGTGAGTCTGAGGTTTTGCATGAGGTCCTTGAGGGTGATGGTGGGGATGAGACTGTGGGTGGTACTGATGAAGGTGAAAACCTTGAGGCTAATGCTGTTGAGCATGCTGCTGCTGTTGAGATGGATACTCTTCCTGAGGAAGATGATCAGGTTGAGGAGACTGTGGTTGAGGAGGTTACTACTGAAGGTAACCAAGATGATGATGATGAGGGTGACAATCAACCTGAAGAGGTTGAGAGAGAAGAAGAAGAGAGCCTGACTCTCTCTGCCTTGTCTACTGCTGCTAAGAAAAGAAAGGGGAAGCAGGTGGTTGTTAAAACTTCTGAGTCTGAGTCAGAAGAGGAGAAAGAAGAAGATGATAAGGAGGAAGAAGAAGATGAGGAAGTTAAGGAAGAAGACCAACTGGTAGGTGATGACCCTGTTGATGTTACTCCAACATCAGGCAGTGATGAGTACTTTGATGTGCTTGATGATGAGTACCCAAAAAAGCCTTATCCTGGCTTTTATGTGTCTGCTGAGGCAGAAGAACAGTAGGAGGCTTATCAAGCCATGGTTATTCACATGGAGAGGAACATTGATGAAGAGATGTTCAAAGAAAATAGGCTGTTTGAGTTGCTTGAAGCTAGAGGTGTGTTGGGCTCTGTGATGAACCAGTCATCATATGTCCCTGATGTGATCAGAGAGTTCTACATGAACCTCTCTCAGTGGGTGTGCCACCAGGGCTCTCCCAAGTCTGGAAAAGCTTGGGTAAGGATGAATGTCTATGACATTAGCCCCTCTGTGATCAATGAAGCTTGGGAACTTCCTGATCCTGAGGAGACTGAGGATCCTAGCATGGATGAGGTGATTACTGACCTCACTGGTGGACTCACAAGGAAATGGAATGACAGTTTTCCAACTACAAAGCTGACATCCTTAAGTGCTGTACTTCACAAGCTCTCTACCTACAACTAGCTGCCTTCTTCCAACACCACTGTTATGACAAATGAATCTGCAAAGTTGGTGTATAAACTGAAGAATGGGCTAATTGTGAACATATGAGAGAAGGTTCTGAGGCACATGAGGGAGGTCACAACAAAGGTAAAGGGAATCATTCCATATCCCTCTCTGATATCCAGCATTCTGGTGAAGCAAGGCTTCAAGACAAAGAAGACAGAAGGCTGGATCAAGAACAAGGCCAAGATGATCATCACCAGGAGCTACTTCACTCAAGTCAGGATCCAAGACTTGCCCTGGAATCCCAATGCAGAAGTTGGTCCAAGCAGAAAAAAGAAGAAGAAGACTATCAAATTTGGCTGCCTCTTCTGTTCCAATTGCAAGTGGTGATAGCTGTTCTGTCATTGCTGATGCTTTTGTGGAGGAGACCCTGGTGTGGCTTGACAGAGAGTATAAAGATACCCAAAGAGAGATAGCAGACAAGCAAGTGAGGTTGCAGGAGATTGACAGCCTCAGGAAGCATTTGAAGGATCTGCCTTCCTCACAAAAAGGGGGAGAGTAGATCAAATTTCAAAAATTTCTGAGTTTTTTTAATTTTATGTCTTCGATGGCAGTATGAACAATTCTATTTTTCTTTGCATTTTTATGTTTCATCAAGGAGTGTGTTCCTTGCTACTAAGTATGTCCTGTAATTAAGTACTTTTCTATTGGTACTTAGTGTTTCTGCTTATGCTATTTTAATTGTGGTTACAAAGTACTAACTCTGTTTTGCAGGTGTTAACTGTCCTCTGATGTTAAGTTAACATTGAGATGTTCAATGTTAAACCAACATTGACAAAAGATATATGTTATGACAACATTGAAAGTATCACTGTTAGAATAACATTGAGTTGGTCCCTTCTGATTTTCAGGGGGAGTGTACTTAGTTTTCCATTGTAGAAGATAGTGAAGTTTGTTTGAATAATTTGATCTGATTAGAACAGGTTCTTAGGTTTTGTGATTAAGGCAAAAAGGAGGAGATTGAAAGTGTAGGTATTGTCAATGTTAAAGTAACATTGCTGAAGCAGAATCCGATTTACAATCTTGTTTATATGTATTATTATTGTTTTGCCTTATTCATTTAACTAATTGAGTTTCACAGTTGTGATTGTCTTTGATTATTATTCAGGAAACAAACTTTTCATAGGTTGGACGTTCAAAGTTTCCAAGAAGAAAAGTTTCCTTAATTAAGCAAATCGCTCTACAAGGAAAGAAGAGTTCGAGTGCAACTGGGAAAAGCTTTCCAAGTTGAGTCCTGATTTGAAGAAGGAGTCTATCCGTAGTTAGATCACTAACAAATGAACTATTATTCAAGAAGGACTGTGAGAACAAGGAAGAGGAGTTCGAGAAGGAAACAAAGGAGAATTACCAACCGTGCACAACACACCTTGAAGTCTAAGTCAAGAACCTATATATAGGTGTGAAGTACATCAAGACAACTACAAGACAAGAGCCAATCAATCCGAGAGA
Source organism: Linaria vulgaris (assembly GCA_948329865.1). Classification (NCBI taxonomy): domain Eukaryota; kingdom Viridiplantae; phylum Streptophyta; class Magnoliopsida; order Lamiales; family Plantaginaceae; genus Linaria; species Linaria vulgaris. The sequence goes on from OX415252.1 coordinate 110,604,444, forward strand.
TTAATTTACAGTTGTTGAAGTGTTGTCTTGCTTTAGCAAAGTTTGTGAGCTGTGAGAATGGATCTAAGAGTGGGGAGCTTTTAGAGATAGTCGAAGCAACTCTTGTGTGCTTTGCTTAGTTCGATTAATTTGAGAGCGAGGAGCTTGAAAATTGAGAGAACGACTTTTGTTAAAACCTTAACGGGTTATTTTGCCTACGGCTCGGAAGTTAATATAAACTTATATTCACTTATTAAACTTGGTGTTTGTTTATTCCGCTGCACTATTACTCTGGTCTGTTGTTAAAGTAACATTGCTGAGTTAACAACGTACCAATCTGCTGTTAACACTCCAGTGTTAAGTTAACAACATCAACGTATCAACCCGATCCACAATTTCAAAAATATCCATATCTCACAGCAACAATTTCAGCATTTATGCAACCTCTTTCAAGGCAATGTTAACTTGAATAATCAGGTTAAAAGTAATCCCATGGTAACAAACAACTCATGTAATTACTTGACCCTTAGTTGCTGCTATTCTAGTCATACTCAGATGACTAAGCACAATCCAATTGAGAATACATAGATCCTAGATTCTGGTGCCACAGACCACATAGTTTGTGATCAAACACTATTTTCTTCTTGTGAACCTGTTACCAATTCTTTTGTAAAGCTTCCTAATGGACTAACTGCACAAGTTACCATTGATTGGCACTGTCAAAGTTAACAAGAACATAACCTTAAGTCAAGTCCTATATGTTCCCTCATTCTCTTTCAATCTTGTCTCAGTGAGCAAACTTATTTGTCAAATGAGATGCTTACTTATCTTTTGATCTGATTTGTGTATCTTTCAGGATATCAACAGTTGGAGAATGATTGGGATGGCTAGAGAGATCAAGGGCTTATACTGCATAGTGGAGGACAGAGAATCCTCTAAACCAATCAGTGTTCTTTTCCATATTAATTCCGTTCAATCATCTTCCATTTTATGGCACAATAGATTAGGACATCCTTTCGTATCAAGACCGTCTCTTCTTCATTCAACAAGTGATGATTTTCCTCACAAATTTGACAACATTGTCTGTGATATCTGTCATTTCTCTAAACAATCTAGAGTACATTAGAAGTGATAACATCTTTGATCTTATACATGTTGACATATGGGGACCTTATAGTACTGCTTCTATTAATGGCTCTCATTATTTCTTGACCATAGTTGATGATCACAGTCGTTTTACTTGGTTATATCTAATGAAAAACAAAGGACAAGCAAGATAATTGATTGCAGATTTCTTTCAATATGTGTTCATACAATTCAATAAGCATATTAAAGCTCTCAGACCTGACCAAGGACAAGAGTTTAACATGCCTGAATTTTTCAAAGATAAAGGTGTTATACATCAACAAACTTGTACATATACACCTCAACAAAATTCAGTAGCAGAAAGGAAACATAGACATCTTCTTAATGTTGCAAGATCTCTCAGAATACAAGTCAATCTTCCTTCACACTTTTGGGGTGACTGTGTTTTAACAACATCATATCTTATTAATAGGACCCCCACACCTTTGCTTGATAATCACACTCCATACTATCTTTTGCACTCGAAGCACCCACAATATTCTCACCTTAGAACCTATGGATGCCTTTGCTTTGCAACCTCTCTGCCAAAGCCACAAAATAAACTCCTTCCCAGAGCCTCCAAGTGTATCTTTATAGGCTATCCTGCTGATATTAAAGGATACAAACTATTTGATCTTCATAATAAAGATGTGTTTGTCTCCAGAGATGTTATATTTCATGAACAAATCTTTCCATTTCAATCCTCTTCCACCTCAGTGCCTAATCATGCTACATCAATATCTCCAACATTAGATTCTATGGAACTATCATATTTTCCTTCTTCATACAATGAATCTGATAATTTGTCGATACAACTCATATCCACGAATCAGATCCTACTTCGCCACTTCCCTCACCAAATCACTCACACAGTTCTTCTACTTCTCATTCTTCTACTGAACATCAGTCTTCTTCTAATACTGATAGATCATCTGATCACATTGCTCATGTTGATGATATTGAATTAAGAAGGTTCACTAGGCTTAGAAAGGTTCCCTGTCATCTTCAAGACTATCAGTGTAAACTCATTCAATCTAAGTCTTGTCTCATGAATTCTACAATTGATGATGTCCATCAAGGTACACAACATCCCCTTAAGCTTTGCTTTCATCATTTATCTGATTCTCACAAGAATTTCATATTATTTGTTGCTTCCACAACTGAACCAACCTGTTATGATCAAGCCAAACTTGATCCTCTATGGATGGCTGCTATGAATACTGAATTGCAGGCTTTGCATGAAAACAATACATGGACACGTACTCCTTTACCTCCTGGTAAAAATGTTATTGGATGCAAATGGGTATACAAAATCAAGTATACTGTTACAGGTCAAGTAGAGAGATATACGGCTAGATTGGTAGCAAAGGGATATAATCAACAAGAAGGATGGGATTCCTTTGAAACATTCTCTCCAGTAGCAAAAATCTCAACAGTTAGATGTCTACTTGCTTTAGCAGCTGCTCAGAACTGGCTTCTCTATCAATTGGATGTAAATAATGCTTTCCTATATGGAGACTTGGAAGGGGAAGTTTATATGTCACCACCTCCTGGTTTTGCTACTGAGGGGGAGAACACTTACTGTCTTCTTCACAAATCCTTATATGGACTTAAGCATGCTTCAAGGAAATGGAATAACGAGTTAACATCCATCATAATTGATCAAGGATTCAAGCAATCATCTACAGATCACTCATTGTTCATCAAAATTCTCAATGGTCACATCACTGTTCTTCTGGTATATGTAGATGATATCATTATTGGGGGAAATTGCAAACAAGACATTGATTCTCTGAAGAATTATCTAAAGCACCATTTCAAACTGAAAGATTTAGGTAATCTGAAATATTTCCTAGGCATTGAAGTTGCCAGAAATAAGAAAGGAATATCACTGAATCAGAGAAAATATGCTCTTGAAATCATTGATGATTGTGGCCTATTGGGAGCTAAACCAGCTGGTACTCCTGTTGAACAAAATTTGAAACTATCTCATTCAGAGGGAGTTGATCTGAAGGATCCAACCAAGTACAGATGGCTGATAGGAAGATTGATATATTTATCAGTCAACAGACTTGATATCTCCTATGCAGTGCAAACACTAAGTCAGTACATGAGTGATCCGAAGCATCATCATATGGAAAGTGCTTTAAGAGTGGTTAGATATCTGAAAGGGAGTCCAGGACAAGGACTATTTCCCTAGTGATAATACAATTCATCTTAAAGCATACTGTGATGCAGATTGGGGTGCCTATATAAGGTCTATTTCATGCTGGAATCATGTCCAGTGCACATGGTTGTATTTTACATTTTTTTTCTACTTCCTTTTTGTTCACCTAATCACATTATGACATGTGTCAGGTCATATATTCTCTATCTTCACCCAACCTTGGTTATTATCTACCAAAATTCCAAGCACGGAACTCAATTTTAGGCTCTAAATTAAAATTTCAAATTTGGAAGTTTATTTGGATAGAGTTATAACTTATTATGAACTAGCCCAGATTAAATGCATCTTATGTTAAATCTTCTTTCTTTTGAAAAACCTGGTGCCGCAACCTGCATGAAGATGGTAGCGGGGGTTCCACCGTCGAAAACAAGAGCCACGGGTCGACGATGACTTCTGAAAATAAATAAATAAACGAATGGGAAGGCAACATGCTCAAGATGTGTTATGTTTAATTCGTTTCTTATATATTAATTGTAATTGATCAATTAAAAATATCTAAATGGTTTTTATCACTGAAGTTTTTTTTTCTTTTTTTTTTTTCTGCTTGGTAATATTAGCGAATCGTCAAATAGCCAGTACATCATAGATTTGTTACTAATAAAATCATCAATAATTACACATAATTATTTTATGTCAACAATAAAGTAATGGAAAGTGGAGGGAAATTATGTCAAATTTCAAGCTTTCCGCTCAAGAACCAGTGTCGGCGGCGACATGGAAGAAACAAATCTTGAACCCATTGAAACTCGGAAATGGGGAAATATGCGGAGGGAATATGGAATAGAAATCCTAGCTGCGCCACTCCTTTCACGCCGTTGTGGAGACGTGGAGGTGGAGGAGAAAATGAAACAGAGCAACGCCAGTTGTGAATGTGAAGAGAAGAGAAGAAAGAGAGAGGAAAAAATAAATTAATTATTGGAGACATACGAAAATCCAGTTGAAAATTGAGATATGAAAGTGTAACCATGGTTAAAGTCTGCCTCATAACTTTGTCGTGGTGTTCTGTAAGAGAAAGGAGGTAAAAAAGTTAAAAATTGAAGCAATAAATGGAAAGCAAACAGATACATGTGTCACGATATTATGGAACCATGTCTAGTGGACATGGTTTCAGCATCAAATAAACCCCTATATAGATACCAGAAGGTCTGTGACAGGCTATTGTGTTTTCATAGGAGATGCTTTGATATCTTGGAGATCTAAGAAGCAGGTAACAGTGTCAAGATCTTCTGCTGAGGCGGAATATAGAGCACTAGCTACAGTTGTTTGTGAAGTAGCCTGGATAAGACAATTGCTGCAAGACCTTGGATGTAGCCATGACAAGCCATGTCTGATATATTGTGATAATCAGGCAGCAGTTCACATAGCAAACAATCCAGTGTTTCATGAGAGAACGAAACACATTGAAATAGATTGCCATGTGACCAGAGAAAAGCTGATACAAGGAATAATTAAATTATTTCATATATCCACACATGCACAGCTAGCTGATATGTTCACAAAGGCACTAGACAAAACAAATTTCAATTCTATGGTGAAAAGGCTAGGAGTTCATGATGTACACTGTCATGTTGAGGGGTAGTATCAAAAGCTAACTGGCACTTCATCTGGCAACATGATCAAGGCACTAACTAAAGCTGATCCAGAACACATGCGAGTAGATCAAGAGCACATGCAGTGATGGTTTAAAAGTTTTCTGACAGCTGAGAGAATAACTTTAGTTGTGGAATGATGTGCTGTAATCTTTCTCTTTTGTTGTTCTTATTGTTTATAAATGTATTAGTTCAATGTAAAGTTTAATATACAAGAAATATTTCTTCATTACACAAGAGCAGATTCATAACTCTTTCGATTTTGATTGAATGTTCATCCATACCAACTGAAATCAGTGTGTTAACTCCTATATTATTTGAAATTCATAAAAAATCCAATATATTACACCGTTCTCCTCATAAACGAATGCCACCTTTCCGGCCTACAAACAAATTGTTTAACAAATTCAAATACAAACACAACTAAATCTTTTGGATAAGCAAACTGGGTTCAGTTTATTGTGACATCAAAGAAGAATGGATTTTCAAAAACCCTTCCACAAACATAAGCTGAGAGAACCAATATACTTTTTGATTTACTTCTCGATAATGGTCACTTCAGAATTTATGAAGATCCACAAAAATTCATCAATATTACGAGCATATCTTTGTTGTCATAAAATCAGTTCATCTTTTAAAAAAAAATGAGGTCGGAGTCTTAATCCGACACAAGATGGGAGGGAAGAGGTTTTTCCACTCAACACGAGGAGAGTGGTGTTTCGTTTCAAGTTCGAGATCTCTATCTAGCCATTATCTTAGTCGGCGGCGCTCGAATTACCCAAGGGTCACCCTCATACTTCTTGGCAATGAGATAAATAAAGCTATCGGTCTTGACGACTGAGGCAATCCTTACAACTCCAGCACCTACAAAGTTTTCAATATTTCATTCACCTATTCTCAATTACATTCAAGCTTAGTCTAAATTTCAATACCAATAAATGAAATATCCATGCAATGTCGCACTACTTCTTGTTTGGAAAACTTTTTGTCCGAAACGATTTTTTCCTTTTGATTTTTGCATCGGTGGCAAATTTTGGAGTACTAATGCAAAACTACTCCCTGAAATAGTTGGATGATTCGATTACTTTGAAAAAAAAAACTACAAGAACACAAACTCCAATTATAAATGCTAAGTTTACACATGGCAAATGGAGGAAGAAAATGAATAAAACAGACTTTCAGAAACAAGCTTAAAGAAGTTGTTTAATGAAGACAAATAGTAGCCCATTGAAAAACCAAAAGAGTTCATAATCATTAAACTAAGTTTAGAATCATAACTGGAAGCATTCACCTCAGATTACGAAGTCCAAAAACTTCTACCACTACAAGGTTACAGGGTCTTTTGCAACCGCATTTGCGGTTGCAAAAGGCCCAAATCCAGTTGTAGATAGTCATTTGCAACCGCGATGCGGTTGCAGATGACGAGGTCTCGTAAAGCCTCGGTTACTTGTCATCCGCGACCGCATCGCGGTTGCAGATGCCCATCTGCGACCAGAAAATCTGCAATCGCGATGCGGTTGCAGAAAGCCCAGTAAGCATCTGCAACCGCAACGCGGTTGCAGAAAATATTCAACCCATTTGCAACCGCAACGCGGTTGCAAATGACCTGCAAACGAAAATAAAAAAAAACCAATAATATTTCGATAATTTACCGAAATATTATTGGTTTTTGTTAAAATTACAAATAGATAATGGCAGCAAATCAATATAGTGAATATACAAGAAAAAGTGTAATTAAATAACGAAAAACAATGAATAAAATGAAATGAAAAATGAAAAAAAGTTGAACAAAAAAACATAAAGAAGAAGAGAAATAAAAAAGCAAAAAATGAAGTGTTAGGAGTTATTTGTTTTGGATTTGAAAAAGAAAAGAAGAGAAGTGTTGGTGTTTTTTTATTTTTTGGATTTGGAAAAGAAAAGAAGAAAAGACCATACTTATTGAATTGTCATCTCATCTAAAAGTTTAAGCTGATAGAGAGGATATACATTTAATATTTATATATTATCTCCAACATGCTCCCTCACGTGCATGCTGTAAATCTTTTTGTTACGTCTGTCACGTGACACTTTTTGATAATCGGGTGGCGGTGGGATTCGAACTCAGGACCTCTTCTTTTGTCTGAGCTCTGATACCATATTGAATTGACATCTCATCTAAAAGCTTAAGTTGATAAAAAATGTAGAAATTTAATATTTATATATTATCTCCAACAAATATAGCAATAGAAAATCTGCGTAGAGGCTAAATATAAGTTGGGAACTTACTTACCTCACACATCCATTTTCTCACATGCAGAGATTAAGTATGGGTACCTTTGATTTGAATGTCATATCTACAAGAGCTTAAGCGACTTTATCCAAGTCTAATCTCCTTGAGAACTCGAACAATTGATTCCAATATAGAGGATAAAAATTGCCCAAGCAAAAATAATCATTGTCCTGGAGTTCAAATCAACGCACGGTCGACTAGACCACAAATTAGAAGGTTCAATCATGAATTAATTTAACGGCAAAAGAAAAAATTAACCATTATACGCAAACAGTTATTTTGTTTTCAAATCCTCCATAAATTCGTTCATCCATGAATCGATGAGAATTTCTCTAAAAACAAGTGTAACGGCTACCCTACTCAAATACAGATTTTGTGACAGAGACATATATGGATATATAAGACTTCTTCCAAGTACATTGTCACCATAAAATAAATGGTCAAATTCCCATATAGCAAAAGTATATAACAGTACTGCACGCATACTCAAGATTAATTTTTCAAATATTTCCTTTCTCCCGATCATGCGAATAATTCTATGCATTACCCTCATATAGACTTAGGTGGTGTTTGCAAACTCTTAAAAAAAACTATAATCAACTTTTTATTTGAACAAGTGATTTTGGGGTGTTTGCAAATCTAGCTTCTTTGGTTACAAAACTTTTTTTAAGCTAAAAAAACTCATAATCTTCAAGCTGGTGTGGGGGTGCTTTTGGCTTAACTAAAAATTGTGAACTTCTACTTTTCCACTAGAGTTTGCAAACACCACCTTAATAATTTAACAATAGGATTGTCCATATGCAGTGACGTAGTGAAACCATACATCTCATTCTCTTAATTCATAAATTAAGAAAAACATACCAAATTTCCACAAGTGCATGCACTCTTGGTATATATATTTATGTTCTTTCAAGTACGCACGGTTTCACCTCCATATCTTTCAATAAAATATTACTTGGGATTCATCTCTCGTGAAATCCAAAAATGTTATTAGACATGCTCATGTAATAACATCAACACAAAAGATGATTGAGGTACTCTTGATCAATTCAATATGCATATAATTTACAGCAAGAAGCAAATCGTCTTAAAATTGTTGTTCCTTGTTCTGATATTCACAATATTACAAAAGGACAAATAAAGTTTAATTCCACAAATTAGCATAAAATAGATCGATGTTTCTTATCGAATTAATCAAAAAATAAAATATAGAAACACATAAGAAAATTAATACCTCATGCGCGAATCGGATGAATGTTACCTCAAGTGTTGATAAAGTATCAACCATGATAAAGTAAAATTGGGATAAGGCACGGACTAAGTCACAGCTCTCTTTAAGACGATTCGCACCCCTATTCACAAAGAATATGCAGTAGAGTCACATCATGCACGTTCGCCTCCAGGATACAACAGCCCACCATTCCATGTTGTTAATTTCTATAAGTCGGCACTACTAGAGAAATTTGAAGCGTAGCCTGGCACTTTTCTTTGCCCATAATACTATATTCACATCATATGTTTTACGTATAATATATTTGTACATATAAAGAGAAGAGTTCATGCATATTGAAGACATGTTTTTCTCTTGTTGCCTTTTAAAATAGAAGTGCATCCCCCTTTATATACATGACTAAAACACATGATAATATAACTTCCTCATAATGTCAAGTTCAATGCTTACTGTAAATAGCTATTTTATTATACCATATAAATATGATGTTATTACATACAATAAGTAGGAAAATATATTTTTCACATTAGTGGGGTAGTAATTGTGTAAGTTATGGGTCTCACCCCTTAATTCTCAATAATTCACACACTTATAATATACAAGACTTTTGACCTCCACTAACCAAAGAAATCATGTCTTGTAAATAACATCAAAATAATTACTTTTTATTAAAATATCCAACAGTCTTAAAACTGATGCAAACTCCTCCCAGGTGACAAGCTAGATTATGCGACGAACAACTGAAGATCTTTCAACATAATTAGTGACTTATGGAACAAAATAATACATAAGTAATTGACAGTTTTGCGATTCCAGAGCATTACAAGCATATTCTTGTTTGACGTCGGAGCCTTAGTTAATATTGCAAGTTGTCCGAGCCTTCGGAACACATGACCCACATGGAACAAGACAACAGCATTATGACGTGCACTTTTAATACTGGGACTGGTGCTCTAGAAGCCACTTGATCTCTGCACAAAGGAGCGATTGTCCCAGATGAAAACCAAAAAATTGGTGTATCGAGATATCACAACTCAGCGTGCTAAAGCTTGTAGTTACAACTGCATTACATTTATATTCATTGGTTATCAAAGACGTGACAAAAAATTCACCACAAAGCTTGTAGACATGGTCTTAATAAAAATCAGTTAACACAAGACACGGCCAAATAGGCGAAGACTGTACAACCTAGAGTTTTTTTGCATTCAGATTGTAAGGAGTATGGATAGGTGTTTCAGGCATTTGAAAGATACACCCTGAACTCCTGAAGGAACTGGCTAGTTTCATTTTTCCACTAGCAGACAATAATAAAGAAGCCTCCATGCAAAAACTCCAAAACAACATCAAGTCTTAATACCTAAATTTCTTTCACAAGGCAATGCACTCGTTCAAACTCACCTAAACAATGAATTATAGACCCTGTTTTTGGAATACAGAGTATAATGATTCCACCAATTAATTTTCAAATTATAAGTTGAAAACAATGATTCAGCAGATACATTATTTAGCACCAATTTTGTATGAGATACTTACAGGATAGTATATAGCCAGAAGATTCTATCCAGAGAACATCGATAAATAGTTTTGACCAAGTATTCAAAAGAAATTACTGCCAGGAATAAACCACCATCTCAAGATAGAAAATAGTGGATGAGATTAACCACAGGCAGACAAGCTGAGCAGTAATCGAAATTGGCTTGGCCTGACAAGTGCCAGCACAATAGTTCAATCCAAAAAACCAAAATCCATTCATAGATATCAAAAGACAAAATTAGTACCCTACCTATCTCTGGGGTGCTTCTACCTCCATTGGTGACAAAATAACTTGTACGAAGCATACGACATACCAGAAACATACAGATGCAAATACATAATTATAGCAGTATGCCCAGAAGCTCCAGGTACAAGAAAAGCAGCAGAAGTGTGAATGGACTAAGCTACATCAAACTCTGATATTAAAGATTAGCACAAGAAAAACAGTAATTCTCCTCTTAGTAGATGACAAGAAGCAACATTTCATATATCCATGATTCCAGGCGTCGTATTTCACCCACAATATTTAACCCCGGCGAAATTTTTTGCTAGGGCCTTTTGTTGAAGCCCCGCAAAGAACCACGGAGTGCTCGGATTGTCTAAAATAATCCTGAGTTGTTTCAGCTGCATTGGGGTGACATGCAGGCACCACAATCATGTGATTCCATAAACAATCACATTAAGCACAAATTCTAGGTAAGAGTACATCGTAACTCCACTACTTTAAGGATGTAAACAGCCATTGTGAACTTATAGCTAAGGTCGTCCGACAAAAACATAAGTTCAATGCCATGTTAAACTAAAAAATATAAAACCAACATATATTATTATTATATAGTTATTAAGAGTCAGATCTCTGCACGCCCAGAATGACCAAAATGTTGCAAAACCATGCATAATATCAGCAGAGACTGATTGATAGACAGAAGCACCCACACTGAAGTCGAGGTGTAAATAGTTTGTGTGTCAATAAGGACTGGTACTTGACATATTACTTTGCCTCTTTCAGTTGTAAGCTTGTTGAAAAAAAAGCCAACTGATTGTTCAAAGAGATCCCAATCAGAATATGTGATGCTAAGACGGTGCTCATTCACAAAAGATAGTAAACTCAAAGAAGCCCAGGCCATCATAGATGTGGTGGACCTAAACACTGCAAATTTCACAGAGAAGAACATGTGAAACCATCTGTACCTATATTATATAGTTGGCTTCTAACATAATGATTTAAGCACATTACAAAAATATTAAGAATTAACATAAAACCAACATTTAAACAAAACATATGGGAAAACTCCATCTACCACACAGTCCCGCAGCACAATTTATACCAACAAACCTGCCTTCCACACCAACATCGCAAGTATATAATTGGAAATATAAAGAGAGATCACATCACACTCTCACTACCAAAGATCCACTTAGACAATTCAAAAGTGAGTTAGAAGAAGACTGAAGTTTTTGCAAAGAATGCTTATACTGTAGTTAACACGAAGTATGAAATACTGACGAAAAAAGAGTTCATCTCAAAAAGTATTCAATGAATTTGAGCTTGCGGTAGAAGCTTTGTGCTCATCCCATCCAGTAAAGAAACAATAGATGGGACACACTTATCCTCTGAAGGACCCGAAAGCACCCCTGCCCCTTGTACAAATGAGCTGCAGCATTAGGACGTATCACTATCCGTAGAGCCAGCAGTCGTCATGCATTTCAATTACCTTGAAGGTAGATCCAGAAAACTTCATAGATAATTGATAATAAAGCAAATGTCTCCAGCTCCCCGATAGTCATCCATTCAATCCCCATTTAGCTACAGCAAAAACAAGATATCATCGTGAAACCAATTTCGATGAAGATATCAAATCAACACCACATGGCACACAGTCCATACAGTTAAGCCATAAACTAAACAGGGAGCACCTTAGTTACAACACCATTAAGAAATAGCTGAAGCACCACACGAGCATGCAATCGATATGAATCAGTGCTAATGGCAATCAAAAAACACGATTCTAAAAGACAAGAAACAAACCACAGCAAGATACCTAAGTCAGACAGGACGACTCCACGCTCCCAAAAGTGAATCATTCATTAGGCTTTTTCAATTTCCTTAAACGACCATAATCTACCAAAGGTTAAATAAAAGGCACAACACGATTCCAAAAGCAATATATACAATACAGCGAACAAGTCAATAACCCTAAACCCTAACAGAATCCGGATAAATACTTCTTAACGTTAGCTAACTTAAACTTGAGTCGACTGCGACTCCGCGTCCGTCTGCTTCGGCACCACCACACCCCCAACACCTCCTCCCCCGCCACCATTCATTCTCGCCCTCGCCTCCGCAAACATCCTCTGCTGCTCCGCCAACGCTTCCTCCTCCGTCATCTCCGCGACATTCGTCAACTTCCCGCTCCTGTGAGTATCAATCGTCTCCAACCGGTGCTGCTCGTACGCCGCGTAAACCTCTTCGATGTAGTCCCCGAATCCGAGCACCTGCAGCGCCTTCAGCACGTGCTCCGGCGCTATCGTGCGCTTGTCCTCGCGATTGCACACATCGTTCGATTCCGACGAGATTAGGTTGATGAACTCGACGCAGCAGTCGATCAGCAGATCCTGCGCGTCTCGCGCGACGCGGACGTCGGGCGGGAGCATCTCCTTGATGATTTTCGTCATGGTTGCTTTTGGTAAAGAGGCGTCCTCCTTCGCTTTGCCGACGATGTCCATTGCTTCCATTTTTAGCCTTCAAAATCAACAAATTTAGTACAATAAAAACCCTAGATTTCGACAAAATTGAGTTGAAGTGAAATTACCTTGAAATCGAAAAATCGAACACTTTGAGTAGCTAACAGATCAGGATTTGAAGAGGATCAGGCGGAGGCGGTGGTTCGTGAGAGGGGGAGATTGGGGTTTCATCGAAGTTTTCTTCACGCGCTAATCTGCAATTGGATGGCGCAACCTAGAGATGGACGGTTGTGATGGATGAGGGAATTTGGGAATGGACGGTTAGGATGGGGTTCTGGTGGAGATCTTGACAATCTCGTCGGGCTGATTAGGTAATAACGAAGCCGGGTTTGGGTCGGCCCATTGAAGTCCACACAACAATATATATTTAGAAAATTTGCCAAAAAGGAAAAAAAAAAGTATTCTTGCATTTATTAGTGGAATATTTTTAGTGTGGCACATTAGAAGTTTTTAACTTAAAACCTTTTTAATAGCTCTTTGAGAATTTAAGTATGCATTTGAAAGTAGTATGAATATAATTAAGTGTGTAGCGTTAGAGTAGTTTAATGTGAGAACATAAACTTGAATACACCTTATTTATTAGTTCGGGAAGTCTGCACTAAAAATACGGCACATGAACTAGGCTGGGACTGACTCATAAGTGAAGGGCGAAGGGCGTTTATTGCCTCAGTCAGTAGATGATCTGTAGGTAAGGTAATATAAGTAAGCTTAAATAGTGTATTAGGTTGTTCGGCTAAAAATCAACTCAAGTATTCTAGATCAACTCAATGAAAGGGTCCGGTCAGGTAAGTTGACCAGGTTGGCTGGTTGACTATTTTGGTTACGAAGATAGCCGATCTGGGACTCAAACTGCCTTGGGGGTGTGCGAAGTGTTGACATAGCCGAGCTAGCCATGACCGAGCTGACAGTCATAACCGAGTTGGACATGATCGAGCTGGCCATATTGGGCTGACATTGTGGGCTTTATTGGCCCGTTAATTCAGAGTGTCATTTTGGGCTGATCTAGCCCGCACGTAAGTCTATTGGGTTGGTCGTAAGCCTATTGGGTCGGTCTATATGTAAGATAATAGTGTTTAAATTGGTTTATTAGGGGCATACCAAATTATGGCACACCAAATATATAGTTGTTATTTAAAACAATATAAAAGGATTACATAATACATATATTTTTGTATATAGATGTGTGTATATACTATATTTACACACAATAGGTAAAAGTTTCGTGCTTAGATTAGTACTATTGTCGTTGTTAGGTCGTAATTTTTTTCTTTTTGGATTTTAACATAATACTTTCAATAAACTCTATAGTTTTTTTATTAATGCAGAAAGTAATTCATTATATTCGGAGGCAAAACTCTCCTAAATCAACATGTTTGGGGGATTAGTGCAAATTTGAATTAGTTTGTAGGTTATTCATAAAAGGAACTTAAGTTGAGGGTTTAATGCTTTTTACCCTAGTTGATAATAAAAAAGCATATTCATTAAGAGAAATTGATGGTGTAAATTTACATTATGCCAATTTCGACATAATTTGTGCTCTAGTATTCATTAATAATTCATTGTGATGGGTTTGAAGATTTGAGGCGTAGTTGCAACATTTGGGAGAGACATTAAGTCACGGCTACTAAATTGCTACTAAGTCACGACAACGTTTGATATCCTATAGTAGCCCCATATTAAGGGGTATTTATTCGAATTGCACTATTACAACATTTGGTAGGACTTATTATAGATGCGGGTCGGATGGATGTAATTTGGCAGGCCCTCATTTCGTGGCATATTATAATCCGTCCATTCTTAGTGGATTGCTTAATCCACCAAGATTGTGATACATAAATGTCTACCAAACGTCAATTTAATCGTGCAATTGACATATTATAATATATATGCACCATTTATATTCGAGACTTAATCCTTACTTTCTTATCAAACGGCTCCTCAATAGTTTATATATGACTTTAAAAGTGTGGTAAACTTACATGCACTTGAAATTCTAGTTGATGCCTATCAAAAGGCATTAGAGATAAAAGAATTACCAAAACCTCTGTTGTGCCTAATAGAGCCTAATAGGAAAAGTTGATAATACGAAAAGTACCTCGACATTATTGAAAAACCCACTTCTTCACTTTATTATATATACGATATGATGTTATACATATGTAGTGAAGTATACAATCAAGAGTTTGTTGTGCAGCTTCTTCAAAGGAAGATATTAAAATAAACTGCTTATCTCTATTAAGCACATATATAACTCAGACTAGTTAGACTTTAGGCTTGATGTTAAGCCCTTTAATGAATAGACCTGTCTTCCATTTGCCATCCTCATGTTCATATAAAGACACCATCATCTCTCCAGTGCTAGCAGAGGCTTTGAATTCTCCGGCTCGTATTTCAATCCATTGGTCTCTCGGCTTTGTTGCCAAATTTTCTTTATGTTGTTGCGTAGTTCCGTCTGGTAAAGCAAGTTTCACGTTGACAGGAGCTTCCCAGCCGTATGCGCCACCATCAAGCTTAACAACAATTACAACTTCGTAGATAGTTCCGGGTGAAAGGTTAGCCATCTCAAGTCTTCCATGTATTTCCAACCAGCAAACATTCAGCAGTTCAGCAATTTCAACAGATTCATCACTGCCAAAAATCAAATTACCACAAATAACTTATAGTTATATCAACTGCCTACATATCTGCTCGTTATCTTATAACCTAATGAAAACATCGTTACAAGCATATATTTTGCCCCAGTGATTTATTACCTCGGCTCTTTCAATGGAAGCCAACGCCAGTAGAGATCATTTTCTTGCCAGGTAATCGCGAGATCTCGAGCAAACAATGTGAAGCAGTTGCTTTTAGACTCCTTGTCAACCGAGTACTTCTGCAGAAAAAGAACAAAAGAATAAAACGTGCAACGACCTATATAATTACTATATCATTTTATCTTGATCAAAGATGTGAAAATAGTGAGAAAACTCAGGACATAACGGAAATGCTTAAAAGATCAGTCTTATAATTAGGTATAGTTCAGTTGTTTAGTCGAGGTACAGGATGTATTCACGTCTCATTTAGATGAATGTATGATTTATGAACATAACTATATTCATATATAGAAGCAGCTTCTAAATAATAATATGGATGTAAAAGTAGAATAAGTCCTGCACTTACCTTGGTCTTGTTGTTCAAGTACACCCCTGCATAGAGTTGTTCGTATAGCTTCTTTACGGAGGACCTGTCAACGGGTGAATCTGCATGTTTTAATATCTCATCACAATTGTGTGGTGGTTGAGCTTCTTTACAGCCTGTTTCAATTGGCTTCGCAGGTATATCATGTGATGGTGCAGCTCCCATATTGTCAGCTAGAGACAGAAAAAATTTGAACCTCCTACTCTTTATGCCTAAAACTTGTTCTTTTCTCGTTTCTATTTATGCATAATAATTTGTGGGTTCTATCGGAAGATCTGTGCGGTTCGGGTCTATTTTATGACAGGCGTGTTTGTGCTTGGTAGAATAAACTTAGTCTTGCTAATTAAAATTGGACATTTACGGTCACAACCACACATGCTTTTATTCTTGTCTCATGACACTTGAGAGAAGATTGATGAGAACCAGATCCCTCTGTCTGAACTTCAGGAATCAGATTCCTCCCAGTGATAAGCTTTAGCATCTTTCTTGTATGCTTACAAGATTTTCACACTAGAATGCGGTTAAAGATTTTCGTGTCCATAAAAGAAGGAAAATGTTACCGTCTACTCGTTCATCAATCGACAACTACCAAGTGTTTAATTTCAAGTAACTTACGGCAGGCAACAAAGCTACAGTGATCAAGGTATATGAAGTGTATCATAATTTATCGTAACGTTGCAAGGCAACAAAAAGAGGGAAAAATTACAAATACAAACAGACAAAACAATCACTTATGACTTAACCCATCGTCTTCAGAGTTATAGCAACATCATTCATGAGGTATCCTGTTCATTAAGTCCAAACTCTTCATTATGTTCCAATGGACCTGTTATGCTCTTGAACAGTAATAATCAGCAAGCAAAGCAGATACACTATAACTGCACAACAAGGAACTCTCACAATTTAAAGAGAAAACAACTTTATGTTGGGGCGCCATTAAAATAATCAATAATGCAGCACTATTCTTTCTTGGTGCAGCATTAACCAAAAGGATGGGGCGGCTGAATAATGGCGCAGCATTATTAACTTAATGTTGGACGGCTGAATTAATTAATATAGGTGCAGCATTTTCTTCTCCTATAAATATCAGCTTCCGGTTAGAATCAAACATAACAAAAACACATACAATACTCCTCTTATAATTAAGTGTAAAAGAGTGTTGTTAGTGTGTTGTAAGTGTGAGGCAAAATAGAGAGTTTGTGCGACTTTACTACGGTAAAAGTCGGAGAGTTGTAATTCCTATTTTACACTCATAGTGAAGTTCTTCTACCTTGCCCGTGGTTTTTTACCCTAAAGTAATTTGGGGTTTTCCACGTAAAATTTGTGTGTCGTTTATTTTCCGTCTTTCATTTATTGCTGTGTTTTTCGCTCTATCCGAAGGGTCCACTTTACAACACTTTATTTGCACTTTGATGAACACAAAACAATGTGTTAAAGAAATGATACAAGTAGAGTAGTTAAGTAAATACCATAAAAAACTTAGTCACCTAAGTCCGAGAAAGACGAATTCACATTGTCATCCTTAATCTCCTCAGAAGCAGGGGCAACATATGAAGTGGTTGGGAGTTGATTGTACAAAGCTCCTCAAGATTTATGGTTGGGGCTTTTGAAGAAAATGAATACATACAAGAGTTTGTGTTTTCAACTTTTAATTATAAAACAAAAATGCTCGAGAGAATGTGCATGTTTTACAATACTGTATCGATAACCTAGATTTTTATGCATTAGCATTTTTTATTAAACATATATTTATTCAACTAAATACTACAAAACATTTTATAATTTTCTTAGATTTGTTTAAAAAGTGTTTAAAATATTATAAACCAATTGTATATTTGCATGGTTTTAAAAAAGTGAACCAATATTTTCTTCCAACAAACAAAAAAATTATATGCATGTAATAAAATTTTAACAATAGTAATTATTTATACATCAAATAAATACAATAAAGATACAAATTAATTATATATAATAGGAGAGCAGAGAGCTTTTGCTACTTTTTAACATAACAGAGAATTTTACTAAATAGCAGGGGATTTTTGACTTTTTAGTTCTTTATAGTAACCACCTTTTAAAATTAGTCATCTATACATTTTTTTGGCTCCAAATCCTCTACATCCTTGTGACACGTGCCCCTCAATTACTAGCTGCCTTTTCCTTTGTCATTCCCTATGATGTACACTCTCACGTGTGTGTACCAATTTATTTCCCGAATTTCTATTTTTTTATGAAAAAGTATTAAATAACTAAATGCAGTGGGATATTAATGTGTTTCTATTGATGAAATAAATATTATTCAAAATTAAATTCTTTAAATCTTGTAGAATACAAAACATAATATAAGAAGGATAATAAAATATATTACACACCTTTGAAAATATTATTTATTCTATAATAATTTTCTTTTAAAAAATTGACAATATTGTTTACTAGTGCTCAAAATAAAACTAAACTACTATTTTTTTTTGGCAATTATTTACAGCTGAAAATAATATTATGAAAAACATTAATTTCAATTTAGAGGGATATATATAGAATAACATTTTGTATCAAAGTTTTTTTGCTTGTTAAGGTAGGAATAGACATCATCAAAATTTCATGGAAATAAATTTATTTTCAAACTTGTGAGGTCCCAAACTCTAAAGTCTCATTTAGACCCAAATATAATTTGTGAGTTTCCAATTCGAATTCCAATGCTACTTCAGAGAGGCTCACGTAATGGAATCATAATAAAGCCAAACATAAAATTTATTTATTACAGCGAAGCTTTCAAGTTTATAGGGGTTATATTACAATTTCACACCACAATCAAAACAAAAGCAAGAGACTTAATAATTCATATGATGACACACGATAGTTAGAAGAATTTATTTAACACACTTTCAACTTTTATTTAAAACTCTATACGTCCACGGTAGTTTCTGATCCAGTTGCGTTGTAACCCACGCTTACTCTGAGGAATGGACAGAGAAAACAGAAGGGAGAAGTAAGTCTTTGGTGACTTAGTGAGATTTTCAGCAACAGTGAAAAATATAAGGCATAGATGAAAATATTATATGATATGAAATTTCTGCAAGAGATAATGAGCAAGACCAAGAAAAGCAAAAAGTGAAACAAGACAATGAACGTGTGCTTTACATATAACATATCCAACATTATTTCATCCAATATACTACCTTATACCTCTCTACGAGGAGCGACCTCGCAAATAAATCAAGAGACATGCTCGAGTACATGTCTATCTAGCACGCTATATATATACTTTTGATCAGTTTCTCATTTGTTCCTTTTTTTAATGTACTTTTGATTCCTTTATCATTTAATGTTAAGATTCCTTAGCATGTTATATATATGGTTGTGCTTTCATTGTAATGCAAGACAATTACTCCTTATCAATACAATCATTTTCATTAAACTTTTTGTTCCTCAATATACAAACACAGAACATGAGTTCTGGTAGCTTTTCTGGCAACAGTGAGCAGTTCAGCAACTTCGAGAGTTTCACCGCTGCAAGAAACAAATAAAAAATTATCCAAATTTTATGTTACCTGCTCATATAAAATAACTACTAGAAACAAACATCATCCTTTAATAGTTGACAGAGCTTCATTATCGTATAAATATGAAAAACACGACCACCATTGAAAAGAAGGTTCTATAGTCGTCATTACTCATTACCTCAAACCTTTCATTGGAAGCCAGCGCCAATTGCGTTCATTTTCTGCCCATGTTATCAAGAGAACCTGAGCATACAATGTGTGCTATTTGGCTTTGGTGTTATTGAAATGAAAGTGTGATACTGTAACAGTTTGATCGGCTGAGCCTTTGGGTTTGCCGTTGAGAACAGGTTCTATGTCACTGTACCCATAAGGTTTGTCTTGTGACTGCCCTGCTCCCATGTCGTATGTACAAGACAGATAAGATGAACCCCTGGTGGCTTAACTAGTTCGACGTCAATGGATTTATATTTATGCATATCAAAGATGCTACACCAATAAGACCGAAAGCAACACGCATCTCTAACAATCACATACAAAAGGGAAACGAATTAGAACCAGAGGAAGAAATGCGAAAGAGAGAAGAAAGTATTTCACCGTGGCACAACCGATCGCCGCCGTCGGATAATATAATAACAGTGGAGGAGGTTCGGAAGGTAACAACAGTGGAGGATACTGGGAATCAAAAGAAGGTGGAAGTTCAATCAACTCAAAAACCCTAGGTCGACATAATCATAGGTAACAGAAACCCTAACCATGGACATATTATACAATTCTTTCCCCCAAAAGTTGTAGATGGGGAATATGAAGTTGAAATTGAGGGAGCTGATGTAGAAACTTAGATTGAATTCTGGAAAAATGCGATAATAATGTATGTGCTGAATGATAACCTAACCATGAATGCAGTGAGGTTATTCATAGAGAAAATGTGGAACTTTGTCACAATGCCTGACATTTACTATAATGAAAAAGGTTATTTCATACTGAGATTTAAGAATGGAGAAGACAAGGATGAAGTACTGAGAAATGGACCATATTCAATATATGGTAAACACATGTTCATGAAGAAATGGGAACCTGAGTTTGAGCTAGAA
This sequence comes from Linaria vulgaris, assembly GCA_948329865.1. Classification (NCBI taxonomy): domain Eukaryota; kingdom Viridiplantae; phylum Streptophyta; class Magnoliopsida; order Lamiales; family Plantaginaceae; genus Linaria; species Linaria vulgaris. The sequence goes on from OX415252.1 coordinate 110,624,910, forward strand.
GAAGACTTAAGGGTGGTCCCATTATGGATAACCTTCCCACAACTTCCACTACATCTATGGGGAGAGAAGAGCTTGGGAAAGATTGCAAGTGTTGTTGGTAAACCATTAGTTACAGATGAATGCACTGCAAAAAAACACAGAGTGTCTTATGCAAGAGTGATGGTAGAAGTAGATGTGTCACAGAAACTGAGAGAAACAGTGACAATAAAGGATCATATGGGGAGGAAAATTATGCAAAAGATCAGGTATGAAGACATACCCCTATACTGCACAAAATTCCTCAAGATAGGTCATGATTGCAGCAAGGAATCCACAAAGCAGAAACAGAAACAGGCCAAAACCAAAATAATATATGTGGCAAAACCTCTGCAGAATAAGGAGACAGAGAAAGAAAAGCAAAATGAGAAGAGGAATGAAATGGAAGGCAGGAATGAGGAAAAGGAACAGAAGAGAACAAACACAGAAAGCACAAATAAGAAAGAGGAAGGGAAACATAAAGAGGATGAAGCATGGCATACAGTAAACAGAGGAAAAAAAGAAGAATGATAAGGAAGGGGGAGTTACAGGTACAACATATACCAGTGGAGAAAGGAGGAATGGGTTCACCCCTCTAATGCTTGGAGACTGACTGGTGGGGGGGGGGGGGAAGGGAGGACAAAGGCATACCATGATAATGGCCTGGAATGTTAGGGGCATAAATAAAAGAGCTAGACACAGAGAGGTTAGCTCATATCTCTCATCTCACGAATGTGCCATAGCTATATTAGTAGAAACTAGAGTCAAAAATCACAAAGCAGAGAATATCAGGAACAGAATGGGAAAAGAATGAGTTTATCATGACAATTATAACAAGCATAACAATGGGAGAATCTGGGTTATGTGTGACAGAAGCAAAGTAAATGGGAAAGTAATTGAACAAGCAGATCAATACATTCATATGAGGATTCAAGATGGGAAAGGGAACCTACTGCATTGGCTCACTGCTATATATGCACATAACCAGCTGGAACAAAGGAGGAGATTATGAGGAGACATAGAGAGAATTGCTACAAATGTAGCAGGACCTTGGGTAGTCATTGGGGACTATAATAATGTCCTTTAAGAGAGAAGACAGAGAGGGAGGAAGCATAGTTCAACTCAGTGAATACTGTGACTTGGAAAGCATGATGAATAACACAAGGTTGTTTGAAATACCTACTGAAGGACCATATTACACATGGTCAAACAAACATGATCCCAATGGAGGACTTATATATTCCAGATTGACAGGGCTATAGCTAATGTGGACTGGTTCACTAACTACCCCAACACAAAAATGGAAGTGATGCAGGCCACCATATCAGATCACTGTGCATTAAAAATACAACACAGGAACCCAGAAAGCCCCCAAAGCAGACTTTTAAGTTCCTGAATTGTGTCAGCAAAGATCAAATTTTTTTGGAGATAGTGAAGAGTAATTGGGAATAGGAGTGAGAGGTACACCTATGTACTGTCTATGGGAGAAACTAAGAAGACTACAACAACCCATGAAAGAGATGGCAAAAAAATACAGCAGAATCACTTAGCAAATTCTGAAAAGTAGGGAGGATCTGGAGAAATGGCAAACTGCCTTAAGCAAGGATAGATTCAATACTCACCTAGTGGAGGAAGTAAAAAAAGCCAATGAAGAGCTCATAAGAATGCACAACACAGAAGAAGAAATCTTGAGCCAGAAAGCTAAGATGGATGGAAACAATGCATATTTCCATGCAATTGTAAGAAATAAGAATCAGCAGAAAGGTATCTACAAACTGAAAAGGGAGGATGGTACAATGTTGACTACACATGAGGAGATAGAAAAGGAAATTATAAATTTCTACGAGAATCTGGTGGGGAGAAGTGAAAATAACTTGACAGGAATAAACATCCCAGCTATTAGGAGTGGTAAGACCATAACAAGGAAAAATGCCCTACAACTAATCAACCCAGTGAATGATAAGGAAATATGGGAAGCACTGAAAGGAAATAGGAGACACTAAAGCTCCTAGGATTGATGGCTATAATGCCAGATTCTACAAGACTACATGGCCTGTGACCAAGGATGATGTGAAAGCTGCTGTTAGAGAATTCTTTCAGGAGGATAAGATATTCAGAGCTGTTAACTGCACCCTTGTGACACTTATCCCAAAGACCCCAACAACACAAACTATGAAAGAAATGAGACCTATTTCTTGTTGCAGTACAATATTAAAGGTCATTTCAAAAATTCTTACAAAGAGACTGGGGAAGGTGATTAACAGTGTAGTGGATGACAGTCAATCTGCATTCCTTCCAGGAAAGGTGATCCATGATAATATTTTATTGGCCCAAGAACTGGTGAGGGGCTATGGAAGAAAGAACACATCCCCAAGATGTATGATCCATATGGACATACAAAAGGCATATGATACATTGGAGTGGACAGCCTTGAAAAGTATAATGCAAGAACTAGGATTCCCAATAAAATTCATGAATTGGATCATGCTACTGGTCACTACTGTATCCTACAGATACTCAGTGAATGGAAGACCATCAAGGATCTTTAAAGCTAAGAGAGGTCTCAGAAAGGGCCCCATGCTCTTTGTCCTTGTTATTGAATACTTACACAAAATTCTCCAAAAAATGAAGATGATCCCAAATTTTAACTTCCATCCAAAATGTGAAAACCTAGGAATTACCAACCTGTGTTTTGCGGATGACCTCATGATGATGTGCAGAGGTGATGAAGGTTCTGTAAGAATACTCATGCAGCATTTCCAGAATTTCTCAAAGGCAACTGGACTAAAGGCAAGCCCTACCAAATGCAGGATTTACTTTGGAGGAGTGGATAACAATACCCAAAAGAGCATACTGGATATGACTGGGTATGCCAAAGGAGAATTACCTGTAAAATACTTGGGAATCCCTCTGGACAACAATAAACTTACAGTTACAAATTGCAGTGCACTGATGGAGAGAATCCTAGAAAGAATTCGACACTGGAGTTCCAAACTTCTCAGCTATGCAGGGAGGATACAACTTATCAGAAGTGTCATTTTTTCTATAGCCAACTACTGGCTGCAGATAATACCCCTACCTAAGGCTGTCTTGAAGCACATTGAATCCATATGCAGAATTTTCCTCTAGACTGGAAAAGAATCAGAAAGTAAAAAAGCACCAGTAGCCTGGGATCATTTATGTGATGCCAAGAAGGAAGAGGGGTTGAATATAATCTCTCTGGTAGAGTGGAACCAAGCCACAATAACTAAAATCCTGTGGAACATCACTCAGAAAGCTGACAAGTTGTGGGTGCACTGGATTCATACTTATTACATCAAGGAGCAATCAGCAGAACACTTCAAACCAAAACAAACAAGCTCATGGCTAATGAGAACAACATTCAAAAGAAGAGATCAACTAATTAGGAATAAAGGATGGGAGGAGGCAGAGAGAAGTGGTAAATATTGTACTAAAAGAGTCTACAGGGAGATTAGAGAGGCCAAACAAACTGTGGCATGGAGAAAAATATTGTATGCGAATCAAGCCAGACCCAGAGCTCTTTTCACACTGTGGATGGGATGCCATCAGAGAATGACAACAAAGGATAGACTACTGAAGTGGGGCATTCATACAGATGGCAAATGCAACTTCTGCAGGAGCCAAGAAAACATGGATCACCTTTTCTACAAATGCAAGGAAACTAACAAAGTGTGGAGGGAAGTCCTGAGATGGTTAAAAGTGCAGCATACACCGGGGGATGGGAGGAAGAATTGAAATGGATAATACAAACATGCAAGGGGAAGAGCATGAAGATCAAATTATTAAAGATAGCAGCAGCAGAAACAATATATGCAGTGTGGTGTAGCAGAAACTTGGCTGTCTTTGAAGAAAAAAAGATGGACAATAATCTAGCTGAGCAAATAATACAAATTATCAGAGGTAGAGCTAAAGAGCATGAGAAATCGAATGTATATTGCAACAGATTATAATTCTGTAGATACTAAGTCCAATATAGTCAGTTTGGTCGCCTGGATCGTAAAGATCGGCTTGTGTAAACTCTTGCATATTGGTAATGGAAACTATCTTTCTTGCTCCAAAAAAAAAAAAGATGCTACTTTACTGCCTAGTGGTTCTAATCTGCACTTATTCTTGGCATAATAGGTAGGCAAAATAATCCCAATGCAGATTGCAGATTCAACTTTATGGATCGTGTGGTAAGGGTTAATGAAGATGTGATTATACTCAACAGAATAAACTTCGTGTCGCACTAAGGAAAGTCAAGCACCATTTCATTTCGGATGCTTTTATTCTGTCTCTAGGCAGATAAAATGATGAGAACAAGAATCCTACTTCTAAACTTCTGGAATCGGATGCTTGGTTTGTTGCATGCTGACAAGATTTTCATCTATAACAGATTGGATAAAACAAAAAAAGGCTTTTGTCATGCCTTTATTCAGGATACTATCAAATATAAAGCATTCAGTGAACCATTTCAGCATGAGCAACGAGATACCTCGTTCTATCGGTAACGTTTAATTCTGCTGAGGATAAAAAGCACCACATAAACGATATTTAACAAACATCGCACCATGTCACATTAAGATATTTCATTAACTTACAGAACATGTCACAATCCACGATCCACTCAATACACTAACTTCTCAGCCTCGAGTAATTTAAATAGGCGACAACACAACCGCGATAAGGACAAGTTCAAAGTTTCTCAGTGTTACAATTTAAGAAAAAAGAAGGGAATATTCGCAACCATATATACGAAGAATAGCTCATCTGTCCTCTTACGTGTCATAAGCAACATCAGCTGAAGTGGTATCCATGTCGTTGAGCCCCAATTCCTCATTCTGCTCCCAGGACCTCTCATACTCCTCAACTGAGTGCAGAAGTAATCATCAGCAAAACAGTAATAACATACAATTGAAAATCAATAAACGATCAGCAGTAAGTATGAAGTAACCTGTAAATGAACTATGAATTTGAAAAATAAAATCAATTCTAAAACAACTCTAAATCCTGAACGACAAGGTCACTTGAAGTCAAAGAAAGACAAACTCACATGTTAGCTGATCATCATCCTTAAGTTCTTCCGTAGCAGGGGCAATGAAGGAATTGGCCACAGCATCATCAATAATCAAAGTCCAAGGTTCTTCCAAGCTTTTCAACTGTATTAAAAAGATTATGTCAAGATTAAAAAAACAGTATTCTTCTTCAGTTTCTTGAATAATTATAGCGGTTCAAGTGAGAAAATTTGAATTGCAGGAATTCGTGCACAAAACAAAAGCTTGCCAGTTCTTCAAGATTGCAACTACACACGGCTAGCTTTTATCAGATACATAAAATATGATGCTTACAATAAGAACTTTCGTATGCACAATCCATACAGTTTTTGGAGAAAGGGAGGAATACATGCAGAAAATGACATCCGGATATCGGGAAGCTCAGTAAGTTAAAAGCATAATTTTCTCCCGCCAACGTGAATATTTCGAGAAATTGTACAAAGAAGAAACTACTAGCCAAGCATACTCGGTTCGTCTACAGTTGCGCGAGTCTCATATTTGATGAATATACAATCCAGCATTGCATAACTTTTTTCTTTCTTTTCAATTTTTGGAGCAAGGGCTGCCAGTAATAAGTTAATAATAGGAAAAGGAACTGAATAACATCTGCAGTATGAACATTGCCATGTTCAAGGAACACAAACACCAAATCAGGTTCATTGTTCAGTCACGAACAGTCGAGTGCAAAATATCTGAAAGAAAAGTTATCACTGGCCAAGGTTACTGCTAGCGTTAAAAAGTATCTCAGAGCACGTACCTTGTCAAGCTTTGCCCTGAATTCTTTCCACTTGCCCTTTCTACCATCATCAAGGCTATCACCAAACGTAAATCCATGTACTCTCTCCAGGCCTGCGATTGAAAAACACAGCATAATATAGAAGTTAGAGATGTGTCAATGGCAAAGAGCATATCGGCTGGCTGCACCACTGAATAAGAGATAATCACAAGAATTCCACATTATGCTTTAACATCTGCACGAAGATAATGATTCAAGCGACAACTGAAACAGTGCAAGATACAACAGCATTTTGACTTTTTGAGGAAAAAAGACAAGCAATCATATGGTTAATGAAAAACTCAGACAAAAAATGATACTTTCTGTAACAAGAAGCAACCATGAGTAAAAGTGTTAGCACTATATGCCCTCTTATACTCGCGCCATAAATAGTTGCTCCCTACTTAAGAATCACACCATTTTCATAGATTCAGATCACGACTCATGTGATCCATTCCATAACCCGTGTTAATGTTCCCACCGTAAATTTATAGTTTAATTTATCAGAGCAGAAAAAGTTGTCAAATAAAGTATAATTTACTAGATAGGAGAGTAAAATGAAACACTGGGATGGGATGAAGTTGTGAGGTGTGAGGTGGGGTGGGAGCTAATACTTACTTTCTCCAATTTTGGATATCAAGCCTTCGACAGTGGTGACAAGTCCTCCTAAAGTACCACTAGCCAGTTCCAGGTCAAGCTCCGGTATCTTCACACTGGCAGTATCCGACTAAAATTGATAGGAGGAGTCAGGCACTTCACAAGAAAAACTAATGCAAGGCTACCAGTAAATTGAACGGAAAAAAGGAATTAATTCATGAATATCTTCCTTCACCAAAATAGATGTTAGACCATCGGTCAACCCACATTTGTTACATTTGTTCTGATTAAGCAGAGGCAAACAGTCGATAACTTTCATAATTTAAAAAACAAGGCAAAAAGGATGTTCTTTAAGATTTCCCTACTGAAAATGGTGATCAATATGGAACAAACCACCAACAGTTTCCACAATTATAGTAAAGAAGAAGATGTTAACTATAATGGTGTCCATGAATTATTGCAGAAATTAATAGACTGGTGGAAACAACCAGTTAACTACCATAGCAGACCTTTATCACGTCCCGGCTAAGGTCTCTTATGTTCTTCACATCAACTTTTATCTTCTTTCCTTTATCAGAAATACGTCCTCCGGGCTTCACCTGCAGATCACAACTGAGATGGGTGAAACAGATGGAGAATACTTAAAACCAACTCAGACGGAAGCGTTGAATGATGCAAACCTCAGAGCTGCGGTAACCACAGGCATCACAGGAGGAGGCCATAACAATCACTTCTTGAAAGTAAGGTATATCTAATTATCATTAAGGGTAGCAAATTCAATATTTAATTGCAATAACATAACATCAGTCAGGATCAGAGAATATTCATGTTTACAAATAGTAGAACAGATTTCACATGTGGGACGGATGGCTTTACATGTCACGGGCATTGGAAAATATGTCTAGATCAAAATCCCCAACTCACCCTCCAGTAGGAATCTAGCACCTTAGCTATCGAAATCGCTCTAACCAGAGGTGACTTGTTGGGTGCTCTTTTGGTTCTTTCTTTACTTTAAAGGTGACTTCTTACCTCTCTTGTTAGTACGGATGTTAAAGTTCTTGAAATATAAGAACACAAAGCCGTTTAACATGTTGAGGTTCGTGAATAGAACCACGGCCATGCTTAGACATAAAAAAGTTTAAGCAGGAAAAGAATAAATAAATGACTAGAGACAAAACTCAGTGTTATGTTATCTGAGGCAAGGAAAGCATTTCCCTTAATACTACGTACCAGGTGGAAGCCTCGAGCACAGTCCACAACTAATTCTAGTTTCTATCATGATTTAATCAATAATGACTAAATCATAAGAAACACAATACTTAATTAATGATTGCCCAATAATCTTCGTAGATATATTCTTTGTGAGACAGTCTAGACCGTTACTCCTACATGAAACGAAAAAGGTTTCAATGAAGAAAAAATGTATCTGCCACAGTGTATTCAGAGGTGGAACAAAAAAAGGGGATACTTGTAACAAACATCCGGCACTCGCATCTGGTGGCACAAGCGCCACATGTTGATGGAAAAGTCATCACCTGTCAAAAACGGAGGTTGTGATTCTATGTCAGCAAATTATTAAGAAATCAAAACACCGAATTCGTGAATTACGTAGATATACCTCTTCGGGTGCAGAATATCGAAATAAAGCTTCAGCAATTTCTGCACTATTACCCTCGGCAATTGCTCGGCGACCACCCCTTAATCCCACAGCCCCATGTGGCTCTCCTTCCACCCGAGCAGCATTATTTGTCCCCCCTGAAGTTGTTTGTCCAAGTTCTACTTGTGATGTGTCCACAAGATATCCTAAGGCTGCATGTTGTTCAGGCGTTCGCTCATAGAACTTAATGGTCAGCGACGGATCAGAAGATGGAGCATACCTATTCATAAATCAGTCCATAACAAAACTTAACCAAATTTTATAATTCAAGAAAAAAATAAGAATATTACAATATAATATCTAATATACCAGTAAATTCTTCTCACGATAATAATCGGGACGTGATAACTAATCTTTGTAAATAATTAACTCTAGATAAAGAAACAACTCTCTTACGGGTTCTCAATGAAGCTGTTACCAGCAGGGTCGTCAAGAGTGAATGTAAATTGTGAACCTCCAGTTGCACAAGCTCTCAGTTTCAACAAAAAATCATCTATTGCTTTAGCTGTCTGAGGATCCACTTTCTAAAACCAAAAAAAGAAAGAAAAGAATTACTTATTAATATACTAAACTGACATTTGGTAGCCAGCTTCAACAGGTAAACAAAATTCAAACCTTACGCTCTTCCTGAAGGGCTTCCAATGCATCAGCGGCTCGCATCAGTATCCCTTCAACCTATCGAGAATTTTATAATAAGGAATCAGGAGATATAAATAATGGGTTAGGGGGATTGGGGATCGACAAGGCGCTCCATTTGGACAACAAATAAGACTCTTCACAGTTCCATGAAGTTAAACGTACTCTAAAAAGAAAGGCCATTTGGCCCTTCATTCCCCTAGAAAAAGCTCCTGCGGTATTCAAGAGCATAATAACACAATTTGTCTTGACTCTACAATAAGCATGAAGCATATTACTATCAAAGCAATACATTGCCTAAATAACTACTATAAGAGTTGCCCGAATTAGTGACAGCCCTAAAGGAGTCACAAACTTCCGCAAGGTGTAGTTCGTAAACCATATCTGTTCCTTCTTAAGAAATATATAAACCACTTTCTAATAATCTAATAAAACTACATGCCGGTAGATTTTGGTTCGAGAAAGCTGTAAATTGTTAAAGAATGGTAACAAAGATATTAACGAGATACCGTCGACAAAGACCCACGCTGCGCCTCTGGAGGGATCTCAAAGTCCAGCTCGGGGATCTGCAATAATCATTGAGATGGATAAAGTGAAAAAACTTCAAATACTTGAGAGTTGAGACGGAACATGCCGATCGGCACTACCAATGATAAACCTTGTAAACAGAATGACAAACTCACATTCCTCGAGTGAAAAAGATACCTAGCATGCATAAAGATTATCACACACAAGAATTCATGACTACTTATTAATGTTATGCGTGCAAAGAGGAGAAAACAAGTTGCTGCTCAGTAGGTACTCAAGAGAAGTACCTTGATTGTAGCCGTTTCAGATTTCACCACCTGACGGTTTAACATCTGCATAAAGCCACCAAGCACGAAAGTTAACCATCAGGCTAAGATTTATATGCATATGGAAAGGAATGCAGACATGGTGATCCAAAACCTTATATGAAAAGGTAGCACCTCGCTACAGATTTGAACTTCATGAAGCAAATTCTAAATAAATACTTCAAAGACAAATTTAAGTTGCAGTTTTCATGCATGTGCATTAAATAAATGAACTCTCCAAAACAACCTTTAGATCACCTAACGGAACTTCAAGCGAGTAGAAACAGCCTTTATGTTGAATTTCACCAGCAAATTGGACTTCATTATTCCTTCATAAAGAAAACACAAAGAGATTAAACGATCTCCAAGTGAAGGATAAACTAACTAATATAGCAACAGTTTTGTATCCTTGCGAATTAAAAGGAAAAGAAAAGAGAAGACGGATTACCTTTCACCACAATGTGGACATTCAAATGCTGACAGCAATATCTATAAGAAGATAATCAGAGAATCAGAATGAACTCGTAGCAACCCGAGGATGATGATATTTTATAATTGAAAGAAAAAGACTGACACGCGTGTTTGAACGGGCAAAGGATAAAAGGAAAATTTCAATGTGCATGAGTACGCCTCTAGCATAACCATCTCGGTTACTATTACTATTTGAATACTGAAACTGATGGTAAAGCTGTATGGAAAATACCTTTCGGAAATGGGGAATTAGCGTCAACAAAAATCTAGTCGTCCCCTGAAAACAAGTAATAAATAAGAAAATGAAACAGCAAATAGAGCTAAGTCGCACTGCAAAATTGTGAACCTCATCAACGGGAGCCAACATTACAAATCAATACATATTCAAAGATAAAAAGGATACAAAAGAACCCCCAAACTCACAACAACGTAACGGTTTACATATGAATTGGTATATCAAAATTCAAAATCAAGATACACATTATAAATACACTATAAAGCTGCTCTTAGAAACACGCGTGCACTACATGAAATAGCGCTCCACGCGAGTAGGTAGAGCTCGGTAGCAGACTTAATTAGTGTACATTAATCGAAAAATACTCTCCAACGTTATTAATCAGCCCGAAAAGATCAAATGAACCCAAAAATAACGTAAAATCACCACCATTGTCATAGCTTTCGCTAACTTCAAACACAGAACAAACAGAACCAAATCATGACCATAGCCCAGTACAAAAAACAGAATAACAAAAACATAACCATGGGCGTATCTATTCAGGGGCTGGGGGCCCCCCATTTTTTTGGAATTTTTTTTTATATATATGTAATATATAATATATATAGATATATAAATATATATAAATTTTGAATGGACTGTGTATATTTACAAATGGGCCATATATATAAATTAGAATTAATGGCTTTAATTATATTATTACAAAGATTAAGCCCCAAACTGTAATTTGTATAATAAAATAGAAAGAAAAGTCACAGCTGATATAGTTTAGTTTTTCAATCTCTCTTCCAGACTTCCAGTGAGCCTCTCAGTACGGATATATATAATATGTAGTGTTAGGAAAAAAGAAAAGGAGCAGAACATATGGTTTTTCCCTTTAAAAGCTTAGTCAAATAATAAATTGCAAAAACTCTCTTTTTGTTATATTTAGTAAGAAAATAAACCCATTTATTATTTAAATTTGCAAAAAAAATCTTGTGGTGTTAAAAAATAACAAACAACTTTATTCTACACTTAATTAATCCGTATGTGTTGAATTTGATCATATTTTAATATATTTCTTTGATACGCAAAGAATCAATGTTGTTCAAATTAAATATATATACGAATACCTTTTATCATATTTGTGAAGAAAATATTAGCTTCAAAATATGTAAAAGCATATATACAAAGTATATTAGATTTTTCTTTGCTTTTATCTCGTTCAAATATGTCTAAAAAGTTTAGCCTATAATATTTACCTTGATACATATATATTTGATAAAAAAATATTTGTTTGGTTATCGTTGTTGTTATCGTAAATACTTATTAGTGAATTTTTCGATTAAAAACAAAAAGTTGATACAAAAAATTTCTTGTACACATTGATCTTCTCTAAAACCTCCAAAAAATCCCGTTCAAAATAACATTTTTTTCTTTACTTAGTATTCCAATTTTTTTTCTCTTATTTCTTTCCTATTGTTCTCCCAAATATTTTTTTAGCCCCCCCCCCCCATATTCGATTCATGGATACGCCACTGAACATAACAAAATCATAACCATTACCATATCTGTTGCTCCTTCAAAAACAAAATTTGTACCGGAATTCTTCAATGCTATAACTTAAACAAATAACAATAACTTACAAAACTCAGCTCGAAACTAGAATATTAGAGACTACAGCTACTATTGAAATGCGCATGCAAATGCTGATGAAAAGTGAAAAGCATATATATATATATATATAGCATTATTGAAAATAATGAGAAGCAGTTTATAGTCATAGTGATAGTGATTACATTTTCGCCGCAGCGCATGCAGAGGCTCTCCACCGCGTACAGCGGCGCATCGTCGGAGACGTCGTTCGCAACCGCCTCCACCACCGATCCTACGTCGATTTGCACCGTCGAATCCGCGGCTGTTCCGTCCATAACTTCGGGTTTTTTTTTTTTTTTGAGCTGGAAGGTTTTAGAAGCTTTGAGAGAGAACTCGGTTTCTTTTTCGAAATGTGTAACTGAATATGATAACGAATACTTTTTATTTTATATACTGATGAAATGGAAACACATTTTGATTGGGCTGTGTTGCGTATTGTTATTGTATATTGTTTATTTATTCTGTTTTGCCATACTGAAGTGAAGGCCCAATTGGCATAATTAAGTGGGCCAAGATGTTATTGCCGGCCCAATATCAGAATTCAACTGGTTTACAAGGCGTAGCAGATTTTAGATGGGAGATTCTTTTCTTTTTAAAAACTATTGATCGCGTGTGAATTGTAAGATATAAAATGATCTCTATACATGGAAACCAAACAAGTTACTTTCAACAAACAAAAGATATCGCATCAAACTTCATTTAGAAAAGGGAATGAATGAAGAATTTCGCGAAATGACCAAAGGAACAAAACCCATGCTAATGCTAGAGCATGAGCATTGCCGTTATTTTGGAGGAATCCCTCTTTGGGGATTTTCGAGGGGTTTGGGCTCGAAATTATATACGCTCTGAAAATCTAAACGAGCACACACCAAGAGAAGAAAAGAAAAGAAAACTTAAATTTCGAAAGGCATTTGGTTCGCATATTTGAATTTTGAATTATGTTTTACAAGATTAGTCATGAATAACATTTTTGTAGTGTATAGCACTTGTCTCAAAGATCCAATTCCCCACCTTAGATATAAATACTTTAGTTACTTTCATGTTTCAACTCCTTTGAAGTAACTACTATGCTCACTGAATCTTATGGAAGAACCTCACCAAAACCAAGTCAAAGACATGAAACATTACAAATGTAAGCGATGTAATTTCTCTAGTCACATAGTAGATGTCTATTTTTCAATCGTTGGGTGTTCTCCTCGCAAAAAGACCACTAATCCTACATTTGTTAGTGTGATTGCATCCCGGCTGATGACTAATGATAATTTTCGAATTGTACCTCTTGATGGCATGTTTCAACAACCATTGAACGTTGCTAAGACCTATTTTTCTCCCTCTAACATCGCTACAAACATCGCCTCCACTTTATCAGCAAATTTTTGCATGTGCAATTCGTTACTTAATACACCTCAATGGAATGTATCCAATTGTTCAAATAAACATATTATTTGCCTGACCTTTTTATTCTCTAAATTAAGTCACTTATTATATTATTAGGAAACATTGTGAAAACTTTATGATCTAAGCTCACATGACTTCTTTGTCAGCCATAAGCTCATAATGTTCCCAAAAATATATTCCACTAAATTCCCTATTTACATTCATAATTTCTTATTTGACCTCTCAACAGAGGAAACTACAGATGAACATGAACGTGCATGTTAGGAACAAAAAGCTAAGGATATTAGGCAAGTGCAAGCTTGGTCCATGATACGTAGGGATCTGATCCACCCAGTCCCGGTCACCCTCAACTCTCCTTTTAAATTTGTACTGAATTGTCAATACTTGAAACGACTTGTACGATTGTAGTTTTTCCATGACTGTTTGTTTTATTTCATCTAAGTCATATGAAAAGAAATGGTCCAATCGTGTAATGGTGAACCCATCATTACAACTAAATATGAAAAGGAAGCAAAATGTTTTATTACGGGTCCCATAAAATTGAAGATAATGCAATTGAATTCCTACTAGACATTTGACACTGACTACATACTACCCATTCTTTCATTTATTCACACATCATCTGATTACTATTTGATGCCCCATTAAAATTCTAATGAAACGTTGCCAAAAAATGCGACAATTTCCATCACATCAACTCGGTGCCATTTTCGTGTAACAGTGATGATACGCGTCATTGACAAACTTTGTTTTCTAATGGATTAATGTCGTTGTTTGTTCTCTAATGGATTAATAATGTTGTTTATTTAATTTTCATGGCATGTTTATTATATGTCAATGATTCTAGAATTTGAACGTAAGTTTCTTGGCTGCCTACAGGGCGGAGCAAGAGTTGGGCTAACCTGGGCTGAAGGCAGGTGAGAATTTTGCAAAAAAAAGTATAGTAGTTATTTTTATATTTATTTGTAAGAAAAAAAAACATAGTAGTTGTTCTTATATAGTAGTAAGAAAGATAAAGGCATACTCTTTTTGATATTGTTGTAAAAATTAAGCCCAGTTATGTAGTTATATTAAACTTTTTTTTCTAAGGTAATGTATAACTTACACTTAAACAAATAAAATAATAATAATTATTATAATAGAAAACAAATGTGTTAGGCAGAAACAGAAGACAAAAACACAGTGCGTGCTCCTCTTCACTCGTGCACGAAGGAAGGGGGGCCAATCTTTGCTTATTATTTTAAGATCCCAAATAATTGATAAATTACACAATACACCTAAGAAGTAATTACTTCTGATTATTTAGTCTTAAAACTTACTTCTATTGTAGATTATTCGTTGTTTGGTAATTTTAAATGGCATAAATCCTAATTAATATTATGTCCAGATCTATCCTCAAGTGTTTTTTGTTAGGTAATAATAGAGTTAAATATTTATTTTGTGAGAAGTTTAATGTAAATAAGTTGAATCTTGATTTGAATTGAAATAAGAGTAAAAGATACATAACTTGTTAAAACAGTTTTGCGCAATAAAATGGGAGAAGGGTATTTGGCAAATAATATGGTTATATATACATTGAAAGAGAACTATAAAAATATATAGATGTAGATTTCATAATTGATGAATTTTATTCCATTAAGGACCGAAAAGCTCATCTCCGATAGTATTGTTATTTTTAGTGTTTAGTAGTATGAAGCTTTTACATTTACAATTTTGTACTAAATAATGATTATTCTCATTTTATTTAATATCTTCGTACTTTAATTTTTTTTTTTTTATATGTTCATTGAGTATAAAGTGGCCCATGTGAAGGAAAAATCATGGCTCCACCCTTGGCTGACTCCATTTCTCTTGTTATATGCCAAACTCCTTACTTAATTTGAAAGAAAAGATACGGGATGGTTGGGCAAACTATTAGAGGTTAGAACTATTATAAATTTCTTAATTTCTTGGCTGACCTGATCACTCCAAAATAAATGTTGGGTAAAATAAAGAGTTTGATTATTGCCACACCCTATTTTATATGGAAAGATGAAGCAAGAATAAAATGAGTAAATTGCAACTGCCCCTGTGATACTTCTAGTTGACAAGTCACCGCTGTATGTTATTTTAATTTAGGAAAAGGACCCAGTCATGTATAACTCGTATTGCACTTGATTTAGGATTTACACATACTAAAACTAATAGTAAAAGTTGATTTGCATTGCGTGGTATTGTATTTATTTGATTCACAAACAAAGATGTGTGTTACGTTGTTACATTGAGTTATTTATATATATTTATCAAAACAATTGAAAAAATATTACGTTCTCGATTGGCATCTAAAAAGGTACTGGTGATTCTTTCTATTATCTTCCCAATAGTCCAAAAAATCTAAAAAAATATAAGAAAACTATAATATTTAGTTGAATAAATATAAGTTTGAGATAAAATCCTAATTAAAGTTTAATTTCATATCCACTTAAAATATAATGATAAGGACTTTATTGATTAAATTTAAATTTCTTAAGGGGGTGTGTCTCAATAAAAATAACAAAAAGGGCGATAAGGACTTTATTGATTAAATTTAAATTTCTAATAAATAAATAATAAGAAAAACAAAGAGAGTTATCTGCATATATTATTAGAAATAAACAGGATAGTGCATTAGTGTTTGTGGTTAAGGTTAACTAATGTTAAATCGAAAGGCGATTTATAATTTTTGCCCGTTAACTTTACCAATCTTTAAGTTTTGCCCTTTTTCCAAACGTGCTTTAAAATTGTCCGCTAACTTAATTTTTTTTAATAAAATATGGACGGGCTCCGAATTGGGCCAACTCAAAGCCTGTTATACGTGACTGTTGACGTGGCTGCCACGTCATATTTTTTTATTTAAATAAAAAAAATTATAACAACTTTTTTTAGTCTAAAAAGAAAAAAAAAAGAATAAGGAATTCTTCTTCTTCTCCGACACCCCCCCCCCCCCCCCACCACATTCTTCGAAGTCACACGCTCTATCCTCCTCCACAATTACCTCCCCCACCGGATCTTTGGTGTCTTGTCGTTGAGCTTCTCCGATTTAGTGTGATTTGTAGTTGAAGGTTTGAAATAATGAATTCAAAATAATAAAATAATAAAATAATAGATTGCGGTTTGAAATAATGAATTCGACGCATTTGGGGATGAAGGAGGTTAGGGTTCCGCGGAATGTTTATCGGGCGGTGCTCGAGATTTTCGGTGGTGGAGAGGGCGGCGGCGAGCTGTGAGCGGAGGAGAGAGGCGATTGGAGTGTAGGGATTGGAGGGTGGTGGTGGTGATGGTGGAGAGTCGGGCGAGGTCGGGGGAGGGTTGTGAGAGGAAGAGGGAGGCGGTTGGAGGGTGAGGGTTGGAGGGTGAGGGTGGTGGTGGTGGTGGCGGCGGTGGTGGTGGGCTTTTTTTTGGTTAATAAATATAGAGCAAATTATTTTTTCTGCCCTTTAATTTCGACTATGTTTGCCTTTTGCCCTTTAACTTTTCGGGCTCCACTTTTGCCCTATAATTCTTATATTTTTTACCAAATATACCCGTTGGGCTATTTTTCAGGCTTTTAAAGATAAAATGTCCAAAATACCCCTGTTATCTTCTTCATCACATATATATATATATATATTTATATACATATACATATATATGTATATATACACAGATATATCTTTAAGTAATTGTTTAAGTGTATATATACACAGTATATAACCAGATACTTGCTTTGAAATCGAATTTGCTTTGAAATTGAAATCGAATTTGCGGGCGAGCGTGGTAGTGGTGATGAAGATGGCGACGGCGGCGGGGGGAGGTGGTGGCGGCGGCGCCTGTGGTTGTGAGTTTATATATATTGTGTATATATACATATATATATATGTGTGTATAAATACATATATATATCTGTGTATAAATACATATATATATATATATGTGTATAGATATATATATATATATATATATATATATGTAATGAAGAAGATAACAGGGGTATTTTGGACATTTTACTTTTAAAAGCCTGAAAAATAGCCCAACGGGCATATTTGGTAAAAAATATAAGAATTATAGGGCAAAAGTGGAGCCCGAAAAGTTAAAGGGCAAAAGGCAAATATAGTCGAAATTAAAGGGCAGAAAAAATAATTTGCTCATAAATATATAATGAGATTAAATATAATTTTGAATATCAAATTATTTTTAATATTTACTAGTAAATATAAATTTATTTTTAATTTTTATTAGTAAATATAAATTTAATAAGTATTTTAAGATGAACCTTTTTAATAAACTTGGATTTATACAATTTTTTATGATTTAGATCAATGTATAATAAAATTAAATATAATTTTGAATATCAATTTATTTTTTATTTTTACTAGTGAATATAAATTTAGCAAACATTTTAAGATAAACTTTTTTAATAAACTTGAATTGATACTATTTTTTTATGATTTAGATTAATATATAATAAAATTAAATATAGTTTTGTATATAAATTTATTTTAAATTTTTACTAGTAAATATAAATATATTTTTAATTTTTACTAGTAAATATAAATTTATTTTTAATTTTTACTAGTTGAGTAAATATAAAAAAAATTGACGTGACGCCACGTGGCCATCATCCGCACGCCACGCGTGAAGCCACGTCGACTGGGTTTTGAGCAAGCCCAATCGGGAGCCCGTCGGACAGATTTTATTAAAAAGAAAAGGTTAGATGGGAATTTTAAAGCCCGTTTGAAAAAATGCAAAACTTGAAGATTGGTAAAGTTAACGGGCAAAAATTATAAATCGCCCTAAACCTAAATTGAAACTTTCTTGAAGTTATCCGATTTTTTTTATTTTTTGCTTTTGTTAGAATTAAATTAAATTCTTGAAATTGTTAGAGCTTGATCACAAATAAAAAAAAATTTGCATAGAATTCGCGAAAAGAATCTTTGGTCCCAATTCATTCTATTTTTTAATAACGAGCAAGTTTACCTAGTATACGTCACCTCAAAGTTAGTATTTGCGGATTTTCATGTTATATCAAAAAAAATCGAAGACTTAATGAAAAAATAAATGCATCCCCCAACTCAATGAAATGTTGTACTGAATAAAATCTCTTAAGCATATTTCTTGAGTCAAATTTCCATGGACACAATACCCCAAAGTCTAAAGAAATCTCTTAAGCATATTTCTTGAGTCAAATTTCCATGGACACAATACCCCAAAGTCTAAAGAAATGAAAAAGGAGTAATGGCATAAATCATAATGCTGATATGCATTCTACTTTAATCAGGAAAACTCGTACATGCCGACACAATGGAAGTGTAAGCATGAAGTCGGCAGCACAATGAAACGGCTTTCTTTGATTCTTTTAAATGTCTTATATAAGAATCAATTTAAGCTACTTGTTGTGATAAGTACCATCTGATCATCGAATTAATCAACCATTGACGTTATAATACAATTGACCAATTATTTCCGCTACTAGAAACGCGTGTTGAAAACATAAAATCAAGGTTGATGAAAAAGAGCTCAAATTTGTCGCTAGTATACGACTTCACCTTGTTATAACTTATAACAACGTACGTAATCAAGTTTATGATTTTGTTTTGACGTGAAATCCAACTAAAAAGTAACTCCATTTTGAGCCTTATCTGAAGTAGGGTTCATGCATTTATGCGTTAATGTAGACTTGACTTCATACATATTGATCTTTGTACCAAGTTAGACTAATAGGCGTAAGAACAATATATATCTATATCTATAATCGTGTTATAATAATTAATTTACTAGTCATTACATGCGTGGCTAGGCACTCAAAAGCCAAATAACTATACATTTATAAAGAAAAAAACAATACACTCTAATTATACTCTATCAGATATCCCTTATATAGATCAAGAAAAAAAGATGATTCCAAAAAGAGGAGTCAAAGGAAAAAAATTGAGAGAATATCTTATACAGTGTGCATATGGAAAATACACATTTCGCATTATAATTATTGATGGTGGTAATTTTTCTGACATTATAAGCACAATGTTGATAATTTTGACCCACCAATCATAAATTAACATAAATTGTACAAGTTACATCTAGTGAACGCTATTGGTCTGGAATGAGACCCGACAAAAGTGTCCTAAAGAGAAATGGAATAAAGGTAGCCTCAAATATAAACCTGACAATGACATCCATAGCGGGACACGGTGTCAAATTGTCTCCATAGTCACGTAGGAGTAAAACGCGAACTCAATAGGGAGATAAAGTTAGTGGGTAATCAGATAGACTACATCTATAACTTGTCAATAATCCATGCCAAGGATAATATGTCTTACAAGAAGAAGTTAACTTGAAAAGGAAATGTATAAGGAAGCACGATCAATGGTAAGAAAGGTGTAATTATGTGGTTACACAAAATCATTGTTTTGATGGAAGCTCATCAAGTTTGATTTCTAAATCAAGAAGCAGTTTGTAGATGCGACATTCGAGGAAGGCCACCTATATTTTGACCATGAGAGCCACTCTGGCCCTGGAGACCTAGTTTCGATTCAAAGTCATGATTCCCGACCGTGTGGCCCGGATTTCAGTCGTCAAGTGTTGATCTAGCTCAAATTCGTAAAGATAACCCATACTGTCGTGGATTGAACCAACGAGAGTTGCATTCATTCTATTTGACTATAACTTGAACCGAGGACTAGACTTTCAAGATTGACCATTCACTTAAACTTAAAACTCGGTCAAATCCAAGACCTAGTGAAGTATGTTCGACTTGATTTTCCATGTAAGATAATTAGGGAATTTGGCTAAGTACCAAGTTCAATATGAAATCAACAAATCTGTGACCTTTACGCAAATAAGTTATTTGATATGATGTTTTCATTAAGCGTCTTAGCGACTAAAAGTAGTGAAAGCCTTATTTTAGGTTTGCCTCGACCTAGCTAGTTCACATATCGTGTGAAATCTAGTAGTGTAAAGGATAAAGGTAATTTATATGAAACTTTAAATTAGTGTGATATGCATCATCGAGTGCATGCATGCCAAGTCCACGTACTAAATTGCGTGCATCAATTTTTTTTTCTTACTTTCCAATGTGCTTGAACTCTTAATACTAAAAAAAAAGTGTAGAGAATAGATCAAATTTCAAGAATTAACTTCTTTTTTATGTATGAGGAGCAATAATGCATGGTTACTTCAAAAAAATGGTTGGTCAGTGTCGGATACGTATCGAGTATCGATAATCTTCGGATACTCTTCGGATATATATCAGATACGTCACGTGGCATAATCTACATTAAACATAATTAAAAAAAGATAGATACACGTCTTGAATACGTTGTGAAGCGTATTTGAGGAGTATCCGATAAGTATCAGCAATTTATAAGAGTAGTGTGACAGTTTTCTTAAACTAGAAAATAACCCAACAAGAACCAAATTGCAATATCTTTTCAAAAAATTAAATATAAAATAGTTAAAACCCTCTATTTCAAATCAAAATAAAACAACATACAAAGCTTTGATATACTTCATAATAGTATATGATTAATGACTATGCAAGTAATTATATATAATATTATTTTATATTTTTATTTATATTATATTCTTATATATAATTATTAATATTAAATATTTGACGTATCTCATATGTATCGTATTTTATAAATTTAAGAAAAATTATATTCAAGTATTCGTATTGGTATTCGTATTCGGCAGATACCAATATATGTATGCGTGCAACCAAGACGAGCAGTTAACTTGAAATCGAGAAAAACTTGTGGCAAGGTCCACCTTAATGAGGCGTAAGTCTTGTCAAACTCCAATATATTGACTTGACCTGCAAGGATAAAATACAGAATATTTAAAAGGTAAACAATAACACATTTAGGGACGTTAACAACAAATAAATAATATGTATTTCCCGACAAGTCCTTTTCTAACCTTGGTGGAAAAGCACGAGAACTTTATAAAATACCATACCATGAGAGTAAATTGGCCCACTTGCAGAATGCATCAATCTGAAAATAAAAACAATATAGCATCTACTCCTAAAATAATATTTCTTGAAGATGATTCTAGGATTAGTGCGCTAAATAGTAAAGTACCATGACTATGTATTGATAGCGATGGCACTCATAGAGAAAAAGGATCTTTAAAGATTAACAGCTAACAATAGAATCAGCCTTGCCAAAAGATGCCTTAACTTTTCGTCACTCGTGAAACTTTAAATCCATTTATGTTGTCACTGTCGAATATCATGAGTTATGACCAACAACTTCTGAATTCGGACCTGCTAAGTTATAATAATATATCCTTAATTATTATTTTTGTTATGATGTATGTTCTTGAACGTGTGAAGATGCCCATTCATGTTGGTCCTCCTATCAAAACTAAAATTCTGGAACTTCTTTAATTTATAATATCATCACTGGTTTGTTGTATGATAATTAACATTTTCCCACTTTTCTTCTCTTCGACCGGTCCAAAGGATTAAAAACAATTAAAACAAGATATTTAACAGGAAGTATATCTAAAAAAGAGAAAAGTCAAAATAAGATAAACCTGCCCCATTGAGTGTCCCGATCATCGAAAACTATTTACAACGCTTAGCTGATTCAAATATCTCATTTTTGTTTTATAATGTATGAATAAATAATCTCACAGGTTTGCTTTAATTTGGGCATGATAATTAAAGTAAAGTAAAGATTTGATCCTTAGACAAATTATAAAGCAACATAGTCGTGGGCCCCATCCGTTTGTTGGGGGGAGTTGTATAAATTATGTAACCTGCCAGCATTGTGTTTCATTTGATTAGCGAACAATGAACGTGATGCGATTGGGCGGAGATAGCAATAATGATGATAAGGAAGAATGAATTAGCAACCTCATCGACACTCTCCACCTTAAGTAAAGCCTAATGATCTTTGACAAATCACTATAGGAGATATTATACTCTTTATAATTTCTTAAAGCGTTAAATCAAGCAACAATTGTTGACCAGATGTTTAGTTGTTATTTTATCATAGGAGGAAGAATATGATCGTGTTTTTATATGTTATATTTATTTATTTATTACTTTAAGATACATCGATCGGTTTGGTACATCTTGCAGTTTTAGTGGGGCGCCTCGTGGATAAGTAATAAATAACCAATTCTTGAAAAAAATCCCCTTCATCATGGTTGGATGGAATCTAGCTATTGTTTGATATAGAATACATGGGATGGATAATTTATACTCTATTTTGGTTTGTAGTGAAAGTATGGACATGTGTGTTGTATAAGCGCTCTCCATAATATCTTGAAAGTTCAATTCTTGTAACGTTCCCGTAATATTGTAAAAAGAATTACTGTAATAAAAATAGAAATTAAAATATGTAAAAGAAATTAATTCTACTGTGATCAAAGCTAAGTATGATTCATTTCGAAGTTATGGAGTAGAACATGCATGACACGAAATATCGATTTTGCAAAAACAAAAGAGAGACGTTTCAAAAGACAACACATAGGATTTGACAAACATGTGTCACTTGACGTGGATCGGTGGACAAGAAAATTAAGCAAAACAAGAATTAAGTGTTGACACAATATTTTAAAACCTCAACTCCAGCAAGGGTTCTTGATGTGCGTAATAATATCATGTGACGTTCTAACCACAGCTCTATAAAACGAGATAAATTAGGGCGGGTGCTACGCAATAATATTATTAATTCATACGAAAGTTTGAATAAATTTTTGGATCTGATCAAAGCTACGTAGCTTATGCCGGCACTAGATAATAATAATAAAAGAAATATTCACAATAGGCCACGCCTGAAATTGAAAAAAAAAATAGGAAGATACTAAATGAAAAATGGAGTTTGGGTTCTGAAATGTTGTATGTTGGTCCCAATTGGCAAGTGCACACTAATAATATACATCAATTGGCGATTAACTATGTATTATTAATATGCCCAGCACATCAGATTGAGTGGTTGAATGTTATTTTCAATGTAATAAGAATAACATCTGGTGTCCAAGGAAAATAATCATATTCCATCAAATAGGTTACTTTATGGTATAATTCAAGTTTTTTCATCAAAATATGTAACTGATATATATTTAAACGAATCGTAACATTTGACATGTAATGTGAAGAACGTCATATTGAAAAGAAAGAAGACCGATCTCCCCTTTTTAGTTACGTACAAGCTCAGATAAAAAGAAAGAATTTGCAAGAACAACTCTACCCGACATGGAAAGCATCCTATTGCACCACGTGTCGACCCTACCGGCCGCTCTACTTAAGATAGATTTAAGGCTATTAGTTTTTGAGTGTCCATGCCACACTGGTAATCCCAAGTGTTTATCCTCAGAAGCAATAGTATCCATGTTAAGTTGGTTGACCATCGTGTTTGAGGGTTAACACTTGGAGCGAAGATTACTTTAGATTTGTTCCAATTGACAGTTTGTCCTGCTGCCTCAGCAAACAATTCTAAGTTTATTTTCAATGTTTGGACTGTCTTAGGAGTAGTGTCGCAGAACACAAAGCAATCATCTGCGAAGCTCAAAATAGGAATCAGAGGGCCATGTTTGCTAGCCTTTAGCGCCTTGAAAGAGTGGTTTTGGCTGCTAAGGACAGTTAGATGGATGAACATGTCCATACAAAGGATGAATAAGTACGAGGTCAATGGGTCTCCTTGTCTTAAGCCTTTTGAAGGATTCCAAAACCCAGAAGAGTGTCCGTTGACTGAAATCCTGAATCTCCTCTACAACTGCTCATGCTATGTCTGTCTTTCGCTTGCCTAGATTGACCCTGGCTAAATTCAACGCTATTACTAATAAATTCATTTGGAATGCAAAATCCACAGGAAAGGTGAAAGCCAAGGTTAAATGGGATACGATATGCCTTCCGAAACATCTGGGAGGACTGGGCATCCGCCATCTTCCAGATCTGAACAATGCATACATCATGAAACTTGGGTAGTGTCTTCTTACAGAACCAGGTTCGCTATGTGCACAAGTCATCCAAGCAAAATATTACCTGAATTCACACCTTCTCCTTGCTCAAAGTCGTCCTTCCAACAGTTGGGGCTGGAAATCTATCACCTCTATACTTTCGTACCTATCGCAATCCATAAGATGGCATGTTGGCCAGGGGAGTACTCTCAACTTCTCGCTTACAAAATAGTTAGGAAAATTCACCATATCTGGTTTTATTCTAGGAATCCCGCCTAACCTTCTTTCTTTAACCATATCCGAAGTCATTGACCCGATCAATCGGTCCTGGAACCACAACCAGGTGGCGCCTTTTCTCCCCCCCCCCCCCGACATTATAAGGGCAATCCAGGGTACTCCTCTACCTCACATCCCCCTCAATGACCATTTCTCTTGGGCTTGGTCTGATAACGGCAAATTTTCAATATCTAGTGCCTATAACTTATTCCGAGCAGCTCCAACCTCCTATGTGCAACCCCACCTACCTTGGTAAAACATCCACAAACTGCAAGTCAACCCCAGGGTAAGAATGTTCACGAGGCTCTTTTGCCATGGTAAAACTCCCACCAAGCACCGTCTATTCAACCAAAGAATCATTGATGATCCTACTTGCCCCTTATGCCAGCAATGCCCATAAACCATGGACCATCTTTTCTACTCTTGTCGAATCATCAACCCAATAATACAAAGGATCCTACCTGAGATGCCGGATTTTAGAGAAAGTCACCCCTTTATCCACCTATCCTCTCTAGCTACTTCCATTAGACAACGTTGGGCTGTGCTGGCTTGGGCTATCTGGAAGGCTAGAAACAACATGGTTTTTGAAGACTGTCCTCTCACTTATCAATCCCTACATGCCATTTACATCCACCAAATTCATAATTCTGTTTTTCATAACATTCCTACCGCTCATGAACCACCACAACCCAAACATACTCTTCACCCTAATTGGTACCCCCCCCCCCCCCATCGGTGATGCCAGTTAAATGTAGACGGTTCGGCCTATGGTAACCCAGGACCTGCAGGAATTGGAGGCATTATTCGAGAATCTTAGGGCGGATTTCTATTCGCCTTCTCTGCATCGGTGGGATATTCCACCAACATCCAGACAGACTTTTGCACACTTAGAGACGGATTACGACATGCACGGTCTATACAGATTTCCCATATTGTGATTGCTACAGACTTGCTTTTTCTGCTTGACTGCCTCAACAGGAAACAAACGACACCAGCTCATCTTATTGGACTACTCACGGAGATCCATACTAGCATCACATACTTCACTCGAGTCAAGGCCCAATTTTGTTATAGAGAAATCAATCAGATTGCAGACACTCTTGCCAAATTGGGAGCATCCTCAGTGCCAGCACAAGACCCATCTTTGGACGAACTGCTGATACCAGCGTACAGTGTTTGGAACACCTACCCAACTTGAATGCAACCGTTATTACTTTTTGATTGTACCTCTGTTATTTTACGTATTTCACGTTCTTCTTTTCCTTGTACTAGAACTCTTGTTTTATTATAATATATGATGTCTTTGCATTGTTAAAAAAAAAAGAGAGAAAGAATCAACAAAATCAATCAAATAAAATAGCAAACTTGGCGGGGAATATGACATTTGCACCATCCATGATTTGGTCTGGTAGAAACACTTGCTATTGTTTGAATTTAAATATATATGTAGTAATCATCCCTATCTTTTCATCCAATTGATCTTAAAGAATATAATATTGATGCAATCAGCGATCCCTTTATTTGAAAATGCGTCCCATATATTGTATATATGTCATGGTTTACAATTATTGAAGATATATACTAGCCCTCTCGAATTGTCCACCTTGTGGGTAGAATTAAAAGAAATAGTAGTGACATATATAATATATGGCTTTCTCTGCTATGCGTGATTTTTGACCATGGATTTTTGTTGCCTCATAATATCATGATCAAGAGTGACGACTGAGAAATGGCATGATACACACACATTATTAGGGCAACAAATTATGAGTGTAACAAATTGCTTTTTTGTGGCTCCAAGGGCCAAAAAGAAGAAAACAAAATCTCGCACGGGGAAATGGTTACTCGGCTATATATTGAATTCATGACTTCATGACTAACATACATCATGTGCTCTAACTTTTTCTAATTCTTTAATATGAAGTGATCGACTCCAACCGTTTCCTTCATTTTCTTGGAACTTTTCCATGATAATAAAGAAAATGCAGGCGGCTTTGGCCGTACATTATTTTCTTTAGTCATTCTGTTTTTGGGAGGGAAGAGGGAACATGGGCTTACGTTTCTTCTATTGTCCATTTTTTTAACAAGAATATTGTTTGTTTATTTCCCTTAAATAAGATATCCTTTTTTTTCTAACAAGGCAAAATAAATTTTTCCTTGCTGTTTCATTGTCATCTTGCAAGAAAATATGTTCGTTGCAATTCCATAACAACACTAGAGCTTAGATATATGAGAAATATTGAAGAAACTAAATCTATAACTGAAAATACACTAAAGAAAATATTAGAACGACTAGAAAGTTGCGACCGATAAGTATAAAACAGTGCACAAAATTGTTCCGTGGATGTTGTGCCAATATTCAGAATCATAAGCAGTGTCTTGTCGACTTATTTTTCACGTGCTATATGTTGTCAAGAATCCTAAAGAATTTATAGTTTTTCACTATTACCTTTTTAATTAAATAAAACTGATTTTCTCACAATCTCCAAAGTGGCATGAGATAATTACTTTGCATAAAATTAGGTTTTCGATATATCAAAATCTATATAATAAAATGATTTGATGAATTCATGATTTTATCTTTACCCCAAAAGGAGTGAATAAAACAAAAGCCAAGATTTTCCCCAACTTGCACTCACAAAAAGCGATACACCACCGGCGTACACAACAATAACTCCAACGTATGCAAGGTTGTCCGATCTCTGACACACTTAGGTCATAAGTACCAAAACAAGAAAAAGTTCGTACACGGATCCTCTAGTAGGTCCCACTGGCGGGCCTTGGTACCCGGAATCCAACATTAAATAACTGAGCACCCGGATCAGGACACATAGCACGTGCTGCCAATTATGGGTCCCACTATTCACGTTTTCTGTGAAGTATGTACCCAAATCATTATTATTATTATTTATTTAATTAATCTAAATGGAGCTGGTTAGAATTGACCCAACTGTAGCGTACGGTGACCATGCAGGGTCCTGTACCTGGCACCCGCAACGTGGTGGAGCTCCAGCGTGCCAGTTACTCTAAGGCCACGTCCCTTTTATCTGTATTTTGTAGCTTTAATAAAATCACAAATATATTTAGTAACCTATGGTTTTTCACTCGTCGTATAAAAAAAAAACCTATGGTTTTTCACTCTATGGGCTATCTAGAATAAAAGGAACAAAATTATTTTTGAGAATGAAACTTTTGAGGACGAGGATTTGATGGATTTAATTAAAGCAAAAGCTTGGTTCTCGATTAAAGGGAACGTCTCATTTGTGGGAGGTTGTTGTGCCTTCGCCTCTCACAGATGGGCGAACCCCACAAACATGGGGCCACAATGAGGCCCATCCCTCTGTGAGAGGGGAGGCACAACCGACTCCCACAAATTAGACAATCCCTCAATTAAAGCTCTAAAGAAGGATTTTGATTTTTCTTTTGTGAAATGGTATCAAAATTCCAAGAATTGTATTTGTAGTTAAGTTTTTGTCATTTACTTTTTAACCTGAATTTGAGTATTTCTTGTACTTTATTTTTGTTATGAATGAAATTTCTTTGCCTATCAAAATATAATATATATATATATAAATAATTTAAAATTTATTCATTTGTCTTTCTACAATAATAAAAAACGAGTATATACTAAACAATTGTCAAATATATATATATATATATATAATTATATATCAATATCCCGTATTTTAATATTTTTAATAAATGCAGTAAGACGCTTCGCGATTTTTTATAAAACTTTGACGAACTAATGCACCCGCATTTGCATACGCATTCGCCTTACGTCACTTAGGTTATTACCATGGATCAAGATTTTCATGCGTTTTTTCAAAAGTACCGAAATGTTTCTGTTTTTGACTCTATCGAAACGAAAATACATGTAGTTTCAATGTTATCTATAATCACAATTTTACGAATTTTTCGAAATATGCCAAAAAAATCTCGTAATATCACGAAAAAAATTTAGCTGACTGATACTTATTTTGAAATCAGAACTTTAATCCATAGTTATTAACTATGTTAATAAACAGGTTATATGTATGTTATTACTTATTAACATATCGAATTAATTCGATAAGTGTTACTTAATCACTTCCGTAATTGAAAGATCACACATACTTATAAGCGAAGCAACAACGGCTCACTCCAACTTTCGGTCGAAGTTACGGATTGTTATGATACATACAAATTAATATCCACAAGGTAAGCATAACCTAAATGTATATTATTGCTAAGTTATATGGTTAATTAATTCGTGATATACAAAATGTGTCCTTATACAGGACAAATTTCAGTATGTAATCCAATATAATTACGGCAATATTCTATATATTCTAATCCAATTACAAAATTATTGAATGCGACGTGACTTTCCATAATTACCCCTGCAGGATGAGGACCGTTACAAAATAGGGAAACCACGAGATGGGCTATAATTACGCAGACGGTGTGTCGTCATTTACTGTTGAAAAAGAGGTTGGAAATGTGCGACAAATACTTTATTAATGCACGGCTATCACAGCAAGATTTTTGGATTCGTACTACCTATCTATTTATGTTTATTTAATTTTATTAAATCAAGGAAACATAAATAAAGGCGTTCCACTTTATTTAATCAGCAAACTTGGCCATATTTCTTTTTTCCGTCTTTCAAGGCAATTATAGGAGTTATCGCTGTAGACTCTATCTTTGATCTAGAATTAAATTTGACTTTTTCGAATTCCTAGTGAACGGAACTTTCTCTATCCAAAACCAAACGTTTTGTAATCAATAATTAAATAAATCCTATTCATATATATATATAAGACAATTAGCTCCATTCTTTTCTTTCAAACAAAGTAGTTTGCATTGCCACCTCTATTTTCACATCTAACTCTCCTTATTAATTATCTCCTTCACTTCCCTTCTTTCTCTCCCATAAGAATAAGAAAGCAAATCACACAACCAAGGAAGAAATTCATATCAAGGAACAAGAAATCAATGGCAGTTGAAGCAACAAATCTCAATCTTTTCCCTCCACAATTCATCCAAAACAGGTACTTTTTTATTTTCCTCTTCTCATAAATCGAAAATTCAATATAATCGTTGTATTACTAACGTCCTGCAACAGATTATCTAGATCCAAAAGCCTTTTTGCATGTTAGAAATAAACACTCATAATTTTACATTCGTCGCGTATTAGTAATTGTTGCACCACACTTAATTTCATATTCATCGCTATTAATATTAGTAGTGGTTGCACCATGTTAGCAGTAACAAACCAGCTGCTATTAATGAATTAATATCTTATTAGTATGTTGATTGAATTTATTTAATTTGCAGAGACATGATGAATTCTTGTAACCAAACGAATGCGGGCAATTTGTACAGTTCACAGCAACAGATGTTTTTTCCGGCGATGATTCCAAGTCAGTCCTATTACCAATTACCGGCGGGTTGCGACTCATTGCCACACGTCAACACCGACAGCGGCATCACGTGCAATATCCCGACACCACCGAGAAAGCGCCAACGCGATTCAATCAACGATGTTCAATTCTACGCCACACCAAATTTACCGCAAAAGTATAATAATAGTGGCATGATCCATCAGCTCCCGTCTTTCGTAGCCGACGAAATTCTTCCCCAAATGAAGCAGCATCATTTTGAGATCGACACGATTATCTCCCATCATGTATGTTGTTGTTATTATTGACAACCAATGTCGCTTACTAACTAACTCCGGAGGAGTGTGGATTTATTATGTTTCTAATATTTTTTTTCACTTTGATTTTGTTTACAGACTAAAAGAATCCGATTGGCATTGGACGAGCGTCTAAAGCAACACGCAAGGTTGTTAACCGCGGCGATAGAGCAAGGAGTCGCGAAGAAATTGAAGGAAAAAGACGAGCAGATCACGAAAATGGGGAGAATGAATGTTGTCCTTCAAGAGCGACTGAAGAGCTTATACGTCGAAAACCAGCTCTGGAGGGACTTGGCTCAATCAAACGAGGCGACTGCCAATTCATTGCGATCGGATCTTGAACACGTAATCAGAGAACTCCCACTCCCCGCGGGTGGAAATAATGCTACTGTGGAAGAGGACGACGCGGAGTCTTGTTGCGGTAGTAGCGGTGGCGATGAGGGGGCTGGTAAAGACGAGAGCAATTCGTTCCATAATAACAAGTTGTGCCGGAGGTGTGGGGAGAAGGACTCGTGCGTGTTGTTGTTGCCGTGCCGGCATTTGTGCCTATGTGATGCGTGCGGGGCTGCTTTGCAATCTTGTCCTGTTTGTCAGGCGAACGTTACGGCAACGTTGCATGTTAACTTGTCATCATCGTAATTAAATTAGTTAGCTAGTTGTTGATTAGTATTTGTACATCTTTTTGTAAACTTAGTAGACTGTTGTGAAAAAAAAAGAACTTTTTTTACAAATTTTGTTGATTCGAATTATTCGCTTATATCAATTAAAGCTCTAGAAGTTAATCGAAATCTAACGCGGGATGTGATCTTGTGAACATATTGCATGGAAAGAATTTGATACGCGAATCATTGGTTCCAAGATTAAGCATTTCCATAAATCTCTCTTTACTATATTATTGATACATATCCAAAGTGGTTAAAGAAAAAATATCGTAGGATGCCGAAAGTTTTGCTTTAATGAAATATTTGTATAAATTAACGTAATGCATTATCGACCATAGCTAGAATGCACGATTCCAAATTTCCAATAATTGTCTTTTTTTTGCTAGTTATATTAATTAGTATCTGCGTTTTATTCAACTTGGGATTTTTATTTTTCTTATTGACAA
Organism: Linaria vulgaris; assembly: GCA_948329865.1. NCBI lineage: Eukaryota > Viridiplantae > Streptophyta > Magnoliopsida > Lamiales > Plantaginaceae > Linaria > Linaria vulgaris. The sequence goes on from OX415252.1 coordinate 110,656,188, forward strand.
CGTATGTATATATGTTTCCGTTAATATTTTCTTTAGAAGAGTTTGATTAGAGGATTTCATTCATTCATTGAGTCATAGCTCTTTCAGGACTATAGGTTAATTAGCGACCCGCACGCCTAAGTATTATATTATGATTACTATAGTACGGAGTATTTGGAAAATATCTTTTACAATTTCGATTTCTACAATGGTTATTGTAATATATAAGAAATCCTAAAGTATTTATCTTGAAAGGCGATATGCAATATGTTGTTATACTTACTTTAATAACAAGAGAACGTAGATAGATAAGCATATGCGGTACACAATATGATATACTAAAAAGTGTTACGACTTACGATGCCCATATACGGTTCATATTACATTAACAATATTCAGCTTTTACTTTTGAACTAAATGATACCTTTTTCTTTTAGTGGCCAAAACATGTCACACAAGATCGGATGTCCTATTCTTTCATGTTTTTGTCCAGTAAAGATGGCGTTAAGTATGGATGGTCCAAGTTTGGCTGTGAAAAGAATCCTACTTTTTGAAATTAGCTTTGTGGCCCCATCATGATCAGGTTATTACCAGTGTGGTCCTATTAATTTATATCATTTAGGTTGGCTGAGGGAGACTGATAGTGGGCATTCATTACAAGCACGAAAGCGTGGGCGTTTGTGCTCATTAATGTTGGTTTCGTAAAGTGGGTTGAAGACAACAATTTCTCAACTCTATTCATCATTCGATCTTATTTCTTTTTTTTTATAAACAAATAGAGTGCAAGCCTATGGGTCTGTCCACTTTGCCTACACTCCTTTCACAGCTTTCTTTTTGTTATTTACCTAAACAAGTTTTCTCAAAATTAGAAAAACTGTTGCATAAGGCCTATTTAAATAATAAATAAGGGGCATCACTTCCTTGAAGTATGCAAAGTTAAGTATATAGAGTAATAGACCCGTTATGTCAGTTACAAAACGTGTGTCAATGCTAGGTTGTGTGCATTATGATCGGATCCAATTGAATGGATAATTTAACATGACTTCGATATTAACAAAACAAGAACCAAAATCAGATCAAACTGAACGATGTAATTTAATCCAAAATCATTGGATTGAACAAAAGTTATATAACATGTTTATTTTGCATCTAAAGTTAGAGAATATTTGAATTAAACAAAAAAAATTATTAGTTATTTTTAAACGAACTTGAATTAAAAAAGTAATTAGTATTTTATTTTTATTTATTCATTATTATTTCATAACTTAATTTAATATATTATTAAATATTTATTTAATTTTGCACATTTAGATGATTATTCGAGTCGATCCGATTCTCAAGCCGTGGAATCGAAGGTCAAATCGAAAGGGGTTCGATCTAGGATAAAAATTGAAAATCGGATCAAATATTCATCAAATTATTCACTCGATTTTCAAACGAATCGATTGATGGCCGGTCTATTGTGATTGAAGCTAACTTCAAGGGGTCTAAATTACATAGCAATTAAAAATAAAAGTAATTGTTACATGGTAGGCTAGTTGGTGGTGATAGAGGATTGGTATTGAAGTTGAAACGTCAAGAATGCTGAAAAAAGTAGGATTGAATTTTGTGGACTTTTCCCAACAATTTGCAGTTTTAGGACCAAACTAGGTACATCATGTTCTCCCAAACTTCTCCGACAATTCATAAAGATGTGAAAGCAACTGATTAAAGAATTGCAGGACCAAACCAACTGACTTATCCCAATTCTGAAGAAATTAAATTATTTACTGTGTGTTGGTTTGTCATCCTTTTAACTTCAGTCGTCGGTGAATTGTATGGTCAAAACTCAAAATCATAACAATGCACTCATTGACTATATGTATCACACTAAAGTACATGCTTTTATTTAAAGGACACGGCGATTATAAATGTTCAAGTCATACGAATTCTTCACCAAAACAGAAGTCATACGAATTGAAAAAGATGGACATTATTTGATTGAAACTTGAAAGTAATCGTGTAGGTGTTTGGTTAGAAGATACCAAATAATTATACAATTTGTACATCTAACAATATTCATTTATTGTTTTGGTTAGAAGATACCAAGTAATTATACAATTTGTACATCTAACAATATTCATTCATTAATTTGAGCAACTAGTTGACTCGTGTATGTTGAATAAAAAAAATGTGTAAATAAATATGATGACAGATCAAAATTTTGATAATGTACATTCATTTTCTGTATCTTCGTCCGTTGAGTAATAACTCAATGTCTGGCTAACTGAGTCTAGTGATTTGTCCTCAATTATTTTTTTATTACAAGATGTCTTTATGAAAATGTTGTATGTAAATTAGTCTGGGATTGACTCAACTTTTGCACTCAGATAAATGATTCAAGCTAAGTTGTAGATTGCAGGTATCAAACTTATAGACCGGACTAGGTCGAACATAGTGAAATAATCGAACATGTGAAAAAACTAACTACCGATGATGGATTGACCAATAGATCAAAATTGGCTAATAGGTAAAAATTTTGTCTATTCAAAAAGTACTTAATGTATATCGCAGTGACGATTAGTCGGGTACTCCCTGATTTTATTTTATTGTATTAATTATTAGAGTGAGGTGAACTATTCTGATGGGTTTGTGCTTGATAAACTGCCCAAAGACCTTGAACATAGAAGAATAGGCGGAACAAGGCTCTTCAAATACGACAATCATCCATGTGGCGTAGGTCGAACGTGTGATGATCGATGTATTTTTTGTGTTGATTAAATTCCATCTATTTTTAGTGCATTCGATTAATAATATTATTTGTAGTTAACCATCAAATAGGAAACTTCTAATTCAAAAGATGGGCCGCGCGCTACTTGATTTGAAAATCGTAGGTGTTTGGTTAGAGAAGCTGCCAAATAATTATACAGTTTGTACATCCAACTACATTCATTTAACGATTTGGGAGATTAGTTGATTAATTAAAACGTCAATTATATAATCTACAATGTAATCAAAGTCAGTGGAAATACAGGGCACATTCACACGTGGCTCTGAATTTTTTATGTTTATGTAATCAATTTACTTTTATTTACTCTAAATTTGTTTAATTGTCCTTTTTCGTTCTTACTTCTCTTTCCATGAATTTCATCTCATCTTCCACTTTCTAGTCTGCATATCAACCAAACAAAATTTGGGTCTTCTGAAAATTTCAAATGCACATGGAGTGACGTGGTGAAGTACATGCATGGACAATTACTACAAGAATAGAGAGACTCGTTTTCCTGGAATCATCGCCAATGTCCTTAAATAATAGGATACTTGTCTTCTAGATTAATGAAAATTGAAAAGAGGTCAGTACGCAATCGATTTGTTTTTGGATCTAATTTTTTGGTACAAACCATAAATAAAGTCCCTGTCCAAGCGGAACACCTAAGTTTGTTACATTTTAGCGATTACAACATGAATGAACGTTGTCATGCTCCTAGCCGTAAAGTATGACGATTGATGAGACATTGGCGTGATGTTTATATCTTCTATATGTTTATAGTTAGTTTCTGAGGTTCAGTTGGATCACACTAAATCATATCAGACGTTGTCGCGAATTCTAACTGATTAAGATGCTATCAAGTATTATTCGTCCATCTAATCACAACCGTGCAAAATATGTAACCTTTAAACTTGCGATTATATATGACGTGTTAGGCTAGTCGATTCTAAAACTCGGTTCAACGAATTCGATCAAGTATTTACTGTATGGTTTAAAAAGAACAGCGTACTAATAATCAATTAAACCCTAAACTTTTTTCGTATCTTTATGTAAATGTTCTATGGAATTATGTTGAGTATGAAATCAAATTAACTTCTGTTAAGGGTACAGCCCGTGCCATGTGGCTTGACAAAGAATCTGACACATAGCTAAATTGGTTTTGATGCCACGTGTATGTTGAAGTTTCTTATAAAAAAAAAGAAAAAAAAAAGTAACTTGGGAGAAAAATACTCATGCAGGCAAAATTGGGACCAGTGCGTACCAGAGAATTAATAAAGAAATAAATCACTATAAGACGAGTCCAACTTTAACTAATTAAAGTGGTCTACTCCATTGTCTGTTTGTACTTTGTAGGCCATTACCAAGAAACCAGCTTTTGAAGTTACTACGTTTGTGGACTTGTCAGAACGCTGCGTAACTCGAACCTAACACCTTAACATATATTTAAAGAAAACGTAAGGATGTCTATTCTTACTTAAAGTGATTGCATTATTTCTATATAAGTATGACCAATCTCTTAATTGATAAGGGATCAAAGGTTCTTTTCAAAAGCATCTTTCGATCTCCTTAATAAAAAAAAAGTTTCGTTATTTATTGATACCTTTTCGACGTCTTTAGAAAAATTTCCTTAATTGTGATTGCAAAAAATTATACGACGCTTATGTAATTCGTTTCCATTGAGCCCAAACAAATACTTTTAGTACTAATTGAAGAAGAAACTTTGATCCGTGTGTAAGAGGAGAGAGAGTTGAGAAGAAACTACTCCCTCCAGGCTCCAAATATACTTGGGAAATTATTTATGCATAAGGACTTCATGATTGTTCACAATATGGTTGATTCGTCCAAACCCATTCAAATTGAATCCTGATAAATGGCTAGATTGGATCAGAGTCGGGTTTTTGCTACAGATACCACGACAATAGAAACAATCAAAAATACGAGTTAGTTATCTCATAATTGAGTTATGGGTGCATATGAGCAAAGTACTCTTGTTAACTTTCATTAAATGTATGAAAGGTTTTTCACAAAAAAAAAAAAAAAAATTTCCTGTTTGTTATTTTCGTTCAAGAATTGAAAGCGGAAATTTATAGAGAAATTGTTTCATGCAATCATTGTGTGTTGCCGACGTGGTGCGAAAATTACTAACACACGTCAAGAAATGGAACAATGAGATTAATAATCTCCTTTAGGAAAAAATAAACTTATATAAATTCTAAATAGTCTATTGCAACACAGCAATGCAACAATTATGTAATATATTTTCCCAATTCACATAGGCTTGGTTCTATAGTTCTATGGGCTTTGATTAATAGGCTATAAGGACGGCATACAGAATTCTTTAAATCAATTGATTTAGTTACATACAAGGCCCATAGATAGAAAATATATTTTATTCACATAATTTATGTGGTGCAACCAACATTTAGATTAAATATATATTTAACTTTTTTTAAAATATAGAAAATAATTAATTTCATAACCACGTTCACACGTTAATGGTTGTACCACATTAACAATACAACGATTGCATGAAATACTTTCTCTTATGGCTTTATCGATTCCCGGTTACAACCTTGCGAGAGTTTTAAATATCAAGTCCTTCATCAAATTACATTTTTGCTTACACTTTTTAAAACTGATTCTGACCTAGTTTAAAAGAGTTTCTAGATTTTTTTTTTACGTGTTATTTAACATTATTAAGTCTTGGAATTCTAATGAGAAGTAGTTGTCAACTGTAATAGACATACAATAACATACAATTATCTCTTTCAGAGTTCACACATGAAAGCTTTTCTAGAATAAATTATAGTACCAAACAAAATTACTTTTTCAAAGAAGATACATAAAAATCAAATCTTAAATTTACTACATGTATTAAAATAAAATATATTACATAATTGCATCTGAAGACTCAAATTACCAACTCCCAAATAGCATGCATTTAAATGGTTCTTAAGCACCACATGCATTACATGAATTGTGATTAATATAAATTAAGATCTCAGAAAAAATTAGAAGAACAATAAAAACTAAAATGACTCTACAGAACTTCTGAAACATGTTTATCATAAAAAATAGTCTGAGAAACCCATTTATTTTACTTTTTATTACTTCTTCTAAAGACTAAGAAAAAAACAAGAGAAGGTACACATTTTAAAAATTAATGACGCTTTATAAAACAGGAACACATAAAAATTGATCTCAGCTCGAATTCGATTAACTTTTCAAAGTTTCCCACATAACTGGACCTTCAGGATGTATGTTGACAAAATAATTTACAAATCGTGCATCCGAACAAGCGATAATGGTGCTTACCGATAACGTAGGCTTTGCAGCTCCCTTTTTCCTGAGCCAGGCATACATGGAAAACCTTTGACTAATTCTCTCCATATCGTAGCATAGATACGATGGAAAAGTCGCTATAGAGTCCACTGGATATCCCAAGTACTTTTCCAGACAACTGATCTTTTCCTCTAGAATCTCTTTCGTCTGATTTAGAACAGTGGGTGCACGTTTGACCATACACGATACAACATTGAAGTCCAAACCAGCTCGCACTAGGCAATCGAACCTCTCCTGCAACTGGTCACCTCTGCCTCTGAACTGTTTTAGAGCTTTTACCATGTCATCTGAATTTTCAACGTAACCAATTCTCGTTAAAAACTCAGTTTTATCCAATAGATTGTTTGGATTTCGGGAAGCTACATGCTCGATGTTGCAAGCGTTTGATTTGAAAGCCAAGCTTAAAAAGGTAGAAGGGTCCTTCTTTATAGTACGACATAAACTATGCTTGTCTCCACCAAAGTTCTTTACAACAGTTTTCAGTCCTTGAAGGTAATGCGAACTCAAGTATTGGATGTTGGTAGACAAAATCTTCGCGACATTTTCTGGTTCCATGCCAATCTCGAAGAGAAAATGCAGTGCCTTCCAAAAGTTCTTGGTACACCTTGGTGATAATAACTGAGGGGTTTTCAAGAATATAGCATAAACGTCGTCCATCCTAAGGCCTAATTTAAGTAATGCACCAACCACTACATATACTTTCTTCCCAGACCCTTCGAATAACACTGCAGTACTGGTTCTAAACATTTCCCCCATCTCTGCATCACTGAAACCAACTTCACGAAGAAAAGACAAGGTGTCGAGAATTCTGTTCCAATCATAAGCCTTTTTGATAGACAAATACCCACCAAGCCAATCATTCTTAATACCCATCTGCTTTAGTTTTTCAAGAACCCCAACAAACGAATTGCTCCCATCGCCAACCAAAAGCAGAGGACTGCAGCTTACAAGCTTTATGACAATAGACCTACTAAAACCAAGTTGCTCACAAGCCCTCAATTTCATATTTAACACCCCAGGTTCATATCTAAATATCTCATTCGCTTCCTTATAAATCCTTCCTAAATGACTCCGCGGGATCCCATAATCACAAAGAACGTGATAGTTATCAAGCAAGACCTGATCGTCGTTCAGAAATATCAGACCTCGCGGAAGAAGTGACTCAAATTCAGCAGGACTCAAACCCAAACTCTCAAAGAAAGGCTCGAACTCATTTATAGGATGATATCTTAAGAACTTCGACAACCCTTTAGACACATCTTGCTCCGTCTCGATCTTGGCAATCAAATCCTGAAGAAACCGAGGCGAATTCTTAGTAATGTGCTCGGCGTCCAGGAAGGTAAATCCCCTCGTACAGTGCAAGTAGTCAAAAAGAGCGGCTTGTGCTTCGGTTTTGGCACGAGGACTTCTCTCGACAGAGGTATGAATTGCGGATTCGGCGACACAAAGCTTCAGATTGTTGGAGGCTAGTCGCAAACTGGCGAACCGCTGGATTCTTAAGTGAGTATGAAATGAGGGGCTATGGGGGGTATGGAAAAAGGTCGAATCTTTATCGTTAACGGCGACGGAAAAGAGGTGGCTATTGAGCTGCAATATCATTTTTGAACATACCCTTTTGCGTATTTTTGATAGTAACATGGAGAATCAAGAAACAGACACTGCTCAATACTAGTAATAACAGAAAAGAGGCTTGATAGTGAAAAACCACGAATCTTGAAGTGTAGTGTACACTGATAAATTGTGTCTGTATCAGAATCTAACATGCTTGAGACCAAAACCCATTTCTCTACATACCTCGGAATTGCAGAATTGATTGGATTTGATTCTCATCGTCACGTTTCCAACTCAAAGATTAGATTTTGAGGTTGAAGTGTAATAAGATGATGAGTTGTGTCTGAATTAGATAGCAATATGGAAGCAACTACAATATGGATTCATATATGTGAACTGAACTCTCTTCACCTTTGAATTGGTGAATTTATTGAATTTATCTTCATCACAATCCCTCTCAAAGATTAGATTTTGATTTTTTTCTTTTTACCTAAAACCCTAAACCCATAAATTAGTTACTGCAAAATGTTTTCCAGGTGATAGGAACCGTGGGCTCCTTGAAGACCCCCATAACATTTGGGCTCAGCCCGTTTAAGACAATAATTATATAAATAATAAAAATAGTAATTATTATTTATTATTTATTACTGTTATTCTTATTACTATGGGGTGTTTGTAAATGTTTATGAAAAACAATTATTAACTTTTGGGAGGCATTTTTAGTGTTTGTATAAATGATCTACCACTGTGATTGTCTATAAAAGGCTTTCTTTGTGCTTTTTAAACTGTTTGAAGTTTGGATGGTTTTTTTGTTTGAAATATGATGTTTTCTGAATTTTATGAAATATGTGGCGAGATTCGAAGAAGTCACCAGGGTCTAAGGTGGCAATTGGGTGTGTGGAAGTGGGGTTAAAAGGCAAAATTAAGCACCACACGCGTGATTCACTGTCTAGGTCGAATCAGACAATGATGAGATGTTGTTGGAAAAAAAAGGTGTGAGCGCAGTTCCAAATGCAAACAATGGATTGCAATTACGAAACATATAGAAGAGTTTAAGGTCGAGAAACAAAATTTGCGCAAAGTCGAATGAATCGGTTGCAAAAATAGGTTGAACACCCCTCACACGAACTTGTTCAACCTATTTTACTCATTTCAACTTGTTACTTCTACGAGGCCTAGGCCCACGAGAGCTAGTTCAACCTGCTCCAATGATTAATGAAGTTCATGATGTTGGAGTATTAGACAGAAAGATTGTAGATAAGTCTCACGACTTAGTCGCACCTGAACACTCTCCTCCAGTTATGATAGATAAGATTAGTGATTCAAATATTTAGATATTTTTCTGTTTGTTACAGATTTGTGTATATCCTTCTTTTGTATTATTTAATGTAACTTCTATATAATCAATGCAATACGAACAGAAGGTATTGAGCCATTTTTATCAAAATCCATCTTATGCTCTATTTATTAATTACATGGTATCCAGAGTAAAGGCACACGCCTGATTCTGGTACGTAGCTTCCGCACACACATACACGTTTATCAATCCTAAAGAAAGAAAAAAAACAAAAAAAATATCGGGTTTTGATCCCGTTACGACATCGACATCGACCTCTCCAGTCACCCCTTATGTACCAATTCATTTCAATTTCCAACAAGCCAGCCACAAACTTGATGGGAAACAATTACCTGCCATGGAGTATTCAGTTTCAAGTTTTTCTTCGCAGTCACGATCTAATCGGCGTAATTGATGGCTCTAAAGCGCAACCGCCGAAAACCTTGTTCGACAACTCGGTTAATCCAGCGTACACAGTGTCGATCAGGAAAGACAAATGTGTTTTAAGTTGGTTACTTGCTTCCATTTCGGAAAAGCTTGTATCTACATTGTGGATCAGGAAAGACAGTTGTTTGAAGACTTCAAAACAGGTATGGGACTCTCTTCAAACACGTTTTTCCTCAACTTCAAGATCCCGTATTGCACTTTTGAAGCGTCAACTTCAAACTCTTTCCCAAGGAAACCGCACGTGCTCTGAGTTTCTTGAAGAGGCAAAGCAATTAGCTGATCAACTCGCCGCAACTGGACAACCTATTGATGATCAAGATTTCATCACATTCTTAATTGGTGGGCTGCGAAGTTCATTTAATCCTTTTATTACTTCTTACAACTTTGCTTCCAGGGATAAAGAACTTTCAGTGGATGATTTTCAATCTGAGCTTTTAAGCTTTGAAACTCTTGTTGAGGTTTCTATAATCTTACAAAGCAACAACTTTGCCTTTATTGCAAAAAGCTCAAACGATCAAAAGAAGAAACCTATGAATAACACTCAAAAGTTTCAACAGCCCTCTTCATTTAATAATCCTCGAGTGTGTTCTAATTTTCTGCCAAATGGTAGCCGTCCAGCTCAAAATGATAAGCTAGAGTGCCAAATATGTGATAAGCGTGGACACAAAGCGTTAGATTGCTATCAACGGTTTAACTTCTCATTTAAGGGGAGAATTCCACCTTCTGAGTTAGCGGCAATGGCATCTGAGGCTAATAACATATATGAACAACAAACTTGGTATGCGAACAGTGGAGCCAATGCTCACATTACCGTCAATGTAGCAAATTTATCGACCCCACAGCCCTATGATGGTTCAGACACTATCCAAGTAGGCAATGGCTCAGGTTTGACGATCCAACATATAGGTTCATCTTTTATTCACACACCTGTTTCTTCCTTTCGTTTAAACAAAGTTATTCATTGACCAAAGGCATCTACAAACCTTCTCTCAAATTAATAAATTTTGCCTTGATAATGATTGTTATTTTGTACTTACTGGATTTGATTTTTGTGTGAAGGAGATCAAAATCGGGCGACTGCTCTTTCAAGAAATGGTTGAGAATGGCCTCTATCCGATTAATGGAAACAAGAGCTTCACCAATAAATTTCATTGTTTTACTTACAAAATAGGAACGACGACCACAAAAGATCATTGGCATGATCGCCTTGGTCATCCAGTTGAATCCACCATAGATCGCTTGCTTCCTTTTCTTCAAATAAAAAAGTCACTAAATAAGTCCAGAGTTTGTAGCTCCTACCAAGTAGGAATATCAAAACGTTTACCTTTTTCTGATTCTACTAGACAATCTACTAGCCCTTTAGCATTAGTTCATACTGGTGTTTGGGTGTCTCCTATAACTTCAGTTGGTGGCTGTCGATTTTATATTTTATTTGTTGATGATTTTACCCGATTCACGTGGATGTATCTTATACGATTCAAGTCTGATGCTTTTTCTGTTTTTCAATAATATAAAGCTCTTGTGGATTTTTTTTTTATTCACTATTCAGCAATTACAATCTGATAATGGGGGTGGATATTTGTCAAATGAATATCAAAGTTTTCTGAGTAAACATGGGATTCTTCATCGTTTAAAATGTCCTCACACCTCCCAACAAAACGGAATTGCTCAAAGAAAACATAGACATATCCAAGAAATGAGGTTAACCCTTTTAGCTAAAGCGAATCTTCCAAAGTGTTATTGGGTAGATGCATTTTCCACATCGGTATATTTAATTAACCGTTTACCGACTAAAGTTCTTAATAATCTACCACTGTATTTTGTTTTATACAAGAACATGCCATATTATTCAAGCCTTAGAACTTTTGGTTGTGCTTGTTATCCTTATCTTTGACCATATGAACCACATAATTTAGTCTTTAGGAGTAAAAAATGCATTTTTCTCGGTTATTCCAGTCAACAAAAAGGGATACCCTTGTCTGGATATTGATACAGGTCGAGTCTTTGTGTCAAGACATGTTATATTTGATAAAGAAACATTTCCTTTATCTGATAGAAAGCCATCCTCTTCCAATTCTACGGGCGTTCAGTTGTCAGGTATGACTTCTACACCAATTTCATTTCCTATAATTTCTGAAGTACAAGTATCTAATCATAATGCATCAGACTTTTGCATAATACCAATCCTTCTCCAGATACAAGTACTTTGCTAGACACTTCAAATATGTTCCCAGTAGCCTACATTGAACCTGATATTCACTTTACCAATGATTTACCAGATTCATCTCCCCTGCAACCCAACATTCCTGAAATAGGACCTTCTACCGAACAACAACTAGCCCCATCTCTTGCACCAATAAGAGAGATCATTACACGATCTAAAAAAGGAAACCTTAAACCAAAGACATTTCCTCAATTTAAATCCTTTTATGCCTCTCGTCATCCTTTACACGTTTTGTCCAGTACCTTAGTCGAAGATGAGCCAACTTGTTTTACAACGACAGTGTCTAAATGGGAATGGTGAACTGCTATGGGTTGTGAATTTGATTCATTGATGGCTAACGGAACGTGGTCTCCCTGTCCAAGACCAAAAAATCAATGTGTTGTTAGAAACAAATGGGTCTATAAAATAAAACATCATCCCGATGGGAGTATAGAACGCTATAAGGCGAGCCGCGTGGCTAAGGGATTTGATCAACGACCAGGTATCGACTACTATGAAACCTTTTCTCCAGTGGTAAAGCCAACAACTATTAGATTAGTATTGGCTCTCGCGGTTTCATTAAATTGGAATATCCGACAATTAGATGTTTCCAGTGCATTTCTCCATGGATTCTTAGATAATGAGGTTTATATGGAACAACCAAAGGGCTACGTGGATGAGAATTTTCCTGATTAGGTATGTCGGTTACATAAGTTGCTTTACAGACTTAAACAAGCTCCTAAAGCTTGGTTTAACCGTCTCTCGCAGCTATTGGTTGAACTTGGCTTTTCAGAATCAAAGATGGATTATTCTTTATTTACATATTGTACTGGCACTTTAAGAATTTTTCTATTGGTGTATGTTGATGACATCATTGTCACTGGTTCAAACTATAAAGTCGTGATTGATTTTATTGCAGACCTTAAGAAACATTTTCAAATTAAAGATTTAGGTGAATTGAACTGCTTTCTCGGGGTTCAAGCAATCAGAAATGCAAGTGGTCTACACCTTCCACAAGCCAAGTATATTACTGATTTATTGGACAACACCAAAATGATTGGCGCAAAGCCTTTGAACGCTCCAAACTCATTCGGTTCTAAGTTATCCTTAATTGGAAGACCTCCACTCGCTGATCCTACTGAATACAGAAGAGTTGTAGGTGCACTTCAATATTGTACCATCTCTAGGTCGGACATAGCATACTCAGTTAATTAACTAAGTCAGTTTATGCATTCCCCTTGTGAAGCGCCCTGGATGGCAGTGAAACGAGTGCTACGATATCTCAAAGGAACTCTAGACTTTGGTCTTCTATACACACCAAACTCAGTCGATTTGAATGCATATTGTGATTCTGATTGGGCGGGTAATCCGGATGATAGACGAAGTACTAGTGGATATATTAGATTTTTCTAGGAAAAAGTCTTATTCCTTAGAGTGCCAAAAAGTAGGGGGTCGTCTCTCGGTCAAGCACAAAGGCTGAGTATAGGAGTATGGCGCCTGCAACGGGTGAACTATCCTGGATTCGTATGCTTTTGCAAGAGTTCCAGATTACGCTGCCAACCACTTCGACTTTATGGTGTGACAATGTTGGTGCTATAGCTTTGGCTTCTAATCGTGTGTTTCATGCTCGTACAAAACATATCGAGATAGATTATCACTTTGTCCGAGAGAAATTAATCGTGATATTCAAGTGAAACATATTTCTACACACGACCAAGTAGCTGACATCTTTACAAAAGGTCATTCTGCCACACGCTTTCAATACTTGAGACGCAAACTGCTCGTGTTCATTCTCTCGACCAGTTTGAGAGGGGGTGTTGGAGTATTAGACAGAAAGATTGTAGATAAGTCTCACGACTTAGTCATACATGAACATTCTCCTTCAGTTATGATAGATAAGATTAGTCATTCAAATATTTAGATATTCTTCTGTTTGTTACAGATTTGTGTATATCCTTCTTTTGTATTAGTTATTGTAACTTCTATATAAATCAATGCAATACGAACATAAGGTATTGAGCAATTTTTTACCAAAATCCATCTTATGCTCCCTTTATTAATTTACCACGGACACGTCGACGGAGACACGAAAATTCGTTGTTTTAACAATTTTCTACTTTAGGTGTGTCCACTTCGGTGTTGGATACGACACGACCGGCACAACCCGCACGGTTTTTTGAATTATTTGTGCATCATAGATGAAATCTTAATCCAAATACTCGACTAATTGTTATTATAAGATACAATTCTACAATAAATATTCTCAAAATAGGTTGAAAGTTTCGACCTATTTGTTCAACCAAGGGGATATTTCGCCAATATGTTATTTACTTATTTTGCAACCTATTATGTGGATTTTGATGTGTCATTTCAAGCTTTTATGTAGATTTTGATATGTCTATAATTTGAATCTATTTGGTAGATTCCAACCTATTTGTCAAATCCAAGCTATTGCATTATTTCAACCTAGAAAATGCTTGACCTTATACGAGCTCTTAGGCATCGAAGTACAAACGTCGAATTAGTCTGGTGTAGTTCATTTGTCGTGTTTTAAAATAAGATTCTCAAATTAGAAGCTATTTCACGACCAATTATTCACGAGCTCGAGTTGCTTAGATAGCAAACGAAAAATTGGTGCATCAAAACGCTTCCTTAAATTCGCGATGTTAAAAAATAATGTTTGGCTAATAAGAATTCTACAAAGCAATTAAAACAATTTTCTTAATTTAATTTTGTGAAGAACAACTTTTCACATCCCTACCTCGAATTAAGACCAATTCCACAAATAAAAGTCAAGGTTTGGTTTTGCTTCTCTTTCTTACCCTCAACTAAAATAGCTAAAATATTCTTGTCAATTTTATTACGTTTCTTCTTTCTTTTCAGTTCAACTAAAATCACTTCAATCCATTTGATACACTTCACCGAATTCAATTCAATTTTGATTCTTCATGGCCTCCAGTGGAAACAAGAGTATCAACGCCAAGCTGGTTTGTAACGTTTTTTTTTTTTTTTTTTTAATATCCGATTCATCTTAATTCTTTGTGTACCGCCCAATTGCTTTCTGATACTGTTTTTAATTAATTGATTAGAGAAAATGATTTCAATTTAGGTTTCCATAGCTCAATTTGGGCCAATTATTGGTGCTTGATCATAATTAATTTTGGGCCTTTTGGATAATTAATTAATTGTTTGTTGAATTTTTTTGTCATATTGGAAACATTAATCATGGTAAATAAGTATACATTATTCAATCATTTTCCGCCGATCCCTTTCATGTTTGATTTCTCTTGTTACTGCGTTTGATTCGATTTTCGTGGCTTTAGGTGCTTCTTGGAGACGTTGGAGCTGGAAAATCTAGTTTGGTGTTGCGTTTCGTGAAGGGGCAATTTATCGAATTTCAGGTTTTGGTTTAGGAATTACCATTCGGTGTCACGTGATTATCGTAATTCTGTGCTGGATATTGATTGATTCTTTCATGTTTGATGCAGGAATCGACTATAGGCGCTGCATTTTTTTCACAAACAGTAGCTGTAAACGAAGCAACTGTAAAGTTTGAAATATGGGATACTGCAGGTCAAGAGAGGTACCACAGCTTAGCGCCAATGTATTATAGAGGAGCTGCGGCTGCCATAATCGTATACGATATAACAACCCAAGTAAGTGGTAGGCCTTCAATAGCAAAGACGTAAGCCTGTATTTGACCAAAACTCTTAGTTGTATCAGGGTTGATTTTTTTCCACTGAACCTTGAAACGGGAAGTGCTTCAGAGATACACAAGTTCTTGTAAACTCCATTAAAATAAGACACTGTAATTGTGAACGTAATTTCTCTTGCAACGATTTCTGATGTAACATATAATTTCTTTGCTCTGTAGGCCTCCTATGACCGGGCAAAAAAGTGGGTTCAAGAACTTCAGTCACAAGGTAAAGTCACTGAGTTGTGGTAGTGCTAGTTGCACTCTAAACGTACCTGTGTTCTACTATTATGTTCTTTGTCGGGCGGTGGGAGAGCCAGTAGGGACAGGTTGGTATAAGAGTTGAGAAGTGGTATTGTATCTGCTTGCCAAGTTACTACATTTTCTTTGAAGTCACAGTTACGAGTGTACTCTTGTAGTTTGAGTTGCTCTAAGAAATGAGTACCAACTGCATGTTTCCTGTGCACAATTTTTCTGTGTTAGTCACCTTGTATTTAGGTCATGGTACTTCTGGAAAAGGGAGTGAGACATCGCCTTTGTTTAATTTTTTATCAAGAACCTCCTAAAATTAAGAGAACATTGGTCAATGTACGAACGGTAGTCAAATGCTCGACGCTGCTGAATTCTGTCTGTAGTTTGGTTAGAAGTTTTTTTATATTTTCTGCATGTAGTTTGTATCCTGAATGACTATTCTGCCTTTTAGGTATCTGAGTCAAATTTTTTTATTTTTTTTTGGTTTAAGGTAACCCCAATATGGTCATGGCTCTTGCTGGAAATAAATCAGATCTGTTGGATGCAAGAAAAGTGGCAGTAGAAGTAAGCATATCTTCTTACTTATCTTTTCGCTGCGTTGTACCCTTTGATGAATATATGGTATTTAGTCACTGTCCATTTATCTTGTGAAACGATACAGCTGACCGCTGATCAGGACACTTCTGAAAATTTAGCAGCTTATCTATAGCTCATATATATTGTTGCTAATCAAAAATGTATCGCATATTGAGCTTTAACCATTTGTTTGTTTTATTATCAAGATCAACCTCGCTGGGAGCTTTAAGATCATAAAACATATGCTAGAAGTTATTGCAGTTGTAGGAGTTCTTCCTTTGCATCCATTTTTTGAATTCTCTGGCTGGACAAATTTATGGGTCTCTGTGTTGTTGGCAAAACACAGGATTATGGGAAGGAGCCACTAATTGGCATCGATTTTAATTCCTGTGCAATTCCTGGACCAAGGTTTAGCCTGACAGGAGTTCAATAATGACCATCGTCTTTGTTGATCATACTGAATAGGATTTACGCCATGCGTCTTTATTGATTTTGATCTGGTCCCTGATGACTTGTCTCTTAATTGTTAATTAACCATCCCTTTTACATTTTTTACCATTCCCGTTTCACATAATATGGCCGTACACATTCTGTGATACCAGAACAAATCACAAACATGTATATTTTTGCAGAGCAAGAACATGACAGATTAGTTTTGGTAGTTCAAAAGTATATGTGGCTTTACTTTTAATTTTAAGCATCAGTTACCTGTTTTGCCAGTTATATGAAATGTGTACTTCTATTGCAGGATGCACAAAAATACGCTGAAGAGAATGGGCTTTTCTTCATGGAAACTTCTGCAAAGACCGCATCTAATGTTAACGACATATTTTATGAGATAGGTAAAAGTCCTAGCCTATTAGCTTAAGCAAAACTATAAAATCACGTCTTCTATAGCTGAACCCGACTTGCATTAGCCTCAACAGGAACATCGCAACTTTTTAGGTTGTTCCTCCTCTGGTGCGGCATCACTGTTTTCATGAGCTGCTTAGTATTGCACTTTCTTTATCGTTCTGTTCTTTACTTGAGATTTCATGTTTGCAGAACCTTAAAGACAGTAACTTCAGTACATTTCCTTTATGTCTTTCTTAACATTCTTTTAGTGCGCCATGTTGCTAACTTGCGTTCGTTTACTGTTTCCTCGTGGCTCTACAGCGAAGAGATTGCCTCGTTTACAGCCAGCACAAAACCCATCAGGGATGGTTCTTGTGGACCGACCAGCAGAGAGGGCGGCCACTGCTTCTTGCTGCTCCTAAAGTTGATGCAGATTTCTCATTACATATTACTGTTTTATGTAAATGATGCAATCTTCTTGTGGCCATCAGTTGTTCAAATCTGTACAGGAGTTGATAACTTTTTGGAATTATTTGTATTGCTGGAGGAGCCTCTTTACAATGATCTGTTATGTTGTCCGATTTTGTTCCATCAAATTAAAACCCTCCTGTCATTTAGTTTTATTCAAAATGAAAGGTAAAGTTTAGAATGTCAGAAAGAAACTTCGATCAACAAAAAAATCGTGAACTCATCTAAAAGAACATATAACATGGAATTGATCGAGAAATTTATGATTGTGTTCCTTGGAAAATCCTCGTACAATTAAACGAAACTATTTATTTGTGGTACGCGCATATTCTAGTGAATTTAACATTAACATTAGCTTTTTGTATCGACATTTGCAAGGCTTCAGAGTCATTATTTGAGAATTCTTAACCTGTTCAAGCGAATTGGCGAATGTATTTTTGCTTATTTTACTCTTATTAGCTAAATGAGAAAGAACAATAGAACATTAAGCAAGAATGTTGAAGGCAACATTTTATCAAACGCATTTTCCCCTCTGGCCTTTCTCTCATTTTCTCGGAAATCTGTGACTAAATCATATTGATCAAATTGTACAAAAGTTATGTGTTATTCATTAAGCAATACAAAATTTAATAGTAAATCTAATTTTTGATTTCTCTCTCCCTATAATTCTTCCGCATTATTATGACGAGACGTCTCTCCCCTCCAGTCATCACAAACCAAGATGAAGTTCTTAATGTAACATACTTCAATTAATAGCTAGCTTGAAACTGCAAAAGAAGATAGCTAAAATTAATTAAAGCTAATAAGCAATAAATTCCATTAAGTACTCCTCCATGTATCATGTATCATCGATCAACTATAAAAAGAAGCAAACAGAAACACTTTCTCATTGCACATTCAACAACTCACACAATAGCAAACAAACAAAAACAATCAAATAAGCATATCATATAAACAATGGCTTCTTTACTAAAAAACATGTCCCTCTTTTTGATCTCCATTGCTCTCATTCTAACATCCAATGTTCCTTCCTCATTTGGCCATAATGACAATCAAGACAATGAAAAAGAACTGCGTGATCTCTGTTACGACACCAACAACTCCAATCTTTGCTGGGATATCATCAAATCCAACTACGAAAGCTTCGACCAGGATGACTACAGGAGCGTGACAGCTTACGCCATTGACCTTGCAGTAAGAAAAGCCAACGAAATCAAGGATTTACTCCAGCAAGACCACCGCGATTCCAACAACGATGAGTTGAAGGACAAGTACAAGTCTTGCTCCGAGAATTACCACGATAGCATCCACGATCTTGATCAGGCCAAAAACTTGTTGGATTCCAACGAGTACTCGAAAATCCCGGAACACGTGGAAGATTCACTGAATGAGTTGAAGAAATGCAGGAATACTTTTGATCAAGGTTCTTTTGATCCAAGCCACATCAGGGACAGAAATGCCGAGTTCTTAGTTTACGCGGAAATTGTCAAGATTGCATCCAACCGTTTGGTTAAGCAAGACCACAACTAAAACCTATCTCAGTATTATTTTTTTAAAAGAATTTTAATTTGGGTCGAATAATTAAGGGGAGAGAGTTGGAATTTACTCGGGATACTTTTTAATGTATTATTCATAAGGAAATAATTAGTAAGTGTTGTATCTTCTTCATCTCAGAACTGAATTTTGTGAGGGATTCAATGTTACTATATATCATCTAACACCGATCATTTTCAATGGAAAAAAGTGTCATGAATATTAATTAGCTTTAAATCAGCAGAATGAATTGGTTTATAATAAAGCATTAGGTCTCAGGTGCATATGTACTCGTGTTTAAGGGACTATTATTTGAACATAAATCCCGTTCACCTGGTTCTGACATTGTACTGTAGTTTACATTTAGAATTGCATGAGTCATGTTGCCACTTGCCAGTAAGCGCGTTATGCTATGCTTTCGTATGAACCAAGTTGCGTTCAATTATGTGGTTGCGGCTGGCGGCTGGCCGGCTGCTACTGGTGTTTGGTCTTCAGCATGGGAGTCGAGCAGTTGTGGCGGTAGTCGTGCACACTTTCTCAAGTTAGTAACATAATTCATATTGAGACACAGAAATTTGATGTCGTTGCTTCAACAGGGAGGGTTAATAATTAGGCTAAACACATAAAAATTTATGTAATGTTTACAAAAAATATTAGGTAGATTCATAAAGGTTTTGTTAGCACAACATTCCACATGTTATATCCAAAAGGCACATAATAAAACATAAATAAATAAAATTACACATGTGTCTTATTTTATGCCCATGTAAAAGTAAGGACTAATTATTTTTTCTCCCTCTTAACTTTACATTAAATTTTTAAATGCCCTTTTTATTTCAGGCAACTAAATATGCCACGTAACTTCCAAAGTTTTTACTAAAATGCCCAAATCGTCTTATTCGGGCTAAGTCGCTTACGTGACGGTCTTGGGTCCAGTCAATGAAACACATTGCCTAGTCTAAAAAACACCCCGCCAAGTCATCTTTTTTCAGCAAAAAAACGTTTTATATCTAAACTCCTGTAATCTTAAAAATTGTACTTGCATCTCTTAATGAATTGCACTTTGCACCCAAAATATATATATATATATATATACATTTTTTATATCTCAAAAATTATTTGAAAAACATAAAAATACTTTAATAATTTATAAAAATTATAAAAAAAAAGCAATCACAATTTTTTTATCTCATCTTCATCACCCCTTCCCCTAGCCCCCTCCACCCTCCACCCTCCACCCTCCACCGTCATCTTCATCACCATCGCTCCCTCTCACCCCACCCCCTATTTCACCACCACCACGTCACCGCCACCACGTCACTACCACCACTCCGTCGCACTAGTCGCTGGAGATTCCAGGAAATCGAGATCAGAATCTGCAATTAAGAGGGGGGTCGTCCTCCAATTCGAGCAAAGAATCGATTTGGGATTTTTGTAAATGACCGTGTAAAACTGCAATTAAGATGGTGGGATTTGGATTTGGGTTTGATACTTTGATTTAGGGTTTTGTCGGGAAGGAGAAGATGATGAGTTTTTTAAAAAAATAATTGTATTTTCCTTTATATATATATATATATATATATTAATGAACTATACATCTAATTTTATTAACATATAAATAAAACCTTTAGAAAATAATCAATTTCCCCCTCATTAATATATATTATGGGTGCAAGTGTAATTTTAAAATATTATAAGAGTAATTTTTGAAAATTTTATAAGTTGTTTTTTTTTTTGATGGGTAAAAAGCTCATTCATTCATGGGCCACTAGCAAGAAACCCCCCTATGTTATGGAAAAGAGGCAAAAAACACCCATATGAAAACAAAATAGGCAAAAACACCCCATGTGTTAAACAAATCATAGCACACTGCCCCCCTTCTCTTTCTTTATACGTATTTTCTTGCTTTATACGTATTTTCACCAGAAATGACTCATTTACCCCCAAATAAAAAAATAGACATTTCTTCTCCCACCATTTTCCCATTTTATATTTATGCTTAATTATTTTAAAAAAATATATTAGATTCTTGAACGCATCTAATTATGTTACTGTAAATTTTAAAATTAACTTATTCTAATATTTAAATGAACTTATATTTTCGTAATATTTATTAAAATATATAAGTACTTTAATAAATTAATATAATTAAATGAAAATTTATTTTTTTAATTAGTGAAATCCAAAAACAAGTGAAAAATGTCATCTTCCCTAGAAATAATTTTTGGCAAAATTATTGGGCATAAATAATAATTTTCTCCATTTTTTACACCAGAAATAATTTTATGTAAAATTTTGTTATATTTCATGTGATGAACTTCTATGAGTTTTCTAAATTTGTACTACTTTAATTGTACGTACAAGTCCAAAAGAAAATTTACATTTCAAAATATTTTAGAAGAGATACATTTCAAAATAAGAGTTTTACCGACATTTGCAATTATGTCGAAATTATATGGACTTATTTGAAGTTTTTAATTTTTAGAGGTTATTCAGATAGTTTTCTAAATTATTGGTATTATTTTTCTATTATCATAATATGAGGGATTGTTTTGTTGCTTCTTTTCATTTCACAGGGGGGTTTTTTGCCCGTTTCAAATAACACATGGGGGCTTTCTGCCAAAAACACAAGTTATTTTATAAGAGAATATTAATTCCCACTCTCACTTCTTGGCAAGTGTATCACACTCTCGTACAAAAGGGGGTTATTTGCTACGTATTTCAATACACAGGGGGTTTTCTGCTTCTTTTTATTTCACAGGGGGGTTTCTTGCCTGTTTCGAACAACACATGGGGGCTTTCTGCCAAAAATCCTTCATTCATTAAACTAAATTGAGAGTACAGAGGGTCTGCAACAGCAGGCTTAAAAACAAATTACAAACTAAAGTTAAACAAACTAAAAGAACAAGCTTAAAAAACAGGAGGATGAGGGGGATCTGCATCTTTGAGTTCTTGAGCAACGACCGTGATGATGAAAGTAGAGAGTCACTTTGAGCAAGGTAGAAAAAGATCTTGTGTTCTTCTGGCGCGGAGAAAAACGACCTAAACTCGATTTTCTGTTCCCATAGCCATAGCCTGGGAATAAACAGTGCCGCAACATTCACATGAGAACGATCAAAGGTAGAGTAGTAGACGAACACTTTAGAGGTAGAAACCTGCACATAATACAAACCAAACACAAATACACCAAATAACACAGATCCAAGCCTCAACCATTTAAAAAGAACTAAAAAAAAGAACCAAATGACACTGCTTGGGAACAAAACAACAATAAAAGACAAGAAATAAACTAAATAGGCGTAAAGTGCAATAGACACCATGTTATGTCGAGTCTTGGCCATGGTGGGTCCAAAATAACGTCAAAGTTCGACCAAAACTTTGACCACAGTCAAGCAACGTCTCAACCCACGGAATCGAGGGCGATAGTAGGAAGCCCTCCGAGAAAGTAAGTTGCAATGGTTAAAGTGTATGGTAGATGAGTCTTTCCATGGGGTGTGTGGTTGTGACCAGTGAACAACCCAAGTTCCATGGTTGATCGGGTTTGTCGCTGGAAATGGTGGAGGTGATAAAGATTTTGGTGCAGATGGTCGTAGTTAAGAGGAAACAGAAAGGAGGTGACCAAAAGTTCGAAAGAAGTGGAAAATGGAAAGATGAGAGATGGATTAGACAGATCCGACGGAAAACCGAGATAATCCGGTAGGAAAACCACCCTGAGACGGCGGATAAACCCTAAAGAAAAGGGAGGCGGACAAACCCTACAAAGAGGGTGGAAGAGCACTATTCTCTCTTGGAGAGAGAAAGTGCAGTCTCGAAATCTGCAATAAGAGTGTTGTGGTAAAAACGTTTTTGGGCGGAAAAATTGAGGGCACTTTGTTGAATAGGCCAACGTTTTTATTGACTGTACCACCACGTAAGCGATTTAACCCGAATAAAATGTTTTGGGCATATTTGGTGAAAAAATTTGGAAAGGTACGGGGCATAAAAGGTCGGCTCAATACAAGAAAGACATTTAAGAATTTAAGGCAAAGCTATAGGGCAGAAAAAAATCCGTCCTAAAAGTAATAGGCAAAATAATCTCTATGTAATATCTCATATACGAAGGAGCTTAGCTAATTTGCGTTTTCTAAATCACATGGAGGTAATACGGTCGATTAATTTAACATAACGCATGATAGTAATTTTTTTCTTCTTATTTTTATTATAGGTAGTATTAGATCGGGTCAATCCCAACCCATGAAGGAAATGGAAGATCAATAAATTAGGCGCTTGAATCAATCGATGAGAGAGGTAAATCTCTACCTTTCATTAAAGAGGGGTAAGATTTACAAATATTGGAACTGGTAAGATCCAATCAATCTCTACCGTCCATGAATGAGGTAGAAGGTAGGGGAACAAGTAAAAGCTCGTAAACATTAGATGGAGGTAGAAAGATAGGGGAACAAGTAAAAAAGCTTGTAAACATTGGATGGGATCCATCTCTATCGTCCATGAAGTAGTTGAAATATCTATAAATAGGAGCACCTGTACAAACTTGTAAACCATCAACGAGAGTTCAACTTTAAGGGACTTGAGCATACACTTTTGATCTTTTATGTAAGACTATAAGAAAACATGGTTTTGTTAACGAGTTTTAGCTTGAGTTCTAATACACTATTGGCATAGAACACACGCTTTTTTGCCTAACCAACTAATGAAATGACATCACGCTTAATTCAAGTAAAAAAGTAACAAATAAATCAGCTCGCCCCTTCATCAGCTCATAAACCAAAAGCATGCAATCCTTGTTGCATGAAATTGGCAGCCAAGTTACAGCAATATTGATTATTATGGAACTTTATATTACTGATTGTAGGATGAAATTGTCAGATATTTGTGATTTTCTTGAAGTGTTTTAATCACCTCTTTAATTTATGTTCACCTTATAAGATCTCCTTTGTTTATTTTTATTGCAGATGTCACTGGATAGTGATTTTGTATAGAGGTGCATAACATACAAGTCTATTTGTTGTAATTATTATGTAGCAACCATATGTAAATATTTTAAAAATTGAACTTCTTTATGTTTTATTGTAGTAGATATTATTGTTTTGTGCTTCTTTCTTTTAAGGTGTTGCATGTATTTTGAAAAATGGTCAATGTTGATTGTTGCCCTTCACTATGAGCCTTAATTTGATAATATGTATGAAAAATGATTTTTGTGAGATCATTAGTTTATTGCATCAGTATTAATTAATGAATTATTCTCAAAAGTATATAACTGAAAAAGTTGGGATCAACATATTAACATATATCGTTTTTCTTTGTAAATAATGCTAGCGTAGGACAGGAATTTATGTGTCTAGTTGGTGTTTTGCCAACGTTTTTAACAGTTTTTCCAGCGTTTTTGAGCTGTTGAAAAAGAACCATCGTTATACAAGCTACCACATAAAACGTTGGCGTATGTAGGGGTGGAAGGGCCGGGCCGGATTCCCGCGACCCGACCCGACCCGATCGGATTTTTCCCGAGCGGGAAAAATCCGATCCATTTCCCGACCCGCCGTTGCGGGTTTTTTCTCCCACAGCGTAATGCCGCGGGTCGGGTCGGGGGAGTTGGGGTAAATCCGACCCTAACTCCCGAAAATTCCAGTCCCCTTAATAATAATATATATCATGGGATTGACTCCATCACTGTGATACCGTTTCTGCATATACTTTGATTACAAAGTGTACATGTAAGAATTATTACAAGAAATTAAGTAGCTAGCAATAAGAATTGTTTTTTTTGACTGCCTATACTAATAATACCTGTTGCCATTATATATATATATAAAAAAAAAATTCTTACCTGCAGGCGTGAAGAACAGGCCGCGAAAACTGCTAAACCAAAAAAAAAAATCTCTCTCAATACAAAAAATTTGCAGCCCCTCCTCCGCCCCGCCGCCGCTATTTGCAAAATAGTATGTAACCCGCCACCAATCTCCACCGTCGCCCACCTCTGCAACACCATGCCGACCCTCCACCGCCCACACCTTACGCCCCATCAATAAAAGCCAAAACCCGATCGGATCCACTGTCCAAACACCGCCCATCCACTATATTAAATCCCCAAACGTCCCACAACCAAAACCACCATCTTCTTCAACCACCATCATCCACAATCCATTGTTCTCGGCACCAAAACGCCCACCAACACCACCGAGCAACCTTTCACCTCCACCACCGCGCCATCGCAACCCGACGCCACCGCCACCACTACCTCTGCCGAAACCTACCGCCGTCGCGCCTCCTGGAAATTGAAATCCAAGGGAATGCGGGACCCCGACGGGATCCCGAAATCCGCGGAACTCCCGCGACTGCGTGAGTTCCGCACTCCGCGGTGCGGATCGGGAGCCGCGGCGAGCTCCCGACCTCCGCCGATTCCCGAGGGCCGGATTCCCGATCCCCGCGGGAATCCGACCCAACTCACCCCTAGGCGTATGTTTTACCAATGGTGGATTAGTCAGCAATAGGCTAGCGTTTTTTTAAAATGATGGGTTGTGATTTGCCAACATTATTAAACACGAAAGGAGAAGATAATCGCTGGCAAAATCCTGTTTTCTTGTAGTGTTTCTAAGTTCTTCTTGTCATCTCACTTAGCAACGCTAAGGAGTGAAGCATCATAGGGAAGGACTTCCATTCACCCTTTCTTTGCATAATTACACAAGTATATTCGAGGATAAATTCATATGATCACACATGAGAATCCAATGTTCTAAGTAAGATTAAAGAACGAAACTTCTAAAATATCATAAAATTAATGGTAAATAGAAAAAAAACCATGTGTTATCTCTAATAGGCAAATAACCCTATGTGTTATTTTAATTGACAAAAAAATCCTATATATGTTATTCGAAAATTAGTCAAAAAAAATCCTACGACACTGAATTAATTTGCACATAATTAAATTGATCTCAAAATGTGATTTTCTTGTATTTATTTGATAGATATGGAACTAATGATGTTCAATTAAATTATAAGCATATTTTTAATTATTTTTTTTGAAGAAAATATTAGTTTTATATTTAAAATATAAGTATGGTACCAATTACTTTTATTATGCTCTTCTACAATTTTTTTAAAAAAACTAAAAAATCTATAGATTTTATAATATTTATTGCAATAAGCATATGCTTGTTATAAAATCATAATGCTTAGAAATCCTTAGTTATTGGTACTGTCATTATAGAGTATGTCATCAAAGGCTTTTTTGCCAATTTTTAAATTACAAAGAAGGTATTTGCTAATAAAAATAACACATGAAGTTATTTGCCGAACATTATGAGTCAAGACTTGATATTCCTAAAAACGTAACCCCAAGAAGAATAAATGTGGTTACTTATAAATCAATCAACATGCTTGAGAGGTTAGAAATAAACATTATTTTTGCCTTCTTATCATCCGGTTCACCGCTTAACGAACTGCTTAGCACGCAACTCATATTTGGAACGTTGCATGTTGACTTGATAGCGATATAACATAAGAAATCAAAGAAGACAAAATAAGTTAATTAAGAAATGACAAGACAATAATAGAAATCATAAATACTAGCACAAAAAGTATGATCGTCAATCCAGAAAGAGGGAAGGTGGGAGAGGAAATTGTCGATGATGCAATCGCGGCAAAGCTGATCAGCTGGTGCATGTCGGGGTGAAGCTGTAGGGTTTGTCAAAATTCTTATATTTTAAGAAATGAGGTGCCAACCTAGTTTGGATTCCATGGGATTTCCATTACTAGGATTCTATCTTTTACTTAAAAAAATGTTTTTTTTTTTTGTTATGAGGTAAGTTCAAATTTTTAATATTTGGTTTCACCAACTCTTCATAGAAGACTGTGGGCAAGCCTAGTGTAACAAACACACAAGCTTAACACAAAATCGCCAATGTATTGTGGCAAGCGTGGTTTGACATGCAACTTCACCAATGCTTTTGGAAGCGTAGGCGGAAAAGAGGTGCAATTTGTGCAGGAATATGCGAAGTCCCCTATGAGGCTGATCGAACGATTGAAAATACGGATACGTCAGCAAATTGTACCAGAAATATGTGTATTGCAGAAACTTAGCACATTTTTGCAAAGGTTGCGGGATAAGTTGAAAAAACAAAATTATAAAGATAAGTGCCAGAAAACATTATTATAGAGGGCTTGATGAATGCTTTTCTCCCACATTAAATGAGTCATGCAAAATTAATTAATAAATCTAATTTTTGTGTTTCACCGTTACATTTATCCACATTATCATGACAGAGACGTTTCTCCATAGTCTTCTGATTTTTTGATATTCGCATTTCTCTAGAGTCATCACCAACAAAGATGAAGTTCTTGACGTAACATACTTCAGTTAATAACATGAAACTGCAAACGAAGATACATAACATTAAAGCTCATAAGCAATAAATTCCGCTAGGTGATCACCTCAACTCACCATCTCTCAACTATAAAAAGAGGCAAATAGAAACACTTTCTCATGCACATTCAACAACTCACAAAACACAACAATCAAAACTAATCAAACGAGCATATCATAACAATAATGTCTTCTCTAGTTAAAATCATGTCACTCTTCTTGATCTCCATTACTCTCATTCTAACATCCAATGTTCCTTCCTCATTTGGACATAATGACAATCAAGACAATGAAAAAGAACTGCGTGATCTCTGTTCCGACACCAGCAACTCCAATCTTTGCTGGGATATCATCAAATCCAACTACGAAAGCTTCGACCAGGATGACTACAGGAGCGTGACAGCTTACGCCATTGACCTGGCAGTAAGAAAAGCCAACGAAATTAAGGATTTACTCCAGCAAGACCACCGCGATTCCAACAACGATGAGTTGAAGGACAAGTACAAGTCTTGCTCCGAGAATTACCACGATAGCATCCACGATCTTGATCAGGCCAAAAACTTGTTGGATTCCAATGAGTACTCGAAAATCCCGGAACACGTGGAAGATTCACTTAAAGAGCTGAAGAAATGCAGGAATACTTTTGATCACGATTCATTTGATCCAAGCCACATCAGGGACAGAAATGACGAGTTCTTAGTTTACGCGGAAATTGTCAAGATTTCATCTAACCGTTTGGTTAAGCAAGACCACAACTGAAACCCATCTCAGTATTATACTTTCTTAAAAGAATTTCGGGTTTAATAATTGAGGGGAGAGAGTTGGAGTTCACTCGGGATTTTCTTAATGTAATAAGAATATAAGTTAAGGTTGTGTTTTCTTCATTTAAGAATTGAATTTTACGCGTGAGATTCAATGTTACTATGTATCATCTATTACTGATCGTTTTCTATACCGGAAAAAATGCCGTGAATACTAATTAGCTTTAACTCCTCAGAATGAGATGGATTATATGGTCTCAGGCGCATATGTACTCGTTCTTTAAGGGACTATATATATTATTTGAAAGGAAGAAAAATTTCCATATTTATCTTATTAACTTATTTAAGTGTATACTTTTGATGAAATTTCATTCACTCCTCATATCTTGCAACTCTTATATGGTATCAAGACGCCAAAATCTCTAACGAGATATTGATCCATGACAAACCCTACGAAATCATCTTCATCACCGTCCGACTCCAATCCCCGCGGCCACATCATGGACGGCTCCTCGTCCGCAACTCAATCTCGTCCGCTTCCAATTGCGGCAGGCCCCTCCGTTGGCAGTCAAGCATTGATTCATGTCAATGCTCATCAACAACTCTTGTTGCAACTTATTGGGAGCAACTACACCTCATGGCGTTCTCAAGTCCGTCATATCCTATACGGCTACGGAGTCTTTGGATTTTTGGATGGCACGATCCCTTGTCCTCCTCAGGGTTCCACACCGGAAAGCATGGCGAATCATTCGTATGGGATGCGTCAAAATTTGCTCCTAATTTCTGCCCTTTTGGCTCGGTTTCGCTGGAAATCGTCCAACTTATTTCCAATGCCGAGTTCTGGGTTGATGCGTGGGGTATTTTTCAAGGAACCTACGCCATTCACTCTCGCTCGATAGTCATGCAATTAAAGGATGACTTGAACTCCCTCAAATTGGGTTCAAAACCTGTTTCAGAGTTCCTCCAATTAATGAAATCAAAAAACGGACGAACTCACCATCATCGATGGTCCTCTCAAAGTCGACGACATCACTCTCTATGTTCTCAACGGTCTCGGATCCTCTATCGGAACATCGTCGATTCTATTTGTGTACGGAAGACATCAATTCAATTTCCATAGCTTCATGATTTGTTGGTTGGCCATGAAGCTTACTTGCAACGAATGGAGTCCGATGCCGCGATGTTTGTCGCCACCGCCAACATGGCGTCGTCCCATCAACATTCCTCTGCGTCGCACCAAGGATCTGGTCGAAATCGTGGCAGTTCGAACCGTGACCAGCAACACGGCCACGGTCATGGCTTCTCGCAGATTTATCGTGGACAGCCCCACGGCTAGGATCGGCCCTCCGGTTCCAACAGCAATCGGCCTCCAATCACTTGTCAATTATGTGGGATTTATGGCCACAGAGCGCGCACATGCAAAAAATTCCAGACCCCGAGTGCGAACTTTGATGCTTCACCCTCGGCCCCGACTTCTTCCAATATTGAGTGGCTTGTTGATTCCGGAGCATCTCACTCTCTGACATCCGATCTTCAAAATGTCTTAGTTCATTTCGAATATGAGGAGTCCGATGAGGTTAACACTACCGATGGCACATGTTTGCGTATATCCCACACTGGTACTTCTTGATTTATTTATGCCGATATAACGTTAAAACTTGATAATATATTATGTGTGCCTTTCTCGCGGCGTAATCTCATGTCTGTTCATCAATTTACTAAGGCGAATGATGTTTTCATTGAATTTTATTTGTCACATTTTATTGTTAAGGATCACAGTTCTAGGGCTAAACTGATGCGTGGTGACTGTGTGGATGGGGTGCATTGTGTTCGTATTATGCGCACCTTGCGCCCGCATATGACAGCTTTGGTTGGGGAACGTGTTCGTAAAAATTGTTGGCACAAGCGCTTTGGTCATCCAACTTTGAAGATTAGTTCTTTAATTTTGCAAAAGTACAATTTACCTTTTTTGTCGTCGAATAATGTGGACTTTGAGCATTGTAGCTCGTGTTTTTTGAACAAGAGTCGACAATTGGTTTTTCGTAGTTCGTCTCTTATTTCAGATCATGTGTTGCAATATATTTATAATGATATTTGGGGACCGTCTCCTGTGGTATCTGTTTCTGGTGCTCGTTATTATTTGATCCTTGTTGACCACTTTATCAAATATTATTGGGTTTATATGCTATCTGCGAAATCTGACGTGTGCAGGATTTTTATACAATTTCGTGCTCTTGTTGAAAAACAATTTGGCACCCCTATCAAAAAAATTTAAAAAATTTATTCTGAAAATGGTGGAGAATTTATAGCACTTCGCAGTTATTTATCTCAACACGGTATTAGTTGGTTAACCACATCGCCACATACACATCAACATAATGATACTAGTGAGCGTCGTCATCCACATATTGTCATGATGCGTCGAACCCTTCTCACGCGTGTGAATCTTACGCCCAATTATTGGGATCATGCGTTTCTCACGGCCGCTTACCTATACAATCGGCTTCCCACTCCCGTCTTGCATCATAATTCTCCGTTTGAGATGCTACTTGGTCGCGCGCCCAACTATCTTCGGCTTTGAATATTGGTTGACTTTGCTATCCCTACTTGCGACCGTATCTTCCGGGAAAATTAACCCCACCATCTCGCGCATGCATTTTTATTGGCTATTCTACCTGCAGGCGGCGTATAAGTGTCTCGACCCTCTTTCTGGTCGAATATTCATTTCTCGCCATGTTTGCTTTGTGGAATCTATTTTTTCAGGCAATCAACCACAATCGCCACCCGTTCTCGGCCCAGATATAGCAACGACTCTGCTTCTGTTTCCTTCTCTACTGCCTATCTTTGTTCCTTTGCAACAATACACTATCGCAGTTGCCTTACCTTCGGCGCTTGCGCCTCATGCCGAGTCGGGATCTCCGGATATGCCACCCTCTCCGGTTCTTGATCACTCATCTTCTGCTCCGGTCGCTCCCCCTCCTCCGGAACGCACTCATTCCATGGTTACTTGGTCCCGCAACAACATAGCCAAAAGTTCTTAATATTGTCACCAAACATCCGGTTGAGGGACCAATTGAGCCTACTTGCGCAACTCAGGCTATGAGTGATCTGAAGTGGTGAGCGGCCATGGGCTGAGGAAATCACAGCTCTTACTAAACATGGAACTTGGTCCTTAGTTGCACCGCCCACTGCTCGCGGTGTTATTGGCTCCAAATGGGTATTTCACATCAAGCGACATCCTGATGGGTCCATTGACAAATACAAGGCTCGCCTTGTGGCGAAAGGCTTTCATCAGCGGTCCGGCCTCGGCTATAAGGAAACCTTCAGTCCGGTTGTCAAACCGGTAACTATTCGCACTATTCTTTCCTTACACTATGAACAATTAGCGCTTCGTCAATTGGATGTTAGTAATGCTTTCTTACATGGTGATTTATCTAAAACTGTTTACATGGGCCAACCATATGACTTCATTGATAAGGCCCATCCTAATCATGTTTGTCTTCTTCATAAGATGGTTTTTTGTCTTCTTCATAAGATGGTTTTTAGCCTTAAGCAGGAACTACGTGCATGGTATCTTGCCTTCAGTGCCACCCTCGTCTCCTTTGGTTTTGTTCAAGCCAAGTCTGACACATCTCTCTTTGTGTTCTTTCGTGCCTCTGTTCGTCTCTTCATACTTGTATATGTGGACGACATCAGTGTGACTGGCTCGTGTGACTCTATGATATCTTTTCTCATGTTCCAACTTGCCATAAAATTTGCAGTTAAGGATATGGGCGCTCTTTCTTATTTCTTGGGTGTCGAAGTTATACGTTGTCGTGAAGGGTTGTGCTTATCATAGTAGAAGTACATTCATGACTTACTCGTGCGTCATAAATGGATGGTGCTAAGCCGCTTAAAACTCCTATGGCAACCAATCCTCCTCCCTCGTCGACGTCGTCCTCTGTTGATTCAACTGAGTTTCAGCAAATTATAGGGGGTCTTCAGTATCTTGCCATCACACGTCCTGATGTTGCATTTGCCGTTAATCGTTTGGCCCAACGCATGGCTTCTCCGGCTGATTCGGACTGGACTGCACTCAAATGCGTGCTCCGCTACCTCAAAAGTACTCTTGCATTTAGTGTTCTTCTTCGATGTGACAAATCTCTCGCCCTCACAACCTTCTCGGATTCAGACTGGGCTGGTGACACTCAAACTGGCACCTCTACCTTGGCCTACATTATTTTTCTTGGTCCTAATTCTATGCCATGGTCTTCTATGGAACAAAAGGTCGTTGCTCGCTCTTCCGCTGAGGCGAAATATTGCGCTCTTGCCACTGTCTCAGCCGAGGTCCGCTAGTTACAACATTTATTTGGGGAAATTGGACTCTCGCTTCCTTCGTCGCGTATTATTGGTTGTGATAACATGGGCGCGCTTCGTCTTTCGCTGCATCCGGTCCAACATTTCCGCATGAAGCACATCTCGGTGGGCATTCACTTTGTTCGTGACCTTGTTGCTAAAGGTCTTATCCGTGTGTCGTATGTCAACACTCTCGACCAACTTGCGAACTTTCTCACCAAGCTCCTCGCTCGCTCTCGGTTTTGCCTTCTTCGTTCTAAAATCTCCGTTGCTGATGGAACGTCCATTTTGCGGCGGCGTATAAGATAGTATTATATTCTTGTGTATATCGTCTCTTATTTAAATCTGCTAAATATGTTGTAATTATCTTTTCCATATTTATCTTGTATGTAACTTATATAAGTTTCATTCACTCCTCATATCTTGCAACCCTTATATGCAAAATGTTGTATTATATTTGTATTTTTTTTGAGTTTTTTTTTCGTTTTTTTGAAAACTTCTTGAGAGTTTATTAGACTTGTACTAAAACACCTTAGTTCCCAAAATTAATGATACGAAATAGCAAATATATTTTCCTAATTTGTAGGAGTACTTATTGAAAGCAAATAAAAGACAGGCTTTATAACTCTTGATATTTCTGACATTGTAATGCAGACTTAAAAATTTTGCTATTTTGACTGAGATTTAAAATGTCAAATTACGTGGCGCATGCATATATAGAAGCCAACTCATCAAAAGAAATAAATTAATAAAAAAACGATTAGAAAAAATTAGAATTAGATTAAAAATATTAGATAATACAAATTTTTTTTTCTTTCAAAAAAGTGGAAGACCGTCCATTTTTTCAGTCCTTGCCGCGTCTTGAAAGTCGTCTCTCAATCAGATTATTCCATGCTTATGATTCTACTATATAAAGTCTATTTTATTTGCACAAAATCGCAAAAGGGTCGGATGTTCTATATTTCATAGTTAGAGAAACAATTATAATTATCTCAAAAACATATATTGCTAAAGTTAAATGCTAATTTTTTTAAAACGCTAATTTTTATGCCATTATTTAAGTGATTATTTTATAATTTTTCGTTAATATTTTGACTAACCCCTTTATTAATTTTATATCCTATTAATAAAAAGCCAATAATTTAATTATACTAATTTGTTAATAAACTTTACAAAATATCAATCTTATATTTAAGTACTTGCATTATTAAAAAACATTTGAATATAAATTTTAGGGTAGATAATAAACATTATCAAGAAAGGTTTGCATTCTTACTTTTAGCATTATATTTTTTTGTCTCTCTCTAATTAATATAGAAAGTATCATTTTTAATTGAAAATCAAAATTAATATTATCAAATCCTGTTAAAACCAATTGTATTTTTTCTAATCATTTCTTATTTAAAAGTTTTTTCCTTTGCTACTTTGGCTTTCACACAAGCGTCACGTAATTGAGGAATTTGAATTTCAGTCAAAATACTTAATTTTTTGGACTACCGACTGCCACGTATGAAAACTCCGGCAAAATTAGACCCCGTTTGGATCGAATTTGGCCCGGATTTTTCAAGGTTTGGCTGGCCCAAAATGGTTTGGAAGGCTTTTCGAAAGTTTCGCTTAAAAATTGTATTGTTTCAAAACTTTCAATTTTTGAAATAGTCAAACACTTGACCCTACCAAGTCCAATGAGAGTAAAGACTACTTCATAGCTGTTTTTCAAATTTCGCATGCTTTACCATATCTCTCTTTCTCCCTTTTTAATTTCTCTGTTAATTTTTTTTCCAAGACAATTACTGTAGCTTTCGAATTTTTGCTGATTGTGTTTTTCAATTGAGATTTATTATAGAAATTATCATCTTAATTTACATAGTTTCGTTGTGGGTTAATGTTGTAGTTTATAACTTTTTTGAAGTTTATATACTCAAATGTCATAGTAAATCATGCTTATTTCTATAATAAAATGTACGTTAGATGTAATATCTAAAATTTGAGATTTAATATAAATTACACATGAATTACGCAATAACAACTTCCATTATTTTAAGTTTTGTTAGAGGGATTATATATGCAAGTTTCTGGAACATATATAGATGTATGTATTGACATACTCGTTACTTACACTTTTACAAGTAGATTCATTCTTCAACTTATTATATGTATGTATACGTAATAGAATATTTAGTAATAAATTTTACATTATTATTATTATTGTTATTGATTTTTTGGTGCTATTAATATAAGATATTAAAAATATATAACAAAATTAACAATAGTCAAATGTATAATAGTTTAATCAATTAATTTTATATTCACAACCTATTGATTTGACATTTGCATACCTATTTTCCCCCTATAACTCCAACACTCAAACTCAATCCAAACATAATCTAAAATGTTTTGCACGTTTTTCAAAAGAATCTTCAAAAATTCCAACCAAAAATCAAATGGGCGAAACGAGTGAAACTCAATCCAAACGGGGTCTTAAAATTTACAAGACCAAAATCGAAGTTTGGTGCCAATTGAGTTACTTAAATTGAGGTTATAATTAACAGATTAAAAATCGAAAAAGTGACAACTTAATGGATTAGCCAGTGACAATGGTGAGCTCCATTGCCTGAAGAAGATTGGTCAAACCGAGTACCGTCATGAAGAATTTACAAAAGAAGCAAAAATTAAATCAAACCCATGATTATTATGATGCAACACAACACTGCCAAAATTGTACAACAAAATAAATTCACTTTCAGACAATAGAAAATAAATAATAATATGAAAAGACAGGTTGAAGTGATATTGGAGCTGTCATCACGTCTTCTCTTCGAAAATATTTAAGCCCCCCTAGTACCTCTTCCCCTTCCCCCATGGGCTCAAATCCTCTCCTCCACTACTCTTCTCTATTCACTTCTCCATTCACTAAATAGTGACACATGTACACTAGAAACCCTTCTTCATATTGCTCTTTTAGTCCTCAGTTTTGTATGAAAATTAGTTCAAATAGCCTGATACTTGTTTTTCATAAAACAAAAACCTGATACTTGTTTTAATAATTTATGAATAGAAATTTTGAAATTTTAATGCCTCGTATTTATAGACAAAAGGTTGTTCTTCCCAATTAGAGTTATATTACTATCTTGAATTGAAAACTATCATATATAGAAAGAGAAGAAAACAATATATTCTTCACTTTCTATACGGAACTGAAAAATAATAATTTTGCAAAGCAAATATTTTGTTGTTTTATTAATTTCTCTTCTGTAAATGCAAGGCATAGAAATATCACATAATAATTAAAATTAGTTTCAGATAGTTTCTCAGTTTTCAAGTTTTAATATTTTCTTGTTTGAAATTCTTTCATAATGAAGAATAATTTCTCTTCCGTACAAGCATTGACATCTTACATAAAATAATTAAAACTGAAAATTTCTTTTCAAAAGTATTTTTCTTTTCCAGTTTTTGCAAAAAAAAAAAAAAAAAAAGTGGAATGCCTTTTAGTTATATATATATATATAATATGTTTGTGCACTTTATATGCTTGTTTCTCGGTGTTGTAATATTACTTTAATCATGTATAGGATATTTTCTTTAGTTTTCTTCCATAAACATGACGATGGAAATTTCCCAATTTTTTATTTATATAAATAACTAAACAATTTCAGATGGGTTTTCTTAACTGGAATATAAGAATTTTAGAAAAAGAAATAAAATTGTTGTGTCTAAACTTCTTAACTGAATTAAAGAAATAAGGAATACTTTTTACACACACACATATATATATATATATATATATATATATATAATGTTTTGTATTCATAAATAAATTGTCAACAGAAAAAAGGAATACTAAAATATTCATAAAACAGTAACGGAAGAAATGTTTTTGGAAACATAAAACAAAATTAAGTACTAAAAGAGCAAATATGAAAAAAGGCTTCTAGTGTACATGTGTCATTATTTGGTGAGTGGAGGAGGGAATGGAGGAGAGTAGTTGAGGAGAGGATTTGAGCCCTTCCCCGACCGACCCCATCGCCATCATCACAAATCCTCTCCTTTTATCTTCCAGTTTCAAGAAAGAATAAAGGAAGGAGTAATTAAATCTGGAATGGTACTTATAAGACCATGGTCTTTCTTTTTCCTACATTACTATAATTTGTTCCTCACCATAAGTTATGGAGTACTATGCTGAATAAAGATTTTGTCAGCCTTCTTCACTCATCATCAAGAAAAGGTGAGTTCTATGATAATTATTGAATAAATCTCCAATCTTTATCTGCTTTCTTTCCTTTTTGAATCATATAAAAAAAAAACCCACATGCAATATTGTTTGAAAATTTATTTATCTATTGTTTTATTGTTATATTTAATTTGTTAGATTTTTTTTTTTCCAACAAAAGTAAACTAACTAACATTGCTTGTGTTCCTTTCAATGTTTATTGTTTCATCAGTGCTATATTACTAATAGTATGACAAGCAGCCCAACCTCAGATCACATCACCAGCCCCAAAACGGCGTCACGTTATGAGTCCCAGAAGCGTCGCGACTGGAAGACCTTTGGGCAGTACCTGACGAATCACAAGCCCCCGCTCGTGCTCTCCCGGTGCAGCGGGGCGAACATACTTGAATTCCTTCGCTACCTCGACCAGTTCGGGAAGACCAAAGTCCACGTGGTGAGCTGCCCGTTCTTCGGGCAGCCTCACCCGCCTGCCCCGTGCCCCTGCCCTTTGAGGCAGGCTTGGGGCAGCCTTGACGCGCTTGTGGGTCGACTACGGGCCGCTTTTGAGGAGAACGGCGGGAACCCGGAGACGAATCCCTTTGGGGCACGCGCGGTGAGGCTGTATCTAAAGGAAGTGAGGGACATGCAGTCGAAGGCGAGAGGGGTCGCTTATGAGAAGAAGAAGAAACGGAAGAGAGCGACGAAGATGGATGAGTTTGATCAATGTGATCGTAATGTTGGTGGTGTTAACAATGCCGGTTTTCCTTTGCCTGTTAATTAAACTAACCAACTGCATGCTAAGCTAGTGTATGAGTAGGTTTCCTTTATAGTTAGAAGGTGAAATTATTAAGTGCTTTATTTGCTTGAAACTGATCAACACCATTTCAGTCTAATTAAGCAGGCATGCCTTTTGTCTTCTCTTTGTGGAGTTGTGTAGCTACTAGTTATTAGGAAATAGTTTTGTGGTTAGGAAAATTTGATAAGTTCTCCTTACGGTTGTTTGTACTATGTACATATTTGTGTTAATTACGTTTTGAATGTAACGTTGTTTGTTCCCATGAGATTTGATAAACTAATGCTGGAATTAGGTGTGGAGAACCCTTAAATTTTGCATTGGAGGAGCTAGCTAGCTAGGTTGGTGAGTTTTCTTGATTATATTATATGTATGATTATCCCAAATGTCACGACTGTAAGGACAGTCCCTAAGGAGATGGAGGAGGGACTCATTCCCATAATTGCATCGAGGGCATGAGGGATCATCCGAGAGATGGCGTTGCACCCGTCTTTCATTGGTTAGTAACTTGTCGTGTAAAGCAAGCCAAGAGAAAGTACAAACTTTCTGCCTGGTGCGAAGCTTCCAAGCCAAGCTCCAAGAAGAGGATCGTGGCTGGTCATCAGCTCTTAACATTTCACATGCAGATTTGACAGAGAAGTTTCCATCGCTTGTTAAGGTTACTAATTTCATCTGGAAGAGTGAATGAGATTTGTTGAATTAAAGGTCCGGAGCCTACCCACCAATCTTTCCAGAACTTAGTGCTATGGCCATTTCTGATTACCCATTTAAGACCTCGACTTAGCGGTGCGATGCAGTTATATATTTGTCGCCAAATTGGGGAGCATGCAGCTGATTTCCTGGCAGTCATAAGATCATTATTAGTTGTGTATTTGGCCAGGAGCATACGGGTCCAAAGTGAGTCTTTTTTCTGAAGCAGGTCCCATGCTAGTTTCATTATAGCAGCAATATTCATATCCTCCATATGTGCAAACCCGAGTCCTCCTTTGTCTTTCGAAAGACAAATAGTTTTCCAATTTACTAGGCTGATCCGGCGAACTCGGTCGTTACTTCCCCAAAGAAAGTCCCTGTTTAGCTTATCAAGTTGATTATTAATTGCTGACGGAAGCTTATATGTTCATTTGGGATAGATTGATTGATCCGACGCTTGGTAATCGGTTTTTTCAGCCGAACCTCCATGATTGGCTTTGTGAAAATCTCTACCAACGAAATTCTCTAAACGGACATGACCCACCATGGGCTACCACTTTCTCTATAGCTTGCTGGAAGATTTGGAATTGGCGATGCAAGAAAATCTTTGAAGGACACTCCATTCCTCCCTCAAGGGCCGCTAGTTGGATTCGGAAAATTGCAAAAGATGATTCTGAAGTATGGACTAAACTTCGTGATCTTCAACAGCCAGGATGCACTAGAATCACGAAGTCTTTGAGTTGGATCAGACCTCCTCATGGGATTGTCAAACTTAACGTGGATGGAAGCGCGATGGGAAATCCGGGACACCTTGCTTGTGGAGGAGTAGCTCGGGATACTAATGGCCA
This sequence comes from Linaria vulgaris, assembly GCA_948329865.1. Classification (NCBI taxonomy): domain Eukaryota; kingdom Viridiplantae; phylum Streptophyta; class Magnoliopsida; order Lamiales; family Plantaginaceae; genus Linaria; species Linaria vulgaris. Next base: position 110,695,145 of record OX415252.1, read on the forward strand.
TTGGCTTTTTGGTTTTTCTGCTAATGTTGGTTATGGGAGCATTACTTCGGCTGAGCTTTGGGGAATTTATTATGGGTTACGAGAATCTCTTAACCATGGCATCAAGCACATCATTGTTGCGTGTGATTCCAAGATTGTTGTGAATTTACTTAACTTTGCACCCCGTGATACGCACCCTCACCAAGCCTTGATTGACTCATGTCGAGCCCTGATGGCGTCGTATGTCTCATGTGAGATTCGACATGAATACAGAGAAACGAATGTGGTTGCAGATAGGCTGGCGAACATGGGCCACCGTATTGATTACGGCATTGAGATCTTTGGGCACCCCCCGGAATCCCTTGCAAATTTTCTTTTATTTGATATTGTAGGAGGCATTAGCTACCGTACCATCTCAGAGTAGCTTTTTTCTTCTCCATTGGGGTAACCCCCATTCCCATGTAACGAAAAAAAAAAATTTATATGTATGATTATATTAATATATAGTTAAATAAATGATTAAATATATAGTTAACTAATTTAAGTTTATTAAAAAATAAAATACGCCGTGAAAATATAATTACTTTAGGAAGAAGCATAGTTATCGCAATAATTTAAACATAGGATGAAACTCGACATAGGCCCTTGGGCTTAATTGATTGAGATCTTAGTTCACGTAGTTGGATCAAGGAGATATGTTAATTTCGAACTAAACTTTGGACTTTAAGTCAAGCAACCAACATGTTTCCAATTGAAAATCAAGCTAATCATAGCTAAATGTACTTTGTAGGCGATCGAGTTCTGATTGGATAAGGATTCATCATGAAGGTCGACTCTTCATGTCAAATTAGAGTATAATATGACGAATACAACTCTTGTAGGTTAAGTCCATGATAAGAGTCGTATTTAGGCCGGGATTACTTGATGATTAAAATTGAGATTTTTGGGTCAAGTTCAAGGCCTTGGTTCATAATTAGAGCTCGAGAAGACTAGGACTTCAGTGGCCTTTCGAGTCAAGCTGGATGTCAAATTCTACATTTCTATGTATGCTTCACCTTCGACAACTCCAGAATTTTTAGTTCATAAGTCATTCGGTAGTGATTTAGAAACTAGACTAGGACTATTATCTACAGATGTACTGATTATCGATTAGAACTTGAGGGTCGAGACTTGAGGGTCAAAACTTCTGAGTTAAAGTAAGGGGACTGAAATTCAACCTCTGCGATTTTAATTGTAACTCCGTTCGTAGATTAGGTAAACCACTTCTTGATTTGGAAAAAGGTTGTAATACTAATTGACGGAATTTAAGGGTCGAAACTCGAGGTTGGACGTCGTTATCAAAATTCAATCTACCCTTCAGCTTTGGTGTTGTATGATTTTGGTCGATCTTTCTTCATATTCATCAGACTAGCAAATCGCTCTTGATTTAAAAATTAGACTCAAGTAGTTATCCATGAGTTAGCACTTAGCACACAATGATCAAAATCTAAAGGTCAAAACTCAATGATCGAAACTAGTTCGAGTTTCGAGCTTCAAAGCTTGAGAAGGCCTACTCGTGCACTTTATGAACACATCTACATTCTTCAGGGTGTAGGGTTGTTATACATTTTGAAGCTCTTTAAGGTACGTTAAACAATGCCATTTTGCTCTCCTCGTGCACTTCAGGTCAAAGAGGCTAAATGAAAGCTTGCTTGCCAAACGCATAATAGTAATGAACCCTATTAATTCATGGATTAAATGAAGATTTTGGGTTGTTGGTTTGGCTGGTAGCCGTTATCATGTGAACCTTTTAGATAACATATTTGTATTCCTTTAATTAGAACATTAAGGATAGCGGATAAATAATACACCTAGAACACTAGAGGTGATAAATAATATTTTATTTCTTTGTTTGAACTATTTCGTCTGCTTACTTGGATACTCCATGTCAGACCAATAATCTCCATGTCAGCTTCTTAAATGCAGACTCCTCGGCTTTGTTCAAAAAACATGCACTCCAACAAGACATGTGAACTAAGCATGTAGCCCCGGCGAAGGCACTCCGATGCTTACGTCAGAAAACTTAGACTTAGAAAGTCTAGAGAGAGAAAGCTCTAGCGTATAGAGAGAAAGTGAAAGTGAAAAATGAGGTATCTTTCAACATTTGATAGGGGGTATTTATAGATATTTTCATGGGCATAGATGGGCTTGGGCTATAAATGGGCTTGGTCCATAGAAAATGGGTCTTAACATGATCATCTACCTTGAGATCTTTGATCTCCCACCTCTGAATCTATTATTTCATCTCGAACCTCTCACTGTGGGATCTCTGGTCTCCCATCGCCCTATCTCGAGGTCTTTGACCAACGTATGTTGACATGTGGTGGGTCTAAAATGTGCCCAAGTATCATGTACCAAAATATGGTACATCATTAATCCCCCCACTTCGTAGTGAGTTATCATAAGGAGAATGCATTGCGAAGTAAGTCAAGTGGTTAGCCGGGTGCTGGGTTTTCATTTCTTTGAAGAATGTTAAATCTTCAATCTTTGAGCTTTGAAAAAGCTAAGTCTTCCACTTGAGCTTTGGTAAAGCTAGTATTTCTTGTGCTTTAGAAAAGCTAAGTCTTCAATGCTTGAGCTTTAGAAAAGCTAAGCTTTCTTGAGCATTGGAAAAGCTAAGTTTTCTGCTTGAGCTTTGGAAAAGCTAAGATTTCTTGTGCTTTAGAAAAGCTAAGTCTTCAATGCTTGAGCTTTAGAAAAGCTAAGCTTTCTTGAGCTTTGAAAAAGCTAAGCTTTCTTGAGCTTTGAAAAAACTAAGATTTCTTGTGCTTTAGAAAAGCTAAGTTTTCAATGCTTGAGCTTTAGAAAAAGCTAAGCTTTCTTGAGCTTTGGAAAAGCTAAGTTTCCTGCTTGAGCTTTAGAAAAGGTAATATTTCTTGTGCTTTAGAAAAGCTAAGTCTTCAATGCTTGAACTTTAGAAAAGCTTAGTTTTCTTGAGCTTTGAAAAAAGCTAAGCTTTCTTGAGCTTTGAAAAAGCTAAGATTTATTGTGCTTTAGAAAAGTTAAGTCTTCAATGCTTGAGCTTTAGAAAAGCTAAGCTTTCTTGAGCTTTGGAAAAGCTAAGATTTCTTCTGTTTTAGAAAAGCTAAGTTTTCAATGCTTGAGCTTTAGAAAAGCTAAGCTTTCTTGAGCTTTGGAAAAACTAAGTCTTCTACTTGAGCTTTGAAAAAGCTAAGATTTCTTGTGCTTTAGAAAAGCTAGGTGTTTAATATTTGAGCTTTGAAAACTCTGGATCTTGCATATTGCGGGTGCCATTTGATGAGGAGATCATCGTTAATCATCTTTAAGAGCTGGACTTGCCATGAAAGTGTGGTATACAACCACTCGTCAAACTATGTCGTCTGAAAGAGAAATCAATAGAACCGTTAAAGTAGTTCTTTGCGTGTTGTATTTTGGGCCTTATCATTTGTTTGAGACAATGAGCTTGAGGACTTCAACATCCCGTTTCTGGATCTTGCATCTTGTGATTGTCATTGTGCACTGAATCATTGTTGACCATCTTTAAAGGCGAAATTAGCCTTGAGAGTGTAGTATTTATTCAATTCTTGTTCAACGAAGGAGAACCCTATTCGTCTAGTTTATGAAACTTCTTGGTTTCCTTCATGCCATCTCCTAGACCCTTAACGAATCTTTGTGTATTTAAGAAAACTTTGAGGTCACCTTTAGATTTTACAACCTTTATTTACCACAAATAATTAATCTAGGGAGTCAAACACTCTTTAATGCAGTACATCCCATGTTTTCACAAGCTTTGAAGGAGCAATATGAAAAAAACATGTAAACGTATCATTCTAAATACAAAGCAAACTCCAGGTGTCCGTGAGAAAACATTGATGGATGGTCAAATGTCACTGATGCTTTGAATATAATGCTACACCCATAACATTGTAAATTGGTGGGTTCCTTTGCAATGAATTGAAGTTTATGACATGGCTTCATCATTGCTCAATCGGTTTTAAAACAACAATTGTAACTCCTTTTTTCTTGAACTCAAATTATTATCAACTAACCTTTTTTATAAATTAAGTGAGTCGTATTGGCCTTTTAAAGGTCTTCGTGCAATATTTTGAAACATTTGGGAGTTGTTTTCTACTTTTTGACACTTTGTGTGGGCCTCGGTGTAACTATTTGATACTCATGGGACTGCTCTGTAAGTTTTGTAACATGCATGGGATGTTCTGCAATTAGTTCTTGGGGTGCTTGTGGACCATCACATACAATAATTTCTCCATTTCTTCAATCTTGTAAATTGAATCAGTATCCATCGAGTCTGTCTTTCCCAAATTTCAGTCCAAAGTTGCACTTAACTGGCAATTACTTTTTGAGATTTCATTTGTTCTTGATATATCATAGGCAAATCTCATTTTTATAATTTTTCCTTAACCGTTGATTTAGACTTTGGAGTAACGGTTTCTTCATCTTCAATGCAAATTCCTGAAATATTTGCTCAAATTTAGTTATGTTAGCCATTTCTTACCTTAAAACATGTTTTTATTCACCTATAGTTTATATGCGTTATTTAACATATAATCCCTAGAAGGTTGGAGACAAAAGGCAAGACTTGTGTTGAAATACAACATGCTTTCATCACCATGTCAATGGCGGGCAGCGTGAAGGGGTTGGATTTCAGTGGCTTAAGGAAGTTTTGTCGTCTAGCAATGGCCTGACAGGCTGATACGTCCGAAAACGGCGGGCGAGTGACCAATTCACCCCTTAATGCGATTACAAAGCGAAACGCTTTGTCATAGCTGGGTTGCAAAGAGGCGTGAGGGTACGTGCGAGCACCAATTAGGTTGTGGATGTTGGCGTTGGAAAGCTAGAGCAAGGATCTGTAAGCTGGTGACAACAGAGCTCCATTGAAAGGCCAACAACTGCCGCAATGTCAAAAATTAAAGAAAGAAGGGTGCTGGCGCATGACATGCAGCACAGCGATCTTCGAGATGAACAAAGGGGAACGTCAAGTGTCGGATCAGAGTGTGGTTGGTGGTGATGGAAAGCTAACACGATCATCTATCAACTGGTGGTGGAAGAAGCATGATTAAAGGCCTGTCACTGTGTGAGAATCACGATTTGGTTGTTGTAACGTGAAATACTTGATAATGGCGAGTTGAATTGAGCAACGATTTTCAAATTGCTAGCGAAGGCATATCTAGAGTCGGTTCGAAGCATGCTTGGCACTGTTGAGAAGCTGATAAAATTGCCTATCAGTTGGTGGTGGTGGAAATGTTATTAGACCACAAAAAATGTGCATAAACCTCATTACACCAGCGTAGACTTGGTGAGGATATGATGGGGATATGACAATGAGCAACAACTTTCAAGATGCCCGTAGCGGAGCATCAAGTGTTGGGTCTGAGCGTGGCAGGTGGCATTGGACATATGACATTGAGATCTTTCGATTGACATGGAAATTGGTCCTACTGAAGGCAAACACTATTTGAAAGTTGCATTTCAACTGCTTTGAGCGATGAAGTGACATAGTGGCGAGAAAAAATCTTTGAGGTACTTGTGGAGGCACTCCTCGAGTAGCATCAGAGTATGGCCAACGTCATTGGATAGATGGCATCATGATCATTCAAAGTGGTAGCTTCATTCCTTTAGTATCACGAAAACAATGTTAACTCTGCATATCTGAAGTTGCAAGATACGAAACATGATTGGGGTGCGTGGCATGTCACATCAACTTCCTTAAATGCCCGTGAAGGGGCGTTTGGGCTCGAATCTATGCATGGTCGGTGCCCTTGACTCAATACTCTTTCAACTGGTGGTATAAGAGTTTACTTTGGTGGAATGACATGGTGGTGGCTATATCCCAATTAAGAGGTTATATATCGGCGCATGTTGTACACGTGTGTGACTGCATCATCAACCATTGGCGTTACTTTGGCATACCTTTGACAATTGTTATGAAAGTTAAATACGCAATACGACGAAATAGAGCAAGAAGGGCAGCTATTGGTGAATCTGTCGAGGATGCTTCGCCAACTGACTTGACGCGCCAAAAGCGCATGCTTTGTTGATATAAGAACAAGCTTTGGTAGCTTGTTGATGTTAGTGTATCCCTTGTCCAGATGTGGTTTTATAATATGATTGGTGGCATGTGGGGAGCTTTTTACCAAGCTTTATTTTGGAGTTGCTTCTAAGACTTTGTAGTTTTCATCATCATTTTGACTTGGAGAAATAAATTTCTTTGGGCATTTCCTTATGTTATTGTGCTTTGTTACTATCTTCCATTTTTGTCTTCTATTTCTCTTTGTGTCGAATATATTGCTGCAAAGCGTTACAAACATTGCACTTTTTCGCATTTGAAGTTGAGTGCTAGCGCTCCACAACTTCACCAGCTATTTCATTACGAGAAAAGAATTCATCCTTTGATGGGATTGTTTCTCTTTAAGTATTCTTACTTCCTCCATCATCTTAACAATAACGCCTCTCTACAAAGAGAGGTGTCGCATCTTGACCTTTAACACTGGTCATGCATAATGTGTCCCTCTCTTCATTAACATTGTTGAACCGGCTTAGGACCTTTTGAGGGGCTACATCTTCGAATCAGCATGAAAAGCTAAATGAACCTAGAACTTATAGTGTAAAAAGGAAATACTTCATTCGATAAAATGGACCTTCATTAAGTCTCCTTGCTTCTTTCACCACCGAGTAATTACGTCTCTTTGTAAAGAGAGCTCGTGAATTTTCGGCCTTTCACATTGCTAGGGCGTTGTAACCAACATGCCTTTCTTTGCCATGGCCATGAGCTTGACTTGAAATATCATGATAGACTGCATCATTCTTTGGCAAACTAATTGAGAAGAGAAATCTTCCCTTCAATGGGTTGGACCTTTGTTGAGACTTTTTCATTTTTCAAGCATCTCATGATCACTTTTTAGTGCAAAGTGGAATCCATACGCTTGGTCCTTGATATGTTGCGTATGCATTATGCCTCTATTGGATTTGGTGGTAATCCCAAATTTAAACCTCCTTTAGAATCGAGTACCTGGACACTGATCAAGTGCTCAAGCTATGACCGAGGTGCTTGGGCGTGAACATCTCGAGCCATGTCTTGTAAAAGAGCCAAAACAATATGAATAACTTGCAAAATGAACAATAGTCTCGTTGGTCCTTCAAGCTAGTTGGTGGTTAGCAATGCTAAGTTGAGAAGGTTTTGTTCTTCTCATTGTCTTGTGATCGGTAGTTGTGTGCCTTCACCGGTTCTTCTTGCTCACTTTATCTTCTTGCTTCAAGAGTGCGTTAGCGGTTTCCCACAGACGGCGCCACTGATACGGGGTATCTTCGTCTGCTTACTTGGATACTCTACGTCAGACCGAGAATCTCCACGCCAGCTCCTTAAATATAGACTCATCGGCTTTGTTTAGAAAACCTGCACTCCAACAAGACAGGTGAACAAAGCCGGTGGCACCGACGAAGGCACTCCTATGCTTAAGTCAGAAAACTTAAACTTAGAAAGTCTATAGAGAGAAAGTGAAAGTGAAAAATGAGTTACCTTACAACATTTGAGAGGGGTATTTATAGATATTTTCATGGACATAGATGGACTTGGGCTATAAATGGGTTTCATCCATAGAAAATGGGTTTTAACATGATCATCTACCTTGGGGTTTTCGATCTCCCACCTCTGAGTCTATTATTTCATCTCGAACCTCCCACCGTGGAATCTCTGATCTCCCACTTCCTTATCTCGAAGTCTTTGACCAACGTATGTTGACACATAGTGAGTCTAAAATGTGTCAAGTCTCATGTATCAAAATATGGTACATCAAATAGATATTCACACGTTCACAAACGCACATATAGTCACGAAATATAAGCGAGCACTGTCATTTTTTTCCACAAAATTATGTCGGTAGATGGGATATCCTTTGTTAAGAAGTTAATGGGGGAGAAGACAAATAATTTACACTACCGTCTTAAATTTATTATTAGTGGCAACAGAATAATTTCCAAAAGCGTGTTAGCAGCAAAACTTGAAAAGAGATTTGTGTCCAAGTATTTTTCTGTTATAAATTTCACTACTAAGTTTCTCCACCTTTTTTTGTCTAGGAATTTCTCCACTTTGATATTACAACACGAGATCAAGTCCATTCTTTGTTTATGCCAAAATGGTGGTAGGGAAAAAGAGCCTATCTCAGATTCAATTTTATCCAATTCCTCCAGATACATAATTATTACCACTTAAGGATCCAATATAATACAACGTGCATCCACCAATTTATTCCACTATAAAGCCGAAAAAAGACCACCTTTATGACTAACATAGTAATTTGATGAAATCAAATAAGAAACAAAAATTATAATCAATATTTACTCACTCGGAATTTGACTTAATTACAGAAACTCCACGACTCAATACTATCATCTCAGAGAATTTTCTCGAATTTTGTAAAGTTAGATTACCATCGAACTCTCAGCCTAGGACTATTTTTCAATTTTCACATTTTTAAAGAACAACGGATATAGCTTGGGGATAGTTATAGCTACACCCCTGAGGTTTTGTTTAATAACATAAACATCTCCTAAGGATTAAAAAACCACACCTCCCTTTCGAGTTTCGACTAACTATTGTTGAAATTGTGATGATTTGGATGATATCATGATGATATTGATGAGCATTCAATCTTCTCCCTTGTTAATGTAAAGTTATCAAGGGGCGGTAGATGCAATTTGTATTATATGGAGTACTTGATATATTTATAGGTTAAACGATATATTATATATCTCTTATAAAAACTAACATAATTAAGACTATCAAAATAATTTCAATTATTACATATGCTTGATATTGTTGGTTATTATTTACATAAATTCTAAAGTCAATACCATTTCGCAGTTTAAGTTTCATTTTTCTGAAAAGTAGAATATCTTTAAGTTTTCAGATTATATTTTGTCTTTTAAAAAAAAAAATGAACACATTTTGATATATAAATACACATAAACACCAAGGATCCATAACACATACTAATCAATATTAACAGGGGTGATACTTTCAATTTACATGTATGCCTTTAATTAGAGCAAAATTTGCACCACTGACAATTGATGGAGAAATAAATTGTTAAGTATGTGGTAGGTGTGGGCGTGTGGCTCCATGTTTTCGAAAATTATTCATAAAACAATATTGGGCCACAGAATATAGGCCTCCCCTACGGCCCTACTCGACACGATCAAAATGAACAACCGACATGGAATTATACGTTGGACCCATTTTGGGGCATTTCAAGGCATGCTTAGAAGACAAAGGGCAAAATATGTGTTTAATACATTTGGAAATAAAGGCAAAAATATTTTTTTATAAAAAAGAAATATTGTTACCTTAATTTATCCACTAAACAGATTTGGTATCTTAACTTGTCGAGCTTCATAAATAGTACCATAAGTTTGCATTTCTCTTCAAAAGTGGTACCCCCGTGGCAGGAGCTGCACAAGTTTTTCCCCCAAATGAACACGTGGACCTTAGAATAAGCGATTATGAGCTGAAATGGGCGGGAGAGTTGTGACAATGAGATGGATAGAGTAGTTTTGTTCATCTTTTTATTTAATTTGTTTTTGTTTCTTAATATAATTAGCAAGTCCATTTAGCAAAAAATTGGTTAAAGTCTTTAATTCTAAGGTCAACGGAGGTCCATATGTGCATTGGGCCAAAATATTGTGCAGCTTCGCCATTGGGGTACCACTTTTGAGAAGAAATAGAAACTTATGGCACCATTTGCGAGGCTGGACAAGTTAATGTACCAATCTGCTATGAGCCCAAGTTAAGGTACCAACGTTGATTTTCCCCCGCAAAAATATTATTTATCTATCGAAATTTATTATTAGAGGACTAAAATGTAGCAAATTTAATGTTAGAAAGGTTGTGGGTGTTATTTACCAGAGTACATGATAACACGGAGAGGTTTGCACTCTGAAAAAGTAAACCAACAAAAGACACAAATTAGAAAATCAATTGTCATTCATCCTTTAAATATATAATATACCATTCCTTTTAAGTTCATGATCTCCTTAATTATTTCGTAATGCTAAACTTCTGTTTTTCTATTTCCTAGTTAGACCTAATCCATACATATTCGACTGCATTTCACCTTAATGTATATACGCTATATTATGAATAAAAAAAAGAATATGTAATGTATTTCTTATATGTTGTATTATATATGTTATAATAAGTAATATCAGTATTCATGCACGAAATGGTTTTTAATTATTTGACTTATATATATATATATATATATGAGTGATAGAGATTTTCAATCATATTTCTGACAGACACATGTCTTTCTAGATTCTAGTGGCTCTAAGAAAAATGAACGTTAGAAAATTGAACGTTGAGCTTTACCGTTGGAGACCTTTCTTTCAAAATCCAGCTCCTCCTCTCCCTTTATAACAGGACACCTCAACACCGACACACCTAAAAAACCAATCAAAGTGATCTTATTTCGTTACATAGCAACAATATCACCTTCATAATTACAAATAAATCATCACACTTAGAAGCATGGGAATGTTCATAGTGATATCTTTGCCATTGATTCTGTTCTCATTAGTTCTTGGATTTGGTTGTTATTTGTTTGGAAGAGCAAAGGGCAGGCAAGAATTTTACGCCAATGCTCAGGTCTTCAGCGCCCCCGCTCCACCGCCCGGCACCGTTGTCCCCGATTCTAAGACTACTACTTCACCGCCGCAAACACACTTCGAACCGGACAACTCTCTCTATGTTTGATTATATTACATTCACCATATATACATAATTATTTACATATATGTCCTTATAATATATGTAGCCTTATGTTGTCCCACTTCTTTTCCATTTTTTTTTGTGTGCAAGGAGTTTGGCTAGTGTGAAAATCGTGTCTGCTTTAATTTAATATATAGTAATTCGAACCATTCTTTATGTAATTCTCGTTATTTCACGAACTTGGAATTCAAGAAATAATATTGGACTCTTAATGTATAGTAACACTCTGCTCCAATTATATCGAAGCACCAAATATGATTCTGGTTTGTGATTATTGCTCTTTGATTTTTGGAGAAATATTTCAACACGAGCATATTAAGCATTTGTAATTGAGTACTAACTAGTTCACTTTTAGCAATTTTATATTAACCGAGGAAGAACATATAGGCCAAATCCGGGACAACTTTGACAAGTCAAGTCCTTTTAATGAGCTTCATCGCTAAGTCTAGTCATACTTAAGTTATGATGCACCGACATTTCAAAACATCAGCCGTGTCCGTGTCTGACACGAATTTGACACCGACACTGTTTCGACACTCCTCCAACACGCCACGTGGCGTGTCTCAATTAAAATAAATATAAATTAATCTGACACTCATGTCGGACACTTAAGGGTGCCGTGTCTGACGAGTGTCTGACACATATTAAGGGTGTCTTCAACATGTTTTAAACTTGTTCATGAGCCATTGAAAACAAATTAAACATCTCTCATTTGTAATGAACCATTTTAATTTGAGATGAGAGCTTAAAAATAACAATTTGGTAGTATTTATACAAATTATTCCACAAATTTGTGTGATCAGGCTTAATACATGAAACATATACAATACATAAAACACACGAAGCACAAAATATTGATTGACATTTGATTGAATTTTAGAGACACGTCTCTCAGAAAATGTTGAAAACTTTCCAATTTTTTCTAAGATAAAACAAAATTTAAAAATTGTGTGCAAGGATTGATATGCATGCCAAAAGGTGTACCACTTAGTAAATGAGATTGTATTATTTGAACAAAAGTACTACTCATTCAAATGTTGTAGGAGGATTTTCAATACTCTAGTCATAGCGTAAGTTGATCATAAAGTTGTGGATCCTACTCACATGTGAGGAAATTGTGTTGTACCCAACCAGGTAGATAATCTATCCCGTGCTATTTGAATGTACCTACTGCTAATCCTAATGCAATAGGAGAATTATCAACGTTTCAATCAATAAGCCGGCCGTTTAGACGTGTCTTAAGTACTCAGTTTATGATACTTAATAATATGGGATAATTACATTAAACCCCCCATCGTATAGTCCATTTCTCAGTCAACCCCCTTAACTTTGTTTTGACTCAGTCAACCCCCCATCGTTTGCAAAAATCATCACTTTGCCCCAAGTCAACTTTTTTGCACTTTTTCCAGGGATATTTCCGTCAAATGCTAAAAATTTTAATATGTGTTTTAAAAAATGTAAAATTTAAAAAATTTTAATATTTGTTTTCCGAATTATTTTTTTCAGCAAATTTTTATTTTAGCCAAATTTATTTCCGAATTTTTTTTTCGGCAAATATTTTGTTTTCGAACAAAAATTTTTTTCGACAACATTTTTATTTTCGAAAATGTTTTTTTTCCGAAATTATTTTTTTCGATAATCTTTTTTTTTCAACAAATTTTTTTTCGACATAGTTCTTTTTTCGAAAAAAAATTGTCGAAATTTTTTTTTTCTGAAAAAAAATATTTTCGAAAATAAAAATGTTGTCGAAAAAAAAATTTTGTTCGAAAACAAGATATTTGCTGAAAAAGAAAATTCGGAAATAAATTTGGCTAAAATAAAAATTTGCTGAAAAAAAAAAATTCGGAAAACAAATATTAAATTTTTTTAAATTTTACATTTTTTAAAACAAATATTTAAATTTTTACCATTTGACGAAAATACCCCTAAAAAAAGTGCAAAAAAATTGACTTGGGGCAAAGTGATGATTTTTGCAAACGATGGGGGGTTGACTGAGTCAAAACAAAGTTAAGGGGGTTGACTGAGAAATGGACCATACGATGGGGGGTTTAATGTAATTATCCCTAATAATATTACTCTGCTTTATATAAGGTTAAATTGTGTGGACGAGAATTTGGATTAGATAGTAAACAAATTGTTTTTGTTATTAAAAATGTGTATTATATTTTAAGTTATTTCACGAGTCACGACTTGAGTGACGTTGGAATTTAAGAGAACAGAGAAACAATCAAAAGAGTTTTGTTGGACAGTTTAAATATTGGGTTGAGTAAGTGCGCAACACGAAGTTGAAAAAACCATCTAACTATTATAAATATGTCAAGTGACCATTGTTGAAAATTATGTATAAATACTATTTTATAATAGTAATAATTGTTGTAAATAGTGTAAGAAGTTGGAAATTCTTTCCTTTATAAGGAATCATCAAGATGAAGAGAAAAACACTCATTTACAAGTAATATACTCCATATTTGCTCTTCTTTTCCTATGTTCTTTTAATATATTGTTATAAATCCCAATAGTTTTAGCTTTTCTATAACACGTTATCAGCACGAAGGTGCTTGCTCCGATACATTTCCTTAATCTTTCTTTTTCCCTGTGTATAATATATCCTTACTCTCCAAAGAAAAAAAAGATTTAGTATAAACCCATAATATTCATACTATTCAATGAATCCTTCGCCAAAAATTTAGTATAAACCCAAAGCGAGGATTCAGTGTTTTAAAATTCAGTTCCAGTCTTTAAAGACAACGTTACGAAAGTTTATATTTACTTGTTCATATATCTCCATTATTAAAGACAAGACGGACTACCGCCTATCTATAATTTTATGATTAAATGAAATCCTCTTTATATTTTACTGTCATCTAATTCTAACACTAACGTTAATTTTAACTTTCGTTGATGCTTGAGTTAACCCCAAGCTAAAAACGACTAATGGCAATTGATTATATGGAATGTTTTATCTCCTATTATATTGCTTATTTTATTCCATAAGCCCATGAAAGTTTTTACATAGTAATGTGGCGAAAATTATTTACGCACTTAATTCATTGCAATTATTTTACTTGTTTACATTATTCCATAAGCCCATGAAAGTTTTTACATAGTAATGTGGCGGAAATTATTTACGCACTTAATTCATTATAATTATTTAACTTGTTTACATTATTCCATAAGCCCATGAAAGTTTTTACATAGTAATATGGCGGAAAAGATATATGTATTTACTTATCATAATATTATTCCATATGCCCGTTAAAATATCACTACGACGGTTATTATTTTACATGTTATTAGAATTAATTTTTGTTGCTAAATTATTAAAGACATTATCGTTCATAAAACATGCCAAAATAAAAAAAATGATTGTTTTTCTAATGACTATAAACGGCTACTTACGGATATTTTTCCTCTAAAAATACACAAATTTCATAACACAAACTCCACACAAATCTTCACCTTATTTCTCTCATCTTGCAAAATGATCTCTACGACAACAGCGATCTTGATCCTCATTTACCTTTCAATTTTTATGTTTATGCTAGTAGATGAGGACACGCATATGTTTGTCCCTATGGTATTCCTCCCTTTTATCATATTAATGTTCGAGTTCAAGATTTGGCTAGAGATGAGATAATTACAATGTATTATTGTAATAATTGTGCTTCTATGATTATGTGTTAAATAAAATATTTTGATCTTAATTATGTTTTTCTTGGTTATGTATTTAGCTAGAAAAATGTCTAACCCCACGAGTATAGTTAGTTGTAAACTCAATATCACTGGCAAGAATTATGGACAATGGAAATCAGATACAAAATTCTCAGATCAAAGAGTATCGTTGAAACTCTTTGTGCAGTAAATACAAATACGGATCCAGAAAAATGTGAGGTTGTGATCTATATGAGAAAATATTTAGATGAAACCTTAAAGAGGGAATATCTCGATGTTACCGATCCTCATGAATTATGGACAAATCTACTAGAAAAATATGTCCATAAAAAAGAAACAATGTTGCCAAAAGCCTCCGATGATTGGAACAATTTAAGGTTCCAAGATTTGAAACTGTAAGCGCATACAACTCCGCGCTTATGGAGATTCGTTCAGATTTAATTTATTGTGCAAGAAAGCTTAATGATAGAGAAATGATAGAGAAAACACTTTCTACTTTCCATGTGTCCATGATAAATGTCCAACAACAATACAGATTGATGAATATTTCAAAATATCACGACTTGCAACAAATGTTGTTAATGGCAGAAAGTTACAATAACTTATTGATGAAAAATTATCAATCTCGTCCTTCTAGAGTACATGCATTATCAATGCCATTAATTTCTCAAACTCCTATGGACGAGGTAACAATGATAATGTCAATCCAGGTCGTGGTCGTGGTCAATGTAGAGGTGGTCATAGAGGAGGATATGGTTATAGAGGTGGACGCGGTAAAAGAGGTGGTCGTGGCCATGGTCGTGGTCGATGGGGTTTTCACAACCCCTCTCATACCAACACCGTTTTTAAGAATCACCAGCACCACAAAGAAAAACATAAAAACTCTCAGCGTTATTGTTTTAAATGTGGAATGAAAGGGCATTGAGCCAACAAATGTCGTACAGCAGAACATCTTTGTAAGATGTACCAAGAAAGTTTGAAGGGTAAAGAAAAGAAAGTTAACCCTTGTCGAACAAAATCCAAATGATGATTCCACCTTTATGGAGGCGATAGACTTTACTGATGACTATGACGTTCGTTTGGCTTAATATATGTTTTGTGATCTTTTGGCTGAATATGCTTAATGTGATTTATGTTTTAAGTTGTATTATCTGTTCCCTCAATTTCTGTTGTGTGTTTTCAATAAAATAATCTTTTTTCCAAATATTTACCCTCTTTATTGCAATAGTTGTTTTAATATTATTTATTTGAACTGAAGCATGATATGGAGCATATCGGTGATTTCTGCCTACTTGACTGTTGTACAACTCATACAATTCTCACAAGTAAGTAATATTTTACATATTTAGAACTCTCAAAATCTCAAGTCGGTACAATAGGAGTTCCTATTAAATTGATTGAAAGATCTGGTAGAGCTACTTTTACTTTACAAAATAGAACACAGTGTATCATCAATGATTCCTTATTTGCCCCAAAATACAAATGGAATTTACTGAATTTTAAAGATATATATCGTCATGGATATGATACTGAGTCAATGATTGTGAATAACGCTAAATATGTTTTCATTACTAAGCATATGCCAAGAAAGAAATATTTTCTTAAAAAACAACCATATATATCATCACAGTTGCATTATACATATATTAATGAAATCGAATCAAATATGGTGGTCAATAGAAATCCAGAATTATTGACTATATGGCATGATCGGCTAGGTCATCCTGGTTCAACAATGATGCGAAGGATAATTGAAACTACACATGGACATTCATTAAAAGGATCCAAACTCAATCTGAGCACAATAGTCAATGTGAAGCATGTTCTCTTCGAAAGCTAATTATAAAGCATTCACCAGTTAAAATTAAGATATAACCCACATTTCTTGAAATAATTCAAGGTGATATATGTGGACCTATTCATCCATCATGTGGGTCATTTCAATATTTTATGGTATTAATTGATGCCTCAAGTCGATGGTCACATGTCTGTCTATTGTCTACTCGCAATATGGCATTTGCGAGATTTTTGGCTCAAATAATTAAAATAAGAGCCCAATTTCCTAACTATACGATCAAGAAAGTCAGACTTGACAATGCTGGTGAATGCACATATCAAGCTTTCAATGAATATTGTATGTCAACTGAAATTACGGTTGAACATAGTATTGCACATGTACATACTTAAAATGGTTTAGCTGAATTGTTAACAAAGTAAAAAATCACGTGCTTAGAATATGCTATGATTTGATTAATTACCGGATATATTATTATATGACTTGTACTCGCTATCGCATGGCGAAGGCCCCGAATCCTCTGGGATACAATGTCACCCCCTATCGGAGAGCTCATTCCGAGAGCCTATATCACCAAACACTATTGCATGAAACAAAGCAAAAGCCCTCGGAAATCAAATCAGACCCCTCGGAAGACACGCCTAAATCGCAACCAAGATATAAACACCTATCGGAGTACACTTCAGAAAAAGGCAGCCTAACAATGGATCGCTATCGGAACTACAACAGCATCGGACGAGCATTCTCACACACATGTCTAGCACCTCCGATAGATCCCCCCTATCGGAGAGAAGGAAGCTAAGAAGACAACCCCTCAGAACACATTGAAGCTATCGAAAGTGATAATTTCGCCTAATCAGCGCCCCGTCATCAGATATATCCGGCGGATAAAACCTATCTCTTCGCTCATGCATAGTGACACCTGTGAACACATGCATAGTGACACTTGTCCCTGAGCAACTTCTATAAAAGGTAGAGATGAGAGATCAGAAAGGGGGAGGACGCCCAAAAAGGGCGCTCCAGAGAGAGAGAGCACACTCCCGGGAGGGGAGAAAAGGGAGGTGCTCCAAGGGAACTCGTGTTCTCTATAAAATTAAAAAAGGCTTCACGAGAGAAAAACCTTTTCTTTTTGAAGGCTTCACAAGGGTCCATTCCTTCCAACAGATAAAATCAACACATCAATAAAATCGACATACTCCAAATTAACCAACACCAAAAGTAAAGAGCAAGAACAACGAGTGGCTTGATTCCCAATCGGGGGATACGTAGGCACCTCGGAAGATATCCGAGCCCAGCTCCAAACTAATCAAATCGGCGATCCCCTCGGGTCGGGATTGACGTTCCAACCTAATATAAATATCTTCCGTTAAATAGGGAATAATTCTAAACCCGTTAACAAAGTGACGCCGTCTGTGGGACGTCATCGAATCCTTGAGCAAACATGAAGGGATCGCAGCCAAGATCAAAACGGAAAGCAGGTGCAGCAGCCCTGAGGCAACATGCTCTGAAGATAAGTTTTTCTCTAAACTTGCGTAATTGGATTCCAGTCTGAAATCTCATTGAAAATCATAAGATTATATATGCGAGGTCTGTAAGAACTTGTGGAGGAGAGAGGAATAGCCCGATAGCCCTATAGAGGCTCTTAGTGAACGTTTTACCCGGAGAACTTTGTTCGTATCCCCTTCTCCGAAGGCTTTCAAAGTCTTTATCATAGGGTCGCGAGGATGATCCTATCGGAGGGATTCTTTAAAAGTACGTGATGAAAACTGGCATACGCCAAATTGAGGTTCCATTCATTCTTCACTATACCAAGGTTCTTGTTTTGTATCAAGTAGCGGGTCGCGGTCATCATACCAAGGTTCCTATTTGTACTAAGGCATCGGGTCGAGGTTCCGTCATAGATTTAGATTCGAGGACGAATCTTTTCGAAGATGGAGAGAATGATGGAAACAAGCACACGCTGAAATAGAGCAATAGCCAAACCAACCAAATTAAAGAGGCCATGTCGTACATTGTTGCTGAAATACAAGAAAATGTGCAAAAGAAGTGCTTAGAAGGCCCAATAATGAATGTTATTGGGTTGAGACTCAATTCAAGTGATGGGCTAGTGCTAAATTAAATTGGAAGACACTTTTTAAAGCCCATTATCCATCAATTTCGTGGCTAGCTTCAAGACTAAGAAAAGAGGATAAGTTTTGGTCAAATAAACCTTTTGTATGTCCAAGAAGTCAAGTCTTGTTGTTTAGTGTTTCAAGAGTCTTGTTTAGTGTTTCAAGAGTCATTAAGAGTGGTCAAATGCTTGTTTAGGACTCCTATGTCTTAGATATAAATGTGGGACACTCTAAAGTCATTTTCTAGCCTATAAATAAGTCTCACAAGAGTTGTAAAAAAAGCTTTGAGAAAAAACCGAAAATGAATATTTTTTTGAAATATTTGGACTCTCTCTTTGAGAGGAATTAAAATTTTGAAGAACTTATCAAGATCCTTGAGCACGATCTTGTGGCGTTCAACCATACCGAGGTTCTTGGCTGATTATATAGCCAATGGGTCGAGGTTTTTCAGCTCTGAGTAAGATCAAACCGGATTCTCGATCTGGGGAGACCGCTGCTTATTTTATACATTGGGTTCTTAGATCTTTATATCTAATGGGTCCAATGTCTCTATCCTTTTCTCTATCCTTGATCCATATCAGTACGTGAGAATATTCATTAAACTCTAAGCATCTATGCATACGTAAGATTCTTTCCTCGGATGACCGAATTAAGTTTGAGCTGTCCAAACTATGTTATAGCCACGAGGGCGTGTCAGGGGATACCTCTATTTAGAGTGAAAGTATCTTCAAAGTTTGCACCGCAAACGTAATCTGTTTGGCCAGTAAGAATGAACTTCATTTCTCAATCTTAATTTCAACAATTAAAGGAAAGGACTCAGGTATTCATAACGTGCTGAAAAGTTACGATGACTATCGACACGGAAAAGTGAGTTTCATTCCACTAGAAAACAAGTCCACTAGAAAACAAGTACAACTGTGCGGAAAGTAAATAACCAAGAGTACAACGGTAAAAGTCCCTAGGATGTAGAGGGTAGATCACTCGGGAGGGTAACGGTTGGCCCTGTAGCGGGGGGAAGAATTGGCGCACTTGTAGGAAGAGCATTAGAAGGGCCATCTTGAGCCCCCGGGCCAGGCGGGGGATGAGTTGTAGGTTGAGGAATCACGGCAGTTACAGGAACCCGACTCGGGGCAGCAGATGAAGGTGGAAGCTGAGTACTACTCTTAATAAAGAGGTCGTAGGCTTGTTCCAACGTAGGCTTCTCCATCTCCGCTATATTTATGACACACAGATCTAAGTTAGGAGCCACCTTTCTGCGCACTTGCCCGAAACATTGGAGGAATCCCCACATTACGTGCCCGACCATATATCCTTGATTTTTGCGGACATATAATTCCTTGACCTGTAGAGTGACCTCCTCCTGAGCTTGTTTCACTGCAGCAGAAATCCTCTGTTTCACCTCCTCAGAGGAAATGCCTCCCGAAATCGGAGCTTTCGACAGCTCCTCGTTGAGAACATCCACTTGGCCCAGTGCTTGGTACAAGTCGCGCTCTAACTCGTTTTGTTTTGCCTCCAAAACAGTCTTCCCCTCTTCAAGGGAGGTAACCCTTTCCTTCAGAACTAGCCCCGAGGCCTCCATCTCCGCTACATAAGATTGGAGCCGCTTGTTTTCCTCCCTTAGCTCTCTGTCCTGCTGAGTGAGTTTAGCCCACGCTTCGTTGTACTTCCCCATCCTCCCTCGGAGATCTTTGTTCTCTTCCTCCGTCTTCCGAGACCTTTCCTCAGCTTCAGCCGCCAGTTTTTGCAACTTCTCAACCTCGAGTAATAGAACATGAAGCATTTTAGGCGCCTAGAAAGCAAGATAGATGGACAAAGATCCCAACGGTTGGGCCTAAAGGAAGTAGATAAGTAGAGATTAGATCTTACCAGCGTGGCCATCCAATTTGTACAAGTCTGGACAAATTGCCATCCCCCCGATGGTAGAGATTTGGCAGCCGACAGGTACCGGGTAACTGTATCGAGAGCCCCATTAGCTTCTTCTGAGCTAGGCTCTCGTCCCGAGGCTGGAACATTTGAAGTCGAAGCTCCCCCTAATGGTATTCCCCCCGATATGGGTGCTTGGGTGACTGCGGGACTGTCTGATTGGATGGCGGCCAAAGGACTCGAAGTGGGATGGCCCGAAAAAGAGGGAGTTGCGGCCAACAGTTCATCCAATAGAGCCATTGGATCATCCGGGGCTGAAGGGGCGTAAGGTCCCGAGAAAAGGGACCCCCCTTCAAAGTTGAATAAATTAGTGCCCCCTGCAAATCAAAACTCTTTGAATAAAACAACTATTCCCAAAAGGGGAAGCTAAATAGAGAAGTGCTTAAACTTAAGAAACTTACCCAATTCCAGAGCATCCTTCTGAGATACTCCTTCGTCTTCAGCAGGGAGAGCCTCTCTTTTGTCTGCCAGAAATAGAGTTTCCCGTTAATATGTAAGCATCTCGGTATTGCTTGAAACTAAGAAGTGAGAAAGTACCTTTGGGAGGGGTCGCCAGGAGAATTTCTATGGAATCCCCCGATACCTCCGTGGGGGAAGATATGTTGACAGCACCTGGGAGGGGGTAGGGGTAACCCCCCTATCCCTACATCCTCCTCCCCTTCTTCTAGCAAGAAAGTTCCCGCGAGGACGGTGTCCGCGGAGGTCACGGCCAACCCCGTTTCTTCCGGGGTGTCGGATGTCCTACTGGAGGATCGGGATAAGGCTGTCGGAGTCACTAGACGAATCCTCGATGGCTCGGTGTCACCCCCCGTAGCCCCGGAAACGTCACATTCCCCTAACGTCGACTTCCCTTTCTGAGTTCCCTCCGCCTCTTTATCACCCAAAGTGATGGCACTTTCCACCATGTACGGTCGTAGAACGTCCACTGCAGAAAGGGCTACAAGTTAGATAAAACAAAAGAAATACCTATAAGGGAAAAGGTATAAGTATGAGAACTTACCAAAAGTATTGAAGAGCTTCTCGGGGACAGCCAGAGGGGTCTCGATCCTGTCTACCGGAGCAATGTGCCTCAAACCCGCAGTCCGATAGAGGCGAACAAAATCCTTGGACTCCACCAGAGGCTTCGCAGAAAACACAGGTGAGAACACCAGTGTATCGTCCAGCACCCTCTTGGGGAATGTGGGCTCCCTCCAAGTTAGAGGCATGTCCCATTTCCCCTTAGCAGGACAAATGAAGAAAAACTTGTCCTTCCACGTGCTGTGAGAACTGATGTTGCCCTCGGAAATACGGTCATCTTTATCCCGATGACTGAAGCAGTAGAAGGGAGCCCCCACGGAGACACCTTCAGTTCGAAGATCGAAAAGAACCTATCCCTAGTACACTCTATCCCCCTAACCAAGCACCAGAAGACGAATAGAGCCAAGGCCGTGAAAGAGTTGGGGGTAAGTTGACTAGGGCATATGTTGCAGTGGTTGAAAATCTCTCAATAGAGAGGCGGGAAGAAAGAACGTAGTCCCGCCTTTACCTGGAGATAGTACACCGTCACGTGATTGGGTGGAGGAGAATCACCCCGTTGGTCTGTTGCCGGAACTGTCACCTCCACGTTCCGGCTGAAAGCACCATAGTCGGTGAACAACCGGCGAACCTCCTCCTCTGTAGCAGTACTCGCCATTAATTACACTTTCTGGGTAGCCCGCGGAGCACCACCCCTATCCGCCTTCTTCTTCGGCTTTTTTGTTTTCCTAGCACTGCCACTACCGCTCGCCCCCATCGCCGCCGCCACTGCACTCCTCTTTCGAGAAGTCAGAAGCGCAACCCCCGTTGTTCCTCCGATGCCAGAAGCGGCAGACACCAGGTTAGTGGTAGATTGAGACGTCATTGTTGAAATTTTGAGAGAATGGAAAGCTTCTTTGCAGAGAGATTGCGGGAAATTTTTTTGCTTAGAAATTGCAAGTGAGGGTAACGTTTGGAAGAGAAGGGTTTATAAACCCCAGGCCCATTAAAGACATTAATTACCCACTAACCCCATTACACCCCACGATTGGAAATCGTGCCTAGTGGGTTATGAACTGCCACACCTCTTCGATTAGAGTAACGGTCCGAATACCTAGACCCACGTACTGAACGTGACATTAAATCATCATTAACTGCATTTAAACCGCAGTTAATTAAATGCGACGGCGTTAATTACAATTAATTCCCCGATGTTAATCCCACGAGGGCATATTTCAAAGGCATCGGAAACCTCTCGCCTCGGAGAAGACAATCACAATAATCTCCTCGAGGACAAGGCCAAAGAGCTTGGGGGATGTGTTAAACAGACATAAACGTCAATGACGAATGTCTACGACACCCCAGAAGAATTCTACGATACTCTCCCAAGGTTTTTCGAATCCTGGATGCAATTTGAATTTCTCTCAAAGATATACGGTGCCTTATGGAACATTCCTGATAACTCTACGGTACTTTAAGAAAGGGTCAAGGCAGCCCCTACGATGCCTATAAGGACACTAAGATGTCCTGATACTACTTTAAAGACTTGGAATCGATACTCTCAACGACTCCAATGACGGAAGTCGTGATGCTCGAACCTTCATAACTTTCGACCTTTTTTGAGTTTCTAGTGCAGTCAACTGCCCTAGAAACTGGGGGGGTTTGTTAACAACGTAAAAATTCACGTGCTTAGAATATGCTATGATTTGATTAATTACCGGATATATTATTATATGACTTGTACTCGCTATCGCATGGCGAAGGCCCCGAATCCTCCAGGATACAATGTCACCCCCTATCGGAGAGCTCATTCCGAGAGCCTATATCACCAAACACTATTGCACGAAATTAAGAAAAAACCCTTGGAAATCAAATCAGACCCCTCGGAAGACATGCCTAAATCGCAACCAAGATATAAACACCTATCGGAGTACACTTCAGAAGAAGGCAGCCTAACAATGGACCGCTATCGGAACTACAACAGCATCGGACGAGCATTCTCACACACCTGTCCAGCACCTCCGATAGATCCCCCCTATCGGAGAGAAGGAAGCTAAGAAGACAACCCCTTAGAACACATTGAAGCTATCGGAAAGGATAATTTCGCCTAATCAGCGCCCCGTCATCAGATATATCCGACGGATAAAACCTATCTTTTCGCTCATGCATAGTGACACCTATGAACACATGCATAGTGACACTTGTCCCTGAGCAACTTCTATAGAAGGTAGAGATGAGAGATCAGAAAGGGGGAGGACGCCCAAAAAGGGCGCTCCAGAGAGAGAGAGCACACTCCCGGGAGGGGAGAAAAGAGAGGTGCTCCAAGGGAACTCGTGTTCTCTATAAAATTAATAAAGGCTTCGCGAGAGAAAAACCTTTTCTTTTGAAGGCTTCACAAGGGTCCATTCCTTCCAACAGATAAAATCAACACATCAATAAAATCGACATACTCCAAATTAACCAACACCAAAAGTAAAGAGCAAGAACTACGAGTGGCTTGATTCCCAATCGGGGGATACGTAGGCACCTCGGAAGATATCCGAGCTCAGCCCTAAACTAATCAAACCGGCGATCCCCTCGGGTCGGGATTGACGTTCCAACCCAATATAAATATCTTCCGTTAAATAGGGAATAATTCCAAACCCGTTAACATGAATCATTAATTAAACGTCTTCAATTAATTGCTAGGTCATTGTTGATGAAAGCTAAATTGTCAAGTTCTCTATGGGGTCATGTAATTTTACATGCTGCATCACTAATTCACATTAGACCAAGCTCGTATCATGAATATTCCCTATTACAACTTGCTTTTAGTCTTGAACCCAATATTTCTCATATAAAGATTTTTGGTTGTGCGGTTTATGTTACAATTATACCACCAAAGCGAACAAAAATGGGACCAGAAATAAGGTTGAGAATATATGTTGGATTTGACTCACCATCAATAACCAGATATCTTGAGCCTCTAATAGGTGATGTCTTTACGGCACGTTTTGCCGATTGCCATTTTAATGAGACAAATTTTCCAACCTTAGGGGGAGAAAAGAAAAAGTTGAAAAAAGATATATCATGGTATAATATATCTTTGACAAGCTTTGATATGCTAACAAAGCAATGTGATTTGGAAGTAAAGAAAATCTTGCATTTACAAGCTATTTCAAATCAATTACCCGATGCATTTACTGACATAAGCAGGGTAACAAAATCACATATACAACTGCAAATGCTCTTGCTCATATTGTAATTCCAAAAGAAACATCAAAGGATGATATCTTTGATATATCTAAGAAAAGGAGCATCAAAACTTAATGATCCTATTATTGAGGAATCTATGCCTGATGAGTCGCAAAATGTGACATACGAGACACCTCAAGAAGTTATCTAATCAGATCCTATAAATAAAGAGAACGTTTAAATCTCTATAAATCATATGAATACATGAATGGTATTGGATTGAAATGAGATGGAAAATATGGATGAAATATTTTCATATTTAGTCGCTTATGAAAATGATGATCCTGAACCCAAATATGTAATTGAATACCAAAATAGGAATGATTGGGATAACTAGAAAGATGCTATGCAAGCTGAATTAGATTCGCTTAATAAGTGAAAGGTATTTGGACCCATTGTTCTCACACCGAAAAGTGTGAAACCCGTAGGGTTCAAATGGGTCTTCGTTTGCAAATGAAATGAGAAAAATGAAATTGTAAGGTACAAAGCTCTCCTTGTCGCACAAAGTTTTTCTCAAAGACCTAGAATCGATTATGAAGAAACATATTCTCCTTTAATGGATACGACTACATTTCGATTATTGATCAGTCTAGCGGTATATGAAAATCTAAACATGCATCTCATGGATGTTGTCACTCCTTATCTCTATGGATCACTTGATAATGATATTTAAATGAAGGTCCCTGATGGACTTAAATTACCCGCAACATCAAGTTCCAAACCTAGAGAAATGTACTCAATTAAATTGCAAAAATCATTCTATTGGTTAAAGCAATTATGTCGCATGTGGTGCAATCGTTTGAGTGAATATTTATTAAAAAAATGATATATAAATAATTTGTGTCCATGCGATTTTACTAAGAAAACATCATCTGATTTTGCAATTATTGTGGTTTATGTAGATGATTTAAATATCATTGGCAGTGACAAAGAAATTCATTCAACAATGAATTATTTAAATGATGTATTTGAAATGAAAGATCTTGGAAACACTAAATGTTGCCTTGGTTTGCAAATTGAGCATGTTAAAAATGGAATACTTGTGCATCAATCAAATTATACTAAAAAGATATTGAAACGTTTTAACATGGATAAAGCAACACATTTGAACCATCTTATGATTGCAAGATCATTAACTACAGATAAAGATTCATTTTCTTGTGAAGAAATGGAAGAAATTCTTGATTCTGAAGTTTCGTATTTACGTGTCATTGGAGCTTTAATGTATCTAGCTAATTGTACTAGACCTGCTATATCATTTACTGTGAATTTATTAGTCAGGTTTAGCCCATCACCCACAAAAGGCACTGGAAATGAATTAAACATATATTATGTTATTGGCAAGGAACTGTGGATCTTGGTCTATTTAATCCGAACAATGCAGAACAAGAATTGATTGGTTATGGAGATGCAAGTTTTCTATCAGACCCACATAAATCCAGATCTCAAACTGGATATGTATTCATGTATGGAGGCACTGCTATTTCATGGCGTTCTCAGAAACAGACATTTGTTGCAACATCATCAAATCATTCTGAGATTATTGCACTCCATGAAGCAAGCAGAGAATGTGTATGGCTACGATCAATGACACATCATATAAGAAGTACATCTGACATACCTATTAGAGAGGGTCCTACAACATTATAAAAGACATTTCGACATGTATTACACATATGAAAGAAGGCTATGTCAAGAGTGATCGAACCAAACACATACCCCCGAGATATTTTGCCTACACTCAGGAACTCGAGAAGAACAAAGATATTAATATCCAATATGTTCAATCATGAGACAATATGACAGATCTCTTTACAAAGGCACTCCCTACTGTAACGTTTAAGAAACATGTTCAAAGTATTGGGATGCGTCACCTACGACACTTATGAAGAATTGGAGATGCCAACTTGAGGGGGAGTTTACACGGCTGCACTCTTTTTTGACCATATTAAGGTTTTTATCCCACTCAGTTTTTCCTTATAAGGTTT
The DNA here is from genome assembly GCA_948329865.1 of Linaria vulgaris. Lineage (NCBI taxonomy): Eukaryota > Viridiplantae > Streptophyta > Magnoliopsida > Lamiales > Plantaginaceae > Linaria > Linaria vulgaris. Next base: position 110,721,623 of record OX415252.1, read on the forward strand.
TTAACGAGGCAGCATAAGACGTATGCAGAAGACGGATCATGTACATAACAAAATCTTCAAATGACTAAGGGGGAGTGTTATAAATATGGCAAGTGGTCATTGTTGAAAATTATGTACAAATACTATTTTATAATAGTAGTAATTGTTGTAAATAATGTAAGATGTTAGAAATTCTTTCCTATATAAGGAGGCATCAAAATAAAGAGAAAAACAACAATTCACAAGTAATATATTCCTTATTTGCTCTTCTTTCTCTATGTTTAGTTTTTTCTTTTAATATATTGTTATAAACCCCAATAATTTTAGTTTTTCTATAACACTAACCATGTTTAGTTAAAGCCATAAAAAATATAGCTAGACATGTCAACTGCATACAATAATTATCATCTTGTTCTTACATTCCAATATCCTTCTAATTTGCCTAATGATTCTACTTTGTGCTATTTCCATAGCTTACAAGTTACACCGATATAAAACCATTCAATATTCTTACAAAAAAAAATCAAAAATGTAAATACCAATTTGATTACCTTTGCCCGTTGGGAAAAAATACCACTCCATAAGTTGCAAAGAATCACCAGATCTCTAGTGTTTAATATATTGTCCACGTATATAACGGATAACGAATGAATGCTTAAAAAGGTTAAAATCATAACTTACTTTACGTATTTATTTTAACTTAGCACATGGATAAAGTGACCGTAGCATTGAATTTAGGAAATGGTTCTTAGTTCTTATTTCATTTTTCATTTTTATACTCCCTTTAATAGTTGGGGGTTCTTATTTCTTACATTTTAAATTTTTTTGTACATACATGACAGTAACATTTGAGTTGTACCAACTTTTTGATCTTCTTGTTTTGTTGTCATCGACCGACATATGATATATTATTGTTCTGGTCCTTCTTTTTCTTGAAGAAAGATATACAATATTGTTCTGGCACCTGTTATTGCATCATTTGTCCCGCCTTCTTTGCTCTGATGCACGTTACAACCTCGAACATAAATATATAATATATATATATATACACCTATTTCTTTTTAAATTAAATTTTCGTTGCCTTCTTGGTGGAGGGGAATGAAATGTAATATCCTTTGGACTCAGTTGAAAGAATATTTAAATATATTTAAAGGCAGAAGAAAGTGTAACAAATATTACAATTTAACATGCACTCATCTTCCTCGAGTAGAAAACTAACTAATTAGTCACGAAAATCCCGAATCCGTTCTAAAAAGATAGAGTGAACAAAAGTTAAAAGAGTAAGATGTCAATAAACCTTTTAATAGGTATTTACGAATGTCAACCAAAAGTAACCCTTCTCTTCTCTGAGAAAATATCTTTATGTAAGGGATCTATTAATGTCGCGTGGTTCAGCAGAGGATTTAAATTATAACAATTGTTCTTTAGAAAAGAATGAGTATATCAAAATAAGCATCACAAAATCTTATGCAAACGTGATGTTAATTATTGGCTATTGCATTACATTAACAATACAACAATTTAGAAATAATTTCTTCTCTCTAAGATCCATAGGATCCATGCCCGACTGTGGAAAAAGTTATTTAATACAATTGTTGTATTACTGACGTGATGCAACTATTACCAATACACGATTGAGATGGCGTGACATTATGTTTATTTCTTATATATTAAAAAACTTTAATTTGAGTCATTTACACCGCATCAGGTCAGCAATGCAACAGTTGTATAAAATAATATTTTCACGTGGCGGTGTTATTTTTTGGTTTTTCAAAAAAGATATTTGTTATTCATCACAAGGATATTTGTAACTTATACAAAATTATAGGGTTTTAGGCTTATTGTGTTGTCCAAATGATTATTTTTTTTCTCCCAAATTACATAACAATAACACAGGTAGCTTTTTAGCTATTGACTTTATCACCAATAAAAATTAAAATAAGAGTCAATTGTTGATATATAAATAATAAACTCTTTTATTTAAGTGTTAGCTCTGATAGATTGTTGAAAAAGAAGAAAAAGAGCAGCACCTGCTCTTATAATTCTCTCTTCGTATGTTCTCTCTGCTCTTACTTCTTTCATTATCTGTTTCCGAATTTCAGGTCCGATCGTGGGTTGTCATCAAAATTTAATCTTTTTTATTTATTCAAGTTTTTTTTTTTTGGAAATGCTTTGTGATTCGATGATTTTTGACATTGCATTAATGATATGGTCCTTTGTCCTATTGTATATATTTTCTCTTCAAATGCATGCTGTATCTTATGTTAATTTCTGTATTAATTTTCAAAAGTTGCTGTTTTGAAATTTGTATTCTTTTTTGCACAGGGCCCAGTTTTGTGTTTCCTTTCCCCATTTTTGGATTTTTGACCTTTATAGATATTTGATTATTTTTCTTCATTATTAATAGTGGTTTGATTTTTGGGATTCTAATGGTTGCAGATTTTGGGATTCCAGTTGAGAATTGGTGTAAAGACTTGATCTTTAAGTAGTTACTTGTTTGACTGCCAAAGCAGAAAAAAACGGATACGTCAATGTTGAGTTCTAACAGAACAAGAACTCAGCAGAGGTCTAATAGATCTATGTCTTTTGGAGGTGACATTTTCTTACATTCTTGTGTTTTTTTTTCAGTACTTTGCTGTTTCTTATATTGGGCTGTTTCACTCTTTGACTTGGCCTTTCTTTTCAGAAATCTCGTTACGAAATGTTTTGTTTTGCAGGCATGGATTTTGAGGATCCAAAGAAGAAGAATGGGCTATGTGGAAGAATCCTAATGTTTACTACACTATCAGCATTGTGCATTCTGATGCTCAAGCAATCGCAAAATCTTCGTACCCCAAGCCACGTTAGTAAATCACCCTATTTCTTGCTATGTTTCATTTGCTAGTTTTACTTAGCTACTGTTATTTGATCTCGACGCCCCCCTATTGTGACTCGTTATAGTCAGTTGGTGCATTGCATTATTTTTGCCATTTTGAAGGTTTAGCTGAAATATGCGCTGCTTATCAAAAGATGCTTATGGTTTGGTTTGTTTCAAATTATGATATTATGTAAAAAGCTAAAAGCTAAAATTGTTCCAACTATTGAATTATATGTGATATATACTCTTTTCCGCTGTTATATGTGATATAACATTCTATTTTGTCAATCCGTGTCTTTCCTGGTTTTGGAATCATGGCATATCTTGTTCTGAAGTGGTCAAATTCTTATCAGTTGGAGTTGCTTTCCATATGCGTCATACTTACTTCCCTGCCAGCAGCAGATATCCTTTAGTTTTTTATGTGCTGCGAGTTGATCTTCCCCCTATTTTGCGTATAACTCACTCTGATTTTTCTTGCAGTTTTCAAGGCATGAACAAGGTGTAACTCATGTCTTAGTGACTGGGGGTGCTGGTTTCATTGGTTCGCATGCCGCATTACGACTTCTCAATGATTCTTATCGTGTGACTATAGTGGTATCTTTTTGACACGAATAATATATTTTCTCTTAGCTGATCATTAGAATAGTTGTTGTCTGGGATCATAAAATGGGTTAAATTTCGATATTGCAGGATAATCTCTCACGGGGAAACCTTGGTGCCATCAAGGTCTTACATCAACTATTTCCTGAACCAGGAAGACTTCAGTTCATATATGCTGACCTTGGAGATGCAAAAGAGGTATCCTAGTACTCTTATGTATTTCGTTTTGTAGGAATTGATCTCATGTGCTGAATCCAACTTTTTTTGTCAACTATTCTTACCTTGACTAAAATTCAGGTTCACAGAATATTTTCCGAGAATGCTTTTGACGCGGTGATGCATTTTGCTGCTGTGGCATATGTTGGAGAGAGTACTCTTGATCCTCTCAAGTAAGTATCCCTGTAAGTTATATGTTATATAGGTCTTTTGACTACGAACATACATCTGAAATGTTGAATTGCATGCGAGCTGGTACATTTTGATTAGGAAATGGAGATTTTATACAATCTTACTCCTCAATTCTCCTTGTTTTTAGAGACTACAGTAGACTCCTTGGTTCTGTTGCCTTTTAATTCCGGAGTTGCCAAGAATTCTGCTAAACCTCAGTCCCCTTCCAGTTTTAGTTATGGTTATCCATTTCAGTTCTCCAACTGTTTGAATGGGAAACCTCTCAACAAGAAGTGTGAATTGTATTCTTAATTATCGTCATTTCATATTCAATGTTATGATCATATATTTCTATGATGTTCTTGTAATATTGCCACATCTTCACCTGACCATTGCATGAACATTTCTTTTTCTTGACAGAAATTATGAACTCTTTACTTTTACAATACAGGTACTATCACAACATCACATCAAATACTCTTGTGGTATTGGAAGCCATGGCAACACATAGAGTGAAAACTTTGATTTATTCTAGTACTTGTGCAACTTATGGGGAGCCAGAAAAAATGCCTATTACTGAAGAAACTCCACAGGTGAGGGTTACTGATGGTGCACTTGTATGCTTAAGCTCAGATGTAATATTAGGTATAACATGATTAAGGAACTCATGTGCAGTCACAATCTTCTGTGATTAACAGTTGTCAACACTAAGAACTTGTTTTCTCTCTGGTTGTGCAGCTTCCTATAAATCCTTATGGAAAAGCAAAGAAAATGGCAGAGGATATAATTATGGATTTTCATAGAACTTCAGATATGGCTGTCATGATTTTGAGGTAGGTACTGTATGTATTTCAACCATTGCCAAAAAAATCCATTCCTGAAATTCCTTGAGCGTTCCACACTGCCTCATCGTGTTTTTTGGTCAACTTCACTACGTCTTCTTTGTAATGGTTCTATATGAAAAACCACCATCCACGATTTACCTATATCCTTTTAATTTTCCAAGGAAGCTCTGATTGTATGTTGGACTTCTGTGCTACAAAGTTGGTGAAAACATTCTTTTTTATCGTTCTTAATCTGTATACACTTTAAACATTTCAGATACTTCAATGTGATTGGTTCTGATCCTGAGGGAAGACTCGGTGAAGCTCCCCGACCAGAACTTCGTGAGCATGGAAGGATATCTGGTGCTTGTTTTGATGCTGCTCGTGGCATCACTCCTGGTCTCAAGGTTGGTCGCTCTTACCCTACTCAGCATTCTCTTCCCAGATTCTGGGGAAGTTTACTTTATCCGTTTGGTCTAATATAGAAACCTCCACTAAAATACACTCTCAGAAATAGTTAAGACTTAAAAAACAGGAGGTCTATCTGGTAACATGTTTTCAAACTTCAGGGAGTACCTCTGCCTCTTGTGACTTTTCATACTTTAAACACTATTTGTAATGCTCAATTAAGTTTTAGGTGATGTTACCGAATAATTCAAGTTGTAAGGGAGTTTTTCTTTTCTTTTCTTTTTTTAAACCAAGCCCCAGAGTGTGTAAATGTAGTTTTACAATTCAAGTAAATAACAAGAATTCTAAAGCTCGCTCCACCATGAGTTCATTTTAACTTGGTTCTAAAGTTGACTCAGCAAAAAAGAAATTGAGTTTAGCCAAATCTGGGTTTCTAATGCAGGTTCGAGGAACAGATTACAACACCCCGGATGGGACATGCATACGAGATTATATCGACGTCACCGATCTGGTTGATGCTCATGTCAAAGCTCTTGAAAAGGCGAGACCTAGGCGTGTTGGCATCTATAATGTTGGTACTGGAAGAGGTATTGGCAGGCTCCTTATCTTATTTTGACATTTGTGCTTTTCAACTTATGTACTCTTGTTTCTCAAGCAATCCTTTTTATGGATATTACAGGAAGTTCAGTAAAGGAGTTTGTGGATGCTTGTATGAAGGCAACTGGGGTGCCCATAAAAATCGATTTCCTCCCTCGCAGGCCTGGTGATTATGCTGAAGTATATAGCGACCCTGCCAAGATCAAGAACGAGCTGAACTGGACGGCAAAATATAACCTTGAAGAAAGTTTACAGATTGCATGGAGATGGCAAAAGGTACATTTAGACGGTTATGGAACTGCTGAGTTAACATTTCGACGTTCGCAGCAGATTACAAACAATAACCATACAGATTCTTAACTGTTTTGGTCGGTCGGTCAGTTATATTCGTTTATTCAACTGCTCTGCATAGAGTGATGGGAAGCAGAGCACAGTTACATGTAATACTCCAGACGGATATATATATGGTTGAATGACAGTTTTTGATAGGTAAGGATTTTGCTTGTATATGCCGCAATTTGTTTAAACTAGTGTTTGAGAAGGGAGTGGAAGTGCATTACAACCCCTTAGTTTGTTCAGTTCATGTATTAATCAAATCTCAATTTCCCTAGCCTTTGCAGAGAGTAATGACTCATAGGGTATAGTACAAATGATTTCCAGATCACCTCCAGTCAGATTACATTTCACAAGATCATAGAAATTGGACAATATACTTTCATGGCGACAAATGACAATATGTATCATCTCCGAATATGACAAGCTCATGTGTACAAAAATAAGCGTAAGCCTCCGCTATTTACGCGAGAAATAGTAAGCTCTTGTATAAATTTATACAAAAATACTAAATAGCCATTTCAATCCCTTTGATAAAGCAGTAGTGGGATCTAACATGTTTAACAACAGTATGCTGATGATACACATTGGGTGCCTGCATTTACAAGCACTCATGATTAAACTTGACTTCCTTCGACTGTGACAGTATTATCAACTACACGCAGCCCGTTTTCTGTGGTTATCACTGCTGTGCACCTGCCATTCAGCCGAAAATACATTAAAATCGATGTGCAGTCTCAAATGTCGATGTTGAATATGCATTGCTCAAGAGAAAATTGGTTCGTAGTACTTTGACCACATATTCATTACTCTTGCCACAACGCCCACAAGTCCGCAACCTAAGGAAACCTTGGAACAACGATAATAGAGTAGACACATGGCTTTCTTTATTAGAGATTAGATTAGATGATACTTTGTGGGATTAGATTAATGGATTACCATGGTCCTCAAAACAAAAAAAAAAGGGCCAACAAAAAATTCGAGCCAAGATGTTAATCTGATTCAGTTGTGCGTTGCGTGATGCAGACGATCGACATGTTTAACCCTGTTACACTATTGTATACCAAAAGGAAAAGACAAGATTTCCTCGTAGTCCAGCCGGGTGAACTCAATTATTGCATTCAGTTGCACTTTTGTAATGAAAAACATTAGGTAAAAGCGATTCACTACGAGGACCAGTAGTGTAAACATAAGAAATGAGCATCGCATATTAACAAAGAAAAGAGATGTATAAGGATCTAACGGTGTCCTGGAGATCACACCATGCTCAACCACACCATTTATTTGATCCAGACTCTCAGCCACTTCAGCTGCAGAAATCATGATACCACATGAGACTGTAGAACTAAGAGATTGAGATTTATTTGAGAATCAGGATTGAGAATGTTACCGAGGCTAATAATAGGAGAGGTGAAAATTACATCAAGAACGTTATGTCCTTCTTTAGTCACAAGTGGAAAGTCACCTCCCGATGGACCCGCATACCCCATAATCGGTCTCCTCCAAACCTTGAGACAATGATAAAGAAAGTATTACAGACGAAATTTCATGGCCATGTTTATCACATCAATCTCGTACATTAATCTCAACTTTAGATTTATCCCAAGTCAGTAAACTGATTGCTGACGCTCTATATTTATACGGTCAGGTAAAAATCATATATGAAATAAATCAGATCGATCTTAAACATCTCAATTCTACTGCATGACCAAAGTCTCATAACTGAGTTGGTTGCGTCTTCAATTCAACCCCATATTTTCAGCTCAATGAATTGTTCTAGACTACATTGTATTGAAGAAACTTGATCTAGTAAACTACCTCAGCATCGCCAAGAAACAGGTCGTCAATTTCTTCAGCGGTTTCCAACCAGTTGATCTGCAGCGTTACATCAAGCTCAGTTTTAATAGAAATGCCATTGACAGAGTTGAAGAACTAGCATTTGACCTTACAGGATTAATTAAGACTGGAATTGATCCATCTACACCACTCCGATAATGCTTTCCTGAAACAATGAGGACAAGTTTCCCAGCTGCTTTCAAAATGTTCTGTAAAGCATAGGTAACCATCGTATCTGAACAAGAAATCCGGATGTGAAATAGAATCAACGCATACATACATTGTGATTATGACAAAAGGTGGCCTATCTAATGCATGAACACATTTCATAGCAATCGACATGCTTAATGTTAGAGACAAGCATATATCTCGTGGCTTTTCCTATGTTGTCCGGAGATGAGATGTTAGAGACGGAATGTAAATAATGCATATTTCTACTGACCTTTTCTTGAATAATTGACTCGCCATCCTGCATCTTCTGACGCCCAAAAATTGCAGAAAGTGTCTCTTCTTCCACAATATCAGCATCATCGAATACCAAATCAATCTACACATGGAGTGAAAGAATCTGGTCATTGACCACCGATCAATTTGCACGGAAATACTACTATACGTTGTTTATTCATGTTTCTAGAGTTGTGTGGTCCTTAACAGGCACATTTAGTAACTTATTCCAATTCGAGAATGACACAGATGAATACGAGAAGCATGAGTTAAGATTCTTCTTCGAGCTGAGAAATAATTAAATCAAAAGAACGCTTCTTCTAGTCAAGCAGCATTATTATACTAGTTCAAATAGAAGATCAAAAGCACATAACATGTTTCAATATATATCTATAAATATGTCTTTCTGAGAACTAAACGAGGTTGCTCACTTTTGCGGTATCCCTGTAGTGATCCAAAGGGACTCCAGCCTTTTCCGCTTCGCTTGCACTACCAAGAGATCTGCATCACAGTATTTGTTGGTTACACAAAATGAAATGAGGAAATCGAACAATTTAACGGCCAGCATAAACGAACTGACGTCGGAATTCCAGTTACATCCCTGACGGCACCGGTGCGGAGTTGGAGGCCCAAATACTGAATAGCAAAGGCAGAAGCGCGGCCGGATCCCAGACCTATCACCATTCCATTTTCCACATATGAATCCACCTTTTTAACCAAACAAAAAGAAAACATTTCTAGAGCTTCAATTACTCAATTAAATCACCGATTTTAGAACACTGATTATGAATTTGCAGAACAAGAAGAAAATTAATTACGGTGTGCTTGGCGGCTTGTTGTAGAAGGCTGGATTCGTCAAATAGGCTCGATCGGACGGCGAATCGGACCGCATTGCCAGTTCTAATGCTTCCCCTCTTTGCGATGAAGTTAGAGAGAGATAGAGAGAAGAGTGAAGTAGAAGAAGAGGATAACGCCATTGTCCCCAATTTCAATTTTGCCGTTATGAACCAACTGGAAGAAGAAGATAAAATTGGATAAGGAGGGTAGGTGGGGCCCCGCCATTTGTTTGATTTACGTGGCAAGCCTAATATTTATTGTAAATGGGCCTACTTCGAGATTGGGCCATTGTTATTCAGCTGGATCAATAGGAACGTGATGTAATAATGTATTATATAAACTATGATGTGAAATACACAGGAGGATGGATGATGATCTTTTATCTTATTTTTAGTGTTCCACCATTGATTTATGGTGTGAAATACAAAAAATAGGATAGAGAGTCCTCTTTCGAAGTAGATATTCGTCTGAATTTGAGAGAACAACGAAGATGGAAGATAAAAGAGAAAGAAGAGAGCTTAGTTTAGTGTATAGACAAACAGAAAAAAAAAAAAGAATATCGATTAGGGTTTAGACATGAACTAAGGTAGAAACCACAATTTTCAAGAGTTGAGGTGGCTGAATATGAGACATCCACTTGTTTAAACCCCAAAACTAAAGTCTTAAGTTGTCTATTTGGAAGATTAGAGGTATAAGATCTTGATCTCACACGTTGTGGTAACTCTGGGGGACTTCTGACATCGAGCTTGAGAATTTCACCAACATTCGTTAACGTTTACAACGGAAAGCATCATTATGTTAGAGATTATCATCTAAGTATCGTAATTTTGTTTTTGAGAAAATATAGCATAACTTATTCCAATTGTTTCGTGGTATTCTCTCTCTACATCAATCAATCTTCTTCTACCTACGTAATCTTCTAAATCAATGTTTCTCGACGTTAGACAAGTATACTCCACTTCAGACTAAACTTCGTCCACATTGATGATTTACAAAATAAGTCCAACTTTTATGAGAACTACTTGCACTCAAAGTACACATTCTTAGGATTACCAGGGAGCTCGAAGAATACCCTTTGGTGTTTAACTCAGTTCATATGAGTATATAAGGCGACCGCAAAGTTGCATTTGTGAGTGGTAGGTTGACTTCTAAGTTGTATCTATGAGTGATAGGTCGCATAACATAAGTCATGGATGGAGTTGCAATTTTCCTCTCTATTGGGTTACCAACTGACCCAAGATCAAGAACACCAGAGGGTTTACTACCAAGATTTGTAGGTTTTATACGGTATTATAAAAAATAATCATAAATACTATTTCTTGATCAACACACTCTTAACTCAAATGATTAAAAAGAAGAACTCTTTCGGGGACGACCTCTGATGTTAAATTAGCCTTTGATAAGCTTAAAAACACTCTGAAACAAGCTCACATCCTAACTTTACCTACTACCGATCAGTGATGCTAGCGGAAAAGAAATTAGGTTATCTTGATATAAACGGGTACGCCATAGGCCAATTGCCTTGTTTATCGAAGCTCTCTTTTCGAAAAAACAACTATTATCTATACTCAAGGAATAAGATTTTCATTTCTTATTTCTTATGCATTATATGAGTTACATAAATTTATATTTTTCTAACAAAAATTAGCCACATAGGTGCTTATGTAATGTTTCAATCATGGTGTGGTCTCCCTATAATTGTGTGTATATATTTCCCCAAATTAAGGTGGCTATTTTTTTTTCTTGTCTTCTTTTCATAACTAATAAACCAAAAAGCAAAATTTTGAATTGCTCATAGAGAGGGGAAAAAAATTTGTTTTGTCCATTAAGTTGGCTACCTCGCCATTTTTGTCCATTATTTTGGCAGTCCACCCAATTTGTCCATTATGTTGGTATTTTTAACCAATTTTGTCCAGGTTCCTAAATTGCGATGGTTCCCGGCAGAAATAGCTGACGTGGTCACCGTTGACCACCAAGCCCTAATTTTGACCCCCAAAATATTTTTTTTATTTGTTAAATCCACCTGGAATTGCCACGTTTTTAAGAGTTGTTATCAACCTCCTCTGCTTCTTCATTAACATGCTCATCATCAGACAACTCCATATGATCATCCGCAGTTGGGTGGACTTCATCTGGAAAGTTGTAGACACCAATCTCCTCAAAAACTTTGTACAACAGGGGAGCATGAGCAAGACCAATCCTGCGGAAGTGATAATCAAGAGCAGATTCCTGCAATTACAACAAATGCAAATCATTAATATTAAGGTTATAAACCAACAAAAACAAGCACTACAACAATAAGGATCAATGTGATTACCTCATGATTTAGAAGAAAGTATGTATGATCAATGAATACTGCATAATCAGGCCCATTACATACCACACCAGGAAGAGACCTGAAGTGGTTGAACAACTCCAACTTCAATCTCAGTTTTTCAATACTCCCCTTCAGTATACCAACACTAATCCAGTTCCCAGTAGCCTTCTCTATAGTATCTCTGGTATAACAAGTCTCAGGCCCCTCAACAAAGCCGTCTCCTCCCAAATTCTATGAGAGATGCCATAATTGCAGAGAAATTCCAGAAGAACCTTCTCACCAATACCCCCCAGAAGGTTATCTTGCCAAGGAAAAGCCATGATACTAAACTAACAAACAAACAAACAAACACCAACAGTCATATATAGACCAAACATATATAAGTAGTCAACATATCATATTAAACAGCAAAAAGTCATTAAAACAAAATTTAAAGGCTTACAAACCAAACATAACACAGTCTTACATAAGATCACCACACCTATAATGGTGTTCTAATAAAACAACTGCCCAATCCAATAATATTACACTCTCGAATAAAAAATAAGAAGCAAGATAATCAACATCACAAATATAATGAAAAAAAGACTCCACTCTATAAAACAACAAATTAAGGCAGCCCTAGTTGCATTCATATTCATAACATAGTCAATAATAGGATTTGAATGTTGAATTCCAGAAAAGCTTTGGCCGAGAGTCGTTGTGGTTGAAACACGACTAATCGGAGGCTCGGGTTCATATTGACCGGAACCCTCCTCACCAACACACGTTCTTCTCCTCCTATTTGAACCCTCATCCGCGACGTCAGCCCATATGAAGTAATTCGGGTGACGAACACGAGAGGGGCATATGTAGTAAAAACAATTTGGCCGAGATGCTGTATTACTAGCCTGGAAATACAGCATCGGGCCGCGACCACAAACGCAGAGAATCGATCGTGGGTGAGCCATCTACAGTGGAAACAAGAACACCACTTGAGCAACAAACAAAAATACCCACCACCAAAATCGAACACAACAGACAACAGTGACTCAAATCAAGTATGCTTTGCGTAAAAACAAACAAAAAATTTTGCAAATAAACCCTAATCTAACGCATGCAAGGACTGTAAAAACACAACAAATTAGGAGGATACTGGAAAATTGAAGGGGACGAACCTTCGATTCGAAATGCGGGAAGAATTTGAAGGGGCATAGTGATTTTTTTGGGGCAGAGAAATTCCTTATGAATTTGTGAATGGGAGCCCTAATTTGTGACTGTTAGTGAAGTGGCGGGACGATTGGGAGGAAAGGGGAAAAGGAATCGATCCGTTGGTGCATATATTCGATTTTTTTTTGGGTTGAGAAACGTGGCAATTCCAGGTGGATTTAAAAAATAAAAATAAAAATTTGGGGGTCAAAATTAGGGCTTGGTGGTCAACGGTGACCACGTGTCACGGGGTGTCTTTAGATTATACGAATAAAAGGGTCCCGTGCGGCTAGTAGCCCTCACAAGCTACTCCGCCTTCGTTGTTCGTCGCACTTGTGCCTCGACGGCGTTTTAGAGGAACAAGCTAACTTTAACCAACAACGCAATCAACCAACAATAACGCTAACCAACAACACAATCAACCAACAACAACATTCACCAACAACATAATCAACCGAGGGCGTAACAATCATTCACCATTTCCACATGAATAGGAATTGCTACTAGATGTCAATATCAAGAATATACTAATGAATTACAATAATAATACAAATGTTTTGCTTTTCAACTTTCTTTTCTTCTCTTGACATTAGTGTTTAGGGTAATTCGGAAATCATGCCAACAACCGGCTTACAAAGGGTGCTAACTGCTTGGGTGGGGTCCAACACCCCACCCCAAATAACTTACAAGGAAACTGAAACAAACTGAAACAAATTACAAGTACAAAATAGTTCTACACAACTATTCTTTCAATCTTCAATCTTGGCCACGTTCGTATAGGACTCTTGCGACACCCCGCCGGGTCGGCCCGGCGAGGCCTTCACAGCGTCGAGGAGCGGCTTAGGCGCCTCCCCCATAACACCACGTCAGCTATTTGTCAATGAGTGGTTTGAATGCCGTAAGGGTTCTGGCTCTTTCCCAAGTGTTTTCTTCGTTGCTGCATCCGGTCCATTTCACCAAGTATTCGTCAACATTGCCTTTCTTCGTCTTCGAAACAAGGTGCTCTAAAATGGCTTCCGACACTTTCTTCGCAACATTCTTTAGCTTCATTTCTGGCCGTTGCGGCTGATTGCGGGAATCATCTTCCTGATCTGCAAAATAACGCTTTAGCAACCCAACATGTAAAACATTATACGCCTTGCACCAAGAAGGAAGGGCAACACGGTAGGCCACTTTTCCAATTCGTTTGATGATAGGAATTGGCCCGATATATTTCTGCATAAGCCTAGGATCTTTCCCCCTAGACGCCTTGGATGCGCGAGGGTCGGGAACCTTCGCCATCACTAGATCTCCCACTTTGAACTCGGCAAAACGACGGTTCTGATCCGCATGTTTTTTCATACGCCGTTGTGCTTTCTCCAAGTAGCCCCTTGCGATATCCACATTCATCTCCCACTCCTTCGAGAATTCCTTTGCCAAAGGAGACCTCGCAAATAGGTCGGAATCCACCGTATGTGGGAGCCGGGGTTGCTGCCCATTTACAATCTCAAAAGCACTCTTGTTGGTGGAAGAGCTCTTTTGGGAGTTGAAGCATAGCTGAGCAACATCCAATAGTTTCACCCATGTCGTCTGTGACCCATGAACGAAATGTCGGAGATATTCCTCCAACATAGAGTTAAAGCGCTCCGTCTGGCCATCGGATTGTGGATGAAAAATGGAGCTCATATTCAGTTTCGACCCGAGTAGCCGAAATAGCTCCGTCCAAAATACGCCAGTAAACCTAGAATCCCGATCACTGACGATATCCTTCGACAAGCCCCAATACTTGACGATCTGTTTGAAGAAAAGGTGTGCCGTCTCTTCTGCCGATACATACTTGGGTGCCGGAATAAAAGTAGCGTATTTGGAAAACCGATCGATCACCACGAAAATAGTCCCTAAGTCTCCCACCTTAGGCAACCCAGAGATAAAATCCATCGATACACTTTCCCATGGTCTTGTAGGAACAATGAGGGGTTCCAACAATCCCGCCTTCTTCTTGCGGTCCGGCTTATCTTGTTGGCACACAAGACAAGTGCGAACATAGGTGTCTACGTCGTCCTCCATATTGGGCCAATAGTAGGCTCGTTGAATAAGAGCCAATGTACGCTGTTCTCCCGGGTGTCCGGCCCACATGGTATCATGGCATTCCGCCATAAAAAACTTCCACAAGTTCCCGCCTCTAGGCACATAAAGTCGGTTACCCTTAGTTTTCAGAAGCCCGTCCTCTACCCAAAACTGTCGAGCTTTCCCGGCTTCGACCAGTTTCATAATCACCTTCGCCCAGTGATCGCTCGCTAGCGCATCCCGAATTTGCGTTTTTACATCGGTGGCGACAGAACTTGTTGTCAATGCTGCCGCCTTACCCATCTTCCCATAGTCGGCTCTCCGGCTGAGGGCATCCGCAACCTGGTTACTCGAACCAGCGCGATATTCCAATGTAAAGTTGAATTCCGCCAACAACTCCTGCCAGCGGGCCTGTTTCCCTGTCAGATTAGCCTGAGTCATAAAATAACTCATCGCCGTGTTGTCCGTCTTCACGATAAACGGACAGCCAAGTAGATAATGTCGCCAAAGCCGGAGGCAATGGACTACAACTAACAACTCTTTCTCATGCACCGTATACCTCGTCTCCCTATCCTTCAGCTTTTGACTCTCGAAAGCGACTGGATGCCCATCTTGCACCAGAACTCCCCCCAGAGCAAAGTCAGATGCGTCGGTCGGCACTTCGAACGGTCTCGACACATTGGGGAGGGCAAGAATGGGGTCCGTCGTCACTGCCTTCTTTAATTTTTCAAAAGCGGTCTGACACCCCGCAGACCACTCCCACTTTTCCTCTTTCTTCAAAAGATCTGTAAGAGGCTTCGCAATTGCCGAATACCCTTCCACAAATCTTCTATAGTAATTGGCTAGCCCCAGAAACGAGCGAAGACCAGGAACGTCTCGTGGGGGTTGCCACTCCTGGATGGCCCGTATTTTCGTCTGGTCCATCCAAATCCTCCAATTTCCAACAATGTGTCCCAGAAAATTGATAGTCCACTGCGCAAATGAGCATTTTGATAGTTTGGCGTAGAGCTCGTTTTCACGCAGGCGAAGGAACACCTTCCGTAAGTGATCGATGTGTTGACTCAAGGATTCGCTGTAGACCACAATATCATCCAAGTATACCACAACAAACTCATCGATGTATCCCTATAGCACTTGGTTCATCATCGTACAGAAAGTAGCTGGGGCGTTCGTCAACCCAAACGGCATCACTAAGAATTCAAAGGCCCCATACCTCGTCACGATAGTAGTCTTCGCTTCATCCCCCTCTTTGATCCGTACTTGCCAATACCCGGATCTCAGATCAATCTTCGTAAAATACTTGGCGAGGCTCAATCTGTCAAAGCAATCCCCAATGAGTGGGATGGGGTATCTATTCTTCACCGTGAGTTTATTCAGCGCCCAATAATCGCAACACATGCGTAGGGATTCATCTGTTTTCTTCTGAAAAAGAACCGGAGCCCCATATGGCGATCTCGCTGGTTGGACGAGACCTCCGTCCAATAGCTCCTTGAGTTGTTTCCTCAATTCCTCAAGTTCTGGTTGTGCCAGTCGGTACGGTGCCCTAGCGGGCGGTTTCGTGCCCGACACTAACTCAATTTCGTGATCAACCGACCGCCTAGGCGGTAATTTCTTTGGCAGCTCTTCCGGCATAATGTCTTCAAATTCTTGAATAACTTGCTTCACCGGTTTAGGGATTGGACCGGTAGACTCTTCGACTTCTTCCAGATTAAGGGCGCACAAGAATGACGACTCCTAACGCTTGCACCCCTTTTCAAACTGGATAGCCGACATATTCTCCCTCCCTCTCCGATCTACGATGGTGGGGATGAAGCACGGGTTCTTCCCCATCATTAACAATACGTCGGCAAACGGTATTATCACCGTCCTTGTGTCCCTAAAAAACTCAAGCCCTAAGATAAGCTTGAAATCATCCATTGCGACGACCGCCAGATCGGTCCGCCCTTCGTAAGGCCCCATCTTGAGTAGTACGGATTTAGCTATACCTGCAATCGGTTGAGCGGGAGAGTTAATCGCCTTGACCCTTCCGACTCCCTTCTCAGTCACTAGCCCCAACCGCGCCACTTCCGAACTAGCTAAGTAATTGTGTGTAGCTCCTGTGTCGATCATGGCTCGGAGCGGCTTACCATTGATCTTCACATCTACGTACATCAGTCCATTTCGCTTCTTGGGCGGGATATACACATCATTCTTAGCATTCTTCGCTAGCTGGTGAGAAAGGGCATTGCACCAGTGCGAAAATGCCCCAAGGTTTTCGTCTCCCTCCGGATTCTGGACGTTGCCCATCGCATCCCCCTCCTGATCCTCAAAAATCGAGTTGTCCGTCCCTGTCCCCGACGGGGTATCCGACAAACTTCTAACCAACGCATTAAGAGATTGTTTCTTCGGGCAATCTCTTACAAAATGTGGCCCTTAACACCAAAAGCAGACATGCGGACGCTGTTGTGTAAATGTGCGTCCCTGTACGGGATTCTTGCCCCTATTGTTACTTATCTGACTAGTGGTGGGGCGGGCTCCCGTCCCTCTTCCGTAGCTCGGCACCCCACGTCCCCCGCCAACATTAGGGGTTGGGAGACCCGGAGTCGGGCGACTGTCCCTCCTTGGTTCCCTTTCCATGCCTTGGAAATCCGATAGGCACTCGGCCGCACTCATGGCCGAACGCAAATTGCTCACTCGCTGACGCTGAAGTTCGAGTCTCGCCCACTGTTTCAAACCTTCCATAAATGTGAACAATTTGTCGCTCTCGGACATATCTCGTATCACCAACATGAGAGCAGAGAAGGCTCTCACGTACTCACGCACCGAACTGGTATGCTTCAGTTCCTTCAATGCTCGACGAGCATTATAATCCACGTTTTGAGGAAGAATTGCTGCTTGAACAGTTTCCTTCCACCTATCCCACGTATCCACTAAGATTCGACCCGCCTGTATATCTTCCCACAACCTACGCCACCAAAGCTTGGCATCTTCCGCCAAATAGCCAACCGCAGTTGCAATCCTCTGTCGATCATCCTCAACTCGACAGTGGTCGAAGTAATGTTCCAGATCAAAAAGAAAATTGTCGACAGTCTTAGCGTCTCTCGTGCCCTCGAATAATCGAGGTTCTGGAATTCGGGCTCTCGTTCCCGATTCCTGGGCTCCAGACGGCCCATTATTCACAACACGTTGGAGAGTCATCAACGCCTGATTCATGGCTTCCAACTTCTCCTCTTGGGCATCAGCCTTTGCCCTCTGGGCGTCCAAGGCAACCGCAAGCTCCTTGGCCAGATCCCTATTCTGTTCGAGCTGAGAAGTCAAATCTTGATTCTCACCCTTCAGAATCTCCATTTCTACCTCCAAGGCCTCTACCCTCGGGCCGGTTTGCGCGGTCCACTCCTTGAGTGCCGCAAGTTGCTCTTTGGCGTGCCGCCTTGCACCTTCGGCGGGAGCCGGTAATGAATATGTCCCCTCACCCGACATTGCCTCAACTCGATGGACCAGGAGCCGAGGCTCTGATACCACCTGTCACGAGGCGTCTTTAGATTATACGAATAAAAGCCTTCGTTGTTCGTCGCACTTGCGCCTCGACGACATTTTAGAGGAACAACCTAGCTTTAACCAACAACGCAATCAACCAACAATAATGCTAACCAACAACACAATCAACCAACAACAACATTCACCAACAACATAATCAACCGAGGGCGTAACAATCATTCACCATTTCCACATGAATAGGAATTGCTACTTGATGTCAATATCAAGAATATACTAATGAATTACAATAACAATACAAATGCTTGGCTTTTCAACTTTCTTTTCTTCTCTTGACATTAGTGTTTAGGGTAATTCGGAAATCATGCCAACAACAGGCTTACAAAGGGTGCTAACTGCTTGGGTGGGGTCCAACACCCCACCCAAAATAACTTACAAGGAAACTGAAACAAACTGAAACAAATTACAAGTACAAAATAGTTCTATACAACTATTCTTTCAATCTTCAATCTTGACCACGTTCGTATAGGACTCTTGCGACACCCCGCCGGGTCGGCCCGACGAGGCCTTCACGGCGTCGAGGAGCGGCTTAGGCGCCTCCCCCCATAACACCACGTCAGCTATTTCCGTCGGGAACCACCGCAATTTAGGAACCTGAACAAAATTGGTTAAAAATATCAACATAATGGACAAATTGGATGGACTGCCAAATTAATGGACAAAACAATTTTTTTTCCCCGTAGAGAGAGCCCAAAACCAAAGTTAAACTTAGAACACTATTTACAGTGAAAGACTTGAAGCAACGAAAAACCTCAGAATGAACACACGCAATGTATAAGCGAGTTCCATACTTTTTGGTGCAAAACTTATTTTTCCACACGACCACTATTCATTCCATACCAAAGCCACCACCTTTTTTCCCGTACACTGAAGAACTATTAGCATCCCACCTCGCACCACTCTTACAACAACACAAAGACCCCTCCGTTACCCGCAAAACCCAACAAATCCACGCTCAAATCACTGTCAATGGACTCCACAACATGGGTATTTTGGGCACACGAATTTTGGGCATGTACATTCTCTCCCACAGCTATTCCGACGCCAAGAATCTATTTTGGCAGCTCCAGTTGTGCTACGCTGCCCCATGGAATTGGATGATTAGAGGGTTTACTGTAATGGGTCACTTTGAATTTACTATTTTGTTTTACTTCAAAATGCTGGATTTTGGCAGTAGGCCGGATAAGTACACTTTCCCTTATTTGATTAAGGCATGTGGTGGTTTGAAGTCTGTTGGGTTGGTGGAGTTAGTTCATGGGATGATTAAAGATTTGGGCTTTGAGCTGGATGTGTATGTGGGTAGTGCTTTGGTGAAGTTTTACGCGGAGAACGGGTGTTTGGAGGTTGCGCGGGAGCTGTTCGATAAATTGCCTGTGAGGGATATTGTGTTGTGGAATGTGATGCTTAATGGTTATTTGAAGTGCGAGGGTTTGGCGGATGGTGTTGTTGGGTTGTTTGAGGAGATGAGGGGGAGTGAGGTTGAGCCGAATTCGGTTACTTATGCGTGTGTGCTTTCGCTGTGTGGGTCGAAGTCGATGTTGGAGGTGGGTTGTCAGGTTCATGGTTTGGTGGTGAAGTGTGGGTTGGAGATGGATTCTCCGGTGGCGAACACGATAGTCGCGATGTACGCAAAGTGTCGATGCCTTTTTGATGCTCGGAGTTTGTTTGATTCGGTTATGGAGGCTGATCGAGTCACCTGGAATGGGATGATAGGAGGGTATGTTCAGAATGGTTTTATGAATGAAGCTTTGGATTTGTTTCGAAGAATGGTAACTTTGGATGTCGAACCAGACTCCATAACATTTGCAAGTTTGCTCCCGTCAATTTCTGAAGTGGGGTGTGCTAGTCATGGAAAGGAAATCCATTGTTATATTATTCGACATGGGTTGTTTGTGGATTTGTTTCTGAAGAATGCTCTAATTGATATGTATTTCAAGTGCAGGGATGTGGACATGGCACGTAAGATCTTTAACCAGACCGCTGCAGTAGATGTTGTCATTTGCACTGCTATGGTATCAGGGCTTGTTCTCAATGGGATGAATGCTGAAGCTTTGGAAAATTTCCGGTGGTTACTTATTAAGAAATTGAGGCCCAATGCTGTGACGTTGGCGAGCGTTTTGCCAGCTTGTGCCGGTTTGGTTACCCCAAAACTTGGCAAAGAGTTGCATGGTCACATAATTAGGAAAGGGCTTGAAGAAAGGTGTTATGTTGGAAGTGCGATAAGTGACATGTATGCAAAATGTGGGATGTTAGATGCTGGTCATCAGGTTTTCTTAAGGATGTCCGAACGAGATTCTGTAAGTTGGAACTCAGTGATTACAAACTGTAGCCAGAATGGCAAACCAGAAGTGGCCATTGATCTTTTTCGCCGCATGGGCATTGAAGGAGCCAAATATGACTGTGTTAGCATATCAGCTGCTCTTTCCGCATGTGCAAACTTGTCGGCTCTTCATCATGGGAAAGAGATACACGGTTTCATGATGAGAAGTGCACTCAACTTTGATCTTTTCTCTAGTAGTGCACTGATAGACATGTACGCTAAATGCGGTAATTTGGAGTTAGCACAATATGTATATGACACGATGGAAAACAAAAATGAAGTGTCTTGGAACAGCATTATAGCAGCGTATGGAAATCACGGCCGGTTGGAGGAATGCCTCGCACTGTTTCACGGCATGGAGCGTGAGGGATTTAAACCTGACCATGTCACTTTTCTTGCCATAATATCTGCATGTGGCCATGCCGGTAAAGTTGAAGAAGGAAAGCACTACTTCAATAGCATGACCCAAGGTTACGGGATTGTTGCCAAGATGGAACACTATTCTTGCTTAATTGATTTGTTCGGCAGAGCTGGTCGTTTGGAAGAAGCTTTTCGAGTAATTGAAGGCATGCCATTTACTCCCGATGCAGGCATTTGGGGAACTTTATTAGGAGCTTGCCGAGTTCATGGCAATGCCGAGCTAGCAGAATTGGCATCAGAACATCTTTTCGACTTGGACCCTCAAAACTCTGGATATTATGTATTGCTAGCAAACCTGCATGCTGATTCTGGAAAATGGGGGAGGGTTAATCAAATTCGTAATATTATGCAGGAAAGAGGAGTCCAAAAAGTGACTGGTTATAGCTGGATTGAAGTAAATAACTCCTGCCATATGTTTGCTGCAGCAGATAAAAGTCACCCACAGTCTTCTCTTATCTATTTATTGTTGAATACTCTTCTTGTGGAGCTCCAGAATGAAGGGTATGTTCCTCTATTGTACCCTTCAAGTCCACCAACGACAGTACGAGCTGGAGTGTATTGAGTCTGAAAACAGTTTGGTGAAAGTTTTGATGTGCACCACAACTGCTACGAGTTGTTTTGATGCACATCAATATTTTTTGTACACTTGTTTTCATTGTATATATAATACTAGTGATGAACATGGCGACGAAATTGAAGGATAAATGCATGAAGAAGTTACGAACTTTATAGAACCGAACCATTACAACTTGATGAAAGTTTTGAGAGCTGAAGGTTGTATAAATTTGTCAAAAGTTAGGAAAAAATGAAAATTTGAACTGAAGGCTTTCCAATTTATACAACTGGCCTGTAAAAATGCTGTTGGTCCTTATTTAAAGGGGTTTAGTGAGGATATCCGCGACTTGATGTTCATTGTATGTGTGAAAAATGTTGATGAAGCCCTCTCTGCTCTTTCGAAAGCGGATCGAAAAACCTAGTCGAATGTTTTTTTTTTTGATAACTTAAAACCTAGTCGAATGTTACCCAATCAACTTAGTGAATCTGATAAGCATGAAGAACAATTTCTTATCCCAAAAAAAAAAGAACATTATAGAACCGTTCGATTACAACTTGATTGAGAGGTTAGGATTGTGAAATGCAAAGTTAAAAATTGTTGTAGTAAATCTCTTTTAAGTCTTTACCACTGTTTTGAAACCCGGCCCGGACCGGCCGGTTCGACCGGTTCGACCGGGAACCGGTGCCTTGTCCGGGCCGGTTCGCATGCAAAAGCGGGTTGATAGCTGAAGTGGTTGACCCGGCAAAAAAAAAAAAAAAAAAAAACTCAGTTTTTTAATAAAAAAAAAACCCTCCAACACTCTAACTACTTTCTTATTTGAGTTTATTGTTGACTTATTACAACTTTGAATTTGAAATTATGTGTTGAAGGTTTTTAATTGTGGACTATTTTTGTATTTTTGTTTGTTACTTTATTGTTTTGGTACAATGAATTTGAAGTTGTTTAATATTTTGTTTGCTTATTTAGTGATTAGTTATGATAATATATTAATATGGTATATTAATTTAGAGATTTTGTAGTATAAGGAGTATTTTTGTTATACACTTGAATATTTTCTATATATTTTATTAAATGTTGACTTTAGTCAACAAACCGGTCCAACCAGTGGTTCGACCGGTCCGACCTATTGACCCACTTTCCGGTAGCCTCACCGGGTCACTCACCGGGCCGGGTTTCAGAACACTGGTCTTTACCCGCTAAAGAAGGCAATATAAGGATAAAGATTAAAGAATCTCCTCCTTTTAATAAAGAAAAGGGATAACACAAAGAAAAAAGACAAGAAAGAATGATGTATTTCTTATCTTATCCTAACTTTCTTAATATAAGATTCAAAATCCGTACTACTAGTCCAATTTTATAAGCATCAAATGTACGAAAAGGTCAAGTGACAACGTAAGTGCAAAACTTGATCCAAAATATGTCACTGAAGAGATATATAATAAGAGACTCTCCTGGGTAGGATCTTGCCTCAGCACGACCGAACCTTCAAGTCCCCGCACGTTTTCAAGGTTTAGTTCTGAAAACGATTCTGCAAGATCGGAAAGATCTTGCAAATTTTCGAAGTTGATCTCGTCTAGATTGAATCTGGACATGATCTTATGAGGTGCTGGGCTTTCCTCGTATTAAGGCCTCCATCCTCTCGTTTCTGGTCAACTCCCTTTTGACTTCCACTACTTTACCCTTTTGATGTAATAAGGGTTCCTTTCCGAATGATGGTGGTAACCATCCTCCTCGTCTCCTTTCGGATGACCTTGGCATGGATTCCAAATTCTTCATCCTTTGCTGGATATCTTGTAGTTTCTCCAAGATCTCCTTCTGACGCCTAGACATGGTTTCAAGCTTGTCTTGGAGTTCTTGAATGTGCTCGGGCATATGATATTGGTGGTTACCATATGTTTGAATTGTTTTCTGGACTTTCCTGAGGTCCTGAGACAGCTTAGAGCCACCTGTCTCGAGTTCGTGAAAATTTGGCAAAGCCAGATTACTCTTCTATTATTCTTTTCGTTAATTAATCTGGTAATCCTTAAAATCTCAGCCGTGAGGCCATTAACAGCTATGAACTTAACTCTAATGCCAGGGAGATTGTCTGGTCTTTGACTAGCTAGGTTTACTAACTTAGTCATCAAGAGTTGGAGCTCTTGTTCTAGGGTAATACCAGGCATAGTTTAGATGCTTAGTATTGAACTTTGCTTATTAGCTTTTTTAAGGCTAACTTTTATAAACTCGACTCTTTCAAGCCTAGCCTTCTTGATGGGGCAAGTTTTTCCTTGTTGTTCTAGGTCGCAACATAGAACCTCATGGTGCTCGATATGCATTTCATGAAATGCAAGGCATCTTGTTAAAGCATCGATAAAATGCTTAAGACTTGTAGTTTTAGTTCCTCTAAAAGAGAACTGAACTGGAGGATACCAAATTTCATCCATAACTGGATTATTCATGTATTTAATTACTCTACTCATAAAGGGATGAGCTATAATGAAATAATTTTCCATTTAAATAAATAAACAAACTGGCTCTGATACAATTTTTAGGATTTCGAAACGAATTTGGCAAAATAAAATTTTATCGGGTCAGAAATATAATTTTTTAAAGTTAAAGACAAAAGTATCAAATGCTTTGAAAAGGTACTGGTTCAAAAGGAATCCCACACTCGTCCCTTGGCAAGTGTATCTCACTTTCGCAAGGAAGTAGGTATTTTGCTATATTTTCTAAAACAAAGTGGTTGTTTTTGTCTCTTTTTATTTCATAGGGAGATTTCTTGCCTCTTTTTCAAAATACAGGGAGGCTGCTTGCCAAAAACCTTTTATTTGCATGTCGACGCCATTTGTCATACGTAACAACGACGTACGATTCCACGAACTGAAATTCCAATCGATTTTCAACTTTAAAGCCCAAAAAAAGTTATTGACCCCTGATATTCCATTGTAGTCTATTTAACTCAAGTTAAAATATACCTTTTGTTTAATTTCCACAACAACTACAACAACAATGGCTGAAAAAACATCATCAGCATCACTCGCAAATCTAAAGCTAAAGAACGTTGTTGTTTCCGTTTCTGATGATGATGAAAACAGCGAAAATGAAAAGGAAAGTGGAAATAATGAGGTTGATGAATCTTGGTCCTAAAAAGAAGCTCCTTGTGCTGTGTTTAGGTGGCTTGCTGGTCTACAGGGTGCACCTCAAAGATAAGGCCACTGTTCGCGGTTTCCGCCCTGATGTTGCTTACGGCAAATTCTTAGGTACTTTGATTCTTAAATGATTAATGTTCGATTCTGTTGGATTTGATGATGATTTTTTTGGTTTGGTGTGTGATTTGTGACAGTTTTCAACAGGCCGTACTGCAATGAGTTTCTGAAGTTTTGCTTCGAGCGATTCGACGTTGGGTTATGGTCCTCTGCCCGAGAGTATGCGGAAATTATTAATCATATATGTGTATTTTAGTTTTTGATTTCTTATTTTTAACCGATTTATGATTTGTTGTCGTGTGGTTATTTTTGTTTTTAGACACAACATCGATGGCGTGTTGTCTAACATAACTGGTGGAATGAGAAGCAAGCTGTTGTTTGTATGGGTAAGTACATGATGCTTTTTCTGATGTTGCTATATATGTAATTGTGTTTTTTCTTTTGATGAATCTGTGTTTTTCTTTGTAGAGCCAAGAGGAGTGCACTGATTCTGGATTTGGGTGCGTTCATAAGGAGGATAAACCTCTCTTTGTTAAAGAAATCAAAGACCTTTGGGAACACAGAAACTACAAAGGGAAATACTCTGCTTCGAATACTTTGCTCATTGATCATGAGCCCCATTCTGGCCTGCTCAATCCGGTATTTGCACTTACAAATGTTAACACGAAAGAAAGGATGTTCCGTACTCTTTTCTATTTATCAGTATTCACATATTTAGTTAGTTACAGTTTAACTCGTTCATGTTACTGTTGATGGATTTTGCAGCCTAACTCCGCTATATTTCCACCACCCTACAAAAAGCACGACCTCAATGATAAGTTTTTAGGTATAAACCGATGTCAGTGACATTATGCGTTGTGCCATCATCATATTTTCGTGTTATGGATGTCGATTGGTCGTGAAAATTGTTAATGCATGTTTTGAATGAATTCAGGTCCTAACGGTGATCTGCGGAAGTTTCTGGATGGCCTTGCAGATGCCAAGGATGTTCCTTCATATGTGAAAGACCATCCTTTCGGGCAGCCTGCGGTCACGCCTTCGCACCCTAATTGGAGCTACTATTCTAAAGTTGTTTCTCATATGGGCAAGAAAGGGGACATCTCGTCTGGAACCTCGGATGAAGACTAACTATTACGTAGTGTGGGAATAAGAATATGTGCTTGTTAGTTACGTTGTTATTATTGAGTGAAAGGAACAAGTATTGCAAGTGTCGTGTTATGTAACATGACATTGTGATACATGTGTGAAGCGGAACTATGCTGGTTTTTATGCGTGAAGAATTTCAATTAAATAAATCCCTTTTGCTTCCGTGAGTTATCATGAATTACCTTCAAAATATATTGGTCTAAAGCTGGCGACTTTTCAGGTGACTGCAAACGTAAAAATTGAACAAAATTGTAAATTTAAGTAAAATAATTTTAGGACAAATTAATATTTCTGCCCTGCAACTTTACACTGTTAAAAAAAGTGCCCTGTAACTATGAAATCGATAAAACTAACCTACGAATTGGGTTTTTTTCAATTTTTCTGCCCTGCGATTGCCACCTCACACAAAATGCGAACGTGGCATCCGATATGGCAATTCCGGCACACGCCCATTAAAAAACGCCCCTCCACGTCTGAATTCTCTCTTTAACAAAACGTTTCTTCCCTGATAATAACAACACTTCAACAGAAAATATTTTTACAAAATCAAATCCCCCAAATCGACGAAGAACCCTAACCCTAATTCTCAAATCGAAAATGTCCGAATCGACCATGAGCTCTCATCTAGTGTGCAATTGTGGAAGACCGGCTGTCGTGCGCGTGTCCATGACCGATGGGAACCCTGGACGAAGGTTCCACGGGTGTCCGTGATGGCCCCTTGGGTGTCGACTATGCATTTGGGAAGATCCGCCCGTCTGCTCATATGCTAGGGCTGTGATTCCAATTTTGCGCAGAAGAATCGGGAGGGTTCAGTGTAGAGTTAAGGGCCTTGAAGAAGAAGTTGCG
The DNA here is from genome assembly GCA_948329865.1 of Linaria vulgaris. Classification (NCBI taxonomy): domain Eukaryota; kingdom Viridiplantae; phylum Streptophyta; class Magnoliopsida; order Lamiales; family Plantaginaceae; genus Linaria; species Linaria vulgaris. The sequence continues at coordinate 110,748,283 of OX415252.1, forward strand.
TCGAAGAAAGAATCCAAAAATGATACAATGCAGTCGTCGTACGAGAAAACCACAAAGGAGCAAGAAGAGAAAATCAAGGTTTTGCAGATTGAGAACAAAAAATTGGAAGTTAGGGTTAGATTCTGTTATATGATCATTATGATATTGGTTTTGGTTGTTGTAAGGTTGTATTGAAGCCATTGTTTTTGGCTTATTAGGATGTGTTGTAATTTGATCCACAGTAGGTGTGTTTTTCATTGGAATTTGTTGCTGGTAGTATTAAGGTTGGTGGTTAAGATCTTGATCAGTTTGATTAAGATTGTGTATGCGTAAGTTTCATCTGTTTGAGTATCCTTGTTGATGTTCATGTTGTTCAAGTAATGATGTTGTTGTTGTTTTGTTAACCATTTCGAATTTTAGTCTTTTCGCCTCTTCCTTTTGTATGGATTGTTTTGTCCAAGATTATATTAAATGTATGGACATTGTGGGGGACGAATGTGTCTTTTGGGTTAAACTGTCACTACTGCAGACCATTTCATTCCCAATGTACATGACTGTTGGTGTAAACAAGGAAGAACTTTTGAAGCGTGTAAACAAGTTTGTGAAGTTTGTGACGCGTGCCCTATATGCTATTGAAGTTTGTAAAAAATGCCCTTTAAGTATGATTCTTAATAAAGAAAATGCCCTTTAAGTATGGTTGTACTTAACAAAATTGCCCTTCAAGTATTGATTTTTGTAAAAAAAATGCCCTTTAAGTATTATAATTTTCCAAAAAATGCCCTTTTTTGGACAGGTGCAATTAGTTAGTGGTTGAAATAAAAACTAAAATATGGAGCAATTAGAGTCGATTAGACTCTCGTGTCAGGGGGAGCGTTGAGATTAATAATTATGTCTTAATGAAGTATATTCATTTACCTTTCTTCAAACCATAAGCATTCTTCACCGTGAGCAATAGTGAGCAATCTCCACTTTGAAACTCTCCCAAAATCTTTCAAACCCTCCCAAAAAACCAGTCAGTTCCGTGCTCATGGCCGCCTCAAACATCATCATAGTCTTCACTAATCCAAATTTCATCACCAACAATTGGATAAATTGCAAAATTGTACACTCTCTGATATTGTTCTAGTGTATAAAAATCTGAAACATAGTCGGCTGTTTGCCCTCCACTATACAAGATAGCACATGCAGCATGTTTGCATGGAATACCTGTCAGATCCCAAACCCTACAGCTGCAATTCCAATCTCTCAAGTTCACAGTATGTTGGGAATTGTCAAACCCATTGATTTGATAGCCAAAATCTGTTGACTTGATTGGATAATAATCAGATTGATCATGAGTCGCTTGGGCAACCAAATGTTGGATGTTGGGGGGTAAAGCCTTATGTTGATCTTCTGGAACCTGCTTTTGCCACTTGTTTCTTGCATTTTCTCTTCCCTTTGTCATTTTAACCATTAGATATTCCCTTATCCATTCACATAATGACAGAATTGGCCTACCTCTCGCAGGAATCATCACACCATTCCAAGTCTCACATAAATTGTTCAAGATAAGATCAACACAACAATTTGGCTTGAAACCAGACATAGACCAATGTTCTTTTGGTTTGTCATTGAACCATCTTGCAAAGTTCCCACCCAACTTTGCCTCCATCACCTTCATTGACTTCTCAAACTCGGGAATGGTTGTCTTGTAGGCAGCATCCCGTATGGCCTTCTCATAGTCATCTCCTTTGAATCCAACTCTGTAAGCATTCCTAATCAAATGCCCTACACAATATCTATGTGTGACATATGGGAATACATCATGGAAGGCATTGATCAATGCCTTCTATTTATCTGAAATAAATGTCAGGTTGGAATGATCATGTAGCTCCAAGTCTTCTTTCAATAATGACAAGAACCATGACCAATTGGCCTGGTTCTCAACGGCCACAACAGCAAATGCTAATGGAAATATACTGTTTGCCGGGTCAACTCCCACTGCTGTCAAAATAATTCCTTTATTAGGACCTGTTAAGTGTGCTCCATCTACACCAATAAAAGGCCTACAACCAGCCTTATACCCATCCTTCATCGCCTGGTAACATATATACATGCTCTTGAAAGTAGTCACACCACCAATCTATTCTGTGTGAATTGCAACAGATGTACCAGGATTGGTTCTTTTCAATTCAGCTTGATAATCCCAAAGTCTGGAAAATTGGTAAGTTGGAGTGCCTTCCAACTTAGTAGTTGCAGCCCTTTTGGCACAATAAGCCTGATTCTTGGTAACATCTACTCTGAGATGTCTGATTGAATCCAATCTAAAAGCTTCATGGTTCTTGTTCGGATCTGTTTTGAAGAATTCTATAAATCTTTCGGCAAGCCATGGGGCCTTCAAATTCCTTACACTGAACCTCTTACCACATTTGTGTTGTGGATTGTATTCCCTTATTTGCCAGGTTTCCTCAAGATCTACTTTTAGTCCATGAAGCCTCCATGGACAACCATCATGAACACATTTGAAATAAATCCTTATTTTGTCACTCTTATCAACATAGACACTTCTTCTGTTGTTGATCGCATCTGACTGCACAGCCTTTTTGAGTTCATCTTTAGTGTTGAATAGCATTTTCAACTTGAAAGTAGGATTCCATCAGTCCCTACTGTCAAATACATCTGGGGATTCACTGTCATCATCTTTTTCTTCATAGGGCAGTGGATTGATAGGCACCCTTTTGATGTTACTGACCACATCAAGCTCTTCTTCATATTCAACATCAGTCTCATTGCCATGACCTTCCAAAACCTCCCTAACCTGTGGACCCCCTGGTAAATTGGCTTCAATATTGGAAGGAGGGATTGGTGGTGGATTCATAGATGCATTGACACTAACACTGATATTGTCTTCTTCTTCAACATCTTCAACATTTTCACTAAAATCACTTTCATCAGTATACTCACTCTCTTCCTCATAGCTAGGATCATCACTTTCATCCTCATAATCTTCTACTATGATCCCCTTCCCTTTCTCTTGCACTAAAGTTGTTCTTCCTTCACCACTCACACCAACACCTACTTCACTTACACCTACATCGATGTGACTACCAGACACTTGTTGTCGTTCATCAAAAAAATGATCAGTCCCAACATCCCCCACATCTTCTTGAATTATTTCACCTTGCTCATCATCTCCAATTTTCTCTTGCACTTCTGACTCATCATAAAAATCAACATTTTCTTCAAAGTCTGTGTCATCAGAGTACTCGCTCTCTTCATCATAGGTTTCATCATCACTATCACTAGGTATATCTTCAATAATCACATGAATAGTGTCACCATCTTCATAAACCACTTATTGGTCAACAACACCAATACTATAAATCACATCCTGTGCTTCATCACTAACTTCATCAACATTCTCATCAAAATCTTCATCGTCAGAATACTCACTTTCTTCCTCATATGTTTCATCTTCACTGTCAGATCCATCATCTCCTAAAGAAATTGGATCAACTTTGTCTCCCAACCTAGTATAGTCAGAACCCCCATCCTCATTGCTTGGTTCTACTATTGGATCACCAGCAGGTGTAACTTCTTCCAATACCCTTAATCTTGTATTCTCATTGTCACTAACCCCATCAACATTACCTGACATACTATCCTCAGTGACCAATATTGTATTAGCCACACCAGGTGTTACTAAAAGCCTTTCATCAACAACAACATCAGGATCTGGAGGCATGTCTGGAAATGGTGGATCAATATCAAAATCACAATAGATATCAAACTCCCTGGTTGGTAGTGCTTCTTTGAGAGCTTTTTTCAGGAGCTTGTTATCCTCTATGACTTTATACCAACCTTGCCTAACATAGTAGAATTTCCTTTCACCTTCAGCATTCATATTATCTGCATAAAGGTTCAGAAGCTTCATGTCTATCTCTTTGATGTCTGAGTAGTCAAACTTCATCACTCCACCGCCAACATAAGTATCAAATGGATTGGACTGTAATCTCCCTCCATAATGGACATTGAGTGTAATAAGATTGGATCTGGGATCTGCATAAAGTACATGAATCAATTTTAAACAAATATCACTACATAAGACCCCACAAAAATGTTGAGGGGACCATTTCAAGTGCTATCCACAAAATCCATCCATATTCTGGCATAATAACACACAAAATCGACAAAATAACATTCAAAGATACTGAATCCAAAAACCCTAACTCTGCAGTGTCTTAGACCGACCACTAAGCTACTTAAGCACACAACTTTGAACTATAGCAGAAACCTTTTCTCACTACAACTCACACAAATACTATTACTTTGCCGACATGCAAAAATAACTAACCAAAAAAAATTAAAACTTACGATAAATTGGCGAGGGCATGTCATGGTTCAAGGGGGACCGCAACTTCGGCATTATCGCGCTTGCAGTACACGACCACAACTACTAATGATGTGTATCAAAGTTTTGGGTGGTGAGAAAGGACTGTTGGGGTTCAATTTTAGGGTTTCGTTCGTTATTTTGGTATGGATTGAAAACCCCGTGCGACGAACAGCTAATGTCAACTCTTCAAACGACGTGATTCGACGACAAAATCGCCAATTTTGGTTTCGAGATTTAGGGTTTCGGGTATGAACAGAAATGGGGGAAAAATTGTTTGAAAATAAATCTAAGTGTTGGAGTGTTGTTATTATCAGGGAATAAACGTTTTGTTAAAGAGGGAATTCAGACGTGGAGGGGCATTTTTTAATGGGCGTGTGCCGGAATTGCCATATCGGATGCCACGTTCGCATTTTTTGTGAGGTGGCAATCTCAGGGCAGAAAAATTGAAAAAAACCCAATTCGTAGGTTAGTTTTATCGATTTCATAGTTACAGGGCACTTTTTTTAACGGTGTAAAGTTACAGGGCAGAAATATTAATTTGTCCATAATTTTACTCTGCTATTTTGACGTACGATTAATCACATCACAAGTACAAAGTTATCAGATCACACGTAGGTCGAAACTCTTATTGAACTGGAATATTGATGAATTATACAACTCGCGACAAACAGTCATAGCACATTTCAAGTTGTTAGAGAGCTGTGTTATCCAGCAGAAACTGGAGCTAATACTGTGTACGTACTAAATTGAGGCGAGTACTCTTCAGCTAATACAAAGATTACTTGGTACTAATATAACAACAATACAATACTAACATCCATTATCGAAAGCCATTGTTGAAGGCCAAAAATAGGCAGGGATCAATTCCTCAAGGACCAAATAGTTCAGAATGCACATATACAAGTCCAGAATAAGGATTTCAGCGAGAATTCTCTGTTTCTTATAACCAATTTGGATATAAAACAAAGAATTCACACAACAAAAGTTGCAAACAACGCCATATAACATGTTCAATATATGGGGCATGCACTCATGAATAAAAGTAACCACCACACAATAATACTCATGATGATCAATATTAATTTGGAGTTTTCATCCATCATTATGTTACCATATTGGAAATCATTGTGACAGAACCCTATTGATTTACCGATCAGTCGAAAGTGCCTTCTCCAACGCTGCTATTCCATCTCCCATGACATCTAGGCGGAAGGCCTCCGCCTCTTGCTTAAGCCAATTGCAAAACAGAAATACCACAATAACACAACATAAAAATCTCTAACTATTAACATAATCATCAATCAATCTCCCAAAATCTACGACAGTCAACGATCATACCGCAATCTATTCCAGTGGACAACAGTCTTGGATCCAAGCATATTCAGATTGTGAAATTCCTTCATCTTAGTTGCTATAAGCCCAGATTTTTCCGAATCATGCAAATCAGGAGCCGATCACTTCTACATTGCCACAATCACAGTCAAACCATACGAACAAAGGTCATGCAAACATATACTTTAAAATACAAAACAAGCATTTTTATATCCAACAGTACATGCATACATATTTAAATCACGCAAATAAGGAGCTGATAGCGTCTACATTGCCACAATCACTGTGAAACTCTTTCATTTTAATGATAATCAATTCGAATATCTATTTAACAAATATTAATATAACTTGAGAATTTAGTTTTATAGATCAGTAACTTAGTTGCCTCGAGATCAAGCATCTGAATCAGCATGAGCGTTATGTTGACGCCTTCTATTGCGAACAGATATTCCTAAATTTCCCTATCACCTTCCAGACTCATGAAAGAATTTCTGCAAGAAAGCATCTGTTAAAAATTTGAATCACAAACTTCCTTCCCATAATCTCTATAACATCCTACAACTTCCAACCACAAATCAAATTGCAGCTATGCAACTACGCAAAGATTATATTGTTTAATAAAGAGACGACATGACTAGTCTCGTCTTAATGTTAAGACAATGAATGCAAACATACATTAAACATAAAGAGAATGAAATGCTCATTGCATCAGGAGAAGAAAGAAGTTGTATTGATGATTAAACTCTTACAGAACTCATTACATTTTATAGAACAGAAACAAAGAAAAGAAACAAGATACACATGTAAAAAGGGAATCTATTCTGACAGCTTTCCAACTCATTCTTAGCTTGTTTTATCAACTTAGTGGTTGTGCATCATCTTCTCCAAGTGATCTCCACGTTCTCAGATGCTTTTCACAGATCAGGTGCATACCACATTGTTGTCAGGTCCATGTGCATTCCATCTTCTTTATCAGATGCAGCTGATCATTCAAGGCACATTCTCCTTCTTCATATTTCTCTTCTTCTGCTTCTGCTGATTCTTCTTCTTCTTGATCAGATGATCAGTCTTGTTGTGCTGCATTTGGATCATGCTTTTGATACTCCCCTCAAGAGGAGAATACATATCATGTATTCCAATCTTGTTCATGATTACCTTGAATTGTTTCATATTCAATCCTTTGGTAAATACATCAGCTAGCTGTCCATTTGTAGATACATAAAACATCTTAAACAGTCCTTGCATTAATTTTTCCCTAACCACATGACAATCTATTTCTATGTGTTTAGTCCTTTCATGGTAGACTGGATTTGAAGCTATGTGTATGGTAGCTTTATTATCACAGAACAAGAGAGATGGCTGATCATGCTTAAGACCTAAATCCTCCAATAAATTCTTCATCCAAACAAGTTCACAGACTGTAGAAGCCATTGCTCTATATTCAGCTTCAGCTGAAGATCTGGATACAGTCTGTTGCTTCTTAGATCTCCATGAAACTAAAGCATTGCCAATGAATATACAGAATCCAGTAACTGACCTCCTGGTATCTGTGCATGCAGCCCAGTCTGCATCACAATATGCTTTGAGGTGAATATCATTTTCACTTAGGAAGAATAATCCTTGTCCTGGAGCATTTCTCAAGTATCTTACAACTCTGAGAGCTATATTCATGTGAAACTTCATTGGATTAGCCAAGAATTGACTTAGAGTTTGAACCACATAGGAAATATCAGGCCTTGTGATTGTGAGATACAGCAATCTCCCTATTAGTCTTTTGTAGGTTGCAGGCCTGTCAAGAGGATCTTGATCATCTTGAACTATCTTTAAGTTGGGATCTACTGGAGTAGTGACAGATTTACCTTTTAGCAGCCCACAATCATTAATGATATCAAGTGTGTATTGTCTTTGGTTCAAAGATATTCCACTTTTGTTTCTTGCAACTTCAATTCCAAGGAAAAACTTCAAAGGACCAAGATCTTTGAGTTTGAAATTGTCCTTGAGGAATTGTTTTAGTTGAGTGATCTGTTGCTCATCATTTCCTCCAATGATAATGTCATCAACATATATCAGGATGATAGTTATAGAGTTAGACATTCTTTTGATGAATAGAGAATGATCAGCAGAGGATTGTATGAAACCTTGAGAAGATATGACAGTGGTAAGCTTGTGGTTCCACTGTCTGGAAGCTTGCTTGAGACCATATAGTGACTTGTGAAGTTTGCAAACTTGCTCCCCCTCAGTAGCAAGACCTGGAGGAGGTGTCATGTAGACTTCTTCCTCTAAATCACCATAGAGAAAAGCATTGTTTACATCTAGCTGAGAAAGGGACCAACCATTAGCAGAGGCAAAGGCAATCATGCATCTCACTGTAGTGATCTTTGCTACTGGAGATAAAGTCTCAAAATAGTCATAACCTTCCCTCTGATTATAACCCTTAGCTACAAGTCTTGCTTTGTGGCGTTCAATAGCACCTGTGGAAGTATATTTAACTTTGTAAACCCATTTACAACCAATGGCTGTCTTACTAGAAGGAACAGTGGTAAAAGACCAAGTATTATTATCACTGAGAGCATTTAGTTCAGCAGTCATTGCAGCTTGCCACAGGGGATCAAGGTTAGCCTCATCAAAACAAGTAGGTTCAGGATGTGAAGCAACAGACAAAACAAAATGTAGATGTGAAGAAGATAACCTGTTGTAGGATAGATTTAGAGTAAAATCATTAGGACAAATAGTTGAGCCAGAAGCATCATTGTCAGGTGATGAGATTGCTTTTACTCCAGCAAGTCTGTACTGATAGTCTTTGAGATGATCTGGTGTCTTCCTGACTCTAGTGGAACGGCGAGGAGAGGGAAGAGCAGGAGAGATAACATCATTATCAGAGGATACATGATCAGTGGTAGGAGAGATTGGAGTAGTGTCTGACTGAGGTCTGTCATTGTCTGATAGAGGGTTGTTATCACCATCATCTGGATGTATAATGTTATCAGGGAGAGCTGGTGAATGATGTGTGGAAAAATCATCATAAGATAGATGACTGTCTGGTGATGGAAAATGAGAAGTGAGAGATGGTAATGTAGTCTCAGAGAATGGAAAGACATTTTCATAAAAAACTACATCTCTGGAAACAAAGGTTTCTTTGGTAGTGAGGTTATACAGCTTGTAACCTTTAATATGAGTTGGATATCCAATGAAAATGCACTTTGTTGCTCTGGCAGTGAATTTTTTATGCGGTTTGGGCAATGTAGTAGCAAAACACAGGCAACCAAACACTTTGAGATGAGAGTAATGAGGCTCTTTAGAAAATAAGAGCTGAACAGAAGTGGAATTTTGTAGTAATGGAGTAGGAGTTCTATTGATGAGATAAGCTGCTGTTTGAATGCATTCTCCCCAGAAACTATGAGGCAAGGATGCATGAAGTCTGAGGGCCCTTGCTACATTGAGCAGGTGCCTATGCTTTCTCTCCACAACTGAATTTTGTTGAGGAGTATAAATTCAACTTTGTTGATGTATAACTCCTTTAGAAGTGAAGAAATCCTTCATGTTAAATTCCAAGCCTTGACATGTTCTAATGGATTTGATAACTTTATGAAAGTGTGTTTCAATGAGCTGAAAGAATTGAATAATAAGTTCTCTTACTTCACTTTTAGACTTCATAAGATACACCCATGTGAACCTACTGTGATCATCAACTATGGTCAAGAAATACTTTGAACCAGTGAGTGATGGAGTGCTAAAAGGACCCCAAATGTCCATATGGACAAGATCAAAACAGTTATCAGTCATGTGAGGATCAAGCTTGAAAGGTTTTCTATGTTGCTTAGCTAAGTGACATACATCACAGATAATAGAGCCAAAGTCCAAAGGAAATTTCTCATTACTTGATTTTAATAAAGACAATCTGGAGACAGAAGGGTGGCCAAGCCTATAATGCCACAAAAATGAAGAAGATAAGGGAACATAATGAGTTTGAACTTGATTAATTCTACTAGAGTCAGTGCCATTGCTCTTCAAGACTATCTGATACAGTCCTCCTTTCATTTCAGCAATCCCAATCATCTCCCAATGTGCCAGCTCCTGAATCAAACAAAAATTAGCCCAAATGATAATACAGCATTGCAGATCCTTAACAAGTTTACTGACAGAAATGAGATTGAAGGTGAATGAAGGGACACATAAGACATTTTTGAGGATGAGTTTGTTGCTTAAGAGCACAATTCCTGAATGAGTGACAGAAGTTGTTTTCCTTGTGGGAAGTTTAACCACAGTGTTATACAAAGTAACTTTATAAATGAAAAAATTGGAATCACATATGATGTGATCAGTGGCTCCTGTGTCTAATATCCAAGAGTGTTTTGTGAGATGAGCTGAGTGAGAACAACTGAGTGAATAATATCTACCTGTGGTTTGAGATGAGATTATGGAAGGTTGTGAGGTTTGAGCAACCTGATTTGATGTAGGATTAGATCCCTGAAAGTAGCTATATAGCTGCTGAAATTGTTCTTGAGTGATTGGCAACTGTGGTTCTGAACCAGTAGTTCCCTGAGCAGCTTGATTGATTGAAGGGTTCCTGGCATGGTTGTTATTGTTGTAAGACTGAGCTGGCTTGAATCTAGCTAGCTTGTGTCCTGGTGGATAGCCATAGATCTCAAAACAAGTATCTATAGTGTGATTTCCTTTCCCACATTTGCTGCATATCAGTTTCTTTCGAGGTGCTGACTTGTTCCATGGTCTATAAGAAGGTTTTTGACGATGATTCACCATAGCAGCTTGTGGCATAATATGTTGTGTTCTAACTTGCATTGCTGAGGTATCAGTATTGTGACTGGATCAAGAGAACAACTCAAGATTTGCTTCCTCCTGCAATACAAAATTGAATACAGAATCCATCCCAGGTAGTGGATCTCTCAACAAAACTTGGTTTCTTGCCTGACTATATCTATCATCCAATCCAATTAAGAAGTTCATGATGTGTATGTGTTCAGTTTTAGTGTTTATGGCATGGATAGCACCACAATCTTTGTTGCTACAAGTATATGGTGCATCATATGCACTTACCTCATTCCATATGGCTTTCATTTTTGAGAAATAAACACTGACAGGGCTACCATCTTGTTTCATACATGTTAATTGTTGTTCTAACATATAGAGTCTGTTGTTACTGCTCTTGGAAAATTGCTTTCTTAAATCACTCCATAACTTTTATGCTGAATCAGAATGTTGAGTATAACCTGGAATCTCTTCTGAAATGCTGTTTGTGATCCAGGATAGTGTTGTGTATTATTAGTTGTGAACAATGTAGTATCCCACATTGGTAGGAGATAAGAGTTTTGAACACCTTATTTAGAATTGGACTCTTAAAGAGTTAATTCTAGTATTGGTAACTTGTGTTGGGCTAGGTCTATTTGGGCTTGATATATATATATAATATATATTATAAGTCTATGATGGGCACTTGGGCACTTAGGGCACCTTGGGGCCTTGGGGCAATAATAAAGTTCAAGACTTATACTTATAGTAATTTATTTTTCGAAATTTATTTTGTTTTAATTCGAAATAAATTAGTGAAGAGTTGCAACCCGTAGTATTTTATTTTTCAGATTCTGTTATATTTGAAATCTGAAATAATTGGTGAACGGGTGCAAATCTATCCTACGGGACACAACCTTTGTGAATAAACATGTCTATTCATATAAGACTTTTCGTGTTTTATAAATATGAATGTGACAGATTCGTTTTTATTCACTTAACATTTTCTGCATCTCATAAATATTCCTAAGTTCCTTGTTGTATCCTGGGAAGCATATTTTCTTAATATACAGTGAAAATATTGCTTTTAGGAAAGTGTTTTTTCAGTTCACGCCCTCAAGGAAATTCACAAACATTTCGTATCATATTCTTTTCTGTTTTCCGATTTTCTAACAATCTAAAAGCAATATTATCAATGGCAACAGAAAAGAAAGCATTTCAGTTTCATGAAAATGAATCCGTTAAACTAGACAGGTTTGATGGAACGAACTATCCCCGCTGGCAGGATCGCATGACTTGGTTCCTGACGTCGCTGAATCTGTTCTACATCTTGGACCCGAAATTGAAGGATGTTGGAGAACCCAGTGCCGACGCCACTGATGCAGAGAAGGCTAAATTGGTCACTGATCAAGCAAAGCGTGATACAGATCAGATGCTATGTAGGGGCTACATTCTGAATTCTCTTACAAGTAAGTTGTATGATATTTACAGAAACTATAAGACACCAAAAGAAGTTTGGCATGCACTTGAAACTAAATACAAAGACTTGAAGAAAGGTACGTATAGGTTCCTTGCTTTAAAGTATTTTGAATTTAGTTTTTCTGATAACATGCCTATAATGGATCAAGTTCGAGAGTTAGAAGTGCTTGTCTCTCAAATGAATGAATTGCAAATAAGCATTCCGGATGCACTACAAGTGGGGGCGATATTATCTAAACTTCCCTCAACTTGGAATGACTATAGAAGGAAGATTTTACATTCGGCAAAAACTTTTTCTATAGAGAAATTCATTACGCACATGCAGACTGAGTGTGAAAATCGTACTAGAGATGAATTACTTATGGGTTCAAAAGTGAACCATGTGTCTGATGTTCCAAATACTGGAAATTCATCTACTAGTGGCACTCCGAATAATTTGCAACCAAAGGGCAAGAACTTCAAGAAGAAGAAGAACAACAAAGCCGATAACGTCAAGAAGAATCGCCACTGTCATCATTGTGGTAAGAAGGGACACTACATCAAAGAGTGCAGATACCGAAACAACATCACTATGAATAATAATGGTGGTGGTCCTAATTCGGGTCAAAACAAAGCAAATGTTGTTGAAACAGAAAACAAAGAGTTTGTGGCAATGATCACATAACTTCACATGGCATCTGTTGCCGTGACAAAAGATTGGTGGCTGGATTCTGGTGCTACCGTTCATGTTTGCAACAACAAGTCTCTGTTCAAGACGTACAATGAATTGGAGGAACCCGAACAAGTGCTCATGGGAAATCATGTTGCTACAGAAGTTAAGGGAAAGGGAAGTGTGGATCTGAATTTCACTTCCGGAAATAAACTTACCCTTTTGAATGTCCTTCATGTACCCGATCTTAGGAAGAATTTAATTTCTGCAAATTTGTTGTGTAAGAGTGGCTTTAAAATTGTTCTAGAAGCGGACAAAGTGATTGTAACCAAGCATGGATTATTCGTTGGAAAAGGATACTCATGCGATGGCATGTTCAAACTTTCTATTAATGAAATAACTACTGTTGCTTATGTTGTTGAGTATTCTTCTAATTTATGGCATGCTAGACTAGGCCATTTAAATTATAATTATTTGCACTATATGTCAAAAAAATAATTATATTACAATTAATGATAAACATGATGGAAAATGCGAAATCTGTGTAGAATCAAAAATGACAAAGAAACCCTTTTTAAAAGTAGAAAGAACTTCTGAATTATTAGAACTTATACATTCTGATATATGTGAATTAAATGGTCAATTAACAAGAGGTGGGAAAAGATATTTTATCACCTTTATTGACGATCATTCAAGATATACTTATGTATACTTAATGAAAACCAAGGATGAAGCATTTGATAAATTTAAGGACTTCATGTCCATTGTCGAAAATCAAAAAGAGAAAAAGATCAAAATCTTAAGAAGTGACAGAGGTGGTGAATATTTTTCAGATTCTTTTAATAAATTTTGTGAGAATCATGGAATTATTCATCAAAGAACTGCACCATATAGTCCTCAACAAAATGGACTAGCAGAAAGAAAAAATAGATCCTTGGTAGATATGATTAATTCCATGTTAACGAATGCAAAGTTGCCTTTCTCACTTTGGGGTGAAGCCTTGTTGACAGCATGTCATATTTATAACCGTGTTCCATTTAAGAAATTTAAGTGTTCACCTTATGAACTTTGGAACAACGGTAGAAAGCCTAACTTGAATTATTTTAAAGTGTGGGGGTGTGTTGCTTTTTATAAAGTTACTGATCCTCATAAGTCGAAGTTAGGACCAAGAGGCATTAAAGGTATTTTTGTTGGATATGCACAGAATTCAAAAGCATATAGAATATTGGACTTAAGTTCAAATGTTATTGTTGAATCCATTCATGTTGAATTCTTTGAAAATAAATTCATTCATGATTCTGTTCCATCTCAAGATGGAAATGAAATACAAAATCAGGTTGTATCAAATCGGCTAACTGTGGGGGTCGGTGAGAAAAGAAAAGAAATCGATGAACCTATAGAACCAAGAAGAAGTCAAAGAATGAGAAAAGACAAATTCTTGGATTCTGATTTTATCTCGCCAGATTCCATTGCCTTTCTTGTTGAAGGAGATAGAACCAAAGTTCTAAGCAAAATACCTATTGTGTTAAACATAGAAAATGATCCAAGTACCTTTAATGAAGCAATGACTTCAAGAGATGCTCCTTTTTGGAAAGAAGCGGTAAACGATGAAATGGACTCTATAATGTCCAATGGTACTTGGATCTTAGTTGATTTACCTCCTGGTTCTAAACCAATTGGTAGTAAATGGGTGTTTAAAAGAAAATATAGAACTGGTGGTTCAGTACAAACCTTCAAAGCACGTTTAGTGGCTAAAGTTTTTTCTCAAAGAGAAGGCATAGATTATTTTGATACTTATGCACCTGTGGCAAGGACAACATCCATTAGAACATTATTTGCTTTGGCATCGATTCATAAATTATGTGTGCATCAAATGGATGTTAAAACTGCATTCTTAAACGGTGATTTAAGTGAAGAGGTGTATATGAAGCAACCTGAAGGGTTTGTTCTTCCAGGGAATGAATCAAAAGTTTGCAAGCTAGTCAAGTCATTATATGGCTTGAAACAAGCTCCAAAACAGTGGCATAAGAAATTTGATGAAGTAATCTTATCAAACGGGTTCAGACACAATAATGCTGATAAGTGCATCTATTGTAAAGTAACAAATGAGTATGGAGTAATATTGTGCCTTTACGTTGATGATATGCTAATTTTTAGTACAAATATCAAAGGCATTGAGGATACCAAAAGGTATTTGACTTCGAACTTTCAAATGAAAGACCTAGAGGAAGTAGATACCATTTTAGGTATTAAGGTAACCAAACATGATAAGGGTTATTCCTTGAACCAAACTCACTACATTGAGAAAGTGCTTGATAAGTTCAATCACCTTGGTATAAAAGAAGCAAATACTCCATTTGACTCCAGTGTCAAACAGTCTGAAAATCATGGTAGGATTATAGCACAATTAGATTATGCCAGTGCCATTGGTAGCCTTATGTATGCAATGCATTGTACAAGGCCTGACATAGCATATGCTGTGTGTATGATGGCAAGGTTTACAAGTAAACCTAGCACGGATCATTGGAAAGCGGTTAGTAGAATATTCGGATACTTAAAGAAAACAAAATCTTTAAGTCTTGTTTATAATGATTATCCAGCCGTGCTAGAAGGATATTGTGATGCAAGTTGGTTGACAAACAACAGTGAAAGTAAGTCCACGTCGGGATGGATTTTTACTTTAGGTGGATGAGCTATTAGTTGGGCTTCCAAAAAGCAAACTTGCATTGCACATTCAACTATGGAATCCGAATTTATTGCTCTTGCAGCAGCAGGCAAAGAAGCAGAATGGTTGCAAGATCTCTTAGCAGATATTAGGTTGTGGCCACAACCTACAATAACAACTTCTTTGTACTGTGATAATGAAGCAGCAATGTCTCGTGCATACAATGATATATATAATGGAAAGTCTAGACATATGAGCATGAGACATTCATATATTCGCGAATTAGTATCAAATGGGGTGATCACCATAATATATGTTAAGTCCGGTGATAACTTAGCCGATCCTCTCACTAAACCGCTTACAAAAGAATTAGTGAGAAGTACGACTAAGGGTATGGGACTTAAAATGTTAAATTAAGCACCAATGATGGGAACCCAACTTTAAATCAGTAACCTCTGATTCTAAAGTTCAATGGGTACAAACAAGTCATTGATATGTTGCTTGAGAACACTATAAATAAATAGTGTTAACAGTTGCGAATAAAAGTAGGATGAGCAGTTGCTCTTAATGGAGTTAGCTAAGTGTCTTTAGCAACTGAGGCAAAAGCAGAAACTCTACCTATGTGAACATAAAAGTGGTGCCGCTTTGGTAAGAAAAATGTGTTTTTTCTTACAAATGTTCACAGATATACGGGATTAGCACATGGCCATATATAATAGTGCTAAGGTTGTTGAAGGAAATTTATGAGACACTAAAGTGGTTGATATATGTGTGATATTTTCGGTACTAACATTAGGAGTTGAGGTTCAATCTACGGACACCTATAACTTCGTTAGAACTTTAAAGTATTTACACTAATTGAAGGTCCAAATCGAAAGATACCTTCTTGTACGTGTGTCATTCATTAGGCAGATGTAATTGTTCACAACTAGTGGGGGATTGTTGTGTATTATTAGTTGTGAACAATGTAGTATCCCACATTGGTAGGAGATAAGAGTTTTGAACACCTTATTTAGAATTGGACTCTTAAAGAGTTAATTCTAGTATTGGTAACTTGTGTTGGGCTAGGTCTATTTGGGCTTGATATATATATAATATATATTATAAGTCTATAATGGGCACTTGGGGCACCTTGGGGCCTTGGGGCAATAATAAAGTTCAAGACTTATACTTATAGTAATTTATTTTTCGAAATTTATTTTGTTTTAATTCGAAATAAATTAGTGAAGAGTTGCAACCCGTAGTATTTTATTTTTCAGATTCTGTTATATTTGAAATCTGAAATAATTGGTGAACGGGTGAAAATCTATCCTACGGGACACAACCTTTGTGAATAAACATGTCTATTCATATAAGATTTTTCGTGTTTTATAAATATGAATGTGACAGATTCGTTTTTATTCACTTAACATTTTCTGCATCTCATAAATATTCTTAAGTTCCTTGTTGTATCCTGGGAAGCAGATTTTCTTAATATACAGTGAAAATATTGCTTTTAGGAAAGTGTTTTTTCAGTTCACGCCCTCAAGGAAATTCACAAACATTTCGTATCATATTCTTTTCTATTTTCCGATTTTCTAACAGATAGTACCATGTAGTTGCACCTCAGCCATTGTGTGTATGTGGGGTCTGAAGTTGCTGGCTCCTTGATGGATCCATCTATGAATCCTAACTTGTTTTTAGCCAATAATGCTATGCTCATGGCTCTGCTCCATTTATGATAGTTCTGACTGGTAAGGTGTTGATTTACCAGCATTTGACCTGGATTTTCTCCATGGTGCAAGTAGAGTGGATGAGCTGGATCCTCTCCTGGATTCACAGCTCTTTGTAATGGCAACTGTGTGCTGGTGTTCCCTCTCTCTGTTGGATTTTGAGAGGGTTGTGAAAGTGATGTGTCTGTCATTGTAGCAGCAAAATTGTAGCAGCAAAGAAGAAGTGATGTTCTTCTTTAATCTGCTATGTGAGTGATGCGGAAGTGTGGTTATGGATCTTTGCAGTGAGAACAAGACTCACTGCTCTGATACCATGTTAAGAAAGTGAATGCAAACATACATTAAACATAAAGAGAATGAAATGCTCATTGCATCAGGAGAAGAAATAAGTTGTATTGATGATTAAACTCTTACAGAACTCATTATATTTTATAGAACAGAAACAAAGAAAAGCAACAAGATACACATGTAAAAAGGGAATCTATTCTGACAGCTTTCCAACTCATTCTTGTTTTATTAACTTAGTGGTTGTGCATCATCTTCTCAAAGTGATCTCCACGTTCTCAGATGCTTCTCACAGATCAGGTGCATACCACATTGTTGTCAGGTCCATGTGCATTCCATCTTCTTTATCAGATGCAGCTGATCATGCAAGGCACATTCTCCTTCTTCATATTTCTCTTCTTCTGCTTCTGCTGATTCTTCTTCTTCTTGATCAGATGACCATTCTTGTTGTGCTGCATTTGGATCATGCTTTTGATACTTAATGCAGAACTTAACGCATATATTAGGTAAACAACAATAAACATATTCTTGCATTTGGTTTAGTTTCTTCTCTTTCAGTTACAATAGCTTTCTCAGCACCGATAGTACACAAATCTCTGCACTCTAAATCCAACATTTCACGTCATATGGATACAAAAAACATCACCTCTTTTCTAATAGTCATGTGCTTATGCTAATTGGTTATAGGAATATCATCAACTTATCATATAAAAAAAGAGTCTTCTGATACTATAAAAATTAATGCAGGATAACTTACATCATTAATTAAATTATCAACCACACCAAAAGATTGTTTTAATTTCATTCGCTTAATTAATATCATCAACCAAAAGATTGTTTTTACTAATACTAATGTTTTTCCAGATATAACTCAAGCTGAGATCTGTGCACGTTCTTTATTATTAATTTAGCATATAGATATACTTGGCACGAAATTGAGCAACTTGTATCGATGAAATGTATAAGAAGTAGGTAGTGATTTGGATCTCAGTCATCCTATACGTACTGATCAGGCCAGCTAATTAAGGCTCAATCAAATAGAGAATGCAAGTAAGTCAACTTGAGAAAAAGTTTTAAAAGAAACGAATATTCATCAAGATTAATTGAACATTATAAGAGGTGCATGCCACTACATATCAAGCCAGCTAAAGTCAACTTCAGAAACAATTATTACGAAAAGAACGATTCTCCATCAAGATTAATTGAAACGCTATATTAAGGGGTGCCAGAGAGAGAGAGAGAGTTGTGCGTTATACAGCCCCCAAAAAAAGAAAAAGAAAAAAAGAAGAAGAAACAAAAAAAAGAAAAGAAAAACAAAGTCATGGCTTACCATTTGGAATCCCTCATTGTCATGATTTTGCATCGATGACGTTGGTATTGCCATTAAAATAAGGTAACTTGAAGAAAATTGAGAAAGAAGGAGGTGAGAAGCTAGAAGAAGGAGATAAGAATTAAGACTTGAAATTCATTCATTAATTGGTTAGTTTTCAATGAAAATACATCCTCCTACTTATATAGTGCAAGAAACGGAAAGATAAACCTAGCGACTCGTACTAGGCTAAAATGCGCCACTTACGGAACACACGAAATAAACGACAAGAAATAAAATATTTTAAATAAACGACAATAGAAAATGACACAAGAAAAAGCTGAAAATATCCCACGACCATCTGTCTTGCATTTCTCTAGCTCGTACCCGCTTATCCACGTTGATTTGCATCCTACGAGCAAATATCCCTCAACCACTGCGATGCGTACACGTGTTGAAGTCGTTCCACTAAGGAAATTCTCTTCAATGCTCCAAAACGACGTCGTGCCAAGCGAATATTTAAAATCAGACTTTACTTGATAACTTGCTCTCCTCATTCGCAAGTTCGACTGCGTATATTCACAAAATTCTCTAAATAAATCCACAATCATGACATTCCCCCTTCCATAAATAGATCCTTGTCCCCAAGGATCAGACCCTTGAAGCTTGTAAGTTCTATAAGCATACCTTTCTTTAGATAAAGTAAGCAAATCCTTAACTTCACCAAGCCACAACTCAAGTCCAGAAGATCCACAACTCAATTTTAAACATTTTGTATATAAACTTGATATGACTTCACCAAATTCTGCTTCGGAAATGTAGCCTAGTGTAGAAATAGGCTGAGTGGATTCTAGTATAGTAAACATAAAATGGTGAAGACATTGGTAGCCGAAGTAAATAATTTCAGCAGCTTCTGTCACCTCTGTCCATTGTTCAAACTCCATCAAATACACACCAACAACACACTTCTTGTTCAAGTTAATAACATTGAACTCTAAATACCTCCAGAAAATAAGATGTACGATGAGAGGATTCAAAAACTCCTCAAATATTTTGTTATGCTCAATCCCTATCACACCCAGATAATATCTCATACAACTCATGCAATCCTTAATTCGCATAACTACTGTTTCTTGCAAAATTGAAGGTATACCACAACATGATTTCTTTTCAATAACAATTGAATTATTGCATGCTCCTGAGACACGGCTCACTTCTTTTGCATGACAAATATCATATGATGTTCCAACCTTAACCAAGTTACCATGGACCTGCTTGAACACATTTAAGGAAATGCAGCATATTATCCCTGATTCATTTTCCAACTGACATTATTAACCATTCAACCAAGAAGTCATACTTGGAGAAATACCTGAGGGGTTTAAGTTCCATATCACTCCAACTCAGTTCTTCCTTTGAAACCTCTGCAATTAAAGCAACCACTGAGACATAAAAAGGTTGAATAATTAATTTACAAAGTTTCTGGTGGTTAGGAGGAAACTCATTGCTCCACTGACTGCAAAAATGAGTCTCATCAGCATAATTTGGATAAAGAAAACCAATATGATAATGCCTTTCCACTTTCAACATTAATCTTTTCCATTTTGAAAACATTCTTGGTGTTAAAAACAACCATTTCACCTTTGCTCCCACACTCTGCTCTATGCTCATATTTGCCTCAATGTAAGCAACTTCCCAAAAAACCTCATGTTGCTCCTTAAGACTTATAATTCCATCAACAACAATAAATTGAATCATGAGTTGAACTATTGGCTTGGATAAAGAAAAACACAGAATGTTATGATCCTCAAGTGAACCAACCTCTGATACCTCCTGAAGTTTAGACAAGTCTTCATGTTGTAGTCTGACTACCGTGACTGATACCTCATATTTTTGTCGTGGCTGAGCCAATGGAAGAAAATAGAGAAGACATGCTCTATACGTCACAAATGAAATTGAGTTCATAGTAACTTTCCTCGGGTAAAAGAAAGACCAAGCGTTTGCCCGAGCTAACTCAAAGACAAACTTGCTGAAGCTACTCCAAATTTTTTGAACAATCGCTGCCTCCATGAGAGCTACTGACCACATACCATGCTGAAATGTTTCATTTATGCTTTTATTGTAGTCATAAGAAATTCCAGGATTAAATGGACAACATAATTCTCGTGGAAGCTCCTGAAAAATGATATCCGTCCTTCCATCACTCCATAATTCTAGTTCTATTTCATGGGAACCCAACTGTGGGATGAAGCTGTTAATACCAACAATATTATCCCATGAGTGCCTAATGTTAGTTATCAGATAATCTGCTAGCACTACCAATAATTCACAATCATGACTCTTTAATCTCAAAGGCATTTTATACACACATTCAGATTCTACAAAGCCTGAAAATGGTGATTTCAACCTACTGACATTTCCACCATCATCAACTTTCAAACAACAATCTACTATCACACCTTCACAACTATTTAATTTTAGAAACCTTGTAACCACACCTTCAATTTTAAACGAACTCGAGAGTTACGAATAACATCCTAAAGCTCTTCCCCCAGGGTCAAACAACAGCGTACCAAGAACTTCCTTTTGATGAAAATGAACAAGGAGAAAGTTAATACCCTTACTGTAATGATTTTTCTTGAGTGCCCTCATAGAACCTATATCAAACACCTTGCAGTCAGTAATTGCTACCTTCACTTCATCGTGTTTCCTCGCTGTAAATTCATCAAACACCTGAAATCCACCACTAGTAGCAACTCTTTTTACATTTCCACTCTCTGACTTTTGCTTTAATTTGTGAATCATATATCCAGCAAGATGTGCTTTCACAGGCATTTCTTCCTCTGTTTCGTTAAATTTCCTCACAGGAATTTTGTCAAACACCTTGGACTCACTTTGGGCAACTTCATTCTTCACTGGACCATAAGTATCTCCTTTTGCAACCAAGCTCTCTGATATCTTTTCTGCTTCAATCCGTGAGTCTCTAGGAGCTATTGCTGCTCTAGCATTTTCTAACAACCCCATCATTTGTTTGATGGACGAAGCCAACTCTTCAACTGATGCAAGAAGTTCGTACTGCATTCCTTAAATCGAGCTATTCTCCTTTAACTCTCCACCTGAACGATTGTCCGACAAGTGTTGAATATCCAAGAGATTTCCGTCGTCGAAAATATAACGTCCATGTAAACAAGTGGCCGCCTTCGCACTAGCAGGGAACTGAAACCCTATCAGTGCTTGAAAGTTTTTCCTTGTTGGTAGGATATCAATCTTTTCTACTTTTCCAAATGAATCGAAAACCCTATGAAGAATATCCTCAGTAACAACGTACCTGAGTTGGTAAATCGTCACTAGAAGGGTTCGTTCATACGCCGCTGAACTTGGTATTTTTTCGGCGTCGAATAGTTCCCTTGGATCGGAACTGCTCTGATACCAAATGTCATGATTTTGCATCGATGATGTTGGTATTGCCATTAAAATAAGGTAACTTGAAGAAAATTGAGAAAGAAGTGTTGGGGCGGTGCTTTGTTTAATGGGGCGGCTGATAGTGATTAGTGGGACGGCTAATCTCATTGTGCAGCATTAACTTTTAAGTGGAGCATTAACCAAAATGGTGGAGCACTTCTACTTCTTTCCCGAGCGGCATTTTATCTGCTATAAATAACAGCCTTCATTACTAATCAACTCCAACCAAAAAAAATACATTCTTCTCTTTATAATAAACTAATATAAAGAGTGTTGTTAGTGTGTTGTAAGTGTGAGGTAAAAATAGAGAGTTTGTGCGACTTTACTACGGTAAAAGTCGGAGAGTTGTAATTCCTGTTTTACACTCATAGTGAAGTTCTTCTACCTTGCCCGTGGTTTTTCACCCTAAAGTAATTTGGGGTTTTCCACGTAAAATATGTGTGTTGTTTACTTTTCGGTCTTTCAATTATTGCCGTGTTTATCGCTCTATCCGAAGGGTCCAATTCACAACAAGAAGAAGGTGAGAAGCTAGAAGAAGGAGATGAGAATTAAGACTTGAAATTCATTCATTAATTGGTTAGTTTTCAATGAAAATACATCCTCCTACTTATATAGTGCAAGAAACGGAAAGATAAACCTAGCGACTCGTACTAGGCTAAAATGTGCCACTTACGGAACACACGAAATAAACGACAAGAAATAAAATATTTTAAATAAACGACAATAGAAAATGACACAAGAAAAAGCTGAAAATATCCCACGACCATCTGTCTTGCATTTCTCTAGCTCGTACCCGCTTATCCACGTTGATTTGCATCCTACGAGCAAATATCCCTCAACCACTGTGATGCGTACACGCGTTGAAGTCGTTCCACTAAGGAAATTCTCTTCAATGCTCCAAAACGACGTCGTGCCAAGCGAATATTTAAAATCAGACTTTACTTGATAACTTGCTCTCCTCATTCGCAAGTTCGACTGCGTATATTCACAAAATTCTCTAAATAAATCCACAATCATGACACTCATAAAAGTTATAGAGTTGATACTTTGCCATGATCATACAAATAAACGCATGTAACAAATCAAGTCCCTATTGGAGAAGGCTTGTTTTCTGAGAGACGCATTTGCAAATCATGCAATTCTAAGCCAACATGAAGATAGTTTCGAGGATCAAATATGAGATGCCACACGAGATGCTGAAGACGTTCTTGAAACTTATTGTGTTAAGCCCGGAACCAGCTTTCAATACTTGCAGAAGTTACTTACACGATTCCCCCTGTATGTACATTTGCACAAGGTACTTAAAAACCTTGATTCCGTGAAGGACAAGATGATGAAGATCTTGGACAAGGATCAGATATCAGCTGGTCATAGAGCATCGCCGGTTGTTAAATCATCTAGGATTGATTACAATCCCAAGAATATCTTGGTGGGAATTATAGATGACTTACTCGAATTGAAGGGTCGGGTTTTTGGAGATTCCTCTAAACTTGAGATCATTCCAATTGTTGGGATGGGAGGAATAGGCAAGACTACTCTTGCTTGGAGTATACACGATGATCCATCAATTTTTTCTCATTTTGATGTTTGTGCATGGTCGACGGTATCTGATGACTATCGGCTTAGCAATATTGTGCGTGACCTTCTCAGGTCTATGACCAAATGCGGTAGAGACGAAACGATTGGAGTGGAAGACAATGTGTTAGGAGTTACTTTACACCAAAGTTTAATGGGAAGAAGATACCTAATCGTACTAGATGATATTTGGCGTTCCAAGGCTTGGGATAATGTGAAGAAATTCTTTCCAAATGATAAAAACGAAAGTCGAATAATTCTAACCACCAGGGATTCTAACGTGGCTACTTATGTAGACTTGAAGAGCCTACACCACCAGGTGCGTCCTCTCGACAAGGCTAATAGTTGGAAGCTTCTAAGAGAAAAGATTTTTGGTGAAGAAACTTGCCCTCCTGAATTGAAAGAACTCGGGATAGAAATAGCAAAAGGTTGTGGAGGACTCCCACTTGCTATTCAAGTCATTGGGGGATTACTGTCGCAAACTGAAAGAACGCAAAGCTCTTGGAATAAAGTTGCGGCCAACGTAATCTCCGTCGTAGCCAATGATGATGAGCAGGTCTCAAGTATATTGTCTTTGAGTTATGATCGATTACCTTATTTCTTAAAACCTTGTTTTCTGTACTTAAGTGTTTTTCCTGAAGATTATGACATAAAGGCATCAAAGCTCGTCAAGTTGTGAATAGCCGAGGGGTTTGAAAAAACAATTCATGGCAAGAGCCTTGAAGAAGCGGCAAAGGAACACATAAACTCCCTCATTGATCGAAACCTTATTTTTGTTTCTGGCCGGTCTATTTGTGGAGAAGTCAAATTTCTTCGCATGCATGACCTCTTGAGGGCATTGTGTGTGCAGAAAGCTCAAGACATGAAGTTTCTTCATGACTATAGGCAATCATATGGTAATGAAATCCTTAATAAATCGCGTCGGATTAATATTCCTTGGGGAGATGACGCTAAAGATATGTACCACTCAACAACAGGAAAGCTATTTGTCCGTTCATGGATATTCTTTGAGTGTAACGACCCTGACAATTACTATAGATCCAAAGAAATAGGTCCTATTTTTCCTAAATTGCCGTTGTTGAGGGTGCTGGATATGTTTCTAACAAGTGTCGTCTATCCGATCCCAACAACAGATACAATACAACTTTCCAATTTAAGGTACTTGTCTTTAACTACTAGCGAAGAACTATCTCCAGGTATAACTGCTTGTAGGAATCTACAAACCTTAATTTTTAAATCCGGTAACTGGTTCGATTCTTCCAAGGTGTCGCATGAAATTTTTCAAATGCCACATTTGAGAGAGATCGTGTTCACCCCTATTCCATTTAGGTGTTATTTTTTATACAAGTCAGAGAATCCTGTTGTGATCCAACAAAACCTGCACACCATGGTGGGATTAGAAATATCACCTAATTTTGATGTCTTTCTTGCTAAATGACTCCCAAACCTGAAGAAGTTAGGGGTGCACTACACCAAGAAGTCTGATTCAAAATTTGTTGACCTGTCGTGTTTTCAAAAACTCGAAACATTCAAATTCAAAGGTCATTTCAATAACAACAACAACAACAACAACAACAACAACAAGCACGACGAGTTCCTTATGAACCTCAATTTCCCAATGCTGCTGAAAAAGCTGAAACTGGCTACTGTAGACTTACCTGGAGGATTTATGAAGACAATAGGTATGCTGCCCAATCTCGAGTTTCTCAAATTGACTTCCATTGGCATATCGCCCGATAACTGTTGGAAGCCATCACAAGGCGAATTCTGTAGACTACGATTTTTGTTTTTTTCCTGTGTGATGTTGCATGATTAGGAAGCCGATGAGACTCACTTTCCCATACTCGAGCACCTCAAGATCTACCTTTGCAGGTCATTCACACAGATTCCTTTGGGTATTGGAGAAATTCCAACTCTGAAAACAATCGAGGTGATTGGATCAGGTATGTTTGTCGAGATATCGGCAAGGAAAATCCAAGAGGCACAACTTGAGTTGGGAAACGATCTCCTTCAACTTCATGTGGCGGATTAATGACCTAATGTGTCTTGCATTTTAATATTGGATCTTTCTTCTTCTTTTTTTTCCTGTTAGTTTTTCATAATTTTGCATGTAAGTTATTTGTTTCTGAGTTTTCTCTTCAAAATAAAACTGTACTTTTGAAAAATTTGAATTTGAAATGTGGCGAAGCCCTATAAAATCAAGGGGAGCAAGTAGTAGAAAGTCAGAGATTTCATTGTTGTCTTCAATATCTTACAAAAAGCAAATAATTATTTTTTCTTTTTTTGAACTCAACAGTGGCACTCTTATTGCCTCAAGGAAACCGAAAGCACTTCCAGAAAAGAGGAAGCACTCCCAACAGTCAAAATACAAAAAAACCCGCAAAGAGAAAACCGCACAGAATAGACAAAACTAATTAAACATCAAAGAATCCTATGTAATCCTCAAAACCATCCGCATCTTCCACGGCGTGTCTTGCAATCTCGTGTGCAACCGCCCTTAAGTCACGACTCACCCAACGAATAAAGAAACCCGGATATGTGGTGAAAAAATTTCGGATGTCTCCAATAAAATTCGCAATACGTATATCACTCGTGGTTCTGTGCATGATATCAAACATAACCCCTAAGCAATCCCCCTCGAAGATAATATTCTCCCAACCTCGTACAATCGCCCACCGAACTGCGCTTAATGCCGCAAGCGCCTC
Source organism: Linaria vulgaris (assembly GCA_948329865.1). NCBI lineage: Eukaryota > Viridiplantae > Streptophyta > Magnoliopsida > Lamiales > Plantaginaceae > Linaria > Linaria vulgaris. The sequence goes on from OX415252.1 coordinate 110,774,553, forward strand.
AAAACTGTTCGGATCCATTAACGACGTCAAACGTTGCTGTCTCCACGCCACCATCTCCCCATTGCGATCAGGAGCAACCAACACCAAACCAATCGCCTCTTCGTTGCTAAATTGTGCCCCCTCGAAGTTAATTTTAATCGCGTCACCCACAAATGCTTTCCAACCATCCGAATTGAGATGAACAATCCATTTTCCTTGTTTACCATTAAATCGCATCCAAGTGGACACATAATTATGCGCAAACGCTGCCATCTCATTTGGTCTTCGCCCTGTTTTCCCCGCAAGCACACTATTCCGATTACCCCATAACATCCAACAAATTGTACCCATCAAGCTAGCCATAAAAGCCAATGCAATCTTCACAATCTGGAGCAGCCAATCGTTGAAGCTCTCATTCGTGCAAATCCATAGCGACTGAGGGACGAATGCAAGCGCCCATGCATGCCTGCCGAGCGGTGTCACACTCAAATAAGCAATGTCGCGCCGTTTCAGCCCCTGTATGATAAATCACACATTCACGTTCCTTATAGATTTGTCGACGAGCCAAATTCCACCTTGTCAGGAGGATATCCACACAAACGCGCCACATTTTTTTTATCTTATTAGAGCACTCTATCTTCCATAACCTCGGCCAAACTTCATGAGGAGCTGAGGTCGCAAGCGTCTCCCTCGTATTTTTGAGCAGAATACACCTGAACGTATCGCGCAAGATATCGCGGGACCGTCGACAGTACCCGCAGCAGTACCAACTCCAGCAAGGAGAGAGAATCAAGTACCTCAAGGTGAGAAGGTACCTGCCGTTGAAGCAGGTGCAACTGGAGCAACGAAAATGAGTGCCTCAATTCCAGATAATTTGAAGAATGAATTAATAGCAATGGTGAAAGCTGATGTGGCTGAAGTACTGACTCCGGCACTACCAGTTTTCATACCATCTCCTGCTGAACATCCGGAAGTCTTAAGAGAACAAGGATCTGTTGCCCGAGTCAAAAAGGGAAAAGAGAGGGAAAAATCTCAACAAGATGGCAGAAGAAGCAGACATGTTTCGGAGGAAACAAAAAGCAAAGGAAAATCTACCCGAGATGAACAAGGAAAGAAGTTAATGTCAGTTGAGATACAATCAAGAGAACATCTTGAGAAGAAAGAAAGGGAAAAGGAAGAAGAACGTGTTACTGAACGAAGAAGAAGAGAAGATAGGAGACGTTCAGAAAGTCATGATTCCAGAAGGGAACGAAATGAGAGAGAAGACCGAAGAGAGGAATCAAGAAGAAGAAAGGATAGAGAGGACAGAAGACAGTCAGAAGGTCATGATTCGCGTGACGAGCATAATAGAAGGGCCATGAACTTTGAAAGACTGGAGAAAGAAAAAGCAACAGTTGAGACTCAAATGGTACTGAAGGACAATACTATCAATCACAATCCATTTTGTCAAGAGATAGAGTCGGAGATATTGGGGCAAGGGGATAAAATCCCGGAACTAAAGACATATGATGGAAAATCTGATCCCCGAGATCATCTTTTCCAATTAGATAGGAAATTGTCCCTTTATGGTTTTAAGGACAATATCCAAGCCAGGATATTTGCAACAACTCTATCAGGAGTAGCTGTGGATTGGTTTAATCGAATTCCTCCTGGACAGATCAAAAGCTACGCCCAGTTGAGAAAAATGTTCGAGGATCAATTCTCTAGTCAGTCTAGACTGGTTTTGGATCACTCTCATCTCTACTCAATGAAACAAGAAACTAATGAAAGTCTAAAGGACTTTATGAAACGTTTCAATACGAAGCTATTAAGGATTGATAGCCCAACAGGAGAGATGATTGCGAGCATAATTTTCCGAGAAACTACCAACGCAATGTTCAGTGGAGACTTACTCAGACGTAAGCCCGTGACCATTGAAGAGATTAATAAAATTGCACAAGAGGTGTTTCATTATGAGGAAATGATGGTGACAAAGTTACCCGTTGCTGCAGTGGTCAAAGATGGAGAAAGAGGTAGAGATGATAACAACCGTCATACCTACAACAACAGAAACAAGAACTACAAATGAGAGAGTTCGCCCAGACGGTACACACCGTTGAATGCTCATATCATGACAGTATTTAATGCAACAAGAAGAAAAGTATGGTTGAAGGATCCTAAACCGATGAGGGAATCAAAGGCAACGATGTATTCAAGTCAATTCTGCAAGTATCATAACCAGAAGGGTCGTGATACTGAAGAATGTATAAATTTGAAAGAAGAGATTGAACGTTTAGTGAAGGATGGCAAACTCGTCGAGTATGTCAAGAAGGTGCAAGAACAAGAGAAAAGTTTCAATCGCAAGAGAACTCCGTCACCTAGGAGAGATAAGCAAAAGGTAGTCGATGAACCGCAATTTTTCCAATACCCTCAGATTGAAGATGGGAATGCCAGGAAAGGGATGATTAATATGTGAAAGTGCAGGTATTCTGTCAATGTTAGTTTAACATTGAGAAGTCAATGTTAGAGTAACATTGCTGAAGAAGAATCCGATTTACAATCTTGATTATATTCTTTATTATTGTTTTGCCTTATTCAGTTAACTAACTGAGTTCCACAGTTGTAATTGTCTTTGATTATTATTCAGGAAACAAACTTGTCATAGGTTGGACGCTCAAGTTTCCAAGAAGGAAAGTTTCCTTAATTACGCAAACCACTCTACAAGGAAAGATGAGTTCGAGTGGAACTAGAAATGCTTTCCAAGATCAAGTCCTGATTTGAAGAAGGAGTATTTCCTTAGTTAGATCACTAACGAAGGAACTTTTATTCAAGAAGAACTGCGAGAACAAGGAAGAGGAGTTCGAGAAGGAAACAAGGAGAATTACCAACCGTGTACAACACACCTTGAAGTCGAAGATCAAGAACCTATATATAGGTGTGAAGTACATCAAGACAAATAACGAGACAAGAGCCAATCAATCCGAGAGATTAATTTACAGTTGTTGAGTGTTGTCTTGCTTTAGCAAAGTTTGTGAGTTGTTAGAATAGATCTAAGAGTGAGGAGCTTTTAGAGATAGTCGAAGCAATTCTTGTGTGCTTTGCTTAGTTCAATCAATTTAAGAGTGAGGAGCTTGAGAATTGAGAGAACGACCTTTGTTAAAACCTTTACGGGTTATTTTGCCTATGGCTCGGAAGTTAATATAATTATATATTCACTTCTTAAACTTGGTGTTTGTTTATTCCGCTGCACTATTATTCTGGTATGTTGTTAAAGTAACATCGCTGAAGTAACAACATACAAATCTGCTGTTAACACTCCAGTGTTAAAGTAACAACAACAACGTATCAACCCGATCCACAATTTCAATTGGTATCAGAGCCAAGCACCAACTTCACCGGTGTTTGGCGTTGATACGACAAGATGGACAACTCCAACCCCAATACAAGCAGGTTGCCTGTATTAGAGGGTCCCAACAACTATGCCTATTGGAAGATCAGACTCAGAGTCCATATCAAATCCATCAAGCTAAGAGCTTGGGACGCAGTACTAGAAGGCTACACCATCCCCTACTTGCAAGAGATGGAGTTGCTGATCTGGTACCTAAGCCAAGAGGACAATGGACAGCCAACGAGATTGCTCTCTACAACTTCAATGAAAAGGCTCTCAATGCTATTTTTAGCTGGGTAGGTAATCATATGTTCAAACTTATTCAAACTTGTACTACTGCTAAAGCTGCATGGGAAGTTCTTGAATTACATTGTGAGGGTGATGTGGCTGTGAGGGACTCTAAATATAGAAAACTTTTGAGGGACTTTGAGAAGATAGAGATGGGTGAGGATGAAAGCATTGATAGCTACTTTGAGAAACTTCTAGATATTGCTAATCAGTGTCAAAACTTAGGTTTTACCATCCCAAATCAAACCATGGTCTATAAAGCTTTTAGAACATTATCTTCTAAGTTCACTGTCAAAAGAATTGCTATGAATGAGTCTAGAGATCTTGCCAACATGGACTTCCAAACATTAATGAACACTCTAAAAGAATTTGAACTAGAATTCCTAGGAGAGTCCAGCAAACAACTTGCTTTAGCCTTACTAGGTACCAGCTCAGATTCTACAAGGAGTGATGAGGATGAATATGAGTTGATCTCTTCTAACTATGGTAACATTACTAGGAAGTTTAGTAAATTGGGTTACAAAGATAAAAATAAAGAAAAACAACCTGGTAATGCTGCCCTTGGTTATAAGAAACTGCCCCCAAAGTTTGTAAAGTACATGGCATCTAAGAGCACGCCTCAAGATACTGAGAAATTGAAAGATATCCAGTGCTATGAATGTAAGGGGTATGGTCACTTTAAACATGAATGTGCTAACACCCTCAGAACAAGAGGGAACTCTCATTGGGTTTGGGTAGATGACTTCAATGAAGCTGACTTCGAATCTGGAACAAGTGCCGATGAACAATCAGAGGAAATCAACACTGCTGCGCTTTGCACTCGGATCACCTGGTCAGAATAAGACTCCAGAAATTGCCAAAGTTCTCAATGTTACTCTAACATTGGAGAACCAACAGCAAAACCGGAAATCTTTTTTGGAGACTGGAACAACCATGATACTCAGGTTATCTATGATGTGCTCTCTGATTCTGATGATACTAACTCTGATTGTTTTCATGGCTCAGTTGATCTAGAAGAGGAGTATTTCAATGAAGAAGAAATGTCCCAGGAGGAAATCCTAGATGATCTACATACAACCTTTCTCAGACTTGAGAGAGAGAATGTCAAACTCATGAAGAGTAACAAAGCATTGATGCATGACATTGAATGTTTGAAGAACATGGCGAGACTCTATGAGAGAGACCTTGACAAAGCTAAAGCTGAGCTGAAAGAGGTAAAAGAGAAACTCAAAAAGGATTCACAGATTATAGCCAAATGGAATGGATGTACTTTTAAACTTGATGAGGTACTAAACATGAGTAACGCAGGTACATGTGGTATGGGATTTGTTGAGAAACCTTCATCTTCTAATGTTAATTCTGCCTATTTAACTACAAGCTTTGTTAAAGAATCTGATAATATGAGTTCTGGAACCATTAACACTGTAAAAAGTAAACCTACTTTTATCTGCCAGTACTGTTTTCAACCAGGCCACATTAAACCATTCTGTAGAAAATTCATAAAAGAATGTGATAAGAAAACAACCTCTGTGTCCAATGCTAAAACTACAACAGGTTCTGATGTTAGACTAACATTAGGTGCAAGACAGAAAAGTAGGACTTGGATAGAAAAAGCTAAAACCCCTAAGATTAAAGCTGTATGCAATGTTGTTTTCTCTGCTGTGTACTCTAACCTTTCTGGTAAGTGGTACTTCGATAGTGGATGCTCAAGACACATGACAGGCAGCAAAGAGAATCTTAAACAAATGATACATTTGAGTGCTGGAACAGTGACCTATGGAGGAGGCACCAAAGGAAAGATCATTGGAAAGGGGACACTGGATGTTGATGGATTCCCACCCCTGAAGGATGTGTTGTTGGTAGATGGGTTAAAGGCAAATCTAATCAGTATCAGTCAGCTGTGTGATGATGACTTACTGGTTACATTTGACAAAGTATCTTGTGATGTTTATGATAGTGACAATGTTCTTGTTATGACAGGTACTAGATCCAAAGATAACTGCTACCTAGCCCAGGAGGGAGCATAATGTTTCCATGCCAAGATAGATGAGGCTTCTATATGGCATAGGAAACTTGGACATGTTCACTACAGAAACCTTGAGAAACTACAGAAAGTTGATTCTGTAAGAGGCTTACCCAAGCTGTCTTGTCCAGGTAAACTTGTTTGTGGTGATTGCCTCAAGGGTAAGCAAACCAGAGCAGTTCATACACCCTTACAGGTACATAATGCTAACCCTAGATCTAGTAGGTATTTTGAATTGCTGCACATGGACTTAATGGGTCCAATTGAGGTAAGTAGTCTCATTGGTAAGAGATATGCCTTTGTGATTGTAGATGACTACTCTAGATACACTTGGGTAAAATTTCTTAAAGAAAAGTCAGAAGCTGTTGATCAGTTCAAAATTCTTTGTGCTAGTATTAAAAACCTGTATGGCTCCACTGTGACTAATATTAGGTCTGATCATGGTAAAGAATTTGAAAATGCTAGTTTTGATAACTACTGCAATGCTAAAGGTATTTTCCATGAATATTCAGCTCCTAAGACTCCTCAGCAGAATGGGATTGCTGAGAGAAAGAACAGGACTCTTCAAGAGATGGTCAGAGTTATGCTCAATGCTAAAGACTTATCCAAAAGACTCTGGGTTGAAGCTTTAAATACTGCTTGTCACATTAGTAACATGGTGTATCTTAGACCTGGAACTAACATGACTCCTTATGAACTCTTGAAGGGTGTTAAACCAAATGTTGCATATTTTCATGAATTTGGATGTGATTGTTATCTGCTTAATGACAGGGATTATCTGAGTAAATTTGATCCTAAAAGTGAAAAATGTATCTTTGTAGGATACTCAGCCAATAGTACTTCCTTTAGAGTCTACAATCTTAGATTGAAGACAATTCAGGAATCAGTGAATGTTGTGTTTGATGATTTCACTCTTGATACAGGTACTAATGACATCTTAGTTCCCAATGTTGAACCAACAGCGGAAACCGAGAATGTTACTCCTGACAATGTTACTCCAACATTGGAATTGGAAGCTGGAAACACTGAGCAGCAGTCAGGGAACGATGTTAGACTAACACCTGCAAGATCTGATGTTAGACTAACAGCTAAGGATTCTGACTCAGAACATGAAGGTGCCTCTGAACCTAGAAGAGATCCCCCAGCTAGGATTCAGAAAGATCATCCAACATCCCAGGTAATAGGTGAACTCACTGAACGGGTAAGGACACACAACAGATGAAGACTTGACTATAGAGATATGGTAAAACTGTGTGTCTGTATGAACTTCACTTGTACTGTTGATAATGCCTCTTGTTTTGTCTCCACCATAGAACCTAAGAACGTGAATGAAGCTCTTCTTGATAACTTTTGGATTAATGCCATGCAGGATGAACTATTACAGTTTACTAAGAACAATGTCTGGATACTTGTACCTAGACCACCTAATGTTAATGTAATAGGGACAAAGTGGATATTTAAGAACAAGAGTAATGAGGAAGGGGTCATAGTTAGAAACAAAGCTAGACTAGTTGCTCAGGGGTACACTCAGGTTGAAGGTGTAGATTTTGATGAGACATTTGCTCCAGTTGCTAGGATTGAATCTATTAGGTTACTTCTAGCTATAGCATGCAGTCTTAAGATAAAACTATACCAAATGGATGTAAAGGGTGCATTTCTGAATGGGCTGATTGATAAAGAAGTATATGTTGAACACCCTAAGGGATTCACAGATCCTAAGTACCCCAACCATGTGTACAAGCTTAAAAAGGCACTGTATGGGCTTAAACATGCACCTAGAGCATGGTATGAAAGGCTTACAAAATTCCTATTAAGTCTTGGCTTTGTTAGAGGTGAAGGAGATAGAACACTGTTTGTCTTGAAGAAAAATTCTCATGTCTGTATAGCTCAAATATATGTAGATGATATTGTTTTTGGCTCAACTAACAATTCTATCCTAGAAAACTTTGTTGAATCAAGAAAACTTTGTTGAATCAATGACAAGGCAGTTTGAGATGAGTATGATGGAAGAATTAACCTTCTTTCTTGGTCTTCAAGTAAAACAAACAGGTAATGGGATTTTCCTAAGTCAGGAAAAGTATGCAAAGAATTTGGTAAAAAGGTTTGAATTGGCAGATTCAAAGCCTTGCAAGACGCCCATGTCTTCATTAGTGAAGATATCCAGGGATGTTAATGGTGCTAATGTTGATCCAACATTGTACCGTTCAATGATAGGAAGCTTACTCTACTTGTCTGCTTCAAGGCCTGATATAATGTTCTCTGTTTGTGTTTGTGCTAGGTACCAGGCATGTCCAAAGCAGTCACATTTGATTGTTGTGAAAAGAATCCTTAGATATATTTCTGGCACCTTGGCCCTTGGTATATGGTATTCTTATGACACTAACACAAATCTTGTAGGTTTCAGTGACTCAGACTGGGCAGGTGACACTGATGATAGAAAGTCTACAAGTGGAGGATGTTTTTATATGGGGAACAACTTGGTCTCATGGTACAGTAGAAAGCAAAACTGTGTGTCACTCTCCACTGCTGAATCTGAGTACATAGCAGCAAGCAGTTGTGTCACCCAGTTGGTATGGCTTAAACACATGCTACTGATTATGGTTTAGACAGTGATACCTTACTTATGTTTTGTGATAATCTTAGTGCCATAAGCATCTCTAAGAACCCGGTGCAACACTCCAGAACTAAACACATTGATATAAGGCATCACTTTCTGAGAAACATGGTAGAGGACAAGCTCATTGACATTGAACACATTGAAACTAACAATCAGCTTGCTGATATGTTCACTAAACCCTTAGATTCTGAGAGGTTCTTCAGTTTGGGGAATTCTCTTGGCATGTGCATTGTTTAGGGGTGTTAGTACACCAGTGTTGACATAACACCACTGTCTAGCATTGGTTATTGGTTGTGGTGTATCTGTAATTCTTTTCGTTTCCTTTCTGCTTTCTTCTTTCTTGCATATTACATCTTTGTTAGAGACTCTGTTGGGCTGTGTGGTTAACTGTATGAATAGCTGAGTTGACTGGTGGACATGTACACATCAAAGGGTTTGTAAAGTTAGAACTCTGTTGTTAGTCTGTGAATGTTAACCTAACATCTGGGAGAAGCTGGGGTACACAGAGCTCACTACTCTGATGATATTCAGTTGTGACTTATCCATGTTAGGTTAGACAAAGCATGAAGAGAAGTTGGGGTACATGATGTTGAAAGCTTCATTGTTATTCAGTTGTGCTTATTTTTGTGTTTTTGTCTCTGGCCAAGGTTATGCATGATAGTGATCCTTCCTACTGGGGTGCTTTGAAGTTTCGACTGCTTGCATTCAGTAGCATTGGTCACTTGGTATTTCTCTTGTACACAGGTTGGAAAACAAGTATGCATGAGGAGTTGGGGTGGAGAAGTATATGATAAATGTATTGTCTTCATTCAGTTCCTTTGTACTTGCCTAATCTGTTGCTGATGGTTAAGTTGCTGGGGTGTGTGGGGTCTTGTGCTGCCCACATTCAGTGATGAAACTATCCTTTTACATTCACTAGTTTTTTGTTCAAAAGAGCTCATGATAATAAATAAAGATAAATTGATTTGTCCTGATCCCAGTCAGTAAAGTTGTTTGTACTTGGTCACCATCTCCCAATGTTGATCTAACATTGTTGCATTCTTTCTAGTTCTGCATTTGTTTTTCCTTATGTCGGTTTGGGCTTAGGGGGAGTAGTAATCCTAGGAATCATGTGTCAAGGCATACTTTGTGGGTGACTCACTGCAGGTAAAACACTATGTTTTGTGATCTTCTATGCTATGGGAACATCTTTTCCCTGGATATGTGTATCCACTCTGTGTTTTTCTGTTGCATGTGTTACTTACTCATACTGATGATCTGAATTTATGTCGTTGTACTCATGTACTTGGGTAAGGGTTCAGATTTGTACATGAATATCTCACGCTCTCAAATGATGCTGCCTTGGATGAAGCCCTAAACCTACAACTTCCTTCCCTGATGTTAACCTACCAATGTTAGTTCAACATTGAAACATTGTAACTTATAAGTTTTCAGGTTTGGAGACCGCTCTGGTTACGTGTTAATCCAACATTGACACGTGGTAAGGTGAATGTTAACAGGTTTGGAATAATACCTGATTAACTGATTTATTTAGAAGTTCAGAACGCCGTTATCCGTGGTTCAAAGAAAGTAAATGACGATTTGGGGAAAATTACGAAAATATCCTTCCTTTATTCACTGAACTTCTTACTCCGAGGAGCACAAATGTGATCTTTTTCTTTTTTAAGTGAGTCCCCCTTTTTTCTGTTTTCTCCTCCCTCTTCCCTTATATAGGTATGGGAGGGTGTTTATGTCACTATGAATGTGCTGCATGTGTTACAAGTGTAATGCTGCATGTGTTACAAGTGTCTTTCCAAAAGATAAGGTATATCTTGTTGACAAGGCGCTGACTAGGCTGATCCTCATCTTGTCCGAGGGCTACGGGGAGTTTCGAGGGGTTATTTCTTCTGTTTTCTTCCCTTTGATAGACGAAATCTTCTGTTTTCTTTTCTTCGAGGGGCTGAATTTCATGAGGAGGTCCACTAGTTGAAGTGAAGTGGGTGTCCGAGAAGTTTTCTGTTCCGGGGACGGCTATTTCTTCATTGACTTCTTTAGTAAGATATTCCGAGGGGCAGATCTGTCTCTCTAGGCTTGTAAGGCGGGCTCCGAGAGCATCAATATATATGTAAGGCTGTATTCTTGCCTATGGATCCTCGTAGTATGGATTCCGAGTGTTTCTTGTCATTGTGAGAATAGTGGCTCCTTCAGGAATTATTCTTCGAGGGCTTCTTGGTCTTTTGCTGAATGACCTTCTTGATTTGGGCCTTCGGAGTAGGGGAGTTTAGTGGTTGGTGCTTTGAGTAAAATGTTGTTTGGCGAATTTTGGCCTTCGGGATAGTGATTCCGAGGGCTTTGGGAGTGTTCAGCAAAGAAGTATTTTCGTATAGTGGTCCCTCTTGGCGCGGTGATGGATATCCGAGTCGCGTGGATCCATCAGGGTTTACTCTTTTTCCGATGCCACGTTGATATCTTATTTTTATTCATCTTTGACTTTCCAAGGGACGCTTGGGTGTCCACTCGGGTGTCACGTCGTACCCTAGTAGGATATGCGAGTTCCGAGGGATTCTATTATCTCTTCGAATGCCACGTCATACCATAGTAAGGTATGTGACATACGAGAGGGTTTGTGACGATAGTATCATCCTTGGGATTAATCCCCAATTTAAGGGTTAATCTTTTGTTTAACCCATATAACTCCTTATTTATTTTTTAGGGTTAACACTAGCCCCCCCAAATTTCGATCGTTCTCGTAGAGACGAGTGAAATTTTATTTCGTGGCCTTAATAAGGCAAAAGGGGCTTTTTCTTTATTTTTTGGTAATTTTTCCGAGGGCTTAGGATTTTCTCCATTCTTTTTTATGATTTACGGGGGTATTATATGTATATAAATATATACTTGAAATACCATGAAATAAAATTACCGTTATGGTCTTGGGAAGCAGCGGTCCAGATGAAGAATCACTTTTATAACGGCTCTTTTTAGCCGTTTGATGTCTTAAATGACATTCACTCATCCGTGCGTTAATCTGCAGTAACGGCTAGCGCATGGAACGACACGTCGCTTCCTGAGTGGAGACGTGGGGCGTGGGAGACGAGGCACGTTTTTAATGGCGGTCTATTTATAAATATACCCGTCCGTACCTTTTTTTTTCCCCATTCTCTTCACAAAATTTTCAATCTTCAGGCTTCCAAATTTTTCTTAGTTCTTTAATTCTTCTCAAGCGGAAAAGAGCGACTTTTGTTTTTCTCCTAGTTTTTTATTCACTTTTCTTTCCTTTCACCCAACTCGTAAAATCTTCTTTCCGCCCAAAAAATAGATGGCTTCCTCTGCCAACACGTCCTCTACTGCTGCTGCTCCCATTGATGCTCCTATCCCTGTTGCGACTACCGTTCCTCTCGTGGGACCTGCTGCTGCTACTCGCAAGAAGAGGGCTGTCGTCGCCGAAGGGAGTGGCGCCGCCGCCACGAAAAAGGCTAGGGTTTCGAAATCAAAGAAACCCCCTCTCCGTGACTTCTCCAAAATTGAGAATGTTCAATCCGTGGTTACTTATGAACAGGTCATGGATTTGTTTGAGGCTACGGGAACTGCGATGGCGAATGTGACCGTTTACATTCCTTCGGAGAATCAGAGGGCGTGTTACCCTCCTAAGGGTATGCTCACGGTGTATTTTGCGCAAGTGAATTACGGGTGGCGTGCGTTTATGCCCTCTTTTTTCTGCGAAGTCTTCAAGACTTGTGGAATCTGCCCGAGTCAGCTGGTTCCCAACGGCTATGCCGCCCTCTGTATCTACGTATTCTGGTGTATGGTCAAGGGGTACGAGTGCAATGTGGATCATTTCTTGTCTATCTTCGATGTGGGAGTGTCACCTGGGGGATATCTCTTCTATCACGTTCACCACCGAGATCATTCGGCTAACTCTACGAAGAGGATTTTGGGTGCGACGATAAGTTCACACGGTGTTTGGAAGGACAAGTACTTTTATGTGAAGCCTGTACGAGGGAAATGGGATATGCCCTTCAAGTGGGGAGAGGGTATGACTCCGATACACACTCTAGCTGAAGATATGGTGCTCTCTCCAGTGATTGCCCAGCACGCCCTAATGGAGTCAGAAGATTTCTTGTGGTTATTTGATAAGTCTGGACTTCACTTCGTGGTGGGTGCTAATGACAACGTGAAAAAACCGCTTTTCGTTACGAGCATGCTCATGCCAGCTTTCAGTAAGTTTTCCTCCTGTTGCTCGTATGCTCTTTTATTCCATATCTACTTTCTTCAAGCAGTTTTTCGTACTCTTCCATTACTCGTTCTAAGACATTTTGGGGTGGCGCAGAGGAGGTTCTGGCGAGGTACTATTTAGTACCTGGTTCCGAAGAAGTGGCTCCAAGTGGTCATAGCGGAGCTTCCGAGAAAAGAGATCACGAGGGGGTGGAAGCGCAGTCCGAGGAGGTAGGGATGGGCGCGGAGGCCGAGAATGTTTGTGAAAATATTCCGCCTCCTTCCGAGGAGGTTGGGGGAGTGCCTCTAGAGGCTGTCCCGTTACGACAGGTAGCTCCTTCGTCCGTCCTGACTTGGAGATCTGCCTCCGAGTCAGACACTGGTAGTCTTCCGAGGGGCTCGCAAGGGGGGCAATCTCCGAGGACTGAAGAAGAAGAGTCTTCGTCTCCAGATGTGGTTTTAGTCTCTTCTCGAGACCCTTCTCCCATTATTCCTGATCCTTCTTCTACCCGTCCTCGTAAGTTTCTCTCTTTTCTACTTCTCTCCAACTTTTGTTATCGTTATCTGACCATGTATTTGGCGCTTGTAGATGTCGATAAGGGCAAGGCCCCTATGTTTCCAGGTGCAGATTTATTCGCTCAACTACTCCATCCGGACTCGGAGAAGCCGTCCGAGGGGATCGGTCAAGGTCTTACGGATCTACTGAAGGATTTTGAAGCGAAGAAGGAAGTGTGGGATACTCTGTTCCGGGGAGAGGGTCCCTCGACCACTGCAAAAGTTCCGGAAGCGGTCACAACGGAAGCCGTGGCCACGACTCCTGCTACTGATATTCCTTCTCCTATAGGAGATCTCCCGAAGAGGGTTCCCCTGCGGAGGTCAGCTTCCGAGGGGGATTTTTCATCTCAAGTGCCCGAGAAGGAGCCTTCGACTGTAGGGGAGGCATACCACGAGATCCTCCATTTCTTTGGATCTTCTCTTGCTGCGCCCGCAGAAGGGTATCAATTTTTGCGGGCCAGCATGATCTGGATGGAAACAATCGTAAGTATTAGTCCTCTAGCCACTTTATTTTTAAATAATTTTCCTGTATTTTTCCTTATGTTTCTCTTCCTGTCTTGCAGTCCAAGAAGACTCGGGAGGTCCTCACTGTAGTAGAGCAACGCCATTCGAGGGAGGTGGCTGAACTAGGATCTCTCCGAAAGCAGGTGACTTCTCTCCGGGCCCAACTCTATGAAGCCGAATCAATGAGGGATGTTTTCCAAACGAAGTTGGAGGCCAGCGACTTTGCTTGGAGGGAGGATCAGAGAGCCAAGGAAGTGATGCGGCTCACTTTGCAGAGGATGCAGTCGGCTTACGATAAGTTGGAGGCGTCCGAGGAGTCTGTCCGAGTCCAATTGACTCTTCTGGAGAAGGATAAGAGGGAGTCCGAGGAGCTTCTCCGTGCTCGGGTGGAAGCTCTAGAGAAAGAGAAGTCGGGGTGGTTGGAGCGAGAGCAGGAGCTTCAATCTCGGATCAAGGAGTTGGTGGATTTGAAGATAGTCTAGGTGGTGCCCCAAGAGGAGGTGCAAGCTCGGATTGATGAGGCAGTTCGGTGCGCAGCAGCAGAGGCAGAGTGTCAATATGCTTCCTTGTCCGCTCGGGAATCCCTTGGGCATATGCTATGGGGATGGCTAGAGTATGCCACTGTTGCCCGTGGAGTGATGCCCTCGGGGGCGAATTTCGGCGGCCTTTTTGATGTCAAGAAACTTGCCAAGCCGTCTCCCGAGCAGGTTCAGAGCATTCTTGAGATGTATGATGCGGTGATGACGCCCAGAGGTTCCCCTGCTCCTCTTCCAACTGCTTCCAAACTTGGTGCTACTGGCTCGAGTGGAGTTTTACCTCCACCCCCGCCCCCTCCGAGTACAGGGATTTAGGATAGAATTCCTTCTTTTTTAGTTTTTCTCCTTTTGTAACCTTTTCTTATGCTTTTGTAAACTTTTCCGAGAGCTTCTCGGATTTATGAATGAACAATTTGTCCTATTCTTGTCTTATTTGTCCATTAGCATGAGATATTAATAAATTATTAGCATGCTTACATATAAAACTTATTCTTTTTACTCCTCTTCAAAAAGATAAGCTAAAGACAAAATCTTTTATCTGCTGACTAAGCACATAACTTAGCAGGACGTGTCAAATTACATGCGTGCTTAAGAGTTATTTATCCTAATTAAGGACACTCATTAGCACGTGTCATACTCTTAGGAGTGGGTGGGACAACTCCAGCTTTTTTTTTCCATATGATTAATTCATCACATATAATATGTTAACAATGGTATGTATACTCATCGTTAAGAGCTATTTTGTTCTAGCAGATAAATCATCTTACTTTCTTCTTTTAGAAATCTACCTTCGTAAGACTTGTTTTCATTCTCGTAGTTGTACTCAATACTTTATTTTCGACCTTCGTATAAGAGTAAATGGAAAACTTACCATTAAAGATGATGCCGCCACATCGCAGGCATGGGGGGTCCACATCATCAAGTAGTTCTTCTCGGAGTCGTGCTCGAGTCGGCCCTGGATCCCAGGTTTATAGTGCCTCCTCAGAGAGTTCTTCCCCGGGACAGCGTAATAGGTTGGTTGAGAATCAAGTGAACATTGGGACAAATTCGTCTTCAAGGGTGGGGAGTAGGTCATCGTACATGGATTCTCGAAGGATAGACCATATAAGGGATGTGTTCCTAGGTAGAGAACCGTATTCTCTTGCCGACGAGCGTTCTGAATTTAACTTAATACCTTTGACCCCCTCAAGGTTGATAGGTCGGGGACGGGTTGGTTCCGCCGTTAGTACTGTGTACGGAGAGTCTCTAGTAACTCTTTTTACGGAATTCAATCTGAATTTCAATGATTTTGATGTGATTGTGCCCTCCCCGGACCAGAGAGCATATGACCCTCCTCCTGGATTCCTAACTGTCTATTGTGATCAAATGCACTGTGGATTACGGGTGTTTTTTCATCCTTTTCTTCGATCGCTCTTCCAGTATTGGCAAATCTGCCCGAGCCAGTTAACACCCAACTCGTATCGCCTTTTAGTGGGATACATTTTATGCTGCGAGCTCCTTAACCTTCCCATGTCCCCGTATCGGGTGGGGGCGATTTTTATCCTTCGGCCTTGTTCGGATGGAGTTCCCCTTTTCAGCCTGGCCTATCGGGACGTCGAGAAAGCCTTCACCAGTACATCCAGTCCTCGCACTCGTAGGGGGGACTGGAAGCGGAGGTTTTTCTTCGTCCGTTCGAAAGGTCATTCGGCCCGATCATGGGGAGTGCCTATCCGATGGGGCTTGGGATACGTTTCGCCCACCTCCGAGACGTCGGGGCGGGAGTGGGAGGAACTGAGTCATTCCGGGTTATTTTCTGGCTCGTACGATATTACCGGCCTGCTTGCGTGTCCTGAGGCTCTTATTCTGGCAGGTCTTCAAGAGGGAATAAGGAGAGAGAATTCGCCAATTCCTCCTCTTCATGGCAATTTCTATTTTCGTAAGTCTGAAGATCTGTCGACTTCTCTCTTATCAATTTGTGTGCCCTCGGGATCATCATATACGCTATATTTGTCTTATAGGTGCTGAAATGGCGGCCTTTTCCATAGATCCATTTAAGGGTGTTTTTCTGGGGCGAGCTCTACATGGTATGCGACGGGCGTCAGAAGGCCTTTCCGATACCTTCGTGGCAGTTACGAGGGATGACTCCTCCTCGGAGAGGCAGGAATCGGGGGGTTCGCCCGTGGCAGCCCCCCCAGTGAGCTTTGTAATCCCTCTCAGGGCAGAAAATCCGACTACAGCACTTTCTCCGATAGACTATCCAGTGCCTCCCTTGGTGTCACAATCCTTTCCTCGGATTTCCGATATCGTGACTGTTATGGAAGGAGGTCCTGAGCGCGTACATGTGTCACTGTCCGGGGGGAATCCTCCTCCCGTGGGCTCTTCTCCCGCGGGTGCAGACCCGGGGTTTTCTCCTCTCGGAGAGGTATCGGGGTTTTGCCGAAATTTTCTTAGCGGTCTACTAAATGTTACGGATTGTGAGCTCATGAGGACCCTTCCTTCCTCCCGTCTTCAGGATTTGGTTTGCAAAAACCTGTGTGAGGTAAATGCTCATTTTATTTGCAAATTTTGGTTACTTACCTTTTATTTCTCCGTTAGTGATTCCTTCATCTCCATTCAGATTTATATGGTGCTGGATGCCATCGGATCTCAGGGGTGTTCCTCTTCAGATCCTGGCTTGGTTTACCGCCGTCGGGACGAGTTAGAACATGGTTTGTTGGAGGCTCAAACAGAGATTTCCCGCTTACAGGAAGAGCATGAAGCTGCTAAAGTGATTCACGATATGGTCCTTCAGATTGAGAGGGATAAGTCTTGGGAAGTGGAGCGCCAGTTGATGCTAGAGAGGACCCGGGTAACGAGTTTTCAGGCGAGTTTGGAGGAGTTGAAGAGTCAACTTCGCCGCTCCGATGAGCAATTACTGCAAATGATTCAGGAACGGGATGCGGCAACTCGTCGGGTGCTGGAGATTACTCGCGCCCACGACGTCGCTCTGGTGGTAGCTCGAATTCGAGCTGTTTTGGATATCGCGGGTCCTTCAGCTCTTAGGGAGTCTTTACGAAAGGAGATGCGTGATCTGGTCCGCATCGGATATCGACTTGGTACGGATGCGGTTCAAATATTGCCAGAGTGCCCCAGGGACTTGGTCATTCCTGAGCTTAATCTTCATCCCATCTTTCCTGAAGATAGTCCCGTAATATCCGAGGGCGTGTTATTGGTAGACCCACTAACCTTATCCGAGGAGCAGCGTCGTCGCCTTATCCGAGAAGGGAAGCGTCCTTTACGAGAGGAGTAGTTTGTAGTCGGTAGTATTTAACTTGTAGTAGATGGTCTTTTGGGGTCCGATGGCTGTTTATCTATAGTAGATGGCTCCTCGGGGTTAGGTTGCTTATAATGATTTCCTGTGTAAGGCTATCATTTTTGTTTTGCAAACCTATGTACCCTATCAGATTCGAATATATCATAACCATCTATTTATGAACAAACAGTTTTATTTATGTAACAATGAAAATGTTACATTAAGCATAGTACTTTCTAAGGTTGAAGGAATTCCACGTATTGCGAAGAGTAGCAGCTTCAGAGTTGGCAAGCAAATAAGTTGCGGGTCCGACAATTCCCGCTATCTTGTAAGGTCCTTCCCATCGGGGCTCAAGTTTGCCTACGTTTTTGGAGGCTCCGACCCGTTTTAGCACTAAATCACCCACTTGAAAAGTTCTAAGTTTTACCTTGGTGTTATAGTGTCGTGCCATCCGAGTTTTGTATTCCTCGGCCCGAATGGCGGCTCGGAGTCTTCTCTCTTCTAGGAGATCAAGGGCCAGAGCTAAATTAGCACTATTGGCCACTTCTTCATATTCTTTGACCCGCCAGCTCTCAATTGAGACTTCGGAGGGTACCACTGCTTCACAACCATAAGATAGGCTGAAAGGGGTTTCGCCTGTGGCGGTATTTTGTGTAGTCCGATAGGCCCATAATATGCCGGGTATTTCTTCAACCCATTTGGCTTTATGCCAGTCGAGTCGGGCCTTCATATTTTTCAGGAGAGTGCGATTTGTTCTCTCAACTTGTCCGTTGGCTTGAGGGTACCCTACCGAAGCAAAACGGTGCTTAATTTCCCAATGATCACACCACTTTTCTAATCCTTGGTCCGTGAATTGCAGACCGTTGTCACTTACTAGGCTCCGAGGGACCCCAAAACGGCACAGAATGTTTCTCCACAAGAAGTTAATAACCGCCCCTGCAGTTATTCGTGCTAAGGGCTCCGCCTCTACCCATTTGGTAAAGTAGTCTACTGCTACGAGTAAGAACTTCTTTTGACCAGCATCGGGAATGAGTGGACCGACTATGTCTATTCCCCATTTAGCGAAAGGACATGCGGTCAGACGGGGTTCCCAAGGAGCCGCTGGCTGATAAACCCGAGGGGCATAAGCTTGACACGACTTACACTTTTCCGCGTGGTTTTTGCAATCCTCGACCATCGTGGGCCAATAATAACCCTGTCGGATTATTCGTCCGACCATGCTTCCGCCACTGGTATGACTGCCACACACCCCTTCGTGAGTTTTCGCCATGACAAGTTGAGCCTCCTCTGCATTTAAACATCGGGCATGAGGGTAGGAGTACGTCCTTCGGAATAGTATTCCATCTTTGAGGAAATATCGGATGGTCTTCCTAGACATCATTCGTCGGACAGATTTGTCCTCGGAATATCCTTCAGGATCTTGTAGGTATGCTTTAATTGGGGTTATCCAGCTTATCAGAGGATTTGTCATGGTGACACTTACTTCTTCAGGTTCAGTCCTCTCTGATTCACTTATGTGTAGCAGAGTGATTTTCCGAGTACGAATGGTGGTCAACTGTGCAGCCATTTTGGACAAGGCATCGGCTTCCTGGTTATTCCCTCGGGGAATCTGCACTAACTGATACTCCTCGAACCACGCTTTGGCCCGATGGACTGCTCGAAGATAACTCTGCATCCTCTCTTCTTTGGCTTCATATGTGCCCTGAACTTGTTGGACAATTAACTGAGAGTCGCTATGCAGGCGGACTCTTCGTATTCCGCCTTCCCGAGCAAGCCTCATTCCGATAAGGAGGGCTTCATATTCGGCGTCGTTGTTGGATACGGGGTAATCAATTCTAATCGCGAAATGTAGCGCTTCCTCTTCTGCTTCCGTGTTAATCAGGATTATCCCGGCTCCGCCATGCGTATTTACGGAGGAACCGTCCACGTAGACATACCAGAGAGGTTCTTTCCTTTCCACTCCGATTCCCGTAAGTTCCACTACAAAGTCTGCTAGCACCTGGGCCTTGATGGAAGGTCTCGGAGCATAGGAGATATCATACTCCGTTAGTTCGACGGCCCATTTTATCAGTCTACCCGAGGTCTCGGGTTTATTGAGAATTGCCCGTAGAGGATGTTTGGTCAAGACAGTGATCGGGTGGGATAGAAAATACGGGCGTAATCTACGCGCCGTGGTAACCAAAGTGAGTACAAGTTTTTCTACTAGAGTATACCTGGTTTCCGCTCCGAGGAGAGTTTTGCTAACGTAGTAGACCGGATGATGCTCTCCCTCGTGCTCTTTGACCAATACCGCTCCAATAGCCTCATCTCCTACGGATAGTTACACAAAAAGTTCTTCCTGGGGCGACGGTTTGACCAGCAAGGGTGGTCTTACCATATAGCTTTTTAATTCCTGGAGAGCTTCTTCACATCGTGAGGTCCACTGGAATTCTTTGATATTCCGAAGGATTTTAAAGAACGGGAGCCCTTTCTCTGCTGATTTGGAGACGAATCGACTGAGGGAGGCCATTCGCCCAGTCAGTTTCTGCACGTCCTTTATGGATTTCGGGGTTGGTAACCCAATAATTGCTTTAGCTTTCTCGGGGTTAACTTCTATTCCCTTCTCAGTGACCATAAATCCCAAAAATTTGCCTCCTCGGATACCGAAGGAGCATTTCCGAGGGTTTACCTTCATCCCAAAGCGATCCATAATAGCTAGGGTTTTTCGCAAGTCTTCGGGATGATCTTTCGCGGAACGACTTTTGATGACAGTGTCGTCTACATATACTTCTACGGTTTTTCCGATGAGTCCCGCAAACATAAGGTTCACCAATCGTTGGTATGTAGCTCCTGCGTTCTTAAGTCCGAAAGGCATGACTAGATAACAAAAGGTACCTGTATCCGTAATGAAGCTGGTTTTGTCCTGGTCCGGGAATGCCATCGGGATTTGATTGTATCCTTGGTCCCCGTCCAGAGTCGACAGGAGTGCACAACCAGCGGTAGAGTCGACTAGTTGATCTATGCTTGGTAAGGGATAGCAATCCTTTGGGCAAGCCTCATTGAGATCGGTAAAGTCAACGCACATCCTCCATCTTCCTCCCGACTTGGGGACCAAGACCACATTGGCCAGCCATTCGGGATACACAACCTCTCGGATTTGTCGTAAACTGAGAAGCCATTGAATTTCTGATCGAATAATCTTGTTGCGTTCGGGTCCCATTTTTCTCTTCTTTTGTTGAATGGGTTTGGCCCCTGGCTTCACATTAAGGAAGTGTTGGCATACCTTATTGCTGATCCGTCCGGGGGGGCCTCCTTCCCATGCGAAAAGGTGACAAAATTCCTTTAAAACGGATATCAGTTGGGCCTCCAACTTAGGTTCCATATTAGTGCCCATTTTGATCGCCCTAGCGGGGTTTCCTTCCACAAGTTCTATCATCTTGAGTTCTTCAATAGGTTGGACTCGGGTTTCTTCTACTTTCCGTTTTTTGCCACTATCCGAGGAGTTTTCGTCCTCTTCGGGGAGTAGGGCATTCATTCGGCATTCTCTGGCCCTAACTTGATCACCCCGGACCTCTTCGATGCCTGCCAAGGTAGGAAATTTTACCTTAAGGTGGAGGGTAGAGGGGATCGCTTCGAATGACCGAATGGAGGGTCTTCCGCATATAGCGTTGTATGTCCTTGACGAGGCCTCTACCACCCAAAATTTGGTGGGTTCCGTTCTTCGTAGGGCTCCCTCTCCCCACGACATTGACAGGGTCACGGTTCCGAGGGTATTACAGGCTTCGCCAGAGAAGCCTACTAGAGGGACTTCAGCCACCTCCAGTTGCTCCTTCTTCAATCCCATGGCTAGATAGGTTGGAAAAAACAAGACGTCCACAGAGCTGCCCGTATCTATGAGGATACGCTGGATCTCAAATCCATAGATAGTAGCTTCAATTACCAAAGGATCTTCGTGGGGGTAAACTACCCCTTTCAGGTCTTCGGGTCCGAAAGTGATATTTGGTAATCTGGCCCCTTGGGCGGAGCATACCGGGAGCCCTTGTCCCGCTCGTCGGGCTTCTTTGAGATATTTTGTCTTCTTACCCCGGGGTATTCTGGAAATATCTCCTCCCTCTATCATATTGATCGTCCTCCCCGAAGAGGGGTTGACCTCGTACGTGTCGGGAGGGGGAGGTAGGTTCCGATACCCTGTGGTCCTTTCCCGTGATTGCCGCGGAGACACAGCGGTTCTCTCTCGGGGGGATCTTTGCCGCTTTCTGGTCTTTTCTTGAGACCTCCGCCGATGTTCCGCGGTCTGTTCTCGTGACTGCCGGCGGGGAGCATCCTCTTCCTCGTCAGGTCCTCCTCGGGACCTTTTCCACACATGCGCTTTGGGCTCTTCGGGATTGTTTCTTTTTAGGTAGTTATGCAGATATCCCGCCTCCAGAAGGCGAAGTATTTCTCTTCGCAGGGTGGTACACTCTTCGGTAGTGTGTCCATAAGTTTTATGGAATTTACAGTACTTACCCGTATCCTTATCTTTGTTGGGAAATTTGGTGGGTCGGGGCTAGCGCACTTCTTCATTGCCCCGCATCACGTTGAGTACTTCCACTGGAGCTAGGGTCATCGGAGGAAGGGGTACGGGTTTAAGGAATTTCTTGACTGTCTCCCCATCGTCCTTCCGAGGGGGTGCTTTTCCATCCTTACCCTTCTCTTTGGTTTTTATTTCCTTTTCCATCTGCTCGTGACGTTCATTGTCATCCTTCTCTATCCCCCTCTTTGTATGGTCGGCTTCTTCCATAAGAATATGAGTTTCAGCCTGTTGCATAAGTTCATTCATGTCAGTGACATGATTCCCCATCAGGTATCGGAAGAATTCTCCCGCTCGGAGCCCTTGTGTCAGAATATCGGCTATAATGGTTGGGCTGACGTTCGGAACATCCAGCGCTTCATCCGTGAAGCGTTTTATATATTCCCGAAGGGATTCATCCTTTCGTTGCTTAATAGTAAAAAGATGAGTGGCCGATTTGGGATACCTGCGGTTACAGGCGAAATGGCGTATAAACAGGTGAGCCAACCGGTCAAAGCTGGCCACTGAATTGGGAGGGAGATGGGTAAACCAAGATTGGGCTCGTCCTCCGAGGGTAACGGGGAACACTCGGCATAGGACATAGTCCGGGGCAGACGATAGGTCCATTCCTGCCAAATATTGGTGTATATGATCTTGCGGATCTCTCCCATCAGCTTCTCCTGTATATAATGGTACATTAATAGGCCGCATTCCTGAAGGAATCGGAGCAGATGCTATTTCAGGAATGAAGGGAGATATCTTAAACGTCGGATCTTCCTTGGGCCATACAGTCTTCTTGAGATCTCCTACTTCCTTTCGTAGATCTTCAAGGACTCCCCATAAGGTTGGTTCTCCGTTGGGAGTGATAATAGGGGGGGTCGATATACGGGGAGAGACCTCTCTTCCCTCTGGATTATCCTCGGAGTTTCCAGATGATCATAATGCCTGGGAGTCCTCTGAGGAGTCTCCCGATACCACGAGATTGGAGTAGGGCATTGTGCCCTTCTTGCATAAACTTCGCCTTGTTCCGAGGGGTAATCTCCTTGGTGCGGAGATCCTGGGATAGTTTCCAGGGGAGACTCGAATTCTCGTTGATTAACTCGAGCAGTGGCTTCCACTAGTCTTTCATAAACAGATCGGGGAACATTGATGAAGTCCCTTTGGTCGGAACGGCGATTCGCTACAGTTTCCTCCGAATTGTCCGAATAGGGCGGGTGATTTTCGCTGTAAAACAAATTTTCCATAGTGGATTTGCTTTCTTGAACACGCTCGAGGACAACTTCTATGGCGTTCCCACAGACGGCGCCATTTTGTTAACAGGTTTGGAATAATACCTGATTAACTGATTTATTTAGAAGTTCGGAACGCCGTTATCCGTGGTTCAAAGAAAGTAAATGACGATTTGGGGAAAATTACGAAAATATCCTTCCTTTATTCACTGAACTTCTTACTCCGAGGAGCACAAATGTGATCTTTTTCTTTTTTAAGTGAGTCCCCCTTTTTTTCTGTTTTCTCCTCCCTCTTCCCTTATATAGGTATGGGAGGGTGTTTATGTCACTATGAATTTGCTGCATGTGTTACAAGTGTAATGCTGCATGTGTTACAAGTGTCTTTCCAAAAGATAAGGTATATCTTGTTGACAAGGCGCTGACTAGGCTGATCCTCATCTTGTCCGAGGGCTACGGGGAGTTCCGAGGGGTTATTTCTTCTGTTTTCTTCCCTTTGATAGACGAAATCTTCTGTTTTCTTTTCTTCGAGGGGCTGAATTTCATGAGGAGGTCCACTAGTTGAAGTGAAGTGGGTGTCCGAGAAGTTTTCTGTTCCGGGGACGGCTATTTCTTCATTGACTTCTTTAGTAAGATATTCCGAGGGGCAGATTTGTCTCTCTAGGCTTGTAAGGCGGGCTCCGAGAGCATCAATATATATGTAAGGCTGTATTCTTGCCTATGGATCCTCGTAGTATGGATTCCGAGTGTTTCTTGTCATCGTGAGAATAGTGGCTCCTTCAGGAATTATTCTTCGAGGGCTTCTTGGTCTTTTGCTGAATGACCTTCTTGATTTGGGCCTTCGGAGTAGGGGAGTTTAGTGGTTGGTGCTTTGAGTAAGATGTTGTTTGGCGAATTTTGGCCTTCGGGATAGTGATTCCGAGGGCTTTGGGAGTGTTCAGCAAGGAAGTATTTTCGTATAGTGGTCCCTCTTGGCGCGGTGATGGATATCCGAGTCGCGTGGATCCATCAGGGTTTACTCTTTTTCCGATGCCACGTTGATATCTTATTTTTATTCATCTTTGACTTTCCAAGGGACGCTTGGGTGTCCACTCGGGTGTCACGTCGTGCCCTAGTAGGATATGCGAGTTCCGAGGGATTCTATTATCTCTTCGAATGCCACGTCATACCATAGTAAGGTATGTGACATACGAGAGGGTTTGTGACGATAGTATCATCCTTGGGATTAATCCCCAATTTAAGGGTTAATCTTTTGTTTAACCCATATAACTCCTTATTTATTTTTTAGGGTTAACAGTGAACATGGGTATGATCGTGTGACAGTGGTCCAATTATGTTGGTAACATGTTACAACACCACTATCACTATTCTTCAGCTGATTAATTATATAATTTGCCCTAATCTTTTCTCACTATTTACGCGCTCAAAATTCTTGCAAAATCAACTCTCTCTACAAATCAAGTTTCTATTTTTTCTTCTCTAAATCACTCTAACAATGGCCCGCAAGTCTTCCATTAACACTCTTGCAGCTGCTGCTGAGCAGATGGAGCAACCACGATGCCGTAGTACCAGAAGTGAAACTGCTGAAGCTATCGCCGCCGCCGCATCAAAGAGGAAATCCACCTATTAACGGCGTAAGGGCAAGAAAGCCGCTAAGGGTGATGTTGATTCAACATCAAAAACTTCTGAGCAAACCTCCACTCCCGCCAACCCTGAAAACGAGTTAATGATGGCTAACCCTACTCTGGATGTGCCTGCTACTACTGTTGTTGGTATTGAGGGGGAGAAAGAGGCCCATGTTGGTGTTGTGGGTGAGTCTGAGGTTGTGCATGAGGTCCCTGAGGGTAATGTTAGGGATGAATCTGTGGTTGTTGCTGAGGAAGTGGTTGAGCCGATTGAGGCTGATGTTGCTGAGCAGGTTACTGCTGATGAGATGGAGACTCTTCCTGAGGAGGATGATCAGGTTGAGGAGACTGTGGTTGAGGAGGTTACTACTGAGGGTAACCAAGATGTTGATAATGGGGGTGTCATTCAACCCGAAGAGGTTGAGAGAGAAGAAGAAGAGAGACTGACTCTCTCTGCCTTAGCTACTGCTGCTAAGAAAAGAAAGGGAAAGCAGTTGATGGTTGAAGCTTCTGAGTCTGAGTCAGAAGAAGAAAAAGAGGAGGAAGAGGATAAGGAGGAAGAAGAAGACGAGGAAGTTGAGGAAGAAGACCTACTGGTAGGTGATGACCCTGCTGATGTTACTCCAACATCAGGCAGTGATGAGTACTTTGATGTGCTTGATGAGGAGTACCCCAAAAAGCCTTATTCTAGCTTTTATGTGTCTGCTGAGGCAGAAGAACAGTGGGAGGCTTATCAAGCCAGGGTTATTCACATGGAGAGGAACATTGATGAGGAGATGTTCAAGGAAAATAGGTTGTTTGAGCTGCTTAAAGCAAGAGGAGTGTTGGGCTCTGTGATGAACCAGTCACCATATGTCCCTGATGTGATCAGAGAGTTCTACATGAACCTCTCTCAATGGGTGTCCCACTAGGATTCTCCCAAGTTTGGCAAAGCTTGGGTAAGGATAAGTGTCTATGACATCAGACCTGCTATGATCAATGAAGCTTGGGGTCTTCCTGATCCTGAAGAGACTGAGGATCCCAACATGGATTAGGTGATCACTGACCTTACTGGTGGACTCACAAGGAAATGGAATGACAGTTTTCCAACTACAAGGCTGACTTTCCTTAAGTGCTGTACTTCACAAGCTCTCTACCCACAACTGGCTGCCCTCTTCAAACACCATTGTTATGACAAAAGAATCTGCAAAGCTGGTGTACAAACTGAAGAATGGGCTAAGTGTGAACATAGGGGAGAAGGTTCTGAGGCACATGAGGGAAGTCACAACCAAGGCAAAGGGAATCATTCCATATCCCTCTCTGATATCCAGCATTCTTGTGAAGCAAGGCTTCAAGACAAAGAAGACAGAAGGCTGGATCAAGAACAAGGCCAAGATGAGCATCACCAAGAGCTACTTCACTCAAGTCAGGATTCAAGATCTGCTATGGAATCCCAATGATGCAGCTGGTCCAAGCAAGAAGAAGAAGAAGAAGAAGAAGAAGAAGAAGAAGAAGAAGAAGAAGACTCACAAGTTTGATGCTTCTTCAGTTCCTGTGGCTAGTGGTGACAGTTGTTCTGTCATTGCTGGTGCTTTTGTAGAGGATACCTTAGTGTGGCTGGATAGAGAGTATAAAGATACCCAAAGAGAGATAGCAGACAAGCAAGTGAGGTTGCAGGAGATAGACAGCCTCAGGAAGCATTTGAGGGATCTGCCTTCCTCACAAAAAGGGGGAGAATGATCAAATTTTTCAAAATTTCTGAGTTTTGTTAATTTTCTGTCAGTATGAACAATTCTATTTTCGTTGTTTTTTTTCGGTTTCATCAAGGAGTGTGTTCCTTGCTACTTAGTATGGTCTGTAATTAAGTACTTTTCTATCTTGTTGCTTACTGCTTATGCTTATGCTCATTGAACTTTGGATACAAAGTACTAACTCTGTTTTGCAGGTGTTAACTGTTCTCTGATGTTAAGTTAACAGTGAGATGTTCAATGTTAGAACATCTGTCTGGTTTCGATGTTAAGCTAACATTGACAAAGACAGATATTATGACAACATTGAAAGTATCAATGTTAGAATAACATTGAGTTGGTCCCTTCTGATGTTCAGGGGGAGAGTACTTATTTTCCATTGTGATCTGATAGTTAAGTTTGTCTGAATAATTTGATCTGATTAGAACAGGTTCTTAGGTTTTGTGATTAAGGCAAAAAGGGGGAAATTGAAAGTGCATGTATTTTGTCAATGTTAGTTTAACATTGAGAAGTCAATGTTAGAGTAACATTGCTGAAGCAGAATCCGATTTACAATCTTGATTATATTCTTTATTATTGTTTTGCCTTATTCATTTAACTAACCGAGTTCCACAGTTGTAATTCTCTTTGATTATTATTCAGGAAACAAACTTGTCATAGGTTGGACGCTCAAGTTTCCAAGAAGGAAAGTTTCTTTAATTACGCAAACCACTCTACAAGGAAAGATGAGTTCGAGTGGAACTATGAATGCTTTCCAAGATCAAGTCCTGATTTGAAGAAGGAGTCTTTCCTTAGTTAGATCACTAACGAAGGAACTTTTATTCAAGAAGGACTGCGAGAACAAGGAAGAGGAGTTCGAGAAGGAAACAAGGAGAATTACCAACCGTGTACAACACACCTTGAAGTCGAAGATCAAGAACCTATATATAGGTGTGAAGTACATCAAGACAAATAACGAGACAAGAGCCAATCAATCCGAGAGATTAATTTACAGTTGTTGAGTGTTGTCTTGCTTTAGCAAAGTTTGTGAGTTGTTAGAATAGATCTAAGAGTGAGGAGCTTTTAGAGATAGTCGAAGCAATTCTTGTGTGCTTTGCTTAGTTCAATCAATTTAAGAGTGAGGAGCTTGAGAATTGAGAGAACGACCTTTGTTAAAACCTTTACGAGTTATTTTGCCTACGGCTTGGAAGTTAATATAATTCTATATTCACTTCTTAAACTTGGTGTTTATTTATTCCGCTGCACTATTATTCTGGTATGTTGTTAAAGTAACATCGCTGAAGTAACAACATACAAATCTGTTGTTAACACTCCAGTGTTAAAGTAACAATAACAACGTATCAACCCGATCCACAATTTCAATATGATATCTGGAGGGCCAGGGGGATCAGATTCTACCAATGGTCGAAGAAAGATCACAAGGCTTGTTGAAGCAGATAACTTTGTTCATATGGCCAATATGCTGAGAATTGAAGAAATACCACATGAAGAGATCACATTCTCCACGGCAGACCTACGGAAACTAAGTGCACATGCTATACAGATATCCAATCTAAATTGCCCTTTGGTGATAACTGTTGATATAGCTAATTTTGGAGTCACCAAAATGCTTGTGGACCATGGAAGTTCCGTCAATGTGCTGGTCAACTCTACATTGGTTAAGATGGGATTGAACATTCAGGCACTAGAACCGGTGAGAACGTCACTTCATGGTTTTGGAGGTCCAGCGATAGTCCCGCTAGGAATGATCAAACTCCCAACCTCATTGGGGACAGCACCAAAGAGAACGACAATGTTGGAGAACTATGTAATCGTTGACATGCACTTTGCTTACAACGGAATCATAGGAAGACCGGCGTTGAATGCATTTCGAGCGCTACCATCAACCTACCATCAAAAGATAAAATTTCCCACCACTGCCGGCACGGAAGAAGTCATTGCAGATCATATCGAAGGTTGGAAGTGTTATGTAAACTCGCTCCGGACGCGGCCCCAACAAGAAGATAACGCAGCAGTAGCATTGGCTCCAAGGCATATGGAGCATATCGATTTAATATCCTGTTTCAATTTACAAGCATTTTTAGCATTTTGAATATTTTGAACAAGTTTTTATTCGTTCTCTCTGCTGTGACATGCATGAGGGACAAAAATATATGAATTTAAAACAGGTACCCCAAACCATGGATCTGGAGAACAATACTGGAAGTCAGGAAATCAGCAATGACTCAAGCTGGGATCTATTTATATAATCTGATTTGAATTGTTCAAGAAGATTACGTCTACTTGATTTACAAAAATTTTATCTACTCTGTATAATAAAATTTATGCAGGACCAGAAATCCCTGAAGCTAGGAGAAGAACGGAGACCCTGCCCCAAAGTGGCACGAGATACCGAAAGAAGCTAGAAGTGACAAAAGGAACGGAAACTCTACCCCAAAGTGGCACGAGATACCGAAAGAAGCCAGAAGTGACAAAAGGGACAGAGACTCTGCCCCAAAGTAGCACGAGATACCGAAAATTCCTAAAAGCAAACAAAAGAACGGAAACTCTGCCCCAAAGTGGCACGAGCTACCGAAAGAAGCCAGAAATGACAAAAGGGACGGAAACTCTGCCTCAAAGTGGCACGAGATACCGAAAATCCCTAAAACAAAATTAAGGGCGGAAACTCTGCCCCATAGTGGCATGAGATACCGACAATCACTAGGATGACCAGAAGAAAGGAGATTATGCCCGATGTATTACGGAATACTATAATTCCCAAAGAATACAAGGAAAGGACGGATAATCTATTTATGTACTACAAGACACTCAAAATGTCAAGAAGAACGAGGTGGAACAAACAATTCTCCCCAGAATGGCTAAGGTCACCACGACAGGCTACAGACACTACGGATAATATTGTAAGTGCTCATTGAAATACACAATTGGAGAAAACATGAACAAAACTCTCATAAAGTGAATAACGATTAAGTGAAAATATAAGAAACAAGAGAACTACGTCTAGAATGACGAGTGAAATCTCTTTTCTAAAATAGAATGATTACAATCCTACAAGAAGAAACCTGGTTCAATGTTTCATAACAGAATAAACGATTTTTATCGAACAACAATGAACCAGAAGGTTGCCAAAATAAAGTAAAGAACGTAAATGAGAAATTGAAATAAAAGGCAACAAGTATAAGCTGAAATAATTATGCGAATAATGACTAGCGTCCAAAAAAGTTGTTCTGCTAAATATTAAATTGTTCAAACATACAAGAGCGATAAACCGCTACGAATAAAGCCAAATTAAAAATTATAAAATGGTTTATAACTATAAAAATAGGAAGCCTCGAGGTCACAATGTCAATCCTCCTCCTCATCATCTGAGGGGGGATAAGGATCAGGCATATCTAGCGGTGGTGATAATCCTCCGAGAATAAGATCCCCCTTCTCTATCAGCGAGGCGAACTCATCAAGCTCTGCAGGCTCAGAAGTTTCACGAGGTGGCAATTTTTCTCAATTTGGTCCTAGGGACAGGTCTAACCATTCTGGTTGGAAACCACCACGAACATACTATGTGGCATAAAACTGATGCACAGTCAGAACCTGAGCATTCCGAGCCTCGAGCTTGCCTCGACGAGTGCAGATTTCTCGAAAGGTGCTGCTTTGGAGAAACTCTTCAGCTATCCCCACCTTCTGTTGGGGCGTAACCTATAAGAAAAATATAAATTAGTATGATAACAAGGAAATGTGATGTGAAACACCATGAAAAGGAATGTATCCTACCTCTTTGAGACCGCGCAGATAACCGTTGAGATCGGCGTTATGGGCTTCTTCTTTGGCTGCACCCACCTCCATCTTGAGGTCATTAATTTCTTTGTTGAGCTCTTCTTTGAGCCTTTCAGCCTCCGCCCGTGCCTCCTTGGCTGCCTCCCGATCAACGTGCGCTTTAGCGGCATAGTCATTGGCCAATTGCAAGGCATTTTCCTTGTCATCAAGGGCAGCTTGAAGAGCAGCGTTGTTACCACCGCCAGCAGTCTCCCAGAATTCCATTAGGGCCGAGAACATGGTGTCAACAAAATCACCCGCCTAACAATAAAGGAACAGTTAGATCATGATTCACAAAGTCAGTTCAGAGGAAATAAAACTCAAGTGAGGAGATCATTACCGATGTTAGCAGATGCAACGTGTTCCGCTCCACCCTTTTCCTTTCTTCGACAGAGACAGGGAGAGGAACTGCAAGACCAGGCATCAGTGCTCTCAAATGCTCGATGGCTTCGGACTCCGAGATCTCGTACCCAGCGGCCCGAGCTCGAGGACCTTGGCTAGGCCCAACTCCTGCGCTCGGCTCGGCTACATTGGTCGGAGCATTAGAGATATTGGGCCTACTTGATTGGCCGACTGATGGAGCAGCCCCTCCGGCTTGTGACTGTGTCTGAGGCATTTTTCTTTTCTTGCGTTGGTTGCCGACTTGGACATCGTCACCTGTTCCAACCGCCATGCTTTCTGAAGCCTCAGCGCCACCCTGCACATTCTCTGGGTTATCCCTCAACATGTCCTCAAAAGGATCAATTGTTGGATCAGCAACAGTGGCAGAAGAGCCACCAGCAAGGTTTTTCTTCCCTTTACTCTTTCTCTTTCGTGGAGGAGGAATTTCAGGCACAATGTTGGTCTGGGAGCTCGGTAGATCAGCAGCAACAGCTCGATTCATTCTTGCGTGTTGACTCATGAAGTACTTGGCTGCAAGAAAAATAAATCGTTAGAATCATAACATGCATAAGTCAAAAATACCAAACGAGTTACGCAATTATACCGAGAGTCATCCTTCCGGTATATTTCACTGGGGATAAACCAGCTAGTGAGAGGACTCGATTTTCGATTAGTTTTTTAACATCAAACTGATGTTCTCGAACTAAGTTCGGGATAAACTCACAATCCCATAAAGTTATAGAAACACCGACAGGTATCATTACCCTTGACCCAGTGTACCAGTCCTGGCGGTACTGCCTAAACTCGCCTTTATAACTTTCTGCGATATAAAAATATCGTCTTTTCCAATCTTTCCCATAACCGGTTGCTCCACCATTCAGAAACTTGCGGTGTGTTTGGGCTTTAACATGATAGAATCCCTCTTCACGCCTCGCAATTTCAAACAATAACTCGTTTGGACTTTGTGGTTGGCGTAACGCCTTCATGACAATGATAAAACCAATTAAGTTGCCATAAGAGTTCGGTGTGAGTTGAGCGGGCACGACACATATTTTTCTAAGAAGCCATCTAAGCTTATAAGGAATAGGAAAGCGAAGACCATTCAGGAGTTGACCAACAAACACAGTAATATGCCCGGGCGGTGGTGTGTGCATCCGATCATTCGGCCCGGGCAGAACAATCCTATACTTATCTGGTATATCGAAGTTTACACGAAGATCCTTACGACTATGTTAGAGACGAGATATATATTGATTGTAGGCCATTCCCGGGACCTCGACGTGATCGTCATACTCCCTATTAATATAATCTGCGTCCTCTTCACCTTCGCTTGGAGCGCGGTTATCCTGATAGGATGACGAGGACGGATCATCACTGTCCATTTCGGGTACTGTTGGGTCAATATTTCCAACATGGCTATTACCCGCGGGAGAGTCAATCGTTACGGTATCAATTAAGTCATATACATCTACTTCGACTCTGCTCGGGTCTGCGGGAGCATTCGAAGGGTTCCCATTATTAATATAACTAGAACTAGAGCCAGTACTCGACTCACTCCCAGAAGTGGATTCACCGCTCACCATCTTTGACGAGTATGAACTGAAATAAATTAAAACGGAGGCTGACTAAGGACGAACACGTCACTCAACACTCTAGCACATCACTCAAACATACATAACATGAATAACTTAGCAAATAAAGAGTAAAATTTAACCTTGATTGATTTTTTGGTAGAAAAAACTTTTGCTTGATATCATAAACAAAACAGAAACAGGTTAAAAGTGCACATATGAGCATTTAACGTGAGAAAAAGCAATAATTTTAACGCATCGAATTATCCCAATTCGATGTTGATCGCATCGAATCGGTGAACGTTCGATACGTTTCGCATCGAATGATGCAAATTCGATGCGTCTCACCTGAGGAGTGCAATATGTTGATAGAGAAATGAGCTCCTCATGGCAGTGTTCCCTTTATATAGATGGCGCCCGGCCCATCAGGCCCAGTTGAGGGACCGCATCGAATAACCGCATCGAACAAGCATAATTCGATGCGCGCTATTTCACTCATCGAATTGCAGTTATTCGAGGTGTTAAATTAATGTTCATAAGATCACTGGGAACTGCTCCGAACTATATTACGAATAGGAATATCCCAAATCAGTAAAATAATTGATAATATTTTCGAAATTTTGCATGCGTACGGCGAAGACCGTTCAGAGCAATCCCAAATATTTTTAAAGTTTGGAAGACGATCTCCACATTGATATCGTCTCCCAAACTGGGGGGGACCATATGATGGGGGTAATTTAAGATTGGCCCAATACATTCTGTATTGGGCCGGCCCATAAGCGCATCGAATTGAGAGAATTCAATGCGCGCATCGAATCCACAGGAAGATACTTTGTTATTGGGCCAGCCCATTAGCGCATCGAACATGCACGATTCGATGCCCCTTTCTATTTCGGTTAGTGGGTCCCATGGGACGGGCGCGCATCGAACATGCACGATTCGATGCCCCTTTCTATATTGGGTAGTGGGCCCCATGGGACGGGTTCTATAAATAGCCCGTCCCCTTGAGTTCTGTGTAAGTTTTTGGGAAAATAACCACCTCATCACAGTCAGTATCGAACCATCTATCATTCGACACGCATCGGATCGAATAGCCATAATTCGACACGCAGTTGAAGAGTGTATTTCCATTCGATACGCGAAAATACGCATCGAATTCGATATCCATTGTACGCATCGAATTCGATACCTTCCAAAACGACATTGAACCAGCGGTGTTTGTTCCACATCGAACGAAGATATTCGACACGTCAGCATCGAATACCTACAATTCGATACGCTACATTTATATTGTAATTTAGTTATTCTATCTAGTAAGCTTGTAACAAGTGTTCCGGACCAAGCTAGTCCGTCAATAAAATTGGATAGCATTGTTTTGATCTAATTTTGTAATCTTTTACTGTGTTCTATTACCGTGACGAAATAAGACCAAAATACTACCTTTGCATGTCATTCACACAGATTCCTTTGGGTATTGGAGAAATTCCAACTCTGAAAACAATCGAGGTGATTGGATCAGGTATGTTTGTCGAGATATCGGCAAGGAAAATCCAAGAGGCACAACTTGAGTTGGGGAACGATCTCCTTCAACTTCATGTACGCAAAGTGTCGATGCCTTTTTGATGCTCGGAGTTTGTTTGATTCGGTTATGGAGGCTGATCGAGTCACCTGGAATGGGATGATAGGAGGGTATGTTCAGAATGGTTTTATGGATGAAGCTTTGGATTTGTTTCGAAGAATGGTAACTTTGGATGTCGAACCAGACTCCATAACATTTGCAAGTTTGCTCCCGTCAATTTCTGAAGTGGGGTGTGCTAGTCATGGAAAGGAAATCCATTGTTATATTATTCGACATGGGGTGTTTGTGGATTTGTTTCTGAAGAATGCTCTAATTGATATGTATTTCAAGTGCAGGGATGTGGACATGGAACGTAAGATCTTTAACCAGACCGCTGCAGTAGATGTTGTCATTTGCACTGCTATGGTATCAGGGCTTGTTCTCAATCGGATGAATGCTGAAGCTTTGGAAATTTTCCGGTGGTTACTTGTTAAGAAATTGAGTCCCCATGTTGTGACGTTGGCGAGTGTTTTGCCAGCTTGTGCAGGTTTGGTTACCCCAAAACTTGGCAAAGAGTTGCATGGTCACATAATTAGAAAAGGGCTTGAAGAAAGGCGTTATGCCGGAAGTGCGATAAGTGACATGTATGCAAAATGTGGGATGTTAGATGTTGGTCATCAGGTTTTCTTAAGGATGTCCGAACGAGATTCTGTAAGTTGGAACTTAGTGATTACAAACTGTTGCCAGAATGGCAAACCAGAAGTGGCCATTGTTCTTTTTCGCCGCATGGGCATTGAAGGAGCCAAATATGATTGTGTTAGCATATCGACTGCTATTTCCGCATGTGCAAACTTGTCGGCTCTTCATCATGGGAAAGAGATACACGGTTTCATGATGAGAAGTGCACTCAACTTTGATCTTTTCTCTAGTAGTGCACTGATAGACATGTACGCTAAATGTGGTAATTTGGAGTTAGCACAACATGTATATGACACGATTGAAACCAAAAATGAAGTGTCTTGGAACAACATTATAGCAGCGTATGGAAATCACGACCGGTTGGAGGAATGCCTCACACTGTTTCACGGCATGGAGC
This sequence comes from Linaria vulgaris, assembly GCA_948329865.1. Classification (NCBI taxonomy): domain Eukaryota; kingdom Viridiplantae; phylum Streptophyta; class Magnoliopsida; order Lamiales; family Plantaginaceae; genus Linaria; species Linaria vulgaris. The sequence continues at coordinate 110,809,406 of OX415252.1, forward strand.
ATGAGGGATTTAAACCTGACCAAGTCACTTTTCTTGCCATAATATCTGCATGTGGCCATGCCGGTAAAGTTGAAGAAGGAAAGTACTACTTCAATAGCATGACCCAAGATTACGAGATTGTTGCCAAGATGGAACACTATTCTTGCTTAAATGATTTGTTCGGCATAGCTGGTCGTTTGGAAGAAGCTTTTCGAGTAATTGTGTTGAATCTCATGATTCATCTTCATGATCAGAATTCACAATTGCAAAACAGAAAATTTAAATGTGCGCAAGATCGAGAAAAAGAAATTAAACCGAATATTATTGAAATGAGGAGCGTAATTCCGCCATTGTTACACATCGAGGAATTATCGCCATTCTTCTCTACTAACTGATCGAAAAATAAAAAGTGGAAAAGTGAAAAATAAACTAACTAACTGAGCTTTATATAACAGCTCGACTTTCCTAAAATAGAAGTCTAACTAAGTATAACTAACTTGACTTTGACTAGTTGCCAAAAATAGAAATAAACGAAAATTGATCTTGTAAACTAAATTTGTTTAAATCTGATCGGCTAACACCCCCCGCAAGTGGGGCATGTATATCCAAAATGCCCAACTTGAGCATCATGCGTGTGAAAGGCTATAATGGCAGTGGCTTTGTTAAGATATCAGCCACTTGGTGTTCATTTGAGATGTGAATCACTTTGATGCATCCTTGTTGAACCTTTTCCCTTACAAAGAAACAATCTATTTGAAGGTGCTTTGTTTTCTCATGGTGTACATGGTTGATAGCAATCCTTTCTGCACTTTTGTTGTCTGTGTATAATAGAGGAGTTTTCAAGTCCGTGAGTGAAAGATCTTTCAGGAGCTGAGTGATCCATACTATTTCACAAGTAGTGCTGGTTATGACTCTGTATTCTGCTTCAGTTGAGCTTCTGCTTACTGTTGGCTGCTTCTTGGATTTCCAAGATACAAGTGAGTTACCTAGATATAGAGCAAAGCCAGTTATGCTTCTTATTGTATCTTCACAGTTACCCCAATCACTGTCACAAAGGCTTTGATGTGGATATCAGAGTTTGCTGGTAGAAATAAACCTTTTCTAGGGGCTGATTTCAAGTATCTGAGTACTTTGTGAGCTTGTTCAAGATGCTGAGTGGTTGGCCTTGACATGTGTTGTGTCAAGCATTGTATGATGTATGAGAGGTCTGGTATTGTAATGGTAATATAGAGCAACCTTCCCATTAATCTCCTGTATATAGAGGGATCAGGAATAGGATTAGAGTCCTTGAATCAATAGCAAATAGCAATCATGAAGAGGCTACAGGTTGGTGTGTTGCTACACCCTAGTTGTATCTGTTAGAAGTGTGTTGCCTAGAGGGGTTAGAAGTAGTGAAAAAAGGAAAAATAGATTCATAGAAGACAACATGTCTAGAGATGAATGTTTTAAGAGTATCCAAGTTTAACAGAACATAGCCTTTGGTGCCCAAAGGATAACCAAGAAAAACACATTTAATAGCTCGAGGGTCAAATTTGCGTCTGTGTGCAGAAAGAGTGCTTGCATAACATAAACACCCAAAACTCTTTAACAAAGAATAATCAGGAGGTTTGTTAAAAAAGAAGCTCATATAGACTTTTATTTTGAGTAACCTTAGAAGGGAGTCTATTAATTAAAAAACATCAGTTGCAACACTGTTAGACCAATAGATGAGAGGGACATTGGATCGAAACCTAAGTGCCCTAGCAACTTGTAACAAATGCTGGTGCTTTCTTTCTACCAACCCATTCCGTTGAGGGGTTTCTACACAACTTCTCTGATGTTCAATGCCAAAGGAATCAAAAAAGGTTGGCATAAAAAATTATGTGCCATTATCAGTTCTGATGGATTTGATTTTAAAAGAGAACTGATTATCAACAAATTTTCAAAAGTTGGTAAGCTTGAGCTGAACATCAGATTTATGCTTTAAAAAGAAAATCCATGTGCTTCTAGAAAAATCATCCACAACAGTGAGAAAGAATTTATAACCATCATGAGAAATTACATTGAAGGGACCCCAGATATCACAATGAACTAACTCAAAAGGATGAGTAGAAATAGTTAAACTAACAGGAAAAGAAAGCTTCTTCTGTTTAGACCTATGACAAACATCACAAGGGGGACTGTGAGCAGATACAATAGAAAGAGTAGGGATAAAGGCTATCTTCTGAACAGAGGGGTGACCCAACCTATTGTGCCAAAGGTGGCAATACTCCAAGAAGAATTACATGAAGTAGTATGCAAATTGTGCACAGTACAAAAAAGAATTTTTATTAGAAACAGGTAAAGTAAGATAGTAAAGGCCATGCTTCAATTTAGCAGAGCCAATCATCTTCTGCTAGAAGATGTCCTGCAAAACATAGAGAGGAGAAAAAGAAAGCACATATATGTGAGGTAGCAGTTAGTTTAGAGACAAACAATAGATTGAACCTAAAAGCAGGGACATATAGAACATTGCTCAAAAACAAGTTATCATAAAGACAGACATCACCGATGAAACTAGCCACAATACTACTATTGTTTGGCAGAGTAACAGTAACATGGATAGGCTTAGGGGGAGATGTAAAATAAGCCATAGAACATACCATATGGTCAGTGGCCCAGTATCTAGTATCCAATAAGAAGAATCCCAGGAACTAGAGGAAACATTAGAAGTAAGAGCATAAGTAGCATTTATACCAATCACAGATGTGGCAGCAGAAGACTGATCATCAGAGCCATTTACAAGAACCTGAGAAGCACTGTGAGTCTTTGCAAAAGCAATAAATTGTTCAAATAAGCCATTTAAAGCAGTATCAGTGGGCTGAGGGAGCCCATAAGAAGAGACTTCAGGAGATTGAGTAGAGCAATTGACTGCAGTGTTAGGAGCAAAATACTGTTTACCCTTGGGACCATCCCACCCAGGGGGATAACCATAAATCTGGAAACATTTGTCAACAATATGCCCAGTATACCCACAATGGGTGCATTTAAGTTTCTTTCTATCTTTGGAAACAAGGGGCTTGCCTGGGTTGTTGAAAACATGGGTAGGGTTTTGGGGAGCAGAAAACACTTTGGTTTGACTACCCCTAGGCTGAGAACCCCTACTGAACATAGCAAGAGGATCATTGGGAACAAAGGATGTGAGGAACCACTGGTTTTCTTCCTGTAAAACAAGAGCATAGACTCTGGATAGAGAGGGTAAAGAGCTCATCAATAAAATCTGACTGCGCAAGGCAGTGTAAGAGTCATTTAGGCCTATCAAGAAACTCAGAACACAATCATGTTGTTGAAACTCTAACAAGTGTTTATTAACATTACAAACACAGAGTCCACAGAAGCAGAGAGTAATGAGGCGCTGGTTGACGTATTCATCCCAAACAGCACGAAAGGAATTAAAAAAGGCAGTAACAGATAAGGCACCCTGAGAGATAGTATATAGAGATTTTTGCAACTGAAAGACCCGAGAGATATCAGTGCGAGAATACCTCATCTGCAACTCTTGCCAAACCTCAAGAGCGGTGGTGCAGTAGACAAGGTTGTCACGGATCTCCTTGACAACAGAGTTCATAAGCCAGGTGAGAACGAGGTTGGTCACACGAATCCAACAGATCTTGAGGGTATCATCGGTAGTAGGTATCGGGAGAGAACCGTCAACAAACCGCGCCTTGTTTTTTATGTTGAGGGCGATGAGGATGGCCCGGCTCCAAGAGATGTAGTTGTTACCGTAGAGCAAGTCGCCAACAATGGCTGATCCGGTGAGATCGTTGTTCGCCAAGTAAAAGACAGAGGACAAATCTTCGCTAGGGTTCCGTGAAGACAACGACCGAATCGAAGCAGATCCAGCGGCAGGGGCGGAGGAAACGCCAGAAGAGGAGGAGACAGCGCCTGGTGATGTCATATTGAGAGATCCAACGATCGAGAGAGAATCGGACCACAACGAAGTAATTAGGGTTTCGGTGAAGGGCAAATTGAGAGAAGCGAGGAGGATTCATAAAGAATATATGTGCGGAAGCGAGGATCGAGAAACGCTGGTGAATGATACCATGAAAGCACTGTGATTCAACGCTCTGTATGTTTAGGGAAGAAGACAAAATGAGAAAGTAGGCGGATTAGGGTTACACATTTTGAGAAAAGAAAAGAATGAATGAATTAATTAAAAAATATTACATGCTAGCCTTATATAGAAGGCCATGGGTGCGAATGAAAAGAAATACAGGGACTAAATGCTAATTTACATGAAGACGTGTTAAGAATATAAAACGCTTCTAATACACTTAATATGTCTAAGATGAGATACATAAATTTATATTTTTCTAACAAAAATTAGCCACATAGGTGCTTATGTAATGTTTCAACTTTCAAACATGGTGTGGTCTCCCTATAATTGTGTGTGTATATATTTCCCCAAATTAAGGTGGCTAAATTTTTGTTTTAATTTTTTTTTCTTGTCTTCTTTTCATAAATAATAAACTAAAAAGCAAAATTTTGAATTACTCAGAGAGAGAGCTCAAAACCAAAGTTAAACTTAGAACACTATTTACAGTTGAAGCAACGAAAAACCTCAGAATGAACACACGCAATGTATAAGCGAATTCCATACTTTTTGGTGCAAAAGCAAAACTTATTTCTCCACACGACCACTATTCATTCCATACCAAAGCCACCACCTTTTTTCCCGTACACTGAAGAACTATTAGCATCCCACCTCGCACCACTCTTACAACAACACAAAGACCCCTCCGTTACCCGCAAAACCCAACAAATCCACGCTCAAATCACTGTCAATGGACTCCACAACATGGGTATTTTGGGCACACGAATTTTGGGCATGTACATTCTCTCCCACAGCTATTCCGACGCCAAGAATCTATTTTGGCAGCTCCAGTTGTGCTACGCTGCCCCATGGAATTGGATGATTAGAGGGTTTACTGTAATGGGTCACTTTGAATTTGCTATTTTGTTTTACTTCAAAATGCTGGATTTTGGCAGTAGGCCGGATAAGTACACTTTCCCTTATTTGATTAAGGCCTGTGGTGGTTTGAAGTCTGTTGGGTTGGTGGAGTTAGTTCATGGGATGATTAAAGATTTGGGCTTTGAGCTGGATGTGTATGTGGGTAGTGCTTTGGTGAAGTTTTACGCTGAGAACGGGTGTTTGGATGTTGCGCGGGAGCTGTTCGATAAATTGCCTGTCAGGGATATTGTGTTGTGGAATGTGATGCTTAATGGTTATTTAAAGTGCGAGGGTTTGGCGGATGGTGTTGTTGGGTTGTTTGAGGAGATGAGGGGGAGTGAGGTTGAGCCGAATTCGGTTACTTACGCGTGTGTGCTTTCGTTGTGTGGGTCGAAGTCGATGTTGGAGGTGGGTTGTCAGGTTCATGGTTTGGTGGTGAAGTGTGGGTTGGAGATGGATTCTCCGGTGGCGAACACGATAGTCGCGATGTACGCAAAGTGTCGATGCCTTTTTGATGCTCGGAGTTTGTTTGATTCGGTTATGGAGGCTGATCGAGTCACCTGGAATGGGATGATAGGAGGGTATGTTCAGAATGGTTTTATGAATGAAGCTTTGGATTTGTTTCGAAGAATGGTAACTTTGGATGTCGAACCAGACTCCATAACATTTGCAAGTTTGCTCCCGTCAATTTCTGAAGTGGGGTGTGCTAGTCATGGAAAAGAAATCCATTGTTATATTATTCGACATGGGTTGTTTGTGGATTTGTTTCTGAAGAATGCTCTAATTGATATGTATTTCAAGTGCAGGGATGTGGACATGGCACGTAAGATCTTTAACCAGACCGCTGCAGTAGATGTTGTCATTTGCACTGCTATGGTATCAGGGCTTGTTCTCAATGGGATGAATGCTGAAGCTTTGGAAAATTTCCGGTGGTTACTTATTAAGAAATTGAGGCCCAATGCTGTGACGTTGGCGAGCGTTTTGCCAGCTTGTGCCGGTTTGGTTACCCCAAAACTTGGCAAAGAGTTGCATGGTCACATAATTAGGAAAGGGCTTGAAGAAAGGTGTTATGTTGGAAGTGCGATAAGTGACATGTATGCAAAATGTGGGATGTTAGATGCTGGTCATCAGGTTTTCTTAAGGATGTCCGAACGAGATTCTGTAAGTTGGAACTCAGTGATTACAAACTGTAGCCAGAATGGCAAACCAGAAGTGGCCATTGATCTTTTTCGCCGCATGGGCATTGAAGGAGCCAAATATGACTGTGTTAGCATATCAGCTGCTCTTTCCGCATGTGCAAACTTGTCGGCTCTTCATCATGGGAAAGAGATACACGGTTTCATGATGAGAAGTGCACTCAACTTTGATCTTTTCTCTAGTAGTGCACTGATAGACATGTACGCTAAATGCGGTAATTTGGAGTTAGCACAATATGTATATGACACGATGGAAAACAAAAATGAAGTGTCTTGGAACAGCATTATAGCAGCGTATGGAAATCACGGCCGGTTGGAGGAATGCCTCGCACTGTTTCACGGCATGGAGCGTGAGGGATTTAAACCTGACCATGTCACTTTTCTTGCCATAATATCTGCATGTGGCCATGCCGGTAAAGTTGAAGAAGGAAAGCACTACTTCAATAGCATGACCCAAGGTTACGGGATTGTTGCCAAGATGGAACACTATTCTTGCTTAATTGATTTGTTCGGCAGAGCTGGTCGTTTGGAAGAAGCTTTTCGAGTAATTGAAGGCATGCCATTTACTCCCGATGCAGGCATTTGGGGAACTTTATTAGGAGCTTGCCGAGTTCATGGCAATGCCGAGCTAGCAGAATTGGCATCAGAACATCTTTTCGACTTGGACCCTCAAAACTTTGGATATTATGTATTGCTAGCAAACCTGCATGCTGATTCTGGAAAATGGGGGAGGGTTAATCAAATTCGTAATATTATGCAGGAAAGAGGAGTCCAAAAAGTGCCTGGTTATAGCTGGATTGAAGTAAATAACTCCTGCCATATGTTTGCTGCAGCAGATAAAAGTCACCCACAGTCTTCTCTTATCTATTTATTGTTGAATACTCTTCTTGTGGAGCTCCAGAATGAAGGGTATGTTCCTCTATTGTACCCTTCAAGTCCAACGCCAGTACGAGCTGGAGTGTATTGAGTCTGAAAACAATTTGGTGAAAGTTTTGATGTGCACCACAACTGCTACGAGTTGTTTTGATGTACATCAATATTTTTTCTACACTTGTTTTTCATTGTATATATAGTACTAGTGATGAACATGGCGACGAAATTGAAGGATAAATGCATGAAGAAGTTAAGAACTTTATAGAACCGAACCATTACAACTTGAGGGAAGTTTTGAGAGCTGAAGGTTGTATAAATTTGTCAAAAGATAGAAAAAAATGAAAATTTCCAATTTATACAATTGGCCTGCAAAAATGCTAATCACATTCAGATTAACGCTAACTATCATAATTTACTATGAAAGAAAAGTTGTTAACTTACGACCCCCACCCCCACCTCAATAGTAAGTGTCTTAGTTGTATGTCCTTATTTAAAGGGGTTTAGTGAGGATATCCGCGACTTGATGTTCATTGTATGTGTGAAAAATGTTGATGAAGCCCTCTCTGCTCTTTCGAAAGCGGATTGAAAAATCTAGTCTAATGTTACCCAATCAACTTAGTGAATCTGATAAGCATGAAGAACAATTTCTTATCCCCCCCAAAAAAAAGAACATAATAGAACCGTTAGATTACAACTTGATTGATAGGTTAGGATTGTGAAATGCAAAGTTAAAAATTGTTGTAGTAAATCTCTTTTAAGTTTTTACACGCTAAAGAAGGCAATATTATAAGGATAAAGATTAAAGAATCTCCTCCTTTAATAAAGAAAAGGGATAACACAAAGAAAAAAGACAAGAAAGAATGATGTATTTCTTATCTTATCTTAACTTTCTTTATATAAGATTCAAAAGCCGTACTAGTCCTCCAATTTTATAAGCATCAAATGTACGAAAAAGTCTTGAAAATCCTGACAAGTGACAACGTAAGTGCAAAACTTGATCCAAAATATGTTACTAAAGAGATATCTATATACTATTATATAAAGAAACCCATTGTGACACCAATCTTTTGATTTCCAACTTTATCCTTTGAATTTTAATTTTAGCTATATTGTGAAAGTATACTATTAAATTCCCAAAATAACCTTACAAATTAAGTTAGATTAATTAATTACACTATTCATTGTAATTAATGATTTACTTTCCCTATAATATATTTTTCTTCCATTGTTATACTCTAAATTTATGGCACATGTTATCTAGATAAATTTTCTTCTTTAACCCACATAAAATGACATTGAAAAAAAAATTATGCCCGCGGGAACCGCGTGCTCCATTTGCTAGTATAATATAAGTGTACTAAATACTCATCCATTATTCATTTATTTGCATGCCGACGCCATTTGGCATACGTAACAACTCTGACGTACGATTCCACGAACTGAAATTCCAATCCATTTTCAACTTTAAAGACCAAAAAAGTTATTGATCCCTGATATTCCATTGCAGTCTATTTAAGTCAAGTTAAAATATACCTTTTGTTTAATTTCCACAACAACTACAACAACAATGGCTGAAAAAACATCATCAGCATCACTCCCAAATCTAAAGCTAAAGAACGTTGTTGTTTCCGTTTCTGATGATGATGAAAACAGCGAAAATGAAAAGGAAAGTGGAAATAATGAGGTTGATCTTTTGTTAGGAAAACTGAATCTTGGTCCTAAAAAGAAGCTCCTTGTGCTGTGTTTAGGTGGCTTGCTGGTCCACAGGGTGCACCTCAGAGATAAGGCCACTGTTCGCAGTTTCCGCCCTGATGTTGCTTACGGCAAATTCTTAGGTACTTTGATTCTCAAATGATTAATATTCGATTAATTTTGCTGGATTTGATGATGATTTTTTTGGTGTGTGATTTGTGACAGTTTTTAAGAGGCCGTATTGCAATGAGTTTCTGAAGTTTTGCTTCGAGCGATTCGACGTTGGGTTATGGTCCGCTGCCCGAGAGTATGCGGAAATTATTAATCATATATGTGTATTTAGTTTTTGATTTCTTATTTTTAACCGATTTATGATTTGTGTTGTCGTGTGGTTATTTTTGTTTTTAGACACAACATCGATGGCGTGTTGTCTAACATAACTGGTGGAATGAGAAGCAAGCTGTTGTTTGTATGGGTAAGTACATGATGCTTTTTCTAATGTTGCTATATACGTAATTCTGTTTTTTCTTTTGATGAATCTGTGTTTTTTTTTGTAGGGCCAAGAGGAGTGCACTGATTCTGGATTTGGGTGCGTTCATAAGAAGGAGAAACCTCTCTTTGTTAAAGAACTCAAAGACCTTTGGGAACACAGAAACTACAAAGGGAAATACTCTGCTTCAAATACTTTGCTCATTGATGATGAGCCCCATTCTGGCCTACTCAATCCGGTATTTGCACTTACAAATGTTAACACGAAAGAAAGGATGTTCCTTACTCTTTTCTATTTATCAGTATTCACATATTTAGTTAGTTACAGTTTAACTCGTTCATGTTACTGTTGATGGATTTTGCAGCCTAACTCCGCTATATTTCCACCACCCTACAAAAAGCACGACCTCAACGATAAGTTTTTAGGTATAAACCGATGTCAGTGACATTATGCGTTGTACCATCGTCATATTTTCGTGTTATAGATGTCGATTGGTCGTGAAAATTGTTAATGTATGCATGTTTTGAATGAATTCAGCTCCTAACGGTGATCTGCGGAAGTTTCTGGATGGCCTTGCAGATGCCAAGGATGTTCCTTCATATGTGAAAGACCATCCTTTCGGGCAGCCTGCGGTCACGCCTTCGCACCCGAATTGGAGCTACTATTCTAAAGTTGTTTCTCATATGGGCAAGAAAGGGGACATCTTGTCTGGAACCTCGGATGAAGACTAACTATTACGTAGTGTGGGAATAAGAATATGTGCTTGTTAGTTACGTTGTTATTATTGAGTGAAAGGAACAAGTATTGCAAGTGTCGTGTTATGTTGTAACATGACATTGTGATAGATGTGTGAAGCGGAACTATGCTGGTTTTTATGCGTGAAGAATTTCAATTAAATAAATTCCTTTTGCTTCCGTGAGTTATATCATTACCTTCAAAATATTTTGGTCTAAAGCTGGCGATTTTTCAGGCACGTTGCAAACGTAAAAATTGAACAAACATGTAAATTTAAGTGAAATAATTTTACTCTGCAATTTTGACGTACGATTAATTACATCACATGTACAAAGTTATCAGATCACACGTAGGTCGAAACTCCTATTGAACTGGAATATTGATGAATTATACAACTCGCGACAAACAGTCATAGCACATTTCAAGTTGTTGTTAGAGAGCTCTGTTATCCAGCAGAAACTGGAGCTAATACTGAAAGCATTTTTGATCTTTAGGTGTGTACGTACTAAATTGAGGCGAGTACTCTTCAGCTAATACAAAGATTACTTGGTACTAGTATAACAACAATACAATACTAACATCCATTAGCGAAAGCCATTGTCGAAGGCCAAAACCAGGCAGAGTATCATGTAATAAGGATTTCAGCGAGAATTCTCTGTTTTTTATAACCATTTTGGATATAAAACAAAGAGTTCACGCAACAAAAGTTGCAAACAACGCCATATAACATCTTCAATAATATATGGGGCATGCGCTCATGAATAAAATTAACCACCACACAATAATACTCATAATGATCGATATTAATTTGGATTTTTCATCCATCATTATGTTACCATATTGCAAATCATTGTGACAGAACCCTATTGATTTACCGATCAGTCGAGAGTGCCTTCTCCAATGCTGCTATTCCATCTCCCATGACATCTAGGCGGAAGGCCTCCGCCTCTTGCTTAAGCCAATTGCAAAACACAAATGCCACAATAACACAACATAAAAATCTCTAACTATTAAGTATTAACACAATCATCAATCAATCTCCCAAAACCTAAGTCAACGATCATACCGCAATCTATTCCAGTGGACAACAGTCTTGGATCCAAGCATATTCAGATTGTGAAATTCCTTCATCTTAGTTGCTATAAGCACAGATATTTCCGAATCACGCAAATCAGGAGCCGATCACTTCTACATTGCCACAATCACAGTCAAACCATACGAACAAAGATCATGCAAACATATACTTTAAAATATGAAACAAGCATGTTTATATCCAACAGTACATGCATACATATTTAAATCACGCAAATAAGGAGCTGATAGCGTCTACATTGCCACAATCACTGTGAAACTCTTTAATTTTAATGATAATCAATTCGAATATCTATTTAACAAATATTAATATAACTTGAGAATTTAGTTTTATAGTTCAGTAACTTAGTTGCCTCAAGATCAAGCATCTGAATCAGCATGAGCGTTATGTTGACGCCTTCTACTGCAAACAGATATTCCTAAATTTCACTATCACCTTCCAGACTCATGAAAGAATTTCTGCAAGAAAGCATCTGTTAAAAATTTGAATCACAAACTTCCTTTCCTTGATCTCTATAACATCCTACAACTTCCAACCACCAATTAAATTGCAGCTATGCAAAGATTATATTGTTTAATAAAGAGACGACATGACTAGTCTCGTCTTAATGCAGAACTTAACGCATGTATTAGGTAAACAACAATAAACATATTCTCGCATTTGGTTTAGTTTCTTCTCTTTCAGTTACAATAGCTTTCTCAGCATCGATAGTACACAAATCTCTGCACTCTAAATCCAATATTTCACAACATATGGATACAAAAAACATCACCTCTTTTGTAATAGTCATGTGCTTATGCTAATTGGTTATAGGAATATCATCAACTTATCACATAAAAAAAGAGTCTTCTGATACTATAAAAATTAATGCAGGATAACTTACATCATTAATTAAACTATCAACCACACCAAAAGATTGTTTTAATTTCATTCGCTTAATTAATATCATCAACCAAAAGATTGTTTTTACTAATACTAATATTTTTCCAGATATAACTCAAGCTGAGATCTGTGCACGTTCTTTATTATTAATTTAGCATATAGATATACTTGGCACGAAATTGAGCAACTTGAATCGATGACATGTATAAGAAGTAGGTAGTGATTTGGATCTCAGTCATCCTATACGTACTGATCAGGCCAGCTAATTAAGGCTCAATCAAATAGAGAATGCAAGTCAACTTGAGAAAAAGTTTTAAAAGAAACAAATATTCATCAAGATTAATTGAACATTATGAGAAGTGCATGCCACTACATATCAAGCCAGCTAAAGTCAAATTCAGAAACAATTATTAAGAAAGGAACGATTCTACATCAAGATTAATTGAAACACTATATTAAGGGGTGCCAATACACAGGCTTTTCAGTACGAGGAAAAAACTAGCTAGCTCTTCTGCAATATTTTCTGATAGAGAGAGAGAGAGAGAGTAGTGCGTTATACAGCCCCCCCATCCCCTCCCCCCCCCCCAAAAAAAAAGAAAAGAAAAAGAAGAACAAACAAAAAAAGAAAAGAAAAACAAAGTCATGGCTTACCATTTGGAATCCCTCATAAAAGTTATAGAGTTGATACTTTGCCATGATCATCAACGCGAAGCCTTTACAAATAAACGCATGAAACAAATCAAGTCCCTATTGGAGAAGGCTTGTTTTCTGAGAGACGCATTTGCAAATCATGCAATTCTAAGCCAACATGAAGATAGTTTCGAGGATCAAATACGAGATGCCACACGAGATGCTGAAGACGTTCTTGAAACTTATTGTGTTAAGTCCGGAACCAGCTTTCAATACTTGCAGAAGTTACTTACACGATTCCCTGTGTATGTACACTTGCACAAGGTACATAAAAACCTTGATTCCGTGAAGGACAAGATGATGAAGATCTTGGACAGGGATCAGATATCAGCTGGTCATAGAGCATCGCCGGTTGTTAAATCATCTAGGATTGATTACAATCCCAAGAATATCTTGGTGGGAATTACAGATGACTTACTCGAATTGAAGGGTCGGGTGTTTGGAGATTCCTCTAAACTTGAGATCATTCCAATTGTTGGGATGGGAGGAATAGGCAAGACTACTCTTGCTCGGAGTATACACGATGATCCATCAATTTTTTCTCATTTTGATGTTTGTGCATGGTCGACGGTATCTGATGACTATCGGCTTAGTAATATTGTGCGTGACCTTCTCAAGTCTATGACCAAAAGCGGTAGAGACGAAACGATTGGAGTGGAAGACAATGTGTTAGGAGTTACTTTACACCAAAGTTTAATGGGAAGAAGATACCTAATCGTACTAGATGATATTTGGCGTTCCAAGGCTTGGGATGATGTGAAGAAATTCTTTCCAAATGATAACAACGGAAGTCGAATCATTCTAACCACCAGGGATTCTAACGTGGCTACTTATGTAGACTTGAAGAGCCTACACCACCAGGTGCGTCCTCTCGACAAGGCTAATAGTTGGAAGCTTCTAAGAGAAAAGGTTTTTGGTGAAGAAACTTGCCCTCCTGAATTGAAAAAACTCGGGATAGAAATAGCAAAAGGTTGTGGAGGACTCCCACTTGCTATTCAAGTCATCGGGGGATTACTGTCGCAAACTGAAAGAACGAAAAGCTCTTGGAATAAAGTTGCGGCCGACGTAATCTCCGCCGTAGCCAATGATGATGAGCAGGTCTCAAGTATATTGTCTTTGAGTTATGATCGATTACCTTATTTCTTAAAACCTTGTTTTCTGTACTTAAGCGTTTTTCCTGAAGATTATGACATAAAGGCATCAAGGCTCGTCAAGTTGTGGATAGCCGAGGGGTTTGAAAAAACAATTCATGGCAAGAGCCTCGAAGAAGCGGCAAAGGAACACATAAACTCCCTCATTGATCGAAATCTTATTTTTGTTTCTGGCCGGTCTATTTGTGGAGAAATCAAATTTCTTCGCATGCATGACCTCTTGAGGGCATTGTGTGTGCAGAAAGCTCAAGAGAGGAAGTTTCTTCATGACTATAGGCAATCATATGGTAATGAAATCCTTAATAAATCGCGTCGGATGAATATTCCTTGGGGCGATGACGCTAAAGATATGTACCACTCAACAACAGGAAAGCTACTTGTCCGTTCATGGATATTCTTTGAGTGTAACGACCCATACAATGACTATAGATCCAAAGAAATAGGTCCTATTTTTCCTAAATTGCCGTTGTTGAGGGTGATGGATATGTTTGTAACAAATGTCGTCTATCCGATCCCAACAACAGACATAGTACAACTTGCCAATTTAAGGTACTTGTCTTTAATTACTAGCGAAGAACTATCTCCAGGTATAACTGCTTGTAGGAATCTACAAACCTTGATTTTTAAAACCGATAATTGGCGCGATTCTTCCAAGGTGTCGCATGAAATTTTTCAAATGCCACACTTGAGAGAGATCGTGTTCACCCCCTATCCATTTAGGTGTTATTTTCTTAACAAGTCAGAGGATCCTGTTCTGATCCAACAAAACCTGCACACCGTGGTGGGATTAGAAATAACACCTAATTTTGATGTCTTTCTTGCTAAACGACTCCCAAACCTGAAGAAGTTAGGGGTCCACTACACCGCGATGTCTGATTCAAAATTTGTTGACCTGTCGTGTTTTCAAAAACTCGAAACATTCAAATTCAAAGGTCATTTCAATAACAACAACAACAACAACAAGAAGTCCGGCGAGTTCCTTATGAACCTCAATTTCCCAATGCTGCTGAAAAAGCTGAAATTGGCTACTGTAGAGTTACCTGGAGGATTTATGAAGACAATAGGTATGCTGCCCAATCTCGAGTTTCTCAAATTGACTTCCATTGGCATATCGCCCGATAACTGTTGGAAGCCATCACAAGGCGAATTCTGTAGACTACGATTTTTGTTTTTTTCCTGTGTGACATTGCATGATTGGGAAGCCGATGAGACTCACTTTCCCATACTCGAGCACCTTAAGATCGACTATTGCAGGTCATTCACACAGATCCCTTTGGGTATTGGAGAAATTCCAACTCTGACAACAATCCAGGTGATTAGATCAAGTAATTCTGTCCTGGCATCGGCAAGGAAAATCCAAGAGGAACAACTTGAGTTGGGAAACGATCTCCTTCAACTTCATGTGGGGGATTAATGACCCAATGTGTCTTGCATTTTAATGGATCTTTCTTCTTCTTTTTTTTCTATCAGTTTTTCATAGGTTTGCATGTAAGTTTTTGGTTTCTGGGTGCTTTCTCTTTAAATAAAACTGTAATTTTGAAAAATTTGAACTTGAAATGTGGCGAAACCCTATAAAATCAAGGGGAGCAAGTAGTAGAAAGTCAGAGATTTCATTCTTGTCTTCAATATCTTACAAAAAGCAAATAATTCTTTTTTCTTTTTTTGAACTCAGCAGTGGTACTCTTATTGCCTCAAGGAAACCGAAAGCACTTCCAGAAAAGAGGAAGCACTCCCAACAGTCAAAATACAAAAAAACCCGCAAAGAGAAAATCGCACAGAATAGACAAAACTAATAAAACATCAAAGAATCCTATGTATTCTCAAAACCATCCGCATCTTCTACGGCATGTTGCAAGCTCGTGTGCAACCGCGCTTGAGTCACGACGCACCCAGCGAATAAAGAAACCCGAATATGTGGTGAAAAGATTCCGAACGTCTCCAATAACATTTGCAATACGTATATCACTCGTGGTTCCGTGCATGATGTTGGAAAATTGGTAAATGAAACGGAGTTTTTGTACAATCGACTTTAGGTCGAGTTTGGTACATGGGTGAATGAGAAATTGATGTTCAACGTTGACTAATTAAAGTCAAAAATATTGTGTATCAATATTTAATATTTCTATTTTGCGTAAATAAAATTTTGTAATTTTCTCCTATATTTTATATACGGAAAATAACAAGTATCAAAAAGATAATTAATTATCTTAGGAAATCTTTCCATAAGATTTACCTATCAGGTTTTTATAACTGAAACGTGTCTACATTCATCCGAGATCTTTGCGAGATCTGTAATTATCTTAATTACGTGATTCGTAATTATCCTAACTACGTTTCTTGGTGGCTAAGTCTTTCAACTTTCTCCCTAACCTAGTCTATAAAAGGGGTCGCTCCCCATAGGGTTTTATCATCGGAAAAATACATTGCATACACGAAAAGGCCTTTGCTCAGCCAAAATTATTTTTACATCATGTGGTGGTGAGGAAAGTTACAGTTCGAGTTCGCTGGGGCAGTTCTTGCTTGTGCAAGCAATTCTGCTCGTAGTCGTTGTATCCTGGGAGACAGTCGCTCACGTTTTCTCAAGCACGTAGAGAGGGCGAATCTGTTTTAAGGAAACCGCAAGGTCCTCGACTTCCCGTTTCTTTGTTCATCCAATTTCGATGGAGGTTTGTTGGGTAACGGTAATTTCGTATCATTGTTATTTCCGTTGTTTAATTTTTCGTCAATGAAATTTACGATGCCTTGTTCGTTTCGGTGCTATATTTCTAACAATCTTAAAACAGATTCGCTTTATTTGAGATGAACAGGTTATCTTGACGAAGTTTAATTTTCCGGGTATTGGAAAATATTTGACGGAAAAGAATGTAAGATATATTAAAGATCAGAATTATTGTAAGGCCAACTTACCTTTCACTATACATTACAATGGTTTAAATAATAAACCTTTACATAATAGAAAAGGAAAGCATATCAATTATGCTTTGACAGTGGAGTAATTCTTTTACAAGGGAGAACGAAGATTAATTTGGTTTTCTTCAGTTTCTATAATTTTGTCTATGTGCATATTTAATTTGATATATGTTCAAATTTCAATATCCACGCACATGTGTTAATAGTTTGATAATTCCTAATCATGATTATTATATGTGTTCTGACGTGTGATCTTTGATTCATGAGAATTAGAAATTGATTCAAGAACCTGGTGCATATTAACCACGGTAATCTTATTAATTTGCGGAAAAAGATCTCGTTACCTTTTGTAAAGGTTTGTTATGCACGTATTACTTTAATGATTTTGTACAGGAAAAGGTAAAACCTTAAACTATTGGTGCATGCATATGTTGCTAAGAAGGTATTGTACAATGATACGGCTTTTGTTTTAAAAAGCATGCGAGGCTTTAATTAATTTTGGTTTTAACCAAATTTATGATAATCAAGTTTTTGTCCAGGCCCGTTTCTTTAAAAGAAAAATTTGAGACTTTGTTTCATTGAAGTCTTAACAGGAACTTGTGATAATTATGCTTATAGTTGTTTGACTTGTGTTAAAATCGCTTTACACATGAATCGTTTTGGTTGCGATTGTCTTCTTATGAATACATATCTAAGTTATGTTTCAATATACAAGAAAAACTAAGAGGTGGAGTACATATTTATAATAAAATCTCGGGGTTGCAAATGGGCAGCAACTTCACGACCAGAACCACCACCTTTTTCGTTGCCAATTTCCCGGAGGATTGGGTTGAAAAGGATCTGTGGGTCACCTTTAAGAGGTATGGAAAGATTGTCGACGTCTACATTCCAAGGAAAAGGGACAAACTGGGAAGAAGATTTGCGTTCGCAAGGTTTAAGGAGCCGCACAATATATACCAATTTGAGAAACTTCTCGACTCGATCGAGATTGGAGACCAAAAGTTGCAGATCAATGTCGCAAGATTCACAAAGGACGTATGGCCGAAGCCTCAGGTTCAACCGAACACATACAAGCAGTATGAATCTAAAGAGTGGAAATTTCGTGGAGCAGCGAGCTACAGGGATATTGTCCAGCAAAATGCAGCTCGAATCAATGATAATGAGGTTAGCAGTAGGAACAACGATATTTCGAAGGGGATGGAGTTTACCGTTGAAGAGAAAGAAATGGAGTGACTGAATGAAGCCTATGTTGGGCTACTCAAAGGATACGAAGAGGTGGAGGATATTTCAGCTAAACTCGAGCAGGAGGGCATCTTCTCCATTCGATGTATACCAATGGGCGGTAATCTTACCCTTATCCAGCCCAAGGGTAATGAATCGATCAGAGAGTTACTTGATGATCAGTCCTCATGGTGGAAAAGCATCTTTCAAGAAGTTAAACCATGGTCCGAGCATATTAAGGTGCGTGAAAGATTTGCTTGGGTACGTTGCGAAGGGATACCCATTATTGCATGGTCAGAATCTTTTTTCAAGAAAATCGCTTCCAGTGTCGGTTCCTATATTAAAGCTGATGAATCCACAACCCACAAAAAAAGGCTCGACATAGCAAAGTTACTCATCGCAACTACAAGCCCGTATTGGATTAACAAAATTATCCGGGTTAAGGTTAATGGATATGAGTGCGATATCAGAATTTTGGAGGACTTTAGTGACTTGCGAAGCGTAGAAGCAGACCACGGACGATGGGGGTTCAGAGCTCGTTCCAGTAAAGGGGATGAAGAAGATAGCATTGAGTCGGATTTTTCTGGATACGATGCTGCCGGAGAAGGCTTTTCCGACGAGGAGGTTGAAGAAACGGCGCTTGAGAATGAAGTCAACATGGTCCACAACCCCTCCTCGAATATGGAGCAGAGTTTATTTGAAAAGACTTCTCGAGGCGAATCGCCCAGTTCCAAGATAGCGGCAGACCGAGGTGTTAAAAGTTGTGACCAACAATTTGAACAACATTTGAACGTTTTAACTAACGGCCCCGTAAGTCCAGTGGAAGACCGGGCCGCTTGTGAACTACATGATGGGCCAGGAAGTGAGATGAATGCCCAACAAGACCTCAGCAACAAGTCTTCTGACCCTTATGACCCAATAGAGAACTTTAAGGAGAGCAGGTCCAATATTGTTGGGTCATCAGATTGCGACCAAGCTTGCAACAAATTGAAGGAAACACCTGAAGTCATCATCACTAAAGCTGGTCGTATAGAATTTGCTAAAAAAATAAAATCTAAATCCAGAAATTCTAAAAGACAAAGGAGGCACCTGAAGAAGGAAATGGAGAGGAGGAAAAACGAGAGTTGGCAAAGTTTCATGGCGGGAATCAAGTCGGCTGGTAAGTCTCCAAACAACCAAGCTCCGATCTCACATTACCATTCAGATCAAGAGGATTCGGTAATACGGGGATTGATTGAAAGGGGTAATCTGACGGGTTCCAAGAAGGCCGTTTTGGAAGAAGGTATGGATCTTTCACATAACTCTACTTCTGATAGCAACATTAAATCAAGTAATTTTCAGCTTAAGAGAAAGAGTTATGAGTGGGAAGCCTCCGAAATATGGAACTTGGGGAAAAAAATCGGAGTGGTCGGAAGGGGGAATGACGAAGCTATCATCAAAAAACTCGTCGAGCTTGAGAAAAGAGACAGAGAAGTATACTTGGATGACAGAAGGAAAAACGAAAATAGGGTGATGGAAGAAGTTTCTTAATGAAGTTTATATCCTATAATATAAGGGGATTAGGGGGAAGCGTTAAAAAAATGGAGGTGAGGAACTTGGTATCTAAATACAGAGTTGATATGCTTTGTATTCAAGAGACAAAGCTTGAATCTGTCGACAGGAAATTTTGTGTCAATCTCTGGGGAGGAGATGACGTCGAATGGGTCGCAAAACCAGCCAACGGAAGATCAGGGGGACTTATTATTCTCTGGAGAATTGGAGTTTTTAGCCTGGTGAGTGCAAGTGAAGGAACTGGTTTCATCAAAATTTTAGGGAAGTGGGGTAATGATGTAGAGTTGTGTAACATTATAAATGTGTACTCTCCATGTACACTTGATGAAAGAAGAAGTCTGTGGGAGTCACTCTTAAATCTGAGGAGAAATTCTAATGTCAGTTTATGGTGCGTCGTTGGCGACTTTAACTCTGTTAAATCTCCTTACGAGAGGAAAGGTGCTGCTAATACAAGAATTTCTAGAGATATGCATGAATTTGATGAATTTATCAATGAGATGAATCTTGTTGACCTACCTATGGTTCGGAAGAGATTTACTTGGTCCCGCCAAGATGGAAGTATTATGAGCCGGCTTGATCGGTTCCTCTTGTCTGATGAATGGATATCTCGGTGGAGAAACCTCGCTCAATACGGCCTTGATCGCTCAGTATCAGATCATAGACCAATTCTTTTGAAAGAGAGAGAGATGTTGTGGACTGGGGTCCGACCCCGTTTCGTGTAATGGACTGCTGGGCTGAATGCAAAGATTACGTCCCTTTCGTGTGTGAAACATGGAGAAATTTGAACATCATAGGAAGAGGGGATTTTGTTTTAAAAGAAAAACTCAAGATGCTCAAGAATAGTCTTAAAAGTTGGAATAAGGGATCTTTTGGTGATCTGCGGAAAAACATTGCCAAGGTGAAAGATGAAATTTCCAAGATTGATGACAAGGGAGAAATTTATACCCTCACAGAATTAGAAGGAATTAAGAGGAAGGAAAAGGTTGCAGAGCTTTGGCAACTATCAAAATCCCTTAATAGTCTTCTTCATCAAAAATCAAGATTGAAGTGGTTAAAGAGCGGAGATGCAAACACAGAATTTTTTCACAAGAGTATTAATGGTAGAAGAAAAAGAAATGAAATTGTTGGGCTGAATTTAGATGGCAGATGGAGTGAGGACAAACATGAGATCAGAACCGCAATCAAAGACCACTTTGAAGGAGTTTTTAGAGAAAATTTTCTGGGGCGCCCCCATCTTGAAGGCATGGAGTTCGGAAAAATTAGTGAGGATGATAATACCAGGTTAATTGAGCGATTCTCTCTTGATGAAGTGAAAAAAGTTGTTTGGGATTGTGATGCTGGAAAAAGCCCGGGGCCCGATGGATTTAACTTTCATTTTTTGAAGAAGTTCTGGGAGCTTTTAAAGGATGATATTTGCAAGTTCCTCTGGGATTTTTAGAACTGCGGAAGATTAACCCGTGGCGTTAATCCCTCATTCATTGTGCTCATACCAAAAAAGGACAATCCACAAAGTTTAGGCGACTACCGTCCGATCTCGCTAATCGGGAGCATCTATAAAATCCTTTCAAAATTACTTGCAAATAGGCTGAAAAAAGTTTTGGATGTTATTGTTTCCAACGAACAGTCCGCCTTTGTGGCAGGGAGACAGATTACAGAGAGCATTTTAGTGGTCAATGAAGTGGTAGACGAATTGAGAAGGAAAAAAATTCCAGGAGTCATTTTTAAGGCTGATTTTGAAAAAGCCTTTGATAGTGTCAGTTGGGATTTCCTTGATCATATCATGGATCTGATGGGATTTTGCCAAGAATGGAGGACGTGGATTTCTCAATGTCTTTCGTCAGCGACGGTCTCGGTCCTCATTAATGGAAGCCCGTCCAATGAGTTTCATGTTTCTCGGGGACTTCGACAAGGAGATCCTTTGTCTCCCCTACTTTTTCTCCTCGTGGCCGAAGGATTAAGCGGGATGATTAAGAAATCAGTGGCTTTAAATCTTTTCAAAGGGATTAGAGTGGGGCGAAATGAAGTGGAAATCACGCACGTTCAATTCGCCGACGACACTATTCTTTGTTGTGCGAACGATTTCCAGAATATTTGGGTTATGAAAAGCATTCTTCGGTTGTTTGAGCTCACCTCGGGTCTTAAAATTAATTTTCTCAAGAGTACACTTTTCGGATTTAATCTTGAAAGGCAAGATTTGTGCTCATTTGTTGATGTGTTAAATTGTAAAATTGGAGAGCTTCCTGTCAATTATTTGGGTGTCCAGATTGGTTTAAGTTCAAGAAAGCTTGACTTTTGGAAGTCTGTCATTGCAAAAATGAATAAGAATCTTGCTCCATGGAAAGGTAAATTCATCTCGGCAGGTGGAAAAGTTATTCTTCTCAACTCTGTTCTATGTGGGCTACCTATATATCTCTTGTCCTTATTTAAAATTCCGAAACAAGCTTTGAGGAAAATTATCAGAATTCAACGTGAATTCTTGTGGGGTGCTTCAGATGGTATGAGGAAAGTTAATTGGGTTAAATGGGAAGTGATATGCACAGCTAGAAATAAAGGAGGACTCGGGATCAAAAACTTGGAAGCCTTTAATCTCGCTTTGCTCCACAAGTGGCGGTGGAAATGGCTGAACGAAAAGGATAAATTGTGGTTCAAAGTTTTATCTTCTAAATATGGTGGCAGGAGTCAAGATCCATTGACAGAAAGAATTTCCTCAAATGCCTCAATATGGTGGCGAGATTTCACAGGATTATTTCCAAACGCGAATTCGGAAGATTGGTTTGACAAGGGAACAAAAAGAAAATTAGGAGATGGACGTGACATCCGCTTTTGGCATGATAAGTGGACTGGAAACGAACCTTTGAAGGTACGATTTCATAGACTATTTATTATCTCATTAGATAAGAATTCCTCTATTGCAGACAAAGGAACTTGGGATGGAGATAACTGGGTCTGGAGTTGGTATTGGAGGAGAGGGCTTTTCACTTGGGAGATGGAACTCCTTTCCAATTTGCAACAGGAAATAGCATCCATTAAACCAAACAGAGAACTGAAGGATGAATGGAGTTGGAGTTATGATGATTCTGGAATCTACACGGTAAGATCTGCATACGACGTTATTACTGCCTCGCCATCGAATGATGAAGGTAACTTTTACGAAATTTTCTGGTCAACAAAAGCACCGCTGAAAATGATGATTCATGGCTGGAAAACAATTTTAAATCGAACTCCTACTAAAGAAAACCTTTTCAAAAGAGGGATTGTGAATTTTGGGGATGCAAATTGTGCATTTTGTGGATGTGGAACGGAAGACAATAATCATTTGTTCTTTCATTGCGATGTGACGTACAAGGTGTGGATGAGTTGTTACAATTGGTTTGGAGTCTATTCAGCTTTGCCGAGTAATATCAAAGATCACTTCCTCCAAGATAGATCTCTCTACCCTTTCAAGAATGGCAAAAACGAGTGGAGAATACTTTGGTTCGTGATTCTATGGACGCTTTGGACTAGTCGAAATAGAGCGATTTTCAGAGGTGATCGCCCCGAAATCGCAGATATTTTGAATCTTATCAAAATTAGATCTTGGTGTTGCGTTAAATCAAGAAGGGAGGACTTTTGTTATTCTTTTCTGGATTGGAGCAACTCCCCTAGAGTTTGTCTTGGATCTTAATTTTCATCTCCTCTAACAGGAGTATATCTTGTACTCTTTTGTTTTTCATTCTATGCAATAAAAATTTCTTGCCGACCAAAAAAAAAATGTTTCAATATTTTATTCTGGAAGAAGAATTTTTCTTTTAAGAAATTGGTTTCTTCATTTGTTACTGAGGAAAATAATAATTTCTGGAGATCGAAGATTTTGTTATTCTTCATGTATTGTTGTTGATCATATTAAAGAACGGATATGTCCGTTTTGTGCTGGATTCTTGAGCAAGAAATCAGCATAGCCCTTCAATCGGCAGAGCACGAAAATTTCTGGATTATGTTACGCATGGTTCAATAATTGGTAATTTTCAGATAAGTAGTTTCTATTCCTTTATCACTTTCTTTCTTGATTTGATTCATGATAAATATTGAGACGCTCATATGTAACGTTATTATTGAGTTCAATGTACTTGATGTAATCTGGAATTTGTCTGCATCGGTTATCACGTTTATATGACTGTCGGTGTATCTATAAAAGATTGTGGAACATATGAGTAGTCTCTTGATTTCTGACTATGGAACGCATACTTTATACATGTTATGCGCTTTGTTTGTTGTTTATCTTTGAATTAATTAGTCTGTGATGATTGATAGAGATTGCACCGCTTTTATGTAATTAATTCATAAAAGGTATGTTGCTCAGTTGCTGCAACGTGAAGTGTATAATTTGTTTAGGAACCAAGATCGGATATTAATGTTGTGTAAGGCATGCACGTGGAATTTAAAGAAAGTTATCATATTATGTGGTATGTATAACTTCCATGTTTAGAATAAAATATTCTTGTGAACATGCTCTTGTCATATCCAGTGGTCTATATAGATGGCATACTGAATCATGACTTATTTCGGAAGATTAATGAATTTCAAGGATGCAACACGGGATCCGAGTTTATGCATGAATATTGCGGGTTGAAAATTTTACGTACATATTATGATTCTGTACACGATGGTTCATAATTATGGACTTATGGTCTTCATATGATAAACATATTTGTTGTTTTTCGGAGACTTGCTTAAAACCAGTTGGTCCTTTATTGTGAGATATTGCGACAATATTAATAATTACTGATTTATTGCAGTACTCAAATGTTGCTTCGTTTCTTACGAGGTTTTAAACTGTGATGGATAATCACGATGAGACGAGAATGGGAGTTAACGCTAAATTAGAACGATGGAGACAAACATTAGAGGCACGAGGATTTCGACTAAGTCGAACAAAAACAGAGTACCTCGAATGCAAGTTTAGCAAACAACGAAGAAACAACGAGGGCACGGTTCAGTTGGATGGCCAAGAGATACCGAGAAGTGCGCATTTTCGGTATTTAGGCTCCATACTGCAAATGGATGGAGAGTTAGACGGAGACGTCAACCACCGCATCCAAGCTGGATGGACAAAGTGGAAGAGTGCAACAGGGATCCTGTGCGATCGTAACTTTCTTCTAAAGCTTAAAGAAAAGTTCTATCGTACGGCTATTAGACCTGCTTTGCTTTATGGCTCCGAGTGCTGGGCTATTAAGCAAAGTCATGCACATAAAATGAACGTTACAGAGATGCGCATGCTTCGGTGGATGTGCGGTAACACAAGGAGGGATAAAGTGCGCAATGAAGATATTCGACATAAATTGGGTATGGCGGCCATTGACGAGAAAATGCGAGAAAATCGTTTAAGATGGTTTGGGCATGTTAAACGCAGACCCATAGATGCACCGGTACGACGAGTTGAAGATCTCGACTTAGGACAGACGGCTAGAGCTCGTGGGAGACCGAAAAAGACGTGGATGGAGGTCATACGGAACGACATGAAGCAAAAAGATCTAAATGAAGACATGCTCGTCAACCGAAACCCCTGGAGGCAGAAGATTCATGTTCACGACTCGACGTGATTCATTTATGGTTCATATAGCCTACCCCAATTTAATTGGGATTACAGGCTTTGTTGTTGTTGTTGTTGTTGTTGTTGTTGTATGGATAATCGGGTACAATAATTGCTCATATATGAGAAGGCACGCTTCGAGGTGATATGTAAAACACCAAACGACACTTATGTTGTACCATTGAGGTAATCGTTATTACTTAAAAATAAGTAAAATAACTATATGAGTATAGTTTATTATTCTAAAGTATTACTATATTTTGATAAGTGATACTTTGAATCGAATATCATTGTTGACTGGTGAGATATTTACGAGAAATAAAACTCGAGAGAAAGAGATGGGATAAATATTTGATATGTTTGGAGATAAAGAATAATACGGATATGGTTATTACTGATATCAATCCGTCGATAACCGAGACATGGGTTCAATCTTGAAAAATCAATTCTTTGAGGATGACGGGTTTGATTGATCTAGTTGGTCGAGGAGATCTTACGGTTCTCATGAACTATAGTAAAAAATGAAGAATTGCATTGGCGCGATTTTCGAACTATGTAGCAAATAATGCTACTTATCTCACCATGTTTGAATCCTGCAAGATTCTTGAAATGAGATTCTCCTACTTTTAGAGAGAATGACATTGATGCAATAAATTATGTATTATTGCAAGACGAGTGGGGTGAAGCCATTTTGTTGGCTTACTTTCTTTTTAAATAAGATACCCCAAAAAGTGAACATTCTCTATGAGTTATATAGTACAACTTTCTTATAAATACTCTGAAATGTGGGGACGTGTCTTGCTAAGGTGGCATAAACTCGTGCCAAAGAAAATGGTAATAGATCCAAAGTGTTGGACTATATTTTCATGGATATGCACACAATAGCATAGGTTATCGGTTTCTTATGTATGAATCTAAAATCCTAAGGTTCATAAAAACACGATAAGGTAATGAAGAAATGCGTTCTTCTTTGAACAATGTTTTTCTTGTAAATTCATTGTGGCTGGACAAAGTTCTTCAAACGAGTCTTCGATGATATTGACATAGTCAAGATCAAAAAGAAATTGAAGAAACTGGTGAGGTCCACGAAAAGCCAAGACGAAGCATAAGGGTAAGAACAGAAAATTTATTTTCTAACTTACATGATAGAGGTCGAACCTCAAACGTATTAGAAGCTATAAGCTCTATTAAAAATCATTTATGGAAAGAAGCCATAAAAGATGAGATTGATTCCATCTAACACGAAACACTTGAGAATTGGTTGACCTTCCTTGGGGATGTAAACCATTTAGTTCTAAGTGGATTTTCAAACGAAAAATCAAAATAGATGGAACAATGAAAAGTATAAGGCTAGACTTGTGATCGAAGGATACAAGCAACAAGAAAGCCATTATTACTTTGATACTTATTCTCATGTGACGAGAATAGATTTAATAAGAATGATTTTGGGCATTGTCACTCTCCAAAAATTTGTAAGTACATCAAATGGATGTAAAGACTATTTTCTTAAATGGGGGTCTTGATTAAGAACTCTACATGGAATAACTTGAGGGTTATGTAGCTCCTAGAAAAGAAAATAAAGTCTATAAATTGATGAAGTCCTTGTGTGTACTTAAATAAACACCAAGAATGGTGTATGGAAAATTTGACAACGTCATGATGTCAAAATGTCCCAGAATCAATGAGTGCGACAAATGCGTCTTCGTCAAAACTACAAAAGAAGGATATTTGGTTCTCTGTATGTATGTTGACGACATACTCATTGTGGGAAGCAACGACCGAATGGTAAATTCCATTAAAAGTTTGCTGAATTCAAGGTTTGATATGAAGGACATGGGGCTGGCCGATGTAAGATGGTCTCATATTAACTCAGTCACATTACGTGGACAAGATTCTTGAAAAATTTAGCAAGGGTGATTCTGGTGCAGCCAGAAATCCAATTGACACGAGTCAACACTTGTCTAAGAACAAGGGAGAAAGTGTTGATCAAGTGGAGTACGCTAGATTGATAGAGAGGCTGATGTACTTAATGAGTTGTACACGACCAGACCTTGCCTATACAATTAGCGCATTGAGTAGATTCACGAGTAATCCATGGCATGAGCACTGGAAAGCAATTGTGAAAGTACTGGGGTACTTACATTATACTCGTGACTATGGGTTTCATTATACCAGAGATCCAAATGTTGCTTGAAGGTTTTACCAAAGCAAGTTGGATATCTGATATACAAGACTCCAAGGCAACAAGTGGATACGTATTCACTTTAGGAGGTGCAACTGTGCATGGAAATCTTCAAGATAAACGATTATAACCAGATTCACGATGGAATCTGAGTTTGTGGCATTAGACAAATGCAGTGAAGAAGCCGAATGGCTTCGTAACTTCTTGGAAGATGTTCCTGAATGACCAAAACCAGTGCCAGCAATTTGCATAAATTGCGATAACCAAGCTACGATATATAGAGCAAAGAATGCTCTATATAACAGTAAGTCTAGACATATACGTCGACAACATAACACCGTTAGACAACTGATCTCAACAGGGGTTATCACCCTTGACTACGTAAAGTCAAAAGATAACATTGCGGATCCGCTAACCAAAGGGTTAAATAGAGATCAAGTTGAAAAGACATCGAAGGGAATGGGACTTAAGCCTATTGGAAACTAAAGTCTTATGAAGGAAAGCCCAACCATGTTTGACTGGAGATCCCAAGATCTTGGTTCAATGGGACAAACTAATTGTAAGAACTTTGCACGGTCACTATGGGGGTTAACCCTTGTCCATTCCTAGATGAAACAGTGACACCCGTAGTGGAAAAGGTTAAGCATCGTGCTTTTAATGATTCTTACGCGTCGGAAATCCGAGCGGAGTAATGCGGGTTACTCTTAGATAAGAAATCACCTATGTGAGAGAGATGAGGGGTCGCCTCTGAGGAAAATTGTGGGGGCTTAATTTTCTGGAAAACTCTTGCAGAACCAGACGTATGTCCAGGGCCAAAATGGACATAAACCATGAGAACCGCAACGGTAAAAGGAATTATACCTGTGTGAGATTTATGGAACGTTTGCACAAACGACGGATAGTTCAATGATGTCAAGTCACACTATCGGCTAGCAAAGAAAGTATTTCTCATGAGGGAAGGTTCAAGGGCGTGTCCTACCTATCCTATGCTGACATAGTCCGTAGAACTCTACCACCACATGATGTATGCATGATCATTCAATTTCATTCATATGGGGGATTGTTGGAAAATTGGTAAATGAAATGGGGTTTTTGTACAATCGACTTTAGGTCGAGTTTGGTACATGGGTGAATGAGAAATTGATGTTTAACGTTGACTAATTAAAGTCAAAAATATTGTGTATCAATATTTAATATTTCTATTTTACGTAAATAGAATTATGTAATTTTCTCCTATATTTTATATACGGAAAATAATAAGCATCAAAGAGATAATTAATTATCTTAGAAAATCTTTCCATAAGATTTACCTATCATGTTTTTATAACTGAAACGTGTCTACATTCATCCGAGATCTTTGCGAGATCTGTAATTATCTTAATTATGTGATTCGTAATTATCCTAACTACGTTTCTTGGTGGCTAAGTCTTCCAACTTTCTCCCTAACCTAGTCTATAAAAGGGGTTGCTCCCCATAGGGTTTTATCATCGGAAAAATACATTGCATAAACGAAAAGGCCTTTGCTCAGCCAAAATTATTTTTACATCATGTGGTGGTGAGGAAAGTTACAGTTCGAGTTCGCTGGGGCAGTTCTTGCTTGTGCAAGCAATTCTGCTCGTAGTCGTTGTATCCTGGGAGACAGTCGCTCACGTTTTCTCAAGCACGTAGAGAGGGCAAATCTGTTTTAAGGAAACCGCAAGGTCCTCGACTTCCCGTTTCTTTGTTCATCCAATTTCGATGGAGGTTTGTTGGGTAACGGTAATTTCGTATCATTGTTATTTCCGTTGTTTAATTTTTCGTCAATGAAATTTACAATGCCTTGTTCGTTTCGGTGCTATATTTCTAACACATGATATCAAACATAACCCCTAAGCAATCCCCCTCGAAGATAACATTCTCCCAACCTCGTTCAATCGCCCATCGAACCACGCTTAATGCTGCAATTGCCTCAAAACTGTTCGGATCCATTAACGACGTCAAACGTCGCTGTCTCCACGCCACCATCTCCCCATTGCGATCATGAGCAACCAAACCCAAACCAATCGCCTCTTCGTTGCTAAATTGTGCCCCGTCGAAGTTAATTTTAATCGCGTCACCCGCCAGTGCTTTCCAGCCATCCGAATTGAGAT
This sequence comes from Linaria vulgaris, assembly GCA_948329865.1. Classification (NCBI taxonomy): domain Eukaryota; kingdom Viridiplantae; phylum Streptophyta; class Magnoliopsida; order Lamiales; family Plantaginaceae; genus Linaria; species Linaria vulgaris. The sequence goes on from OX415252.1 coordinate 110,838,718, forward strand.
GAGCAATCCCTTTTCCTTGTTTACCATTAAATGGCATCCAAGTCGACACATAATTATGCACAAACGCTGCCATCTCATCTGGCCTTTGCCCTGTTTCCCTCGCAAGCACACTATTCCGTTTACCCCATAACGTCCAACAAATTGTAACCATCAAGCTAGCCATAAAAGCCGACGCAATCTTCACAATTCGGAGCAGCCAATCCATAGCGACTGAATGACGAATGCGAGCACCCATGCCTGCCGAGTGGCGTCACACTCAAATAAGCAATGTCGTGCCGTTTCAACCCCTGTATGAAAAATCACACATTCATGTTCCTCACAGATTCGTCGACGAGCCAAATGTCACCTTGTCGGGAGGATATCCACACAACTGCGAAACATTTTTTTTATTTTTTTATCTTATTAGCGCACTCTATCTCCCATAACCTCGGCCAAACTTCATGGGGAGCTGAGGTCACAAGCCTCTCCCTCGTATTTATGAGCAACCCTGATGACACGATGAGGTGGTACGCACTTCTCACCATGAACACTCTTTTTCTTTCATAGTGCCAAATTTGGCGGTCTTCGTTACTTGGATCACCCAACGGAATAGCAAGGATTTGTTCGACATCAACTTCCCATAGAAAACTCCTCATGATTCCAACATCCTACCACCCCGTATTATTATCTATAAGGTCACTAACCATAAGAAACGGTTCATCAATGCTATAAGGTCACTAACCATAAGAAACGATTCATCAATACTTACGGGGGTAATAGGCCGAAACGTAGTTGGGCGAGGTATCCATGCGTCGTGCCAAACTGTAAGAGACGCTCCATTCCCCACCTGCCACCAAATTCCCTTTCTCAACACCACACCGAATTCCCTTTCTCAACACCACGAGCGACTCCTGAATCCCGCGTCACGAAAACGAGGGAGCTGCACAAAAACATTATTTGGAAAGTATTTTATTTTAAATAATTGGCTAATAAAGCTAGACGGCTATGTGAAAATCTGCCACACTTTCTTCATGAGTAAAGCTAAATTAAAAGCACATAAATCCCAAAAACCAAGACCCCCTTCATTCTTGCGACGACACAATTTATCCCACGCGATCCAGTGAATTTTATTTTCAGTTCCATTACTCCACCAATAATTGCAAATAATGGATTCAATTTCTCTAATCAAATTATCCGGCAAACAAAAACAACTCATGATAAAAGTCGAAATAGACTGCATGACGACCTTCACAAGTACTTCCTTTTTCGCCCCCGATAAAGTCTTCCCCTTATAACCTTGCGCCCTCTTCCACACCCGCTCTCTAATATATTCAAATAGCTCCCTCTTCGACTTTCCCACCACAGAGAGCATCCCAAGATATTTATCATGTTTCTCCGCTATCGCCACTCCCAAAATATTTCCCACATCCAAACGACATTGAGCCCTCGTATTTTTGCTAAATACAACCACAGATTAATCACGATTAATTTTTTGACCCGAGGCGCTCTCGAATCGATCCAAAATTCCCTTTATGCACCTCGCCGAATCCGCATGAGCGTCACAAAAAATAACTGTGTCGTCGGCAAACAACAAGTGCGACACGGTAGGGGCTTGACGACAAATCTTGACACCCTGCAATTCGCCCTTTTCCTCTGCTTTGACAATGATTGCTGAAAAAACCTTGGAAATAAATAAGAAAAAGGTAGGGGGACAGAGGGTCTCCCTGCCTAATGCCCCTCTCAGAAAAAAAAGCACGCGACTCACGCCCATTAATTAAAATAGAGTAAGACACCTATCGACTCCCATCATAATAAGTGACACAAAACTCGAATCAATGCCTAATTTAAGCATTACCTTATCCAAAAAAGGTCACTCAACGCGGTCGTAGGCCTTGCTCATGTCCAGTTTCAACGTTATATAGTCATGTTTTCCCGTCCTCTTATTCTTCAAAAAATGATTGACTTCAAATGCCGCCAAAATATTATCTGTGATCAGTCTACCCGGTACAAAAGCGAATTGGGATGGAGAAATAATAGAAGAAAGAAAAGGCTTTAAACGGTTAGCAATGACTTTGGATGCGATTTTAAAACTCATGTTACTAAGACTAATAGACCTAAATTAAGACATAAGCTCAGGGTTAGACCATTTAGGAATAAGCACAATATGAGTAAAATTAATACTCGAGTCCAAGATACGATCATTCAGAAAAGCAAGGACAAAATGGATCATCATCCCCCATAACATGCCAAAATTTATGGTAAAAAACAACAGAAAAACCATCAGTACCAGAAGATTTAAAAGGATACATATCTTTCAGTGCCTTGTGAACCTCCTCTGTTGTGAATGGTTGCAGCAAGCTTTCGTTCACCTCAGGGCTGACCCGCACGCCGACGTCTCGCAACACATCCTCAATAGATGCCTCTGAAGGAACGATCGACTGAAAGATAGATGTAAAATACTCAATAGCGACCCGATCAACCTCAACAGGAGGCGAATAGAAAACACCACCCTCATCCCAGATACCCTTAATTTCATTCTTTCTCTTTCTTTCACTAGCTCGTCGATGATACCCTAAGCCACTGAACCTTAGCCCTCTGTTTCCAATAAATCTCTTTTAGACTCCAACAATTCCTCTAATTTTCCACTAATGCGCCTCTCCTCTAACTTAGATTAGGCCGAAATAAACCCCGCACGAAGACGGACCAGATCATTCCTCAACCTCTCAATCCGATGTCTCATATCCGTTCCATCCACTTTGCTCCACTTTACCAACTCCCCGCGACAATCCTCCAATTTATCTCGCAGTTCCCCGTTTCCCAAGGTACCCCAGTAACTCGACACCACCTCCTCACAATCTGTTTTCATCAACCAGTTAGCTTCAAACTAAAAATGAGAGGGAGGTCGAGACTTACCATGGATGCCCCGTGAGTGAACCAAGATTGCATGATGGTCTGATCGGATGGTGACAACATGTTCAACTATAGCACCCGAAAACCTCTCTCGCCAAAGATTGTCTGCGCAAGCGTGATCCAACCGTTCCCATACGGTATGCGGTGATGGCCTCCGACTGCACCATGTGTACAGAGGGCCAACAAAATCCAACTCACTCATCCCTGTGTCAACGAACGTGTCCCTAAAATTCCTAAGCAACCAATTTTGACGACGAGCACCACCCTTCTTGTCCTCATGACTAGATATTTCATTATAATCCCCTGCACACATCCATGGTAATGACGACACCCCTCGAAGTTGGCGAAGCAAGTTCCATGTATGAATGCATTTATCTCCGTTCGGCTCTCCACCAAACCCAGTGAAACGTCAGTCTCGATCCCCCTCCTTTCCAACGATAACAACATCAATATGATTCGTAGACATGCTCAATAACTCAATATCCCACTCTTTATCCCATAATAATGCGAGGCCACCTGACAAACCCTGAACCTCAGCACAAACTCCAAAATAGTTAAGACTTCCCTTCAGTACCTCTATCTTCCTAGCCATGCACTTAGTTTCAGATAGAAAGATTAGAGGGGGCGAAACTTAGAAACTAGCTGACGTAGTTCCCGAACTGTCCAAGGGTTCCCCAAGCCCTGACAGTTCCAACATAGTAGACTCATTGGAGAGGGCGGGACTGCTCTGTAGTCACCGGCAGAAGATCGGCGATTTCCATGGTGAGCTACTCCAAACGTGCCCTCTTATCCACCCTTCGCATAACAGCCCCCTCATCATTAAATAAACTTTTTCGCCCCATATGAGCCTCTCGAACAGTAACACTACGGTTTATAAACCCTTCGCATCGCACCACGTGTGTACTGTCCCTTTTTATCTCGTTGATAACCCGAAGCTTTGTGGCAACTGCTGTTGTGGCTTCCACCGATCCCCTCTGAGCTAAGACCTCTTCAACTTTGCTCGTGTCATCCAAATCACTCGCGAGACGTTGAAAAATCAGTTGTACCCCCACTACTTTATCTGTTCGGCATGCATGAGTGACTGATCATTACTCTCTGCGGTTCCCTCCTCCTTGTTTTCAGCATGAGCAGCCCCACGAGACAAAACCTGTAGCTGAAGGCTTCAGTCTCCTCCTTTATTCTCGGCATGACAAATTGGCGCAGTGTGTGTGCATTCCGATGATTGAGAGGAAGCTTCCCGATTATCATACCAAGCCTGATTCGAATGACAGGAATTGTTATGACCAAAAAAACCACGACCTCCTGTAAAGCCCCGTCCCCTATTTGAACTCGTCGGCCCCCCTCGCCATCCTCTATCTGTAAATCATTGGCCAACAAACGAACTAACCCTATTAGGATTTTCCCGAAGCCAATCCTCGTAAGGTAACACGGATTCCTCCTCGGTATTAATCTCGTATTTCACTTCGCAATCCGCCATTATGTGCCCCAACATCCCACAAAGATAGCAGAAGTTCGGTAGCCTTTTGTACTTAAAAGAGACCACCATCTCCTGACCCTCACTCCCACGCACTTTCATGAAGCGAAGAAGAGGTTTTGTAATGTTAATTTTGACCCAAATCCTCATACTCAGCCCCAGTGATTCCGCCATATCCACCTCCTCTGTGACACCGAGAAGATTACCGATAGCGTACGCGGTTGATCTCTTCTGACGGGCCAACGGTATGTCGTAAATTATGACAAAGAAACTACAGAAGTCCAAGTTTGTAGTGATAGGGTTTTCATTCTTATCGACCGGGGCAAGAACAAGCACATTTTTATCGAACGACCACGGACACCCTTGGAGTGCTTTCGCCTTGTCAAGCTTATGAAAGATCTGAAACAAGAATCTGTCTTCACTAATGCGTGTAATCTCAATTCCCTTCCCTGCCTTGAACAAAGTCTTTATCATTATGCAGAAAGAGTTGAAATTTGTCGTTTTCCCGGATAAGAGCCGCCCAACGAGTACCAAATCGGAATCCATATTATCCTGGTGCCATGTACTATCCGGAATGAGAAAGCCGTCTCCCACCCCTTCTCATCAGTTAATGTAAGGCTGTTACGAAGTTTTCGACACTCCTCGTCCATGATTAACTCAGTTCCAGTCAGTTGAGGATGCGTTGTGGTGGGTTACGGCCAGGGCAGCCAAGAGGTGAAAGTGATACCTTAGCAGCAAACCTATGACAATAGAAAAAAGAACACAAAACACAGAGAGTTAGGACCCCAAAAAAACCTGCAATACCTGATGATCGGATAGCAGGACAGGAGAAAAAACGAGAGAAAGAAAAGAAAAAAAATAGGAATCGAATAAGGAAAGAAACGATCCCTGCCGAAACCCTAGCGTGGGATACAAGGAAACCACGTTGACCACAGACGCTGCCTCTGAGATTGCGAGATTGCGAGACAATGATGGTGAAACTGAACACGAAGCTACGTTCGAACCGATCACAGAGGACCTTCAATGGAAGAAGAAAGGAAAAAACTTGCCCTAAAAGTAGAGATGCCTAACTCTCATGCGAGAGACTTATTTATTCATCAGATATAAAAAGCAAATAATTCTATTTCACCAAAAAAAAAAGCAAATAATTCTTTGTTATACTTTTACTAAAATATATCAATGTCAGAGGCTTCGAGGGTAGAACATGGTTGTCGGAGATGGCTCAGTCGGTTTTACATTCAAAGAACTTTACCCAGTTAGCTAGCAGCGATAAGCTAGTCATAAAGAAGGGTAATTTTATTTTTCTAATGGATACAAAAGATAATAATGGTCGGCAAAGAAAGCAGCTCAAACAGAGTAGTCTACAATCTTTACCGACCAAAGCAGCTCAAACAGAGTAGTCTACAATCTTACAATTGTATATTATTGAAAGAAAGATAGGAGTTCCTACTGTGAAACAAGACATTTTATTTTATTTTATTTTTCAAGATGTATTTGTACTTATTTCCAGTTACAATTATGCAAAACTACGCACAGTTCAATTTTGCCTGAAGTAGTGTCCAGTTTTGATTGTGAAATGTAATTATTTGGCAAGATTTTGTAATGACAATTCAAGTTATGATCATTTATTTGTTGTAAGTTGTTACCACCTTATTCTCTTTGATATATATATATATTTTTTTGGTAGAAAAAGGAATTACATAACAAATTGCCCTTAGGCCAAGTCCTCTCGCATAATTCTAACTAGATGTGACGGGGGAATTAACAGTAAGCATATTCGCCCATCCTCTTCGCTTGGTTCCTTTGTAATCGCGTCGGCGAGTTTGTTGCCCTCTCTTGCAATCCATCTAAACTTGTGTTCTCACGGTTTGTGAAGTAGTGCCCGGCCTGCCGCAATAAGTTTTATAAACTCGTGCTCTTGTATTGTCTCATCCGAGATTAAATTATAAGCTTCTTCAGAGTCCGTCTCTACTTCAACCCGTGGGATTCTTTTTTCCCATGCAATTAGGAGGCCTTCTTTAATCGCATGTAGCTCGCATTCGAGCACGGTCGTGATCTCCATTCTCTTCACAAAGCCCCATACCCAATCTCCTTTATCGTCCCGAAGTACTCCTCCAATCGTGCTTCTATTGTTGCCCCTCGAAACACCGCCATCCGTATTTAATTTGAACCACTCAGTAATAGGAGCAGTCCACTTCTCGACTCTTTTGTTCCTTTTCTTCGTATTCGCTGTCATGAGGTCCGCACTCAATTCTTTTATGCGCTGAAGGACAATTACGGTTTTTTTGCAACTCTCCTCGAAAAACTTTGGCATTCCCTGCTTTCCATATCTCCCAAATACTCGCCATAAATATTAAGCTCCATGAACATTCTCGGATTAGCTAATTTTGGATAGAGCAGTTTTTTGTGTTTCTCTTCAACCAGTCCCATATATCAGCTGTGTAGAACGATTGCGCGACGGAGTAGGGAACTATTTTGCTCCAGATTCTCTTTGCGGCCCAGCAGTCGCGCAGTACATGTATCGTGCTTTCCTCTCCACTTTTGCATATAGAGCATGTCGCATCATCCGTAAGTCGTCGAATTTTTCGGAGTTGATTTGTCGCTATTCTATTTTGGCTCGCAAGCCAAATAAAGAAGCGTATCTTGTTGCCCGCCGGACACTTCTATACCCATTCGGCATTTGGATGAGGATTCGGGTCCGACAAATACAACTTTTGGAGCAGCCTATATGCACTTTGGCAAGAAAAGGTTCCGTCGGATTTTTCTTTCCAAATCACCTTGTCAGCGGCCTTGCTTAGCACCACCCTCATCTCCAGGATTTTTTTCTTTATCTCCTCCGGAATAATCGTCCTCAAGGAATCCAGTCTCCAATCCCCATGCTCATCTATAATATCCGCAATTTTTAGGCTTCGTTCCTCCTCATCAATAATCACCCCGTTCTCCCTAAGGTTGCCATCCCCCAACCAATTATCCGACCAAACGAATATTTTTTGTCCGTCTCCTATTTTTCATCTAATCCCCGGTGCTATTAACGCCATACATCGCGTGATACCCTTCCATGTCGAGGTATCGGTCGGTTTCACCACGTACTCCATAAGACTCTTTTCTTTCAAGTATTTTGCCTTCACCAAATCCGACCAAACACTTTCTTTTTCCTTCAAGATATTCCAACAAAACTTTGCGAGAAGTGCCTCATTATTTAATCTTGTTGTTCGAATGCCAAGGCCCCCTTCCTGTTTTTGTTTTGTAACCTTTTTCCACCCGACCAAATGTAGTTTCTTGGCGTCTGGATTATTCGATCATAGGAAATTCCTATTAATTCTGTCCAGTCGATCACAAATCTCTTCCGGAAGCCAACTCGATTGCATAGTGTGTATAGGTACCGCAGTGGATACCGCTTGGACCAAAGTTGCTCTACCTGCCAAGGATAAATTTAGACTCTTCCAATTGGATAGTCGCGCACTGAGTTTGTCAAATATTTCATTGAAATCCTCCATTTTTGTGCGCCCGTGGGAAAGTGTTGTACCCAAATATTTCTCAAGCCTTATCGTTCTCGCAAACCCGAGAGTCTCGCGTATGCGCCTTTTTATTCTCATCCCGCCTTTGTTTGAGAAAAAAATTTTAGACTTCTCCTTATTTAATTTCAACCCCGACGCGCCACATAATATATCAAGGATTTTTTTATGGACTGTGTGGTCTTCAAACTTGCCTTTCCCATGAGGATCAAATCGTCGGCGAAAAAAATATGAGAAAGTTTTGGGCCCCGGCGGCATGGAATCTGTGGTTCCCATTCCCCTCTCTCCACGGCTTCAGATATTAAATATGTGAGCCTTTCCACACAAAGAACAAATAAATACGGGGATAGTGGATCGCCCTGTCTTAATCCACAACCATGTTTAAACCCCTCCAGTGGTTCCCCGTTCCATAAAATCTTTGTCGAGGCATTCTTGACGCAGAACATAATCAGCCTAATCATATTAATTGGAAATTGGAACGCCGTGAGAGTATCTTCCAAAAAATTCCAACTAATTTTATCATAAGCCTTTTCTAAGTCAAGCTTCAACACCATGCATCCCACTTTGTTATTCTATTTAGATTTCAAAGAATGTAGTACCTCCTGAATCACAAAAATATTATCCTGTGTACTACGTCCTTTAATAAAACTTGACTGGGTCGGTGCAATCAGCCGCGGCATATAATCTCTTAATCTCAAAGTGATACACTTTGTAATAAATGTGTATAAAACATTACAAAGGGAAATCGATCTAAACTGAGAAATCATAATGGGGTCTGCTACCTTTGGAATGAGGCATAGGTGCGCTGCGCAATGTTTCGGATCAAAACTCCCCTCGTTGAAGGCTCGTTGCACGAATTCAAAGACTGACTTCCCCGTCCATGACCAATATTTTTGATAAAATATTGCCTGAATCCCGTCGGGTCCCGGAGCTTTGGTCGGATGTGTCTTCCATATAGTATTTTTTATCTCTCTCTCGGTTACCTCTTTGCCTAACCGGCCCGCTTCTTCCATATCAAGGGCTTTTTGGAATTTTGAGATCGGCAAAACAGCCGTGGCATGCCTTTGATTAGTGAATAGCCTCCTATAATATTCTATTGCGTGCGCCTGGAATAGTTCTTGGTCATCTATCCACACGTCATCGATTTTTAGGGTCAAAATTTGATTCTTCTTCCGTCGGATTAATGTGGACTTGTGGAAAAAATAAGTGTTTCTGTCCCCTTCCTCGAGCCAATTTATCCGGAATTTTTGCCTCCAAAAAGTATCCTCGTGACGCAATATATTATTATACTCCACAATCAGCTCCTTCTCCAACTTCTCAAGATTAGAGCCTGGCCAATTTGCTATCACTTTCTGCGTCCCCTCAATGCGCCTAAGCAGGCGTTTTTTTTTGTTGAAATATATTTTCGAAGATATTTTTATTCCAAGGCTCAATCGTTTCCGGGATTTTCTCAATTGCTACCAACAGATCCTTGTGGCTATCCCAAAGATTTTTCAACAACTCCTCGCAATCTCGTCGGTTTAGCAACATCGCCTCGAAGCGAAACGGTCTAGTTCGACTATTTTTCCACGAGTAGGCCGTGTATGTCATGACCGGATGATGATCACCGTGTGTTATCGAGAGATGAAAGACTGCATTTTTCGGAAAATATTCCAACCACTTCTCATTTGCCAAGGCACGATCGATTCTCTCCATTATGAGCGCTTCCCCTTCGCGTTTATTCACCCACGTAAACTTTGGCCCATGAAACCCGAGGTCTTATAATTTCCATGATTTTATTCTCTTTTGAAAAGCAAGGCACCTACTCGCGGTTGTGTTACTCCCGCCCCTCTTCTCATGAGTGAAACAAAGCTCATTAAAATCTCCTTGACCTAACCACAGAACATTTACGTGGGCTGCTATTCATTCCAATTTGTCAAAGATTCGCACTTTGTTAACTAGCGTCGGCCTTGCGTAGATGCCGGAGATCATCCAACACGGATTTTGGAGGGGTCAGATCATTGCGTATATGCTTTGATCGTCCACATTCAGCACTTCAATGTTTATATTACCCGAATTCCATAGAAGCCAAACTCCGCCAGCCATGCCATGTGTGGGCGCAATACAAAAACTGTCGTAACCAAGCGTGGGGGCTATCTCGTACGCCCGTTCTTGAGAAACTCTCATTTCCAACAGAAATACAACGTCCGGATTCTGAATTCGGACCAAATATCTAAAATTAGTGCGAAAAGAGTCATCTCCCGCTCCCCGGCAATTCCACGAAACTACACGCATTGACATATTTATCAGTTGATGGGGACGAATCAGATTTTCAGCACTCCGACCCGTCCATAACGACATCACTTGTCTCACTAACCCGGATGCTATGTTCGCTTGTCACCTCGCTTCGCGGTGGCTTATGAGCATGTGTTGCCAAGCCATCGGCCAATGTTCCACCCTCTCTCGTATCTCCGTTAGTATCTCGAACTCCCATACTATCGGTGCTATCTCGACCACTATTATATTCCTCGGGTTTATTCGAAATATCTTTGAGTGGCCGGCGAATGTGTGGAAGGACGTTCGATTTTCCCAAAAATTTGGTGGAATTGCAGCCACGAGTGCCCGGTTCACCTGCTCTAAAATCAAATTGTTTGGATCCATTCTCGTTCACTTTTTCTAATTCCCGAGTCGGGTCTTTACCACCCCAGATTTCTTCTTCGAACGCTTCAGGTCGAGACAGAATATTAAACAGATTCGAGATGGTGTTTCCTTTCGAGCTATCCCCTCTTAGTATTACTTTTTTCTTGTGGTTGATTTTCTTTCCTTTTTCCGCTGCCCCTCTTAAGGAAATCGGAAGAATCCTTCCCCCATTAGAGGTTTCTCCTATGACAACTTCCTTTCCCGGATGATATTTTTTTGGTATATCCTTCGACGTCGTCCCTTCTTTATTTCCTTTATTTCCTTCCTTAGCTCCCTCTCCTGTTAGGACTTTTTTAAGGATTTCGAGTCCCTTTCCCTTTCCCTTCTCCTGAGCCTTGTATCTGGCTTTGTCCTGTTATTATTCTTCTTCTTCGTCACCACCATCCATTCTCCCAATTCATTCTTCTTGGTCTTCTCCACCAGCAACTGAGTCGGATTTTTAATTTCCTCGCGTCCTCCCTCACTCACCTGATGTTCATTGGTAGGTGCGGTTGAATCCTTGGTACCCCTATGGCATTGCTCCTTATTGTGTCCGATGTGCCCACATATATAGCAAACCGACGGGAGGTTCTCGTATACTAACTGGTATGTTGCTCCGTCAATTGACACTCCAGTTTTTAGAGCTCTATTCGTGGGAATTTGAACACAAAATCGAGCATATCGGCCTCTAGACGCGGAGAAGGTGTTACCATCGATCTTTATCGGGTCCCCAACGCATTTAGCTATTCTTTTGATCAACGATTCTCTGAACATTTTGAGAGGAAGATTAATCACCCGAACCCACGAGATTGCATAGTCAATGACATCTACATCAGCTCGGAATTTTGGTGTCCATTTGTGGATTGATAGGAAGCAATTAGCAAGCCTCCATGGACCTTGTGTTAGAATGACTTCTCTTTGGAGCGACGACATCCCTTTCAAACAATAGTTTCCGTGCCCCAAATCGATTAGCTCGCTTCCTATTGTGAGTTTCCACATCGCGCTCAATTTATTAAGGAGTGTTGGATAATACCAAGGTCGTCCGTTGACTTTAATCAATATCGCATCCTTCCATTGATCGTTCATGGATTGTTTGATGTCGTCTGGAATCTCAATGCAGTCGAAGGGATTTTCGTCCGTCGGAGGGTGGACTATCATACTCTCGTATTCATCATCTCTCACTTCTTCGTCGATCTTCACATCCGGGGGTCTTACTTTGCTTGCGTATGAAGGTTTGTTCATCGGCTTAGCGTGATCCGCATTGGACTGCCATTTTTTCTCCGCAGATATCTCGTTTGATTCATATGTGGTGCGCGATCTTTTAGGTGCTCCCACCTCTATCAAATCATTGAACCCTAGGTTCATCAATTCTCCCCCCATTCGATTTTCCTCAATTTCTATTTGATTGTTAACTGTGTTCTTCCACCGTGGACTATGATCCCCCGGTGGGATTTGGAGGTGGTTGTCGGAGAGATCCACCGTGCCGCTCAGTTTCTAAATATAAAGGAGGTTTATTCTCTTTGATATTAGAATATCTACAACACAAAAATATTTATTTATTTACTGAATGGTACTTTAAAGTTTAAACAACCAACTGAATTTGGATTGGGAGGCTTAAGGCTCAATACATGAAGTGTAACGAGGAACAAAACTAACTTACCAAGTTTTAATAGTAATTTGAAACAAAAAATGATGCAAGTGACTAATACAATGCAACTGTCAAATGTAAATATAATGCTCTATGGGCAGTCCTTATCAAAAAAATAAATGCTCTATGTGCACAAGTTGACTAATACTTTTCAATATAACTCAAGTTGAGATGTGAATACGTTCTCAGTTATTACTATTTATTTACCAAATAGATCATCTTGGCACGTAATTGAGGAACTTGTATTAGTTGAAATACATTAGAAGTATGTAGCAAATAGATCTTCAGCCCGGCCAGCTAATTATTAATTGAGAGTCAACCTGAGAAAAAATTTAAAAAGAAAAGAAACGAATATTCATCAAGATTAATTGAACATTATAAGATTGCCACTAAGTACCGAAATAAAAAAACACGTACATACTGATCTGGAGCTTAATCATACAGATCTAGCCAGCTAAGTCAACTTCAGGAACAATTATTAAGAAAAGAATGATCCTCCATCAAGATTAATTGAAAAACTGTATTAAGGGGTGCCAATACAAAGGCTTTTCAGTACGAGGAAAAAACTAGCTCTTGTACAATAATTTCTGAGAGAGAGAGAGAGAGTTGTGCGTTATACAGCCAAAAAAAAAAAAAAAAGAAAAGTAGAAGCACAAAAAAAGAAAAGAAAAACAAAGTCATGGCTTACCATTTGGAATCCCTCATAAAAGTTATAGAGTTGATCCTTCGCAATGATCATCAACTCGAAGCCTTTACAAATAAAGCCATAAAACAAATCAAGTCCCTATTGGAAAAGGCTTGTTTTCTGAGAGATGCATTTGCAAATCATGCAATACTAAGTCAGCATGAAGATAATTTCGAGGATCAAATACGAGATGCCACACGAGATGCTGAAGACGTTCTTGAAACTTATTGTGTTAAGCCCGGAACCAGCCTTCAGTACTTGCAGAAGTTACTTACACGATTCCCCCATCCAGACTTGCACAAGGTACTTGAAAACCTTGATTCCGTGAAGGACGAGATGATGAAGATTTTGGACGTGGATCTGATATCAGCTGATCATAGAGCATCGCCGGTTGTTGAATCATCTAGGATTGATCACAATCCCAAGAATATCTTGGTGGGAATCACAGACGACTTACTCAAATTGAAGGGTCGAGTTTTTGGAGATTCTTCTAAACTTGAGGTCATTCCAATTGTTGGGATGGGAGGAATAGGCAAGACTACTCTTGCTCGGAGTATACACGATGATCCATCAGTTATTTGTCATTTTGATGTTTGTGCATGGTCAACGGTATCTGATGACTATCGTCTTAGCAATATTCTGCGTGAACTTCTCAGGTCTATGAACAAAAGCAGTAGAGGCAAAACGATGACCAAAAGCGATAGAGACGAAACGACTGGAGAGGAACACGATACGCTAGGAGTTACTTTACACCAAAGTTTAATGGGAAGAAGATACCTAATCATAATGGATGATATTTGGCGTTCCAAAGCTTGGGATGATGTGAAGAAATTCTTTCCGAATGATAACAACGGAAGTCGAATCATTCTAACCACCAGGGATTCTACGGTGGCTACTTATGTAGGCTTGAAGAGCCCACACCACCAGGTGCGTCCTCTCGACAAGGCTAATAGTTGGGAGCTTCTAAGAAAAAATCTTTTTGGTGAAGAAACTTGTCCTCCTGAATTGGAAGAACTCGGGATAGAAATAGCAACAGGTTGTGGAGGACTCCCACTTGCTATTCAAGTCATCGGGGGATTACTGTCGCAAACTGAAAGAACGGAAAGTTCTTGGAATAAAGTTGCGGCCGACGTAATCTCCGCCGTAGCCAATGGTGATGGGCAGGTCTCAAGTATATTGTCTTTGAGTTATGATCGTTTACCTTATTTTTTAAAACCTTGTTTTCTGTACTTAAGTGTTTTTCCCGAAGATTATGACATAAAGGCATCAAGGCTCGTCAAGTTGTGGATAGGCGACGGATTCGAAAAAACAATTCATGGCAAGAGCCTTGAAGAAGTGGCAAAGGAACACATAAACTCCCTCATTGATCGAAATCTTATTGTTGTTTCCGGCCGTTCTATTCGTGGAGAAGTCAAATTTCTACGCATGCATGACCTCTTGAGGGCATTGTGTGTGCAGAAAGCTGAAGAGAAGAAGTTTTTTCATGACTATAGGCGATCATATGGTAAAGAAATCCTTAGTGAATCGCGTCGGATGAATGTTCCTTGGGGCGAGGACGCTAAAAATATTTACCATTTAGCAACAGGAAAGATACTTGTCCGTTCATGGATATGCTTTGAGTGTGACGACCCTTTTCGCTATTACTATGGCTCCAATGAAATAGGTCCCATTTTTTCTAAATTGCCGTTGTTGAGGGTGTTGGATATGTTTCTAGAAACATTCGATCCGCTCCCATCAACAGATATAGTACAACTTGCCAATTTGAGGTACTTGTCTTTAAACAGTAAAAAAGAACTACCTCCAGGTATAACTGCTTGTAGGAATCTACAAACCTTAATTTTTCAGAACTGGCGCAATTCTTCCAAGGTGTCGCATGAAATCTTTGAAATGCCACATTTGAGGGAGATCGTGTTCACCCGCTGTCCATTTAGGTGTGATTTTAACAAGTCAAAGAATCTTGTTCTCCAACAAAACCTGCACACCATCGTGGGATTAGAAATATCACCTAATTTTGATGTCTTTCTTGCTAAACGACTCCCAAACCTGAAGAAGTTAGTGGTCCACTGCACCGAGAAGTCTGATTCAAAATCTGTTGACCTGTCATGCTTTCAAAAACTCCAAACATTCAAATTCACAGGTGAGTTCACGAGCAAGTCCTACGAGTTCCTTATGAATGTCAATTTCCCAATGCTGCTGAAAAAGCTGACAGTGGAGAATGCAACCTTAACTGGAGGATTTATGAAGACAATAGGTATGCTGCCCAATCTCGAGTTTCTCACATTGAGGACCTTTAAAATATCACCCGATAACTGTTGGAAGCCATCACAAGGCGAATTCAGCAGGCTACGGTTTTTGGTTCTTATGTTTGTGGAGTTTGGTGATTGGGAAGCTGATGAGACTCATTTTCCCATACTCGAGTACCTCAAGCTCCAGAATTGTCATTCACCCAAAGGGATCCCTTTGGGTATTGGAGAAATTCCAACTCTGAAAACAATCGAGGTGATTAAATCAGGTAAATCTGTCGCGGCATCGGCAAGGAAAATCCAAGAAGAACAACTTGAGTTGGGGATCGATCTCCTTCAAGTTCATGTGGTGGATGAATGAAACTCGTAAAAAAATTTAGATGTGTCTTGTATTTCAAGGGGCCGTTTTTCAGTTTTTTTTTTGCATGTAAGTTTTTAGTTTCTCATGAGTGTTTTTTCTTTAAATAAAAATGTAACTTTTCAGTGGGCTCCGGTATATGTTCTTGGGATGGAATTTCTGACGTCAACCTATAGGGTTTATCATTTTTTTAATTTCTTCTCTAGCCGAATGCAAGAGATTACCTTTGGATTTATCAGAAGCAAAAGAAGAATTAGTAGAAGGTTTGGTACAGCTCATGGAACATTATTTGTCAAGTTTAGTACTAAATAAATCAGATTTGATTTCAATTAAGTGCAACTCACAAAGCGGAGGAAACACTAGAAGAAAAACAGAGCTGCAGACGACGTTATCTACGGGATTCGTCGGTAATGAGGCTTGTCAGTCATTTCTCACAGACAAAGATTTATTTCTTAATTCTTTTTCTTTCAAAAATTTGTTTTCGTAAAATTAAAGTAAGAGCAGTTTAGTTATTAAATAGAAAAACTAGGAGATCTAGTCACAGGCGAATACTGTTCAGCTAATATAAAGATTACTTGGTACGAATATAACAACAATACTATACTAATATCCATTAACGAAAGCCATTGTTGAAGGCAAAAAACAGGCAGGGATCAATTGCTCAAGGGTGCACCAAATAGTTCATGCTACAAGTTCAGGACACAGAATGCACATATACAAGTCCAGCATCATGTATGTAATAAGGACTTCAGCAAGAATTCTCTGTTTCTTAGGAAAATTACGACCAATGCTAGAGACGATGAAATATTTACAAAGTGCCCACAGTTACGTTGTTATACAACAAAAAATAATAGAATGAGAAATGAATTTGACAATGAAACAAGCGATTCCGCCATCAGCTACCGGAGACAATTACAATTTGTGTCTAATTAAATCTCGACACGTGGAGAATAATATATTAATTTTTAATTTATTTTTCTATTTTATTTTGAATTTATAAGAAATTTATTTTCAAAGTAAAGTAGTTAAATTTATTGATGATGGATAAATTGAATAATGTCTTATTTATTAATTGGAGTTAAATTATCCAATTAAATTAAATAATGACAAGTCTTGTAAAGCAAGAAAAGAAAAATAAATATTTATTATTAATCCTAATATTTTAAAGGGTTAAATAAATATATTCATCAAATATCAAGACAAGGAAAGTCTTCTCCTACAAGATTCAATATTCAAGAGATATCAAAAAAGATTCATTTAGATCAAGTCTTTCAAATTAAGAAATCGTAGACGCGATCACAACCGTTCAGCTCATCAGGAGATTCTGATTGAGATTCACTCTGCAACTATAAATAGCAGTGCTCTTGAAGAACAAAAATCACAATTGAAGCTTAAAGAATTCAGAGCAACGAATTTCAACAAATCCTCTCCAACACGCTGAGCAATATTCAAAGGTATCCCTCAACAATCTTCAAGATGTTATTCGTTAAGAACTCCTTTCAATCTGCCATCAAGCCTCAAGTCCATCAAAAAACCATTTTTTGAAGATCGCGTCTCTGCCAAGAAGATCAAATCTTCAACAAATTCAAGAAATCCATATCAAATTCATACCGTTTTTCAACAACATTCAAGCCAAAAATCCGTTTGATCCGAGATCAAGTCACAAGACCCTCGGAAAACCGTTTTTGAAGATCAAAAGCCGTACTAGAAAGATCAAAATCCAAAAAATCCAAAGAACTGAGGACGAAGATCATATCATCCTTCATCAAATCCTCAAGTCAAATCATTGTTCATCAAATCCCCAAATCAAATCGGTGTTCATCAATCCCAAGTCAAATCCGTGTTCATCAATCCTCAAATCAGATCAATGTTCATCAAATCCTCAAGTTAAATCCTCAAATCAAATCACCATTTAATCCGAGATCAAGTCCAAGACCCTCGAATTAACGTTTCTCCAAGTTCAAATTATATAAGCGAAGATCAAATTGAAGATTTTCGCTACAAATTTTGATATTGTTCTTGTAGAATTGAATAAGAGAATTAGATAGAGATTGAACTACAATTGTACTTTTAAATTTAATCAAAAATTATTTTGTAATCTTTTTCTTGTCTTTTAATTTACAGAAATCAAGAATTTGTCATTACAGCTACGGTTTAGCAGGACTTGAATGTTTGAGTACTTCGCTTTTCTTTACCCAGTAATGATGAAACTTTTTTCTTGCATACTACATGTAGTCAAAGTCAATTTCATTAACATTTTCCTGATAATAGTAAAAGGAAAACAATAATGCCAGGGTTAACAACAAGAAAATACGCTAGCTTGTTATATACCATCCTGGACTTGAACAACTTTTCAAGAAAAATAATTAAGGGTTGCGTTGCTCATACATATTTGACGGGTCAAAAATTTTATAGCATTACCCATTACCATTATAGGGTGTAACATTTTAGTACATATGAAGCATCCTCTTCTTTACATGGTAGACAATCAGAGCTTATACCATTTTAGCAATACTTCTAAAGTACATACCACAAGTAGACAAATTCTCAAGACATGGAAAGTAAACATTTCTACAAACTAAAACAATTGACACAACTAAAGGGCAAACGTTCAAATCAGGAAGTAAATGTGAATTAAGGGATCAAATAATGCTAATTTTGTAAAGCAAAAATTGGTGAAATGTTGAGATTATTCCCCATAAGCCCCAAAAGAGATGACTAGCAAGAGCAAATTTTTCCACTTCTTGGATCAAATGTTCCATCTTTAGCTCGCTTGGTTGATTTCCTGCATGAAGTTACAAAACGTTGTAGGACACACACTAAGATGGTATTATCTATGCTATATGATCCCAATATATGGTATTGGACCAATCTTAAAATATCCCTATCACATAGTCCCCCAGTTTGGGAGACGGTGTCGATCAGAGAGCGGTTTCCAAACTTATGAAATATGCCCGCGACTTGTCAGCTGCTGTTTTTGTATTTTGAAAATCATGCTCCTGACTAGGATACGGTCAGATGCGCGCACCTTGGTAGGTTTTTTGTACTGGTTTGAGATATTCTTAATCATATGTTTATTTTGAGCGGATCCTATTATATGAGTTCGCAAATTTCCTTGTCAAAGTTAGAGTTGCTAATCAAATGTGTCGTGCTCGATGTTCAAACGCATTGAACGGTTATAGTTCAATGCGGATCTCCCGGAATGATTGCGGATCGAACCAGAGGCGTTCGATGCTTGAACTATGCTTCGAATAGGGGCGATTCGATGCTCTTTTTAATGGGCCTGATGAGCCTCCTCGCTGCCTATATAAGGGGAAAAGGGTGGTGCAGAGCTCATTTCTCTTCTGGCCAACTTACGCACAAAGGTAAGTAACATCGAATGGGCACAATTCGATGCAGGTTGCATCGAACGTCTTCCGTTCGATGCTTGATGCATCAAACATGGAGCGTTCGATCTAATGCCTTAGAAAAAAATGATTTTTTTAATTATTTATATATTTAAGTATATATATAATGTTTTTTAAGTATTTTTTATATATTTATATATATATATTATGAATATAAATATATTTATGTTTTAAATATATTCCACGTGGTAGCCATGGCGTGTGGCTTTTTTCCATGTGACAGCCACATAAGCGAATATTTTCCTATGTGGTAGCCATGGCGTGTGGGTGGGCAGAAAAATTCAAAAAATATCAAAAATTGGGTTAGTTTTAAAAATTCGGTAGTTATTGGGCAGATTAATTAAATGGGCAAACTTACAGGGCAAAAAAATTAATTTGTTCTTTTTTTTTTTTTTTTTAATTTTAGATTGCAAGAGAAGAAAGAATAGAGAAATTTCGCTCAAATTATATTGCATCACTTAATTAACATCATCAACCAAAAGATTGTTTTTATTAATGCAAATATTTCAGTGGGTGGTTACCCAATTACCAGGCTGGTTACCCAAAAATACATTACATCACGTATAATTTATTCACAAAGAATTACCAGTAACTAGAAGACTTTTCCTCTATTTATTTATTCCAATGGAAACAGTTGTGAGATGTAAATGTTCGAAGGACAAATGTTGACTAATATTTTTCTAAATACAACTCAAACTGAGATGTGTGCACGTTCTTTATTATTAATTTAGCATAGTGATCATCTTGGCACGAAATTGAGCAACATGTATCAATGAAATATATAAGAAATAGGTAGTGATCTGAATCTTAGTCATCCTATACGCACTGATCAGATTAAGACTCAATCAAATAGAGAATGCAACTATGCAAGTAAACTTGAGAAAAAGTTTTAAAAGAAACTAATTGAACATTATAAGAGGTGCCACTAATACATATCAAGCCAGCTAAAGTTAACTTCAGAAACAATTATTAGGAAAAGAACGATTCTCCATCAAGATTAATTGAAACACTATATATTAAGGGGTGACACTACACAGGCTTTTCAGTACGAGGAAAAAACTAGCTCTTGTGCAATATTTTCTGATATATATATATATATATATAGAGAGAGAGAGAGAGAGAGAGAGAGAGAGAGAGAGAGAGTTGTGCGTTATAGCCAAAAAAGTAAAAAGAAGAAGAAACAAAAAACAGAAAAGAAAAACAAAGTCATGGCTTACCATTTGGAATCCCTCATAAAAGTTATAGAGTTGATCCTTTGCCATGATCATCAACTCAAAGCCTTTACAGATAAAGCCATAGAACAAATCAAGTCCCTATTGGAGAAGGCTTGTTTTCTGAGAGATGCATTTGCAAATCATGCAATACTAAGCCAACATGAAGAGAATTTCGAGGATCAAATACGAGATGCCACACAAGATGCTGAAGACGTTCTTGAAACTTATTGTGTTAAGCCCGGAACCAGCCTTCAATACTTGCAGAAGCTACTTTTACGATTCCCCCATCAGCACTTTCACAAGGTACTTAAAAACCTTGATTCCGTGAAGGACGAGATGATGAATATCTTGGACGGGGATCAGATATCAGCTGATCATAGAGCATTGACGGTTGTTGAATCATCTAGGATTGATCACAATCCCAAGAATATCTTGGTGGGTATCACAGACGACTTACTCGAATTGAAGGGTCGGGTTTTTGGAGATTCTTCTAAACTTGAGATCATTCCAATTGTTGGGATGGGAGGAATAGGCAAGACTACTCTTGCTCGGAGTATACACGATGATCCATCAGTTTTTTCTCATTTTGATGTTTGTGCATGGTCAACGGTATCTGATGACTATCGTCTTAGCAATATTCTGCGTGGCCTTCTCAAGTCTATCACCAAAAGTGGTAGAGACGAAACGACTGGAGAGGAAGACAATATGTTAGGAGTTACTTTACACCAACGTTTAATGGGAAGAAGATACTTAATCATATTGGATGATATATGGCGTTCCAAGGCTTGGGATGATGTGAAGAAATTCTTTCCTAATGATAACAATGGAAGTCGAATCATTCTTACCACCAGGGATTCTAATGTGGCTACCTATGTAGACTTGAAAAGCCCACACCACCAGCCGCGTCTTCTCGACAAGGCTAATAGTTGGGAGCTTCTAAGAGAAAAGATTTTTGGTGAAGAAACTTGCCCTCTTGAATTTGAAGAACTCGGGATAGAAATAGCAAAAGGTTGTGGAGGACTCCCACTTGCAATTCATGTCATCGGGGGATTACTGTCGCAAACTGAAAGAACGGAAAGCTCTTGGAATAAAATTGCGGCCGACGTAATCTCTGCTGTAGCCAATAATGATGAGCAGGTCTCAAGTATATTGTCTTTGAGTTATGATCGATTACCTTATTTTTTAAAACCTTGTTTTCTGTACTTAAGTGTTTTCCCTGAAGATTATAACATAAAGGCATCAAGGCTCGTCAAGTTGTGGATAGCCGACGGGTTCGAAAAAACAATTCATGGCAGGAGCCTTGAAGAGGCGGCAAAGGAACACATAAACTCCCTCCTTGATCGAAATCTTATCGTTGTTTCCGGCCGGTCTATTCGTGGAGAAGTCAAATTTCTACGCATGCATGACCTCGTGAGGGCATTGTGTGTGCTGAAAGCTCAAGAGAGAAAGTTTTTTCATGAGTATAGACGATCATATGGTAATGAAATCCTTAATGAATCGCGTCGGATGAATATTCCTTTGGGCGATGACGCTAAATATATTTACCGCTTGGCAACAGGAAAGCTACTTGCCCGTTCATGGATATGCTTAGAGTGTGAATACTATAACTATGGGCACGAAGAAATAATAGGTCCCGTTTTTTCTAAATTTCCATTGATGAGGGTGTTGGATATGTTTCTAAAATCATACTATCCTCTCCCAATAACAGATATAGTACAACTTGCCAATTTAAGGTACTTGTGTTTAACTAGTGTAAAAGAACTACCTCCAGGTATAACTGCTTGTAGGAATTTACAAACCTTAATTTTTAAGAGCTGGTGCTATTCTTCCAAGCTGTCGCATGAAATTTTTCAAATGCCACATCTGAGAGAGATCGTGTTCACGGGCTATCCATTTACGTGTGATTTTCTTAACAAGTCAGAGAATCCTATTCTGATCCAACAAAACCTGCACACCGTCGTGGGATTAGAAATATCACCTAATTTTGATGTCTTTCTTGCTAAACGACTCCAAAACCTGAAGTTAGGGGTCCACTACACCAAGAAGTCTGATTCAAAATTTGTTGACCTGTCATGTTTTCAAAAACTCCAAACATTCACATACACAGGTGAGTTCACGAGCAAGTCCTACGAGTTCCTTATGAACCTCAATTTCCCAATGCAGCTGAAAAAGCTGACAGTGAGGCAGGCAATCTTACCTGGAGGATTTATGAAGACAATAGGTATGCTACCCAATCTTGAGTTTCTCACATTGTGGAACTTTGACATATCGCCCGATAACTGTTGGAAGCCATCACAAGGCGAATTCTGCAGACTACGGTTTTTGATTCTTTGGTTTGTCAAATTTGTTGATTGGGAAGCCGATGAGACTCACTTTCCCATACTCGAGTACCTCAAGATCCAAGATTGCGTTTTCTTGAAAGAGATCCCTTTGGGTATTGGAGAAATCCCAACTCTGAAAACAATCCAGGTGATTAATTCAACTGAATCTGTCGCGGTATCGGCAAGGAAAATCCAAGAGGAACAACTTGAGCTGGGGAACGACCTCCTTCAAGTTCATGTGGTGGATGAATGACCCTCATAAAAGAATTCAGATGTGTCTTGTATTTTAAGGGATCTTCATTTTTTTTTTTCGCTCGTTTGCTCTTTTATATATCTTTTTCAGTTTTTTAAAATTTTGAATGTAAGTTTTTAGTTTCTCATGACGGTTTTTTCTTTATCTTTACATAAAACTGCAACTTTTCAGTGGGCTCCCGTAACAGGCGCATAAATATTCGCCTTTTAATCTAAATTGGTAGAGAGCAAAGATAGTCGAATCTGCAGACGGCATTATGGACGGGGAGCCGTCGGTAATGAGGCCCGGGTTTTTTATTTCTATAATTCCAGAATCACTTCAATAATCAACCAAAAAAATGGGACAACTCAGACAAACCCGAGATCATCCATAGTCAGTACATAAACGAATGCAAAAACAAGAATTCTAAGTAAAACAACATAAGACTCAATCAAAACCATTTGCATCTTCCACGGCGTTGCACTCCAACTCATGAGCTACCGTATTCGAATTGCGCCCCACCCAACTCGTGACAAAACCTACATGTAGACCAAAAAGATGCCGAATATCATTAAGGACATTGGTATATCGTGCTTCCCCGTTAGTACCATGAATAATATCATGATTGATGTTTAAACAATCTCCCTCAAACACAACACTATTCCATACTTTTTCCACAACGAGTTTTATCTCGCTTAACGCCGCAAGCGCCTCAATTCCGGATGGCTCTAAACAAGCGACAAATCTTCTTTGTCTTCATGCAACCATATCGCCATTGCTATCATGCGCAACCACACCCAACCCAACATCATCCTCTTTCTCAAATTGAGCTCCATCAAAATTGACCTTTATTGTATCCCCTCGTAGGCTGCATCCATCCACTAAATTCAAACCAATTTTCTACATAAACCAGCCCAAACGTTGCAAGTTCATCCGGAGACGCTGTTTTTCCCCATCTAAAATTTCGTTCCGATCATCAAAAAGGGCCTAACAAATCATAATGCTCACATTCTTGGGGGACTCAATCTTTGCAATCCTATAAAACTATCAAGAGATTGAATCTAGCGGTGCTGTTAGGGTTTGTACGAGAGAAAAGGGAGTGAAACGGGAGAGCATTGTTGTGGTGTAAAATAAAAAATTTAATTAATTAATAAAATAATACACATAGAGTATCTATAATAAAACCTAAATAGCGAGTTAGTCACCCAAACTAGCGAAATTAAAGTTGTGTTATGCAAAAGGTTTTAAAATTAGAAAAACCGCTCGTGCGAAATTCTCCAAAAATAACGGAACTCTCGTAACCGCTATCAACTGTCATGGAAACTGACTTGCCGGAAGTGGAACAATGCCACTCTCCGCCGCCGCCGCCTAACATAACGGATACTGATGTGTACGTTTTCCAATCAACACGCAATGTTGCTGATCGTTCGAGGATTGGTAAAAGGGCCAGACATTCCCCGGATATGTCCGAAATTGGTACAACGTCTACTGCTCCAAAAGAAAGTTCTCAGGACAGAACTTTGCCTTACTCATTTGCAAATGCTGTCTTGACTCGTCCAAAGAGAACGGATGTTCGTATTGATGAAAACAAAACGGCTGAGGAACGCTCGTTCATTGAAATCAAACAAGCAGACGCCAATATCCCTCTTAAACAGGTTCATATTAAAAAGGAACTAAAAGAGCGGATGAAAACACAATGGGAGCATGCTATAATCATCAGGATCACTGGTAAACCGTGGTATTACACGACGCTTCAAACACGGCCAGATATCATGGGGAAACTGCACAACGACTTCGAACTGGTTGATCTTGGTTATGGTTGCTACTGTCTCAAGGGCATTTCAGAGGACAAGAGAGATTTTATTCTCACAGAAGGACCCTGGCAATTGGCAGGGAGTTTCTTAATGATCAACAAATGGACACCTAACTTCTGTGCGGCCAAAGATGAGATTAAGAACTCCATTACGTGGGTAAGGATTCTTAATCTGCCAATTGAATATTTAAGGGAATCTGTGGTTCAAGCTCTAGTATCTTGCATTGGTGATCCAATTAAGATAGATGGCAATACCATCAATGCCACTAGAGGTAACTTTGCAAGATTTTGCGTTCAAATAAGAACAAATCAACCTTTGGAATTATGTATTTGGATAGATGATAAAATCTATCAGGTTGTTTATGAGAATGTCTCTACGCTTTGCTATAAGTGTGGTAAAATAGGACATGTGAAGACTGAGTGTGAAGATGCTAAGCTACCCCAGGAGGAGATGGATTCTAATGATCTCTCTCAGGTTTCTTATGCTAAATCTTCTGCTGAAAAAAAGGAGCAATGGCTATTGGATAAAGCCAAATCTAAGGAATATGGCAGTTGGATGTTAGTTGCTAAGAAGAAGCCTAGCCCGACAGGTCAAAAAGGTCTAGGAGTTTCTAATAATAGTTCTAAGAATTCTATTAAAAGTAAGACTCCCAACTGGAGTTAGACAGGAAAGAGACAATTTTGAGTCTCCTCAACTCCCTACTCGTACTACTTCTGACAGAAGAAAGATTCTCCCAGCATCCTTAAATCCTAGTTTGAGGAAAGCAACGGTTCATGCCAAGAGAGGGGCAGTTACCACTTCCAAGAGGAAACCAAGAGTCTCTCACATTCAAAATACTCCTGGAACGGTTAATCTTCAGAACCACAATTCTTTTGGCATTCTCGACTTAGACAATCCCAAGGAGTTTCCTGCACTGGTTGAGTGTCCAGTATCATCATCTCCTGATCTTATCCATCATGGCACAAGAACTGGATCCATGGGACTGGATCAACCCCTGGGAATTTCAAACGCAGCATGTTCAGTTCGTTGCACCATCAATGACACAGGAGATCAGTCATTGGGACAGGATCATATCAGTGTTGACTATACCAGCCACCAATTGGGAAATCAGCCTGGAAGTCCTAAGAGAGGAACACATGGATGCAGATCACATCTGGTGGGAGAGAGCAGCTCTCACCCCATGGGAGAGCAACGGACAAATTGCCCTCTCAGAGGAGATAATGACCCAACTTCAGGCGCAATGGAACATGATTCCTCTTGAGAATCCAGTGCAGCCCTACCACCTTTATAATACAAGCACGAGGGTGATTTCTTGGAATTGTCAAGGGGCTGGTGATGAAGGCTTCCATAGGAACTTCAGGAATTTGGTTAGAAGACATAATCCTACTGTTATTTTCATACGTGAAACTAGAGTTTCAGCTGATCAAGCTTGGAACATTGTCCCATATCTGGGATACAATAACTATCGAATAGCACCCTCTGAGGGGATGGCTGGAGGCCTTTGGATGCTATGGAATAGTTGGGATGTTGAGGTGGAAATTGTGGACACAGATTACCAGTACATTTCTGCAATTATCAGACCTCAAAACTTGAGGGAATGGAGACTCACTGGAGTCTATGCTCAGCCCAGGAGGACAGCAAAGGTTAAGGTGTTTGATGACCTCATTAGGATTGCTAATGAACAACCAATGCCCTGGTTAATAACAAGAGATTTCAATGAGGTTGCTTATGCTCATGAAAAGAGGAGAGGTAGAACAAGATCAGTGAGCAGATTACAGTTTTTCAGAAACTTCATGACCAAGTGCAACCTCTATGATCTTGGCTATGTTGGCCCTAAATTCACTTGGACCAACAAGAGAGAAAATGGAGCTCTCATCCAGGCTAGATTGGATCGAGCTATGGCCAATCCTGATTGGCTAAACCTCTACAGAACAGCAGAAGTTGAAAATTTACCAAGAACCTATAGTGATCATCATCCAATCATCACTTGGTGTCTGGGGACTCTGAGGACAAGAATTGACAGACCTTTCAGGTTTGAGGAAATGTGGCACTCCAATCCTGAATGTGCTTCTTTATTGAAGAGTATCTGGAATACTCACTCTTCTCTCCTGGAAGCTATACAAGAGGTGCCTAAAGTCATCCTTCCATGGAATAATGAGAGGTTTGGTAATATATTTCAGAGGAAGAGAATTTTAGAGGCTAGGTTGGGAGGAATTCAGAAAGCTCTGTATATCAGGCACAATACTTATCTCAGCAACTTGGAAGAGGATCTTCTCCAGGATTATCACATTCTTCTTAAACAGGAGGAGATGTTTTGGTTGCAGAAGTCAAGGATCAGTTGGATCAAAGAAGGGGATAGCAACACAAAATTTTTCCATAGATCCACAATGCTTAAAAGGAAAAGAAATCTGATTACAAGACTGAGAATTTCTGGAGAATGGGAGAAGACTGATAGTATCCTACAACTTCACACCTCAGAGTATTTCTCTAGTCTCTTTGCTGGTGATGCTTCCACTCCTGATTTTTCACAAGCCACTATCCTACATACTTCAAGATTTCAAATGAAGTTGGCTCCTACAGATCAGGAAACGCTGGGGACATTGATAGAGTCCTGTGAGATCAAGGAGGCTTTATTTTCAATGCATCCACTGAAGGCCCCTGGGCCTGATGGACTCAATGCAAGCTTCTATCAGAAGGGCTGGGAATGGATGGAATAGTCTATTGTGAAGTTTGTGAAAGATGCTTTCCTTCACAGAGCCTTTGACAGTAAATTGAGTGAAGCTTTCATGTGCCTTATCCCTAAAGTGCAGTCACCTGAAACTATCAACCAGTATAGGCCTATTTCCTTGTGTAATGTTATCTACAAACTCATTACCAAGTGCATTACCAGTAGACTCAGAAATCTTATGCCTAACATTGTGGCACCTACTCAGGCTAGCTTCATTAGAGGGCGCAGTACACAGGATAACATTGTTGTTATCCAGGAAGTCCTTCACTCCTTGAGGTCCAAAAAGAAGAACAAGACAGGCTGTATGATTATGAAGTTGGATTTGGAGAAGGCTTATGACAAGATTAGCTGGGATTTCTTAGAAGAGACTCTTCTGGCTTTCCAATTCCCAACAGACATAGTCGAGTTGATCATGTTCAGTGTTAGGAATGCCACAACTAGCATACTGTGGAATGGATCTCCTATGGCTCCATTGAAACATAAGTGTGGCCTTAGACAAGGAGACCCATTATCTCCATACCTCTTTGTCTTATGTATTGAAAGACTGTCTTATCTTATTCAAGAGGAGGTGCATAGAGGGAAATGGAAACCACTAATACCATGTAGAGGAGGGCCAAAGTTAACACATCTCTTCTTTGCTGATGATCTCATCCTAATGGGGAGGGCTACAACAGGTACTGCTTACTGTATTAAGGGAGTGTTAGACAGGTTTTGCCAGGCCTCTGGCTTAAAACTTAGTTACCAGAAATCCAAGGTATTCTACTCTAGAACTCAAGGTGCAAATCTTAAAAGACACATATGTGATATACTTGGATTTGAACAAACTCCTAACCTGGGAAAGTACTTGGGCATTAGACTATCTCATGGTAGATCAACTAGAGCTGATACTGTTGACTTATTTGATAGAATACTTGGGAAGTTTGATTGCTGGAAAAGCAGAATGCTTTCTATTGCTGGAAGAGATGTTCTTATTAGTTCTGTTTCTGTTGCTCAACCAGTTTATTGTATGCAATCCTCTTCTCTTCCTGAACATGTTTGCCAGAGATTGGACAAGCTTCACAGGGATTTTCTCTGGTCTACTGACATTGGCGTTAATAAACTTCATTTGGTCAACTGGCAGAGGGTCACTAGACCAAAACTTGAAGGTGGATTGGGCATTAGAGTGGCCAAAACTGCTAATGAATCCCTATTAGCAAAGCTTGGTTGGAAGCTCCTGAATGAAGAAGACTCTATTTGGTTCAGATTGGTAAAAGCTAAATATCTCAAAAACCAACACCTTCATTTGCACACTGGCAAAAGCAGTGATAGTTGTACTTGGAAAGGGATAACCAGATGTCTGAAGTTGATGCAACCTCATGTGAGATGGAAAGTGGGAAGCGGAGACAAAATTTCCTTATGGTTTGATAATTGGAGAGGCTGTGGTTGCCTCAGTGATGAAGAAGTTATCATTCATGAATCAGAGAAGATGTTGCTGCTATCTGATATGATTGTTAATAACAGTGAATGGAATTTAGATCATCTCATATCCTTTATTCCCCAGGAACTGATTGATGATATTGAAGGAAGATATATCATGCTCACTCAGGAAGAAGATAAAGTCATATGGAATGGCACTTCTGCTGGCAACTTCACATGTCAATCAACTTATAAATTGTTCCAAGAAAGACACTCAGGGACAGTCAGTTCTACCAGCAAGATTTCTTGGGTCTGGAAGGTGGATGTGAGCAACAAGTTCAAGCATTTCCTATGGCTGTTGTCCCAAGAGAGGCTGGAAACTAACTCCCTCAGGTTTAGGAGACTTGCAGCCTTGACTCCAATCTGTACATTCTGCAACCATCATGAAGAGACAGGGCTTCACCTTCTGAGATATTGCAAGGAGGCTAGGAAACTATGGCTCCTCATTATTCACCCTGATGACATTGCTTCTTTTGATGAACTTAGAGATGACCAGTGGCTGAAAAGGAATCTGGAGGGTCTACAACTGAGGAACATCATCAGACCA
Source organism: Linaria vulgaris (assembly GCA_948329865.1). Classification (NCBI taxonomy): domain Eukaryota; kingdom Viridiplantae; phylum Streptophyta; class Magnoliopsida; order Lamiales; family Plantaginaceae; genus Linaria; species Linaria vulgaris. Next base: position 110,867,906 of record OX415252.1, read on the forward strand.
ACTGCTCAGTGGAAGTGGATTTTCATGGCTACTATATGGTATTGCTGGATTCATAGGAATGATAGAGTTTTCCACAATAAAGAATCCAGCCTCCCAGACAGAATTTTCAAGATTAAAAGCTTAAGCTGGGCACTCTACTTGGGCAGAAGGAAAACTGGCAATGATCAGGACATGACACGATGGTCCAAGCCAAAAGCTGAAGGAGTTAAACTAAACACTGATGGCAGTGTGATCCAAGATCAAAATGTAGGAAGCTGCGCTGGTGTCATTCGATCAGATGATGGCCAATGGATATGTGGTTTCTATAAGAAGCTGGCCTCACCAACTATGGACGAGGCTGAGCTTTTTGCTCTCCTAGAAGGACTTAGGCTGGCGTGGGACATACGGTTCCATAACATCGAAGTGGAGGTAGATTCTCTTACCGTTTACAAATTGATTACTGCTGATATCCAGCCTATTGCTGCGTACAAGAGCTTGGTATTTGACTGCCAGAAGCTTATGAAGTTGCCGTGGAATTTAACGTTCAAATGTATTCCAAGAAATGCAAATATGGTAGCGGATGCATTGTCTAAATGGCAAAGTTCTTGTAATGAGGAAGTTATCTTATGGGATACTCCTCCCTCTAACTATATTAGCTCCTTGGTAGTTAAGGATGTAATGTAACTCTTTGTACTTCTTGTTTCACCAAAAAAAAAAGTTGTGTTATGCAAAACACCTTTATATTACATTACTTAAGACCCCCCCCCCCCTCTCAAGAGGGACATGAATATCGATGATGCCCATCTTCGACATCATAGTTTGAAACGATTGAGGAGATGACGATTTTGTGAGAATATCGGTGCTGATTGGAGAGGTGTGCAACCTTAAGTAAGCCGTGGTGAATCTTTTCACGGACTAAATGGCAATGGATCTGGATATGTTTCGTCCGATCATGTTGGACGAGATTGATGTCAATGCAGTATACGCTCTTATTGTCGGTGAACAAGATTGGAGTGCGACTGGGAGAGACGTGCATGTCTTTAATTAATGAGTTGTGTGAGCCAAATAAGCTCAAAAGTCATTGTCGGCACGGATTGATACTTGGCTTTTGTGGACGAGCGGCTGACCGTGGCCTGTTTATTGGCTCTCCATGAGATGAGAGAATCGCCAATGTATATTGCGTAGCCCGTTAGACTTCGACTTGTCTCGGGATAGGCTGCCCAGCCACTGTCACAAAAAGACTTTAAGTGAGTTTCGGATTTAGAGGGGTATAACAGGCCCTTACATGGAGCTGATTTAATATAACGCAAAACACGATGTGCAGCGGCCAAATGAAAAGTGGTAGATTGAGACATGTGTCGGTAGACACTTAAAATTGGTGTCTAATTAAATCTCGACACGTGAAAAATAACATATTAATTATCTATTAAGTTTTTCTATTTTATTTGAATTTATAACAAATTTATTTTCAAAGTAAAGTAGTTAAATTTATTGATTTTAATGTATATGGAGGATAAATCAAATAATATCTTATTTATTAATTGGATTTAAATTACCCATTTAAATAAAATAATGACAAGTCTTACAATACAAGAAACACAAAAAATACATATATTATTTAATCCTAATATTTAAATGATTAAATAAATAAATATTCACCAAATCTTGCAATATGAAGATGATTGCAAATCAACTCTCAAGACGTGGAAATATTCCTCCACCAACCCCCAAATCTCAAGAAATCTAAAGAAGATTCAATCAATCCAAGTCTTCCAAATTAAGAAATCGTAGGCATGATCACTACTATTCATCTCATCAAGAGACTTTGATTCAGATTCACTCTACAACTATAAATAGTGGTTTTTTTGAAGAAGAAAAACACAATTAAACACTCAATCTTTTGGAGCAAAGAAGGTTAATAAATTCTCTCTACCAAAGTTCTTCATCTTCAAGGTGTTCATCACGAAATTCAAGGCAATCATCTCAGAGATTGAAGAAGAAGCCCATTTTGATTCGAGAACAAGCCACGAGGCCCTCGGCGAACTGTTTTTGAAGATCAATCCTCCACAAAAGAAGAATGGTGTTCATCATATTCAAACATTTTCAAACGAAGATCATCAAGTTTATCATAAAGGTCCAACTTTGATTCGAGATTAAGTACAAGCACCCTCAATATAACATTTTTCCAAGTTCAAAATATCTCGGTGAAGATCAAAGTAAAGATTTCCAACACAAGTCTCAAAACATTCAAGATCGCCGCTCTTTTTGAACTGAATCAGAGGATAAAATAGAGATTGTACCACAAATTGTACTTTAAACTTATTCATATTTAATTTATAATATTTTCTTATCTTTTAATTTCAAAAATCAAGAATTTGTTATTATAGTATTGCGTTAAGCATTGAATACTAAAAGCTAAGTCGGGACGCGTATTAGTCAAATAAAGCAAACGACCAACTAAACTTCTATATTAAGTTGGATCTTTTGAAAGAGAATCATCATTTTTCCTAAGTCTAGTAAAACTATCCATAGTTGTAGAGGCGGGTTTGCACCTTATGTACCATGACTCCATTAAGATGTCCAGGGTGTATTTTCCTTGGCATAATGTGATGCCTTTTTGACTCCTAGCAACATCAATACCCAAAATAGACTTCAAATTGCCTAAATCTTTATTGGTAAACTTATCATCAAGATGTTTCTTTAAATTTTGAATCTCGTTTAAGTCATTACCAATTAAAATAATATCATCCACGTAATCACACAAAGCAGCAAAAGAGGAAGCATGCTTTTTCACAAATAGGGAGCAATCAGACATAGTTTACATATAACTAAAGACTTTAAGGCAAGTGGTCAATTTATTATACCATTGTTGAGGCACCTGTTTTAACCCATGTGGACTCTTTTTCAAAAGACATACCCGAGTATCTGATTGAGAACAGTAACCGGGTGGAGGTTTCATGTGAATAGTTTTATCTAAATCACAATGCAAACACGCGTTATTAACGTCTAATTGATGCAAAAACCAGTTATGTGAAACACCTAAAGCAAGCAAAACACGCACAATAGTTAATTTAGCAACATGCAAAAATGTGTCTAAATAATCTAGTCCCTCTTCTTGGGTATAACCCTTAGTCACAAGACGGGCTTTATACCTTTCAACTGAACAATCGAATTTATATTTAACTTTATACACCCATTTACAACCAATATAGTGTTGAGCAGCAGGTAGTTCAGTCAAAACCCAAGTATTATTTTTCTCAAGAGCATTTAATTCAGTTTGCATGGCATGTTGCCCATCCTTAGATTTATTAGCTTGAGTAAAGGTTCTAGGTTCTGTGATTTGAGAAATAGCCACAGTAAAAACCCTATGTTGAGAACCAAGTTGTGAAACAGGTAACACAGATTCAGTAGGGTACTTCGTTTTAAAAACAGAGGTAGCATAATTGGTTTTATGCAAAGAACTTGGCAAGTCCTAGTCATATAATTTCAAGTAAGTAGGAGTGGTGATTGGCCTACTGAATTTTTAAGGGGAACTTGCTCAGAAGGACCAACAGTAGTATCATGGGAAGAATCAGAAACTAAAGTATCCTGCACAACAACATTTCTATCACTATCATGCAAATTAAGAGAAGTAAGGAAACAGAGATTGCAAACATGGGTATGCTCATTGTCACTTGAGGTCAAAGAATTGTACATGTCCAGAGCAGCATCCAAAGCTGGAGTGGAAACTTGAGAGTATGCATCACTGTACCCTGAGCAGAGGAAGAGCTCTTGGTTTCTGCAAAACAATAAAAAAATATGTGCAAAGGTGTGTATTCTCTTTCGGAAAATCTTTAATTGTTAGTGGCAAAACAAACTAAAATGTAAATTCATGCACATAGAAGATCACATTTCTTGAAGTGAGAACTTTTCTGGTGTGCAATTTAAATAACAAATATCCCTTAGTTCCAAAAGGGTAACAAAAGAAACACACTTTTGAGCTCTAGTATCAAATATATGCCTATGTGAAGTTAAAGTTGATGCATAGCATAAATAACCAAAAACCCTTAACATAGAATAATCAAGGGGTTTATTAAAAAGTTTCTCAAAAGGGGTTTTGTTGCCCAAAACAGAAGATGTCAATCTATTTATGATAAAAGCTGCAGTAGACACACAATGGGGCCAATATTCAATAGGAATATTAGATTGAAATTTAAAGATCTTGCAACTTGAAGCCACTGTTGATGCTTTCTTTCAACTAAGCCATTTTGCTGAGGAGTCTCAACCCAACTTATTTGATGAATAATTTCGAGATTAGCGTAAAGTTTTTCAAAATAAGCCCAGTCCAATTGTCAGACCTGAGGATTTTTATTTTGACAGAAAATTGATTTTAATTTCAACCATTTTGTAAAAATGAGACATATGAGTATGCACTTCAGATTTATTTGACATAAAGAAAACCCATGTACATCTGGTGAAATCATCTACCACAATTAAGAAATATCTATGACCATGAATAGGGGGCACTCAAAATGGGCCCCACACATCACAGTGGATAATGTTAAAAGCAGCAACAGTGGCAAAAGTTTTATTAGGAAATGGAAGCTTTTTCTGTTTATCCAAATGACAAGTATCACATGAGTTATGTGAATTACAATCAGATAGAGATAAATTTGGTAAACATGAAAGGTTTTGAGTTGAAGGATGCCCAAGTCTTTGATGCCACAAAGAAGCACCAGGTTTTATTTTATAAACACTAGAATTACAAAGAGATTGAGTTTGAGAATTATTTGTGTCCAAAACATAAAGGCATTTGCAAACTTTAGCAAAATAGTCATCCTCCTCATGGCTATGTCCTGCATTACACAGGCAGAGGGGAAAAAGTGTAGAGGTGCATTGGAAGGCTTTGTTAATTTTGAAACCGAGATTAGGTTGTAGTTAAAATCAGGCACTAGAAAAGCATCCTTCAAAACTAAACTGACAAAAAAAATGATATGAGAAATAACAGTGGAAACAGTGAAATGTTTGTTTGGAAAAAAAACCTGAGTGGTAATAGGAGAAGCATGCACAAAAAAACTAGGATCACAAATCATGTGATCAGTAGTTCGAGTATCCAAAATCCAAGTAGAGTTACTCATATCATGCAAACTACAATCAGAGGACAACAAGGATGACAAGTATGAGGGGTGAAAATAGAAGGGACAGAGGTAGTAGCTTCTTGGGCTTTAGTGAATGCCAGAAACTATTGAAACAGGGCCTTATTGGATATGTTAGCAGGAGCATTCCTGGTGAAGTTCTCAAGCAATACCACCTCCTCAAACTGGGTGGTAGAGTTAGCAGATGGACCAGAATGTTTATGAGACTGTCTTCTTCCAGTGGGGCCATCCCAACGTGGGGGGATAGCCTATGATTGGTAACTGCGGTCAATACTATGTCCAGTAAACCCACAGAAGGTGCTCTTAATCTTTGTCTTATCATGAGCATTAGCCCATCAAGGCTTTGAAAACTTTAGATTTCCAGCAAATTCTTTAGAACCTTATGTCACAGGCTTAGAGCGAGTGAACATGGCCAGTGGCTCAAAAGACTAAGCAGGGAAGTGTAAGGACCCATGTGCCTCTTCTTGTAAAAGCATGGCATTCACCCACGATCGCGATGGAAGCGGCGGTAAGAGCATGATCTGACTATGGACCACATAGAACGAATTATTCAGCCCAATGAGAAAGGTGAGAACGTTGTCAGTTTGTTAAAGAGTCAAATATTCTTGTTTACGTCATAATTGCACAACCACAAGCACAGGCGACCACAAGCCTCGGACTAACAAACTCGTCCAAGATGGACCTAAAAGTATTGTAAAAAGCAATGACAATGAGACTACCCTAATTTAGGTTAAAGAGAGATTTCTACAGTTGAAAAACATAGATCCATTCGACGCCCATACCTAACCCTAAGTTCTTGCCATAACTCAAACGTGGACCTGATATAGAGTAGAGTATTATGGATCTCACGAGTAACTGAATTTAAGAGCCACAAAAGTACTAGATTGTTGGCGCATATCCAATAGAGGCGATCAACGACGTCAGATTACGGTAGAAGAGGAAGAGATCCGCCAATGAATCAGATCTTATTATTGATTGTAAGCGCAATTTCAACCGCTTAACTCCAGGAGATGTAGTTGTGACCCGAGAACTTGTCACCAACAATGAAGAAACCCGTAAAGTCGTGGATCTCGAGAAAGTAGACCAATATCGAATCCTCACAAGGATTCTTTATAGTAAATCCAGAGAGAGAGGATTCAGTGGAGGACATTTACATTATCGCGACAAAGGTGAAGAAATCAGAGAATTAGGGTTTCGAAAAGAGGAGAAACAAGGGGAATTAATGATTTGGGTATGAATCGAATCACCTAACGATGGAGAAGAAGAAAATCGTAGGGGAATTTAGGATCGGTGAGCTATGATACCATACCAAGAGATTGAATCCGGCGTTGCGTCTAGGGTTGTACGAGAGAAAAGAGAGAGAAGAGAGAGAAATGGGAGAGCATTGTTGTGGTGTAAAATAATAAAAATGAATTAATTAATAAAATAATACAGAGAGTGTATTTATATTAAAACCTAAATGGCGACTTAGTCACCCAAACTAGCTAAAGTTGTGTAATGCAAAACATGCTCATATCACATCACTTAAGAACCAATCCGCCAATGACTCCTAGACCTTAATCCAATTCACCATGGCCCAAGCTTGACGCGTCACATGACATTCAAAAAGACAATGTCGAACCATTTCCACCCCTATTGAGGTCAGAGCTTTTGAATCAACATTAGTTTTAGTTAACAAATCACAAAAGAGAATTTCGTGTAAATTTCTAGAACCACATAGGGGTTTCATGGATTTTCCCCTTTCTAGCCCTATAATTACATCTTTGGTTTCATTAATTTGTTGATTTGTCATCATAGTCATTCTTACAACACCCTTGTAAATTTTTTAATATATGTCTCATTTATTTTTTTTGACAACTTGTGAATAACTTGTTAGTAATCCCATCTACATCCCTTTTGTTAGTTGATTTTTAGTCAAATATTATAATTAAGGGCAAAAAGGTCAAATGAGAAAAAAACTAAATAAAAACTATATTTATAAAGACCAAATGTCCTTAATTTAATAGTGAATTTCCAAACAACCGAGTATTATTTTCAAATTATTTTAATCTTTTAAATTTTATATAAGATTCCTTAAGCCGGTTGGAAATTGAAAGAAATATTGTAAAGTATATTTTATTCCTAAATAATATGAATGTGTTAAAAGATATATTTCTTTTCTTTTTTAATAAATACGACTCTTTCAAATTAAAAATTAGATTAAACAAATTATTAAGAGGTTTTAAATTAGAATGTAGGCGTAGACCATGTGCAAAATTCTGAACTAATATTTTTATTTTTTTCTTTGATAATAAGCTATGTTCGAGAAAATACAAGATCATTATACACTTTTTTGCTCTGTTTTTTGTTTTTTTAACATCTTAAATTAAATATTGTTTCTTGTTGAAATATATATATATATATATATATATATATATATATATATATGATAATCAATTAACATGATGTTCAAAAATATGTGAATACTATTTATATTATCTCAATATATCATATGGGGAATTAATGATTTGTATGTTCCATTTATATGGAATTAAACTTAAATTTTGTTGTTGAAATGTATTCAATTTAGTTTTAATCAGTAAAATAGAAAAATAATGGGGAAGAAAATAAAGAAGTGAAAAAAAAAATTAATCAGTCATACTTTATATTCTTTTCTTCATTAATTTTGTAATTTATATTTCATGTTGATCATTTTTTTGCAAAAAGATTATATGATGTGACCGTCTAATTACCGTAAAGAAATTATAATTGAGTTATTTGGAGCAAAAAACAAATTGTTTAAAAATACTTAGTGGGACTTTCTTTCACCCTTTTATATTTTTTAATAATTAGTAACTATAAGCATAGTACTTTTACATAAAGTTTTATTATAAAGCCTCACACATCTTATTAAAACAAAGTTTCATACACGTGACTTTATTTGAATTTGAATATTATGAAATTATAATCAAAGTAGTTAATTTATAATTTATAGGTAATTACATAAGTATTTAGCCCTATTTTTAATTAGTAAGATATACGCGTGTATTCTTATATATTTGTGTGCGTGTATATAATTATTATGGATTATAAGTTATGCTAGAATTTATAATATATAACCTAACTTAATTTAAGGGATTAAAAGGGTTAACAACCTGATCAAAAGAAAAGTGATCAGTTACTTTAACATGTTTACAAAATGTACAAGATTAAAATAATATGAAAAGAATACTCAGTTATTTGAAAACTTCTTTTGCATTCACTATTAAATTAAAGACATAATTTAGTCTTTATAAATATAATTTTTATTTAGGTTTTCTCTGAATTAACTTTTTTGTCCTTTTTTTTTTGATAAGCAAAATTTCATTAATAAAAAGAAGTATAAGACATACTTCTTTCAAAGTTCAAAGAACAACATAGCATAATGAAATACAAAAAAGGCATCAACTCACAATACATTCAACCGGATTACAAATCCAACCCGAAAGTGAATAAAAGAAATCTTTCTTTGAAGCCTTAATCCATTTCCAAGCACGAGCTTTGATAGCATCAACTCATCTTTCGATTTTTGTTGTACCGTTGTTAAATATAATATTATTCCTCAACAACCAAATTGACCAATTTATAACAAACCACACAGAACTCAACCAATCTCCACTTAATGTATAAGGCTGTATGTTGAAAAATTGCAGAAAATGAGTTCTTGCGCAATTAGATAAGGTAGTAGAAATACCAACCCATTTGAAGCACTTTAACCACATTGCATATGACAATTTACATCCAACAAATAGATGTGCGTTGTTTTCCTCCTCCATATTACAAAAAGGACACCAAATCCCATAATTTCTTTGATCAACTCCTCTTTTTTGAAGATTAACCTTAGTAGGTACTCTATCACAAAACACTTTCCACGCGAAGCTTTTCATTTTTGGAGGAGCTTTAATTCTCCACATCTTCTTTAGGATTGGATCCTCTATGCCTCTGACTTTATTTTCTAGAGCTTGGTACGCTGATTTGACTGTATAGCATTTCGAACTTTCCTGACTCTACATCCAACTATTTTGCTGCTCCGCCCTCTAACTTGATCTGTCAAGCACACCCTTCAAATTTGTAACCATCTCATCTTCATATTCATATAAATTTCTCCTCCACCTAAATTTCCACTTCCAAATTCCTAGGTTCCATTCACCCATCTCCTCTATTGTTGCTTCCTTATTCAGAGCCAATGAGAAGTCTGTGAAACTTGTCTCTTAACGGTTCCTCCTCGATCCACGGATCAATCCAAAACTTTGTTGCCCTTCCGTTGCCGATTTTTCTCTTCACCCCACCCTTAAAGCAATCAAAATCTGATCTACTGTGCATTAGATCAGCAATATCCCGCCACCATCTTGAAATTTTTTTGCTTCCTCTAGCCGTTCTCACCTTATCCAACGCCTGCTCCAGATTTCAGTACTTAGCTTCAATAGTTTCCTTCCAAATTGCCCTACTTCCATTTAAAATTCGCCACCTCCACTTTCCTAATAATGCAAGATTGAAATTTTCTAAAATTTTTACATTTATTCCACCTTCTTCTTTCTTTTTACACATCACTTCCCACCTTGCCCATGCAATCTTTTAACTTCTTTTTGCCCATGCAATCTTTTAAACTTCTTTCTTTTGGGTCTTTGCTAAAGACTTTATCACCTGCTTAGGGGCCTTGTAAAATGAAAAATAATACACAAGGGAACTCGTTAGTACAGAATTATTAAGAATGAGACGCCCACCAATAGAAAGAGAGGTTGTCTTCCACACTCAAAGCTTATCCTTTAGGAGATTGCTCAATGGATCCCATGGCTTGATTATTCTCGAATTAATTCCAATTGGCACCCCATCTACTTAAAAGACATTGAACCCCTGTGACAATTAGGAAAACTTGCAAACTATTCCATCACATTATCTTCGATATTAAACTTGAACAATTTGCTCTTTTTAAAATTAACTTTAAGGCCTGAAGCAAGTTCAAACAACCTCAAGATACTTTTTAATGTCCACATGCTCTGCCAGCTATAGTCTAAAAAACAAACAACGCAACATATTGCGCACATCTACTTCGTACTTTGATCTCCCAATTTTAACACCTCTGAAAAGACCCAAAGTGGTAGCCTTTTTAACCATTCTGGTAAGACCTTCGGCTACTAATAAGAAAAGGAACGAAGAAAGTGGATCTCCCTGACGAAGATCCTGAAATAAAGAAAACACCTTAGTCGGGCTACCATTTGGAAGCACATAAATTCTCGCTGATCGAAGGCCCTCTTTAATCCATCCTCTCCACTTTTGAACAAAAACCCGTCTTCTCCATAATCAAATCAAGGAACTCCCAATTAACACTACCATAAGCTTTCTCAAAGTTCGCCTTAAAAATAAAGCTTGGCTTTTTCTTTCTATGAATTTCATCAACCACTTCACTAGCAATCAACATACCATCCGAAATACTCCTTCCTTGAATGAAAGCACATTGTTCCTCCGACCATGGATTAAAATTTCGATTTTGTATTATGTTTCGGTAGATCGAATATTGACAACGTTTCGAAAATGTTTCGAAAAGTTTCGAAAGTGTTTCGTAAACAATATAAAAGAAACATAAAATTAGCTTAAATATTTAAAAAGAGGCATTATTAGTTTTATTTCTTAAGAGTCAATAACTATCATTAGTTCATTACGTTTATTTATCATACACCAAAAAAAAAATAGAATTCAATGGATAAAAGTATAATAAAATTCAATTGCGGAACATTAAATACTATAAATTCAGAGAAAATCTTATTAATATTTCCTGATTAAGGCATTAGAAACTAAACCCATGATAATTATACACAACCATGTTTACACATAATATTACTAGTATTCAGATTTGTTATTTGTCAATATGTAATGACAAGATGACACAAAACCACATAAATCTAAGCAATCAGAATTGTGACGGTATTACATACACAAACATTTAATTTAATTGGGGTAATCATGAATTACATATTTAGAAGTGCAGGTTCGTTTGATCAATTATATGCAACAAAGAAATGGCACAATATTTTATAAAGTAATGTTTCAAAATTGCATCTCCGAAGCCTTTTGGTCATACAAAAAAACAAAATATTTTGTCCATTTCGTACGAAATGAAGCGAATTTTTAAACCATGCCTCTGACACGATCTTTAACGTTTGACTAGCAGTCATCTAACAGAAGGAAGGTAGATGAGATTATTTGAAACTAGATGGGAGGTGGTTGGAACAAAACGATACATCGGGGGAGGTCTATGGAATTTGCCCTAATTTTAATGCTAATTGATTTAAATATCTGTTTAAGAGAATTTAGTTTTATAAAGTATAAATATATGGTATCAAAATAATTTTAATGATCATGCCTTCGCACTCGAACTGGAGCTACTATTCTAAGGTTGGTACTCATATCAGCATATGGGCAAGAAAGAGGAAAGCTCATCTGAAACCTCTGATGAAGACTAACTAGGAAAAAAATCATATTTTGTACCCTAACTTTGCAGCTTGTCAAGAATGGTACCCTAACTAGGCAGTGATCGCGTTTGTACCTCAGGTTTTGTTTTGTTTTTTTTTATCAAATTTGGTACCCTCGCGGCGGAGCTTCCCAATCGCCGCACCGGATTGTTATGTGGCACCCCCGTTGACCTAATATTTAGGGATTTTGACTCTTTTGACGCCACCTAGACACGCTGACATGAAAAAAAATAAAAAATAATAAAAATGTCCTCTCATCTCCTTCCAAATAATAGAGCCAACACCCTTCCACTCCAATGGTCACAACTCACAACACACCCTTACATCTCCTCCACTCTGATTCAACCACTGCCGCTGCAAATCCTCCGCCCTGACACAAGGTACTATTCTTCTTCTTCAACAACTCATCTTGTCCTCTGTATTTATTGGATTTTTGGGTTTAGTTCCACATATTTGGTTTCTTCCACTTTTGGTACCCTAATTTTGTTCCACTAGACAAGTTGTGTTCAATTTAAGGTTTCATGTTCCATTTCTTTGTTTTTTGCACTGTTTTGAACTATAATTTAAGTGGGTGTACTTCGCATGTCGATTTTTGGAAACACTCATTGATGGGACTGATTTGCAACCCTTTCAACTTAAGAAGTCATATATGAATAGTACTGAACTCTGAAAATCTTGTTCTTAGTTATCTTTTAAATTGAATAATTGCTTTTAGATGGTGCATCCTTACCGACTTCCTTGTGAATGTGGTCGAGGCTACATGATATATGGTATGTCTGGTTTGACTTCAACCCGACCAGGCTTTCACTACTATATCTGTCCCGCGAGAGAACGCCACCCACATTTCTTCATATGGGCTGATAGGCTCCATGAAGAATGTAATGCTAGACTACATCCTTTTATGATGAACTCAAACCCCTCTCCTTCACTGAAAAAAAAAGAACAAATGCATATGATGAAGTGTCAAGAACTTCTGAACAACTCAAGTCTCAGTCAATCAGTCAAGTGTCTACCACCACCAAGGAGGTCGAAAAAGGAAATGATATATATGATGCCCTGAAGAAAATCAACATGACCCAGGTTGCAATAATATGATGTCTTATAGCTTGGATGCTTGTTATCCTCATGTTTGTTGTGTTATGTGTGATGTTGTTTATCTTTTATGCCAGAAAGTAGGTATGTTGTCTTAATATTTCCAATTCTGGTGTTATGTTATTTTATTTGACAGTGTAATGATGTTTTAATTTCCCAATCCTAGTGTGTTGTTTTGGATTTAAATTTGTAAGGATATTTTTCCCTAATGGTATTGGAGACATTTGTTATTGAAATATTAACTATTTTCTTTATCTACTGCATATTCTTTTCTATGATTGAATGATTACATTATGTAATGAATATTTCTATGTTTAAGCATGATTGTGACGAACAACCTGCTTCCCCACCACCACTTGCTTCTAACAAGCTGTTAACAACTCTATGGTTTAAACTAGGCCCCTGTTCAGTATCATTATCCATACCATATGACCCATCACTGAAGTGCTCCAGATCATATTCATTATTCTGTTCATCTTCATCATTCTCTTCAATCTCATTATCCACTTCAATCTCTGTCTGCAAAAACTCAGCACCTTCAAACAAAGCTTGCTGATGTTTCTCTACTTTTCCTTCACAATTCACATACACTTCCAACACCCTATCACTTTGCTTAGCCAAAAACAGCGAGTGTAGATCACCGTCCTTTGCAACCAGTACAAATCCCTCAACCTTCCTAACATACAATCCCCTCAACCCTATGAATCCAAGCTTATCACATATGTCAAACATCCTTTCAGTACCCAAGTCATCAGGACCAACAAAATCAACTACAAACTTACTTCCCCCAACATATTCAATTAGGTTATAACCAAACTCCCCTCCATAATATAACTTATTAGTAATATATAACTGAGTGGAATCTGCATAACAAAATTAACAAAAATATAAGTTAGGGTTTAATTTTCGCAATTTGGGGAATATAAAAAATATTAGGGTTTCTGTCATGCAATCACGGGGCCAATTGGTTGCAATTAGGTGACGAAATCGAATAATTAGGGTCTCTGATTTGCAATTACGAGTCGTATTGCAACCAATTTCGCATTTAGTGGTCGAAATGGAAAAAATCGGGTTTTGAATTTGAAATCAATTTTGACATTGGGGGACGAACTCTAAAAATTAGGGTTTCTGTTTTGCAATTACGAGTCATATTACAGGATTGCATGTTGAAAAGAGGTGGCGTACCGTAGATTGGCGGCAGATCATCGGCTTTAGATGGATGACGAGCTTTGAGCTTTTGTCGACGAGCACCCATGGCGGAAATGGCGAAATAGGAGAGGAAAACTGTGTGTTGTGCGCTGAGAGAGAAATTCGGAGGGAAGTAATGTGTGTTGTGTGTGTTCTGAGAGAGAAATTTGGGGGGAGAGTTATGTAAAAAACCCTAAGCTCGATCAAATTGGCGAGAGCTGGAGGCTTAGATGATAGGAGGTTTTTAAATATTTTTTATAAAAAAACTTCCATGTCAGCGTGTCCAGGTGGTGTCAAAAGTGTCAAAATTCCCAAATAGGACGTCAACGGGGTGCCACGTAACAATCTGGAGCGGTGATTGGGAAGCTCTGCCGCGAGGGTACCAAATTTGATAAAAAAAAAAAAAAAAAAACCTGAGGTACCAAACGCGATCACTGCCTAGTTAGGGTACCATTCTTGACAAGCTGTCAAGTTAGGGTACCAAAGATGATTTTTTTTCCGACTAACTATTATGTAGTGTGGAATAATAAGAAGATGTGCTTGTTAGTTACGTTGTTATTATTGAATAAAAGGAAGAAGTATTACAATTGTTGTGGTATGTAACATTACATAGTGATAGATGTGTGAAGCGGAACTATGCTGGTTTTTATGCGTGAAGAAATTCAATAAAATATAAATCCCTTTTGCTCCCGTGAGGTATCATGAATTACCTTCAAAATATATTCAGGCACGGTGCAAACGTAAAAATTGAACAAACATGTAAATTTTAAGTAAGATAATGAATTATACTCTGCAACTTTGAGGCACGATTAATCACATCACAAGTACAAAGTTATCACTTATCAGATCGTACGTAGGTCGAAACTCCTATTGAACTGGAATATCGATGAATTATACAACTCGCGGCAAACAGTCATAGCGCATTCCAAATTATTGTTAGAGAGCTCTGTTATCCAGCAGATACTGGAGCTAATACTGAAGCTTTTCTGATCATTAGATGTCTACATACTAAAAACCAAATTGAGGCGAATACTTTTCAGCTAATATAAAGATAACTTGGTACGAATATAACAATAATACTATACAAATATCGATTAACGAAAGCCATTATTGAAGGCAAAAAAACAGGCAGGAATCAATTGCTAGAGGGTGCACCAAATAGTTCATACTACAAGTTCAGCATTATAAGACGCAGAATGCACATATACAAGTCCAGTATCATGTAATAAGGATTTCAGCAAGAACTCTTTGTTTCTTAGGAAACTAAGATTATAGACCAGTGCTAGAGAAGATGAAATATTTACAAAGTGCCCTCAGTTATACAGCAAGAAACAATAGAATGAGAAATGAATTTAACAAAGAAAAAGCGATTTCGCCATCAGCTACGGTTTTGCAGGACTTGAATGGTTGAGTACTTCACTCTTCTTTGCCCAGTATTGCTGAAACCTTTGTCTTGCATACTCCATGTAGTCAAAGTCAATTTCGTTAACATGTTCCTGATAATGATAATAAAAGGAATACTAATAATGTTAGGGTCCACCAGCGAGCACAGATCACCTTAGCTTGTTACAGATTAGCCCCAACCCACAAGAAGAGAATACATGATATAACCTCTGAACACAAACAGCTTTTCAAGCAGGACAGATTCAGGTTTACTTTACACGCACAATCTCGATCCATCAGAAACTCTATAACATTTCTCATATAAAGCCTAACATTTTAGTGCATATAAGAGCATCATCTTCTTTACACGGTAGAAAATTAAACAGTTTATACCATTTTAGGTTTTAGCAACACTTCCAAGTAGAAAAAATCTCAAGCCACGGAAAGTAGACATTTCTACAAACTGACAAAACTAAAGGGCAAACATTCAAATCAGGAAGTAATTGTTAAGGGATCAAATAGTGCTAATTTTGCAAAGCAAAAATTTGAAGAAGTACCGAGATAATTCCCCATAAGCCCCAAAAGAGATGACTAGCAAGAGCAAATTTTTCCACTTCTTGGATCAAATGTTCCATCTCAAGCTCGCTTGGTTGATTTCCTGCATGAAGTTACAATATGTTGTAGGACACGCATAAAGATGATTTTTTTCTCTGCTCTATGAATTCATAAGCAAGAAAAATTGGT
Source organism: Linaria vulgaris (assembly GCA_948329865.1). Taxonomy (NCBI): domain Eukaryota; kingdom Viridiplantae; phylum Streptophyta; class Magnoliopsida; order Lamiales; family Plantaginaceae; genus Linaria; species Linaria vulgaris. Next base: position 110,883,915 of record OX415252.1, read on the forward strand.
ATTTATCTTTCTAACAGAACTTGAAGAAAAATAGAAGTAGAAAGTAGAATCAGCTACATCCACTCTGTTACTGGTAATATAAGATGCATTATCCACAGATGGTGGAAAACAGCCGTGAAGAGCAATATTATAGTTATTCCTTACTCTTACAATATGCAAGTAAGAGATTCCATATCTCCGTATACACATGGAGAATCATCAAGTAAAAAGAAAAATGGATAAAATAAAACAGCGCATCAATACCATAAATACGGAAACAAGTGAAAATACCAATACCTGAACAACTCAGGTACACAGACAAGAATCTTCGACGCTCAGCCAAATCTGTAAAATGAAAAAAAGCAGTAAATTTACATATCCATAATGGATGATTACATAAATGAGGCAAAGAAATACCCATACCTGGATATTTACTGTAATCAAGGATGTGTGGGGTTTCAGTATGATAGTCAGCAGCCATCTCGCAAAAATGATTTGCTATGTCGAAGGCAATATGGTTGTAACTGGCATATTCATAATCCTACGAACAAGGTCAATTAGATCAAAACGAGCTACACAAGATTATTCATGAAACCAGACAACTAAAATCTCTTGTGTTTCAATGTTATATCATAGTTACAGACTCTAAACTGGAGATTATTTCAATTAGCAACGTAAGACAGTTCATTTCTCACTTGAGTTAAACAATTACAGCTTATATTTGAACCATTTGGTTTGAAATTACCATCCAACAATTTCACAGTTGCAATATTTCTGTATATTCATAAATTTTAAGGAAAGCACTATAGAGATGAAAACTTCAAAGAGAGGTGAAGGTGCGCATTAAACAAAAATCCAGCTATTTGTGAGAGTTTATAAAGTCTGTACAAATTGCCTTTGGTTGAATAATGGGAAAATCGTGAAAAAAGAATGGCGTAAAATTCTGAATTCACTAGTCTAGATACTCCTGATCAATTAAAAAATATCAACTTAGTATCTGTTTTTTTTTTATGATTCAATCAGCATTTCAACCTAAATCAACCATACTCAATGAAAAGAGAAATATCTCTATCTACGAGCGAAGACATCAACAAAAGTAACATCATTGTTCCAATTTGGTCGAGCTTAATGTATAAGTTTGTATTATTACTTCAGTAGTTTCTATACTGTTCAAAGTCTCTGGTACCTTCATAAAACCAATTTGCATATAAAATAAAGAATTCACACAACAAAATTTGCAAACATCTTCATTAACATGAAAACCAGTTTAAAATATGGGGCATGATCTCGTAAATAAAAGTAACCACCACACAGTGATACTCACAATGATCGTTATTAATTTGGTTTCTTCATCCATCATTATGTTACCATACTGCAAATCATTGTGGCAGAATCCTATGATTTGCCGATCAGTCGAGAGTGCCTTCTCCAACGCTGCTATTTCATCTCCCATGACATCTAAGCGGAAGGCCTCTGCCTCTTGCTTTGTACAAAGACGCTTTGCTTCCTTAAGCCAATTGCTAAACCACAAAGACCAGAATAACACAACATAAGAATCTCTAACTATTAAGTATTAACATAATTATCAATCCAACTCCCACAACCTACGGCAGTCAATGATCATACCGCAATCTATCCCAGAGGACGACAGTTTTGGATCCTGGCATATTAAGATCGTGAAATTCCTTCATCTTAGTCGCTATAATAGCAGATATTTCTGGATCACGCAAGTCAGGGGCCGATAACGTCTACATTGTCACGTTCACAGTCAAACCATAAGTACAAAGGCCACGCAAACATATACATTAAAACACGAAACAAGCATGTTTATATCAAACAGTACATGCAGACATCTCCAAATCACGCAAATAAGGAGCGGAAAACGTCTACATTACCACAATCACAATCACAATCAAACCATAAGTACAAAGAATGACGCTAAAAACATATAAATTACAATACGAAACAAGCATGTTCATATCAAACAATAAGAGCAAATATATTAGAATCATGCAAATCAGGAGCCAATGACGTCTACATTTCCAGCAGTCAAAACATAAGTAAGCACAAACAAAGGCGCTAAAAACATATACATCACAATACGAAACAAGCATGCTCATATCAAACGTACATATAGACACCTCCAAATCATGAAAATAAGGAGCTGATAGCGTCTACATTGCCACAATCGCTGTCAAACCAAGAACGACGCTAAAAACATATACATTAGAATACAAAGCAAGCACGTCTATATCGAACAATACGAGCCGATATCTCCGAAATCACACAAATAAGGAGTCGATAACGTCTACATTACACGACTAACGCACAATCAAACACACACACACATTACAACAAACACGTAAAACGCACATACCCTCGCACGAATAAACTCCTCAATACGCCCGTTACCGAACCTCCCGAGCAACCGAGGCCCCCTCCCCTGCTTCGACATGAACTCGAAAGTCCGGATCTCGTTCTCGCGGTCGAAGAAAACATCCACGCCCGCACCGTAGATCCTGACCAGCACCTTCCTCGATCGCGCGTTGCCGTTCTTCGAGTTCGTCAGCCACTTGATCTGGTACACCTCGTTGGTCATCGCGCCTTTGAGCGGAATCACCTCCAGCGCGTCCACGTCGGCGATGTCCGGCCACTTCGCCGCCAGCGATTTGAGAATCTTTTTGGCATCTTCGGGGAGTACGGCGGCGGCTCCGCCTCCTTTCTTGTCCATTGATGAATCTAGGGTTGATGATTGGAGAATCGCAGGGGTGGTGGTGGTGGTGAAGGAGAGAGAGTGAAGATTCGATGACGTCGTTGTTACTGACAAATGGCGGGTGTTGTACTGTTTTACCGGTATACGGTTTCGGCACGTGCGGGTCACGTGGCAGCATAATCCTCTTTGTATTTGGAAATAGAACCCTATTTTTACTCTCTGCATCATGTTCATTTCTTTTTGTTCTTAGTAAAAATTCAACTCTTATCGCAGTGTATAGTGTACACTGTATACTACTGATGTATTTCTTAATTTGGAAGTAAATCATTGAGGAAGAATTGTGTAAATACCCCTTGAGGTATGTGAAGATTACAGAGATAGTCCCTTATGTTTGAAAAATCACATAAGTATCTTTCGTTGCGAGACTTTCTTCAAGCTTTGTTAACTTTTAACTGAATGTAAATTTACGTCCCTCATTTATTACACGTAAATATTTTTGAAAAATAAAAATAAAAACGCTTAAAAGGTAGGAACTAAGACTCATTTGTTTTGTTTAAGAAAAAAAAAAGTAAGGGCAATGTGTAATTCTCCTAATCATGTTGATGCATATATGTAGGTACAATTGGTGGATTGCTCTTTTTTTTAGTCCTCCTAAAAGTTGCTTTTGATAAACTTTATTTAGCTATGGCAAATTATGCATTGTAGATTGAATAGTAATTACACCAAGATAATTTGTCTTAGTTAGTATGTCTAAAGCATATTTGCGTTGGCATAAGTTTATACCTTTTAAGGACCTTGCAACTTCGATGCCTACGATGTATGTTAAAGTGTCAAGGTCTTTTATTGTGATTGGTCAAGAAACCATTTCTTAGACGCAACAATGTCAAAGACAACTTTCACAACTAGCTGTTAGTTTGACCACTGGTGAGAATGTGTCAAAGTAGTCAATTCCTTCTTCTTGGGTGTAGCCTTTGGATACAAGCATTGCTTTATACCTCTCAACAGTGCCATCAGATTTATATTTGATCTTGTAAACCCATTTGCAGCCTATAGTGTGATGATTAGGAGGAAGTGTAGTCAGTTGAAATGTATTGGTTCTCTCCAAAGCATGCAACTCCTTTTTCATGGCATCTTGCCATTCCTTCACTTTGTTGGCTTGAGTGAAGGTTTTTGGTTCAATGGTGAGAGATATGAAAAATGTAAAAGATCTATGATTGGATCCACGGTTGTCAGTAGAGATATAGTTCTCAATAGGATATGTCTTCTTTGTGGCAGTAGTGTTAGTGACAGATAGATTAGCTTTCTTAAGAGACTGAGACTGAGAGTAATCATATACTTTTAGGTATGATGGTGAGACTATGGTTCTTGTGGACCTCCTTGCTTGGGGTTGTGATATCTCATGAGCAATAGGAGCGGGATTAGAAGCTTTTGAGGTTGCATCAATAGTGAAATTGTTGTCTGCTTTTTGGTGAGCTTGTAATTTGGTGTGGCAGATAGTATTTGAGACATAACGTCATCAGATGACCCTAAGTTACTTGTAGTGGGTGTAACCAAGTGGATTTTCCAGATTGTTGATAGTGATAGATAAAGGCACCTATAAGTTAATAAATAAGTTTGTGCAAAATTGTGTGCGTCTCTTAGTGATTTGGTGATCTGTTGGAATTTGAGTATCTAGGGATATATATCTTCATAGAATGTCACATTTCTAGATATGAATACTTTATGATTAGATAAGTTAAGCATATAATAACCTTTTGTATCTCTAGGGTAGCCAATGAAACCACATTTGATTGCTCTTGCATCAAATTTTGTCCTACCAATGGAAGCATATCACATGCAACCAAAGGTTTTCAATATTAGCACAATTAGGTGTTCTTTTGAACAATAATTCAAAGGGGGTTTTATTGTTTAAAACCCTTGAAGGAACACTGTTAATTAAAAACACAATTGTACCAATACAATAAGGCCAGGACTCAAGAGATATGTTGGATTGATATGTTGGCATTTTCTCTCAACAATACCATTTTGCTTGGGTGCCTCCACACATCTAGTTTGATGCACTATGCCTTTTGAGTTATGAAAAACATGCAATAGAAATTCAATGCATTTTATTTTGTGACCTTATGGTCTTTATGCTAATGTTAAATTGGTTTTGAATGAAAGTATAAAATTATATAATGCAGGTTTTAACGTCATATTTTTGTTTTAAAAAGTATGTCCATGTACATCTCGGGTAATTATTCTACTATGGTAAGAAAAAATCTATAGCCTTTAGCGGAAGTAATTTTGTAAAAACCTCACACATCACATTGAATGAGATCAAAAATGCAAAGAGACTTAGGGTTGCTAAGAAGAAAAGAGAGTTTATGTTGTTTAGACATGTAACAACATCACAAATATGCACTTCACTAGGATAAGTAACAATAATATTAGAAATAAATTTATACTTTAGTCCTTAAACTTTTGAAAATATTCATTTTGACTCTAAATGTTTAGAAAGATTTGCATTTGAGCCCCTGAACTTAAAAGTTAGTCTTTTATTATATTTACAGGTCTCTAATCCTAAAACATATATTTCAATTTTAATTATAAATAATTGAGGGACTTGATATGCAATTAACCAATTGATGAAGTAAGTCATGACATCTTTTTGATGAGGTAAGCCATGACATCCTTAAGAGCATGATTAAATTCAATTTTTTTGTGATTTGTTATAAAATAATCAAAGTGGGACCTTAACTAAAAGTATTTTAACATGGTTTTTTGCCTATAAATAGTAGGCTTTCTTCCAACAATTTTCACACCCAAAATCATTTCGGTTTTTCCTTCTTTTTCCTATGAATCTCTAAGTTAGTGAGTCTACATTCAGGAAAGATTCATCCCAAGTTCTTATTTCATTATTTTCCACCCGAAAATACCCCAAAACTTTTATTGCGCAGAAATTATCCATTCGGCTCTGCACCTTAGAAAAATCATAACTAATTGTAGAAAATCCTTTTTGAGCTACTGTAACCCGCGTGCTGGATCGACGTGTACTCGAGCATATCTCTTGATTGTTTGCGAGGTCGCTCCTTGTCGGGACGTATAAGGTAGAATAGTAGAAGTAATAAGGCTGGATTTGTTTATTGTTAAGCACAAGTTCATTAACTATTCTATGAAAATTCTAGTACCATTGCTACATCAAATTGTCTAGTTAAACTGTTTCTACCAGTAAGATCACTCCCGAAATGTATCCAGTAGGTCACAATTAATTCTTGCATTACCAGCTCTTTTATATGAATCTCACTAAGTCAGAACAAAATCAACATGACATCATGGCCCAAGTGAATAATTGTTCAAGCGTGGATTTTGGAATATTCGTGTTTTGTCAGTAGTTCATAACTATTAAAATGGTCACATTATTTGTAATACCAAGACTTTCGCTGTATATATATATATATATATATATATATATATATATATATATATATATATATATACACAAAATATAATTTATAAAACGTTTATAGTTTTAATTCTGAACAAGTGAGACCCCTTCCTATGAGTTGCGCTTTAGTCTGGATTGGGTAAAGTGGCTGGCACCACTGAACCAACTCGGATCAGAGCATGGCTCGTGAGGTGCGGTCATCACAATATGGTATCAGAGCCATTGGTTAAAATATTTGGACAAACATTAATCACTCAAAGATGTTTCACTAAAAATATTCATATAGATTAAAACATATATTCTTACATCAAACACTGATCAACATAAAAGAGTTACAATCGGAGTGTTGTATCTACATCTAAAGCACGTTTCCTACCACCACTATTCTCACTACTTGTGTGCCATTGAATTTGTGACAAAATAGGATATACTTTTGGTACATATGCTTTAAGTTTGTCAATCAATTAATTTGTAGTATTTGCAGAGATGAAAATTTCACGAGTCGTGGGCTTCATAAACTCGTGCTCCACGCAATGATCTAGAAAAGATAACAATCCATCATAGAAACCATTGACATTGTAGAGCCCTATAGGTTTTTGATGCATGTTTAACTGTGCCCATGAAGCTAAGCAAAAAAATTCTTCCAGTGTTCCTAACCCACCAGGTAATGCAATAAAAGCATCAAAATTATACAAAATATTAGCTATTCTTTCATGCATGCTAGGTACTATAACCTCCTCCCATAAGATTAGACCATCGGAATTCATGTCAGCTAAGACTTTTGGTATGATCCCTAACACACTACCTCTATTTGAAAATGCACTAGTAACACCCCCCATTAACCCTAAACTTCCTCCCCCATACACCAACTTAATCTTTCTCGCAGCCAATATATTTCTCAAATTACTTGCTACATTCAGAAACTCTCGATCTTTTCCTGTACTAGACCCACAAAAGACACCAATGGATTTTATTTCTCAACTTGAAGATTTTTCCATCTCAAATTGTTTTCTCTGATAATGTGGTATGCGTCAATGTGTGATCTTCGATATCAGAAAACTGCTATTTATAAGAAAACATAGTAGGCGTACCGAGGAAGCTTTTGAAATAATAATAATACAACACCTTCAAAAATAATAATTAATTAAATAGAGTCTCCAACAATCCATCTTTTATGAATAACTTCCCCTACCATCCATCTTTGATGATATGACATTTACCAATCTAAGAAAACGCATTCATATATCGTTGTACCTCATCATCTATTATTTGTGCCTATTAAAAACAATATATATGCATATATATATATATATATATATATATATATATATATATGTGTGTGTGTGTGTGTGTGTACGTGTGTGTGTGTGTTTATATAGATAAGACTGTATAAGTTTTATTTGTACTGAAAAAAACTAAATATTTGCATAATTCTTAAAATATGTGCATCCATTTATAAGGAAAAGTTATGTTACCTTATTTTCCCCCTGTGTTTTGTCTAAGTATCCAGATTTATTCATTTGAATACAAGATTTTCAAAATAATAATAATATCAACAATAATAATAAATCACAAAAATTTCTATGTTATGTTACAATTAAATTACTCGTGTTCTTTGTGGTAGTTGTTTTTTTTAAAATAAATAAAATATTAATTAGCATGATTTACCGACAAAAAAAGATTTGTATTAAAATTTTTGGTATTTTAAGAATATTAAAGATCTTTCTAATTACTCTATATTATGCTCTGATTTGACAATAGATCGTATTATATATATATATATATATATATATATATATATATATATATATGAGTGTGGGTTACAAGTGAACGGTCTAGCAATACAACGAGTCTATCTCAAATCAGGCCTACACTATGTATCTCGCGTAGACTTGGTCCGGAACACCTCGAACCAACGACTCGATGCTTGGATAGCAGTGGGATATCGGTGACTAGATCGGACGTACGTCGGTGATTGTCTTCGATACGATATCGGTGATGCCCACCGACGTGATATCGGTGATGTGGTGGTATGACGTGTCAAAAGTGCAGGAGATAATCCCGATATCGAATGCGATATCGAGAGTCAGATAGGTGATGTATTTCGATGTGATGCGTGGTAGCTGAGGGATAATAATTGCTTGTTTTGGGATCCGGGCGCCGCGTATTTATTGACCTCGGGATCCAAGGACCACAGTAACATATCGGTGGTTACTACCGATATGACATCGAAAGTGGCCCCCGATATGGTCCAATATGGGCCTGATTTGGGCCAAACCCAATATGCGGGAAATGCCCATATCATGTAGTCCCCCAATTTGGGGATTCTTGTCTTAGAGATAAGAATTCGCAAATTTAATTTTAAATTTCTGGGTTACCTGTACCCTCCGTCCCGCCAGTTCAAATGACGGAGATCAAATATGCCCTAATGCAATGGGCGCATAGTTTGAGGTCCTCATTTGAATTATGTGTTCTTTGGAGTTGAATTTCTTATAAATATGGGAGTTGCACTTCGAGGCTTTTTTGCATAATAGAATGGGATATCGGGGTTCATCGTCGATATCACGTCGAAACGCATATTCGATATGATGTCGAAAGTATATTTCGATGTAGTTAAGGCCTCCCTCTATAAGTAGGGCTTGTAAGAGATTCTGAAGGTCATAGTTTTCTGCGTTTTCTTTGTCGTTTAGTCTAACCACATCGGTATGTATATCGGTAATCATATTCGATATATTTCCCGACGTATGTTTCGACCTCGTCGTCGTTCTTAAATTATTTATTATTATTTTCTCATGCTGATACTCTGATTATTCTGCAGGTGCATTACCTTTTTATGAGATACTTTGTTAGAATGGGGTTTAGACAATTGATGTGTAAGCTTCAGGCCGATCGTGATGCTCAGAAAGCTGCTGAAACGGCTGCAGTCGCGGTGGCTCCTGAAATAAGGTATGCGTCTAGCTTTGACCTGAATAATGCAGCCGCTGAGTTTCTGGAAGAGGCGTCGGGCATCGAGCAACCTCCCCCTAGCACTGTAATGCCTGAACATATTAATGAAGAACATTTTAACAATGTTCCTGCAACGTTTGGGTCCCTTAGCCAGGACATCCTTGATGTGGTGGGCAGCCCGGATGGTGCGGCCACCCTCTTTGAGGTGTTGACCTTGAAACAAGAGGGTGTGGTTCCTTCGCCTGACAGGGCTGTATCGACAGAGAGACCAGTTGCGAGGTCTCCGTCTGGTGAATATGTCGCTCCACGTTCTGAGTCGTTGACCAACATTCCTTTGACCGAGAACGTTGGAGGTTTGGAATCGAATACCCATGTCAACTTGGTTGACTCTGTGGTAATGACAATATTAAAAATATCTCAGCCTTAAGGGAAAAGCCTTAAGAGCAAACAATTCATCATTCTTTGGACACAAAATATATCGAGGCTCGCACAAGAACTAGTACGTGACGTTATTTGGGAGATTGCGTATAACGTTACTCTTCATACCAAATTTAGAGCGCATGGAATCAACACCAGATCTATTCATCGCCTTCACTACTTTCATCCTCAGTACGTGCTCTCTTGACTGCATAGTTGCCAAACCCATGCTCTTATACCTGCAGTAGAAACACATCTTTTCATGAAATCGAGTTTCAGATTTATGTGATTCAATTTATTATCTTTCTTTTTCTGAACCACACCCCAGACAACACCAGAACAAGAATGAGGAGTGCTACAGTAATTTGTAGGGATAATTACATCTACATGCCGTAGGGTCTAGTCTAATTAGAGAAGCCTCTCACAAAGTTTGAACAGCCCATAAAGCTTGAAAATTCACATAATATCCCATGTAGCTTAAAAAGGATAAAAATAGCGGGGCTATCTGTAATATTGTACAAACTTCAAGAGGTGTTCCTATAACTATTCAAACCTCAAGGGAACTTATGTGTAATTATTGTGATTTGTGAATCTTTCAAGAGGTGTTTCATATATTAGAGAAAGTATCTGTATACGTTAGGCAAGACCTAAAAAATATAATTATCTTTTCTTATATTGATAGAAATATAGAGGTTCGTTCACATACCTTGAGGCTAAAGCAGCAGTCACAGCACTATTTGCAGGAGTTGGGCGTGGTTTCTGGCGATAATATCTCAAATATTCCCTTGAACCGAGCATTTTGGTTGATCTCACACCCTCATTTTGTCTGCTTAAAACTAGCTCAGAGCCACCGCTACTGAGTTCTACAGCGTTAGACATGTCATCAACTGCAACCAGTTGCTTCCCATCCGAATCCAAGTAGCTTTTACACCGAAAGAAACATAACGAAGATCACAATAGTCATTTACTTGTTTGCAATAATATTTTGTAAGGACCGGCAGTAAGGCCTAATCCTGTTAGAATAAATCAAAAAGTTTTTAAACTGAAAACCTGCTGCTGTAATCATAGAATTCTTCTAGTTCTGCTTCCTCATCTTCATCTCCGTCGCCATAGCGTACTTTGCAGTGGCTTTTGGCCTCCATATGCTTTCGAAATGCCTCCAAACTACTGAAAGGATGACATCTCTCATTGCAGTACAAACACATGAAATCATTTTTAACCTGAGAAATGAAATCTTATAAATGATACAACCCAACTAGGAATGAGGCCATGATAATATTATACTTGGTGAAAATCTCGACCTTGATTTTTAATATTGTCATTACCTTAAGGCTGAGATATGTAAGGCTGAGACTCTGTGGCCCTTTTACTGTGGGGTCGAGTTCTTCCAACCTGAACCCTATTAGTGGCAAGGGAAAAGCAACCGTTTCCGGTATGACCAACAAGGGTAAAGGGCCACTGCAGGAGTCCTCGACATTGGGGGGCTTTGCCCCTATTTTTCCTGGGATTCCGGTTACGAAGCCTGCCATTGACCTGACTAGGATATCCGACAATAAAAGGTCTCGTGAGGGTACTGCCCACATTGTCCACTCGTCTTCGAGTTCGGGCCCTCGGAAGGCGGGTGCCGTCAAACCCTCAAGGCGAGTAGAATTCCCTGAAGCAGATGTTGTACGGGGCATGATGCGTGCTTTTCCTCCTCCTGTGAATGTGTGGGTGCTCACAGAATTTGAGCGGGCCCAGAATATACGCCGCAACACTCACATGTTCCAAAGTGTGCGTATCTAAACACGACTTCGATTGTTTTTATTTGAATGTTTAGCATAATGTTATGTATTGTATTGTGCAGACGGCCAAGCTGGCGGTCTCGTGTCTGAAGACCATTCGCGAGTCCAAGGGTGACCTTGACGCTGTTGCTGCCGAGCTCGAGGCTGATATCTTGAGGATGGGGGAGTTCAACCCCATGGTGTTGGAGAGGTTGGAGGCTGAAAAAGAGGATGCGCTGAAGACATGTCGTATGCTCCGGGAGGAGTATGATTTGTTGAAGGGCAACTTCAAAACATTAGTGACTGAGATCGACCAACGAAAGGCGCGTGAATTTGCGGCCAACAAAGAGCTGGAAACAATAAAGGCTGAGGTGGCGGCGGTGAAGGCTGCTAACGAACGTCTCTCGTTGGAGCTCTCCAATTCCAAATTAGCTCCCTTGGACTTGGTATGTATCTTGTGTACGATATCTGTTTCTATTTTTTGTCCTCTTGTATTTAATAGAGTTCAACTTGTAGGAACGTCGTCCTGATCTCCTCCAGGTTGGGGCAGAGAAGTTTATGGAAAGCTCGAGCTTCCGAAATCTAATTTTGAAGGTTCGAGATGCAGCATTTCATGCTTGCGTAGGGCAAGTATTGAGAAATGACGGTTTCAAGGACTCCCTCGAGTTGAGTGGGTTGAACCCAAGGCATGATCATAATGATCTGCCGATTGGTGGCCTAGATGAGGTGGAAGAGAGTCCGGCCGACCCTGACGTGTTTTCCGAGGTCGTTGAGAAGAAGACTGAAGGGTCCTCGTGGGAGTAGCTATTTACTGCCTTTATTGTAACTTGAATTTATTCCTTTCCGTACTATCTCCAATTCATGGTTCTGTAACTAAATATTTATTTCTCTGTTGTCTTCATAATATGTGACTCTTCGTGGCCTTGTTGTCTGATAACTTGTTGATTTTTTTATTGTCATGATGATAGAATATGCAGTATTCCGATATTTGAGCCGCATTCATTTCGTTCTCGTATTTGATGAGATTCGTTTAACCTGTTTGTTGTCAATCAAGGAATGATTAGAATTTTCTCGGGGTTGGTAGAAACATGGGTAATCTGCTACTGCTTATGTGTTTAGGATCGACCCCATTATTACATGGGATATTCTTCTTGTGTTTAGGGGCCCATAGGGTCTGCCTTTTCACTTAGTTTGTTTATGGAATTTTCACCCAATAGGCTCTTCACCTAGCTTAATTTATGGGATTCTCACCCAATAGGCTCTTCACCTAGCGTATTTTATGGGATTTCCACCCAATAGGCTCTTCACCTAGTTTGATTTTTGGAATTTTCACCCAATAGGCTGTTCACCTAGCGTAATTTATGGGATTTCCACCCAATAGGCTCTTCACCTAGCTTGATTTATGGAATTTTCACCCAATAGGCTCTTCACCTAGCTTGATTTATGGGATTTTCACCCAATAGGCTCTTCACCTAGCGTAATTTTATGGGATTTCCACCCAATAGGCTCTTCACCTAGCTTGATTTATGATATTTTCACCCAATAGGCTGTTCACCTAGCGTAATTTTATGGGATTTCCACCCAATAGGCTCTTCACCTAGCTTGATTTATGGGATTTTGACCCAATAGGCTCTTCACCTAGCGTAATTTTATGGGATTTCCACCCAATAGGCTCTTCACCTAGCTTGATTTATGGGATTTTCACCCAATAAGTTCTTCACCTAGCGTAACAGTTAGCGTGGGTAGGGTCCCATCCCGTTATCACAGGGAACCCGCTGCCGTTAAAATGTTTAGCGTCGACCCCGTTATCACATGGGATATTTTTCTTGTGGGTAGAGAGCATCCCGTTATCACAAGGAACCCGCTACCGTTAAAATGTTTATGATCAACCTCGTTATCATAGGGGATATTTTTCTTGTGGGTAGGGGCGCATCACGTTATCACAGGGAACCCACTACCGTTGAAATATTTATGATCGACCCCGTTATCACAAGGGATATCTTTGTTGTAGGTAGGGGCGCATCCCGTTATCACAGGGAACCCGCTACCGTTGAAATGTTTATGATCGACCCCGTTATCACAGGGGATATCTTTGTTGTGGGTAGGGGCGCATCCCGTTATCACAGGGAACCCGCTACCGTTGATGGGTAGGAGCCTTTTCTTTGTCTTTTTGTTTATGTCCCTTGATGACTCTGTCGTCGTGGAGTCTATGGGTCAGTAAGCCCTGTAAAACATCAGAGACAAGAAAACAATTTTGATATAAAAGCTAATATGAAAGCACGAAATGATGCGCATGTGTTATCTGCGGAATGTTCCCTCAATCTGGGAATTTTAGTTTTATGCAAGAAAAGGTGTTTCCATTGCGTTCTAACGGGACTGCTGTACCTGTTTGTACCTGTTGTACCTGTTTAGATGGATAATATTGTCCGATTAGGACATATCCCTGCCTGAAATATGAGATTCCACAAAGCAACAAATAAAAAGGTAATGGCGAATAACGGTCGAAGGCTAGGTAAACCTAACCCGCCTACGTATCCCGTTGAATGGGGAATCAGACCGGCGTAGTTCCCCCTGTTTTAAGTTACATGCCGACCCACGAAGGGGCAAAATAAGAGATAACAGTCGAGGGCTAGGTAAACCTAACCCGCCTACGTATCCCGTTGAATGGGGAATCAGACCGGCGTAGTTCCCCCTGTTTTAAGTTTATAGACTAACCCACGATGGGGCAATGTTTCCATTGTTCGAACATAATTTAAAAACTACTAAAATTTAAAATACTGTTCTGTTTGCTCCTCATGGTGATCACTCCGTGCGCGGAATGTATTCTTGGTGTGGGACTTGTATTTCTTGTCTTCTTCTGATTCTAGGGTGCTTCAGCGAGTCCACATAGCACATCCATCCTTGTATCTGGTCACCTAGAATTTCGCCGACTCCTTGAGGTGTCGGGAACTTAATCTTCTGGTAATAAGTAGAGACCACTGCCCTGATCTGGTTGAGTGCCGGTCGGCCAATGATGCCGTGGTAGGGAAACGGGATGTCGACAATTGTGTATTTTATCGGTGTCACCCGGGTGCGTGGGCTTCTGCCAAACATGGTGGGCAATATAACTTGTCTAAGGGGCACTACCTCTGCTCCGCCGAGTCCGGTCAATGGGGTGGATATCGGCTTTAGCCGGTCCGGGGCTATCCCCATCTGCTCGTAGGCTTTTGAGAATATCAGGTTTGCGGAGCTTCCGCTATCCACCAACACTCTATGCACCTGATATTCATCCACATTAATCGTGATAACCAATGGGAAATCTAGTTTCCCTGCGGTCAATGCCAATGGACTAAGTTGCTCCAAGTCTTTCCTGGTGAAAGAAATCTCCCGCTCCAAGTACGCATCCGGTATGATTGCATTGGTGTACCCGATGTAGGCTCCACCCTGGAGTCTTCGTGTTATGGTTTCTCGGCCGTGAGCCGTGTCAACTCCCAAGCCTCCTCCGTTGATCACATTTATAACGCCTCTGCTCGGGGCATTTACTATGGTCCTACTACGCTCCTCGGGTGCCTCGATCATCTTCTACTTTCTTCTCCTGGGTGAGTAATCCCTTCTAGGGGATAGAGAACGTTCTGCCCCTCTAGCATCTTCATTGGCGCTCCTGACAAACTCGACCAATTTCCCTTCTTTAATCAATCTTTCGATTTCATTCCTCAGGTGCGTACAGTCCTCCATCCTATGTCCAGGTTGACGGTGGTACGCGCAGTATTTGCCCGATGACTTCATCCCGGGAGTCTCATTCAACGGCATGGGTTCTGTCAACCATCTGTTTCTTTTCGCCACGGCCATCACCTCCAGAATACCTCTTTTTAACGGGGTGTACGTCCTTGGGGGCCTTTCCCTGTTGCGATCTCTGTCTGCGTTCCTGCTGGAAAACGAACCATGACGCGTTGCCATCATCTCGTCCTCGTAAACCATTTGTTTTGCAAGCATGTTGTTCTATGCTATGGTGGGCTCAGTCAATTTGATTAGCTCCCCGGCGAACCTGCGATGGGTCGTACCCTTGAACAGCATCATCATGACCTGCCCGCCATGCGGCTCATCCACCTTCAACAGTTTATCGTTGAACCTCTTCATATAGTCCCGGAGGTTCTCCCTTTCCCTCTGCTGCACAGCACCGAGGTGTAGCAGATTGGTCTTCATCTAGGTTGCACGGATACGGATACGAGTATCGGTATCTGCCGGATACGGATATGTGGATACGATTTTTTTTTAAAATTTACAAGATACGATACATATGCGATACGTTAAATATTTAATATTAATAATTATATATAAGGATATAATTTAAATAAAAATATCAAATAACATTATATCTAATCACTTGCACAGTCATTAGTCACATACTATTATGAAGGATATCAAAGCTTTGTCTGTTGTTTTTTATTTTGGTTTGAAATAGAGGGTTTTCACGATTTTATATTTAATTTTCTGAAAAGATATTGCAAGTTGGTTCTTGTTGGGCATTTTCTAGTTTAAGAAAACTACCACTCTACTCTTATAAATTGCTAATACGTATCAGATACTCCTCGGATACGCTTCACAGGGTATCCGATACGTGTATCCCTCTTTTTTAATTATTTTTAATGCAGGATATGCCACGTGGTGTATCTGATACGTATCTGGAGAGTATCCGGAGAGTATCGGTATCCGATACGTATCCGACACTGACCGGCCATTTTTTTGGAGTATCCGTGCATCATAGGTCTTCATTCTCTTTTGGCTAGAGAATTGGTTCTCAAAATTTTCCCTTAGTTGCTCGTAGTCCGTTATGGATCTGGCCTCCAGCCTAGCGAACCAATCCAGTGCAGCGCCGTTAAAGTGGTGGATAGGATCTTTGCGTTTATGCTTCTCGAGTAGTTGTGCAGGTTCAGAATGCTATCGATCTGATGTAGATGATCTGTAGGATCACTTCTTCCGTCGTATGGCTTGATCACTGGGATATTGTCCCCTCTTTGCAATACCTCAGCCTCTATCTCATCCGAAAACGGGGTCCTACTGCGACCCTTCCCATGACTCTGAGTCACCTTCCTCGTCAACTCCGCCCTCTCGCGGTCTATCTGTTCCATTCTCCTTGATATTACCCGCAGTATTTCTGCATCCTCATTCTTTGAATATGCAATCTCGGCGCGGTCGTGACCACGTTCCATCCTCCGGATTACTTCCACCCTCTCGCGGTCAAGCCGTTCCATCTTTCTCGCTATCTCTCGATCTAGGGTCCCGGGGTCTCGTCTCTCCGCCCTGTCGTAAGGAGCGGGCGATATCTCTCTGAAGTAGTCCCCTGTATCCTCATGTTCATCATATCCTTGCCTTGCCCTTCTCTCACCCGCTCTGGATTCATGGGGCCTCGCCCGAATGTCCCTTGCCCTTTGCTCTGCCAGTCGTGGAAGCAAAGTCTCCAATGTAGAGTCCAGGGCCGCTCTTACAGAGGTGTTGATCTGCGCTTGCATCTCTGGGGATATGGCGGCAGGGTGAAAGGCACTTCGTCCCGCGAACATCGTCTCCTCCGGGCTGGGAAAATCCGCATCTGGTGCCTCGGTCATTGGAACGTCTGTCGCGAGGTTCTCAGTGGTCGGGCCCTCAGTCGCGAGTTCCGCCGTGTCTGGTGCGACAAGGGTTGGACCTGCATTCGTGGCTCGCGGCGGCCTCCTGGGCCCGCGCCTTCATCGCGGCTCGTTCTGTGCTGTAGGAAGCTCCATCTCGGCTTGGGCCACTGTCTGTTCTTGGTCAGTTGGGTGTTGAGGGAGTTGCATGTCCTCCATTCTGGCGCTCCTAGTCACAATTCCGTTAAATTCGGATCGGGTCCTCCTTCCTTGCATCTTGGCGTCCTTGTCCGGGAACTAGTGTTCCCACAGACGGCGTCACTGATTTGACAATAGATCGTATTATATATATATATATGAGTATCGGTTACAAGTGAACGGTCTAGCAATACAACGAGTCTATCTCAAATCAAGCCTACACTATGTATCTCGCGTAGACTTGGTCTGGAACACCTCGAACCAACGCCTCGATGCTTGGATAGCAGTGGGATATCGGTGACTAGATCGGACGTACGTCGGTGATTGTCTTCGATATGATATCGGTGATGCCCACCGACGTGATATCGGTGATGTGGTGGTACGACGTGTCAAAAGTGTAGGAGATAATCCTGATATCGAATGCGATATCAAGAGTCAGATCGGTGATGTATTTCGATGTGATGCGTGGTAGCTGAGGGATAATAATTGCTTATTTTGGGATTCGTGCGCCG
Source organism: Linaria vulgaris (assembly GCA_948329865.1). Lineage (NCBI taxonomy): Eukaryota > Viridiplantae > Streptophyta > Magnoliopsida > Lamiales > Plantaginaceae > Linaria > Linaria vulgaris. The sequence goes on from OX415252.1 coordinate 110,901,452, forward strand.
CGTATTTATAGACCTCGGGATCCGGGGACCACAGTAACATATCGGTGATTATTACCGATATGACATCGAAAGTCCAATATGGGCCTGATTTGGGCCAGGCCCAATATGCGGGAAATGCCCATATCATGCTCGTTAGTTTAAACTTTTTTTTAAACTAACATATCTTACACAAACAAGTCACATACTTCTAATCTTAATTTTCGTCCCAATCATTATACCATTCAAAAAAAATCCTCCTAACGGTTATAAACGGCTATAATGGACATATCTCCTTATATAAATGCATCATTTTTATACTACAAAACACACACTCATCTTCATACAACTTCTCTCTACCAAAAATAGATCATATGGTTCAAGTAATTCTTGTTGTGATTTTTGTTATTTTTATTTTTACTTTTCTTCTAAATGATGAAGAAACATCATTTGAATTTGCTATTGTATTTTTAGGATTCAAAATACATTTCCTATTTCTTGCTCTTGTTATGAGTTTACTTCTATTATGTAAGTTCAATTGAAATATTGCATCTTCGATAATAAGAAATTTATTTGAGTAGTCTTCTTTTACCTATATAGTTGTTATAATGTGTGAAACGTCAAAAACTTTAATTGCATAAATTATATTAAGCTAATTAATCAAAAAAAAAAACTACTAAACTCTTGGTTATTATTAGGCAAGAATCATAAGAGTTTAATTTTTTTTCTTCCGAGAAAATGGGTTTACGACTTCCTATGGTGTTAAGTGTTAGTCCTTAAGGATAAAATTAATCGAAATAGCGGTTAGAAATACTTCTCTTTTGGGAACGTCGGTCTTGTTCGAAAAAAAGAAAAGAAAAGAAAAAAAATGGACTTTTAGGTATCAATTACAAATAGATATTCACTTTGGAATATAGATTGACTATTCGATCTGGTTAATGGATATAAGTTTGTTAAATTTAAATAGTGGATACCCGACTGACAATTTGAAGGTGAAAGGTAAATTTGAGACATAGGGAATGGATTAAAACCTTAAGCGAATAATTATCTAGGTAATTTTGAGGTTATTAGATATTCACACGTTGAGAGTGGATTGATAATCTTTTAGAAGAGACATTATAAATTTGAGTTAGAGGCGAGTCAAGTTATGGATATGTTCATTGTCAAGTATTAATTCAATTAAAGATATGAGGATTCTTGAAGCAATGGTTAAAGAGAAAATTGACAATTTGTGGTGGAATTTCCAATAAGTTTGAGAAGACGGAAATATATATAGAATACGTTTATTGGGTTTTCATAGGTTCTAATAATCTGAGATTCAAAAAATTAGAAAGACCAAAAAGTTTTTATGATGCAGGTTTATCAGGACGGATCACTAATTAAAAGAAATCTCATGAAAAAAAAGAAGGTGAAATCGTAATACTTTATCTTCAAAATAATTCAGGTAAAAATCTAGGGACCAGATTCCTTTAAGGAGGGGGATTGTAACGCCTCAAAAATTAGAAAGAAAACAAATTTATACTTTAGTCCTTGAACTTTTGAAAATTTCCTTTTTTGACCCTAAATGTTTAGCATAATTTGTATTTGAGCCCCTGAACTTAAAATTTAGTCTTTTATTATATTTACAGGTCTCTAATCCTAAAACATACATTTAAATTTCAAATAGTAACCAAGTTGATTGAATTACCTAGAAAAATTACGTAATTAAATATATATGTAACAAAGAAACCTAATTATACCTATTTGAATTTTAATTATAAATAATTGAGGGACTTGATATGCAATTAACCAATTGATGAAGTAAGCCATGATATTTTTTTTGATGAGGTAAGTCATGACATCCTTAAGAACATGATTAAATTCAGATTTTTTGTGATTTATTATAAAATAATCAAAGTGGATCTTAATTAAAAGTATTTTAACATGATTTTTTGCCTATAAATAGTAGGCTTTCTTCCAACAATTTTTGCACCCAAAATCATTTCGGTTTTTCCTTCTTTATTCATATGAATCTCTAAGTTAGTGAGTCTACTTTCAGAGAAAATTCATCACAAGTTCTTATTTCATCATTTTCTACCCGAAAATACCCCAAAATGTTTATTGTGCAGAAAAATCATAACTAATTGTAGGAAATCCTTTTTGATCAAGGTCAATGACCGAATAGTCCTCATGATGTCCTCTAACTTTCATATGAAGAAATGATTTTCAAATAAAGTGATTTTAAATGTCGAAATTCCTAAATCGTAGACTGTTGTCTGAAAATCTGAAAATAGGTTCTATGTTTTCAAGAATTATTTAGCATATCAAACATTTGGATTTTCCTTCCCGTTAGGGTACACATGTTCCTAGTGATGTTAGAGATCAGTTGCCACAAAAATATTTGGAAACAAAGTTTATTTGGATGTCCGATCAAAGGGTTGACGAACTAATCAACGCCAGCATGGTTCTCCGTACGGGTTAAGGTGAGGTTCCATTTCTGATTTGTTCTAGCCCCATTTGGCATCTGGTCCTGAGGACTTGGACAGAAAAGCCACTACTCCGTTACCAAACCTCGAACAACCTATATTTCATCATAATCCTGTTTGGCATCTCATCTCATAACATGATTTTCTTACTCATCGTTAAATCATATTCAATCATTTATTATTTATCATATCTATTCATAATCATGATAATTCTTCAATATTATAATCTCATCTACTGGTTCTTGAATTGTGCAAAGAGCAACAAACTATGTTCGGGACATGTAGCTCAAGGAGCAACGGATATTATCCAGTTTACTAGCTTATTTGGGACGCCTTTGGGAAGTTGGGCCCAGGAATTGAGTCGAGTTACTGCCGGGTAGTACGGACTGTTGGTTTAAGTAATCTTTCTTGATACCCATCTATCTAGGGGCCGCTTGCAGTCAGAAGTTGGCTGTAACCCGCGTGCTGGATCGACGTGTACTCGAGCATGTCTCTTGATTGTTTTCGAGCCCTCGGGGACCCCCTCCCCTCAGCAGGATCCCCGATACCATGATACCCCTTCTCAGAATATGGGGCTGAGAACCTGCTACGAGGGTTACCGAGAGTGGGAGCCGCGGGATTACAAGAGAATAAGGACTCCTTGCCCTCGGGATCATCAGCCACCCCCCGTTTTTGTAGGAGTGGTTGATTCCCTATGGAAGATGGTTAATAGCTTGCGCAAGGAGATGAGGGATATAAACAAAAATATAACCCCGGGGGAAGAGCCCATGTACCACGGCTCTCTCTTTGTCCCAGAGATCACCCAAGCTTTGGTCCCTTTGAGGATGCGGCCCAGCAACCTCCCTCTATACGCATGAGACAAGGACGTAATGGATCCTCAAGATCACATCCTCCAGTGCATAGCAACTATGGACCTAGCATCGGCGCCGGACTTCGTTCTTTACCTAGTTTTCTGAACTACCCTAGCAAGTAGAGCCTAGGCTTGGTTCTCTCAGCTACTCCCTGGTACGATATCCCATTTCGATCACTTGGCATGCTTGTTTGTACTACAATTTGAATGTAACAGAAGATACCCCAAATAGCCTATTCATCCCTTTATTGTCAACCAAAGGAAAGACGAATCCCTAGGGATTACATGAAGCGCTTCTCAGATGAAGCTTTAGATGTCCCAAATGCCAACCCCTCGATAGTGGCGGATATCCTAGTGCAGAGGCTCAAAATGGGTGATTTCTTTAGATATCTTATGGGAAGCCAGGTCAAAGATATGAACGAGCTCATGCAGAAGGCAGAAACCTATATTATTCGGGAAGTCAGATATCCCGAATGTCTAGCCAATGTAGTCCTTGTCCCCAAAATAGTGGGACGATGGTAGATGTGCATCGACTTCACCCACCTGAATGATGCCTGCCCGAAAGATTGCTATCCCCTACCTAGCATAGACCAATTGGTTGATTTCACAGTTGGATACGCCATACTATCCACGATGGACCGGGAACATGGGTATAACCAAATCCCGATGGCAACCATAGATCAAGACAAGACCAGTTTCATCACCGATGTAGGCACCTACTGCTATATGGTAATTCCTTTTGGTCTGAAGAACGCAGGGGCCACCTACCAGCGCTTGGTGAACCTCATGTTCACAGGGTTGATTGGGAAATCGATGGAAGTATACGTCGATGATATGATCATTAAGAGCCCTCGAGCGGAAGACCATCCAGAGGACTTACACAAAGCACTGTCCATTATGGACATATTTGGAATGAAGATTAATCCTCGGAAGTGCTCCTTCAGCATTAAAGGGGATAAACTCCTAGGATTCATGGTAACAGAAAAAGGAAAAAAGGTAAACCCCGAGAAGGCCAAGACCGTCATTGACATGCCTACCTCAAGGACTATCGAGTACATCCAAAAGTTAACTGAGAGGATGGCCTCCTTGAGTAGGTTCACTTTCAATGGACCGTATAGTGCAAAGAAGCCCTCGCCAAGCCGAAAAGCTACTTAATATGCCCCCCGTTATTGGTAAAACATGTACCTCAAGAGGAGGTGTTCATACATCTGGCGGTTGTAGAGGAAGCTGTGAGTGTCGTATTAGTCAAAGAGCACAATAGAGAGCATCGCCCTGTGTATTAAGTTAGTAAAACATTACAAGGAGCAGAAGGTATGTATACCCAAACTAAAAAGCTAGTATTGGCCCTAATCACCACAGTTCGCAAATTGCGGTCCTATTTTCTCTCCCCTGTCACCGTGCTGACTAAATATCCCTTACGTTCCATTCTTAACAAACCGAAGACCTCGGGTCAACTAATAAAGTGTGTCACAGAGCTCACCGAGTATGATATCTCTTATACCCCAAGCCTTCAATCAAAGCCCAAGTATTGGTCGACTTTGTCATGGAAATGGTGGGTATAGAGGCCTTCCAAAAGTCTCCCTTATGGCGCGTGTTTGTGGATGAATCCTCCACAGCAACACACGAGGGAGCAAAAATAGTACTAGCCAACACCGAAGTGGAGGAGGAAGTGCTCTACTTCGTCGTTACGCTCGACTATCCCTTATCCAATAACTAAGCAGAGTATGAAGCCCTGTTGATAGTGAGACTGCCGCAAAAAGGGGGAGTCAAAAAGTTGGTGGTCCACATCGAGTCCCAACTGATTGTATAGTAAATTAACGGTGTCTACGAAGCCAAGGAAGAAAGAATACTAGACTATCTACAGATAGTCCATCGGAGACAAACTTGGTTCGAAAGCTGCTAAGTAGTCCAAGTCCCTCGCTCCGATAATCAGGAAGCGGACACTCTATCGAAAATAGCCTCCCAAACAGCCACGATACACACTCGCCGTATCACCCTTCTTCGGGCATGGGAATCCGACAAATCCGAAGCCAAAGAGGTGAATACCACAGTGAACCCAACTGGAGAGAAATGGCTGGCTACAATTATAGCCTACTTAAGTCACCCCAAGGAGTATGCCGCGAGCAAAACAGAACAACATGTGATGGCACAAAAAATGGCCCTATACTTCCTACACGATGGCATCCTGTTCCGCAAATCTTATTCTCATCCCCACACGAGATGCCTCAGCAAAGTAGAAGCAGAAAAGGTCATTAGAGAGATTCACGAAGGAACCTGTGGGAGCCACACGGGGGGAGAAAGCATTACTGAAGCATCATTCCCCAGGGCTATTACTGGCCTACGATGACCCGAGATTGTGGAGAATACGCTAAGCGGTGCAAATCCTGTCAAGCCTATGCCCCCCGAGTTCACCAACCCGCGGTGCCCTATGTATCTAGTCCGAATCCTTGCCGTTTTGCAAAATATGGAGTTTATATTGTGGGACCTTTGATTCCCGATGCAGGACATAAAAAGTACATGTTGGTAGCTGTTGACTATTTCACCAAGTGGATAGAATCGGAGCCTCTAGATAGGATCACTGCCGGAGCAGTTATGAACTTCTTATGAAGGTATATAATATGCCGATTTGGCATCCCCCGATGCCTGGTCAGTGACAACGGGCTCTAGTTCACGAGCCAAGACTTAGAGAAATGGTGCAACCATTGAGAGATAAAGCACCGAATCCCCAAGCCAACGACCAAGTGGAAATAACTAACCAAACCTTGCTGAAAAACCTGAAGGCAAGACTAGATTGGTATAAGGCTAAGTGGGTGGAGGAAATATCGGAAATCCTATGGGCATATAGGACCACACAAAGAACAGTCACAAGAGAAATCCCATATAGTCTGACCCACGGTAGCGAGGCAGTGATACCTCCCGAGGTCGTGGTTAAAAGTTGGTTAGTCAGAGAATACGAAGAGGTGGGCAATAACTCCAATCTGGCCTTAGCCCTAGACCTATTAGAAGAAAGAATAGTCCGCGCGACCATCCGAACGGAACAATACAAGACGCACATGGCGCAATACTACAACACCAAGGTATGAACCAGAACCTTTCAGGAGGGAGATTTGGTATTAAAGAGAGCAGAGGCTTCCAAGAACATAGAGAAACTTCAACCCAAGTGGAAGGACCCTTCAAGATCTCTAAGATCATCGGGGGAGCTACCTATCAGCTAGAGAACCGTGAAGGGGAAGTGTTCCACAACGCCTGGAATGTGTATAACCTGATAAAATACTACGCTTAATGTATATATACTCCGTACGAAGGCACACTCCATTATATATAAATAAAACCCTCTCGGTGGCCTCCATACCATTGAGAGGATCCGCACCGCACCTCAGCCCAACGGTCTGATAGAGACCGACAAATGAAGCCGATTCCACTAACGCCTTCGCCACGAACACGGGTAAAACAACCACAATATCGTCCAAAACCCGCTCGAGAAATTTGGGCACCTTCCAGGTGTAAGGCATATCCAACTCCCCTACGATGGGTCGGATATTGAAGAACTTGTTCTTTCAAGTGCTGTGTGAACTCACATTCCCTTCGAAAATGCGATCCTCCTAAACTCGATTGCCAAAGCAGTAGAAGAGAGCCCCCCCCCCGTGGATATCTTCAACTCGAAGATAGTAAAGAACCTTTCTACTATACAGTATATCTCCTTGATCAGACACGAGAAAAGAAAAAGTAATAGCGCGGTAAAACTATTGGGGGTGAGTTGACTAGAGCATAGGTCGCAAAACTTGAATACCTCACAAAAGAAGGGTGGGAAGAATGATCGCAGCTAAGGCTGTGCAAAAGAATCAGATCGATCGAATCGGGTGAAAAGCGATCGAATGATCCGATCCGAGGATATGATCGAATATTTGACCCGACTTTTGATTTTTGCCTTAAAATCGAACCCCTCTTTGATTCGATCCTCGATTTTAGAGGCTGAGAATCGGATCGGATCGAATACTCATTTTATTTTTTAAAAATAAATAAATATATAATAGTATATATATAATTTTTTTGTATAGTGCTAAGCCTATTAAGATGCTACTAAGATATTTCTATATATAATGCTAATATTATATTTTTATATATACACCTACCTAACATCTTTTTCCACGTTCTGTCTTTGGGAAACGTAGACAATATGTAACACATTTCTCTCTCTGTAGTCACTAGTCTCAGTCTGTACGAAAGATTCACTCAAAAAAGGGGTTTCACTCAAAAATCAAAATTTCTGCAAATCAAACCCTTTCTCTTTCTGTATGAAGGTTGGCAGCTGCTGATAAGCCAGTGCATAGTCTGGTGAACGGAAAGTGTAAAGTGGTGAAAATTAATTTGTGAAAGTGTATCTTTTATAATTTGATTTGTGTTTTGTGCCAAAAAGTGTGATTGAGAACCATATGAAAGTGGATTTTGAAATTCAGTAATTCTGTTTGAATGTTGTGGTCGGTCCCATTGATATTAAAGTAAATAAGAAAACAACGAAAAAAGGATCGAAATCGAATGATTTTGGATCGAATCGGAACGTTTTAAATTGATTTGATTTCGATCCTCATTTCTTTAGGATCAAAATCGACTTCCAGCCTTGATTCGATCTGATTCGATCTGATCCAATCCAAATGCACAGCCCTAATCGCAGCCCAAGCTTCACATGTGAGTAGTATATCGTGAGATGTTTGGTGGGAGGCGCGTTACTCCTCTGGTCAGCCCTAGGAATCACCACCTTCAAGTTACGACCCTACACCCCAAAATTTGTGCAAAGTTTCTGCACCTTCTCATGCGTGGCGGTGCTAACGGTGGCGTTCGTCTTCTGAGTGTTTTGCGGGACCCCGCCTTTGTTAGACGTCTTCTTGGACTTTTTCTTCTTCTAAGGGGTACTCCCACTACCACATGTCTCCGCCATCACAGCCGCTCTGTGCTTGCGAGTAGTCGGAGCTAAAACCCCTGTCACCACATGGGGATCGGAAGCGGGAGAAAAAGCAATGGCGCCGAAAACGAAGGCGGCAGAAAGAAGGTATGTATTAGAAAAGGAAGCCATTTCCAGAAGTGGAGAGTAAGGAAACTCAAAATTGCAAGGATTGGGGTTGCAAATAGGAAAGCTAAATTTGCTCTGAGAAATCGAAAACTCAAAATTTTGCACGTGTGAGAAAAAAATTTAAGAGGAGAAAGGTATATATAGACATAAGAGTTAAGAAGGGGGAAAATGATTTAATTACCCAGTATCCCACATTTAATGAGCTCATCCCCACGACACCATAATAAGGGGTACGAAAGCCGAAAAATCTGGACCGTTATGCCACCCTTCCCGCCACCCCATAACGTGGTCTTAATTACGCCACGTCATCAATTATTTATTATTATTATTATTATTATTATTATTATTATTATTATTATGTAACGGTAACATGCCGATACCAGAGTACGATGGCGGTAACCACCTAGTCCACGTCAAGCATTCCTCGGAAGAGAAACTGATAAGACCTAACGATGGGCTACTCGGCTTCTGTGAGACACATGGCATCGACAATTCAATGGCGGCAACTCCCTAAGATATGTCATCACCTTCGAAGACAGTTGTCAAATGTCAAACCCCACTACTCAGCTCCTATTAAACATGCATACAACACTTGTCGAAAAAGGGACATGCGTCGTAAGAATGCCATTTGTACTCAGACTTACTCCTATATAAGGAGAGAACACATTGGAAATTAAAAAAAAAAAGGGCATAAAATTATTCTTTAAATTCCGGCAAGGCGTTATAATCCACCCCAAATTCTTTAAAAATAAATAAATGTTAATAATTTATTTTTTGGTTGTCCTAATCCATAATAATTTGAATGTACGATCATTAGATTTATCGTTTCATCAAACCAATAATGCCTTGTGAAAACGGATCTGAGTAAAGGTTTGGTTACCACCCCGTTCTCATTGGGTTTCGTAAGAGCATCTCATTCATGGACCAATGTCCTAGTTCGGTAACAATATCTCAGCATGTTCCAATCAAGCTCATGAAAGAGTTGTGGACTCATAGATTAAGAGGTAACAAAAAGGCCAAAACAATTGTCGGCAGATAGCCAGATACAAATCCAAGACTAATGCTGGCTCCATCGTGCATCTGCAGTTTCAAATTAAAGCATTTATTATTCTATATGCAAGACCAAAAACTAATGAATTATATGCATAATTTCAACAGATTTAGTGCTGCTCCCAACGTGGTGATGATGATAGATGTATGATGAATCAATCAGGAAACAGAAATATAGTATAAAATTTTGAATAGCTTGACTTGTCGAGCTGATATTGGATATGTAAGTAAAAGAGTGAATTACCAAAATAACACATTTTATCGTGTTAAAATACCACTTTCAAAAGTATAGTCAAAATAACCCTCTTTTGTGACATCTACATAGATAAAGACTTTACTTCTAACAACACCCTTGATTCTGTGCGTCTGTGATAGGGATATTTTAGAATTGGCCCAACACTGTGGATTGGGTCGGCTCACAACCGTATCGAATTGGCTCAATTCGATATTTGAAGCGCATCGAATAGCCCTCGGTTCGATGCGCACATCGAACCACCTCGGTTCGATGCGTCTTTTACAACTGTATAGGGGTCCCACGGAACGAGGCTTATATATACCCCGTTTCTTTGCCTTCCAAGGTAGATCGAACCCAAGTCCAACCCTTAGCACATCGAATTGGCGTATTCGACACGCTCCATTGTTCGATGCCCAACGGAATTCGACACCAACAGTATTTTATCAATTTAGCAACGAATCAACTCTGCATCGAATCGGTATTGTTCGAGACGCACATCGAACGCTCAGAATTCGATGCGCTGATTAATTTGTCTCATCAGAATACTTAGAGCAATATAGGATCTGTAATAGATAGTAGGTGTTTTGGACAAAGTTAGTTCGATTATTTTATTGGATTAACGTTATTTTGGTTATTTATATTCCAATTGTATTGTTTTACCGTGTTCTATTACCGTTACGAAATAAGACCAAAATATTGGCGCCGTCTGTGGGAACACCGTTAACATTGTTTTAGGTATAAGCAGCTAGGATGACAAATAAACGGCGCATGTATGTGGATGAAAAAAGGGAAAAGGAGAAGAAGATCAAAATAGGGACAGATCAGAGTCAGAAGCAAATTGAGCCTAAAGAACAAGCGCGAGATAAAACAGAAAGTCAATTGCTAAAGCAATGGCAAGAATGTGAGATGGAGCCTTTAGGTAAATTTAAGATTGTGTAGCGTTTTAAAGAAAGTACTGATAAAGTAATAAAAATTGGAGCAGAAATGGATTGGATAATAGAGGTTGCATTGGTAGATTGTCTCTGGCGCAATTCAGATATATTTGCATGGTCCAATTCTGATCTTCTCGGGATAGACTCTAGAATCATCGTATATCTTTTGAATGTAGATAAAAGCGCAAAACCGATACGGCAAAAGAAGCGAAATTTTAGCAAAGAAAAGAATGAAGCTGCTGAAAAAGAAGTACAAGAACTTTTAGCAACATGACATATTTATGCCATAAGATTCTCAGAATGGTTGAGCAATATTGTGTTAGTCTTAGAGAAAGAAGCTACATGGATAATGTGTGTAGATTATACATACTTAAACAAGCATTGCCCAAGGGATCTTTTTCCATTACCTCGGATAGATCAACTTGTGGATTCCACATCAGGATGTGCATTGCTAAGCATGATGGATGCGAAAAGTGGTTTTCATCAAATCTTCATGGCAGTGCATGATCAGAGCAAGATAGCATTTGTCACAGATACCGGAGTGTATTATTACAGGGTAATGCCATTCGGATTAAAGAATGCGGGAGCAACATTTCAAAGGCTGGTAGCTAAAATGTTTTACCATCAAACTGGAAAATCAATGGAAGTGTATATTGACGATATGTTAGTAAAGAGTCTTAAAGTCGAGGAGCATGTGCGGCATTTGGATGAGGCTTTCAATATAATGAGAACTTACGGAATGAAATTAAACCCAAAAAAATGCACTTTTGGGGTAACGGCCGGGAAGTTTCTAGGATATGTGGTAAATGAAAGAGGAATTGAAGCCAACCCTGATATAATAAAGGCAGTATTGAATCTACCATCACCAAGAACATTGAGGGATGTTCAATGTCTGGTGGGCCGTCTGACAGCTTTGGGAAGATTTATATCAACATCTACAGAAAAGAATCTTCCTTTCTTTAAAGTGATGAAACGGAACAAAGATTTTATTTGGACGCTGGAGTGTGAAGAGGCCTTTAGACAAATGAAGAATTATCTTTTAAGCCCGCAGTTATTAGCTAAACCGGAGAAAAATGAAATGATGTATCTTTATTTGGCAGTATCCACGAACGCAATCAGTACAGTATTACTCAAGCCAAAAGGAACTCAGAAATTACCCATACATTATGTGAGTAGAGTACTGCAAGGGGCGGAGAAAAACTATTTGGAAATAGAGTTGTTCGCATTAGCAATTTTTGTTACGGCTCGGAAGTTGAAACCGTATTTTCAGTCTCATCCAATCACTGTGGTAACAGACAAACCATTGAAGCAAGTGTTGGCAAAGCCAGAAACCTCTGGTCAATTGGTGAAATGGGCAATTGAACTTAGTGTATTTGGATTGGAGTTTAAGCCGCGAGTTGCAATCAAAGCACAGACTTTAGCAAATTTCATGGCCGAGACCCTGGGAAACAGTGTAATCGAAACAACATGCAGTATTTTTTCTATATCAAACCAAGCTGAAACCAGCAGGGTAACAACAACGTGGATACTACACACGGATGGATTTGCTACCACTGACGGAGGGGGGATGGGAATACATTTCCTGTCCCCGAAACGAAGGGAATTTGAATTTGCTATCAGCTTGAATTACATGGTAACAAATAACGAAGCCGAGTACGAAGCAATAGTTGCCGGTGTCAAAATGGCACTCGGGCTCAACATTGAACATCTGGACGTATTCACCGACTCGCTCTTGGTGGCAAATCATTTTTCGGGAAAGTATGAGACGTGTGAGGAAACAATAAAGTTGTATGCCGCTAAGGTTAAAGAATTGGCAAAGAACTTCAAATTCTTTGATATAACTCAGATCCCACAGGACGACAATGCAAAAGCAGATGCGCTTTCTAAATTCACAAGTTCTTCAGATATTCTGGTGGAAAAGCGAATCACACTTATGGTTGCTGATAAACCTTCAATTCGGATATCAAAATATATTACCATGGAAGCACGGGTAGAGTTTATATTGGCAAAACAAGAAGACCCATCCTGGAAGGACGAGATCATGATTTATCTTCAGCAGGGCATTCTCCCGGCAGATCCAAATGCACAACGCAGAATGCGATATAAGGCTTATAGATTTACTATCAGCAATGGAGAATTATACAAACGATCTTTCGAAGGACCATCGCTGAGATGTTTGACTCCTACTCAAGCTGAGTATGTTATGGAAGAGATCCATGAAGGTTGTTGTGGAAATCACTCCAGTGGACGAGCTTTGGCTCAACGGATATTTCGTCAAGGATATTATTGGCCAACTCTACTTAAAGATGCGACAACTTTCTCGAGGAAATGTGATAGTTGCCAATACCATGCACGTCTCATTCATAGACCAGCACGCCAGCTACAACCCATTGACATGGCATGTCTATTTGATCAGTGGAGGATTGATATCATGGGCCCATTTCCACCAACCAAAGGACAGAAACGGTATTTGATAGTAGCTGTTGAGTATTATACTAAGTGGGTCGAGGCAGAAGCTATAATGTCAATCACAGAGAAGAATATGATCGAGTTTATCTGGAAATACATCATATGCCGTTTCGGCATCCCGAGGTCTATTGTATGTGATAATGGCACGCAATTCAACGGAAATGAGATAAAATCATGGTTCGGAGAATTAAAGATATCACACAATCTAACCTCAGTGTATCATCCACAATCCAATGGTCAAACGGAATCCACTAACAAAACATTGAAGGATTATCTCCAAAGGAGGGTGAGAAGTACAGTAAAAACATGGTCGGAAGGGCTTCAAGGAATATTATGGGCATACAGAACGACTCCAAGAACATCCACGGGGGAGACCCCGTTTGTTCTTGTTTATGGCACTGAAGCTATTTTACCTGCAGAGATAGGTATGCCAACGCGCAGAATTACTGATTACGATCCAGAGCAATCGACCCGGTTGAGACAAATGGATCTGGATATGATAGGGTCGACAAGGGATGATGCGTATCAATGTACTGTTACTTTTAAAACAGCAATGGCCAAAAGCTATGATAAAAGGGTTCAATTCAAAAATTTTGAAGTAGGAGATTTGGTCCTGAGAAGCATTGCAGCAAAACAGCATATCGGAAAGCTCGAACCAAAATGGGAAGGGCCTTTTGAGTCACGAGGATATTATTATTTGGAGTCTCTAAAAGGGATTCAACAGAAGCGTCCATGGAATGTGCAACATCTCAGGCGTTATTATGCATAAAATTGAATAAACTTCATCAAATATTATGATACATACACTTCGATCGATATTAATCCTTTATGAGTTATTAACAGCAAAATTTTTATTCGTCAAATGACGCGGGTAAAACATGACAGAGGGATAAGAAGTCCCAAAGTGGTCCACCCCCTCATGCAAGAAGGAAGAACATGACGGAGGGGTAAGAATGCCCAAAGTGGTCCACCCCCTCATGCCAGAAGGAAACATGACGAAGGGATAAGAAAGCCCAAAGTGGTCCACCCCCGCATGCCAGAAGGAAGAACATGACGGAGGGGTAAGAAGGCCCAAAGTGGTCCACCCCCGCATGCCAGAAGGAAGAACATAACGCAGGGATAAGAAGGCCCAAAGTGGTCCACCCCCACATGCAAGAAGGAAGAACATGACAGAGGGATAAGAAGGCCCAAAGTGGTCCACCCCCGCATGCCAGAACGGCGAGATAAAGGCCCAAGTGATCCGATCTCTCAGGTAAAACATGAATGCCCTAACGATAATAATAACAGCTCAAAGTGCTCATATTTTTCATGGCAAGTACAATCATAATATTAGATATGCACCATGACATCAAAAACCATTATTGAACATCAAATACATACTAAATCAACGACAAGCAAATTAATGAGATAACATACTTGGGAATGCATTAGGAAGAAACATTATGCGGGTAAAACGTAAATCAAAGATTATGATATCAAACTATAACATCAGTCTTATACAAAAACCACTACGAAAAAGTTACAAAGATTCTATACAAAACAAAAGGCCTAATATCATCAGAATAATGTAACCTAAATACTGCTAATCACTCGATGAATGGGGGGACTCTTGACGAAGGACCACACCCAGTGAACGCGCAAAATTGGCACAATTGCTGTGAATTTGATCTTCTGTAAGAATCAATTCATCAGTTTGTGCCCAATCATCAGGCAAGACGACTTCAACTCTTTTAGTAGGATCGCTAAGCTGATATCTACTCGGAGAAATCAAATTCTGTACACTAAATGATTAATCAGGCACATTACTGGCCATCACAGAAACTCTGTCATCTCGAGAAGGATACGTTCCACTTGGCAAGACTGTTGTTGGACCAGAAATCTTAGGTACGCTTGCCACTTTATTTCTTTTTTCCGCGGCTACAGGAGGAACATTTTCAAAACATGACATCTTTGGAGGACTCCGCAGAAAAATTGTAGACCTGGAAGTTTTCGGAGGCGATTTTGAATCATCATCGCTTAGACCAAAAGCATCGAGAAGAGCTTTCTTGATATTCTCTGAATCGCTCAAAGTAGCGCTAGGAGAGTTTTTCTCTTTTCCTTTATGAGTCAGAGGTGAGATCGATTTGAAAGAGCTTGAGCCGGTCACATTTTGCTTCTTGTGATCGTTCCACAAGACATAAAATGAATCACCAGGCCTAGGAGTATGTAAATCATCATTATCATCACTGCTGGCCTCCGGAATCTCCATTCTTGAGTTACAACTTGCATCAAGCATATCCTTACGAAAACCCTCTCCGAGGTACCCAAGATATCCAGCTTGATCGACACCGAGTTCCTTTCCATATTTCATATCTGCAGCACCGCGAAGTAATTCCAAAAATTTATAAACGTTACTCTCTGTAAAGTCTTGGGCAATTGCGCATTTATAATCTTCAGACTCGAAATATTGAATTCGACGACGCAGGTTGGAAATGGCATTTTCCGTGTCCACATTCGACGCTTGAAGAGAACAATTTTCACGCCTCAAGGAGTCATTATCCTTTTTAATGCAATAATTTCAGCGCGCAATGCTTCATCATTCTCTTCCAATTTCTTAGCCTTAACTTCGGCATCATGCGTGTCGCGTGCGGCTTTAGACGCTATTTCTTTTGCTTCCCTAGCACGTTTCAGCGTATTTTGGCGACTATAATCCCCGTTACGAATAGTAGCACGCAGGTTATCGACGAGAGCATTGTGTTGGCTCTGCACCTCAGCCAAACCACTGTAATCCCTGCATAGCCGAAATCTTGCTAAGATAATAGCAACAAAAAATAGGCGCCCAAAGCGAGCCAAATCCTGATATCCCAACCGATTTATTACGGTTTGACGATCCAACTGAGGCCATAGACTCTGCATTATCTCTCCATCTTGTTCTTCTCTCAACCTATATCCGCCCAATGTGGCGCTCAGTGATTCTAAATTCTCATCATTGAGAAAATCGTAATTGACAAGGCTTCCGGGAGGGGCTGGTCTCGGATTCCCTGAAGGTCGAGGCCTCCTAGGGGGAGGCGGAGGTATGTCCTGAGCATCGCGAGCAGATTCTTCTTCTGCCAATTTTCTTTTAGCAGAGGTATACCAGTCTTCACCAACTGAGCGGAAGGAGCTTGCTTCATCTACATTTCGCCTATGCCTAAATGTAGGATGAGCTGCATCAAAATTGGCAAAATTGGCAGTAATCTTCTCGTCTTCTGCATCGATATCTTCCATTATTCGGATTTGACGATTAGTCCCAACTTTTATACGTCCACCAGTAGCGGTTGGCGTCAATACCAATCTCCATGTAACAATATTTTCGTGACGTTCAAAATCGCTCACAATGGGCACCCGAGTGCCAGCACTAACACCACCGAGTCTCATGGTAGAATGATCAGCTGGAGGTATATCAGAGTGGCCCGCACCCTAATTGTCGGAAAGATTTCTAGGGGTCGCAGTCGCATAATCTCTTCTTGTAAATTCGCCTGGATTATCTTCCGAGGCAACATTGGCAGACGATGGGCCCACATTCGAGGGCTCATTTTGCTCGCTCCCTCTCTGAGCATCATAAATGTTCTCGGGTGACATCACAATTTGACTTTGATTTCGGGATTTCGTACGGGCCATGGCAGCCTAATGTTGAATTTTATCTGTTTTGTGGTATTAAAAAATAAATTAAGAACGCATCAAATTCCCAGGATTCGATACGGTTCGTATCGAACGACCTCCATTCGATGCGGTTAAGAAGCGCACAAAAATTTCCTTTTGCGGAAAAGAACAAAAATGTTAGGGCAGGTGGACCCTTATATATAGGCCCATGGACCGCCAACTCTCGTGAACGCATCAAATTTAGCTCATTCGATGCGTCGCATCGAATTCATCAAATTCGATGTTTAGCAACAACACGCATCGAACAATCACAATTCGATGCCTTTACATCATTCAAAATTGCGTATAATTAAAAGTTTGGAAACCGTTCTCACATTGACAACGTCTCCCAAACTGGGGGGACTATGTGATAGGGGTATTTTAGGATCGGCCCAGCACTGTGAATTGGGTCGGCCCACAACCATATCGAATTGGCCTAATTCGATATCTGAAGCGCATCGAACGCTCAGAATTCGATGCGCTGATTAATTTGTCTCATTAGAATACTTAGAGCAATATAAGATCTATAATAGATAGTAGGTGTTTCGGACAAAGTTAGTCCGATTATTTTATTGGATTAACGTTATTTTGGTTATTTTTATTCCAATTGTATTGTTTTACCGTGTTCTATTACCGTGACGAAATAAGACCAAAATATTGTTTTTTTTTCAAGGTAACACGTATATTTTTTGTTTGTCAGTAGAAAAATTGAGTTAGAGATTTGACTAGTCTATATACCAAAAATCAAACGATAGTGGTAGGATTAGGAGGTGATCAATAGGTAAAGGTGACCGGTAGCTAGCTAATGACATCAAGCGAACGCGACCTCTGACGTTGGTGTCTCGCGTGCATAATAAATACACTGATATTTGCCACTAATTTAATTAAATGACCTCATAAGTTGAGCCATTAAACATGACTTTAATCCCTTTAGTCTCACTAATTAAACCCAGTAATCAGTCGTAATCATCGAGACAGATTTGTCATTATTTGATGAGTCACCACTTACTAATTGTTGTTTTATTTGTTATTTATAAGCTCATGGATTATATTATGACCGCGGATCATACGGAAGGATGCTTGTGATTTTATTTAGTTATTTTATAATTTTAAAAAGACAAAATTCCGTGCGAGTATTGCTCAGAGAATCCCAGTGCTAATTTGTTTTCTTGTGAGTTAATGGATTTAATTAATTTCATGCACGAACGTGGGCCGTGGGGTGTGTGTGTTGTCTCTACCAAACTGTACAATATGTTTCTAAATGGAAATTATAAAATGATTTTTAAAAAATAAAATTAATTAGGCCCATGGACCACGGCCACCACATGTATAAATCCTAGAAACCTTCGTCTCGCTGGAAATCTCTACGTTCCTAATATTCATTATTGATTTTTTTCTCTCACAACAATCATACCAAACAAATTTCTCAAGTTTTTAGGACTATAATTTCTCAATGAAATGATTAATTCACGAACAAAAGAAAAACAAATTCTTAATGAAATGAAAAGATTACGCTTACAAAATGTAATGACTTAATAAAGACGGGTATATATTATCCTATGTATTAGGTTTGAGACAATTTGAAGTTCTAAGGAATGGTTACCTGATTCAATATATCTTACTTTTGGAATTCTTTTTTATTTTTCTGGGTAAGGAATAAAATTTTATTTGTGCATAACGCCAAATTTCATGGAACAATATCTTAGAATCATATAGGCGTGGCCCTAATGCTTCGTCCACTTTACTTTTAGCTACATCCATCTATGTATACATATGTTATATTCTTTTGAATACACCTCTTATATCAGCATTTGACTGCTAAACTTATGTTCTGAATTCTTCACTTCGCTATCTTCTCGATGAGAGGTAGTTTTATCCTATTGTTGACCTAGTATGTCTACTGAGAGAAAAAGGATCTCTTGATACCTAACATTAGACACTCTTTTCTTTGCTCACTCCTCCGATGAGATACGCTCTCTTGCTCAATTGTGGTTGGATCCAATTGGAATTAGGTCCGAAGGTAATTTAGCACTCCTACCCCTGACTAAGTTAATTTTTTACATGGAATGTTGTTGTAGCGGTAACAATTTGAGTAAACTGTTAATACGTAACTTCGATCAAGCCATGTGTCGAAATGGAGTTGTGAAGTTAGGTATATCGAATTCAAAATTTTAATTGAATTCAGCAAGTAAGGTTAGAATTTTGCTAAATAATATACAACATGAAAATTGAGAAATATCCAATAGTTTACTACGTACGAGATATAGCCTAAAAAACGAATACAAGATAAGAAACCAATGAAGGCTTAATTTATCGTCAGAAATTTGATCGATGTTGCGTTGCTCAATATTCTTGCATTGCAAGGAAATCCCGAAATGAGGCCCTCTTATGATTTAAACTTTGACAAAGTTTTAATAAGGCTAGCGATATTGCCAAAGCAAAAAATGTTGCTGCCAAAGAAAATTTCTTTAACACCCTAATTTACCCTCACAAGTCAAACACTTTAAAAGGCAATTGTTTATATTTCCTTCATAAAGTACTCTTCATTAATTATCATTCCTAAATCACAAGACTCGATAATTTTTATCATTATTAGCATAATCAATTCCTAATTTGGATTGTACAAACTTATAATAAATAAATCAAATTTAAGTTCATAATTCAAAAAAATCAAAGTAGAATATATGACACTTCACAATCATCACCAAAATTTCCATGCATATTCAATACTAATTATTAAAACGATCCTCGCATGTATTAAAAAAAAAGAGAAATATTAATAAGAAATTATGTTGATCTAAAACTAATCACCGCCATGTCACATATATTATTTTCACTTGATAGCAATTCTTTTGCAACAATTAGACTAAAGTTGGTCATAGGTGAAGATATCTTGAATGTCATTAGTGCCTATGCACCACAGATAGGACTAGACAAAGATGTGAAACGTAAGTTTTGGGAAGATTTGGACGAGATGGTACAAAGGATCCCTAGTAGTGAGAAACTCTTCATTGGAGGTGACTTTAATGGTCATGTAGGATCTAGCCGTGATGGGTTCGAGGACATCCACGGCGGGTATAGCTTTGGGGATCGCAATGAGCCGGGAAACGCTATCTTAGACTTCGCCCTCTCCTATGATTTGCTTGTAGCAAATACTTGGTTTAAGAAGAGAGAGTCTCATTTGGTCACTTATAGGAGTGGGTCAAATAAGAGCCAGATAGATTTCTTCTTAGCTAGGAGGACAGATAGAAGTCGTTGCATAGATTGCAAGGTCATCCCCGGGGAAAGTGTGGTTACGCAACATAGGCTTTTGGTGCTGGATATTAGACTGCGGCAAGGAGTGAAGAGGAGTAGGCGTCGGTTGGAACCGAGAATTAAATGGTGGCGGCTTAAGGAGTCTACCCAAAAGGCCTTCGTGGAGCGAGTGGTTCAAGAGGTAGACTGGAAGACTGAGGACGATGCAGATGCAACTTGGACAAAAATGGCTTGTTGTATCAAGAAGGTAGCTAAAGACCTCTTAGGTGAATCCCGAGGTAGTAGCCTGACAGGTAAAGACACATCATGGTGGAATGAAGAAGTAAAGGCGGCAATCAAGGCCAAACGGGATTGCTACAGGGATTTGAAGAAGAACCATGATGGAGCAAGCTTTGAAAAGTATAAGCTAGCTAGGAAAGAAGCAAAGAAAGCTGTTGGACTAGCGCGAGAGGCTGTGTACAAGGAAATTTATGAGAAGAGGGATAGCAAGGAGGCCGAGAAGGATATATACAAAATTGCTCGCATTAGAGAGAGGAAGACTAGAGACCTAGGTGCAGTGAAATGCATCAAAGATGAAGGTCAGTCTGTCTTAGTGCGTGAGGATCAGGTCAAAGCACGGTGGAAGGAGTACTTCGAGGGCCTGTTCAATGGAGGCCCCACCCAAGCAGTGGGTGACATCTCGCAGTCCCCTCAGGATCTGAACCGCAATTTTATGCGCCGTATTAGAAGGTCGGAAGTCAAAGATGCTTTGAAGAGGATGAAGACTCGAAAAGCCGTTGGCCCAGATGGTATCCCTATCGAGGCTTGGAGAAGCATGGGAGAGATAGGGGTGACCTGGTTGACGGACCTCTTTAACAAAATATGGCGAACAAATAAAATACCAGAAGAGTGGAGGAAGAGTACGCTAATCCCTCTATATAAGAACAAGGGCGATGTCCAAAACTGTTCTAACTATCGTGGGATAAAGCTTATGTCTCATACCATGAAGCTATGGGAGAGGGTGATCGAACACCGATTGAGACAAATTGTTCCCATATCTGAGAACCAATTTGGATTTATGCCCGGAAGGTCGACCATAGAGGACATCCATTTGATTCGTCAGCTCATTGAGCGCTTTCGAGAAAAGAGTAGAGATTTGCATATGGTCTTTATCGACTTAGAAAACGCATATGACAAAGTACCTCGAGATGTGTTATGGTGGGCCTTGGTGAAGAAGGGGGTACCCATTAAATATATCTACATCATAAAAGATATGTATGAGAATGTGGTGACAAGTGTCCGAACTTGTGGCGGTTTAACAGACGCATTTCCAATTACAATTGGCTTACATCAGGGGTCAGCTTTGAGCCCATTTTTGTTTGCCATTGTAATTGATGAAATCACCAGAACCATCCAAGACCGAGTCCCATGGTGTATGTTGTTTGCAGACGATATTGTCCTCATCGATGAGACGAGAATGGGAGTTAACGCTAAATTAGAACGATGGAGACAAACATTAGAAGCACGAGGATTTCGACTAAGTCGAACAAAAACAGAGTACCTCGAATGCAAGTTTAGCAAACAACGAAGAAACAACGATGGCACGGTTCAGTTGGATGGCCAAGAGATACCGAGAAGTGCGCATTTTCGGTATTTAGGCTCCATACTGCAGATGGATGGAGAGTTAGACGGAGACGCCAACCACCGCATCCAAGCTGGATGGACAAAGTGGAAGAGTGCGACAGGGATCCTGATCGATCGTAACTTTCCTTTAAAGCTTAAAGGAAAGTTCTATCGTACGGCTATTAGACCTGCTTTGCTTTATGGCTCCGAGTGCTGGGCTATTAAGCAAAGTCATGCACAGAAAATGAACATTACAGAGATGCGCATGCTTCGGTGGATGTGCGGTAACACTAGGAGAGATAAAGTGCACAATGAAGATATTCGGCATAAATTGGGTGTGGCGGTCATTGACGAGAAAATGCGAGAAAATCGTTTAAGATGGTTTGGGCATGTTAAACGCAGACCCATAGATGCACCGGTACGACGAGTTGAAGATCTCGACTTAGGACAGACGGCTAGAGCTCGTGGGAGACCGAAAAAGACGTGGATGGAGGTCATACGGAACGACATGAAGCTAAAAGATCTAAATGAAGACATGCTCGTCAACCGAAACCTATGGAGGCAGAAGATTCATATTCATGACTCGACGTGATTCATTCATGGTTCATATAGCCTACCCCAATTTAATTGGGATTACAGGCTTGGTTGTTGTTGTTGTTGTATCGATTTTTTGCAGAAAAAAGATCAACAAGAGATAAATTATAAAATTAATAAAAGATAAATATAAAATTTGTGTATTGAGTTGGATTTGTTTTCGTTTAAATTTCTTTTCTTTCTCCCCGTATATATTTCTCCAAACCAAAACCATTAACTTTTCAAACTACACATAAATTTATATAATGCCTTTTTTTATTCTGTAAATTAACGATAAATTTTCTAGCAAGCTTATATTTAAATATGTGACAAAGTTTATATCTTGATATAGTAATTCGTCGGTAAAACAATAAAACGGGGGACTCCAGTGATTGATTTTATATACTTAACAAAATATACATATAAGTTTTTTTACTTTGTGGAATCAATAATATCGAAGAAAAGAGTGAAAAACTGTTGTGCACTTTGTTTTATTAATTAAGTTGCATAATTTGCCTACTTTGGAATTTAAATCCTTAAACTATTTTTGCTAACCTTACAATATTTTTTTAATAAACCTTATGACAGCGTAATTTGAAAGAGTTGCATTTATAAACAACTATTTACGTTTATTTAGAAATAAATTAGACCTGGTCTATTATTTCTTTCGTTTTTAGCGGGCTTGAAGAATCATCCCAAAACGGAATAGTGCGTCTTCTAATGATAGAGAATAATTTGATTCTATAATCTAGTAATTAATCATATTTAATGATAAGAGTGATATGATATGACATATCATATCACTCTCGCAACATCACGCGCTATGACACGCGCTCGACTATGACAACTCACGAAAATCCCCTGTTCACCCTAATGCTAGCTACGCCGCCGCCTTCCCCGGACTCGCTCCCTCACTCCGAAAAGCGGCTACGTCACGACAACGACTCTGCTTCGCACCTAATTTCGGACCAGACCATGTCCAACTCTCTTGAAGACTCACCAATGGATCACGACTCTCACATCTCTGCTTCAATTCAGAATCCTCTGCCTGCGATGTCTTACAAAGAGACAGTCATCGGTCCCTCGCCAGGAATCCAGGACCAACAAACTGGACTTGTTGGAAAAGTCTCTTACTCTCAAGCTGATAATGAACAATGGGCAGCCATTGATGATACTCTAATGAAAAATTTTCAAGACGACCCAATTAACGAAAACTCTCGGTGGCCTCAAATTCGTCTATCAGCTGTGGACTACCGTAATGCTTGCCATGACATGGCCAAATGTCTTATTATCAAACCCATGGGTAAAGCCATTCGATACGATACCCTCGCCCAACGTCTCCCAAAGCTTTGGGCAATGCGTGGTACTTTTGAGCTGATCGAGCTCGGAATGGGATTCTTCCTCGTTCGTCTCCAAAAGAAAGACGACTATGATTTTATTCTCCAGGGAGGGCCATGGGTTCTTCTTCAACATTACCTCACGGTTCGACGTTGGACTCCCGAGTTCAAAGCTTCCACTGCGTCAATCACCAACACTATGGTTTGGGTTAGGCTTCCAGAACTACCATTTCCTTTTTTTCTCGCAACCACAATTGTTGCAACAAATTGGTAACATGTTTGGAACGTTTGTCAAGGTGGACGAGCACACTGAAGGTGCATCTAAAGGGCGCTTTGCGAGGATTGCGGTTGAAATTGACTTAAAAAAACCGCTACTCCCGAAGTTTTTGATCGGTAACACTGAGTTCAATATAGAATATGAGGGGATCCGCTTAATCTGCTACCATTGCGGTGTTTTTGGCCATCACCACGATGTTTGTCCAAATTCACCGTCATTCATTGAGAAACAGACGAGGGAGGCTGAAGTTGCAGCAGTTCACAAAGCAGTAACGGCACCTCAGTCCGCTATCCCAGATAATGGTTACGGT
Source organism: Linaria vulgaris (assembly GCA_948329865.1). Classification (NCBI taxonomy): domain Eukaryota; kingdom Viridiplantae; phylum Streptophyta; class Magnoliopsida; order Lamiales; family Plantaginaceae; genus Linaria; species Linaria vulgaris. The sequence continues at coordinate 110,925,511 of OX415252.1, forward strand.
CCTTGGATGATTGTTAACTCCCGTCGAAAGGCCACTAGCACTCGTCCTAACATAAGAGGAGGCTACAGTCGTCCCCCTCCGACATTCTCCACTCGTGAAACTCCAGTTATTCGTGAGCCAAAGTCTTTGCATACAAAGTCGTCTTTCTCGATTCTCAGGGACTTGGAGGAAGAAACCATGGAAGCGGATGTAATTCCCCCAGCTATAAATGAGGAAATACCGTCTTCTCAAGGCCTGCATACTGCTTTGTTGAGAGGGCAACACACTCACGGTAATCTGCCGATCAAAAAACCAGTAGATATACATACGGTCCAGTTTCTTCCTCGATCGAATGCCTCCACACCCCAGGATATAATTACGGGTGAGCTGCATGATGGTAGCAACAAGCTCAATCGAACCCCTTTACTGGACTTGTCTAACAATCAGGCCAACTTGTCGGAAAACCAATTATCAATGGAGATGAACAGCAGCAATGCGAATCGCGCTACGTCCTCTGCACCAGCAAAATTAATCTCGAAGCGTTCTGGGGCAGGAACATCGAAGAAGACTGATCGTACTCGCCCGTATGAGCGAGCTCGCGGGGGACAACCCTATCGGGTTTAATTTTACGTGATCTTACCACCCTTTTGTTGTTTATGGATTTACAACATAAAATCATCCTTTGGAACACGCATGGTGCAGGTAATGCGAATTTTCTTTGTCATGTTAAAGAGTTAATCAGAACTTATAATCCAGTTTTGCTTGTCTTGGTGGAAACTAAGGTTAGTGGTTCCATTGCGGAAACTGTCATCCGAAAAATTGGATTATTGGGTAATGCGAGAGTGGAGGCTAGAGGGTTTGCTGGAGGCATTTGGTTAATTTGGCATCCAGATAAAATTGATGTACAAGTGATGGGGGCATCAACGCAAATGATCCACTCGGTTGTTACTGTCAAAAATTTTGAGCCGTTTCTCTTTACGGCCGTTTATGCCTCTCCGTTGCCTCCGTTGCGAGAGGAATTATGGAATGATCTCATTGCAATTTCTGCAAATATTAACTCTCCGTGGATTGTTGGGGGTGATATGAATGACATTTTACACCTGGATGAAAGAAGAGGAGGGACGGGGAGATATGCGAATAAATGCGCGCTTTTTAGCAAACGCATTGAAAGTTGTCGTCTTATGGATCTCAACTTCTCTAGGCCCTTATTCACGTGGCGAGGGAAAGCGGGTGGGCACCTTATTAGTTCCCGTATTGATCGAGTTCTGTCTAATGACAAATGGAGTTTTTTCTCCCCAAATGCTTGCGTCCATCACCTCGCGCGAACGTACTCTGATCACCGACCGATTATGCTTTGTTTTGGACCTCGAGTGGTTAAAAAAATGCCCCCGAGATTTAGATTTCAAGCAGCGTGGCTCCTTCAATCAGATCTCAAAGTTTTTATTGAGGAAAACTGGAATTCTAAAGGCGACATTGCTACTTCTCTCTCGCAATGTGCTAAGGACCTCACAGATTGGAATGCAAATTCTTTTGGCAATATTTTCCAACAAAAAAAACGCCTCCAAGCTCGTATCCTCGGTGTTCAAAAAACCATTGACAAACAGATGTCTAAAAATCTCATTACTCTTGAGCAAAAACTAGTCCATGAGTACAACGATGTTCTCCTTCGAGAACAAGTGTTTTGGTTTCAAAAAACGAAGGAAGATGTAGCTACGCTGCAAGACAGAAACACTCGCTTCTACCATCTCTCGGTTATTGCTCGTAGACAGAAATCTAACATTGATCGTTTGTTAAATGACGAGGGTCATTGGATCACGGACAAACTGCTACTAAAAGAGATGGCATATAATTATTTTCAGCATATTTATACTGCCAATCCGGGTGTCCCGCTGCTGCTCCCAAGCGCATTTCCAGCCCTTTATGATGATGATATTGCTATGCTTGACCATGAGATCCAATTTAGAGAGGTTCGAGAAGCTATTTTCACAATGGGACCATACAAGAGCCCTGGGATTGATGGTTTCCAGCCCATTTTCTTCCAAAAGTTTTGGGATTTGATTGGCAATGACTTACACATTTTAATCTCTACTGCTTTTGACTCAGGCGCATTCCCGAGAGCGCTTAATGAAACCCTTCTTCATCTTATTCCCAAGACTGACCACCCAAGAACCATTCGGGATTTTCGACCAATTGGACTTTGTAATGTTGCGTATAAGGCCATTACTAAAGTCATTACTTCGAGGATGAAACCAATTTTGATGCGTATTATTTGCCCCGAGCAGACTAGCTTCCTTCCGAGTAGGCAAACGCGGGATAATATCTTAGTGGCGCAAGAACTTCTTCATGTCATGCGTAAGAAAACCGGTAAGCATGGTTACATGGCTCTCAAGATTGACTTAGAGAAAGCCTTTGATCGGCTTTCTTGGCCTTTCATCGCTGATACCCTCGCATGTGCCAACATTCCCGAAAAGTTGTCTCGTCTCATTATGTACTGCATTACTACCCCTGAAATTAGGATGATTTGGAATGGGGAGATCACCGACGCTTTCAAACCTTCTCGGGGGATTAGACAAGGAGATTCTATCTCTCCTTACGTCTTTATCTTATGCATGGAAAGACTTGCGCACCTCATCCGTGAGAAAGTCGACAAAAAAAAGTGGATCCCGTTCGCATCCTCTCGCGGCGGTCCCAAAGTTTCCCATCTCTTTTTTGCCGATGATTTACTCCTCTTTGCGAAGGCGGATACCAATCAAATGAAGATTATTATGGATTGCTTAAACTCCTTTGAAGCTGCGTCCGAACAAAAAATTAATCTTAGCAAATCCATTATCCTCTTCTCGAGAAATATTGATTGAAACCTTGCACGAGCGATCACGGAACTTGCTGGTATTCCCCAAGCTACGTCTCTTGGTCGTTACCTTGGGGTCACTATGCGTGATGGACGTATTACTCGCCATCTCTTTGCAAAAGTCGTTGAGCGCGTTAGGAAACGTTTGTTTTCTTGGAATTGGAGATTCTTCTCATTAGCTGGTCGGCATACTCTCGTTAAGTCAGTCACTTCTTCTATCCCCCTCCATACGATGCAGACTTATAAATTCCCTCAAGAGGTAACAAAGAAGCTTGATCAACTTAATAAGAATTTTCTTTGGGGAAGCAATGACCGCACTCGACGTATGAGCCTTGTAAATTGGAGGACTGTTTGCCTTCCGAAAGATAAAGGTGTGCTTGGGTTTATTCGTATGGAGGAGATGAACGTGGCGACTCTCATGAAGTTAGCGTGGGAGCTTCTTCAAAAATCTGATTCTCTCTGGTGTCGTATTATGTTGGCAAAATACACAAGGAATAACGATATACTTGCTGCCAGAAAACCAACGTCTTGTTCACCCATTTGGAGACAGATTTATTCTTGCGTTGAGCCGCTTAAGCGTGGCATCAAATGGACCCTCCATAACGGAAAGGATACCAGATTTTGGTGCGACTGGTGGGTGGGAGACGGCCCTCTTCTTCGCCATCTCACGCAACCGCTGCCAGAAAATGCAATTGATCTTCGAGTGGCAGATTACTGCACTCATGAGCATGGATGGAACTGGAATGCGCTCCAGAATTTCCTCCCTCCACGGCAACTAACGGAAATTGCCAGCGTGTTCATTAATTTAATTGATGAACTTCCAGATTTCCCCCGTTGGGGTCTTACTAGCGATGGTCGATTCTCCGTGAAATATGCGTGCGATTTGCTCTACGAAAATGATAGCCCGCGCTCTTCTTCGTGGAGCCTTGCGTGGAAGCTTCGTACTCGTCATAAGATCTGCACCTTTATTTGGCTTGCGCTTCACGATAAACTCCTTAGTAATGAGAGACGGATGCAACGTCATATTACGAATGATCCTTCATGTACTCGCTGTTCCGCCACCAATGAGTCGCTTCTCCACCTTTTGCGCGACTGCCCTCATAGTCGGCTTATTTGGGGGAAACTCTTGTCCCCGAATCAGCTAAGTCGTTTCTTCCATCTCTCACTTCACGACTGGCTTTGTGAGAATCTGTATCAGCGCAAATCGATAAATCCTAAGGATGCCCCTTGGGCAACAACATTTGCCACAGCTTGTTGGAAGATATGGATGTGGCGCTGCGAAAAAATATTCGATGATAACACCATTTGTCCTACCCGTGCAGCTTCTTGTATTAAACAGTTTGCTCGGGACGACTCGGAAGCATGGGGAAAGCTTCGCAACATCCAACATCCGGGTCGCTCGTCAACTGCTACTTGGCTTAGTTGGGATAAACCTCCAATTGGCTTTGTTAAAATTAATGTTGATGGAAGCGCAATTGGTAATCCGGGATTAATTGCTTGTGGAGGAGTTGCTCGCGATACGGAGGGCCATTGGCTTTATGGGTTCTCGGCCAACCTTGGGCATGGTAGCATTACCGCGGCCGAGCTTTGGGGCGTTCTTTATGGACTGCAGGAAACTGAGAAGCATGGCGTTACGCATGCCATCATTGCTTGCGACTCGCAAATTGTGGTTCATCCTGTTAATCACGGTTCACCGGCTACGCATCCTTATCGGACAATTATTGACGCTATCACAACGCTGCGGGATAAACTCACCTTCTGTGAAATCCGTCATGAGTTCAGGGAAACAAATGTGGTTGCGGATCGGCTTGCAAATTTGGGGCACAAACTTGCGTATGGGATACACTGTTTTAGCGCGCCGCCTAGCTCTCTAGCGAATTTTCTCTTGTTTGATAATGTTGGAGGAACTAGTCTAAGGAATATCTTCTGATTAGTTCTTTTCTTTTCATTCGGGGTTCTCTCCCCTTCCTCCTGTAACGAAAAAAAAAATAACATATCATATCACTTTGCAAACTAAGTAACAGTGTTTAGTTTGACCATTAGCACCATCTAACATATATAGATCATTTCCTTGGGATCGATTGTGAACGCATCTGCGGCGGCTATTCTTTATTTAGCAAGGATTGATTTACAGCAGATTAATATAATGGAGTAGATTAGAATCGAATTATTACAGACCAATTAAATCAATAATATTCGGTGCACAGCTAGCAAAATATTAAAATCTGGTGGTACTGTATGTTCTGTAAATAATAGTTGGATAACGTGTATCACTAGAAAATAAAACTTGCATAAAAAAATTAATAATCAATCCTCTTCTTCTGCTTTCCTTGTTATATTTTGGTATTAGTATAATTACTGATGTATGTGGTCCCAGAGCAAAACGTTATGAGGCGTTCTCCGAGAGTTGCGGCAAGTTGCCGCCTCTTCACTTTTTAAATTACTTATTCGGTTGCATGTCCACGATACTATATTAACCAATTATCAATAGCAATAATGATATCCACATAGAGTCACTAGCTTCTTTCGTATTTTAATTCATTTTTCTTGTATGGTGTTTTTTACTAAATAATGTAGGACGAATTATTATTTGTGCCCATGATGTTTACGTTTTTTTATGAAAATGCCCAATATGTTTACATTTATTAAAAATGCCCTGGATGTATACACTACAAAAACTGCTCAATATAAGAGGCGCATAATTGCCTTTTATATTATCAAAATCGGCTCTAATGTTCAAGCTAAAAGGCGATTCCGTGTCTTTTATCATTTGCCTTTTATATGGCCGCATGTTAGCAGCTTAGAGGCGATTTTTCGCCTTACTTGTCAGTGAACTTTCGCCTTTAAGATAATATGATTGAAGGTGATTATTCGCCTTTATTCTTTGTGGGCCATGAAAAGACTAGAGGAGCGCATTCGCCTCCCGTTAGTTTTTTTTTTCTTTATTAATAATATCTCGCGCTGATGTGGATAGAGGCGATTCATTCCCCTCCTTTGTTTATAATTAAATCAAAAGTCTTATAAATATCTTAAAGGCGATTTTTCGCTAGTTAATTTTTAATTAAATTAATGAATATGGTATTGATATTTTTAAAGATTAGAGGCGATTTTTCGCCTCCATTCTTTTCCAATTGCCGCTGCTTTTTTTTTTATGATTCAATTTTATTTCATCCCCCCATAATTCTTTTATTCATTTGTAAAAATGTAACAATTAAATTTAGATTGAAATAAAAGTTAAACACACATGATATTATATTTAGCATCTATACAAACATATTGTTTATTCAATAACATCAAATAATTCAAAAAATATCCAATAGTATAACAAAATAATGATGTGCATACAATATCATTCATTTATTTAACCACATTTGTTTAATATTATGCCTTGACAATAAAATAAATGAAAAACGAATTGCATTATTGCTTAATCAATAAGATATATCATTACTATAAAAACTATTAAATCCTTAAAAAACTAATTACTTGTAGTTTAAAACACAAAACATAAGAAAACCTGCAAATCTTACAAAGACGAATTTGGAGAACATTGGAGGAACTTGAAAGATGATAAATATTTGTAGTGGAAATTGTGTGTATATATAAAAATCTGTGGGAGATTATAGGCGAAAAATCGCCTTCTGTCTGTCACGCGGATCAAGCATCTCCACCGTTGGATCTGGCACAAGGATTCTGGTTTTGTTGCTTAAAGGCGAAAATCCGCCTGTAATTTTTTTTAAAAAAAAAATTTAAAACTTGTAAAATTGTCCTTAACAATTCAATAATTACCTTGTACATAAAGCAACCCTATTATTGCACGTATTTCTCATCCTCAACCTCATTCTACCATCTTTAGAGATTATTTTCCTCCATTGTTTCAACTTTCAAAGAAGAAAAAAAAACTCCATAAATTGCTAACAAATATCCAAATTATAATTGTTTCATTCAATCTGGCAGAATTGTAATTTAAGAGGTGTGTACATGTTAATTTTTTTGCAATTTACTTTTCAGTCTTTAATTACAAGTTCATCCATTTTCTTAATTCTATATTAATGACTGCACCACAAATTGGATATTTATTATTGTAATTAATGTTAATAATGTTTATTTAAGGGTAAATAAACTATAGGGGAGAAAAATATAAATATAAGTTATTTCGATTATCACTCTAACACATGTCCAATTTCAATTATTTTTTACCAGATTCTATATTATGTGAAATGTATGTGTCCCTCAAAATTTCATCAAAATCGGAGTTACGGAAGAGATCAAAGAAACTTTTGGGGTAAAAAAGTATAAATATCCAAGAGTTTGAAAACCCGTCCAAAACGCCTCCAATTTCGATGATATTTTACCAGAATCTATATTATGTAAAATATATGTGTCTTTCAAAATTTCATCAAAAACGGAGTTACGAAAGAAATCAAAGAAACTATTGGGGTAAAAAAATATCAATATCCAAGGGTTTGAAAACACCTCCGAAACGCCTCTGATTTCGATGATATTTTACCAGATCCTATATTATGTAAAATATATGTGGCCCCCAAAATTTCATGAAAAACGGAGTTACGGAAGAGTTTAAAAAAACTATTGACTTAAAATTTAGCTTAAGAGCACTTCAACCCTAAACCTTAAACCTTACAACTATTCTCTTCTTCTATAAACCTAAATGGTGTTATGTCCTTATAAAAGTTTATATTTACCTCCAAATGAACTTCAAATTTTATGAATTTTGACAAGCATTTTGATAATGGTAAGTATGTTTGTTCCGTAAAAATTCAACGGAAATGGAGTTACGAAACACTTTAAATAAACTATAGGGGAGAAAAATATAAATATAAGTTATTTAAATTACCACTAAAAAACATGTCCAATTTCAATTATTTTTTACCAGATTCTATATTATGTGAAATGTATGTGTCCCTCAAAATTTTATCAAAATCGGAGTTACGGATGAGATCAAAGAAACTATTGGGGTAAAAAATATAAAAATCCAAGAGTTTGAAAACCCATCCAAAACGCCTCCAATTTCGATGATATTTTACCAGATTCTATATTATGTGAAATATATGTGTCTCACAAAATTTCATAAAAAATGGCGTTACGGAAGAGATCAAAGAAACTATTGGGGTAAAAAATATAAATATCCAAGAGTTACGAAATGGTGGGAATAATGTATATATAACGATTATGTGGAATATAGAATACAAATTATGTTTGAACAATAGAAGGAGCTCCAGTGGTAAATTCGAGAGGATGTATTGAGAAGGTCTTATGTTCGATCCTTCTAAATTGCAAGGAGTGTTTTTCCACGGAATTATCATTTTTATTTTCTTATAGTGCAGTTAAATAGACCGAAGGCGAAAAGTCACCTGCTGTCTTATATTGATTTTTTTTTTTAATGAGAGGAGAAAAATCGCTTCTAACCACATGACACATTTCTATTGGAGTATTTTAGTCAACTTAATGTTTAAAATAGCTCACACCAAGAAAGGAGGGGATTATGGGCCTTTTACGTTACTAAAGGCCCATATTCGCCTCTAAACACGCCTATAAAGGTCGAAGGCCCATTTTCGCCTCTAAAGTTGGCCATCTATATGCAGGAATTGTTGTAGTGATATCATTTTTTGAACAAAATGTCATTTGTGTGCCAAATGAAAAAAAACGTCTGATGTGGCTGCCAACTTGGAAAAAACGCTTGACACGGGTTAAAAGCGTCTACGCCACATCATTCAGTTTGCAAAATAATTAATGTTGTTAGGTTCAAAAAAAAGGATTTTTGACTTCTCGACCATCACATGAGTTGTACGTTGGAGAATCAACAACTGAGTATTCCATCTATTAGTGTTTGAAATTTAATGAGAGGTATTCAACAAAGCTTAAGTGGCACATTATTATTTTTTAAATTTAGATGACAAATTAAAGTGAAAAACACTGTATACTTTATGGGACTTAAACAAATAACATTATTAACTATAGTTCACATCCCTTGTCCATACTTTTTCTTCATGGTTTGCGTATTGAAACATGCTGTTTACATCAAAAAGTCAACGTCTTGTGCCCCTTCTATCTCTCTCTCCTCTAACAACCTTTTTCATTCCATCATTGTATTATTTTTCTTAAAGGTTTTTGTTCACTTTTCTTTTGTTGAACCCTTGTAGAAAAAGGAAATTAAATCAGTATAGCTTATGCTCTTTTAAGAATTACTTGCATGCTCTTCATGTTGGGTTGATGCAAAAAACAAGATAAGGTAGATGAATAGCCGTCGATACAACTAAAGTATGTGCACTAGCGAGGAGTTGATGAAGAGGATGGAGAACTATCAAGGTGATTTAACCGATATCGTACGCGTTATAAGCGGAGGAGGCGCCAGTTCAGCCTCAGCCGAGTGGCAGATTCCGATTAATCAGCCAATCACCTATTCTTCTCCTAACCCGCTCGAAGATTCTCAGGGCCCGTTTCCTAGATTTGGAGATCCACTTCTACCTGATATCGACGCGCCAGGGTTTAACGTCGAGGATATTAGTCGTGCAACAACTAGTAGAGGGGGATCTGTCGTTGCTGAGCATCATGAAATGTTGAAGAGACCTGTATTTACAAGTCCTAATATCAATATTGCAAAGTTGCAAGTGCCACCGCGTAACATTATTGATCATCATACTTTGGTTTCTCCAAATAGCTCCAGTCCCAGCCCCAGCCCAGGTCCTGTACAGATCTCATCTCCGCTAAATACGGGCATCAAGAGAAGGTCCGTGGGGTTATATTAGTTTTATCTTTATTAACTAAGTAATGATACTTGATAAATAATAATAATTATGCAACTATACAAATCATGGAAATTAGCAAGCTTTTCATGATTGATTCGAGTGTTCTTTTATTGAAGTTTGTGGAGATTATTAATTTAGCACCAGGTTTTATATATGTGACACGAGCTGTCACATGCCGAAGTTGAGGATCTCAACACTGGGTTTTGCTTTGTTTGTTATTTACAAAAAAAGAAAAAAATTATATGCACCAGTTTATTCATTTTTATCGAGGGGCTAAATTTCAGTCTCGGGGTGGTAAAGCAATCAAGCAAATCAAACATGGATTGGATTAATATCCTGGTTTCAGTTTCAAATATGAAAGTTGAAATAGCTATATAGCGATATAGCATATGTGGTCAAACTAGATTTCATGTAAAACTTGGAGTTAGCTACGGTTAGTTCTAGAGAACAACAAAAGAAGAAAAAGAAATCCTGATAATGATTTTGGTGCAATATTATTAATATAATTATTATTATTATTATTATTATTATCGATCAGGAAGAGTCAGGCGAAGAAGGTAATTAGTGTTCCGGCTCCAACACCTGCAAACAACAAGCCGATGAGTGGAGAAGTTGTTCCGTCTGATCTTTGGGCATGGAGAAAATACGGCCAAAAACCCATCAAAGGTTCCCCTTATCCAAGGTACCTTAATTATTAACTTAATTGATTAATTGTGATTGTTAAAAGATGTTCATTTTAATTGTAAAATTGGTTTATCGATCGAGAGAATGTGTGCGTTTTATTAAAAGAAGAAATTAAATATGGGGCTTCATTTTATATCGGCAACCACTTCAATTTTCTAGTTAACTTCTCATTTTTCACTTGCAAACAACCATGCTCCGCAAATCTACTATACAATATAAACTAAGATTTATTGTGTATCAAAACGAACAATAGGAAATTGTAAAGCACAAAAAATAAAAGGCCGAAATTGTTGGTCTAATTTGTATATGACTATTCCTGGAGACTCTGCCAAACCGCGATCTCTTACTATGTTTGATGAGTAGTATTTTACAGTTACAACGCTAATGTTATTTATATTAGGCTTAACATAATAATACTATATATACACACACGTATATTTTAGAAAGTTGTCTTGATTTACAATACCTTGTGGCTCCACAATCTAACAAGATTCTTAATATTCAGATCAATTATGATTTTTAGGGGTTTGCTCTCTATTACTAGATTATTTCAAGAATTCATTATGTTTCTTTAAATCTTTGTAATCACTTGTGATATATCTACAAATATCACAGGGGTTACTATAGATGTAGTAGCTCAAAGGGTTGTTTGGCGCGGAAGCAAGTTGAACGGAGCCGAATCAACCCAAATATGTTGATGATCACCTACACCTCGGAGCACAACCATCCATGGCCCACTCAAAGAAATGCTCTCGCCGGATCCACAAGATCATCTCATCACCACTACTCCACAAAGAACACGACCACTACGAATACCGCAAAGCCTGGTGATGATCAGTCCCAAAAACCTTTGACGAGCCCTCCTAAAGAAGAGCAGGACAAGGAAATCTTAAGTACGGATACTCCCACAAATCCTGCAGCTGTAAAGTTGGAGGAAAGGGACCAAGATTTAGAACAAGATTTTCTACAAAGCTACAAGCCGACCTTTCTAGAGAATGGAGAAGACAACTTCTTTGCGGAATTGGGTGAAATTGAAGCCGACGACCCTTTGGATCTCATGTTGTTCACACAAGGAGGATTAATTCCAGCTGATATTGGTGATGATGAAGAGATTAATAAGGATTTGGATCCTTTCAGCTTTTACGATTGGGCCGGAACCACTAGCAGCAGCACTGGCACGTCTCATCACAATGCTGCTAAAAGAGACGCATGATGTGGTATGGCATGTAGAAATTAGAGCCCGTCATATTTTCCTCTGAAACAATGTGGATCGAACTTCAACATCCATGCACAAGTGATGTGATTGTGTGAGAGTTTAACGTGAGGAAAGTTTTATCGACATTATTACTTTTTTAGTACTACGCAGTAACTTTTTTACGGTATTTGGAAAAATAGTGCTGGTAAATTGGAAGCAGTCCCAAATTTGGAGGATGGGGGCAGAAAGCATAGGAACACAAGGTCTTAACAGTGCTTGATATAGTAACATTTGTCCGACTCAAAGAGACATGAATGGATCACACGAGACAATTGTTACTTTATGGACGGAGTCATCGTGTATTAACTTTATTGACGGAGTCAACGTGAATTACTAATACTAAAGTAAATTGCGAGAGAGATTCATGTTTGCTAATCAGTCAAGTTAGCTTATGATTAAGGTACCTAGGAGAACACTACAAACTTTGGGTTCCTCCGCTTTCTGTTCTTTCTTCTTCACCTTTATAAATATTACTTTTTGTCGTTTTTATTTATTAGTTTGTTTAACTAGCTCTTTTAGATTAATTGATTTTCCATTTTACTTCAGCAAGACCATGTGCATGCACATGCATGAAGAATATACCATTTACTAACTTGATTTTCCATCGACCGTGTGTTTCTCTTCAATTAGCTAGTAAATCAAATTAATATGAATAATGACATAGTCCACGAGAAGAAAGCTCTTCAATTAGCCTAAAGATTTTTCAACTCAATCAACTTTAATTATGTGATTTCACGTAATTCAAGTCCTTTATTAACGGAACCTTTAATTGATTGCTTGAGAAGAATTACGCGTGTTGTTTTGATGATATAATATTTTAAGTGCATTTGAAGAATACTTGGAAAACGCTGTTTGTAATCTAATGACGATTTAATGGGAAAGAAATTACACACAATAAAGCTCGATCCCATTATAACCATTTTCTTTTAGAGCTTCTTAAGATTACCGCGCAATATAATGGTTTTGGTTAGTTTTATGATATATTAATGAGTATATCCCTATAGGCCTAGAAACTTAAATAGCGTCGCCTCGAAAAGAGAATATAATTTGTGGCTTAATTAATGACAAAATATCTCACAGATAGATCATTATTTTGAGGTAAGTAGTGACACGTTAATCGAAAAAATTCCTAGGGAAAATAATATATACTATAAGATTTACGAAGTGATGATCTTATTCTTCACTCAATGGTGGTATATATAAGTACAACTTATAATATAAGAAGGAAAGAGATAATTACAAAAAAGAAATAAATACAAAGAATATTTTCCTAAATTACAAAGACTAGGACTCTTGTCTAATACGCCCCCGCAAAATCGACGACCCATCGGCGATGGCAATTTTGGACCGTAGGAGAAGAAAACGAGCACGAGGCAACGATTTAGTGAGGAGATCCGCGAGTTGATCAGTCGTGTTGATGTACGAAACACTGAGAAAACCCTTGTTGACAAGATCGCGAACGAAGTGAAGATCAATAGAGATATGCTTCATTCGAGAATGCAAAATGGGATGAAGAGATGTACGGATCGCCCCTAAGTTGTCACAAAGAACACGCGGGGGAGAAGGAAGAGAGACACCTAGCTCACGAAACAAATGCTGCAACCAACAAACTTCAGCAGCTACATTCGCCAAGGCCCTATATTCGGATTCAGTAGAAGACCGAGAAATAGCACGTTGGCGACGAGAAGACCAAGAGATAGGATTGCCACCAAAAAAGATAATGTAGGCCGAAGTAGACGCAGCAGTGCCCGAATCACCTGCCCAATCTGCATCAGAGTAAGCAAGAAGACGAGAGTAGGAGGCACGGCGAAGAAGCAGTCCATGAGAGAGCGTACCCTTTAGGTAACGTAGGATACGTTTGAGAGCTGTCCAATCAGTCTCAGTGGGAGCGGACATCCGTTGTGCCAACCTATTGACCGAGAAGGCAATGTCAGAACGAGTCAAAGTAAGATATTGCAAGGCGCCAATAACACGCATGTACTCCGTAGCATCGGTCAAGGATGTGGAAGTCGAGACCACTGAGGTTGACGCCATGGGAGTCGCTAAAGGTTTAGCACCATCCATCTTGTGTCGAGCAAGAATATCACACATGTATTTATGTTGCGAAAGAAAGAGGCCCTCTTTGCAAGTGAAAACCTCAACACCAAAAAAGTAGGAGAGATGTCCCAAATCTTTTACCGCAAACTTACTACCAAGACAACGAACAATACGCGAGATAAGCGTGTCGTTGCTCCCTGTCACGATAATATCGTCCACGTAAACAAGGAGATAAACGACATCATGACCCTTGGAGTAAATAAAAAGGGAGGAATCAGACTTGGACTGACTAAACCCAACAGCACATAACTCGGCAGACAAAGCAAGAAACCAAGCGCCAGGAGCTTGCTTCAAACCATACAAAGACTTCTTGAGATGACAAATATGATGAGGGAAAGATGTGTCAACGAAACCCTGAGGTTGAGACATAAACACAGCCTCATCAAGCTTGCCATGAAGAAAAGCATTGCTGACATCAATTTGGCGTAACGACCAACCACGCATAACCGCTAACGACAACACAAGTCGAATAGTGACGGGTTTGACAACGGGACTGAAGGTTTCCTTGAAGTCAACACCCTCACGTTGATTGAAGCCCTTCGCAACAAGACGAGCCTTGTATCGATCAATAGACCCATCGGGATGACGTTTAATGCGAAACACCCATTTGGAGCCAATAATGTGCTTCCCTAATGAGGAAGGGACCAAATCCCAAACACCAAATTGCATAAGTGTCGTGTACTCCTCAGCCATAGCCGCACGCCAAAGCGGATCTTTAAGTGCTTGAGAAACGCATGTAGGTGACGGGGCCCAAAATCGGATGTTTAGAAGTGAAGTAGATGTGCTTTGGCTTAAAGATGTTGTTTTGAGCGCGAGTGGTCATGGTGTGAGTACGCGGTGGAGTAGATGGCCTAGGAGGAAGAGGCGGCAGAGAAGGGAGAGAATCTGGGTCGAGCGGTCGCGTGGAACTCGACGATGCAGCAGACGAAGCGGGGGACGACAACTCGAGCAAAGGCTGGACCGCGGGTTGGGCCGCAGTGGGAAGAATAGGGGTCTGGATGGAATGTTGCCCCAACATCACTCCAACATTTTTATCAGAAGGCGCAGAAACTGGTGCTACAGGGGTCTGATTGCAATGTTGCCCCAAAATCACTCCAACATTTTTATCAGAAGTCGTAGAAACTGGTGCCAGTGCAGTCAAACCCTGACCGCTGACCGTCTGATGGGCCCCAAGACCCGTGGGATCAGACCTAATAGGAGATGGGCCGGGTCCACGGGGTAGAATGAGAAGCGGCCCAAAGGGCCTAGGTGGTGGCGGACGAGGGCTAGGGCAACGGGTCGCAAACTCTGGAAATTCCGTCTCCACAAAATGGACGTTGCGAGACACATAAGACCGAGATGTTTCAATGTCGAGACAACGATAAGCACTCTGAGACACACTATAGCCCAAAAATATACATTCGCGAGAAGGAGGCGTGAGTTTACCTGGAAAATAAGGACGGAGCCATGGGAAACACAAACACCCAAATGTGCGTAGCTTAAGGTAATTGGGAGAACGACCAAATAAGACCTCGAAAGGACTCTTGCGGTGAAGAACCATTGTAGGTAGCTGATTATAAAGATAAACTGCAGTAGAAAAGGCTGAGTCCCAAAACGAAGATGGAAGGCCTGATTGCTGTAAAAGAATGCGCCCAAGTGTGACAACATGACGATGACGTCGTTCAACAGTGCCATTTTGCTGCGGAGTATGAGGAGCAGTGGTAAGCCAACGGATACCACAATCCAATAAGTAAGAACGAAGTGCAATGACGTCCAGTGCCGCATCCGTAAAGCGCTTTATATACTCTCGCAGAGGTTCATTCTTTTTTTGTTTAACGGTGAAAAGGTGCGTGGCGGATTTAGGATACCGCCGGTTGCAAGCAAAATGCCTTACAAATAAATGGGCTAGTCGATCAAAGCTATCGACAGACCCGGGTGCAAGTTGAGTAAACCACGACTGCGCCCGTCCTCCGAGGGTTACGGGGAATACCCGGCAGAGCACGTGATCCGGGGCGGAGTTGAGATCCATTCCTACCAAGTATTGGTGTATATGATCATGCGGATCCTTTCCATCTGCATCACCGGTATACAGAGGACCATTCACGGGCCGCATTCCCGCGGGGATAGAGGCCAAGGCTATCTCGGGGGTAAAAGGGGATGTTTTAAAGGTAAGTTCTTCCTTAGGTCCCATTGTTTTTTTAATATCGCCCACCTCTTTCCTTAGGCCATCGAGAATTCCCCATATGGTTTGATCTTCACTGAAAGTGGGGAAGGGTGCGTGGGGTGCCGGAATCACTCTTCTATGCTCTTGTTGGCCGACTCGGCACGCTTCCCGATAGGCATAATGCTCTTGACCATTCTGTGGGGTTTCATAGCCCCGGTGTTCGGAGGCAGGGCTCCACCTAGATTGAGCCTGACCTTCCCCGGTCCTAGGATATCGGTGGTGGGCGGATCGAGGGGATGAATCGTAAGGATCCCCATATCCCAGTGGGGTTCTTCGGGTTCCAGTTTCTACAAGTCTTTCAAAGACGGAGCGAGGGACATTAATATAGTCTCTTTCTTCGCATCGACGGTTGGATATAGCTTCTTCCGAAAATCGAGATTGCTGAGGATAACTCCCGCTATAGAATAAATTCTCCATGATAGGCATGGCTCTTGAACACTCTCAAAGACAAATCTTATGGCGTTCCCACAGAAGGCGCCATTTTGTTAACGAGTTTAGAATTATTCCCTATTAACTGAATTATTTATTAAGGTTGGAACGCCTTTGCCCGTGGTTCAAAGGCTAAATGCTATCATCACGAGAAGGAAAAATGGACAAGAATCTTCCTTCCTTTTATTGACTATACTTCATTCTTTCTTCCGAGTGGATTTTCTTACATTTCCAAGTCTCGTTCTTGAGTTGCCTCTTCTTCTATTGATATCTCCCTTTATATAGGTTTTGATAGGGGCAGGTGTCATGGTGCATGTGTTTACAGGTGTCGTTATGCATGTGGTTATGTTTACACGTGTTACAATGCTTATTCAACCAATAAGATAACGTGTTCATTTTGAGTGCTGACTGTATCCTTTCCGAGGGCTTTGGTCTTCTTTGTGATACGGGGTAGATTACTTTCTTTGTTGTCTCTAATGGTGGCTTCGAGGGCCAAGTTGGAGTATTCCCTTTAATGATAGTGCTATTCCGAGAGATGCGTATTCTGGAGTAAGTGTTTTAAGATATTTTCCGAGAGGGTGTGGGTGAGTTGGTCTCCGAGAGGTTTTGAGCTATCGTGGGTGGGTGTTCTTCTTTCTTCGAGTGTTCAGAGAGGTTTGTTGAGTTATTTTGTAAAGTTTCTGACTTTGTCTGGTTGTTGAGAGTAGTGTTCCGAGAGCTTTCGTGTTTGGAATGTATAGTCAAGGAAGGGTTTTTTGCCAAGGTTCCGGGACTGTTGTCCGTTGAGGCCCTGCTCGGTATCATGATGGATATCTGACTCGGGTGGATTCCTCCGGGTTCGCTTTTTATCCGAGGTCACCTTGATATCTGGTTTTGAGTCATTATGAATTTCCGAGGGACGCTTAGGTGCCCTCGTCGGATGGCCTATCATATCGCTTTGAGTTAGTAACTGAGCGATATTGGTCACACCCGAGGGGCCTCCTCTTTGGGAGCGGGTACAACTCATCGGAGGTACTCGTGACAATTTTATTGTCCATTTATTATATGTCCTTTTGGTTTAGGACCAATATTTTCTTTAATCTTGTATTTTTATTTTCTAGTGTTAACACTAGCCCCCCCCAAATTTCGATCGCTCTCGTAGAGACGAGGGAAATTTTATTTCGTGGCCTCCGTGAGGCAAGGGGACTGTTAGTATTTATTATTTCTATCATGGGTAATTAGGCCTGCTGATTAAGATAATAGAAAGGCTTGCTGACTAGGCTCAAATATTAAGGGTGAGGTGTCGTTTGGCATGTAGCCCTATTTTCTTAAATAAGAAAATTGGTGGACACGTGGATCCCATTAACTATTTTAGACAGCTCAAGCTTTTCACTTTTCTTCTGAGGCGGTATAAATAGTTTGTTTAGTAATTCTCTCAGAATTACCCCGAAGTTTTTTACCGTTTAGGTTTGTCACGTTTCTAAAAAAGCGGAGTTTGTTTTTGAGTGAAGTAAGCGAACTACGTACCTTGTCAAAAATGATGCCCCCATTTTTTAAACAGGATGATCCTTCCTCGCCCCGTCACTCTAATCGGAATTTGGTTCGGACTTCTTCCTTATCGTTAGGGGTACGGCACGCGACTTCGGAGAATTCGGTTCAAGGGAGCAGGCATAATGAGCGCATGGTTCGCGGGGGGAGAGGTAATTCCGTGAGGACCACGTTAATATCTCGTGAGGAATCTCTCTCTCGTATTAACCACATACGCCAAGTGTTCACGAGTCGTGACCCTTATCCTTTGGTAGATGAGTCATCGGTGTTTACCAGGCTTGTGCTGGAGCCAGATCGGATGATGGGGCCGGGGCGCGTGGGTACTGCTGTTGGGAGTGAGCATAGTGTTTCTGTTACAGCCCTGTTTGCCCAGTACAACCTGGATATTGATGAATTTGACATAATAATACCGCATCCTGAACAGAGGGCTTATGATCCTCCGTCGGGCTATCTCACCGTTTTTCGGGAGCAAATGCGATGTGGGTTACGGGTGTTTTTTCATCCTTTTCTTCAGAACTTGTTTCACTACTGGCAAGTATGCCCGAGTCAGCTGACTCCAAATTCCTATCGTTACCTGGTGGGATATATTTTGTGTTCTGAGTTGCTGAAGTTGCAACTGTCCCCCTCTCGGGTGGGGGCTATATTTAACCTCCGCCCTTGCTCGGGCGGTCTCCCTTTCTTTAGCCTGGCCCATCGGGACAAGAGGAAGGCCTTTCTGAACGTGTCCCACTTCCGTAATAATAGGACGGATTGGAAAAGGGGATTCTTTTTTGTTCGTCCGAGGGGCGTATCGGCTAGGTCATGGGGAATACCGCTTCAATGGGGGTTGGGTTACATTACTCCTGCCGAACCGATTTTAAGAAGAGAGTGGGACATCCTATCTGGTAGCGGGTTGTTCTCGGGGATGTACGATATCAGTAGTATGTTGGAATTTTCAGAAACATTGATTATGGCTGGCTTACAGCAGGGGGTGGAACTCTTCAATCTTCCCCAGCAACCTCTTTATAGCAAGTTCTTTTTTCGTTAGTTTCTTCTCTTTTAGAGCTCTTTCTTATGGTATTCTAATGTTCCTATTGTCACGCTTATTTTTTGACTTTTGGCAGGGGCGGAGATGGGGGCTTTTGCCATCGAGCCTTTCAGTGAAACTTTCCTAGGGAAAGTAATGGATAGTGGGTATGATATTTCGGATAATGATTCGTCCGAGGGCTTTAGTTTGGGTGAGGTGGCTGGCCCCTCGGGGGCAGGGGACTCACGCGGGGCAGCCCCCCCAGTAAATTCCGTGACTTCTGCATACGATCCGATAGCTGCGCTTGCGCAGGCGGATATTCCTTTACCTCCGTTAGCACCGCATTCTTCCTCTTGGGGAGATACGAGGACCGTGCAAGCTATCGAGGAGGGGGTTTTGTCTCCAATTGTGGGAGCCCTTATTCCATTCGGAGAGGGTTCTCACCGCGTCTCGGGGCCGCATTTTGACGAAAATCCCCCTGTCATCAGCTCGGAGCCGCTCGAAAGTTGCGCCTTGTCCCCCTCTGCTATGGGGACGATTAACTTTTGCCGCAATTACTTAAGCGGTCTTTTGAACGCTACTGATTGCGAGCATATGAAGTCGTTACCCTTATCGGGCCTTCAAGATTTCGTCTGCAAAGACTTATGCGAGGTAGTATACTCTTACTGCGTAATACTAACCTTTACGAGATATCTGACACTATGCAACTGTTTGTTCATAGATCTACATGGTGTTGAGCGCCATCGGGTCTCGGGGAGGATCGTCTTCCGATACAGAGCTGGTATACCGCCGTAGGGACGAGTTAGAGCAAGGTTTGCTGGATGCTCGAGAAGAAATAGATAAGTTGCGGAATGATCAGGAGAATTCCGACGAGGCTCATGCTATTCTTTTGCAAGCAGAGCGGAACAAATCATGGGACTTGGAGCGTCTTTTGACGATGGAGAAGGCTCGTGTAACGAGTCTAAAGGATGGGTTAGATGATTTCCGAAAGCAAGTTCGTGCTGTCAATGAACAACTGTTGCAGGTGACTGAGGAGAGAGATGCAGCGAACTTACGGGTGTTGGGGTTGACTCGGGCCCATGAAGTAGCGCTAGTGCTAGCTCGGGTTCAAGCGGTTTTGGGTGTTGCGGGGCCTCCTGCTTTCCGCGAATCTCTTGCGCAGGAGATGCGTGATCTAGTCCGCATGGGATATTACTTGTGCCGGGATTCTACGGAAGCTCTGCCAGGATTCCCTTCGGACATGGTGATCCCCGAGTTGGATATTCATCAAGTGTTTCCCGAGGCTCCCCCTTTGCAGGGGCCAATCGTGTCTACGGGAGATCCGGATCCTATGTCCATGGAGGACCGTCGCCGTATCATTAGGGAGGGAAAGCGTCCGCTAGAGGACGCTTAGTTTTTTTTTTTTTTTTTTTTTTTTTTTTGCGGGACCTTGCGTTTCACGCTTAACGGTCCCTCGGGTTAGTGCTAGTATGACTCATAGATAAGGAGTCATTATTTTGTCAGGCAACCTTATTCCCCATGTATAATACAGGTCTTATTTGTAAACAACTTTATTCAGGTACAAAGCTGTTTTACATTACGCATAGTACTTCTTAAGGTTAAAGGCATTCCAAGAATTGCTAAGGATAGCGTCCTCGGAGTTGGCGAGGAGATATGTCGCAGGTCCGACAATCCTCGCGATCTTGTACGGTCCTTCCCATCGCGGTTCGAGTTTGCCCACGTTTTTCGAGGCTCCAACCCGTTTCATCACTAGGTCCCCGACTTGAAAAGTCCGGGGTTTCACCTTTAGGTTATAGTATCGGGACATTCGGCCCTTATATTCTTCATTTCGGGTAGCGGCCCGCATTCTTTTTTCTTCGAGGAGGTCGAGGGCAAGGGCCAAGTTAGAACTGTTAGCCACTTCCTCATATTCTCTAACTCGCCAGCTCTCTATAGAGACTTCCGTAGGTACAACAGCTTCGCAGCCGTAGGCTAAGCTGAAGGGGGTTTCGCCCATGGCCGCGCTCTGCGTAGTCTGATAGGCCCATAGTATGCCAGGAATCTCTTCCACCCACTTAGCTTTGTGCCAGTCGAGTCGGGCCTTCATATTCTTTAAGAGAGTTCTATTAGTTCTCTCTACTTGGCCGTTGGCTTGTGGGTATCCCACCGAAGCGAAGCGGTGCTTAATTTCCCAATGGTCGCACCACTTTTCTAACCCCTGGTCCGTAAATTGTAGACCGTTATCGCTTACCAGGTAACGAGGGACTCCAAAGCGGCACAAGATGCTTCTCCATAAAAAGTTGATGACCGCGCCCGCGGTGATACGGGCCATCGGCTCTGCTTCCACCCACTTGGTAAAGTAGTCTACTGCAACGAGGAGAAACTTCTTTTGTCCGGCGTCGGGTATAAGAGGTCCTACTATGTCTATGCCCCATTTAGAGAATGGGCAGGGGGTTGTGTGCGGTTCCCATGGGGCAGCGGGTTGATGAATCCGAGGGGCATAAGCTTGGCAGGGTTTGCATCTTTCAGCATGATCTTTGCAATCCTTGGCCATCGTGGGCCAATAGTAGCCTTGACGAATCAGGCGTCCGGCCATACTTGCTCCACCCGTATGACTACCACATGTTCCCTCGTGGGTTTCTGCCATAGCTAGTTGAGCTTCTTCCTCATTTAAGCATCGAGCATGGGGGCAGGAGTATGTCCTGCGGAATAATATTCCATCTTTAAGGAAATACCTGAGAGTTTTTCTGGCCAGGAGCCATAGCGTGGTTTTATTCGTGGAATAGCCCTCCGGATCCTGTAGGTAGACTTTAATTGGGGTCACCCAGCTGGTCGGAGGGTCTATAGTGGCATTCACCTCCTGACTTTCGGCCTTCTCGGACTCGGTGACTTGAAGCAATGTGACTTTCCGAGTGCGAATAACGGCTGCTTGGGTAGCCATTTTAGACAGGGCGTCCGCCTCTTGGTTTTCCTTTCGTGGGATTTGGACTACTTTGCACTCGTCAAACCATTCCTGTCTGCGGCGAACCGCTTGGAGGTATGTTTGCATCCTTTCTTCTTTAGCTTCATACGAGCCATTGATCTGCTGCACAATTAGTTGCGAATCACTGTGAATGATTATTTTTCTGATAGCGCCTTCTCGGGCGAGTCTCATCCCTATGAGAAGAGACTCGTACTCGGCTTCGTTATTCGACAAGGGGTAGTCAATTCGGAATGCGAAGTGGAGTATCTCCTCCTCGACTTCTTGGTTTGCTAGGACTATTCCTGCCCCCCCATGTGTGCTCACAGAGGAGCCATCCACATAAATGTGCCATAGGGGTATCCTTTCCTCGTTTCCCATTCCCGTCATCTCTGTCACAAAATCTGCTAGTACTTGTGCTTTGACAGAGGGTCTCGGGGCATAAGAAATGTCATACTCGGTGAGCTCCACGGCCCACTTTATCAATATCCCCGATGTCTCGGGTTTGTTAAGGATCGCTCGCAACGGGTGTTTGGTTAGCACGGTCACGGGATGTGATAGAAAGTAGGGACGGAGCTTCCGAGCCGTCGTAACCAAAGTTAAGACAAGTTTTTCGGTTTGAGTATACCTGGTTTCGGCCCCGAGGAGAGTCTTACTTACATAGTACACGGGGTGGTGCTCCTTGTTCTGATCTTTAACTAGCACCGCACTTATGGCTTCCTCCCCGACGGACAAGTACACAAAAAGTTCTTCCTGTGATGTCGGTTTCATCAGCAAAGGAAGTTTCACCATGTAGCTCTTCAACTATTGGAGAGCTTCCTCACATCGCGGGGTCCATTGAAACTCTTTGATATTATGTAGCACCTTAAAGAATGGAAGTCCTTTTTCCGCCGATTTGGAAACAAACCGGCTTAAGGAGGCCATTCGACCCGTGAGTCTTTGTACATCTTTGATTGTCTTTGGGGTAGGTAATCCGAGGATGGCATCAGCCTTTTCGGGGTTCACTTCTATTCCCCTTTCCGTAACCATGTATCCGAGGAACTTGCCCCATCTGATGCCAAAGGAACATTTCTTAGGATTAACTTTCATCCCGAACTGGTCCATGATGGCTAGGGCTTTTCGTAGGTCCTCAGGATGGTCACAAGCGGAGCGGCTTTTTACAACTGTATCATCCACATAGACTTCCACCGTATCTCCGATATATCCAGCAAACATTAAGCTTACTAGTCGTTGATAGGTAGCCCCCGCATTCTTGAGCCCGAAAGGCATCACTAGGTAGCAAAAGGTGCCCGCGTCAGTAATGAAACTAGTCTTGTCTTGATCCATAACGGCCATCGGGATTTGATTGTACCCCTGGTTCCCATCTAGGGTAGATAAGAGGGCGCAACCTGCTGTTGAATCTACCAGTTGATCGATGCTCGGGAGGGGATAGCAATCCTTAGGGCACGCGTCATTGAGATTAGTGAAATCCACGCACATTCGCCACTTGCCCCCATGCTTTGGGCTTGTTGCGCTCTGGGCCCATTTTTCTCTTTTTTTGTTGGACCAGTTTAGCCCCGGGCTTCACATTAAGGAAATGCTGACATACCTTATTGCTGATTTGTCCTGGCGGACCATCTTCCCACGCGAAGATATGGTGGAATTTTTTTAAGATGGGAATTAGTTGGGCTTCCAACTCAGGTTCCATTTGGGTACCTATTTTGACAACTTTCTCCGGGCTTCCCTCCACGAGTGACACTAGCTTTAGCTCCTCTACGGGTTGTACTCGTTCTTCCTCTGCTTTTCGCTTTTTGCTGAGGCTGAGCCCGTCTCCTTCCAGAGGGAGGGCATTCATACGGCATTCCCTAGCCCTTGCCTGGCTTCCTCGGACCTCTCCGATACCTGACAGGGTTGGAAATTTTACTTTGAGATGGAGAGTTGAAGGGATTGCTTCGAAGGCTCGAATGGAGGGTCTCCCATATATTGCGTTGTACGTTCTTGACGAAGCTTCTACCACCCAAAATTTCGTAGGCTCCGTTCTTCGAAGGGCTCCCTCTCCCCATGACATTGGGAGCGTCACAGTTCCTAGTGTATTGGAGGTTTCTCCCGAGAAACCTATCAACGGGACTTCGGCCAATTCTAATCGTTCTTTCCTCAACCCCATGGCCAGATAAGTGGGAAGAAACAAGACATCCACGGAACTGCCGGTATCTACTAGTATCCTTTGGACGTCAATCCCATATATCACTGCTTCTATTACTAGAGGATCTTCGTGGGGATAAATTACCCCTTTTAAATCCGCAGGTCCAAAGGAGATGCTAGGAAGCTTCATACCTTGGATAGATCCCACGAATAACCCGTGTTCCGCCCTTCTAGCCTCTTTCAAGTATTCCTTCTTTTTTCCTTGTGATATCACCGAGAGATCTCCTCCTTCTATCATACTAATAGTACGCCCCGAGGGCGCGTTATTTTTGTACGTTTCCGGGGGAGGGGGGTGGCGTCTGCTGCCTCGCCGTTTTTTCTCGTGGCTTCCGACGGGGAGTCTCTTGATCTTTTCTCTTTTCTTCCTGCCGGGGTCTTTTGTAGGTATAACAAGGGGGAGGCTCGGGGTTGTTTATCTTGAGGTAGTTTTTAAGGTATCCGGCTTCTAAAAGACGGAGCACCTCCCTTTGTAGGGTGGTACACTCCTCAGTGGTATGTCCATAAGTCTTATGATATTTGCAGTACTTACCTGTATCCCTTTCTCTATTGGGGAACCGGGCTTCCCTTGGCCATCGCAACTCAGTGCTGCCCCGCATCACGTTGAGTACCTCTACGGGGGCAATGGTCATTGGGGGTAAAGGTACTGGTTTAAGGAATTTCTTGACTGGACCACTCTCGTCTTTGCGTTGGGGGTGTTTTCCTTCACGGTTTCTGTCCTTGGCTTTTACCTCTCGTTCGATGGATTCGCGATGTTCATTGTCATTGTTCTCTAGGCGTCTCTTCGTGCCTTCAGCCTCCTCCATTAAAATATAAGTCTCCGCTTGCTGCATCAGTTCGTTCATATCAGTGATATGATTTCCTGTAAGGTAACGGAAGAATTCGCCGGCCCGAAGTCCCTGCGTAAGTATGTCCGCCAGAATAGTGGTACTAACGTTCGGGACATCCAGTGCCGCATCCGTAAAGCGCTTTATATACTCTCGCAGAGGTTCATTCTTTTTTTGTTTAACGGTGAAAAGGTGCGTGGCGGATTTAGGATACCGCCGGTTGCAAGCAAAATGCCTTACAAATAAATGGGCTAGTCGATCAAAGCTGTCGACAGACCCGGGTGCAAGTTGAGTAAACCACGACTGCGCCCGTCCTCCGAGGGTTACAGGGAATACCCGGTAGAGCACGTGATCCGGGGCGGAGTTGAGATCCATTCCTACCAAGTATTGGTGTATATGATCCTGCGGATCCTTTCCATCTGCATCACCGGTATACAGAGGACCATTCACGGGCCGCATTCCCGCGGGGATAGAGGCCAAGGCTATCTCGGGGGTAAAAGGGGATGTTTTAAAGGTAAGTTCTTCCTTAGGTCCCATTGTTTTTTTAATATCGCCCACCTCTTTCCTTAGGCCATCGAGAATTCCCCATATGGTTTGATCTTCACTGAAAGTGGGGAAGGGTGCGTGGGGTGCCGGAATCACTCTTCTATGCTCTTGTTGGCCGACTCGGCACGCTTCTCGATAGGCATAATGCTCTTGACCATTCTGTGGGGTTTCATAGCCCCGGTGTTCGGAGGCAGGGCTCCACCTAGATTGAGCCTGACCTTCCCCGGTCCCAGGATATCGGTGGTGGGCGGATCGAGGGGATGAATCGTAAGGATCCCCATATCCCAGTGGGGTTCTTCGGGTTCCAGTTTCTACAAGTCTTTCAAAGACGGAGCGAGGGACATTAATATAGTCTCTTTCTTCGCATCGACGGTTGGATATAGCTTCTTCCGAAAATCGAGATTGCTGAGGATAACTCCCGCTATAGAATAAATTCTCCATGATAGGCATGGCTCTTGAACACTCTCAAAGACAAATCTTATGGCGTTCCCACAGAAGGCGCCATTTTGTTAACGAGTTTAGAATTATTCCCTATTAACTGAATTATTTATTAAGGTTGGAACGCCTTTGCCCGTGGTTCAAAGGCTAAATGCTATCATCACGAGAAGAAAAAATGGACAAGAATCTTCCTTCCTTTTATTGACTATACTTCATTCTTTCTTCCGAGTGGATTTTCTTACATTTCCGAGTCTCGTTCTTGAGTTGCCTCTTCTTCTATTGATATCTCCCTTTATATAGGTTTTGATAGGGGCAGGTGTCATGGTGCATGTGTTTACAGGTGTCGTTATGCATGTGGTTATGTTTACACGTGTTACAATGCTTATTCAACCAATAAGATAACGTGTTCATTTTGAGTGCTGACTGTATCCTTTCCGAGGGCTTTGGTCTTCTTTGTGATACGGGGTAGATTACTTTCTTTGCTGTCTCTAATGGTGGCTTCGAGGGCCAAGTTGGAGTATTCCCTTTAATGATAGTGCTATTCCGAGAGATGCGTATTCTGGAGTAAGTGTTTTAAGATATTTTCCGAGAGGGTGTGGGTGAGTTGGTCTCCGAGAGGTTTTGAGCTATCGTGGGTGGGTGTTCTTCTTTCTTCGAGTGTTCAGAGAGGTTTGTTGAGTTATTTTGTAAAGTTTCTGACTTTGTCTGGTTGTTGAGAGTAGTGTTCCGAGAGCTTTCGTGTTTGGAATGTATAGTCAAGGAAGGGTTTTTTGCCAAGGTTCCGGGACTGTTGTCCGTTGAGGCCCTGCTCGGTATCATGATGGATATCTGACTCGGGTGGATTCCTCCGGGTTCGCTTTTTATCCGAGGTCACCTTGATATCTGGTTTTGAGTCATTATGAATTTCCGAGGGACGCTTAGGTGCCCTCGTCGGATGGCCTATCATATCGCTTTGAGTTAGTAACTGAGCGATATTGGTCACACCCGAGGGGCCTCCTCTTTGGGAGCGGGTACAACTCATCGGAGGTACTCGTGACAATTTTATTGTCCATTTATTATATGTCCTTTTGGTTTAGGACCAATATTTTCTTTAATCTTGTATTTTTATTTTCTAGTGTTAACACATACTCTAACGACGAAGTAGAGACAAGAGATGCAGCACTAAATGGCAATTGCGTACTCTTATTTAATAAGCAAAAACGACAAAAAGTAGCATCCTTTGAAGTACAAGGTAATTTAAACTTGCTAAACAAAAAGGAACTAATATCCGAAGATGGATGACCTAAACGACTATGCCAATTGTTTCTATTAGTGCGAATTCCAACACACGCCAAAGGACTCGAAGCAAACCGCGACCGCACGTCCAAGTGGTAAATTCCATTACTGCATTGCCCGCGCATGAGTATCACCCTCGTTGTTCGATCCTTAACAAAGAAATACCAAGGATGAAATTCAAGCATGAGATTGTTAGCAAGACAAAATTGATGCACCGATAATAGATTCCGTTGAGATGACGGAACGCATAAAATGGGAGTGAGAAGGAATTTACGACCAGATTTTGTAATAGAAGCGGAACCAACATGAGTAATAGGCAAACCTGAACCATTAGGAATCGTAACCTCATCCGTCCCTTCATACTCGAAATGAACTGTTAGATTTTGAAGATCCGAGGTGAGATGATGCGAGGCCCCCGAGTCAACAAGCCAATTTGTGTCGTGAGAGGGAGAGTTCGGGGTCGAAGCCAGGTTAGCAAGAGGTTGCTGAAGACGACGACAAGTACGAGCCCCGTGACCACAAATCCCACAAATTTGACATGTGATGTCAGGACGGCCATTAGAATTCGAACGGTGGTTGTTGTTGTTGTTGTTCCGATTCCCCTGATTGTTCGGGTTGCTACCACGGTTGGAAGAGTGACCGCAGTATTGGCGATTGGAAGCACTCCGTGAGTTGTTGGGGTGGCTAGAGTTTGGACCACCACGTTGACCCGAGTTGTGGTGATACGAGGCAGCATTGGCCGAAGCCACAAGGGATGCAGATTGAGCCTTCAAGCGCTTGACATAGATCTCGTGAGCCACCAATTTGTCATGAAGCGCAGAGAAGGAGAGCGGATGATCACGAGCATAGATCTGAGCCGCAATATCACGGTAGGATGCCCCCAAACCGTTCAAAACGAATAGAGTGACATCATCATCAGAGAGGCGATGATCAACTAGGGCAAGTTCATCAACTTTCAACTTGACAGTTGAAGGAATTCCGACACGGTGAGAGAGAGATTCCTTCAATTGCATGACACGAGCACGAGATCGGTTAGCATACGTGCTCTGCAAGGACGTCCATATTTCAGCCGACGTCTTCTTGTCGGAGACAAGTTGCATGACTTCCCAAGAGAGCGAACCAAAAAGGGCGGATACAAGGAGAGCATCATGTCGACAAACGCAACAATAGATTCCGGAGAATCACTGCAAGGAGGGCAGGGGGTCGTACCTTCTAAATAGCCAAGAAGGCCATAGCCATAAAATAGATGGCGAACATGTGCATTCCAGGATGTGTAGTTCCCAGAGCTTAACTGCAGAGTAGATGAGTATGTGCATTGATGGGCACAAGAGGCGGAACACTGGGACCAAATGGTGGAACGAGGGGTTGAACCCCTGAACTTGCAACCTGAAGAGGAGCGGTGGACAACTGCATGTGCGGCGCCATGGAGGACGCATCCGCAAACGAGGTGGCGGCTGAAGCCAAAGTCGAGTCACTAGGGTTTCCAGCGGAAGACATCAGGAATCGGGAATTCTCTTTAGAGATATTTTCCTGCTGATACTATATAAGATTTATGAAGTGATGATCTTATTCTTCACTCAATGGTGGTATATATAAGCACAACTTATAATACAAGAAGGAAAGAGATAATTACAAAAAGGAAATAAATACAAAGAATATTTTCCTAAATTACAAAGACTAGGACTCTTGTCTAATATATACTACCTGTGTGTTCAAAACCTTCCATGAATTTCCTTGTGTCATTTTATTTCTATCACAGAATTCCTTCTTGTTAAGAAATTTGCACAAATCTCATCTGAGTTTATTTTCATAGACCGTGCACGTACGAAACCCACTATCTTAACATATCTATATTTTTCACAATTTTCAGTTTTCCTAATATATATAGTAACTATTTGAAGATTAGTTAATTAGTCTAACTGATTACTTTCCCTTTTAAGTAAATTTTGGCCGTTAGTAGTATAAATATTGTTAGCTTAGTTTTATTCATTTATTCAGTTAGTTCACAGAATTTTATGACCGTTGGAACACTCCTCTCAAGCTCCTCCAATAGCGTCACTATCGATTCATGATGAACAATTTCTCATTTGTAAACCTTTCAACTTTTATCAATAAAATACATGTTAATCTTTCATTGTTGTTAATTGTTACTCGATTATGAATCTGTGATCTTGTTACATTATGTTGTTAAAAGCATACACTAAATAGCCTATAATATATGTTAACAGTATTGACCAAAAATCCTTCGAGATATCCAGATTTTATCGTTTGAAACATAAGATGGTTTAAATTAAATAAATCAAACACCGACTAGAATATAAAGTACTATAATATATATTGCAATAATTTGCTTAAACTTCTGAAAGGAATAATACTCATTCAAAAGCTTTTAGCCCATGAACATATTAATAATTAGTCAAATTTTGCATTATGATTTTACATGACCAGTCTAAGAGTCTTATGAATATATATATATATATATATATATATATATATATATATATATATATACGGTGTCTATGAAATGGGAGCGTTTATAAGCGTCAACAAAAAATCACGTATGAACTTTCAATTTATAAACAGATATTCCAATCCTTGGGTATATAGTATAAAATAATGGTAATTGTTTAAAAGAAGATTTGAACAGGTTATACACTACAAGATTTTTGGTTATTAGCTACCGCATTTTCGGTAGGTAATGACCCAAATGCGGTCATTAATGATCATTAGCGACGAAATTTCCGTCGCTAATTTTCGGTAGCTACTAATCGTGTCGCTAATAATTAGCTACCGCATTTCGGTACGTAACGGCGTACGCATACACCTCCTCAGGCGAGTACATAGTATACACAGTGGTTGAGATCCTTCTCGCTGCATCATGATGACTATGACACATACCCTGAGGGCGGTGTGTACTACCCAGACACGTCACGTATCCTTCCTCGATGGGAGCCTGAGCATACGACATATCAGCGGCCACACCAGGAGTCGACTTACCATCAACCGCCCCAGTGTACGACATATCAGCGACCACACCACGGTCGAGGAGATGCACATTATCATGAGATGAGTAGGCTGAGGACTCATGAGCGAGGGGAGGTGCAGTATCAGGAGGTGGGTAGACCGCGGTCTCAGGGTCGAGAAGATGTGCAGTATCAGGAGGTGGGTAGACCGCGGTCTCAGGGTAGAGGAGATGTGTAGTATCAGAAGGTGGGTAGGCACGGTCTCAGGGTCGAGGAAATGTGCAGCATCAGGAGGTGGGTAGGCCGAGGTCTCAGGTGCGAGGGAATGTGCAGTATCAGGATGTTGGTAGGTCAAGTCCTCAGGTTCGAGCATATCAGGACGCCGATACATTTTTACAGCAGCCGACGCAGCAACAACTTGATGTGGAGTTTGGCATTTTGGGACCAGACCTTGAGACGTTGTACCAGCAGCTTAGAGACGAGATTCAGCCTTCTGGCCCCCAGCCGAGTATCCCACCTCACGCCGATTAGGTATATTAAGAGATGTGTTAGATGCATTTTCATTATAATGCATTTTTATGTAAGATGAATTGTAATTTGTGATATTGTGGATCTTATGTGTTATGTTTGTTATTGTGATTTTTATTTCGATTATGTTGTAATTTGAAATTTTGGGACTATTGTTATTTTTCGTGGTGTCTTTATTTTTATTAATGCCTATCATTAATTTATTTATCTCGTCGGCAATTTAATTTGTTATTAAATCAAAAAAAAATCAAGCTCACAAAATTAAGACACAATCGAACAATATAATGAAACCATACATGAGAAGTTCAATATTGAAATACAAGTACATAATAGAACTAAACATAATCTGGGTCGCTACTGTCATCATCTTCGACCTCCTCCTCTCATCCCTCCTCATCATCCTCCTCCTCGTCATCCTTGTCGACCTCGTCGTCATCATCATTTTCTCCACTGCTCACTGCAACGGGTTCCTCCTCAATTGTCAATGAGATATATTGGCCATCCACAGCTAATTCTGTTAAGTTAAATGATGTAAAGTCAATAAATCCGGACACATGAACATTTGCTTCTTGGAATACCGTTTCATGGACACCTGGAACTCCTGAAACTTTTGTCGCTTTATTAGTCATAGAACTCATGTCAACCACGTGTCTCGCAGGAGTGTGAATCACTACCCACCATCCCCTTCTTTGTCTATTCTTTTGAAATGCATGTGGCGTATAGTACACTTGTTGCACCTGACTAGCTAGAATGAATGGTTCGGTTTTCCCAAATGGGAGATGACGAGTTGGATCAAGTTCGATCAAACGGTATGAAGGGTGGACTCGCAAATCACGAGAGCTGGTATCATACCATATGCATTTGAAAAAGGAAGATATATGTTATTTCCTAGTATTGTAGCTCTACGACTTCGGTCAAAGTCCCGTAAAAACATGTGAAAGTACAGGGTTTTCTGGAATCAATGTTAGACGATGCAATGTTAGACGATGTTGGGTCAACATTGAGGATACCATTGAAACCCGAGAGTCTGTGCGAAAACTGTTCTTTAGTTGTCAAATTTGAGTTTTGCCTTTATTCACCTATTAATCAAGTTCCACGATTTTAGTTGTTTATGTTTATGTCCAGGAAGGTATCTTAATCATAAGGAGGAGCTATGGAAGATTCCTTACTTGAAGTTTCCATAATTCAAGCTAAGTTGAACAAGTCAACTCAACACGGTTTCAAAATAAGGAAACAATATTGGTCGTTCTTTGCAATGCGATTCTTTCCAGGATTCTCTGATTTGAAGAAGATGTGTTACCTCACTAGCTCGGTAATAAAGGAAACACATATTCAGGAAAGACACTGAGTTCTCAAAAGAAGGCAAATATTAACAAGGAAACAACAAGAGTTACCAAAGCTCTGAACAACACATCTTGGCGTGCAAGATTCAAGAAATCTATAAAAGATGTGAAGTTCATCAAAATGAAGACAAGACAATCGTGCAAAACAATCCAAGAGATTAATCATACTTTGTATTGTCTTCGTTTTTCTTTTGCGAAGTTTTTGTATCAACTATTTAAGTCTAGTTCATAGAAGTTAAGTAGTTCTTACTTGTCTGCTTCGTTGAGTCCGATCAACAAAGAGCGTGAGTGAATTATTGTGAGGAACTTTTCTTTGTTAAAACCTTTATTGTTATTTGGCCTAAGGCTCGGAAGTTTTTAATAATACTGAAAACTTCTTAAAATTATATCTTCTTGCATTTATATTCCGCTGCACATTATTTTAGACAAGAAGATCACAATAGAGTTAAGGCAATTCCAGCTTAACTCTCAAAGTTGTTGTGTCAATCCACGATCCTACAATTTCAATTGGCGTCAGAGCCAAACATCGACTACACTGGTGGTTTGGAGGTGATACAACATCATGGACATTGTCAATCCTAATACCAATAGGATTCCAGTTTTGGATGGCTCCAACTATGCATACTGGAAGATCAGGATGAGGTCTCACATCAAAGCTATTGATATTCGAGCTTTGGCAATCTGTGATGGTGAAGGTGATCTAGTACCAAAACCAGAAGCAGATTGGACAGCAACAGAGGTAAGACTCTATAACTCCAATGAAAAGGCCCGTAATGCTATCTTTAGTTGGGTTAATCACCACATGTTCAAGTTAATCCAGAATTGTACAAAAGCCAAACATGCTTGGGATATACTTGAATTACATTGTGAAGGAGATTCTGCTGTTAAAGATTCTAAATATAGACCACTGCTTCTGCAATTTGAAAAACTTGAGATGGGTGAAGATGAAAGTGTTGACAGTTATTTTGAGAATATTCTTGATATTGCTAATCAATGTGAAAATCTAGGTTTTGCTATGACTAATCAAGAAATGGTTTACAAAGCTATGAGAACACTATCATCAAAATTTGCCCTCAAGAAAATTGCAATGAGTGAATCTAGAAACCTTGCTAATCTACAGTTTCAAGTCTTGATGAATACTCTAAGAGAATTTGAAATGGAGCTTGCCTCACAACCTAGCAAACATAGGGTTGTTGCTTTAAGAGGATCAAGTCTTGACAATGAAAGTGATGATGATTATGAGATAATTTCTTCAAACTATGGTAAAATTACTAAGAAGTTCAATAAGTTGAATGTTAAAGGAAAAGGTAAAGAAAAGAATCTTAGTAATAGCTCCCCAGGTTATAAGAAATTACCTCATAGGTTTGTGAAGTACATGGCATCAAAACCTACTCCTTTAGAAGCTGATATGTTAAAAGATGTTCAATGTTTTGAATGTAAAGGATATGGTCATATGGCTAATGAATATGCTAACACTCTTAGAAAAGAGGAAATTCTCATTGGGTTTGTGTAGATGATTTCAATGAAGATGACTTTAGTTCTGGAGAAGCTGAAGAACAATGAGAAGAGGTTCAAACTATTGCGCTACTCACTCAGATTGACTGGACGCCAGAAGACTCCCTGAACTGTTTCGGATCTCAATGTTACCCCAACATTCAGGATCCAACATCCGAACAGGAGACCTTCTTTTCAGATTGGGATGAATATGATACTGATACTGAACCTTATCTTGGGTTCTACTTTGATGAATCTAACTTTGATTGTTTTCATGGTTCAGTGAATCTAGATGAAGAATATTTCTTTGAAGGAGAAATGTCCCAGGAGGAAATCATTGAAGACCTGAAGTCTATCTACCACAAACTGCTGCTTGAGAATCACAAACTCATCAAGAGCAACAAAAGCTTGAACGAAGAGATTGGATGCATGAAGGAGATGCTGAAACTGTATGAGAAAGACCTTGACAAAACTGAGGCTGAACTGAAAGAGGTAAAGGTAAAATTAGATAGAGCTAAACAAACCATTGACCAATGTTTTAAAAGGCGTTGGCGTAAGGCGGGGCATTTATGTTCCTAAAGGCGAGGGCGTAAGCCCCGTGAATTTTGAAACTTAATATTTAATATCATATAAATAATGATAAGAGCTAATAAAATTATTTAATGACCCTTGAATTTTACAGAAAGCTCAAAAAGTAATATTACCACTTCCACAATCACATCAAATTATCCAATAATACATAGATATATGAAATATACTTAAGTTTAATAATGAACAGCCAATAATCAGAAATATGTGCATGTTTTCATTTGTTAAAAAACTATTATTTGCAAAAATATGTAGCTAGATTCTAACTAGCATGTCAAAACTTACGACCACCTAAGTGTTTCCACAATCAACTTAACATGGAAAAATTATTTTCAATATCAATTCTTAATCACTTTCAAGAATCTCCTCATTTGGATCAACAAGCTCATTATAGTCACCGACATCTGATCCATCTATTTCACCATCCGCATCATCTCCAACCAAAACATTATCAAAGGGTGATCATCCTCATCATTGAATTATATTTTGGTATTCATAAAATTCTACTTTTTTCCTGCAAGTTCATAAAGGCGTAAATTTTTCCTTTGGGGGCGTAAAAAATGCACTTTTAATGCTCTGTGCGTAAGCTCTGATCTTTGGGGCGTAAGCCCCGCAGAGTTTAAGCCCCAAACATGCGCTCCAGGGCGTTTTCAGTGTATTCTGCCCCAAGGCGTACTCAGGGCGAGCCCTGGGGCGCGTTTTTTATAACACTGCCATTGACAAATGGAACTCCTCTACATCTATGCTTGATGAAGTGTTGAGTATGGGAAATCAAGGTAAAAATAGTTTGGGCTATGTTAAAGAACCTTCCTCTGAAGATGTTGATTCTGCCTATTTAAAAATTGGTTCTCTCAAGGAAAGGAGTTGTATGAATAGTGAAATTCCTGTCAACACTGTGAAAAGGCCTACTTTTATTTGTCAATATTGTTTTCAACCTGGTCACATTAAGCCTTATTGTAAAAAATTCAAAAAATGTGATTGAAAAGAAAACATGAATGAATAACAGTACCAATGTTAGTAGAACCTCTGATCTGAATGTTATCCCAACATTAGGTAACAAAGCTGAAGGGCATAAAAGTAGAACTTGGATAGAAAAGTTAAAAACTCCTAAGGTTAAAATTGTTTGTAATGTTATCTTTTCTGCTGTTTACTCTAACCTTGCAGGTAAGTGGTATTTTGACAGTGGATGCTCAAGGCACATGACTGGAAATATTGACAACCTGAAAGATGTAATCCCTTTGACTGTTGGAACAGTTACATATGGAGGAGGCACTAAAGGGAAAATCATTGGAAAAGGAGTACTGGATGTTGAAGGATTTTCACCACTCAAGGATGTGTTGTTGGTTGAAGGATTGAAAGAAAATTTAATTAGCATAAGTCAACTTTGTGATGATAACTTGCTAGTTACTTTTGATAAAAGTTTATGTGATGTGTTTAATAGTGACAATGTCTGTGTCATGACAAGTACAAGATCAAAGGATAACTGCTATCTTGCTCAAGATGAAGCTGAATGCTACCATGCCAAGGTAGATGAATTTGTCATGTGGCACAAGAAGTTAGGACATGTGCACTATAGAAATCTAGATAAACTACAGAAGTTAGAAGCTGTGAGAGGACTGCCTAAGTTGACTAGCCCAGGTAAAATTGTTTGTGAAGACTGCCTGAAAGGTAAACAAACAAAAGTTGTTCATCCACCACTTCAGGTACAAAGTACTAACCCCAGAACTAATAAGTGCTTTAAATTGCTACATATGGATCTCATGGGTCCTATTAAGGTTAGTAGTCTGAATGGTAAGAAGTATGCTTTTGTTATTGTTGATGATTTTTCAAGATATACCTGGATTAAGTTTTTGAAAGAAAAATCAGAGGCATTCAACTCATTCAAGATTTTACATGCTAGTATCAAAAATCTGTATGTCACTTTTGTAGGTAGAATTAGGTCTGACCATGGAAAAGAATTTGAAAATGTAAGTTTTGCTAATTTTTGTGAAACTATAGGCATTTTCCATGAGTTCTCTGCACCTAAGACACCTCAGCAAAATGGGATTGCTCAGAGAAAGAATAGAACACTTCAAGAGATGGCTAGAGTAATGTTGAATTTTAGAAACCTTTCTAAGAAACTCTGGGCTGAAGCTTTGAATACTGCATGTCATATTAGTAATAGAGTTTATCTTAGACCTGGTACTACTATGACACCTTATGAAATCTTGAAGGGTTCAAAACCAACAGTTGCACACTTTCATGAGTTTGGTATTAACTGCTATTTGCTAAAAGATAGAGACTATTTGAGCAAATTTGATCCTAAATGTGAAAAGTGTATATTTGTTGGATATTCTCCTAATAGTGTTGCTTTCAGAGTCTATAATCCAAGATTGCATACTGTACAAGAATCAGTTAATGTCATTTTTTATGAACTGGCTATTTCTGCAGGTACTGAAGAAGTCACTGGTTCAGATGTTGTTCCAACATTGGACCCAACATTGAACACAGGCGCTGGAAATGCTGAACTGGAAACTGGAACAAATGCTGACATAACACCAGAAACCCCCAATGTTAGGCCAACATCTGTGCTGTCAGATTTTGAAGATGAAGTTGTTCCTATATCCAGAAGAGATCCTCCTCTTAGGATACAAAGAGATCATCCAGTCTCTCAAGTAATTGGACAAATTACTGAAAGAGTTAGAACAAGCAACAAAGAAAGGGTCAATTACAAGGATATGGCTAAGTTGTGTGTTTGTATGTCTTCTTCATGTACTGTTGACAATGCATCTTGTTTTGTGTCCTCTATTTAACCTAAGAATGTAACTGAAGCTCTTAAGAATAGTTACTGGATTAATACCATGCAAGAGGAACTCTTACAATTCACCAAAAACAGAGTTTGGAATCTAGTACCTAGGCCATCACATGTGAATGTAATAGGTACAAAAATGATTTTCAAAAATAAAACTGATGAGAATGGTGTAATTATGAGGAACAAAGCTAGGTTGGTTGCACAAGGTTATACTCAGGTAGAAGGTATAGATTTTGATGAGACTTTTGCTCCAGTAGCTAGAATAGAATCAATTAGATTACTCTTGCTATTGCATGCTGTCCTAGGATTAAACTTTACCAAATGGGTGTTAAAGGTGCCTTTTTGAATGGTTTAATTGACAAAGAGGTTTCTGTAGAACAACCTAAAGGCTTTGCTGATCCTAAACATCCTGACCATGTGTACAAACTTGAGAAGGCTTTGTATGGCTTAAAACAGGCTCCTAGAGCTTGGTATGAAAGGCTCACTGATTTTCTGTTAGGCCTAGGTTTCAATAGAGGAGATGGTGACAGAACATTGTTTGTCCTTAGAAAAAGCTTTGATATATGCATTGCTCAAATTTATGTGGATGATATTGTATTTGGCCCTACTAACAAGTCTACCTTAGACAAGTTTGTTGAGTCTATGACAGGAACATTTGAGATGAGCATGATTGGTGAGCTCAACTATTTTCTGGGACTACAAGTTAAGCAGCTGGAGAATGGTATCTTCCTGAACCAGGAGAAGTATGCAAGGAATCTGGTGAAGAGATTTGAGCTACAAGAGTCCAAGCCTTGCAAAACTCCTATGTCCTCTTCAGTGAAGATAACAAAAGATGGCACTGGGAGCAATGTTGATCCAACATTGTACAGATCCATGATTGGTAGTTTGCTATATCTCTCTGCCTCTAGACCTGACATCATGTTTTCAGTATGTGTTTGTGCTAGGTACCAAGCTGAGCCAAGGCAATCTCACTAGATTGCTGTGAAGAGGATTCTTAGATATATCTCTGGAACTTCACCTTTAGGCATTTGGTATTCTTATGACACTAACACTAACTTGGTTAGTTTCAGTGACTCTGACTGGGTAGGTGATGTGGATGACAGGAAATCCACAAGTGGGGGTTGTTTTTATTTGGGGAATAATTTGGTCTCTTGGTATATCAAGAAGCAGAACTGTGTTTCATTATCAACCGCTGAATCAGAATATGTAGCAGCTGGCAGCTGTGTTACCCAACTTGTGTGGCTCAAACACATGCTTTCAGATTATGGGCTAGATAGTGATACACTTGTCATGTTCTGTGACAATCTAAGTGCCATAAGTATCTCTAGGAATCCTGTCCAACATTCTAGAACTAAGCATATAGATATAAGGCATCATTTCCTAAGAGATATGGTAGAGGACAAAGTGATCAACAATGAACATATTGAGACAACAAATCAGCTTGCTGATATGTTTACAAAACCTTTAGATAGTGAGAGATTCTTCAGCTTGAGGAAATCTCGTGGCATGTGCAATATGTGAAAATGTTGAGGAAACCAGTGTTGACATAACACCACTGTCTAGCACTGGTATATTGGTTGTGGTGTAGTAGGTATTCTGTTGTTTTCCTTTGTTGAATTTATTTTCTTGTGAGTCTGATTTCATCTTTGTTTTGTCAGATTTGGTTTGTGTGGTTGAACTCTTTGATTAGCAACTCTTTCTAGTTATCTGTTTCACATCTTTGTTTTGAAAAAGTAATAAAACTCTTCTGTTTGTCTGAGGTTGTGATAGCCTAACATATGAAGAAGCTAGGGTACACAAAGTTCACTACTTTGATGTCTATTCAGTTGTGTCTTATTCATATGGAATGTGTACAGGACATGTGGAGAAGCTGGGGGTGCATGATGTTGACAGCTTCAGTGTTACTCAATTGTGCTTATTTACATGTTTCTGTTTGTTTGGACAAGGAACACATGTGGGAGATCCTTTCTACTAGGGTGTTTGAGGTTTAGATTTCTTACATTTAGTAGCACTGATCACTTGGTGATTCTCTTGAATGCAGGTTGGTAAACAAGTATGCATAAGGAATTGGGGTGTTGGGGTGCATGATAAGTGGATTGCCAACATTCAAGACCTTTGTACTTGCCTAACTTGTTGTTGTTAATGTTGTTACTGGGGTGTGTGGAGTTCAGGCTGCCCTCATTCAGTAGTGACATTAGCTTTGTGTTTTAGCAACCTTCAGCTTGTGGTTCAGATGAGTTATGAAAATAATAAAGATTATAAAGAGATATGTGTTGTGCTGGTTTGAGGAGTTTTTCCTATGTGTTTACCATCTACCTATTTGACATTACATTGTTACATTCATGCATAACTGCATTTTTTCTTTCTTGTTGTTGAGTTGTGTCGGTTTAGGCTTAGGGGGAGTATAATTCATGTGTTGAGGCATACAATTTGGGTGACATACTGCAGGTGACACACTTTTCTGTGACTTTCTATGCTGTGGAAGTGAATTTTTCCTTGAATTCATAACTACTTCTCTTTATGTGTTTCTTGTTATCTATGTTGCTTACTCATGATCTTGATCTGAACAATATGTTTGAGGTACTTACTTGCTATATTGGTTAAGTTTCAGATGTATTTTTTTTGGATGCATCTCAAGCTCTCACATGAATTTGCCTTGGTGAAGCCTGTACCTCCACCTTCTGGTTTGAATGTTATTGAATGTTATCCCAACATTGTGTACTACAGCAAGCTAACATTGAAAACAGAAACTTATAAGTTTTCAAATTTTTTGAAAACCGCTCTGGTTACCTGTCACTTAAACATCAAAGCGTGTGCGCGGGAAAACATAGTGATTTGGTTCAAATTTTGTAACTGCCCATTAACATTCATTCTCTTTCCTTATTCACAGTATTTCAAAAATCAAAACCCTATTTCCCTTAATTGTGCTTGCAATTTTCTTATATGTGCTTACTCTGCAAAATTACTCTATCTACTCTCAAATTCTCTCGTTTTTCTCTGCAAATTCTCTCAAAACTTCTCTACTAACAATGGCAAGCAAGTCTCCCATGCAAACTCTTGCAGATGTTGCCCTGGGAAGTGAACCCACTGCCGCACGCACCCATTCACACACTAGGGGTGCTGCTGCAAAATCGGAGGATGTCTCAGTTGCTGCTAAAAGGAAGGCGATCCCCTACGTGCGACGTGGAAATAATTCCAAACAGGGAGAATCGACCTCCAATGTTGAGCCAACTACTGAATCAACCACTCCCATCACCAATGAGCCTGAAATTGAGGTAAACACTGCTGAACCCAACCCGGAAATTGATGTTGATTTACCTGTTGAGGGGGAGGGTAGTGGATCTGTTGAAAATTTTGTGGAGAAGTCTGTGGATAAGTCTTTGGACAAGATGGTGAGGAAGTGGATTAGGGCTGAAAAGAAAAAGAACAAGGTTGCAGGGGAGAAATTGAAAACTATGTCTGAGACTGCTAAGGCAAGGGCTGAGGCCAGAAAGAGACATGTGGAGAGATTAGCTAGGAAGAGGGCTGCTGAAGCCGAGAAGAAGGTTGAGGAAGAGAAGAAGGTTGTTGTTGCTGCTACTAAGAGAAACATGAAAGGTAAGCAAGTGATGGAAGAGGAAGTAAGGTGGTGGATGTTGAGGATGAAGAGGAAGAAGAGGAGAAGGAAGGGGAGACTGAGGAGGAGCAGGATGTTGCTGCTGATGTTAAGGCAACATCTGGAACAGAGGAGTATACTGATGGGCTATATGTCGTCTACCCCGAGGATGAGGAGGACTAATTTTCTCTTTACTATCTTTCACAAGAGTTGGAGAAGAAGTGTGATTCCTTCAAAAGAAGGGAGATTAACACTGAAAGAGATATAGAGATGGCCAGCTTCAAGGAACAAAACGTGATTGACTTGTTGGAGGCAAGAGGGTTGCAACAATCAGTGATGGAGCTAAGTGACTATGCTCTTGAGATTGTCATGGAGTTCTACCTGAATCTCTCCAAGTGGATAAGGGACTACAGATCTCCAAAATATGGAAAGGCTTGGGTGAAGGGGGAGTCTTCAACATTGAACCCTACACCATCAACAAGATATGTGGCTTCCCAACTGTTGATGAATCTGAGGACCCCTATTATGATGAAGTGATTGAGAAATTGACTGGAGGGTTGGTCAAAATCTGGAGAAATGCTCTGCCAACCACAAAACTCACCTCCCTTAGTGCTATCTTGCATAAGATAGCCTGCTTCAACTGGCTCCCAAGCAAAAATGTCATTGTTCTGACTAAGGAATCATCACTCTTAGTCTACAAAATCAAGAATGGGCTAGCAGTGAATATGGGGGAGAGGATCTTAAAGTCAATGTCTGTAGTTGCTGGAAGGAAGAATGGCATGCTGCTTTTTCCCTCACTCATCTGCAAAATCCTTAGCAAGCAAGGATTGAAGACAAGTGTAACTGTGGGCTAGAGGAAGAATGATGCTGAATTGACGATTCTCCCAAGCTACTTGTCTGGAGCAAGAGTGAGAGATCTTCTTTGGAACCCAAAAAGAGTGGTGAGACCAAGTGCCTATGTCCAAAGAGGAAGAATGCATGGTCATAACCTCTACTTTTCGTGGATTATATGTTGAACTGGTATAGGGGGCAGATTGCCAATACACAGATGGAGATTGAGGAGAGGAAGGAGCACCTCAAAAAACTGGAGGATATGGTGAAAAATTTAGAAAAACTCCCTTCTTCACAAAAAGGGGGAGAATAGTTCCAAGTTTTTTTAATTTTCTAACCTTCTAGTTTTTTGTTGTTTCTTTGAACTGTTGCACTGCTGGTACATTTATCTCTATTTTTATTTGATCAATGGACATGTCTTTGATATCTAGCTATAGCCTGTAACTCTAAGTACTAATGTTGAACTGCTCTAACTGCTAGTCCTTGTTATTTCTTATGAAAGCACATTTTGAATTGTTTGTCTGGTTAACCTTTTATTCAGGAAACTCACTGGTTTCAATGTTAAGGCAACATTGATGAATGTTGGGGTCTGAACATCTGTTGATGTAGTGATGACTTTAATACTTGTCTTTGTTAATTTAACTTTGAATATGTTATCTTGTATTGAGGGGGAGTCGTTTAGTAGTTTAATATGTTTCTTGTTGATTATAACTTTCTGGATATAAAACTTGATTGGAACAAGTATTGGTTTTGTGAAAAAAGGCAAAAAGGGGGAGATTGAAAGTACAGGGTTTTCTGGAATCAATGTTAGACGATGCAATGTTAGACGATGTTGGGTCAACATTGAGGATAACATTGAAACCCCAGAGTCTGTGCGAAAACTGTTCTTTAGTTGCCAAATTTGAGTTTTGACTTTATTCACCTATTAATCAAGTTCCACGGTTTTAGTTGTTTATGTTTATGTCCAGCAAGGTATCTTAATCATAAGGAAGAGCTATAGAAGATTCCTTACTTGAAGTTTCCATAATTCAAGCTAAGTTGAACAAGTCAACTCAACACGGTTTAAAATAAGGAAACAATATTGGTCGTTCTTTGCAATGCGAGTCTTTCCAGGATTCTCTGATTTGAAAAAGATGTGTTACCTTGCTAGCTCGGTAATAAAGGAAACACATATTCAGGAAAGATATTGAGTTCTCAAAAGAAGGAAAATATCAACAAGGAAACAACAAGAGTTACCAAAGCTGTGAACAACATATCTTGGCGTGCAAGATTCAAGAAATCTATAAAAGATGTGAAGTTCATCAAAATGAAGACAAGACAATCATGCAAAACAATCCAAGAGATTAATCATACTTTGTATTGTCTTCGTTTTGCTTTTGCGAAGTTTTTGTATCAACTATTTAAGTCTAGTTCATAGAAGTTAAGTAGTTCTTACTTGTCTGCTTCGTTGAGTCCGATCAACAAAGAGCGTGAGTGAATTGTTGTGAAAAACTTTTCTTTGTTAAAACCTTTATGGTTATATGGCCTAAGGCTCGGAAGTTTTTAATAATATTGAAAACTTCTTAAAATTATATCTTCTTGCATTTATATTCCGCTGCACATTATTTTAGACAAGAAGATCACAATAGAGTTAAGGCAATTCCAGCTTAACTCTCAAAGTTGTTGTGTCAATCCACGATCCTACAATTTCAACATGTGTCTTCCTGCTCGTCACTGCACCACTTCACGCATACCCCATTATTCGTCGTCTTTTCCTAACGACGTATCCATCTGTGTAAAAATAAAGACCATTTACCACATAGCCATTTTCCCAACTAATCACCTGATTCTTTGGTCCAATTGCTAGGTTCAGCAGCCGTGGATCATAATCGTGGGTTTGGTGAATACCATACCCTTGAACCATTGTACAAATTATTCGTTCCATCTTTGGTTGATTACATCATTGGCTAACCCAACGCACATTTCCTCATCGAAAACACTGATATAACACAATTTGGAAAATAAGTAATGTATTTATTTTAGTAAACTAAATAAACCTATATAGTATTTATCACTAACCGTATCCAGGGTTCGACCTCCAGGCAATTTTAAAAGATATACAACTCGGCGGCCTTGAGCTTCGCGGTGCTTAATCGACGTTTGTGAGATGCTTGTCCAACTGGCGAACCGACCTTTAGAAAGACAGATAGTTGATGAGAATTATTAGGATCAACTCTTGTTCCGTTTCTACTCAGGTGGACCAGACGTGTATCGAAATCACGCTTAAAATAATGATCACAGAAATTGGTCATCTCGGACGTCAGGTACGCTTCAGCAATAGATCCTTTGATCCTTGCCTTGTTACCGATACTACCATTTAAATCGAACATACGCCTGAAAATATAAACAAAGAATTAGATATGAACGATATGAGCATCTATATAAATAACTGTAAATTCAGTTGTTGGATACCTCTCGAAGGGATACATCCATCGATAGTGCATCGATCCTCCGATTTTTGCCTCCCATGGAAGATGAATAGCTAGATGCTCCATGGAGTCA
The DNA here is from genome assembly GCA_948329865.1 of Linaria vulgaris. NCBI lineage: Eukaryota > Viridiplantae > Streptophyta > Magnoliopsida > Lamiales > Plantaginaceae > Linaria > Linaria vulgaris. The sequence goes on from OX415252.1 coordinate 110,969,182, forward strand.
AAAAAATGCTGGTGGAAATATTAGCTCCAGTTTACACATTGTTTCCACAATCGCAACCTCTGGGCGAGCCATATCAGGTTTTCGAATGTTAGTTGCGCACAATGCCCTAAAAAAGTTGCTAACCTCTACTAGCGCACTCCAGACATCATCTTGTAAGAAGTCTCTGAAAGCAATAGGAATTAGTCTTTGCATAAACACATAAAAGTCATGACTTTTCATTCCTGTTACTTATAGATTATGCATCTGCACGCATCGGCCAATACCAGAAGCATAACCATAGGGAAACTTCAAACTGCACAACCATTCGCACACCTTCCTCTTTTGATCTTTTGTTAGACAATATATTGCATGAGGTTTGTGTGTACGTTGATCTGATCTCCTCACTAAAAACAACTCACTTCGGTTGGTATACTCTTGCAAATCCAGACGTGCATTCATGTTGTCTTTTGTCTTTTCTGCGTCATCCATGATCATATTCTTTATGTAAACGAAGAGGTTCTTCTTGCAATGCATCACGTCTAGGTTATGACGTATCAAGTTTGTTGACTAAGGGAGCTCCCAAAACATACTCCTACGACACTAGTTGTGCTTCGTTCTAGCCCATTGGATGGTCCCCCTTCCTTCTCCAAAACCGACCTTAGGGAGGCGATCAACATTGCGTTTTATTTTCGCCCTTGTCCTCCTACGCAATGGTGGGTCAGTCTCTACGCGGTCCTTGTAGAAATCAGTATCATTGTGCCTCAATTCGTGATCTAAAGGAAGGAATCTGCGATGACAATCGAAGAAGCTTGTCTTCCTACCCTTATTAAATTGGAATGCCTTCGTGTACTCCATACAATAAGGACACGACAGCTTTCCGTGCATACTCCATCCAAACAACATCACATACACTGGGGAATCACTAATAGTCCACATAACATCATCGCGTAACTGGAAATTCGGTTGTATAGAGCTATCCCACGTATTTACGCCGACTTGCCATAAAGAGACTAGCTCATCAATCAAGGGGCGTAAAAAACATCTAGGTTCTTGCTAGGGCTATTAGGGCCAGGAATGATATGGCTTAAAAATATTTACTCTTGTCTCATGAAAATATCTGATGGGAGATTGTACGGTGTTACGAAGACGGGCCAACAAGAATAAGGACCCGAAGAGCTGTCGAAAGGGGCGAATCCATCAGTGCACAATCCTAGCCTTGCATTTCTATCCTCAACGGCAAAATCAGGATGATGATTATCAAAGTATTTCCAAGCATGGTCGGATACTGGATGTATCATGTGATCCATATTCTCACGACAATTGGTATGCCATGTCATGTGCTGAGCAATTGATCGAGACATGTACAACAGTTGGAGTTTGGGAGTTAGCGGAAAGTACCACAACTTCTTACGAGAGATTGGTTTGTATCTATTTCTTGGATTTCCAAAGGGTTTGAAACGAGGTTCCTCACAAACCAGACACGCCGTATGTTTGATAGACTCGAAATTCCAGTAGAACAAGAAACAGTTATTTATGCATGCGTTATAAGTTTTTACACCTAGACCCAAACGTTTCATACGTTTTTTTCATTTGGTAAACAGATTCAGGTACTTTAGCCCGATATTCGGGATGGAGCAAGTCGTGAATTATTTTGATTGTGTTGTTACAAGATACATTACTACGCTTTTGTGATACCTTGTTCGACATAAACTGAGAAACCCATCTTAGTACAGCGGTGGGGCTCCCTATGAATACTGGTTCTTCTGCATCACTAAGCATTTTAAAGAAAGTCTTTGCCACACTATTGGGCTTCTCGATTGCACTTGCCATATTAGAAGTGACGTTAAGAAATTGATCGCCAAATGCATTAGCTACCATATTCCTCATTCAGTCATCTCCTTGACCCTTATGACTATGTGGTGATGACCCTATTTCAACGTTTAAGTATATATTACCCCATGAGGTGTCACCTAACTCACCATGATAAGCCCATATCATAGAGTATGGTACGAATCCCCACTTATACAAGTGCATATGAATAGTATGCCTATTTAAATATTTTGCGTTGGTGCATTTTCTACATGGGCAACGAGCTCGACCACGATTCAAATTACTACTATGCGAGAATGCGTGATCGAGAAAGTTCGACACACCAACCTCAAAATGATAATTCAAGTTTTCGTTTTCGTTTAGCCGCTCGTACATCCAACGTCGATCGGACCACCAATTACTCATCCTTCGTATTATTTACTAACAAAATAACGTTATGCGAAATTAATTACCAATTATTTATTAAAACATAAATATTGAATACATGCATAATTGACAAAGGCATAAATGATGAACAAACCTTCAAACGTAGGCTAGCGTAATTGAGCTTCAATGAATATACGAAAGAGAAATTTATTATAATTTGTGAGAGATTCAAAAAATTAGTGAGAAATTGAAGAAAAATTTGTGAGTGATCAAATGGATGAAAGTGGGTGCTTAAATAGAGTGAGAAATGGGGTAGAGTTCATAGTTGCATGGGATATTTTCAATGCATAATTACTTGTATGGGAAAATTTCCATGCAAAGATAGGTGATGAATCCCAAAATTGCGATGCAAGAGAAATGGCATGGAAAATTTTCCATGCATTGAACAATTGCATGGAAATTATAGCAATTGAATCGAAACATTTCCATGCAAAGATAGACTATGAATCCCAAAATTGCGATGCAAGAGAGCACGGCATGGTAAAATTTCCATGCATTAAGCAATCACATGGAAATTATAGCAATTGCATGGCAATATTTCCATCCAAAAAATACAACAAAATGAATTACACATTTCTTCTTGAAAATGTAATTATTCAAAAGTTGCAAAACAACTTAAATTTAACTTTTTCTTTCACCAACATTTTCTAACCAATAAGTAGGAGTGTTCTTTCAAACCTCGTCAAAAAAAAGGGTAACGAAAGACGCAGAGAAACCTTTCGGGGTGAAAATATAATTAATTAAAAGTTGCAAAACAACTCAAAATTCACTTTTTCTTTCACTAGCATTTTCTAAACAAGTAGGAGTATTCTTTCAAATCTCGTCAAAAATTGGTAAGAAAAGACGCAAACACACCTTTTGGGTTGAAAATATAATTATTCGAAAGCTACAAAACTACTCAAATTTCACTTTTTTCTTTCACCACCATTTTCTAAACAATAAATATCAGTGTTTTTTCAAATCTCGTAAAAAACGGGGTAACAAAAGACGCAAACAAACTATTCAGGTTGAAAGTTAAATTATTTAAAAGTTACAAAACAACTCAAATTAAAAATTTTCTTTCACCAACATTTTCTAACCAATAAGTATGAGTGTTCTTTAAAATCTCGTCAAAAACGGAGTAACGAAAGACGCAAACAAACATTTCGGGTTGAAAATATAATTATTCAAAAGTTGAAAAACAACTCAAATTTAACTTTTCTTTCACCAACATTTTCTAAACAGTAAGTAGGAGGATTCTTTCAAATATCGTCAAACATTTGGTAACAAAAGACGCAAATAAATATTTCGGGGTGAAAATATAATTATTTAAAAGTTGCAAAACAACTCAAATTTCACTTTTTCTTTCACCAACATTTTCTAAACAATAAGTAGAAGTGTTCTTTCAAATTTCGTCAAAAATGGAGTAACGAAAGACACACAATAAACAATATAAAAAATATATAATCTTCAACTCTAAACCGGAAACCCTAAACCCTATATAGATATACTCTACCAAACTATAATTGTATTTTCATATGTAGGGAGTGTCAATCAATTTCACTCCTTGATTTTTTTTATCATACACTATGTTATTAAAAATAACAGTGTTCTTCAAAATTTCGTCAAAAACAGAGTAAGAAAAGACGTTTAAAAAATATTTGGGGTAGAATGTCTAATTATGCAAAAGATGGAAAACAACATCAAAACTCTGTTTTTTTAACCACTATTTTAATAACACTTATGAGGCATATGTACATTCAAAATTTGTCAAAAATGCGTAACGAAAGACGTTTAAAATACTTTTGGGGTCAGAAATATAATATAAATTTAATAAGTATATGTTTTTTTATAAATAGTAATAAATTTCGCATAAAAATATTTCTATGCGAATTGTACATGTTTCCACTTGCTTGGAAAAATTGCCATGTAATTTGTACTATATACATGACGAGTACATGTTTCATGGGAAATTCCTATGCAAAAACCATTTTTTTCAGTTGCATCGGAATTTTCCCATGCAGAGAAAAGCCTGCATGAAAATATTGCAATGCAGTACATGTTGCATGGAAAAATTCCGATGCAAAAACTGTTTTTTCCAGTTGCATCGAAGTTTTTCCATGCAGAGTAAAGCCTCCATGAAAAATTTGCAATGTAAAATTATTTACCTTATCTCATAAATACCCCCACACCTCATTCACTTCTCATTCATCACCACCTCCTCTCTTCTTCCTCTCTACTCCTCTTCTCTCTAAAGTATTTGTTAAGGATTTACATTTTTTTAATATAACTATATGAAATAACATAAATACCTATGTATAGGAAATCGTATAAGAATATTTTATAAATACGTATATCGATAGAATAATATTCTTGGATTATAGTTTAAGTTCAATATGTATATCTTGAAAAATTAATCAATATGTGTTTTAGAAATATGTACAAATTAGTATAAAAAACGTATTTCTAAAATAAAAATAATACTTTAAAACTTAAAAAAATATACTTTGAATGAATTATTTATATTAATAAAAGGAAAAATATTTAAAAAGGGGGAATAATCCCGCCACTTTTTTTTAAATAATTTTGAATTATGTTGCATAGGAATAATTCCATGCAACACAGGAGCAATTGCATCGAAAATTTCTGATGCAGCACCCGCACCAACCAAATACTGACACGCATCATGCACTGACTTTGGTTATGCATCGGAAATTTTTGGTGCACGCGCTTTTTTGCATCGTATTTTTTCGATGCAAAGCCTTTTACATGGGAAATTTTCCATGCAATGTTGCATCAAAAAATTTCGATGCAGAGTCCAATTGCATCGGAATTTTTCGATGCAATTCTCTTGCATGGACACCAAAGGCATGAAAATTGTGCATCGAACTTTTTCCATGTATTTGATCAATTGCATGGAAAATATAGCCTATTGCATGGAAGTTTTTCTATGCAATTGATACGTTTTGTTGTAGTGGTACAATTATGACAAATTCAAGGTTATTTATTTTATGGGGAAATGTGAGATTATTTATCTCGTATTTTATGATAAATCCACAAAACCCAGTCATATCTCACTTTTATTCGAAAAATCAATCTATAAAACAAAACAAGAGATAAAGTGAGATAAGGTCTCACTTTATCTATAGAACCAAATGGCTTCATAGTCTATATAGCTCAGGTGTCTAGAATGTAACAGTTAGATGGTGCTAAAAAAGTAGCAGAGTTCGAGATAAAGCTCGAGGATTAGACGTACTAGCTACCGCAGTTGCAATGTAGTGAACAGAAGTGATCCATCATGCGTTTTTATTCTTGGAGTTACTTGAAAGCCAAAAACTGCTCAAAGAGTTGTTTTAAACATTGTTAGGAAGTTTATTTTTTAATCACTAATGCTTTTTTGTAACTAAATATATAAACTATAATAAAGAATTTAGTAAAATTAAACACTAAGTAAACTTCTTAAAAAGATTGTAGAATTTATAAAGGGGAAAATGTCATTTTGTAGCAAGTCAATATATACAAAGAATGAGTATAGGCGCAATACACTACAAGAAAAACACCCATTTTCGACGGCCTCCAACGGAATCGGCCGTCGAAAATGGGTAAAAGCCTTTTTTTGTCAGCACCTCGCCAACGAAAAAGGTCTTTTCCGACGGTACGTGTCTGTCGAAAACTTTTTCGACGGGCTTAAGCCGTCAGAAATTGAAAGAAAAAAAATTTATAAAAAACCCATTGGCGGTGGGCCCACCCACCTTTTTCGTCGGCACTTGGACGACGGAAAAGAGGTGGGCCTCTTATTTTCGTCGACCAAGTGCTGACAGAAAAGACCGTGGGGCTGGCGCCTTTTGAAAAAGGCGTCGGTAAAGTTTAATACAATTAAAAAAACCCTCTATAAATATCAAGTTAATTTTTTTATTCATCATCACCAATCACCCTTCATTTTATATATATACAGTCCTTTCTTTTTTCAAATATATATTTGTTTTTTTGAAAAATCGTTATTTTTATAAATGGCCGATAAAAATAATCGCAACAATTTTATCGATAAAGGTAAAGGAAAAGTGAAATAGAAAAAAATCCAAAAATATATTTCCAAAGTAGGGTTACAAAAAACCGTGGGGATGCTCAATTTTGCTAGTGTGTTTAAATCTCAGCGTGGTGACAACATTGAAACAACTAGTCCCGACGAAGTTACCCAACATGTCGAGGAACCTCCGCCACAAACTCAGCATACTCCGGTTGTTTCCCAACAGTGCCCAACTACAACTTGGACTCAGGCCCCTACTCCGGCGCATGCACAACCAAAACGCCCCACTACCACTCGGAATCGATCCACTACTCCCCGCCTAAGAGACTCAGATCTAGTCATGCCGCTTGAAATTACTCCTCCACGTTCAATCTTTTCGCATGGCTTGATGGACGAAGTTCCACAAGCCAATAACGAAGGAGCTTTGTTGGGACCGCAACCCTCGCTAGCATCTGTTGCTTCTGAATCTGCTTCTACTAGCCTTAGGCCGCCTAGGGGACGGGGGAAGGGTCGAGGTACTGCAAACACCGACGAAGGGAAGCCCATAATTGCGGTGAACGACAATTTAACTTTTGATCCAGATTTAAGTGAGGATCTTACGGCAACAATAAAGCGATCAATTGGCGTTACGATAAGGTCCTTGGTGACCACATCGGCGATATATTACTCTCAATTATCTGTGGCGCAAAAATAAAAATTTATGACTTACTTCAGGGTATCTTCTTTTAACTTATTTTAACACATTTCGCATTATTTATGTATATTATAATTTTGTCTTTATACTTATATGTTATTATATTTCGAAGGGTATATACCAATGGGATGAAGTGGAAACACCAAAAGTCACAAAGGCATTCCATCGGATGGCACAATCCTCATGGAAAGAATCCATATACGAGTGCAAAAATATGTACAAGAAGCAAGCTAAAGGGGAAAATGTCATTGTAGCAAGTCAATATATACAAAGAATGAGTATAGGCGCAGTATGTATGCTAATAATAAAATAATAACACAAATGAATTTTGCTAATAAAAATAACACAAAGTATTTTTATTTCTTTTGCTAATAAGAGTTTTTGCAATTTATTCTATTTTATGTGGATGAGTGCGTAAATGATTGTTGACAATGCTACATTTCTAAGGCCAGTGCAAAATCCGGAAAAGGAAAAAATCTTAATTATCTCAATTAGTTAACATATATAGTAGGTCAGCATTAATTGATTGCCTTACTAATTTCCCAACAAGACCGCTATAGTGGGAGCTCTGAATCAGTTTAGTATTTTTCTTTTGTTAATTAATAGACATTAATACCTTTTAAGTGTCTAAGAATTTGAAAAAATATAGTACTAGTTAAAGAAATCGACTTGAAATGAGTGAGTGTCGTCAGAAATAGAAACAAAACCCCACAAATTAAAGGATTTCAGAATCAAAATGTGATAGCTAGCTAAGTAAAATTATAATTTCTGTCAATCATAAATTTGGTTCCAAAACGAATTCCGCAATTAAATCTTAAAGATAAGTAAAGATTCAGAAGAAATTGCCAGAAATATGATTTCTGTCAAATCATAAATTTAATAATTGAATTTACACTAATTTTACGTTAATTAGTTCAAGTATAAATGCAGTAATAAATGGTAAATTAATAATATATTGTCCTTTTTGAGAAGGAGATATCAAAAAGATAGACTACTGACGGTTACAACAATACTAACTAAAGGAACCAAAAAAATCATAACAAATAAAAATTATATAGTAATCTTGCCCTACATGTTTAAGGATTGATTACTCCTCATATCGAGAATTATGTTATGTAATTCACGATATAGAACCGAGCTATAAATAATCCACATTATTGCACCCACAATAGCATAAACCAAATTGCCTATTCTTCAAGCAGGATTTAGTGAAAGGAAATATTATAAGTTAGTATAGCCATGGAGAAGATAGCTGCAACAATTTTGTTGATGGTATTATTTGCGGGGCAAGCATCATCAACATCCTTCATAACTTGTTTTGAAACATGTGCCATAGGTTGCTATTTCGGACAAAATAAAACAAAATGTGTATTTAAATGTTTGGTCAAGTGCGTCGTTGGGAGTTTGGCTCCCTCCTCGCTCCGTGAATGCAAGCTTGGGTGTGCAATCGATCAATGCGCTAACTTTACCAATGGTGAGCATCTCATAAATTCATATAAATATGTTTTATGTACCATTAGATATAGAATAGTTAATGTAATAATTCTAATTGTTTAATCTTCGTTTAATGTTGCAGATTTTAAAATTGAAGATGTTGACAAGGTTGATAGTTGCGTTAATGAATGTGAGACTGGGCGATGCAGCATCTCTACTCAATCTATGACAACACCAACGTTGGAAGAGTCGTCACTTGCTGGAGCGCCATCCGCAAGATAGTTGTTTTTCGATAATTTATGTACATCAAAGTGTGGAAAAATCAATATGCCCGAGCTATAGTGTTGCGATTCATCATAAAAATGTTATATTTTAACTATTTACATATAATATAAATCCACAAATTATTTTGTTTTCTATGTTATACCTGGTGCACCTTATTTAAACTCTCTAATTCGTCCGAAAATTTCACAAAACCAATGTTGTTTGTGAAAACCCCTAATGCACACGTATTTCATGCAATTCTTTGCGCCGGGGAAGGGGGGGTTTACATTGGTAAATTAAATGCACAGTTAAAATATTATGGACAAATTAATATTTGTCCCTGTAAGTTTACCCTTTGAAAAACAATTCTCAGTAAGTTCCGAGTTTTTGGAAATGCCCCGTAACTATGCACTTTCCTTATTTTTTTGCCCCGTGTCTGCCAACTGTAAAAAAAGTGTTACGCGACTGCCACTTGGAAAAAACCATCACGCCACGCGTAATAGACGCTACGCCACCTCAGAAATTCGTCCCTCCAAAAATGATTTTGGCTCTTTTAAAACACAACATAAAAACACAACACTTAGAAAAAAAAAAAAAAAACTTACCCCCAAATTGATTTCAAACCCGAAACCCTAATTTCAATCCCCAAAATGTCCGAATCGACTATAAGTTCCCATTTGATGTGCAATTGTGGAAGACCCATCGTTGTGCGCTTATCAATGACCGATGGAAACCCTGCGCGATGGCCTTTTGGTTGTCGGCTCTGCATTTGGAAAGATCCACCCGTTTGTGCATTTGTTAGGGCTGTAATACCAATATTGCAAAGAAGAATCGAGAGTGCGCAGGGTAAAGTTAAGGGACTCGAAGAAGAGTTTGCGGCAAAGAAAGAAACGAAACTTGACACAATTCAGTCGTTGTTTGATAAAACAACGAAGGAGCAAGAAGAGAAGATTAAGGTTTTGCAGAATGAGAAAAAAAAATTGGGTGTTAGGGTTAGATTTTGTTTGATGATCATTTTGATATTGTGTTTGGTTGTTGTAAGGTTGTATTGAAACAATTGGTTTTGGCTTAGAAGGTTGTGTGCTAAGTTGATTAAAAATTTCTGCCTGTTTGAGTAATTGAGGTATGAGGTTGTGTAAGTTTAAGTTTTGGGATGTAGGATTAAGGTTGTTTGGGTTTATGGTTGATCTGGATGTGCTATTGTATAAGCTTGTTTTGTGAGTGTGTTATGGTTACTCTTTTGTTGTTGATGCTTTTGTTCATGTGATGATAGGTAAATGGCACAAAACCTTGTTTGTCCTTGTTAACACTAGGCTTTTTTTAAAACCCCACTCTCCCTTCACGATGCCCTTGAAGCATCACGAAGACCTACCCCGGTATCGGTAGACTTAGATGTTCTTCCCGATACCGAAAAAATGGTGCCTTATTCAAATCACGATAAGTATCTTATAGAGCGCAGATCCCGTGCGAGGTATCGGAGGTTTTAAATAACTTCATGAATACCCTCGAGGGATACGATGCTCTAGCACTTACATTATCAAAGATATTGCCCGAAACTCACCCCCCCCCCATCCGACCCGATACCCCTTAAAAAGGCACATGAGGACCTCTCGGAAAACTCTCCAAAGAATCTTCTCTCTCGAGGTCTACCCAACGGAAAAATGGCATCGGAGCAAAAGAACGGTGCACGTCATGTCCTCATCCACCAAACCGATAAGACCAAAAGAAAGATCAACTCAGCACATAGAAGACACATGGCATCAAGAGTCTGAAGGCGGAAACTCTAGAAAGTTATGTCAGCCTCCTCGGAGACAGTTGTATGAGTTAGAAACAAACACCCAACTCCTATATGCATGCATAAAACACCTATCAAAAGGGGATACCCCACTTGTACGAGAACTAACCACTATAAAAGGGGGAAATTGAGAATAAATGGGACAAATTTTTGGGGGGAGAGAAAAAGGTGATTAGATTTTCTTCAAACTCAGGCAAGGCGTTAAAATCCACTCTTAAATTCCTCAAAAATAAATAATTGTTAACAAAATGGCCCCGCATGTGGGAACAGTAGTCCTATGAATAATAACCATGAATAATTTCCTCGCCAATAGTAGTCCCCGGGATTACCCATAACATATGCACGAAGAACCCTCGGAGACCCAGTCCTCTCCCTTGACAGAAAGGGGGGATTTCATAAATATCCCCCGATCCGTATTCGAACGCCTCGTAGAGGGGGCCACCTGGAGGAATAGGCCAGAGGCCGCACACCCCAGTGAGGGCCCCCCTACACACTCCTATAGGGAACGATATGACTCAGAAGAATATGAATCCCACCCGAGGTCCAACTTCTGACAGGGCCACCGATATCATGACACCTCTTCGCGGAGCCAAGGGCCCAAGACCTGCTTTGAGGATAATAGCGAGAGAGGGGCCACAAGATCGCCAGCTGCCTCCCACCCTCGTAGGGTAGACGATTCCCTATGTGATATGGTTAATAGTCTGCGTAGAAAAATGAGGGATATGGGGAAAAATATAACCCCGGGGGAAGAACCTATGTACCACGGTTCTCCCTTCGTCCCGAAAATTGCTCAAGCCTTGGTCCCCTCGGGGATGCGGCCCAATAACCTTCCCTTATATACAGGGGACAATGATGGAAGGGATCACAAGGACCACATCTATCAATACATAGCAATTATGGATCTAGCATCGGCACCTGACTTCATCATCTGCCGAGTACTTCGAACCACCCTTGCGGGCAGGGCCCAAGCTTGGTTCTCCCAGTTATGCCCGGATACGATTTCCCATTTTGATCAATTGGTGTGCTTATTTGTACGACAATTCGCCTGTAACAGAAGATACCTTAAATCCGCTAGTCACCTCTTTATTGTCATATTAATAAGAATTATTATTATTATTATTATTATTATTATTATTATTATAATAAAATTACTATATATGTCTTATATAATATTGAGTAATTATTCAAAAAAAATATAATACCGAATTATAACATAATGACTGCGACGGTTCATGACAACTTGTCTTAAATTTGTGAAAGGTTGTAATCGACACTAATCCAAATTGAGATGCATTAAATGGTGAATTAATAATATATTTTCACTTTACGGAAGGTTGTAAATTGTAATCAACAGACAATCATATAGAGATGCACAAAGTAGTAGATTAATAATATATCTTCCTTTTAGATAAGGGGATATCATCACAAATATAGTATATTAGGCAACTTACAGTTACAAGAATTCTAAATAAAGGACCCAATCATAAATCATGACGAAATTAATTAATTGATTAGTAATCTGCCCTACATGTTTGAGAATTAATTAGTCATCAATTTCGGAATTTTGTTTAAAGATTGATATATGTAATCTAATTCACGAAAGAAGCGAGCTATAAATAATCCCCATTTTGTGCTCAAAATACCACCAACCAAAGTGCCTATTATATTCTACAAAAAAAGGATTTAGTGAAAGAAATATTATAATTTTAGTATGGCCATGGAGAAGATAGCTGCAACAATTTTGTTGATGGTATTATTTGCAGGGCAAGCATCATCAACATCCTTCATAACTTGTTTTGAAACATGTGCCATAGGTTGCTATTTCGGACAAAATAAAACAAAATGTGTATTTAAATGTTTGGTCAAGTGCGTCGTTGGTGGGGGTTCCAGTTCGACTCCTTCCTTGCTCGGTGAATGCAAGCTCGGATGTGCAATCGATCAATGCGCACACTTTACAAATGGTGAGCATCTAACCAACTCGTATAAACTTGTTTTTATGTACTATTAGATATAGAATAGTTAAATAAATGAAAATTTTCTCATTGTTAAAACTTCCTTTAATGTTGCAGATTTTAAAATTGAAGATGTGCACAAGATTGATAGTTGCGTTAATGAGTGTGAGACTGGGCGATGCAGCATCTCTACTCAATCTATGACAACAACAACGTTGGAAGAGTCGTCACTTGCTGCTGGAGCGCCATCCGCAAGATAGTTGTTTTTCGATAATTTTATGTACATCTATCAAAGTGATTCATCATAAAAATGTGATATTATAACTATTTTCATATAATATTAATTCACGAATAATAATTATTTTTTCCTGTTATATACTGGCGTCCTTAGTTCAATCTCTATCGATAATGCCTATTAATTAATTAATTCGTATTTTAGATGTGAGAAGGAAAGATTGGTGAGTGGTGACCATATCAACCAATCATTAATTAAAACCTAAATTGCACAGCCTTAAAATTATTTAATAAATACGGTAACAAATACCTAATCAAATTGGGACGAGGAGTATTAACCCCGCGAGAATTAGAACTCCTTAACTTTTCTTCCCATATATGTACATGTCCATCCTTTCTTGGTATTTCTATATAAACTCCACAAATCTTCTTCTTCTTTTTTCATCAACCATAACATTCAAGGCAGATTTCATACGTGGAAACCAGGTTCGAAACTAATACGCACAATAATGGAGAAGTTCTTCATTAAATCATCTTTCTTAGTTTTAGTTTCCATTCTGTTAACCAGTCCTTCATCTTACGCCCAAGAGAATTGCAAGTTCACTGGATTTTCGAACAACATGATATACTCGGCATGCACCGCTCTTCCCGTCCTAGACTCTTTCATTCACTGGAACTACCATCCATCAACCCACACCGTCGATATAGCATACCGACACACCGACGTGACTGATTCCAATTGGGTTGCTTGGGCCTTGAATCCTAGCGGAGGAGGAATGGTCGGGTCCCAATGTCTGATCGCTTTCCGCAACTCTAGTGGCCTAATCCATGCCTATACTTCCCCGATCTCGAGCTATCGAACAACATTGCAAGAGGCTCCTTTGAGTTTCCAAGTCCCGAAGATCTCTGCTGAGTTCTCTGAAAATCAAATGATTATTTACGCCACGCTGGAACTCCCGAGTGGAAACACGAGTTTCACACACCTTTGGCAGCACGGAGAGGTCTCGGGGAACAGACTTCAAATGCATAGCGTCACCGGACCCAATGTGAGATCCTTCGGCACTATTGATTTTGCCACTGGTACAACAAAGGACACGGGCTCGATAGCAGGAGAATCAAGTAGCCGCAAAAGAAACGTACACGGAGTATTGAACGTCGTGAGTTGGGGAATCTTAATGCCAATTGGAGCAATGATGGCTAGGTATCTAAAGGTATTCAAGTCTGCCAATCCCGCTTGGTTTTACTTGCACATCCTTTTCCAAACTTCCGGGTACATAGTGGGTGTTGCCGGTTGGGGCACAGGAATGAAACTCGGCAGCAGCTCGCCTGGAGTCGAACGGACAACACATAGGAACATTGGGATTACCCTCTTTGCCCTCGCCACACTTCAGGTCCTCGCCATGGTATTTAGACCCAAGCCCGACCACAAATACCGATCGCACTGGAACATATACCATCGCTCCATCGGGTACACCATCATCATTCTCAGCATCATTAACATATTCAAAGGTTTCGATATCTTGGACCCGGAAAAGATATGGCGAGAAGCCTACATTGGCTTTCTTATTTTTCTTGGGACAGTTGTTGTTATGCTTGAAATTGTTACATGCTACGTCGTGCTCAAGTCAAACAAGAAGACCGTTGCATCGTCAGACGCACACTCGCATCAACGCCCAACCGAGGATGGAGCCCCTCCTGTTTGTGATCAAGTTTAGCAAGTGATTTTATACTTAATTATAACGCTAGCGACATTAGTTTTTGATGTACAGTATAGCTATTTCATCAATGAGGCAGATCATTAATCATAACTCTTTTTATTATGGTCTTTTTTTTTTTGTTAACGATTTTAAACCGCAGCGCTCTGTAATATAATTTTTAAGGATTAGTTTATATAACCTTTGATCTATGTAGAATATTCATGGGAAAATACGAGATTCCAAGTGGGACTATTAGTTGACGATATAAAATAATCGTGGAAAGGAAAACACAAAATGTTACTGTTTGCAATCCAAGATAATATAATGCTTTCCAGTTACCAGCATAGTTTCATCCGCATGCAATACGAAGCAACGTTATATAGATGGTTTCTTTATTTAGATACATGAACAGAATTTCCAGTTCCAGAGTTCAGGTATTATGCTTGTTTCACATTTCTATATTAAATGGAAATTGCTAGTCGTATTGTTAATGACAACAATTCCTTTAAAGATTGTTTCAAAGCACATATTAACATTATCTTTACGTACTCATAGAGTCGTCAATGTAGAGCATGCCTATAGAAACAAAAAGAAACATCTACCATATGCTTACGTGCGTATTTTATCAAAAAACATTCAAAGCAAGCAACACGTACAAGTGAAAGACAAAACAGCTTGTGATGTGATCAACTTTTTAACAAGAAACAAGACCAGATTTTGCCAGGCTTAACCAACTCTGGAATGATATGGGATAATATATCCTGCACCTCTACTCATTGTCTTACTTTTCTCCAGCTTGTTAACCAATGTTTTCTTCAAGCCCATGAAAGAGTGCGTTTGGAAAAGCGACATTATAAACCTACGGGAGCAGGGGCATGTCCATGTGCCTAAGCCTAAGGATGAGCATGCAGAACATATTATTTGCCAAGTGCACCCAAAATGAATAAAGTATAAGTAGCCTGAACTATTAAGCATGAGAAGGCTTAATTAAATCACTTAACGTTTGCTCAAAGGAACTAATATATAATCCTTCACTGATATTTTTCTTCTCTTAGAGCACAATAGTCCAAAGAAAAGAGGCAGCTAAGATACTAGTTTTGTTTGCAATTATGTCACCTATGTTTCTTAAACCGGCTGTTTGTTAACAATCTATTTGCTTGAATTTGAGTTTGCACTAATAAGTACCACTACCTTTGATGCGCATGGTGTCGTAGTGATCACAATAAATTTTGCCAATTATGATATTGTATATAAGTAGTAACTTAATTTACTCCATTCAAATGTTTCTCCATCTTCAAACTGCAGGGTAAGAACTCCCACCGGATCAAGCTGGATAGACCGGCAACGACCATTGAATGATGACTAATATAGCATATATTGTGTTTTTTATGTATATTATCACGATTATTGTGTTTATTATTATTAAGTTGTTAAATTAACTTTAGCATTCTTTCTTTTTCAGGATATCACCAAGCCAAGCCTATAGAGGATGAGATATGCAAATCACTTAAGAGATGGCGTGATATTCCTTCTCAGCACTCAAATTAAAACAAAACAGAAGATTCTTTTTTGTAAGTCTGAAGGACTCTTTCGCTGTCCTCTTGCTTTAACTATGGCTGGCATTGGTTTCTGATTTTAGTTTGTCCCATGTCATGATAGAACCAGCTGGTTGTGTCACCCAATAATTGGTTTTTTCAGGTCAAGATCCTTTATATGTCCTTGCACATTATATTACACATGTCCTCTCTGGAATTTGTGTTGGTTTTGTGTTTTAGGGTGATAATCCTGTTAGGCCTTTAATTAAGTTCAATCACTAATCTCATTGATAGGTCTTTAATTTGCCACAAAGTTTCATGATGATATCTTCAACCAGAAGGTTGGCATGCAATTCAGGAATAAGGTAATCTTCAATCATGTCAAGTTCTAAATATAGTACTAATGTACATCATTTGGGCGGATCTTTGATTATGTTGTAGAATGTGACAGGTATTGGCACCAGGGAATTGAAGTATTGAACTGATTGAAGTATTGCGGTCTTATTGGCACCCGCGCAAGGGAATTGAAGTATTGTGGTCTTATTGAACTGATTGTCGGCCTATACATCATACATGTTTGTTTACAAAGAAATTTATATAAGGGATAATGGCATTAAACCCCCTGAACTATGCACGTTTTTGCGTTTTCGTCCTTAAACTAATTTTATTAGCGTTTTCCCCCCCTAAACTATGCACGTCTGTGCGATTTGCCCACTGGCCGGGTTTTCGGCTATTTTTGGCCATTCTTGGCCGGAATTTTTCCCCTTACCCGACACATATGTGTTGTACTAGATGTATATTAGTAGTTGATGACAAAAAGAAGGCGAAAAAACACCTCGAACGGGGCATATTCCGGCTAAGACGAAATCACATTTCGGCGGAATATGCCCCGTTCGAGGTGTTTTTTCGCCTTCTTTTTGTCATCAACTACTAATATACATCTAGTACAACACATATGTGTCGGGTAAGGAGAAAAATTCCGGCCAAGAATGGCCAAAAATAGTCGAAAACCTGGCCAGGGGGCAAATCGCACAGACGTGCATAGTTTAGGGGGGAAAACGCTAATAAAATTAGTTTAAGGACAAAAACGCAAAAACGTACATAGTTCAGGGGGTTTAATGCATTTATCCCTTTATATAACACCTTAATCATAAGAAAGGATAGTACAAGAGTATACAACTACGAAAGGATAATTCTTTCAATATGTTAAATATAAGTTACTTGATCTCAACTAAGAGGGCATTGGTTAAATTTTGCCCACAAAATTTACAAGTGGTCAACGACGACCGCGGTCAAAATCAACTAGGCGAAGTCAAACAGGTAGCTGCCCTTTTCTCTATCTTGGATTTCTTCACATTAACTGCCATGAAGCTTCCCTCCATTAAGTGACATGAAAGGCCAAAGAAACGAACGTCCCCAATGATTATGAGATATCAACTGATAATCTATCAGTTGAGGTTATTGGAATCCAAATGGAGTTTTAATTGCAAGCATTCTGGTTCCTCTTTAAACTGGTTCCACTCTACGTAATGTAGAAGACACAATTTGGCCGTTTTCAGCTTGGTCTTGCACAACTCTGAACCACCTTCTTTCAGCGCACCAATGAAGTCGGGAGAAATTATCTTCATTAACTTCTCAAACTGATTCTTGTATCTCCGGTAAAGTGCAAATCCAGCCATCTGCCACCCCAAATGGTCGTCTTTGAGCCAACACATACAAAAAATTTCCAGAAAATTTAAATAGAAGTTAAGATATTAAACTTACTTCAAGAAATGAATTTAGTGCAACTGCTGTGTATAGATTAGGTGGTAGAGTATTCAAGAATCTTGCAAGCCATGCCCAGCCTTCTCTGACTCCATGAAGGTTCTGCACCCCAACATCAGTCTGCCACAAGGAACAATAGTAAAGAACTAGTAGGCGGCCTTAAGAGTTTAGGAAGATCCAGGCGGTAATGAAAGTAACAGACCTGGACTAAAGCTCCATATAATTTCATGTAAGAAGCCAATTTTTCTACGTAATCATCTGTGGCCTCTGGAATCACCTCTGAGTAATCTATGTGTTTTGGAACACTGTAAATGCAAGCTTTGTTTAACTCGGCAAGAAGAATAACCATGGCCTCTGGGATCTGTTTAAGAAAACAAAGGTTATGCAATGAGCAAAGTAATTAAAAACACTGAACTATATGCTCCTTCCACAGACACATGACTATAATTCATATCACATCAAGACCACCCCGAGCAAAAATATCGATACCCCCACAAGACATGTTACTAAGACTCCGTTGGAGATTCAGAGAAAAGGATGTACCAACACATGTAACATAATATAAATCATAAGACCTATAAACCGCCCCAATAGATGCCTTATATGAGAAGTTCAATATGCATAGTCATGTGAATGTTCAACCAATCTAGTTTAGGACCATAGTGCTATGTCGTCTTGCATATCATAAACATGACAACTAATTAAAGGAAACTGGATTTGGTTCAGCAAATAAATGTTTATTCCCTCCAGTTAAGTATTACATTCATCGTGTCAATAAGCTAAAAAGCCCTAATACTACACCTAACAGTTCTGGTCGAGAGTAATATCATAGAAAGCTACAGAATCTTAACTCACGAACTCCACAATCATAATGCCTTATGCCTGCATCTGACATGCAAGCGAGATCTTTGGTAATAATAAAGTATATGGGATTTTGCGAAGATAGCGACAACCACCCTTCAGGCTCAGATACAAGTATTCGTGATGCCCAAGATAGATGTTTTACATCTGAATAAGAACTCTTTCGTTAAGCACCAAACTTCATCAAAATTGAGCTATAAGCTTCATTTATAGTTATAGGTACTCTACTAATACACTGCTAATTACGCATCACGAATGTCTTGTCTATGCACAATACACTGGAAAGGTGATACATAGTTTATACCACTAAGACGACATGAAAAATGCTCTTGAACGCACAACGCACCACTACATGAACCCCCCCCCCCCCCCCAAATACAAGCGGTCAGCTAATTTTACATTAACAAATTCGAAACAAGAAACAGTGGACTTCTTTGTTGGCACATCTTACCTTTGATGCTACAAGAACAATGACGCAACTAGTGGCAAATATGGCCTTGGAGCTTTTCCTTTTGCAACTGGAGAGAACCTGCAATCATTACAACCATGCAAGTAAGTACGTACCTATCAGCCACTTAACATTTCCATATCAATAATAGATAAGAGTAATTATGAAGTTTCCTTGTTAATAAAATAAACAAGAGGAAACACAGAAAATCTCCAGTAGAATTCCAAGATAATACCTTTTCTGCAAATATCTGGATACTGATGGAGCGCGGAATTTCTGGACTATTAATTAGCGTAACTAACTTCTCAGCTCTTGTTCTGGATAAAATGAAAGTACTTAACATAATGAGAGACAGCATCTAGAATTACAGAAAAACGACAGAAAACCAAAAGGCTCACTGGTGGAGTTCGAATTTAGTGTACGATAACAAGCTTACTCTATATTTTCTACAGAAGCTGAGATTGTTTTGATGCATCTACTCATATTCTGCCCATGCAAGTTATAATCCTGCAAATAACGCTCGTTATTATCTAACCAGACAAAATTACATCGAACGTGTTGCAACCGTATGCGCTTTACCTCAGCTGGTGCATACATGGAAATTAAGATAAACAATGAACGCAAGATATCAGTATAAATAAAGAACCTGGAGTTCTAAAATTCAAGTTTTTCGTTTTCGATTACTACCTGATTACTGCTTGCTTTCAGAACCTCATTTCTAGAAGATAAATCATCATAGATTTCCAGTCTTCTTTTCTCCAGTTCCAGAGCATTTTCTGAAGCTCTAATTATATTCCGAGCTACCATAGTTGCCAGTTGAGACATCACATTAGATTGGAAACATTAATGAAAGATATAAATAACAATGTCGAGATATACACCTGATGACGGAAGGACTTTCTTAGCATCGATGTCGGAAATCTTGGACTGGGCAAGAGTCCCCTTAGGATGATCTGCCGTCTCGGAAGCAGCAGCATTTTTTAAAGTTTCAGCAGTATGTTTGCCTTGGGCTTGCTTCTCAGCTGCTGATTTGGCCCTTTCAACTTTGGACCTCGCCTACATTAAGTGAGCAACAAAGTCCTATTTTAATGTCAAGTAAATGGATGAAGCAGAGCCACGAGCACAACACATTTTAACAGGCTGGATTAACTCCGCTAAGCATATATTATACTAAAGCAAGACAAGGAAATTTTGAGGCAAACTCAGATAAACAGGACAATAACCTCCTCATCTGTTCTGGCGATTTCTTGCCGCAATTTTTCTTCGTGGAGAGCCTTCTGAAGATCGTCTCTTATTTGTCTTTCTTCTAGCTGGGACATGTGCTGATGGTCCCTTTGAACAGATGTGAGGTGATTGTCAAGTGCTTCAGCCCTGCCAAAATATTTAAGAGACAGAGAGAGGGTCAGGAGGCGTCTTTCTTGAGTTCAATATGTAACACGTGATGGACAACATAATATTGAATACAATGCGCAGAGAATATATATATTGTTTCCTATACATGCAAAACAAAGATGAATTAAAGTGATACAAGAAAATCATACATCAGATTGCCTCACAAAGTAAGAAAGAGGTGATAAGATTTCATTGGACCTACTTACTACAAAGCATAGCTAATAGCACTTTTTTACATGCGTAACCGAGTCTAATGAGGTTGTCATCTATTCTGAATTAAATCCGTGCACACACCAACCACCACCGCAAGAACAACAAAGCTTGTTTGACTTGACTGCCAACACCAAGTATGCAAAAGTTTCTCCCATATTTTTTCCACAGAGTAGAAGGCAACCCACATTGAATCTAGTTATGAGCAGCATACACAAACAATAAAATTCAACAGATAATAGTAGAGAGGGTGGTGTGGAGTCTCACAGGGAGCGACGATACTGCAAGTCCATGGCACGGTTCCTTTTGAGTTGGGATTCCCGATGTTGTTCGATTTGAGAGATGGTGGCGGTGAAGTTCCGTTTTTCCTCAAGGAGTTGTGTCTCAAATGCAGACACTTTGAGTCTCAAGTCATCATCCTACTCATGAAGAGACAACATAACAACAATGTCAGACGACAAAAGCAGAGACTCACGAAAGATCAACAATTTAACGCAAGAAATATCAAGAAAGGACAAATTATGAGATACTCACAGAAACAGTGAGGTGAAGGTCAATAGCTAGGTCACTGTCAACTTGTCCAACTCTATCCATCAATCGAGACTGCGTCGTCTCACTCTCAGGGAACGACGGTTCAATTCCGTCAGAAGGACGATCGGGAAAATCCATGTTAACGTTCATTACAAATCCCTTTGAAGCTTGAGGGAGATCGCTACATTACATATATGCATGCAATATATCAGAAAACAAAAGGCAAAATAAAAGGAAAAAAGAAAAGGGTTTTATTATTACACAAACCCTTTATTAGTAGTAGTCCATGAAGCAGAGATTTTGGACGTCCGATTCTTCTTCTCAATTGTAGCTAGCTCCGACAACAAGTTGTTGAAACACCAGTCAGGTTGCGGATCAGCCGCCAAACCATTCACATTCACATTAGGCGGAGGACAGTTAAAACCTCGTACTTGTATCTTCATTGTACAACCGCCGCTCATCAGCCTCGACTCCATCTCAATTTTTTGTTTCTTTCATCTTCGTATTCCGGTGTAAGAGGAAGGGAGGGAGACTTGGAGTGAAAATTTAACAAATTGTTATAATTATTATTATTGTCGAAAACCCATCTTTTGATTTCCACTCATTATACTATTAAATTTTATTATTAGTTGAGATATTAATGTAATTTATTTTAGTTTTAATATTAGTAAGTCTTCTCATTCCAACAAAAAAAAAAAGTAAGCCTTCTCATTAAAGAAAATAAAATTATTACTTAATTTCTTTTACATAAAAATAATTTTAAATATACATGTTTAATCTCTAGATATTTAAGTTGTAATCTTTATCATTCAGATTAATTACATTATACTTAAAATAATTTTTAAATTATGCAGGACCGCATGCCAACGTTACTAGTAATCAGTAAAAAATAAGATATATATATAAAGGGTAAAGTTAATTAACGAAAATTAAAATGAGGAGGCAATTAGGGGTGGGAACTAGGGGTGTTTACGGTTAGGCCTAATCGAAAAAACCACAAGTTAATCAAATTTTTTGGTCGAACCGTAACTGAAACTAGCCACTTGGCTTGACTTTCGGTTATCGCTTTTGGAGTTTTAAAAAAATCAAATTCGTTTACAAGCGCACCACGGTTAACTTGAGTTAACCGAAAACCATCCATTCTAATTGTTTTGTAACTTTGCACTATTAGGTTTTATGGGTTGATGATAGTTTATTTGATACGCATTAGTACACGGATGGATGAATGAATATTTGTATATGATTTACTAATTATGATAAATTATTTGTCGAATAAATGTTACAAATTATTATGGAGTGTTAGATAATGTATTTTTAGAGAAATTATTTCAATTAAATATGTGTTATCTTTTGAAAATAGCTTGATTTTTATTAATAGACAAGTTTAAAATGTGAATATGTTTTTAATTTATTATATTTAATTTTTTGAAATAATTTTATTGATTTATTAATTATGTAGAAAGTGTTTTCTTTTCTTTTCGAAAGAGGAGGTGATCGGTTAACTCAAAACCATAACCAAGATCGAACGGTTTTAATCAAAAATCAAACCACTTTATTGGTTCGGTTATTGGTTATCGTTTTTACGCTAACCAATAAGTCAAGTTTTTTGAAAGTCGAACCGATGGTTGAAAAAATTGAACCATGAACACCCAAAGTGGGAACTCGAGTTGAGTCACGGGGGTATCAGTTTTGTTCCAAACGAGTCAGCCGCGGTATCTTGGTTTGGCTTGAGTTTCCAAAATTTGAAGGGGGCGAGACTCGGGTTTTGATTTTTGGTTGCAAGAATTTTGTTGATTTTTGATGTACAACCAACCACCAGCAATCCCTACAATCTATTCCATGAAGCTTTGATGGTTCTTTATTAGCTTCATCTGTTTCGCAATTGCCACCAAGATACATGAACCGATAAGTTGTTGCAATGGTTGGCAACAAAGTCGGAAGATTTATTACTACCGAAAGGCCATCGGAATGCACTAAATGGAAGAGAGAATTTGTTGTATCCGTCCACAAACCACCCATGTCCCATCTTTCATCGACGACTATCACTCTGAATCCATAGTGAAGGTACCAACAATTGGATAATTTTCTTGATACTTGGCGTTGAAATCACTACAAACAACACATACGTCCGACAATGGAGCCCCTGCTGTTTGTGGTCAAGTTTACTACGTAGTTTTCTACTTAATCATAATACAATATCGACATTAATTTTTTGATGTACACTTAGCTATTTCATCACTAAGGTAGATCATTAATCATAATTCTATTTATTTTGTTTTTTAACGATTATAGATTGTTGTTCACTGTGATTTTTATGGATTAGATATATAAAATAAAACCTTGATCTAGCCTTGGGAATTTTCAGTACCTTATTGTAGAATCAAAGCTCATAAGAAGGTGTGGACATATTTAAATTACACAAGTGACAAAACAAATAAAACTACGATTTTGATTGGCATTGCTTAGAATCGTTCCATCTTTTTATAGCACTCCTAGTAACTTTCTAGACTAAATGTAGCATTTTGAAAACATACATATGTAATAATAATTAAGTATGTATGAATCAATTAACTCCATTAAGTTTGTTTTTGTTTTTAATGGATGAATAATAAACTCCATAAAGCTACTTGAGTTTTGTTAGGACTCGTTTGCTTTGCCCAACGAAGCTCAATTAGATTAATAGTCGTAGATATAAGGTCGTTTGGTTCGCATTATTAATAATCGTCTTATCATACGTGGCAGCCTAATTGGGGTATTAATAATTGGATACCCTCCCCCC
Organism: Linaria vulgaris; assembly: GCA_948329865.1. Classification (NCBI taxonomy): domain Eukaryota; kingdom Viridiplantae; phylum Streptophyta; class Magnoliopsida; order Lamiales; family Plantaginaceae; genus Linaria; species Linaria vulgaris. Next base: position 110,993,013 of record OX415252.1, read on the forward strand.
ATTAATAATACCTCAAATTAAGCCTAATAAGATTAAAATTCATGGACCTAAATACCCCTCTTTTTTTAGTTTAATAGGCCAAACTATCCTTGTGGGTCTTTCTATTTGCCACTTATACCAAACATTATTTCGAATTATTTCAATTAAAATAACACACACCCCTTTCACAATAATTTATGAAATCCAATACTTGTGTAATAATTTATTGTGACCTACTTGTGTATTATAGCATAAATCCAATAATTATACATGGTTGTGTTATTTTCTCAAAATAGCACCTATAATTTGTAGTAGACTATAGATGACATAATTGCTAATTTTAGCAATACGGTCGTTCGAATCAATCGTATGCTCCGTAATACCTTAAAATTTAAATGAAAGTTTAGATGGAGATGAAAAAGAGTATTCGAAAGAAAATAATTGTGAATGCGAATAATCGCGTAAAATTACGACAACATGTTAGCCTATAATGACATATGTATCACGCCATTATATATATGGCTTGGAAACAAAACAAACGTATGGGAAAAAAGACCGTACAAATGCCACAATATTTTGTTCTCTCAAAAATATTGTTCTTGCGTCTTTTTCTACAAATGTAAAATTTTGGTTCTCATTATGAGGTAAAAAGATTTGTTATGACAAGTGAGTGTGAAGTTAAAAATTAGGATAAGGGTAAGAAGGTCATTTAACACAAATAAGTGGCAAGATTAAAAATATTTGGCCAATTAACCTAAGCAAACATAGTACTATTTTTTTTATTGGGTTTAATTTAGAGTAGCAATTTGACTAACCATACAACATAATAATAATACCCCAAATTTATTAGTAATGATAAATTAATAGTTATGCGACTATTAATTTTGAAAGCAAGTGAGTCCTTAGTTAAATGTTTATTATTTCTGTTCGGAAAAGGACAAAAGAGTTAGTTAAACGTGGCCATTTCTCAGCCAAAATTAGTTAACCCCAACGTCGTCGTATAGCTTCGCCCCTAAACCTCTCCAGTACCAAACCCTACGGTTCTCTTCAATTAATCCTAAAATCGCAAATCAACCTCCGCCATGAATTTGAAATGACGAGCTTACAACTGCACACAGTAACCAAATTCTCGCACACAGAGAATAGAAACTCCAATAACCAACATTTCACTGCTCAAATCCAAAAGATGAAGCTGAATCGCATGTTCTGTTCGGCGATCAAGCGATGTGAAGGCGGCGTTTCAATGGTGCAAGGTGCTTCAAGAGGAATTGGCCTTGAATTTGTGAGTAGTACTTTTTTTTTATGTGAATGGATTTTGCTTTTGGTAATGTGCATTGTGTTGATTGTTTGTTTGTGTATTGTTAGGTTAGACAGTTGTTGGAGAAGAGCGAGAAAGGAAACGTCATTGCCACGTGCCGTGATCCGAACGGCGCGACATCTCTGAAAGAGCTCAAGGATAAGTTTGCTGATCGGCTTGACGTTCGTCGCCTCGATCTCACGCTTGATAGCACCATCGAGGTACCGCAGTGTATTATTATTAACTGTGAGCACCTGTTTGTAGAAATTATATTAGCTAGAGCTAGTTATATGGAAATTGGAATTATGGCGGAAATCACGTAGGGCGATAGGATCGACAATGCACATGCTAATTGCTTACGAACGTAGATTGAGTTTAGCCAAATCCGAGATTCTATAATCAGCTGCGGAATAACTGGTTTCTTCCTCCGCAAGGAACATAGATACGCTTAAAAGTGTGTACGGAGAGGACTAGCTTCCTTCGTATATATAGGCATAACACGGTCAAAATTTTCACTAATTAAAACTCGTTTACTTTTCGTCTTAATGGCTCTTCATTTAATGAGATATTTCTTACAATAATTGCAAAATGTTTGTTTTAACAAAACAAACTCCTTGGGGGCAATTAGAATGATTTTCCTTGACATGACGCATTGAGTAACTGTCATTGAACTAAACGATGATTTTCAGGAAGCTGGAAACTCTGTGAAGGAAAAGTATGGTTATCTAAATCTTTTGGTTAATGCTTCTGGGATTCTGTCAATACCTGATGTACTGCAGCCAGGTAGTTGCTTATTTTGTGTTCCGCCCTGATACTGTTATGATCAGAGCTGTATGAGTTCACATTGTTAAGGGCTTCGTCATGTTCGTTTAGTACAGAAACTACATTGAGCAAAGTTCAGAGATCTTCTTTGATGCTTTCCTATGAGGTCAATGCTGTTGGTCCAATTTTGGTTATCAAGGTATGATACAAGCATCTTCCTTCTTTGACACAGATTGGTATCTTATGCCTTATATGCCTGTTTCAAGGTTCATGATCGTGTCAGTTTTGATGGTTACGTCAAAGATCAGATTTGTAGTGTCAAAAAGTATGGTTTGCTCCTTTCGCAGCATTCTTTTCACTTATTATTACCTCTGAGCTATACCATACGGGCTCTATGTTAGTTTCTCCAGTTTCACAGTTGGAAAAGCTTTGCACTTGTCACTTAATATTCAATTATGTGTTTGAGTGAGCCAAATCAAAAGGCAAGTCTTTGTTCGGAGTTTCGGTAGCGTCTGATGAGTTAAAATTTTATGTGGAAACTGAATATGCGTGAGTGGGAGGCTAAACGAGTTCTTTTTTCTATGTAATAACCTTGAGTTGTTAAATTGAGGTTTGACGTATCTTTCTGAATCAAAGCACATGTGGCCTCTGCTGAAGGCTGGAGGAGGGACTGGAACTGGAAGAGATTGTGCGGTTGTTGCCAACATAAGTGCCCGAGTGGGATCCATTGGAGATAATCGCCTAGGAGGGTGGCATTCATATAGATCTTCTAAATCTGCACTTAATCAGTGTATGAGTTTTATTTCTCTGGTTAATTAAACTATTAACACTGTTCTACAAATGTTCGCCTATTGAAGACGGTTTCTTTTTCATGGACTTTGTAGTGACAAAGACTGCAGCGGTGGAATTTGCTCGTAGGAAAGATCCAATTATATGCGTACTGTTGCATCCAGGCACTGTAGATACAGATTTATCGAAACCATTTCAAAAAAATGTTCCAGAAGGCAAACTCTTCACCAAAGAGTTTTCAGTCCAGAAGCTATTGAGCATCATCAACAATGCAAAAGGATCTGACAATGGCAAGTTCTTTGCCTGGGATGGACAAGAGATCCCTTGGTGATGCAATGTACCACCTTTAGGACCATATCCAGTACTCCCTGTCAGATTGTAATATGAACTCACTTATGCACTACACTCATATCGTTTTGTTAGAGAATGACTTCTTGCAATGAAATTTTTTCAAGATAATTAGAAAAAGTATATTGAAGTACTCAAAGTGCTCATTACATTACAGAATATCGGATAACAATCAAAATGCCGTAGTAAGTCTAAAAACCCCTAGGACATTCTCAATATGGAATGGTGCAGTTTTATTCAACAGCCTTCTAGATTCCTAACAGGACTTTAATTTTCTTATTGACTTGAAAGCATCTCAGTGAAGCCTGCAAAGCAAAACGAATTACTGTTAGTTACCGTTCTCGTGCATGTAACCAGTTAAAACTAAATCAAAGTAGGATGGTTTAGTTCTCTTACTTTTCGCAGTCTGTATTCATGGAAACCGGGAAACCAACTTTAATGTTGCAGACAGTAGGAATCTGGCTCAAGAACTTGTCCTGCACGCCAGCAAAGTTCTTGACGCCGGCCTTGAGGCAGCGGCAGATGGCCTTCTTGTCGTCAACGGTCTTGACGCTCTGCGCAAGTTGTAGCAGCCCAGCGCAGCAGGGAGCCGATGGTCTTGCATCTTTGCCAGTGGCAAAGCTGATGCATGAGGCTGCCTTCATGTCGACAGTGCCACACGATATGGCTGCATTGCTTGATTGAGCAAAGCAGTAAACCAGGCAGAGGACAAGGAAGGTGGAAAAGAAGATGCTCTTCATTTTGTTGAACGCTAAGGTGTTTGGGTGTTGAGATGTGCTGAGAAGAATTTAGTAGGCAGATTCGTTGTTATGAATTGATGAAAATGTGTTGGAGAGAACGAGTATATATAGAGAAGGATTGGGGCATTATTTTGGCTTTTAGCTTATTGTGGAGTTTGAGTTTCCCAATGATATCTGGTCACATGGATAACAATTTTGCAGGTGTCATTGGGGTTGATGAAACAAGGTAATTGTTGCAAAACTTTGATATTTTTATTCTTATTTTTATTTTATTTTATTTCATGCTCCAAATTTGTTGCCTCTGAAATAGCCTTTCTCTATCCAGCTATTAAATGTTTCCATGATGCACGCACTGATTAGAAAAGGAGAACAAAGGGCAGGACATACTACAGAAGAAAGAACTAACAAGAACTTTTTCAAATTATTTTACCAGACTTATATGGCTGCAATTCAAAATTATCAGAAAAAATGTAATTTATTCTAATTACCCAGATTTGGAGAAAAATATAATAACTAACAACATTAGGAGCAATATACTGATATTCATCAATTTCCGTTTCATTACAGTCGAGATCGTGAGACAGTGATGTTTGCGTTTACACAAATTGCGTTTGTAGCAACCCAAGCAGTAAAACTTTTCAATAGCTGAGTGATGTGTGTCAAGCATTCTTGTCTCTCCCACCATAAACTGAAACACAAAGCAGAAATCCGAAATCGAACTGTTCTGGTTTCACATGGAAGTGTGTATTATTACTTCAGTATTTGCACAGAATTGAATAAAATCCTCTTTGCTTCAATGAACTCAATTGGTCTCCCTCAATAGCAAAATTGCACTACAAGATTGAATACATTGTACAACATGACATGGCTTCTGGTAATGGTAAATACCCATTGTCTCCTCACTACAACCCCACGGCGTTGTGTATCTACTCATCTTTAAACCCAACTATAACCTGGTTCCTTAGAAACCATCCATTCACTCATCTTACCCCTAACATCTTTCACATCATTCCATCTATCTAACGATGAATACATATTAGCTAAAAGTGCGTACGGGGTGGAGTTATTAGGGTCCAACCGGAAAAGTTCCTCTGCGGCCCTTCTCGCTAAGTCTACATTGCCATGAACCCTACAAGAACTGAGCAAGACTTCCCAAACAACTGAATCATCTTTGCATGGCATCTCTTCTATGAGTTTTTCGACTTTATTAAACCGACCAGCACGTCCCAGAGAATCAATTATACAAGTATAGTGATCAGTGAGTGGCTCTATACCAAATTCTTGCTGCATTGAGCTGAATATCTTTAATCCTGTATCCACCAATCCAGAATGACTGCAAGCGGTTAAAACTGCTACAAATGTTATGTGGTCTGGTTTGATACCACTTTCAACCATGTTTTCAAATAAAGTAACGGCATCTTCCCCGCACCCGTTCTGAGCGTAACCATGTATCATCCCGTTCCAGGTAACGGTATTCTTATAGGGCATTGTATCGAAGAACATTCTGGAACCATCTATATTGCCGCACTTACAGTACATGTCGATCAGAGTAGTCCCGACATAAACATCATTCGTGTGTCCATCTTTCACTATCAAGCCATGAATTTGACTCCCTTGGGGTAGAGATGCTAATGACGAACAACTATTCAGTACTGTAGCATACGAAACTTCTGTCGGGGATATACCTCTGTTACACATTTGTTGAAAGAACGTGAAAGCTTCTCTATCCAGTGAATTAAGGGATAAACCTGCTAGCATAGAATTCCAACAGACAACGTCAAGCTGAGGCACGTCATTAAAGATATGTTTCGCAGCTTCTACTTTACCACATTTTGAGTAAACACCAACAAGTCCACTTGCAACATATAAGTCAGTATAAAAATCAGCCTTCAATAAGGAAGCATGAATTTGCTTTCCACCTTCCAAAAGAGTCATTCCTGCGCATGAACTGAGAATTATAGCGAAAGTCGTTCGATCAGGTCTCACCTTTCTAAACTGCATTTCTCTGAAAAGCATCACTGCCTCCCTGTGGTATTCATTTTGTGAATAGCCTGATAGTATTGCGTTCCATGAGATCAAACTGGGAGACGACATATTATTAAATATCTGAAGCCCGGTTTCAACATCTCCACCTTTCAAGCAAGCAGCAAGCATATTCACATAAGTTACCTCATCAGGCTCGAACCCAGAACTCCGCATTCTAACCATGAGATCTTTTGCCTTTTCCTTATCGTATTGCTTGCCATATCCAGCTATCATAACGTTCCACGAAACAACACTGACTTCTGACATACTGTTGAATAACAGTTCTGCATTCTCCATACATCCATGTTTTGCATACATATCTAGCAATGAGTTGCTTACATGCAGGTCCGTATCAAACCCCATCTTAACAACAATCCCGTGTATTTGATTCCCACGCACGTTATGCCTACTTCTGTCGCTTCCGTCATTCCCAACAAACTCGTCACCCACGCTTTTGCTACAAACACCCAACACACTGGATATCGAAACACAATCGATGATCCCCACTCTATGCATCAACCTAAACATCTCAAACGCTTCATCCACCCGGTCCGCCTCCACCAACCCCTCCATCATCGCAGTAAACGACACCTCGTTCCGCTCCGGCAACTCCTTAAACACCATAACCGCATCTCCAATCGCCTCACATTTCATATACATCCCCAACAACGCATTCCCAACGTACAAATTTCCTTCAAGCCCCACCTTGATCGCCACTCCATGACACTCTCTCCCGCACCCGACGTCCCCCAAACCCCCCGCGGCGCTAAGAACACTCGCTAAAGTAAAATGGGTCGGGACGAAACCACCCGACCGCATCGCGTAGTACCCCTCCAACGCCTTCTCCTTGTACCCGTTGCGCGTAAACGCGCTGATGATCAGGTTCCAGGAAACGGCGTTCCGCTCGGGCATTCGGGAGAAGAGCTCGTAGGCGTTGGTTACGTCGTTTAGCTTGCAGTAGGAGTCGATGAGGGCGTGGTAGGAGAAGATGTTTCGGTGGGGCATTTGGTCGAACAGGCGGCGGGCGAGTGAGGGGCGGTGGCATTTGGAGTAGAGGTCGATGAGGCGGTTGAGTAGGAAGGTGTTGGAGAGGTGGTGGGTGCGGGTTATGTGGGCTTGGATTATGGTTCCGGCTTTGGGGAGCTTGTGGTCGATGGCGAATTGCAGTGCGTTTGCTATGAAAGGTGGAGTCTTGGTTTGCAATTGCATGACTAGCGCTAATAAAGTGTTGGAGATTAGTTATAGTTAATAATAACAGATTATGGGACATGGGTTTGTAGCTCTTGTCTGTAAACAACAAGGTGGTAAATTGGGGAAGAAGACGACGCATGCATCTTCAGGATTTTCATGTTGTACTTGTATTATAACTTATATTGGTGAACTTTCCTTTTTTCTTTTTTCAAACTTAAGGGGGAAAAGAAAAACTTTCAGCGATGAATACAAAATTAAACTGAAGGTGCCGAGCACCGGCCAATCCTCCCGCTGGGCACAAACAGGGCGACTCTCTCGGGACAGCGATGCTTCAAGGGACCTACCACGGGCACGCGGAGGCCAGTCGTGGTACCCGTGCGGGTTGGGAACCGTTGGGGCAATTGAAGGTCGTGGGGCCTCGGAATTGGCTTTGCCGCGGAGGCTCACAAATGTAACTTGCTTTGCCGCGGAGGCTCACAAATGTAATTTACATGGCCACGGGCTAAATCTTGCGAGTATTGAGGTCCACGCCTAAGTGATGCGAGCGGTTAGCATTTAATCAAGACCCGCGAGCTACTCGTGTGCCGGCTAAGAGCCTGAGTCGCGCCACGGTGATCCAAGAGTTGTGATTATGTGCGGTCAGGGCCACACAGCACGAGCGTTGGCCTAAGTGGTAGATGACGGATGAACGGTGCAACAAAATTGGGGCATTGGCAATGACACCTTAAGTTAAGATAGCACAAGTGTTGGCTCAAAGACTAAGTGTAGTCCTTACTCAGGCAAGGCTATGAGTGAACGGCGAGATGGACTACATGTGAGCATCGGGAACTAATGTTGTGCACGAGGATTATGTCATGGGTGGACGGCAACCCTGAACATTGTTGCCATTTGGAGAGTGATGAAGTGGTCGCGTGGAGCTGACCCAAGTGACGGACGGACGACCCGATATGATGTAGGCCGAGTGTGCCTCCCATTGGTGAAAGCATGGTCGAGGCCCGACGAGTGAAAAAAGTTGTAGGCATGGAAACCTCTCGAGGTGAGACGTGGCTAGAGGGTGCTACGGGATAAGGCACGCCAAGGGTGGAGCACGATTGAGGACCATCCAAGTGCATGGACCGTTCGAGGTGAGCATGCGACGCGCTAACTAGGCAGTGCAATTGGGATCGGGCAACACCCGATGGGACGTAGGTGCATCGAACACATGCATGGTCGAGGGCGGTCACGCGGGATGATGATGTGCCCAAAGAAGAGTCCGTGGTGCTAGTACCTAAAGGGGCTAGGACTTATATAAGGGAGGAGCCAAGTCCGATGAAGCATTAAAGCTATAAAATTCGTTCGTAAATAAGTGATATATAACATTGACTATTTTATATCTTTTAAATTTTAATTGATAAAACTTAAAGTGTTAGAAAATAAAACAAAAACATTATTTTTTCGTAAACTTTGCACATCACCTACACTACTTTATGTGAGACTAACTTGATTTTGTGTATCTATGTTAAAAAAATATTTATTTCAAATATTTAGCACAAAACCTTCTTATAGTTTGAAAACCTACACTGAATCTCCTTTCTCACTACAAGAATACAGGACCATCTACAACCGCCCGGGCAGTTGCAGATGGCCCATGAGCGGTTGTCTGAGGGATACCTGCGATCGTCCGGGCAGTCGCCGAGGCGGTCGCAGATACCCCTCCTCGTGGGTACTCTGCGACCGCCAGGCGGTCGCAGATACCACTTGGCGACCGCCAAAGAGACGTGGCGACCGCTTGGCGGTTGCCATGTTCTTATAAACATGGCAACCGCCCAGCGGTTGTGAAGTCCATAAGGACCTGACAACCGCCTAGCGATTGCAAATTCATGATTTTCGAAAGCTCACAACCGTCCAGTGGTTGCGAAGTTCCTAAGAACATGGCAACCGCCTAGCGGTTGCGAATTCAAAATTTTAGAAAGGCGGTTGCGAATTCATGATTTTTGCAACCGCCCGGCGGTTGCAGATAATATTCATCAAAACAAAAAAAAACAATAATATTCCGGAAATTTTCCAGAATATTATTGTCTTTTTGTTGAAATTAATATGGTCAAACAAAAAGAAAAGAAGATAAACAAAAAGAAAAGAAGATAAACAAAAAAGAAAAGAAGTGAAACAAAAAGAAAGATTCGAAAAAAAAATGTTTGGATTTTTTGTTGGAGATATAAAAGAAAAGAAAGTGTTTGGGTTTTTTGTTTGAGATATAAAAGAAAGGAAAGTGTTTGGTGGTTTGTTTTGGAGATAAAAGAAAGTGTTTAGTGTTTTATTTTGGACATAAAAGAAAGTGTTTGAGATAAAAGAAAGTGTTTGAGTTTTGTGGATTGGAAAAGAAGAGTGTTGGATATGTTTGGAGGGTGTAATATTAGTGAATGAAGAATTAGAGAGAAGAATGGTGGGTATATATATAAGATTTGAGGTGAAAATTTTGAATTTTCGTGAAAAATTGAATTTCTCGCCGAATCTCGCCCATTTCAGCAGAATTAGCAACTTCTTGGGCGGTTGCGAATAATATTCAAGTTTAAAATTAGTGATTTTTGACAAGTATCTTGATGTGTTTGTGTTTATAGACAACATATATCATTATAGACAACATAAATCATCCAAAATAATAAAAATTCAAGTATGAATATTATTTGCAACCGTCGCGCGATTGCAGATAACCAATATTAGCAACCGCCCAGCGCTTGCGAGAAACATTGGCGACCGCGCAGCGGTTGCTTATACTGATTATCTGCAACTACCTGGCGGTTGCAGATAACGTCCATATTCGAAATTAGTGAATTTTGGGAAGTATCTTGATGTGTTTGTGTTTATTGAACTAAAATATCATTATTACATGTGAATAGTAGTAGTAGACGTTTACAAGGCTAGTAATTAAGTTAGTAAAATAGTAGATTATGTGATTAGGCGAGTTATCAACGATACACCTATATATTATGTTCAACAACTAATCATCATACTTAGTCCTTAATGTTGTCCCTAAGCTTGATTTTGCAATGAAATCTTATAATTTGGCTTGTTTTAACTATATTTAGGGTAATTATCAATTGATCAAACAACGCGCCACAACGAATCATCCATAATAGTAAAAATTCAAGTATGAATGTTATGTGCAACCGCCAGGCGGTTGCAGATAATCAGTATCAGCAACCGTCCAGGCAGTTGCGAGAAGCCTTTGTTGCAGATAACATCCATATTTGGGATAACCGCCCGTATTTGGGAAGTATCTTGATGTGTTTGTGTTTATTGAACTCAAATATAATTATTACATGTGAATAGTAGCAGTAAATAACTACAAAACTAGTAAATGAGCTAGTAAATAGTAGATTAGATGTGATTAGGCGAGTTATCAACGATACACCTATATATTATGTTCAACAATGAATCATCATACTTAGCCCTTAATGTTGTCCCCAAGCTTGACTTGGCAATGAAACCTTATAATTTGGCTTGTTTTAACTATCATTAGGGTAATTTTCAATTGATCAAACAACACGCCACAACGAATCATCCGAAATATAAAAAAAATCAAGTTTGAATGTTATTTGCAACCGCCGGGCGGTTGCAGATATCTAGTATCAGCAACTGCCCAGGCGGTTGCCATATGACTTAGCGACTGCCCAGCGGTTGCGAGAAGCCCTTATCCACAACCGTTCGGCGGTTGCAGATAACATCCATATTTGAAATTAGTGATTTTGGGGAAGTATCTTGATGTGTTTATTGAACTCAAATATCATTATTACATGTGAATAGTAGTAGTAAATAACTACAAAACTAATAATTGAGCTAGTAAAATAGTAGATTAGATGTGATTAGGCGAGTTATCGACGATACCATATATATTATGCAACGACTAATCATCATACTTAGTCCTTAATGTTGTTCCAAGCTTGATTTTGCAATGAAACCTTATAATTTGACTTGTTTTAACTATCATTAGGGTAATTTTTAATTGATCAAACAACGCGCACAACGAATCATCCGAAATATAAAAAAAAAATCAATTTTGAATGTTATCTGCAACCGCCAGGGCGGTCGCCATGGTACCAAGCGACGCCCTTGCGGTCGCCACTTCTCCATGGCGGCCGCCTGGTGGTCGCGCTGCGGTCGCAGTTAATGCGACCGCCCGGGCGGTTAGGGGGGGGTTGCAGTTGCAGATGCCCCCCAAATCTTGTAGTGTCTGGTTTGGCATACCTTGCACATATATAACTCCCACTCATTTTATCGTTTATATAATAATATATAAATTTATATTTAACTTCCTCTCATGAATGAAAAAATAATATGTTTAAACTAATATGAATTTTTTTCTTAAAACATATTAAATTTTATACTTTTTGTACAATATCAAATATATTCATAAATATTCAAGTAAATTTGGTTTAGTCGACCTTTAGTACAAAATTAGCTGAGTTATTTCAAACTTAAAATAAGAAATCATGTGAGAATTTTTGAAATCACGAGAGGAATAAGAGGATTATAAACCATTAACAAACTATAAGGGGATTCGTAAGAGGATTATAAGCCATTAACAAACTATAAGGGGATTCGTGCAAAATTTAGGAGAATTTTAAGGTTAATATCATTGTTATCCGTTAAAAAGATTCTTAAGTTAAGACCCGCAATAATGCATTCCCAAAAATTCTATGTATGTTCGCACATATGATGAGACAGATGCTCTAAATCCCAATAATGTTTTATTAAGTATATTGTGTGAATAATGTCAGATACTCATATATGTTTATATTTGTACTATTTTTCTTTGATGTAAAGAATATTTTAGATTTTTAGCGTTTTTCTTTGCGTGAATTCGTGACAACAAATTAAATAATATACATCTGATCGATGTAATTAAAAATAATAAACTTCATGTAAATTATCTCTAGCATGAGCCCTTACTAATTATTGTTTTATTGGCTAAGAGAACTCGCAAATAAAAAAACGACTTATAAATTAAAATAAAGTTGTTGGCATATATATAATAAATCCCATTTTCTAGTAAATGCATAAAATGTATATGTCAAAGAAAAAGAAAAGCCATGGTAAACCAAAACTTGTTGAATAAGCAATTTCAAGAAGATAATATTTTTTTAAGGATAAAGATAAAATCAATTACAAAATTTTAAAGCTAAGAAACATAGATTATTTAACACTTTGAATATAGACTTACCTAATATTCAGATCCTGAAAAGGTTAGATATTTTCATTTTTCTTTCTAAGTCCGATTTAGTGAACATAAGATAAGATCTACAAAAAATAAAAACGTAAATTGATGGGTATCAGGCTGCTTGCCTCATATATATCCAAATCTCAAATCCTGATCTTCTATGCTTGCTAGTGCTACCAATATTAGAACACCTGCACAATTTGGAACTTTAAAATTTAATAGGAAAGTAATGTAATGAAAAATCTGCATAAAAAAGAAAAATATAAGTATGCAGTAGATTCAAAAGAAAGAAACGGTTAAATAGAGAGAAAAAGAAGTCATGTTCATGGTTTCTAATAAATTTGTACAAATGATAATTGAATTTAAATAAACAACAAATTCGGAAGAATCGTGGGCGTGGCCGGCCAGTTACATAAATTTTGATTTTGATTTTGAATTTGAAATTTTTAACTGGTAACTAATTTTGGAACATTGAAAAATATTGAGGGATTTTGTTTTCGGAGGAAAAAAGAGTGTAGTGTGCTTTATTTTATTTTTTGATAAAAGCTTGATTGGGTAGATAAACTTATGGAGGTGGTTATCGCATCATTAGATTTTAAATTTATATCTTTTTCTTATCAGTAAATTTATCGAGAAGTTCAGATACATAGATTATGATTTTAATTTTAAGTTTCTTTTTAATTTCCTACGGGGAAAGTTAAGAGATTTTTGAAAAGTGGGTAGTTTTGGACTTCGTGTCACAAACTACCTTGTGATGGCCTTACTTATATTATTAATAGATTTTATGAGGGGAAAAAATACTATTTTCGTGTTTAAAGAATTAACTATTGCTCAAAATAGGATCTTGGATATAGTTACACTAAGAATATACTAGTTTTTTTTTTAGGTAAAAAATGTATCTATTTCCACTTCATCAATATTGAGTACAATCAAAGCGAAAGAACCGCTAAACTATTCTTCCTCTATATGAGAAGTAACAAAGTTATCCACCAAAGGGACTAAACTAAGAGCCGTTTTAGCTAAGTCGTGCGCCTCGACATTGTGATCCCTACTAATCCAACTAAAACTCCAATATCGTTGACCTTGCCAAGATGCGACAATGTCTCCAATAATGTTTGCATGATCTCCCGCCACTTCCGTAGGGAACCACACGTCTCGGACCACATTGAGACAGTCACTCTCCACCAACACATTCTCCCAATTGCGCTCCTCCATCAAACGTACTGTTGCGCGAATAGCGACCGCCTCGGCCACCCATGGCTGCATACAACCCACACTCCTTTCTTGGAAATGGAACACTACTTCACCTAAATTATTCCGGGCCATTGCGCCAATACCCGTAGCGCCCCCCGCTGATCCACCGCTGCATCCACCCGAGCTTCCCGCGAACCCCAGCCCCGCGTATGGTCCCTCAGTAACCAAATTATCGCGCGTCCGTTCCCTACCCATTCTCCAAAAATCCATATAAAGTCATATGAATTCCACCATCTGCATTGGTTGCATACCCGCCTCCCCCGCCACAACGTGGTTCCGATTCCACCAAAGCGCCCAACACGCGACTACAAGCCACTCCAACCGTTCCACTCCCGTTTGCACAAAGACTCTACGTAACCAAGCTTCCCCGTCCTCCCATGCTTGCATTAACTCGGTCTCCCTTACTAAGAGGAGCGCCCATACTTGCCTCGCCATATGACAGGTACTATAAGCATGAGATGTACATATAGGGGTCGTTTGGTTGGTCATTGTATGCCCTATAAGGCCTTTTTGAGTGACTTTAACAGTACATTTTCTTGCTTTGGTTACTAATATTTAATACCGGGTCAATAGTGAATAAGAAGGCCGACCCGGTATTGAAGCAGCAAAATAGCAAGCCCATATTCGGCCGTTTTCATAATGTGACTTGCACAGTGAAAAATATAGATGAGTAAAATTACGGATTTATCCCTAAAAGTGTGAATTCCTCTTTTCCCAAATTCAATTATATTTCACGTACGTTTCTTCCTCTCTCTCTCCTCTTGTTCACAATTATCATCGTTTTCCCTCCTCATTTTTGGCCGTTGAAATGAGTGATTCTCACCTTGAGAATCATCTCGTCTTCTTTGTTGGATCGAAGACTTCGATTTCCATAGTGTGTTGGGGGGTTTTTGGAGATCAAGAATAGGGTGTCAAGTTTTGGGAGATTTTGTTGTGATGAAATTGTCGGCTCCGTCGCCAGTTAATCGGAGACCGGAAAAGGTTATTCGCCGTCGAGTGGTGGTGGGAATCAAACTCTCCGATGTTACGAATTCGTGGGTCTTTTTTTTCTCTTTCTCGCCGGCGTTCTTGAGTTTCTCTCAAAGCCTAGGATCCTCCACCTCTTCGCGTGTCTTTTGAGGTTAGTTTTCGTGATCCCCTCACGATTACGAACCTTTTGGTGGTGGTTTTGTTGAATTCCGTTGAGTTTCGTATTTTTTTCGCCGACGTTGGTTTAGTCTTTCTCAAAGTCGAGCCTCTTCTTCCCTTTTGTGTCCTTATTGGTTGTGATTTTCGAGTTCTCCTTGAAATTTCACGTCGTTTGATTCCGGTCCATTTTTGTCCCGTCGTGTTTCAACATCTTCCGGCGTACCTTCCGGTGTATCTCCTTCTCCGGCGTCCCTTGAAATAGATGGAGGAGATCCAACTATTTCAGGGTAAAATGGACATTTCACCATAAAATGTGTTAAAATGGGTCCGAAGAAAGCAAACCAAGCCAAATAACGAATTGTTACTATAGTGAATTTCGGTGGCCTATATTGCCAACCAAAGCTATGTAAATTAGGCCTAATATGACTTATAGTAGCAAGCAAAATTAAATGACATCAATAGGGATTTTGTAACCAAACGTGCTCATATATGATGATTACTTATAAAAATAAGTTCTTTCTAATAAGATGAATACCTCAGTGCCCACCAATACACTTAATTAATTACATTCATAATCCTTTAACGAAATAAACTTTAAATTTGTGTTGCTAGGTAATACTAGGTTTACCCAGTGTTTACAGAACCGGACCGGACGTCGAACCGGTAACCTCACTAGTTACTGGTTTTAGTGGTCGAACCGGTCGAACTACTGGTCTGACCGGTACAACACAATATATTATAAAAATTATAAATATATATAAAATATATCTTGCTACATAATTTGTTAGTATCAACTTTAGGAAACGAGAAGTTATACATTTATTTCTTCACTCTTAATTGATATGTTTCTAATCATAAAACTCATATTTTAATTCATTTAGTTAATTTGTTATTTAAAAATAAAGAAAATTAAATTAGATTATTTGATTAAAGTATAATAATTAAAAGATTAAACTACACATGTATTGGTTAAAGTTTAAGCAAATATGCATAATATATCATGAATCTAATTATTAAAATTTTTGGAAAAAAATAATACTAGTCTAAGAACATCTACTATATAGAAGAAAATAACATAACAAAGATGTTTTATAATATAATACTACTAAAGTATAAAAATAATAGTATAATATATTTGTTTTATATGAGAAAAGTATATTCTAGCTATTTAATCTATATATTAATAAGTGTGAATACAACCAATTCTATTGTAGATCAATTGGTTAAAGCTTCTAATATTTACTTAGAGGTCCAGTGTTCAACTCCACTAAGTAATATACACCAGCCAGTTAGTTGTGTTCATTAAAAATAACAATATATGTTGTAACACTTATAGATAATGAGAATTAGTGGGTGCATATATATGATGAATTGTACAATTAATTTAAATATTTGACGAGAAAATACTCGTTTACTTTGCGCACCACACTATAATTAATATAGGGAAAACCTTGAAAAAACTAGTATCTTGTAGTTTAACATATTGCTTATTATATTTAATTAATTTGTTACATCTTATTATCTCATGACAACATACATGGAATAATTTTGGAGGGAAGCGTGTAACAAGATTCCTATTTATACTCGAGCCATTATCGCCACCTCCAACTTCTTTGACTAGGTAAACCCAAGTCTTGCAAAGAAAGAAGGTATTTGACAGTTATATTAACTGACTATCTTACCTCCTAGTCTGACACGTGTCTTTTCTAATTTTTTTAGTATACTAAATCAATAATAATAATTTAGTTGCTTTGGTAACTCCCATATTTCTTTTGAAACAAAATAAGTCGATTCTTAACAGCATATATATATAGTTTCAGATCATGAAGTATATTGTGTCTTGGAGCTTATAATAATATTTGATATGAAAGATTCACTTATATTCCATCTAATAATCATCTTATTCCTCATTTAGCACCCTTCACTAATTCATTTACCTAACTATTCGTGGCTAATAGCTGTGTGTATGTTCTAAACGATTAATTGGCTCGTCAGTAAGTAAGAAAATTGCTAAAATTTTCAGATTACATGAGAAGTACTAGGATACTTGCAAGTTGCGCAACCGTTACGAAATTCTTGATCGCTATAAAATGAAGTTCAATATAATTAAATGTTCATATATCATTCGTTTCAGTTAAAGATTGCTATATTTACCTACGAGTAACATGTAAGAAACAATAACCGAAATTCACTTTTATTTCACATAACCGATCAGAGCATCTTAATTACATAATTAGAGCTGTTCATTCTTGCAAAAGAGAAATTTACAATAAGTTAATCTAAGACTTAGATATGGAAATTGAACAAAATGAATAACAACCTAGTTAGCATCCTAACATCAAGGGAATACAAAGAAACAACAATGACAACAAACTAATCAGTGTCCTAAACAGAACAACAACATGAACCAAAATCGAACCACGTCGAATCAGGCAGCATCGTTCTCGATCAGTCCCCTGATTTCTTCCAAAACTCGAGGCTTCGACTCAAACAGCAATAGTTCATCTTCATCACCGCTGGTCAATCGTTGGACAAGTTTACACGGAACGAGGCAATTTTCGTTGGCGTACAGCTTCTCCTGAACCATCGAAGATTCCAGAAGAACGCGTAGTTCTTCATTCTCCTCCTCATCCTCGTTCTCGTCCTTACAATCACGCGAATTCATGAACTGAAGGACCCCAACCTGCGCTTGCAAGAACTTAATGTACTTATACGCGGCGTGAAACATTTCAGCCGTGTTCATCCTCTGACTACCTGGAATCAGCTTCCCTAACTCTTGAGTCTTGTCGGTTATCTTCCTTCTCCTCTGCCTCGCAGCAATACTCTGGGCCGACAAGCTTGGCTTCTTGTCAGTAAAACTCTCGCAGCTTCCGACATTGTAAATAGGCGGCGGGGGTTGAAAATCAGGCAATGGGGAAGAATACTCCGGAAGAGGAAGGAGGCCAGGGCTCGGAGCAAGCTGAGGGAAGAGCTGATCATTAAAGTAGTTGATGCTTTCGTAGTCAAAATCGAGCTTTTGGCGTTTTATTGTGGGGTAGTTGAAGGGCTCAAACTCTTGTTGGAGTAAAAAAGGTTCATTTGGAGCACTAAAACTTGGAGGTGATGAGAGGAGTTGATGAGGATTAAGGTAGTTTTTGTCCACGTAAAAAAGCTCGTTTGGCTCGAAAAGGCAGTCGATGTTGTTGTTGCTAAGATCTGGAAAGGCGCAATTGTCGTCACTCAAACAACCGAGGAGCTCCGGGGGTAGTAGCTCGGAGTTGAACTGATCATGTTGTTGCAATGCTCCCATGTTTGAGTAGTAGCTCAAAGCTTCCATTGATGTGCACAACTTGGATTAATTAACCTTTACAAAGACAAAAGAACAAATGTTTTAGTAAGTAAAAAGGAGGGAAAGTTGAAATGGAAGTAAAGTGAAAAAACAAGATATGTAAATTGTAAAAAGACATTACCTTAGGAAGAATCTGCGGTGTCTTTGTACCAAACTTGAATAACTTAACTAGAAACTAGAAAACTACCGTCAAGAAATAAAACGTGGGAATGGAGGTTATTGGATTAGAGGGGGAGTTAAATAAGGTCATTAACTACGGGTAACTAACTCCTTGTTATTAGGAGGGTATAATTAGGAAATGTTATTGTGTAAACATTGTATTTATTTTTTGTGTAACGTTAGCTAATTAAATAATATATAATTATATATAGGATTGTATTTCTGATTAATCCAATCCACCGTGTGTATTTTTGACAATACATCATATTATCATGGAACAATTGCATGAGATAATTACTTTTGATTGTTAAGAGTGTAGTGATTAATTAGGGTTTTTACTTCGTGAAAAACGTTATGAGCCGCAGGATATATTATTGGCGGCTGATCAGAGCTCTAACCGTTACTTCACCTTCAAGTTTCTCCTCTCATTGCAAAGAAAAATAATGAGTTTCTTTGTAGTATTCTCTCACTACAAGACTGGGCGGTCAATAGGGACCGCCCAGTTAGTGACCTAAATTAGGTCGCTCTCCTTCAGTGACCGCTGAAGGCAACAGCGACCTAATTTAGGTCGCTGAAAGTCCTGAAGGTAACAGCGACCTAAATTAGGTCGCTGATAATCAGAAGGGACTTTCAGCGACCTAAATTAGGTCACTGAAAATGAAGGAGACCTTCAGCGACCTAATTTAGGTCGCTGAAAGTCCTTTCTGATCATCAGTGACCTAAATTAGGTCGCTGATTTCCTGCTATAAATAAAATAAAATAAAAACTTTTTTTATATACCAATAGGGACCGCACTTAGGTCACTAACTTTTTATATACCAATAGGGACCTAACTGTGGTCCCTAATAACATTAATAGGGACCGCAGTTAGGTCCCTATTGACGGAAAAACAATAGGGACCGGAGTTAAGTCCCTATTGTTTTTGAGTCAATAGGGACCTAAAGGCGGTCCCTATTGTAAGAAATGAAG
Source organism: Linaria vulgaris (assembly GCA_948329865.1). Lineage (NCBI taxonomy): Eukaryota > Viridiplantae > Streptophyta > Magnoliopsida > Lamiales > Plantaginaceae > Linaria > Linaria vulgaris. The sequence goes on from OX415252.1 coordinate 111,012,179, forward strand.
GAGACCTTCAGTGACCTAATTTAGGTCACTGAAAGTCCCTTCTGATCATCAGCGACCTAAATTAGGTTGCTGATTTCCTACTATAAATAAAATAAAATAAAACTTTTTTTTACACCAATAGGGACCGCACTTAGGTCACTAACTTTTTATAGGCCACTAATAGTCAATAGGGACCGCACTTAGGTCCCTATTGGCAACGGTAAGTATCAATAGGGACCGCACTTAGGTCCCTAATGACTCAACAGGGACCAAATTGCGGTCCCTACTAATATTCACACTTTAAAAACGTTACTTTATGATTATTTGATGTATATCGTTGTTTGTTTAATTCATAATTACCATTGTAATAGTTTTGAAGCGTGAAAAAACGTACTTTGAAGCATGAAAAAATGCGCCTCAAGAATGTTGCGTACACCACGATTACCCTCGGTGTGTGTAATATTACCTATCATTCAATTTTTATTTTGCTCGCACACTATTAGGGACCGCAGTTAGGTCCCTAATAATAGTAATAGGGACCGAACTTAGGTCCCTAATAAGGCAACAGGGACCGCACTGCGGTCCCTATTTAAAATTAGTGACCTAACTGCGGTCCCTAATTTTTAATAGTGACCGCAGTTAGGTCACTAATTTTAAATAGGGACCGCAGTGCGGTCCCTGTTGCCTTATTAGGGACCAAAGTGCAGTCCCTACTAATATTCATCCTTGGAATTTGATTTTTTTTATTGATGTTGGTGTGTTTGTGATTCCTAGCAACCAAATTCATTGCAACATGTGAATTGAAGTAATAAATGATTGCAAAACCAACCTCATATAGTAGTTTAGTTGTGAAATAATAGATTGAATGAGATTGATCGAGTTATTAACGTTCAACATATATTTCATGTTCTACAACTAATCATCAATAGTTAGTTATAGTTGTAGTTGTTTAATTTATTGTTTAATATATATGCTAACATTAGTGAGGAAAAGAATAAAAACGAATAACAACTACAACTAACTAGTGATGATTAGTTGTAGAACATGAAATATATGTTGAACGTTAATAACTAGATCAATCTCATTCAATCTATTATTTCACAACTAAACTATTATGAGGTTGGTTTTGCAATCATTTATTACTTCAATTCACATGTTGCAATGAGTTTGGTTGCTAGGAATCACAAACACACCAACATCAATCCAAAAAAATCAAATTTCAAGGATGAATATTAGTAGGGACCGCACTTAGGTCCCTAATAAGAAAACAGGGACCGCATTGCGGTCCCTATTAGAAATTAGTGACCTAACTGCGGTCACTATTAATAATTAGGGACCGCACTTAGGTCACTAATAAACAAAAATTTGAAATTTTGGCGAAAATTTTAGGCGGGATTGAGGGGGAAATTTGAATTTCACGAAAATTTGAAAATTTCACCCTCTCTCCTCTATATATACTCACCACTCTTACACATCAAATTTCATTAATCTCCAAAAAATACCCAACACAAAAACACTATCTTCTTTTCCAACACCAAAACACTATCTTCTTTTCTCCAAAAGTTACCCAACACAAAAACTTTTCTTCTTTTTACCAACACAAATCCAAAACAAAAATCACCAACACAAAAAAACAAATTACCAACTCAATCTTTCCTTTCTATTATTTTGGATCTACACTTTCTTTTCTTACTTTTCTATTATTTTGGATCTACACTTTCTTTTCTTACTTTCCTATTATTTTGAATCTACACATTCTTTTCTTATTTTTTTGGATCTACAATTTCTTTTATTTCACTTGTTTTTTTTATTCATTCATCTTTTTGTTTTCATTCATATTTTATATATTCTATTATTAGTCATATTTCATTCATTTTTTTACATTTTTAATACTTTCATGTCATTATATTAAATTTTTCTTTATTATTTTATTGTTTTGATCTTGTTATAATCACATTTCTACAAAAAAAAAAAAACAATAATATTTCGGAATATTTCCGGAATATTATTGTTTTTTTTTATTTTTCTCGCAGACTATTAGGGACCGCAGTTAGGTCCCTAATAATATTCATAGAGTTCTATGAATATTATTAGGGACCTAATTGCGGTCCCTAATAATAGTAATAGGGACCGCAGTTAGGTCACTACTAATATTCATAGAGTTCTATGAATATTAGTAGGGACCTAACTGCGGTCCCTATTACTATTATTAGGGACCGAACTTAGGTCCCTACTAGCATTCATAGAGTATCTACGAATACTAGTAGGGACCTAATTGCGGTCCATATTACTATTATTAGGGACCGCAGTTAGGTCCCTACTGACAAAAAGCATTAGGGACCTAATTGCGGTCCCTATTGTGTGAAAAATAATAGTGACCCAAAAACACAATAGGGACCGCCATTAGGTCACTATTGGTTTTAAAGTATCAGGGACCGGAAAGCGGTCCCTGATACTCCGGTCGCTATTGCCCTCATCAGGGACCTAATTGCGGTCCCTGATGGCAAGCGACCGAGGTCAATAGGGACCGCACAATAGCGACCTACGTGCGGTCGCTATTGACCTTTAGGGACCGCTGGAGGGGTCAATAGGGACCTAATTTTGGTCCCTATTGACCCCTTTTTCTTGTAGTGTCTTCTTCGTACTGTGTTAAGAGATTTAATAAATTAATTAATTATAATGGAAAAATGGTTCTGATTAATGAATAATTCTACATTTCAGATAGTGCTACTTAATTCCGCAATTACAAAGTAATCAAAATGTGATATATAATTAAGAGATTGTCTTTAATTTGCATTAGTTCATGACCGTGTCTCCTCTAGTCATGGATGAAAATTTCGGTACGGTAGTACGTTTCGTTTAGCTAAAAATTAGAAACGTTTTCGTAATATTTCGAGAACTTTTCGGCATGTTTCGAAGAATTCGTAAAATTGTAGTTATAACTAACATGGAAACTACATGTATATTTCGTATCGGTGAAGTCAAAAATGGAAACTTTTCGGTACTTTTCGAGGAAACGCACGAAAATTTTGATCCATGCCTCTAGTTTCAATATTTAAAGTTACATGCTGAATTAAAGTTTTACCTTTAGTCAGTTTGTATACAACAACAAAATATTAAATAATATCAAATATTATTTTAAATTTTTTTTGACTTTATTTTATGTTTACATAAAAAGCCAAAATATTGGATATTAAAGTTCACAAATAAACTATGATAATACCAAGTGGTGGAGTAACTTAAGTAAAAAAGAAAAACGAAACAATAAGAACTTTAGGCAAGAATTAATATGTACAGGGTAATTTCATATGATGACTAAGCACTCCACGTCAGACTAGTTCAAGTTTCATGATGGTTCTGACCCCTGAGCTAGCTTTGTATTCGGGAAACCTGCAGTGAAAAATACGACATGTGAACTAGGTCCGGCCTGACCCGGAAAAGACTAAATGCCTAAGCTAATTGATACTCGTTGAGTGGTTAGGCTATAAATATGTTATAGCTCAAATACGATGTAGATAGAAAATAGTTAAGTAAGTCCCACCTTTATGCTAGGTCATGCAAAAAGCGATTGATGACGATAGGAGTTTGTTGATTTCAGACTGACTCGGGACTAAACCAAGCTGCCTACGTATTCCGTTTACGAAATCGAGTCGTACATAGTTTGTTGTTTCTTTGTGGTTGTTGATCGTGGTCGGAGATGAATGTCGAACTTTTGAGGTAGGGCATTTGCACATTGGATATCAGTTGTTGGCCCAGATTGGGCGACTTCTCGGTCTAGGGACGAGCCTATAAGTGTTATAGGTCGTGTAGAGTAACCTTTTTTTTTGGAATGATCGTGTAGAGTAACCTTGTAAATGTTGCTCTCGATATGTCATAAGACATAAGTCATAGAAGATAACTTATAGGTTATACGTCATATGTTATATGTCAGATGTTGTACGTCATACGCTATAGGAGACACAATATGTCAAATGCTATATCTCATATGCATATGTTAGATACTATATGTCATACGTTATAGGAGGAATGCTATAAGTTGCATTCAATATATCATATGAGAATGATAGCAAAAATGTATCTTGTACATGAGGATTAGCCAGTTTTTATAGATGGTTAGCCTTTTTAATTATAGAAGCAGGTATGGGCCTTTTCTAAGGCCCCTACTTGTGATATGTTATAACTGCATGTCATATCCCTATATTATATGCTATAAGCTATACGTCATATGCTACCATAACTGTATGCATCCATTTAATTCTACTAATTCATTCAATGGATTCAATCTAATTTACCTAAAAATAGCAATCTTACTTTCGCCTTTGGAGTCTGATGTTACTTTTTTTCCTTGAACTATAAACATAAAGATCCGCTAGACATATGCAATTAGACAACTTGAACAAGACCTCCTCCTTCATGGATAAAAGATAACTTCTGATCTTCCTGCAATATTGACGTTGCCTTCTCAACTTTTGCGCAAAAGAATTCCAATGGATCCATCATTTTTGTCTAGTCTCAAAAGCACAATTGCACTAACCCTCTCGTGGCGGAGGTCTAAAGCCTCACTCGAGTTTGCATCGTCAATGCTCTACTATATCAAACCATATTGATATCTCTTCAAATCACTCCTAGAGCTCCTTTAGGCTTTATGTGATGGAGGTATCCTATCTTGGATATTATTGATAAATAATAATGACTTTATCTTTTATTTAATGTTAATTATCAAAAAAAATATCTTTTATTTAATGTTTTTATTTTCATTAAAATAATTATAGAATGTTTTAAATTGGAATTATGAATTGTGGGAGGGTGAAATTTGCAATTACCACAAAAGCAAACATACCGCGAAAAAGGCAAAGAGCTGAAACCCTTTTTCTTCTCCTTTAAGATGGAATAATCCATATCCATAACCATAACCTCCATGAAAGCACCCTTCTTCTTCTTCTGCTAATAATAATAATAATACATCTGAGGAAAAAGAAGAAAATATATTTTTCTTTAATCCCTAACTCAATTAGTAGTAGCAGAAGCATTTTAATGGCTTTGAAGTACTTTCGTCCCCTCAAATCCACAGCTGCCATATTATACACTTCACGCTTGGGCATACACACCATTTCTTCATCAAAAGCTCACATTTTGCATTCAATTTCACCTAGTAGTAGTAATAGACTCATTTTTCTTCCTTCTTTCAAATACGTTTCCCAAACTTATTACAGAGCCTCGTACTCCGCCATGTCGATTCCGAGACCTAGTAATTTACTTGTTCCCTGTGTGTGTGTGTTGTACTCGTTTCATTAATGATTTTGCACCTATTCTGCTTATTTTTGCTTCAGTTTGGTTTATTGATTTATAGCTTATGAATACTACTACTTTTTCTCGGTTGATTGTCAAGTGAGTTTCTTGATTGTTCGATATTGCGCTTTCCTTATTCCAAGGTTTGGTTTAGCTTTTTGTTGCTGCTGAAGTATGCATCTATGTGAAGTGAGGCATAGTTTAGTTCACTATCTAATAGTTGAATTTGGTTGTGATTAGATTTGAGTTCAAACTAGTTTTGGGTTGTCGTCCATGATTCGCGTCTTATTTATGCAATGCACCTGGATGTGTTATATGCTTCTGTTGTCAAATTATTTTGTGGATGCATCTTGAATATAAGGGAATTATATCGTATGATTAATCGATTATATACCACGGGTTGCATTCTTCTGCTTGCACGAGAGCACACAGTGTCATCTTTTTAATCTCATTTTCCATGCCTAAAAGTTGACCTCATAGCATTTTCCTCCATGTACATGTTCTAAGTATTTGCTCTTGATTTTATATTAGTGACTCTACGAATGCATGATAACAGGAAGGACTGTAATCTTATCGAGTGTTGTTGAAAAGTTGAGAAGTTAACATAGTAGTATTTTCCTTTCCGCATATATGTCCTTAAGTGTCATTTTGTACTTGGCTTGATTTAGTTAGTGGCGTTGATGTGGAGACTGTACAGAACCAAATGGCGGATCAGAAACAGCTAACTATAGTAAGGCAGAAGTTGGATGAAATTGGAATAGATGGAGGTGCTTGTATGCCAGGACGATTCAATGGTTTGATTTGTCCCAAGGTATGTGTTGATTTCCTTATTTGTTGAACTCCGCTTAAGTGACTAGAATATTTCGTAACTGTCATTTTATCAACTCAATACAATTGATGAATAAGGCACATCATTTTTTTACCACATTCAGTTGGAAATGTCAAACAAGCACTGAATATATTCTTTATTTCAATTAATTGTGATAATGAGCCTCTGGAACGGCTGACCTTGTAGTGCAAAGGAGGTGATTCACAGCAGAAGAGCTTATCTCTTTACATTGCAGATGATGGGTAAATTTCCTATCGCTTGTGTGTTATTATTTTATCTTTCAGGTATGTTTTTATTTAAATCTGTCTAACTATATAGTGATGCTTTCCTTTCTTTTCAACTGAAAGTGGTACTGCAATGTGGACCTGTTTTCATGTCAAATGCCGGTGGAGAGGCACTGCATGGGTAGGCTGTTTAATGAAGCAGGCTTTACTTCTTCTATGGACCATTCTGATTTGCTATTATGGTTTCAGACCTTTGCTGATGTAAAATCTACTTATGGGAAAAGGAGTAAAATTAATGAAGTAAGGAAACCAAGAAGAGAAATCATTGAGGAGAGTTTGGGACTAGAACCACTGGGTAACGAGGTAGTTATTGTTTCTTTATTCTTGTTTGATGAGCTCTCCTTCATATGCAGATACTAGCTAGTTACTGCTCCTTTTTAAACTATGATTTTATTAGGGATGCTCTAAATACTTAAGTGATGAGAAATTTAGAAATATATCAATGGGAGAAGAGAACATGATTATCTGTCTAATCAAATACCTACATTGAGCCAATGTTGTAAGTTGCTTTTAGCTGGTCAAATGCATGGGCTTTTATACACACCTTTTGGGACTCTCCTCCTCTTCTAGTCTGTTTGACTATTCATTGAATTTTAATGTCAGTTGATTAACATGCCATAGGTGTGTAACAATTGATTAAGTTAATTTCTTCTACAGGTCTACATTTACTGCTTTTTCCTGTACGACAACAATAACGAAGGTTTTAATCCCAAGTAATTGGCGTTGATTATATGAACTGAATAAAATCACGCCGAATTAACATATAAATTCTCGTTGTTCACTCATTTTGGTTGAAGGGAACATTTTCATTTAGTCTTTTGATGGTCAAATGTTCCATATAACCTCCTTCCATGTCCAAGGATATACACATGCCATACTGGTGCGCCAGTGGGGATAGAACTGTATCTTGTTTTCTGATAGGAAAGAGAAGGAACTGTATGACTATATTGGTTTGCCATTTAAATATATATAGTTGGACATTTGCTTTTACTCTTTAAAGTCATTACTGGCACACCATTAGTGTTAGGAAGCAGCAAATTACGGACGCAAACAACATTTTACATGGGCTAATTTATGTGATATTGTATGCAACATGTTGAACAAGATATCGTATATGATATGTTTTCTCCACCTTCTTATATGATATGTTGTTGACTTCGTGAACAACATTTTACTTGGGCTACTGAATTTCCTATTGAAAAGTATAAGAGCTTTTGTTTGTATATATGATTCTTTGTTGGTCCACTTCAAGTTCTGCATTATTTCCTTGTACGACCAAATAAATAATCTGTTAATGCTCCTCTGATTACTCATGTAGCTACTTGCGTATTTTGCTGAGCGCATGATATCAGGGGAAACATTGCGGAGAAATGGAGTCATGCAGAAAAGAACTCGGGATCAGGTGCACAAATATTTCTAATTCAGAATCACAGTCCTTTTTTATTTTAAGACGTAATCATAAAGTTAGTCCTGTTTAGGCATGTTTTCTGCTACTTGTGCTCTTATTAACATGTTATCGAGATCCCCCCTTTGAAGCCTATGATCATGGCCTCTAACCAAAAAGCCTATTGCTTTTTTCAAACGTTTTAACCAAGGATTTGTTGGATTAATTTCTGGACAGGTTGCTATCGCATTTACTTACCGAAGAAATAAAGTGCTCGTAAGCTGCAAGTATCGAGATCCTGCCAAAAGGTTTTGGCAGGTACGATTGAGTTGTGTTTATCTGTTTGTCTTGGTCTTTTTTGGATGTGTCTTGCCAAACTTTAATAACAACTGTTGTCCATGATTACTTTTCTATTGTCTTTCTTTCATGTGAACGGCAATGATATTGAATTGTTACTTGAACCGTATATCTCACTGTTTTTTGCTGGTTCAGGAATCTAATACTGAAAAGATCTATTACGGGCTGGATGATATTAGGGAAGCAAGGGAAATCATCATTGTAATAACTGGTGCATTTCTGATATATTAAGTTTCAATCACTTGACATGATGTTAATTACTTTCCTTGTCAATTTTTAAGGTTGAGGGTGAAATGGACAAGCTTGCAATGGAAGAAGCTGGCTTCCAGAATTGTGTTAGTGTTCCTGATGGTGCTCCTCCAAAAGTCTCGAAGAAGTCATTGCCCCCTGAAGAAGAGGTATGTATGTTATATATTTTGATAATGGCCCTTTTTGCTAAGTTTTCTGTTTCTCCTCAATTTTGGAACTTAATCGCTTGGAGACCTGAATTATTTAATAATTTGGTATTTGACTTGTCTGATATTTTATTTTGGTTGTATTCTTTATAAAAAAGTTCTGATATTCTCTGAACATGCAGAATGCATTACATTGTCTTTCCATTAATCAAATAAATGATGTGGCTATTTGTTGTTTAAATTACAGAAACTTGATGTTGGTAATTTGCATTTATATTTTCTCTTAAACCCAGTTTGGTTCCAAGGAAAAGGGGGGAAACGGAAAAGTTTATTTTCCAACTGTTTTTTGACCGCACTAGAATTTCCTATAATATTTAAGAAAGTTTTGGAAAAGATAGAAAAACTCAATTTAATACGGAAAACCATCAAGCATATTTCACTTTGCAAAAAGTACACAAAATTAAGCACTATATTATATGTTGAGCATGGAACTTCTAATACTATGCTAAATGTTTTTTTAAGCGCTGGCATATTTAATTGTGTTTCATTTGCATTAGCTAATCAATATTTTGGTGCAATAGTTTTTTTGTCTTATCTTGATTTAAGACTTAAGTGTATTACTTATGTTTCTTGAATTTATCTATAAAACTAGTGAGTTTCAAGATAAATACAACCAAGTTAGCATATTATTTCTTAAAACTTAAATAATTAAAGTTGTGTAGAATTTACAAATAAAATAATGTTAAGGACAACGTCAAAAGAACAAAACAACTATTTACTGGAATGTCTATACTCATGCTGCTTTTACCATGTACGTTAAGGTTTGAAGTATAACTATGATACGAAAAATTGAATATTACATTCACATTCTCTAAATGTAATGATTTTCCTGAAATATTAGTATAATGCTGAGCACATGGTATGCAAAGGAAAAAAAAAATCCGATAGAAGTTTCCGTGATTCTTTTTTTTTTTTCTTTCTCCCATTTTCTGGGGAACTCAACTTGAGCCTTAAAAATCTGCTGCTTGTGCTGTACCATTAGTTGAAAAATCTGTTAAGAATATCTGCTGAACAATGTGCAATACAAGAATGAAAAGGAGTGTGTATTTTGTTTGAAGCAGTGGAAAAACCATTAATCTCATCTACAATGTATACCCTCACCAGCAAATTAACCTCAATATAGTACGTAATTGCTGCATTTAGAAATTTCTTGGCTTTCAATGCAATAATTTTGGAGAAATGCCAAGAAAATAGGTCATCATCATAATTATGTTGCATAGTTTGTATTTCCTAATCGAACTAATACTTGATTTGTCCTAATCCTCTTTTATCCATTTTTTTAAGCTAGGATACCAGATACCAGTATTTATGGAACTGCAAAGAATACACTGAAAAGGTTCATTTATTATTAAGTTGTAACTTCATATCCTCTCACAGGATTGTCAAACAGCATGTAATATTTTTACGTGTGTAGGCTTCTCGCATAATTCTTGCCACTGATGGTGATACACCCGGTCAAGCCTTAGCTGAAGAACTTGCACTGCGCTTGGGAAAAGAAAGGTTTGTCATACTTATTACCAATGTCGATTATCATTCATATGGATAAGATAGTGTTAACTAAGTTTGAGGTTTAGGTGTTGGAGAGTTAAATGGCCAAAAGAGAACGAAACTGAAAAGTGTAAAGATGCAAATGAGGTCTGTTTCCCAAATCTTAACTTCCTTTTTTTCCTTCCTCCTCAAGGCTACCACTATTGACACTGTTCTATACCTGTGTAGGTGCTTATGCATGCGGGTGCTGATGCACTGAGAGCTGTTATTGAAAATGCTGAACATTATTATGGCTAACTCAATTATAAAGAAGTTGCAAATTTTCCCAGAGGAAGAAATCATGTTACTGAAAGACTTTCAAAAGTAGGGAAGTGCTGAAGAATCGGGCTTTTGTCCTTGCTCATGCAACCTAGAAACTCCAGCTCTGAGGGTGGAAGAATGCGTGGTCATGTCTAAGTTCAACTGCTTCAGTGCTCCCAGTTTGAGTAGTAGCTCAAAGCCGCCATTAATGCGAGCAGTTAAACATAGACGATAGCTATGTAAATTAACCGCTTATTTAATTTTTATGTATAAAGGATTCCCAAGGAAAATAGTTTCTAGGGTAATTGGGAATGTAATTTCTCTTGATTTACTGAAATTTCTTTCAATTCTTGATAGTTATGTTATGCATGTCTATGATGATATAGTTGATATTAATTTGTAATTTGTTAAATTATGAAAATCCCGTGATGATTAAATTGTCTAAATCATGAAGCTTAATATTCATTGCGTTTTTATAGGTGAGAAATTTGAAAATTCACTTTAATGGATATGGATTATAGCAATCTTCAGTGACATTATTCAATTATATTGTTCGAGGATATAAGGAATTTGCAATCTTTCTTTAACACCCTACGTTGTACTTGTACAAGGAGTTTTTATATTTCCTAAACGCGCAAATATATATCTAATTAATTAACACTTCTCCTAATCAAAATGATACACTTTAACTTTACTCCTTAAATATCTATAAAATAAATTTTACGGATTAATAATAAATCAAAACATAACTAGAATAATCTCACATGAGTTCTCATCATCTCCTTGATCGCTCCATATACAACTCTAACTAGCCCCAACAGATCCCACATCACCACGGCTGGTTTGCCACCGGAAACTATCTCAAGATACATGAAAACAATGTTATTCGACGACGATTGTAAAACTAGAAATGAAGAAACCTCGAGTATTGCTGCATTGTATGCCTCGAAGATCTTAGTTACCACAAAGAAGAGGAGGAAAAGGCAACTGCGAAGCTTGAATGCGGACACGAGTATCATATTGTCTGCATCGAACAGTGGTTGCAAAAGAAAAGCATTTGCCCAATCTGCAGTAGGCATGTTGTGGGCTGACACCACCCCCCGGGGAATTTAGCGGGGCCGGAGCTACCTTGTAGCTCCCGTTACCTCCCACCGGGAGAGGTGCCCCCGGCGGCCGGGAATCCCGGCCGGGACGGAAAATACCCGGATCTCGGCGGGCAGACACACCAGTTTTCACACTTTTTTTCCGACTATTTCCATCCTTGTTATCTTTCGTGTGTACTAATAACATTTCATCGGATCATCCGATCACCGAAAATATATTATCGGATCACCAACTAATCAATACATTATCGGACCAACAATACAATAATCTCCAAAATATACCACAATACAATATCGGAACATCTGATCACCAAGAAGAACACAATCGACATTACTAATAAACATGCATCACAAGCTCACCATAAATAACATAACAAAGTAGGCCTTCCATTCAAATCCAACATAACAAAGCAAAATAAAAACTTAATTTAACTTGTCAATGTATCCATCATAAACATAAAAATCTAAACAAAGTGGCACTCATTCAAATCCACCAAAAAAGGAGGCATCCTTTCCCATTGCCGCAAATTCTGCATGAAAATCAAAATATTAGCATTTCAAAATATAATAATTAACCCAATCACCAATTAATTATTAACGTTGTATACCTGCTTCGCGTTTCTCCAAGTCCTCCAAGCACTCCTCGATTTGAATTGGCGTACTATCCTTCCACAACCAATCTTGAGAGCATATAAGTGCTTGAACTATTCTCGGAGTCAATGAACTCCTAAATTTGTCAAGGACACGACCCCCGGTACTAAAATCCGATTCGAAAGCAACAGTTGAGATTGGAATAGCCAACAAATCGCGAGCCATCTTGGCAATAATAGGATATCGATAGCCATTGACCTTCCACGAACGAGGATATTGAAATCACCTTAACCCTTTTCACGCCTATCCCCAAAGTATAAATCCATCTCGCACTGTAGTGCTTCCTCCTCGGTATTCTCTCCCCTACTAATTTGATAAATGATCATTAATAACACATATAGAGAATTTTTTCAATAAACATGGAAAACTTAGAGACTTCTTGAGTGTACCTTGCCCATTGTTCGTGCCTCATAAGCAAGAGGTCCTCTTCGATCCAAGGAGTCATACTCGCAAAAGTAGAAGATGAAGTTGGAGGAGGAGGAATTATTGGTGCATTTGCTTCGACCATGGCCTTATACTCTTCAATAATCAACGGAACCCTTGCTTAATATTCACAACCAGGGTAGGTTCTTCTTCAAACATTTTCTCGACATAGCTAAGCTTGAGGCGGGGATCTACCATGGCGGCATAATACAACAAGTGATTCATCTTCCCATTAACACCCCAATACTTGTCGTATTTTTCTTTCATAACCAAAGCCATTGCTTTCATACCATCCTTCTTTCTCGTCCTAGGATCAGTTGTCGGACGTCTCATCCACACTCTCAAGTGATCGTCAATAATGCAAAGTTGGGTTAGTACCATATGCGATGTCACATAAATTGTGCCTGAAACAACCTCCGTTAACTTATTGAAAGGCTTCAAAAGGTCGATAAAAAAACTTTGCCCTCGTCCAATCATCATCGGTTGGTATACCATCACCTAACTCAGTGGCATAGGTTGCATCTTTTTGGCTGTATCCAATGAAAGCCATCCTCAAATCATAAGCGGCGCTAAGCATCGTGTACGTGGAGTTCCAACGTGTCAAGACGTCTAAGCATAGCAATTTGCCACATTCTATTTTAGCGGCCGTCACACACTTTTTGAACAACGAATATCGACTCAGAGAAGCCTTAATGTACATGATGCAAACTCTAATACCGTCTACCGAGATGTCACCACCGTTACATTTCAATCCATCTTGAACCACAAGGTTAAGAATGTGCGCAATGCACCTAATTTGCACAAGAGCCCCATTTGTTGCCGATATGTCGCCTTTCTCCACCCACCATTTCACCGAATCAGTAATAGCCGTGTCATTGGACGAAGTATTACCAACTGTGATCGTGAAAACTCGGTCAATCTCGTAATCACCCAACACCGCATTGATATCATTTGTTATAGCCCCTCCCGTATGACCGGATGTCAAAGTTAAAGCTTATGATTTTCTTCTTCAAATTCCACACATTGTCAATGAAGTGTAGCGTGACACATATGTAGTTGTCTCTCGTGATCGATGTCCAAGTGTACGTGGTTAGATAAACCCTCTATGCGTTATCCTTTATAAATTGTATCAACGTTTCCCTCTCCTTAAGGTACAACACATAACAAGCTTCCCGTATGGACTTCCGGCAAGGTAGTTTCAAATTCGGTTGAACTCGATACATCATTTCCTTAAATGATTCCTTCTCAACCGTTATGAAAGGCATCTCATTTTTAATCAACTACAAAACCACGCCCTCGAGCACCCACTCCTGATTAAACTCACAATTACTAACTGCACCATTAGGCTCTACTTTTAGTTTTTGTTGTCTTCCCCCCTTTGCCATCTTCTGTTTTAACACCTTACATCTCTCGGTGTGACTTCTCAATCCTCTCGTGCCGTGTGAATTACCATCTTCTTTTATGGATTTGCTGCAATGAAGGCATCGACCCATAACAATGTGTGATTTTATATCCTCGTATGGTTGAAACTCCCTCCACCATGGTGACGTTAGTGTATGGCTTATTTTTTCCCATATCTTCTTTCCATTTTCGTCATGTCTCCAACCGTGGGTAATGCAAGACTTGTGTACCTTCGTCATGCTAAATTTAGAGACCTATTTTCCCTCCTCTCCTCCCCCTTCGTCTCCAATAATATCATCCACCAAAATTCTTCCGCCTCTTCTTCGACGACGTCTTCATGTGGAGAATATGCGGTCTCTAGTGCCACATCATCTTCATCCAATTTTGCACTATTATACCGTGCATCACCCCTCAGTGCTTCCATTTGCTTTCAAGGCGTGAGTTCCCGAGTTTGGCCTTTGGGAGGACGAGAAAACTTAAACGAATTGCCACCGGATCTAGATGGTGCCGTGGATTTATTGGAAGCCTTGACCACCTTCTAAGTAGTTGGTGTCGTGGAAGTAGATGCCCGTTTACGAGGAGAAACTCTAATTGCGGTACTTGTAGAAGCTCCGGCAGAGGACTTCTTTTGCTTGTTTGTTGCTACCATCTAAACAACCAAACCAAAAAAAAAGATTCAATACCAAGCCTTGACCACCTTCTAAGTAGTTGGTGTCGTGGAAGTAGATGCCCGTTTACGAGGAGAAACTCTAATTGCGGTACTTGTAGAAGCTCCGGCAGAGGACTTCTTTTGCTTGTTTGTTGCTACCATCTAAACAACCAAACCAAAAAAAAGATTAAATACCAAGGAATATAATTCTATATCAATACAAAAGCCTCAATGATCAATTCAACACCAAATGACAAGATCCAATATCAATTAACTCATTTCATAATTAAAATCAACGTATAGTCGTATATCTCACGAACTTTGATGCCACAATGATGCCTCTAATTATATCAACTCCAAAGCATCAACAAACTTAATTTACGATCAATTTCGCAAACTTTAATCTACAAAATGCGATCAATTTCACGTTAACTCGTCTCATTTATCCTACTAACCAACTATAATGCCTCTCATCATATCAAGTTTCAAAATCAAGTCCTAATTGCACAAAACACCCAATGTAAACTCTAATTGAGAACTCATAAACCCTAATTTTCTATATATAAATCAATAACAAGTAACGTAATCAAACTATAATTCAAAGATGTAAAGTAATCAAGCTATAATTTAAAGATTTACAAAAATGAGGGTTTTGACAAATTACCTCTTAATTTTCATAATTGTTGGTGGTGGTGTTATTGGACGTGCGACGTGGTGGTGCGGTGGTGTGTGTACTATGTGCGTGAGTGTGTGTGTTGTTTGTGTTATGTGTGTGTTTGTTAAGTATAAAAAAAATTAGAGTGGTAAGTTAAAAAAAAAAAAAAACAACAACAAGGGGAGTTTCTGTCTTTCGGGATCCCGCGGGAGGAAATGGGATCCGATTCGGATCCCGTTTCCTCCCAGTGGGACCCAAATCGAGAGTGAAACCCCAGTCTGACCAGGAGCCAAAAGACCGATTTTTTCCCAAACCGGCGGGTCGGGCGGAAATCCTTATTCCCGACCTGGCCCAACCACCCCTAATCTGCAGAGCCAAGGTGCTGCCTGTTGATCAAGAGAATGTCAACCAGCAGGAATCGTCGTCGTTTATTGTTGTGCCAATTGACAAAGACTTGGAAGGATACGAACACAGAATGGACACCACAACGTGGTATTGCCTTTTGTTGGGTCTTACGCATCTCTTCACCATAGTACTATATGTAACTCTAAAGCATGCACTAGCATAAATATTCTCTTTGTGTTCCATGCATGATACGTACTGCAATTAATTTACCTTGTTGTACTACAAGTTATAATACAAGCAAGTAAAGGGTATTATCCCAAACTCTTTCATGGTTAACTGTCAGTTTTTTTAAGATATCTAAATTGTTTGTTTTTTTGGGGGTCTAAAAAAAATGAATAAAACTGGTCCCAAAGGTACCAACGAAAAAGGAGTACAAGGAATTACTTGCAGAGATTCGGTTGACTAAGCAAATCACCAAAGGAAAAACTAAAGTCTTTAACAATCTTTCATTTCATCCAAACCCAAACCTTAACCTTGATAATATCAATGTTCTTATGCACATTAATTTAAGCTGAATTGAACATCATGCGATTACGGGCTGACCAAATACTCCACACCGTGTAGCACCAAACATCGCGAAGGACATTTTGCCACGATTTTTTAGTAAAAGGGTAGATAAATTATTTGAAGTGATCACGAGGCTTGTTAGGGAGAACAGTGCACAACCCCCAACTAACTGAAAATTTCAAACCAAATTTGATATGCATAATAACAGTCATAGAAGAGTGGTTCGTGAATTCATCGAAAGAACGGCAAAGACAAAAGCTGCAATCTTGGATATTCCCAATGACGCCCCTTCGAAAGAGATTGATCTGAGATAGCAGCCTATTATGCATAATTTTCTAGGCAAGAGCAGTCCTTTATGGCGGAGCGTTCGACTGTTAAAGCGCCTTAAAACAATAACAATCACCAAAGCTCATCGAGCTAGCGGAAGAGGTACTATGAAGGGATCGTGATGGAAACATACTAATAGTTGATCCATATTAACTAGATCCCAAAGTTGCTCCCATATGACTGTTTCTCCCTTTTATATGCTCCCATTCGGTCAAATTCCAATCACAAATGAAAAGGAATTGTTGCCACAATCCACGAGGCAAGTTGCAAGTGTTAAAATATGAAGAAATTGATCAAAAATAGCTTTCTCATTTTTTTTCTTCTTATTTTTCTACGAAAAAGAGTTTCTCTTAATGTTTGGTCTTGTTTTCTTTAAAATTGATGTGGGAAAGATTTGGGGTAAAAGTGGTGGTTTTTCTAATTTTGAACTAAGGAATAAATCACTCCCTCATTTTTCTTAAATTCAAATTCATGGGTCGGGATTAGCCCGCATGGGTGACTCATTTATTTTTTTCCAACAGATTGCTAGGCAGATTTAACGAAATAGATACCAACGCATCATATCTCCAAATCCATTAATTATATTTAGAAGGATCCAAAACAACATGTGGAAGCAAGGATTGAAGATCCAAAAGCATTTGGATCTCGTACTCAAAGAGCTCCCTCCTCCAACGTCAAATTCCATTTTCCCATCTCCCCATATTTGCAACAAACAAATTCATACCAAGAGAAATAAGAAAAAGTCTTTGAAAAAGCACTTTGAGAGAGATATTTCCAACCCAATGGTCTTGCCTAATAACAGTATTGCTCCCATTTACAATACTCATTGAGATACCGTTTGCAAACCACGAAGGATACAATCCAATTTCGATTCTTGTTTCTCCAAAATTAAAATCGAATACTACTAATCGATTCAATCGACACTAGCCGATTTAACCAATACGGAGAATTTCACTCCCTAATGTAGTTTAATATTATGTGAAATATACACGTAACTATATGGGTATTTGCAATTGGCAACTTGGCCAAGACCTCATCGTGCATGTATCAAAGCTAATTTTGACGTTGTCATCTCGACTAAGGAAATTCCAATGGATCCATCATTGTTGTCTCGCCTGAAAAGCACAGTTGCTCCAGCCCTCTCGTGGTGGAAGCCTACACCCTCACTCAAGTTTGCATATGTCTCAAAAATACAAAGATAAAATGTGATATATTGGAGTCAGATTCTCTTGATTCTCATTAATGCTCTACTCAATCAAACCATTGATATCTCTAGGACCATCTAACCACTTGTTTGAAGATGGGTGGATCTTGAAATGCTTGTCTAAATGGAGATTTCAACACATTAATCGAAATGTTAATTTTCCTATGGACGAAAAAGAATTATCACTTTTGTCGTTTCAAACTGTTTGCAACTCCTAGGGGTTGTGCTGGAGCCTGGATGTATTTAGGAGTGTTCACGGTTAGGCTCAACCGAATAAACCACAAGTTAATCGAATTTTTAAGTTGAACCGTAATCGAAATTAGCAACTCGATTTGGTTTTGGTTATCGTTTTTGAGTTTTAAAAAAAAAGGTTTTTTTTTAAATCGCACTTTGGTTAACTTGAGTTAACCAAAAACCGCCAATTCTTGATGAAATTGAGAGGTCCATTTCGCTAGGCCCATTGTTCTGTAACTTTAACTATTATGTTTTATGAAATGATGGATGATTTGTTTGATATATATGTACGAGGATATGAATATATGAATATTATATACTAATTATAATGAATGAATTGTCTAAGTGCTGCAGATTATTGTGAATTGTTAAATATTGTATTTTTAGAGAGATGATTTTCAATTACATGTGTTATATTTTGAAGTTACCTTGCTTTTTATTAATAGACAAGTTTGAAATGTGAATAGGTTAATATATTTAATTTTTTGAAAGAATTTTATATGTTTATTAATTATGTAACAATCGTTTTTTTCTCTCGAAAGAGTAGGTGATTGGTTAACTCGAAACTGTAACTAAACCTAAGATTTTAACCGAAAATTAAACTAATTTATTGATTTGGTTATTGGTTATTATTTTTAGGCTAGCTAATAATTTAAATTCTTTAAAAACCGAACCGATGGTTGAAAAAACCGAACCATGAACCCCGCGAAGAGCTAAAACCCTTTCTTATTCTTCTTCTTATTCTTCTTCTTCTTCTTCTTATTATTATTATTATTATTATTATTATTATTATTATTATTATTATTATTATTATTCTGCTGCTAATAATAATAATACATTGAGGAAAGAGAAGAAAATATATTTTTCTTTAATCCCTAATTCAATTAGTAGTAGCAGAAGCATTTTCATGGCGTTGAAGTACTTTCGTCCTCTCAAATCCACAGCTCCATCTTATACACTTCACGCTTGGGCATACACACCATTTCTTCATCAAAAGCTCACATTTTGCATTCAATTTCACCTAGTAATAATAATAGACTCATCTTTCTTCCTCGTTCTCTGACACACGCTTCCCTAATTTATAACAGAGCCTCTGGCTCCAGTTATGCATCGTACGCCTCCGTGTCGATTCCGAGACCCGGTAAATTACTTGATTCCTTATTAGCATTGCACTTATTCTGCTTATTTTTGCTTCAAGTTGTTTTTTTTATATGATGTTACTTTCTTGGTGTTTATTGTCAAGTATGTTTCTTGATTGTTCGATTTTGCGCTTTCCTTATTCCCAGGCTTGGTTTTAGTTGATTGCTACTGCTTAAGTATGCATCTCTGTGAAGTGAGGTGCAGTTCGCTTTCTGATAGTTTAATTTGGTTGTGATTAGATTTGAGTTAAAACTAGTTTTGAGTTATCGTCCTTGATTCGCATGTCATTTATGCAATGGCTTCTGGCCAAAATTATGTATATGTTCTAACTTCTAAGTACTTGTTCTTGATTTGATATAAGTGACCAGTCAATGCTAATACCAGGAAAGAAGTTAATCTTATTGAATGTCATTGAAATATGGTGAAGATTAACATAGTAGTATTTCCCTTTTTATCTATATGTTCTAAATATCGTTCTGTACTTGAATCGATTTAGTTCCTGGGATCGGCAAGGAGACTCTAGAGAATCAAATGGCGCAACAGAGACATCTAACTATACTTCGGCAGAAGTTGGATAAAATTGGAATAGACGGCACTGCTTGTATGCCAGGACAAAACAATGGTTTGATTTGCCCCAAGGTATGTGTTGATTTTCTTATTCATTGAGTTCTGGTGCAATGACTAGAATATTTCGTCACTGTTCTGTTATCAACTTGCTGCAAATGATGAATAAGTCATATGATTTTTTACCATATTCAGTTGCAAAGAGTGTCTAGAAAACACTGAATATATTGGTATATCAATTATTTGTGATATTGGGCCTCTGGAACTGCTGACCTTGTAGTGCAAAGGAGTATATTCACCGCAGAAGTGCTTATCTCTTCATATCAGCAAGGATGGGTAAATTTTCTATATTGTGCCTATCTTTCACGTTTTCTTTCTGTTTTAGTCTGGGTAGTTGTATAGTGATGCTGTCCTTTATCTCAATCTCATAGGGGTACAGCAATGTGGAACTGTTTTCGTGCCACGTGTGAATGGAGAGGCGTTGCACGGGTAGGCTGTTTCTTTAAGCAGGCTATAATTTTCTGTGGACAGTTCTGATTTGCTCTTATGTTTTAGGCCTTTGGAGATGTAAAATCAACCTATGGGAAGAAGAAGACTAAAGTTAAAAAAGTTAAAGAAACCAATAAGAGAAATCATAGAGGAGAGTTTGGGACTAGAACCACTGGGTAGTGAGGTAATGATTATTTCTTTATTCATGTTCTATGATCTCCTGAATACACAGATGTTAGCTGGTTACTACTCCTTTTAACTGTCTACGTGAGATATATTTGGCCTCAAGTATATTATCATTGTAGAGTTTTTTGTTGACAATTTGTTTTATATAAATATGTCATTGATAAGAAGTTTAGAAATATATCAATGGGAGAAGACAAAAATGCTGACCTGTCTATTTAATATCTACATTGATCAATTTTGTGAGTTGCTTTAAGCTGGTCGAATTCATGTGGATTTATACAGACCTTTTGTTACTCTCCTCCTCGACTCTGTTGGACTTTCTTCATTTAAGTATAATGTATGGTAATTAACATGACATAAACATGGAACAGTTGACTAGGTTAATATCTTCTACTTTTACTGATTTTTTTTTATACGGCACCAAAAATTAAGCTTTTAATCCCAGTTATTTGGCTTTGGTTCCTCACAAGTCCACATATTGCGTTCAATTACACGTAGTAATAATA
Organism: Linaria vulgaris; assembly: GCA_948329865.1. Taxonomy (NCBI): domain Eukaryota; kingdom Viridiplantae; phylum Streptophyta; class Magnoliopsida; order Lamiales; family Plantaginaceae; genus Linaria; species Linaria vulgaris. The sequence goes on from OX415252.1 coordinate 111,032,988, forward strand.
ATGGTAATAAACTCGTGTTTTGTCCTCCTTCTCTCGAATACGTTTCCCAAAATTATTACAGAGCCTCTGACTCCAGTTATGCCTCGTGCCCAACCATTTCGATTCCAAAATCTACTAATTGGTTGTTCCATTTCGTTTTGTTTCTGTGTGTTATACTCGTTTAATAGTAATTTTGCACTTATTCTGCTTCAATTGGGTTTGTTGATATAGTTTATCAATTAATGCTGGTCATTTTCTTGGTATTCGTTGTTACGTGAGTATGCGTCTGCATGAAATGAGAGACAGTTCTTAGCTAATAGTTGAAATTTGTTGTGATTAGTTTTGAGTAAGGAGAAGGACCTGTATGACTATATTGGTTTGTCATATAAATGTAATATCGTTGGACATTTGCTTTTACTCTTTAAAGTCATAGCTGGCACACCATCTAGTGTTAGAAAATCGCAAATAGTTGAAGTATACTATACAATATCTTGTTCAACATGTTGCATATGATTCTTTTGCTCCACCTTCTTATATGATATGTTGTTGACTTCGCGAACAACATCTTACATGGACTAATTAATTTCCTATTGAAAAGTATAAGAGCTTTTGTTTGTAAAGATGATTCTTTATTGGTCCACTTCAAGTTCTGCATTATTTCCTTGTAACGACCAAATAAGTGATCTGTTGATGCTCCTCTGATTACTCATGTAGCTACTTGCGTATTTTGCTGAGCGCATGATATCAGGAGAAACATTGCGGAGAAATGGAGTCATGCAGAAAAGAACTGGTGATCAGGTGCGCAAATATTTCTAATTCAGAATCACAGTCCTGTCTTATTTTAAGGTGTAATCATAAAGTTAGTCCTGTTTAGGCATATTTTCTGCTACGTGTGCTGTCCTTATTAACATGTAATCGACATCCCCCCTTTGAAGCCTACAATCCTGGCCTCTAACCAAAAAGCCTATTGCTTTTTTTTTTTTTTTTTTTCAAACGCTTTAACGAAGGATTTGTTGGACTAATTTCTGGACAGACTGTAATCGCATTTACTTATCGAAGAAATAAAGTGCTCGTAAGCTGCAAGTATCGAGCTATTCCCAAAAAGTTATGGCAGGTACAATTGAGTTGTGTTTGTCTCTTTGTCTTGGTCTTTTTAGATGTATCTTGCAAAACATTAATAACAATTGTGGTCCGTGATTATTTTTCTATTGTCTTTCTTTCATGTGAAGGCCAATGATACTGAATTGTTAGTTGAACTGTATGTCTCATTGTTTTTTTGCTGGTTCAGGAAGCTAATACTGAAAAGATCTATTATGGACTGGATGATATTAGGGAGGCAAGGGAAATCATCATTGTAATAACTGGTGCATCTCTTATGTATTAAGTTTCATTCACTTGACATGATATTAATTACATTCCTTGTCAACTTTCTAAGGTTGAGGGTGAAATGGACAAGCTTGCAATGGAAGAAGCTGGCTTCCAGAATTGTGTTAGTGTTCCTGGTGGTGCTCCTCCAAAAGTCTCGAAGAAGCCATAGCCCCCTGAAGAAGAGGTATGTATGTGAAACAGACGAATGGAAAGGAGCGTGTATTTTTGTTTGAAACCGTAGAAAATCAATATTTACATCTGCAATATGTACTCACAAGCCAATTAACTCAATATCGTACTTAATTGCTGCATCTAGAAATTTCGTGGCTTTCAATGTAATATATTTTGGAGCAATGACAAGAAAGTAGATCATCATCATAATTATGTTGCATATTTTACATTTCCTAATCTAACTAATACTTGAGTAGCCCTGATCCTCTTTTATCCATTTTTTGAAGCTAGGACATCAAATACCATTATGTATGGAACTGCAAAGAATACACCGAAAAGGTTCATTTATTATTAAGTTGTAACTTTATATCCGCTTACAGGATTGCCAAACAGCACATGTAATATTTTGACATTTGTAGGCTTCTCGCATAATTCTTGCCACTGATGGTGATACACCTGCTGAAGCCTTAGCTGAAGAACTTGCACTGCGCTTGGGAAAAGAAAGGTTTGTCATACTTACCATCAATGTCTATTTTCATGCATATGGTTTAACATAATACAGTGTTCAATACTTTTGAGGTTCAGGTGTTGGAGAGTTAAATGACCAAAAAAGGACGATGCTGAAAAGTGTTATGAAGATGCAAATGAGGTCTGCTTTCCAAATTGAACTTTTTTCTGTCCTCCTCATTGTTACTACTTTTGACTTTGTTCTACACCTGTATAGGTGCTTATGCATGCGGGTGCCGATGCACTGAGAGCTGTTATTGAAAATGCTGTACATTATTATGGCTAACTCAATTGTAAAGAAGGGAAGTGCCGAAGTGTCGGACTTTTGTCCTCTCTCATGCAACCTAGAAACTCCAGCTCTGAGGGTGGAAGAATGTGCATGACGGTCAGGTCTAAGTTCCGCTGCTGCAACACTCCCAAGTTTGAGTAGTAGTTCAAAGCCGCCATTGATGTGAGAGGTTAAACATGACAATAGCTATGTAAATTAACCCCAGAATGAGATCATAAAAATGTAGAGATAACAACCAGTATGCTTGTTTAATTTTTATGTAGAAAGGACTTCCAAGGAAAATAGTTTCATTTGATAATTGGGAATGTAATTTCTCTTGATTTACTGAAATTTCTTTCGATCCTTGATAATTATGCATGTCTATGATGATATTGTTGATATTAATTTGTAATTTGTTAAATTATGAAAATCCCGTGAATAATTTGTGTAATTTTTGAACAAAATTTAATATACCTTTGGAATTTAATTTTACAATGTATAACTATCGATTAATTTTATCATGATCCAAGCCTGCAATCTCAATAAATTGGTGTACGCTATATGAACCATGAAAGAATCAGGTCGAGTCGTGCATATGAATCATTTGTCTCCATTTGTATCGACTGAGAAGTAAATGTTCACTTACGTCTCTGAGCTTCACGCCATCCATTTCTTCTTTGCCTCCAACGAACTCTAGTGGTACACCCCAAGTTGAGATATTTAACATGTCTTACCGGAGCATCTATGGGTGCGATCAACAAGGGGCCCCATTAATGCACAACATACAACGTTCGAAGAAAATCTGAAAGAATTAGAAATTAAAAGTAATGTTCTAAATTTTACAATGGACCACCTCATTATTAAGTGTTAATCAATTTTATGTTAAGCAAAGCCCAATTGTTTATGCACGGGCGCACAAGCTATTTATTACTGCAAAAAAAAAATATATATATATATATATAAACTTTTGGGGCAAAACTGAAAGAATTTTAAAATAAAAGGACCGTAGAACAATTTACACTGAGGCCCTTAATTATGTAACATAAAACTTTTGGTGCAAATTTGATTGAATTCAAAACTTAAAAGAACCATCGTGACAGTTTACAGCGGCCCCATAAGTGCACAGTGTAAATCTTTTGGGTCAAGATCGAAAGAATTAAAAACTAAAAAGATTGTTCTACAATTTACAATAGACCCCCACATATTAAATGTGATCAATTTATATTATACGGATCCCAATCGATTAATACGCGCGAACCAATAAGTTATTTATTACTGCAAAACAAACTAGAATGTAGTAATTAATTAAACTTAGAATGGTAAAATTGGAACAACGAGACATGGACGATCAAAAAAAATTCCATTATTATTCTATAGTATAGATATGCGAGTCTCAATCGCTTAATACGTAGAGGCCCACAACTTATTTATTACTGCAAAACAAAAATGTAGTAATTAGTCGAATTTATAAGAGGAAACTTAAAAAAACGAAAGATGGACGACCAATTTTTTTTCATTCTTATTATGTAGTAGATAGATAATCACGAGTGCATTTTATTGTATTCGATGATTTAATTGTCATTTTTAAAAGTGTTAATCTAATTTTAATGATAACCAATTTGAGTATCTATTTTATAATGTATAACAGTATAAGTATGGTACCAATTAATTTTATCATGAACCAAGCTTGCAACCCCAAAAAATTCGGTAGACTATATTAATCATGAAAGTATCACGTCGAGTCATGCACGTGAATCATGTGCCTCCATTCGTTTCGGTCGAGAAGTAAATCTTCACTTAGGTCTCTGAGCTTCATGTCGTTTCGTACGACCTTCATCATGTCTTCTTTGATCTTGCTTGAGCTCTAGTCGTATCTCCATACGCCCTGAATCGAGATCTACAACGTGTCTTATCAAGGCATATATGAGTCCGTGTTTAACAAGCGGGCCCCATAAGTGCGTAAAGTAAAACTTTCGAGGCAAGACTAAAAGAATTAAAAATTAAAGAAGCTGTTCCAAAATTTACAACGGACCCCCCAAATTATTAATTGTTAATTAATTTTATATTAAGAGGGTCCTAATTGTTTAATACGCACGGACACACAAGTTATTTACTACTGCAAAACAAAAAATAATATAGTAGCTAAACTTGGGGGCAAAACTGAAATAATTTAAAAATAAAAAGACTATTCAATAATTTATATTGGGGCACATAAATAAATAACATAAACTTTTTGGATTGAATTTAAAAGATTAAAAAGCTACAATGACTTTTTGGTAATTTACAGCGGATCCATAAGTGAGCAACGTAAAAATTTTGAGGCAAGATCGAAAGAATTAAAAATTAAAAGGACTGTTCTGTAATTAAAGACAAATAGATGTTTTGTAATTTAAAAGATTTTAGCGGTTTGGGGGGAATTCCTAATATTTTGTGGGATTATTTTAAAAATAATGAAGGATTAAAATGAAATTAGCACAAAATATTGCTTTAAAAAGTTTTTCTTCACCTGCGGTTTTTTTTCTTCCTTTTTTAACATCAGGGATAACTTTTTTTTTTTTTTTTTTTTCCTTTTTTAACATCAGGAACAAAATAGGTAGAAAAAAAGTTAATCAGAATCTTTTTTTTATTCTTATAATATAGTGTGTGTGTATATATATATATTATTTATTTTTTTAAGTTGACAAGTGATAGTATATCCGTAATTTTTACACCTTCTCGTAAAAACGACAAAATCTTATGCCGCCTCGAAGAACCTTCAACTTTAATACGAGGACGACACTCACACTAGATTATCTTCACAATAATTATGGCAACCAATGCCTACGAGGATGAGAAAGAAGGAAACATACGAGGAAGCTTATTCAGAAAGAGTGTAAAAGAACACTATATTCGACCAGGCTTAGCAAGGAAATTGACAAAACATCCCTCCAATGATATTATCCTACGACTAAGATAAAGACAATCTTACATGACACAGAAACACCACCTGGAGAAGACGACACGTACATCTTGACACCATAACATATCACCTCTCCCAAGGATCATATAGACCGCACATCCACCAACTAAGGAGGGGACCCATAGATCCATGTCCACTAGGCACCCGTTCATTCGAGGAACCTCACGAGAAAGAACGACTTTCCCACCTATAAAGCAAAACTTTGTCTTTCAAGAAAAGTGATAAAAAATCATAGGGGGTATTCGACTAATTTATATTTTATGTAAGGAGTAATTTACCAATTTCACATAATAACATAAAGGGTAATTTGCCAAAAACCTAAAATTCAAAATATTATCCTTTAAAATTAAAAGCAACAATTTATTCAGCAAATATAAATGAAAAAACAAACATAGTACCGCTCTTCGACACACAGTAACAGGAAGAGGCAAAATCCTTAAACCCTTCCTCCTCATGCTACCCGCCACAGCCTCCATGAAAGCACCCTTCTTCTTTTACTTCTCCAAATAACTTTTATCATTACAAGAAGAAGAAGAAGAATATGCTTCTGTCACCACAAAGGAGACTGTTTCTGAGCCATACCTCAAATAGTAGCAGAATCTTTTTAACAATGGGTTCCAAGCACCATCTTCTCCTCAAGTCCTCCACAGCAGCCATACCCATTACGCACGTGCGCATACAAGCCCACCATATTTTCTATTCAACCACCACAAGTAGTAATAGTAATAATAGGCTCATTTTTCTGTCTTCAAATGCAAAACCCATTTCTCCAATTTATCAGAGAGGCTCTGGCTTTAGTTATGTCCCGCACGCTGCCATGCCTGTTCCGAAACCCAGTAATTACTCTTTGTTATTTTGCTGTTTTATTTTATGTGTTGGTTTATACTTATTTTGCTTGGTTTGTGGATGTGCTTGTCTTACTTCAGTTTGGTTTGTGTAATTTGTTTGGGGAAAACGTTTGGACCCCCGATCCATGGGGCATTTTACGTGTTGCCCGTCAATCTATTGAAAAAGTTTGCGACTCGCGCTGAGGATAATGTAGACACGCGTCTAAAATGTGTACATAATGATGAATGGTTGGTCAACGACTTAGGGGGGCAAAGTTTTTCAATGTAGAAGAACAATTAGGTTGGGGGACAACATGTCAAACGGGATTTTAATGTTTTTTACCCTAATTTATTTTCGGCTGTTTGTTTTCTTGGTAGTTTTTCCCCTTGGTTATTCAATTTTGGACTTTTCCTTATTCCGATGTTTGGTTTTGTTTATTGTTACTGCGGAGTGGGACTTCTTCCTTGTAAGTCTCAGTGTTTACTCTCCATTGCCCAGAATGGTGTTGTATCTCGAGTCCAATCTAGTTGGTTTATTATCCATATTCCAGTTATTATTTGTGCACCTGGGTGTGTCCTTAATGCTTCGAACCAAAATCTTGTTGACAAACTTATTTGTTGATGCATCCTGAAGATATGTGAATCGTTGGATTTATGGAATATATACTTTCTAAAGTTTCAATTTTTCTTTAGAAGTAATTAAATGAACAGGTTGCATTCTTGTGCTTGCGTCACAATAATGAGCTAAAAGAGTATTGCTTTTTGATGTTATTTAAATTGTTAAAAGATGATATTGTAGTATCTTCTTCAATTTATATATTTTAAGTACTTGTTCTTGATTGGATATAAGTAATTCGTGAATGCATGATTACAGGAAAAGAGGTTTATCTCACTGAATGTTATTGATATGTGGAGAAGTGAACGGATTAGTACTTCCCTTAATTATATGTTTGCTAAATGCCAATTTTTTCTTGATTTGATTTAGTTCCTGATGTCGATTTGGGGACTTTGGAGAACCAAATGGTGGACCAGCATCAGCTTGTGATAGTAAGGCAGAGGTTGGACGAAATTGGAATAGATGGCAGTGCTTGTATGCCAGGACAATACAATGGTTTGATTTGCCCAAAGGTAAGTGTTTGATTTTTCATTTCATTTTATTCTACTGGAATGACTTACAATATGTCTTAACTGTCTTCTTATCTATTTGCTCATATGATTAATAAGGCACTTCATTTTTGACCGTGTCCAGTTGAAAGACTTTCTGACATGCACATAACATATTCAATGTTAATTAATTGTGATAATGAGCCTCTGGAATTGCTGATTTTGTAGTGTAAAGGAGGGGATTCAGAGGAGAAGAGCTTATCTCTTTATATCACAGAGGATGGGTAAATTTCTTATCTTCCGCATGTATTCCTTGTTATCTGTCTTTCATGTATTTCTCATATCGTGTTACTTTATTTGGATAATAGTGGTGCAGCAATGTGGACCTGTTTTCGTGGGAAATGTGGGTGGAGAGGCACGACACGGGTAGGCTGTTTAATTACACAGGCTATACATATCTGGGACAATTCTGATTTGTTCTTTGGTTTCAGGCGTATGCAGATGTAAAATCAACTTACGGAAGAATGAGTAAAGTTTCAAAAGTAAAGCAACCTATAAGAGAAATCACAGAGGAGAGTTTGGGACTAGAACCATTGTGTAACCAGGTAAGTATTATATTCACCTTGTGTTGGGTCTCTTGCATATATAGACATTATCTGGTTGCACTCTTAAATCTACTTGAGTAGTTTTTGGATGATCTCTATGTTGTCATTGCACACTTATTTTTAGGCAGATTTTTGTTTATAAGTATATAAAAGACAAGAAATAAATTTATCGACTTATCAGTTCCTTTTACGATGGTCAGGTGCATGGGGGTTCATACTCACCTCTGTGTTACTTTTCTCTTGGAATCTGTTCGGCTTTCCCTTTTTAATTTTGATATCTGATGTAAGATTTCATAGAAATGTTAAAGGGTTGAAAGCTTATTATCTTCAACTATAATTGTTGTCTTATATTCTATAAAAGAGTTGAAAATTTGTTTTTACTCCTTTAAAACAAAAAGGCATTCGATATAGTGTTAGGAAGCAGTAAATTGAAGTAACATATTCAATATATTTTTCAGCTTGTTGTATCTATTTCTTTTCATCCAAATTTCAGTGTTGTTTACTGTTGGATGTGTTATCAACATCATACATGGGCAAATCCATTTCCTCTTGAAAAGTATAAAATGTTTTGTATTTATACATGGTTCTCTTGGAGTTATACATTATTTCCTCGTATCGACCAAAACAAGTAACCTTTTGATGGTCCTTTAACATTTTATCTAGCTACTTGCGTATTTTGCCGAGCGCATGATATCAGGAGAAACATTGAGGAGAAATGCAGTCATGCAGAAAAGAACTGGGGATCAGGTACAATCCTTCTTATTTAAAGTGTAATTATAAGGCTGTCCTGTTATGGGCTATATTATGATACCGATGTTTGTCCTCATTAATCTAGATTGTCCTGTTTAAAGCCTTTTATCTTGTCCTCTACGCAATAAGATCTGTGGATTCTTGGCATTTTAAGTTTCTTAAGATGGTATAGGCAAGGATTTTGTTTGGCTAACTCTCTGATGATTTGGGCAGATTGCTATTGCCTTCACTTACCGAAAAAATAAAGTGCTTGTCAGCTGCAAGTATCGGGATATTAGCAAAAAGTTTTGGCAGGTACAATCAAGTTGTTCTTTAGCTATTTGTCCTGCATTTTTTCTTAAATATACCCTATCAAACATAAATATAACTTTAGGCCCGTGATTGCTTTTTGTTGTGCGTCTATCTTAATGCAAGGCAATGTTATATTTTTTGTTACTAAACACCGTAGATCTTACTATTTTTTCTTTTGGTTCAGGAAGCTAACACTGAAAAGATTTATTACGGACTGGATGACATTAAGGATGCGAGTGATATCATCATTGTAACCACTGGTGTATTGTGAATATTTAATTTCAATCTCTTTCCACGATGCTAATTACCATACTTGTCAACTTTATAAGGTTGAGGGTGAAATGGACAAGCTTGCAATGGAAGAAGCGGGCTTCCAGAATTGTGTGAGCGTTCCGGATGGTGCTCCACCAAAAGTCTCGAATAAGACAGTGCCTTCTGCAGAAGAGGTATTGATCTGGATATATTTTTTACTGGCCCTCTTTCTAAGTTTCCTGTTTTTTTTCTCAATTTTGAAACTTATCTCTTCGCGACCTGATTTTTCAAGAGATTGGGTATTCGACTGATATGATTTTCCAATTTTGTTGTAACCTCATTTGTCCTAGAGGTCTAATATTCATGGCCATGTCGAATGCATTACTTTGTTTTTTCAATAATCAATTTATGATTTAGCTGTTTGTTCTGTGAAGTACGAAAATATGATGCTGGTGAAGGCAGTTATATTTTCTGTTGAAAACATTGCTGCTTGTGCTCTAGCGTAATGTGAAAATTTGTTTTAATATCCGCTGAACTAATTTGAGTCCAACAGAAGAATGGATTTAATATTTTTCTCTAAAGATTAAAAATAACAAGTGATTATGTGAATTTGAGAAAAGGAGGATTTTATTTTTAGTTTGAAATGGCTGAGAAACCCCATGATCATTTACATTATGTATTCTTAGCAACAAACAAAGTTAATGCTGTATGTATTTGCTACATCAAGAAATTACTTTGCTTTGAATGCAGTATATTTCATAGCGATGACAAGAAGGTAGGTGATCATCATAATTGTGGTACATATTGTATATTCTTCTAATCAAACTTACAGTTCAGTGGTCCTAATCCTCTTTCATCCATTTTTTTGAAGCTAGGACACCAAGTACTCATATTTGTGGAACTGCAAAGAATACACTGAAAAGGTCCAGTTGTTATTCACTATAGTTTTTTGTCGCGTACAAGATAGGCCAAACATCACAATTAATATTTTGACGTTTCTAGGCTTCTCGCATAATTCTTGCGACTGATGGTGATGCACCCGGTCAAGCCTTAGCAGAAGAGCTTGCACGACGCTTGGGAAGAGAACGGTCAGTAAACTTATTGCCGACGTCTATTTTTATGCATAGGGTTGGTATAAGAAAGTATTCAATAACTTTGAGCTTCCCTGGTAAATCAGGTGTTGGAGAGTAAAATGGCCGAAGAAGAATGACGCTGAAAATTTTAAAGATGCAAATGAGGTCCATTTTCCAAATCTCAACTTCCTGTTTGCTCAGTTTTGAATTTCTTTATTGCCCTTGCCGTTATAAATTTTTATGCTTAAGCACAGTGGGCTTTGGTACTGCATTATTGATGGAGATTGGAGAATGAATAGAGGGAGATTGGGGAATTAAAGAGATAAAAAGAAATGAGAAATCAGAAAAACGAAAATGGAATAAGAATCGAGTTAGAATTATAAGAGCGAGAACTAATATAATAATAGAAGAAAAAATTAGGGGAGACATATTGCAATCAACAACCAATACTAATTCTCATAATTTAAACTTGTTCAACAACAAGCCTTAGCCTTACAACTAAGGAATCACGTAGACGGAATCCTAACAAACCAAAATATAAAATCCTAATTTATTACCAGCCAACGTAAAAATTCTAATTAAATAAGATTTTATAGTCCTGACTAACTTGAAAATAACCCAAAATAACAGATATCGTGGTGATTATCCTTGATTTATATTTTTCTTCGTTGCTTGAATTTTTTTGCCTCCAGAGAGTTTGAGAATGGAGAAATCAGAAGTGAATCTAAACATGTGAACTCTAGAAATTTAAAATTTGGACGACCTTCCCATAGCATCAGATGCATCAGACGTCTGAGGATCAAAATTTATATAGGAAGTTGCTTAGCCACCAAAATAGGAGAAGCCAAGAAAACCACCTTGCCTGGCAGAAAATTTCGGGAGCCTCAAGAATGCCTTGTTAAATAGTTAAGTCCTTACTGTTGAAAATGGCCATCGGAGTCAAATTGTAGTGTTACTCACAAGCCTAACTTTCGTTTTAGAGGCTGCCTCACATTCTGAATTTACAGCACCTTTTTAACTATATTTGTTCTGGAACAATTTGTACATGTGAGCTGAACAATATCTTAAGTATCCTTAACATGATTTATGTCATCTTTGTTTTAATGCCTCTTAAATGCTATGTTGACTCTGTTATGATCCTCTGTAGGTGCTTATGTATATGGGTCCCGATGCACTGAGAGGTGTTATTGAAAATGCTGAACTTTATCCAATCAAAGGGCTGTTCAATTTCAAAGATTACTTTGATGAGATTAATGACTATTATCATCAAACACTTGGTTATGAGCTTGGTGTTTCAACTGGATGGAAGGCACTCAATGAGTTATATAATGTAAGTAGATTTGCACATTCAGTTGCATCTCATTGCTTTTGAATGTAATGGATTTACATTTCTGTTGTCCATTTTTACCATTTAGTTGCATGTATATGAATTATGTTTTGTAAAGCTTTGTATATAGCATTAATCATACATTGAACTAAATGGAAGATTTACTTAATCTTTGAGTAACACATAGTTTATTCCTGCTAATTGGGTGATTTTTCACTCTGACATGATTAAAGATGAGTGCTTGAACTTTCGTAAATATTGGGTTTCTGAGCTTTGTACTTTGATATAGGTTGTGCCTGGAGAATTAACAATTGTTACAGGAGTTCCAAATTCAGGCAAGAGTGAGTGGATTGATGCTCTACTATGCAATCTGAACCGTAGTGTTGGTTGGAAATTTGCACTGTGCTCTATGGAAAATAAGGTAGCCTGGTTCTCCTAATGTCATCATTTTCTTTCTTTTCTTTTCTTTTTTGGTTGATTAAAATCGGTCAACTTATTAGCGACTTTACTTTTTACACCCTATTAGATGAATTGCATTCTCGTTTTGCTTCTATGAGTAAGGTGGTATGATAGAAATCTGCTGGAAGGCATATGTCCTTGGTAAGTTGGTCGGTGCGTAGTTTGCATTCCACATGCCTGTTCAATTTGTTCCTTTGATCTGATCTTGTGTCAGTAGTCACATGTTTTTGTTGTCCCGAGTATAGTAGCTGTGACATGCTGTACATACTTGATGTACTATTTTGTTTCACGTAGTTCATACTTTTTGATATAGTTATTCAGCTTCAGTCGTGGCCAAGTTTATCTTGAACCTCTTTATCAAAAAAAGTTTACCTAAAAGGCTAAAACACTTATGCAAATTTCATCTAACTTTTGGAACTCTGGACATGCTTGTTATTTATTCTTCTTCTTCTTATGGTATCTATTTTTCTCCAGGTTCGGGAGCATGCAAGAAAACTTTTGGAAAAACATATTAGAAAGCCATTTTTTGATGTTAGGTACGTTTGAGATTGTCTGTTCTGGATAATTTGATCACATAAATTTTCTTTCCAGATGGTCTCTTTAACGTACGCACAAAACAAAAAAAGGATTAACCACTTCCACACCCCCAAACTTTGGTCTAACTATAGAAACATACCCAACTGTAAGTACTTATGGAGGCACCTTCTGAAGCTTCAAAAACATGTAAAATTGGGCTTTCATCTGTAATGTTCTCCAGACTTTAAGAAAGTGTCTCTGTAAGTATTTGAACCTCGTTGTAATAATGGTTTTTTTTTTTGTTTCAAATATCGAGAGGTGTTCACGTTAGTATCTAAACATAAGAGATAATTCTGTAATTTGACCAAGTGTGAGGGGGTGTAAATGTAACTATTCCAAATACAATTATGCCTTACATTGACCTCTCTTCTTTACTTGGTCTTCTTTATATCCTTATATTTACTAAACTTAGATACATATTAACGTACAACTCAGTTATGTAATGCCCAGTTGTGCCACCTTCATATGTTTAATAACTATTTCTGTTGAATTAAATGATTAGAAGAAATTATCTCCTATCGAGCTTCATTATGCAACAGCAAAAATTAAACCTCTATTTTATTAAACTGAATATTATGAAACAAAATGTGAATGTCATTGGGTCTCTGTTCATTCCTGTTGAGTGAAATGTGTTTATTAAGCAATTTGACAACAGTATTTTTCGTTAGCACCTGTATTCAACTTTCTCCTGTTTGTCCTTGCAATTTTCACGTGTCGATCTACATTTTAGAGGACCCTATTCCAACAGTTTTTCCTAAATCTTCTCTTTTGTAAGGGCTGCACCTACCACACGAGTATCTTTATCTCATCTTATTCATTTCACTTACCAGACAGCCAGCAGCGCAAATGTATTTCCTAGGCACACCCATCTTTAGGCCATACTGTTCGCCATTTTATTGATATTGCCGTTCTTCCTCGACGAGATGTTTTACGAGTCTGTTTGATAATTAACTTTTTTACTTGTTTCAACTTTGGGCAGTTTTAATAGCATATTTCCTTTTGTTTGTTGTTGCATATATTCTAGTACTTGCTCTCTTGGTTTCTTCCTCTGATTTCTTTGTTCTTAACAAATAGGTATGGAGAGTCTGTTGAAAGGATGAGCGTTGAAGATTTGGAACGAGGAAAGAAATGGCTCAGTGATTCATTTTCTTTAATAAGGTTATTACTTATGCACATAAACTGAATGTTACTCTTACGGAGACATACACACAAACACTGATGCATATTTAGTGCATGGACACAAGCATTCACATATTATTGCAACAATTATTGTCTCATGCCTTCTTCAAACATAGTTGTTGACACCTTAACATTCTTTCATTTCACATTGACTTGTATGCCTTGTAACTTATGGTTGGTAGAATTTTAAATTCTCATTTGTCACTTAAGACTCGTAAATAGAGATATCCTTTTGTATGTATGTGAGGCTTACACATAAGGGGACATGCCTTGGCATATGCACTCAGACACACCCAACTGTATTCATATGTGTGCAAATCTTGCATGTTTAATACTCTTTCTTACTCTGGTCTGATGCTTGGGGTAAACTCCTGTTAAAGTACATTAAGCTTGTGCATCCTATGAAAATGAAGCTGATTTGGATGTTTAGAGCTATCAGCGCATATGATACATATGAAATACTTGTGTGTACTTTTTACCGAGTAATGGAATGAAGGTCTGCTATTATGAGGTTCAATATTTGTCATGTTGACGTGTATGAGCAATGAACAGATGCGAGAACGATTCTCTTCCAAGCATTAGTTGGGTTCTTGAGCTGGCACGAATAGCAGTTCTGCGCCATGGCGTTAATGGACTTGTGATTGACCCTTATAATGAACTTGATCATCAACGTCCACCTAACCAGTTAGTCTCTTTTACTCGGTTATTATCTTGTCTGTATTGTTATATAACACAGTTGTACACAAGCACCTTTGTTTCATATTGATTGAACTCAAAATATCAGACAACTGATTTGTGTTTCTTCTTTGTGCTGTAAAGTTTACCGGTGGCAATTGCCTACAAAAATTGCGTAGTTGCAGTGCTTCTTCCACCCATCCCATTCTCAGCCTCAAACCCGATTAGTGATATTTATTCTGAATGCGCTTCCATGCACTCTGTTAGGTCATATTGTAATTATCCTCTCACATTATTTCCCCCTTTTTATCTTTTTCATTTTGGGCTATGTTTCTCACCTTTACAGTTATCCTTTCTTAATGTCTCATTCATTCTTTTGACCTTCCACTCTCCTTTTTGGATTTTTTCTTTTCTAATTTCCTTCTCTCAATGTGTTTGGGCTCATACTTAGTTTACAGTGAATGCAAGCACCTTTCACCTATAAGCTGCCCTGCGTTTTGTCTAAAGATAGTAACTGCCTTTAGAGGGAGCAAATTGTACAAGTATATTGAGAATCATGTCCAGTGAAGTATGTCGTGTACAATTGGCTAATGCATGGTGCGTGTGTCAGTCTTTTGGTCTAATGCTAGTTATTCTGAACCAGGACTGAAACAGAATACGTGAGTCAAATGCTGACAAAAATCAAAAGATTTGCTCAACATCATTCCTGTCATGTTTGGTTTGTGGCGCATCCGAGACAGGTACACTTTTGCATCTCTTTTTAGTTACTCTGAAATCATTTTATTAATAATATTTGCCTATTCTGCTAGTTGCAAAACTGGGTTGGAAGTCCTCCAAATTTGTACGACATCAGTGGAAGTGCGCATTTCATAAACAAATGTGATAATGGAATTGTTATCCACCGAAACAGAGATCCAGACGCTGGTCCTGTTGATATTGTTCAGGTTTGTATAGTTGGTCTACCTTCATCTGTCTATGTCATAGTTTGCATAAGCGTACCAAATAAAACATTACTTTATGTGTGTTCAGGTTTGTGTGCGGAAAGTACGGAATAAAGTCATAGGAACTATCGGTGATGGCTATTTGACATATAACAGGTAACATATGCTGTTCATAAGAATCATCTATAACTTTTAAGGACTAAAAGTCTTCAATGAGTCTCTTATCTTGTACTTCTACTTACCCGGAGTTTAGCCTTGGGAAAGACAAATTTTATATATAGTACTAATTTGTGGAGTGATTTTTATTAAGACTGCCATGTGATTACAACTTTGTCGTATTATCCAAAAATCTGTTATATTCCATTATTTTGGCCACAAGTTTAATGCACACTTTGCTGCTAGGTTCTATATTATAAACCTAGCTTAAGATTTTTCTTCGATTTGCTGACCGTTTATATGGTATCTTGTCAGGGCCACTGGTGAATACATGGATATAAAATGAATCCCATAACATTTGATGTTCCCTCAACACAAATACTCTTGCATTCAAGGTGTGAGTATGCATTCACTATTAGCTGATGTTTAAATTTATCGCTAGGGATGGCATGCTAGTGGCTCTTTGGCGGCAATATGTCTGCACTTGTCAATGCATGGGGATGCATAATTTGTATTGGTTCCATTACCCGAGCTTCATGGGGGCAGTTAGTTTACGTTTTTAGGCCTACATTGTGTATATGCTCAGCTCATATGTAGAGTTTAGTTCTGAAGGCGAGCTTGTTGTAAGCATTGTGGGGTTAGTGATTTTCCGTGCCATGTATAACCTCTTTCATTCTGCTCAACTTTGTGCACAGCTAAGTTCTATCTAAAGTGTACCAATGTTGTGAACTGTAATATATTTATCAAGGAAAAGAATATGAAACTTATGTATCGTTTAGCAAACACTATTTGTAAAGGACTTTTTGCTGTATTTATCCAGTTTACAAGTTTGATGGTTGATATATTTACTCGTTTAGCAAACTTATTTCCCCACTTATTGAAGATCATACATATTCTCAATGGCGTGAAAATGGCCAAAGCATGGATCAAATAAGCATTAGACAAGACGTTAATTTTATCTCTGCTACATGTTCATAGTTAAAAATAACATCAAAATTAGCGTAAAAATAAGATCAACATTGATACATTGCTACTATGGTTTGGTGAAGCATGCTCAATACATGACTCTAAAGAAAACAAGACTTAATTTTGTTATGATCCGTTGAACTCAGAATTCATCGTCATGCATAAAATGCTTGCATACCGAATATCAGAGTCCCCTGACTCAATGCTAAATGCTAATTATGTTATAATTGGCCTGAGTAGTTATTAGTAATACTAATTATACTGTTATTATTGTCGTTACCATTTTATTAAAGTGTCTAATTTTGTAATGAATTAACGTGCTTAAACACAGAATGATAGTAAAAACATACCACACAATTCAATTCGGCAATCACTCGTCGAATACCTAAAACGAGTTAACGAATTGCAACTTTGATAGTCCAATTAATATTCAAATTTATTTTTTGTACTTTATAGTTTTCCTTTAAAATTATTCAAACATAGGGGAGGGATGGTCTTTCTGTCACTTATATCATTCGTATTTATAGTAATTATTAATATTAAACTGTGGACTAATAATTAGAACATCAAATGTCCAAAATTCAAATTAAAATGGAATACTCATCATAACAAAATCTCCCAGGAGGTCAACGAAAAATATCCTAAACACTGAGATATTTCAATAATGTAATCATATTATGAAAATCTTTTATAATGAAATGGTACATGTAATTATGAGGAGGATCCCTTTTGATGTTATTACCTTCCAATCATTCAGTCAATAAGAGGTAAATGCGGTTACGTGGGACAAACCTTTGACCTTATTCCCGCCCTTGATTGTTTCACTATCATCACGAAAAATCATCTCATGTAATCGTTGCACGATGACTTGGTGCAACAAAGACTTAAGATTACCAATTTTTCTCTGTATTATAGGGCAATAACTCTTCAATGCCTCTTCTTACCCGTGCAATAACACTAATAATCGAATTAGAAGCACCACCTCATCGCGCAAGCGTTGCACCTAATAATCTCCTCCTCGAATGCACACAATTTCTCCCTCTACATATACATAACTCCCCAATTTTTTTAATCCTCCAAGTCAAAAGGCCAAGGAAGAATGGAGGAAAGGTTTTTCAAAAAGTTCTTATTTTTCATCGTTTCACTCTCTCCCTTTCATTCTTTTGCCAATGCAAATTCCATCCACCACTCTTTCATCAGATGCTTTGTAGAAAACAAAATCCCCGATAACGAAACGTCTAGAATCGTATACAGCCCCATTAATCCCTCCTTCCAGAGCGTTCTAGAAGCCTACATTCGCAACCGTCGCTTCAATGTATCCACCACCCCTAAGCCGAGCATCATCGTCACCCCGACGAGGATACCCCACATTAGTGCCACCGTCTTATGCGCCAAGAAGCTCGGGATTCAGCTGAAAGTACGCAGCGGGGGCCATGATTACGAGGGCCTTTCCTACGTTTCCGACACCACCTTTGTCGTCCTTGACATGTTTAACTTTCGTTCCGTGGACGTGAACATGAAGGACAAAACAGCGTGGGTCCAGTCGGGCGCGTTGCTTGGGGAACTTTACTACAGGATTTCAGAAAAGAGTAAACTTTATGGATTCCCGGGTGGCATTTGTCCTACCGTTGGCGTTGGTGGGCATATCAGTGGCGCGGGATATGGGAACATGATAAGGAAATATGGACTCACGGTTGATCACGTGATCGATGCACGAATTGTCGACGCCCATGGAAGAGTTTTGAACAGAAAATCAATGGGAGAGGTATTGAATAAATGCTATCTCATATAAATGTGTAATCTTTTCTATAATGCATGACACTATGGTCTGATTCATACCATTTTCGTTTCACAATGGTAAATATTAATTTGTAAATCTTGATTAAATGTAACAGGATCTTTTCTGGGCGATTCGCGGCGGTGGTGGAGGCAGTTTTGGGGTCATTTTGGCCTACAAGATCAAACTAGTCCCCGTTCCACCAACCGTGACGGTTTTCCTAGTCGAGAGAAGTTTGGAACAGAACGCGGCAGACGCTGTTTCCCAATTCCAACATATAACAGAAGAGATTGAAGACGAGCTGTTCATCAGGGTGCTTCTGCAACCAGTCACAGTAAACAACACGAAAAGTGTTCGAGCATCGTTTATGGGATTGTTCCTTGGCGACGCTGCCAGGCTTTTATCCATCACGGATTCTAAATTTCCGTTATTGGAGTTGAAAAGGACCGATGCCAAGGAAATGTCGTGGATCAATTCAGTTCTTTTCTGGGGCAATTTCGACAACAAGACACTCCCCACCGTTTTGCTAAACAGGAAACCTGCTTCTGTCAATTTCTTGAAGCGGAAATCAGATTACGTTACGACCCCAATTCCCAAATCAGGGATTGAGTCTCTGTTCAAGAAAATGGTCGAGATTGGAGGAGTGGGGTTGGTGTTTAATTCTTATGGTGGAATAATGAACAGGATCCCGGAATCTGCAACGCCTTTCCCTCATCGAGCTGGGAACCTTTTCAAGATTCAGTATTCAGTGAACTGGAACGAAGAAGGCGGGGCGGCCGACAAGAAGTACATTGATCAGACACGTGAACTTCACCGTTTCATGACGCCTTTTGTCTCCAAGAATCCTCGACAGGCGTATCTTAACTACAGGGATCTGGACATTGGCACAACCCAAAATGGCAGAAACAGTTATAAAGAAGGAAAGGTTTATGGGGTGAAGTATTTCAAGAGTAATTTTCACAGGTTGGTTCAAATTAAGACTAAAGTCGACCCTGACAACGTGTTTAGGAACGAACAAAGCATCCCGACTCTGCACTTTCATGGGCGAAAGACGGGAAAACAAAGTGATCATGCGATATAATGCGCGTCGATCCTATAATTCTTGACCAGATTGATAGTCGAAATTTCTGAAAGATATTATGTGATTTAGCATTTCACGCAACACAAAGTGCTGTTATAAAGTGCTTTTCCCAACGCGGGATCGAACGTTCTCTGCGTTCATTAGTGAGATATTAGCTAGATGATGCAATTTGAGAAGTGCATTATTGATTCGGAAAATGTTTGCCTTTTCTTCACTCATTTTAGAATCTAGTTTATGATTGGAAAAACTTGATTATGAGAAGTGAGAAATATGTACTTATAAATTGCACCACAGGGAAAAAAACAATATTTTCCATTAAGAAATAAGTATGAACGAATCCTTCAGCTTATGTTGCTACCAAACATGGTAATTCACATAAATAATGAAAGATTCTGAACTTCAAAATCTTAGAACTACACCGGATGGTAGCAAAGAAAAACCAAAATAGCTTCCATTGATTTCATAACACAGGAACTACCGTTTTTCCACTGGTAAAACAAATAGTACTCATTATTCTATGATAATAACAAACACACCGGACTCATTGAATGACCAAAAGTCTCCTAGAAATGGAATTAGTTAAGAAAGTGTAGTGCGATAAGATAGAAACAAACCATTTTCTACTTTGAGTGAGAAAAAGGAGAGCCATTGGAAGTTTTATTGGATAAAGCAGTTCAATAGAAGAGCTATTTCAAGGCAAACTTGGATTGTATGGAGAAACCAGTACCTGAGGGTCCATTGGAAGGGTTTCAGACAAGCTTTCCAGACGAACAACTAGTTTTTCTGATAATGTCCTTACAGTGGAAGGATGGATCGCATTCCTGAATTTGAGCTCTGTTGTCCCCAGAAGAAAGTGAACTTGTTCAATATACTCTACTTGGTGAAATAGATGTTGATGGCAAAGCTGAATCAACGAAGCATGGGGTTTGGATCACATATGCTATACAAATACATGAAATCTTATATATCACGCTCTCCACGGGCTGCCTACATGAACTATAGGAATCTTGATCTGGGGATAAACTGTGAAGAACATACCAGCTACTCACGAGCTCCAATTTGGGGGTAGGAAGCATACGATAAGCAAAACTTTAGAAGATCGGCACAAGAGAAGACTCAGATTGATACAGGGCCTTCTTCAGAAAATCAACAATATTCCCCTGCTTCTGTAGTGATGATATTAGTTCAGGAAAGCATGAAACAAGGTCAATAATAGATAGCCACCGAAAAAGTTGAACATTGTTTTATTTCTATGATTTTCTCGAGGGACACGAGCCATACAGGTTTCAGCTAGAAAACTAGCCATTACATAAATTAGAAAATGTTTCTTAGCATGAAAATGGCAGTGAAGTAGACTCTTAACCAATGCTCGTTCTTTACAAATTTCAAGTATACACGAGATTAACATTCCTAAATTTTCACAGAAGCATCGCCCACATTAGAAAGCTGACAGAAAATGGTGAGCAAGAAAAACTCTAGTGAGATCTTTCAACAAAGCTACCACTTCATGATGATAACATCCAAACATCAGCTACCCTTGTTAGATGGTTTTGATGGAGGTAGAGTTCCAAATGCCTTGTCCCACAGTGAGGAAGTGATGCCAAAGCCTTTATTTTGGATGCGGAAATGATGATTCAGATGATATTTCTGCATACATAAGGAAGTTATTATTACTAAACTGATCCATTAGCTTATGAATCCAAAGTTCCAAATCGTTAAATTTGTGGAATGAAGTATTTTGTCACATCAGTAAGTCCCCATTGTCGCCCACAAATGCTAAAAAATTATGGTAACTTATAGCGACTGACAATATTTACCTTGAGCCCCTTAGGAATTTCACTGGATGGCTGCCCGTGGTGCAAGTAGTAATGAGTAACATCATACACTACATAACCCAGTAGACCACCTCCAACTAAAGCAGGAGTAGTGGAAGGAGTAGCCATGAGTTTTACCAAATTCCAGAACTGTAATTAAATAAAATAAACAAATTAAAGTTAGATAAACATTAGCTTCAGTGGAGCAACGAACATTCATAATTCTTACTAGATCTCCTCTAAGTAATAAATGCTGAATAAGTATATATAATCAGTAAATAATACAGTATCCATATCAGAATGGGGGAGAAGATACTGCAAAGATGAAAAAGAAGGCAAGAAAAGTATGGAACGAAACACACCGGAAATAGAAGAACAGCAGTTGCAGCTGGAGGAAAGACAAGGCGTAGACCATCCATCGGGTGCTTATGATGACAACCATGAAGAAGATAATGAATCGTGTTACCCCTGAAGGTTGCTAAACATATTTAGCACAAAGAAAGTAAAAGTAAGCAAGATATAGAATAAAAAATGTAATGTCCAATAGATCATGGCATGCTAACCAGTAACTCTTCGTCTTAATGTGGAAAAGGAACCGATGAAGAGTGTATTCAAGCAACGTCCAGACAAAAATCCCAAATGCTGCCATCAGTGCCACCTCAGGAATTGTGCGACCCAATCGGATGGAGATTGAAAGGAACCAGGAAACAACAGGGAGCCATATAAGTGGAATCACCCACCATTCGTTGCGAGTCAAAAACTGTTTAAGAATAATTACAACTATATATAGTACCTTATGGATCCACACCAGAACAAAAACACAAAGTGATCTCGACATGAAGTAGTAAACAAAAAACAATACCTCCCAAAAATCACTATTGAAAAATCGCGGGCCTTCCTTGCTAACGATTGGCTGGTGAACCCACTCTTGATAATTCTCACCAAGATGGCCAACCTTTCAAATATAAAAATAGGTTGTGCTTATTTATAGTACGTAAAACGACACATCCGGTATACACAAAAAACCACGACGAAAAGTGTGAACCACAGCTGACTAATTATTTGATTCCAATCACAAACATTAAGCACGCCACGGCATGTAAACAACAGAAATAATCAGTTGATGCACGGAAGACAATAGCCAGCATTAAACTCTATAAAAATTCCCGTTATAGGGGAATGATCAAACGAGAAAAATCAAGCAATACACAGTTGATCCTCAATAGTAAAAGAATTCCATAACAAGATATGCACAAATAAATCAGACGCGGCGGAATACCTGGAAGACAAGGGGTTCATTCAGGTCCACTGTGAAATCCTGCACTGCCATCTTTCTTTCAAGATACCCTACTGTGAATTCAGTTAAGAAGTTAGTTAGTTAGTTAGTTATACAAATATATGGCCAAGTTTTGTTTTTCTTTAATGAAAATACTACCAAATAGTAAAGCAGGCAATTATGAGTAGTACCAATTTTTAGAATAACACTGAAATTAGCCCTCTTAGCTTGTTCATGAAATACTTGTGAATCTTATTACATTTGATGATTAATGTGAATTAAGTCTTCTTCTTATTAACGTGTAAAGACCAAGTGTGCTAATTTCTTTGCCTCTCTAACACGGCAAATCCAAACAGGAGAAAAAGTCATGGCTAATAAGTAATAATAATTAAACCTAATTCAACAAAAAAGATTACACCTTTAATGTCAAGAATAAAACCTAGAGTTGAATTTATTGCATGTATATATATTTTTACTTACCGAGTAAAATGGCGGCGCCAAAATATGGTCACTTACAAATTACAATTGGTCGTTTCTTTTGAGGTGGTAAGAGTGTAGTACAAAAGCGAAGTAGAAAGATATTTTGGGGATTTTAATGTTTATGAAATGAAATTGTATTTGTGGGGTTTGATTGATTGATTGATTTCCTTTTGATTCGAGTAAAAGAAAGTCGAGAATAATATTATAAATAGTGGGCGCTTCCTCATGTTGGATCATTTAAGAAAAAATGTTACACAATTTCATATGGATAGACAATGTTTTCTTTGATAGTAATTTGGATGGACAAATGTATAAAGTAGGCATATTTGAATTATCATAATATATAAAGTCATATTTTGATAGTAGAGGTGGTCTTATCTTTATTTCATGCAACCGTTATACTGCTGGCGTGATGCAACTACTATCAATACACCATTGGATAGGCAATGACATAATCATTTCTTAGCCCTAGTTTGTTTCCCAGAAAATAGGGGAAAAGAAAATTTTGAATTTTTTTTCTTACTGTTTAGTAATTTGAGATTTTTCTGGAAAAGAAAGAAAATCTTTGGAAAAGAGAAGAGAATATGGAAAAAATCCATCCTTATTTTTTCTAAGAAATTTCCTGAAAAATCTTGTTTTCTCTCATTTTTTCATTTTCTATTTCTTTTCTCCCATTTTGTAGGGAAACAAACTAGGCCTAAATTCTAAAAAACTTTAAATTTAAATCGTCGGTTGCACGACGTGATATAGATATTGGGCCACTTACTAATTCTAAGCCCAACTGTATAAAGAAGAGGTCCACATGGATGAGAAATTATGAGAGTTAGTTTATTAAGTCTTATGTTAAGTCTTATATTATGAGTCTTTATTTAATTAAAATAGTATTAGAATTTTAGTTCATTAAATTTTCTAGGTTTATTTTGTTTAGGTTTATTAGTATTATAAATAGGTTAAGTCTTGTAACTTTTTAGTCATTCAGAAAAAAAATAAAACTTTAGTTATCTTAATTTTGGTCTCTCTACTTCCTTAATTCTTTATTGGAGTTTGTTCTAGCTCGAATAAGACTTTAAACCTAATAATTGGTGCTTTCTTCTTTTGAACTCACTCCCTGAAAGAAGAAGAAGAAGAATTTAGCAACTAAGCAACAACTATCAAGTTGTTGTCGCAGATGATAGAACTTTCGTAAAAGGTGATAAATAATCTTGCATGTATATCTTCTGAATTATCAAAGACTAAAGGCAATTTGTGCAAGACTCCATCACCGTTGTTGCCACTACCATCACCGCCACCAACATCGCTGCCTCCTTCAACAATCTGCAACACTCAAGATCATGGGCGATGGTAGTGGCAACAATGGTGGTGAAGGCTTGCACAAATTATCTTTAATCATTGATAATTTAGAAGACATACTTTCAAGAATATTTATCACCTTTCTCGAAAGTTCTATCATATGTGACAACACCATTGATAGTTGTTGCGTAGTTGTTAAATCCTTATTTATTTATTTATTTTTTAGACGGTGAGTTTAAAATATGAAAGCACCAATTGTTATGATTAAAGTTCTATTCGAGTTAGAACAAGCTACAAGAAAGACTTCAGGAAGAAGAGATACTAAAATTAAGATAACTAAATATTTATTTTTTCTAAATGAATAAAAAGCTAAAAGACTTGACCAATTTATAATATTAATAAACCTAAACTAAATAAACCTGGAAAACTTAATGAACTAATATCATAATATACTCTAATTAAATAAAGACTCATAATCTAAGACTAACATAAGACTCCTAATATAGAACTATTCTCATAATAAAAAACCATGTAGGCTTCACTTTACACGGTTGAATCTTGAATTAGTAAGTAGCCAATTATATTATGTTGGGTTGTTTTAGTTACACCACGCCACGAATGCAAGAATTGCATAAAATAATCTTTTAAGTACTTAAGAATTTCCCCAGACATGTCCAATGTCTTTGTAAAGTGTAGTAAGATTGGCAACTAACTGTAATTGTGTGTGTTGGCGGCGAAGAAGAGAGAGCAAAAAGAAAAAGACAAAAAAGGGAAAAGAAAATAAATAACCTAGTCTCTCCTAAGTTGATGCAATTTTGATTTTGGTCCCTTACGTTAGTAAGTTTAGTCTTCTAATTTGGCTCTTCAACTCGATTTTCGTCAATTGAGGCCCAAATTATCAACATGGATATGATTCTAACCAAATCTTGAAAATTTTGTCTGAAATCTGTTGACAACCGTGACAAACACACCCATATGGGCTTAAACTTCATCATTGAGATGATTATCATAATTGATGTAGTTGGTAGTTTTTGTATGGATGGAAGAAGATGACATTTATTCTTCTTGTCTATTAGTATTGGGTGCCTATAAATAACATCTTTTGGCAAAGGAAAAACATCATCCGAAGCAACACTTTCTCTTCAATACAAAGTGTTCTCCTCCTCTCTCAATATCTCTCTCTCTATATATATTATATATATATATATTAATTTTTGTATTTTCGATCGTCGGGTTTTTTAGTTCGTAGATCGGGTGAATATTATTATAGTAATATATGTTGGAAAATTGGTAAATGAAACGGGTTTTTGTACAATCGACTTTAGGTCAAGTTTGGTACATGGATGAATGAGAAATTGATGCTCAACGTTGACTAATTAAAGTCAGAAATATTTTTTATCAATATTTAATATTTCTATTTTGCGTAAATAGAATTATGTAATTTTCTGCTATATTTTATATACGGAAAATAATAAGCATCAAAGAGATAATTAATTATCTTAGGAAATCTTTACATAAGATTTACCTAGCAGTTTCTATAACTGAAACGTGCCTACGTTCATCCGAGATTTGTAATTATCTTAATTACCTGATTCGTAATTATCTTAACCACGTTTCTTGGTGGCTAAGTCTTCCAACTTTCTTCCTAACCTAGTCTATAAAAGAGGTCGCTCCCCATAGGGTTTAAATCATCAAAAATACATTGCATACACGAAAAGGCTTTTCTGCGCAGCCAAAATATTTTTTCATTGTGTGGTGGTAGAGGAAAGTTACAGTTCGAGTTCGCCGGAGCAGTCCTTGCTTGTGCACGCAATTCTGCTCGTAGTCGTTGTATCCTGGGAGACAATCGCTCACGTTTTCTCAAGCACGTAGAGAGGGCGAATCTGTTTTAAGGAAACCGAAAGGTCCTCGACTTCCCGTTTCCACGCTCTTCAGTTCATATTCAATTGAGGTTTATTCGGTAACGGTAATCTTAATTATTGTAATTTTCGTTCTTCAATTTTCGTCAATAATATATTGTTCCTTGTTTGTTTCCGTGCTATATTTCTAACAATATATTCCACTGCGGAGATCGAGGAACGCAAAGTTTCACCGCCGGGTTCGACACGGAGGATCAACGACGCAAAAGGGACGCTACTATCGACTTACGAAGGTATAAATAATTATTGTTTATGCCTCGTAATTCCGCTGCGTAAATCTATTTTGGTAGTAGTATCGACGTTATTATTCATTAAACTGTTGGCGGCGGAGTTGTGGTGTGACTAGTAAGAATACGGTAAAGGCGGTTCTGTCAAAGTTAACTAGTTATTAAGCGGGACCGTTGTGACACCACCAATTACCTGTGAACCTTGAAATCCTATCAGGTAAGACGAGTTATCTCTTTTCGAGGGTTTAATTTGCACGATTCTGATCAATGAAACTACCCGAATCGCCGGTACAATGGTTTAACGAGTAATGATATTGTTATTAATCAAATAAAATATCCAACAAAATCATCCACGTGGCTTCCATCTTGGCAAAGTGTTAAGAGGTGTTATTGCATATTACATATTTTACTAACTGACAAGTTAAGAAGTAATTACAAACTAACTAACTATCATTTTGTTGGTAATTGCATCAGCATCATGTTGCTTCATTAAAGCTAAGAAGCATATTCTCTTTCATAATATTGCAATGCTAATTCTGGGTGGTTGTCATTTGCTAACAGATGTAGCCTCTCATTTCTTATTCCATTGCCCATTTCAGATTTGATGGTCATCATTTCTTCACCCTTCTTACTCTCTGCATCTCCATTGTTATTTACAACATTATTTACTAATAGAATTTCGTTACCTTTAGAGCTACTTATAGTTCACAATCTACATTCTACAGCAAACTTATTTTGACCAAAAAGTGAGATTTGACTGCTAAACTGAATTTCGGTGGCAAACGACAGCGTAACTGTACAACTCAATTAAATTCGATGTAGAATCCTTTTGCACAAGGTGGGATAACATTCTCATGACATGCATGACCTAGCGGTTCATCGGTATTGATACGTTCGATCGCCTACAAAGGCTGAGTTATCAATACTACTTAGTAGTTAGTACTTACCACAAAAGTTATGAATATAAAAGTGACTTTTACACTATACACAACACATCATAGATTTGTCTGCATTAAAAGAATGTTGTCTCCATTAGATTAACCGAATTCATTGAATTTCTAACACAATGAATGAGGGACGTGAATAAAAAGAGGAAAATAGGAGGGAGGGTATAGTGAATCCTATCAGGCTTTAACCATAGGTGATTATATTGACAAATACAGAACATGGAAGTATAAACGAGCGCATTACAAGTTGCCGTAAAAAGTTGACATAAACGAGGCAAAATCTTGCAGCCTGACCAATTCCGAAAGCACTCATTAGATCAGTTACATAAAACACAACAGAAAAACTCTGTACAGTGTCTCCTCAATCAGCTCTCTTTCTTCACAGGTTTTGGAGGAAGTGTGCCAAACAACCTGTCCCAGAATGTTGAAGTGATACCGAACCCCTTGTCCTGAATTCTGAAGTGATGGTTCATGTGGTACCTCTACAATTGACAACAACACAAGTATATCGAAAATCAGCGCACGTTTGTATTTAGATAAGACTCTTCATTAGTAAGGGATTATATCATTTATTAGACAGTACCTTGAGTTCATTAGATACACCTCTTGTTGGTTTCCCATGGTGCAAGTAGTAATGAGTGCAGTCATATATGACATACCCCAACAACCCACCACCAAAAAGTGCGGGAGCATACGATTCAGGGACTAGAACTTTAATTAGATTCCAGAGCTGATATATGCAAGAAAATAAAGATCAGATAATGTGCAACAAAAGTTTGCAAGAACGAGGATAAAACTTTGAATAGAACGTACTGGCACTAGCAAAATTGCAGTTGCGGCAGGAGGGAAAACAAGTCGAAGGCCGTCCATTGGGTGCTTGTGATGGCAGCCATGGATGAGGTAATGAACTGTGTTTCCCCTGATTAATGCATTAAAACATATATGTAAGCACATCTTGTTTCATCAAGCAAACATACTTTATTTTGTTTCTGTAACTGCTTCATTCTTTTTTTGCGGGGGGAGGGGGTAACAAGGTTGAAAATGACGAACCAATAGCCTTCTGTTTTGATGTGGAAAAGAAAGCGATGCAAGGAATACTCCATCAGAGTCCATATAAAGATACCGGCAACTATTGTAGCGGCTATATGGTGATGAGGAAGGTCAAAATTTACGGATGATGAAACGAACCAGCATACAACGGGTACCCAGATGAGAGGAATAGCCCACCAAACCGTGCGTGTCAAGAACTGTTCACATTGAAGTATTATTAAGATATTTACAAGCTATTCCAAAATTTTCTTTCAAGGAAACTCTAAATGGGAATGGCATCAAAGATTATGCGAATCGAGGCAACAACTTCAGAGAAAGCATTATATTAGGTCACACATCACAAAGAGTGATCAAGTTACGCATAGGAGAAACTAAATCATTTCTACAAAGAGGTGATCGCTAAAAGGATCTACTAGGTGATCAAATATACTAGTCTCTTAAGTGAAATGTTCTGTATCAAGAACTAACTTACTGGACACCTTATTTGCATGAAGGATAAAGTTGTGCAATACTAATTAAAATACCGCTAATTCATTAAGAGAAAAGACAGGCACAATACCTCAAGAATTTCGTTTCCAAAAAATCTTGGTGTTTCTTTGCTGACAATCGGTTGGTGAACCCACTCCTCATAAGCTTTTCCAAGATGGCCAACCTACCGTTCAATGGCATAAAGATGAAAGGATAAGGAAAGAGAAAAGCAATTGGTTTCGATTCCCTTTTCTGGTCTCAAATATTTTCAAAGATAGGCTTCTCATTGAGATCATAAATAAGTAGGCATGCACTAAAATAAGGTGAGAGATGGCAGAATTGATTAATCCATTATACAAGCTTCAATCAATCCTTTCACTAATACAGAATGAAACAGAAGAAGAATATATATTGATATTCAGTTGCACGACCGCCCCCCTCCTACCCATTTCTCAAACGTGCGTGCCCTACAAAAAAGATGGAGTGAGAGCTGACCTGAAAGACTAGTGGTTTGTTTAAATCCACTGTAAAAGCCTGATTGACCATCCTGGCTCCTGCCAAAATCAAGATTAATATAGTATACATTTACCAAAATGAAACTAAACCAGAGATTAGATTAAGTAAGTTACAGTTCAACAAACAAAACATCTTTGGACCTTGAAAGCCATGTTTTGCAAAAAACTCAGAAGTGACACATATCAAACAAATGTGAATTGACTAATAAACCAGATTGGTATCATTCCTTTTCCGTTTTATGCCAAAACATAATTCATCAACCAATATCAATACTCCTTTCAATGTCTACCAGTTACAGCATTCCTTCATCGCACAAAATAAAATAATTAAAAACGACACCAGTTCAAAAAGGTCAAAAACATCAGCATACCGGCCGTGTTATAATAATGGTCCTTTTGAAGAAATGCATTAGACTGGCTAGAGATTATAACATGGCATTTTTCAGAAGACATGTTCTTGAGGTGAAATAGTTTATCTCCTACCATATAATCTCCTTTGCATTACTACGTCATTTGGTAACAAACATATAAATCTTGAATAACAAATTAATTAATACAGCGTGAAGGCAGTGCCATTGATTTTCAAGCAGAACGTAGCATATTATAGGCCACCCAGGAAAGGACGATTATATTACGCATGTAGTATTGGGTCAGTCGCATAATTCGGCTAACCGGCTATGATATTAGAATTGTCCAACTCACCAATAATACGGCCCTTAATTATCACTCCTAAAATTCCATCAGCACTTGTTGCATCACGGCATCAATACAACAATAAAACGTTGCATGAAATAATTTCTCTTGAATTACATACCCTTTATTTGGAGTTTATTATATTGAGTGCTACCAAACACCCACTAAACGTAAAAAGCAAAAAGCAATAAACAAATATGTAATGAACAAAGAATTCACCTGAAGCTCAACCGAGCAGAAAACTAAAAAAAATAAATTAAACTAGCAAAAAATATGATATACGTTCGGACTATAGGCCAGGAAGAAATTATACCTGTTTTCAATCGAACGAAAAAATTTTTAGCAGCAAACAACAAACAACGTTGGCGTCGACGAGAACGAATAATTATTGTCGGCTTTTTTCAGCTTTTTTACTTCCGATGAAAATAGGCGGTGCGTATCGATCGTCTTTTTTCCCTATGGTGTAATAATAATAATAATAATATCAACAAAAACTGCCGCCAATGAGAGTCGCGAAATCCATGCACAACCTTATAAAACACAAGGCCACCCGATTATTATTTCAAAGTTCAAATTTTTATTTTTTTTCTCGTAGTTATCACTACAAATAGAATCCCTTTTATTTAGGAGCGCAATCAGAGATAAATCGTGAGCTCGCTAATACGAAATTTAAAATGTTTGGAATAGAGCTGAAATTTACCTTATTTTGTAACGGTTGAGAGTATGGATCAAAATTTAGTTTCGGCTGTTAAATATAAGAAAATTTTCGCAAGGATATGCTTCAGAAGATACAAAAACATTATAGTAATTACTTGAGCGTTTCCTTTAGATAGAGCCAAAAATACAACATTTCAATATTTTTCGTGAAAAAAAAACTTTGATTTATGATTAATTGACTTTAACAAATTACTAAGTATTCAATTTTCATTATGTAGGTTAACCAGCTATAAATGTTTCAATTTCATGAATTTGATTTTTAATATGAAGAATGGCTATAAATAATTTGATAGCAAATTTCCTAGTTGAATGTAACATAGCGCTATCCAATCAAAAAAGAAAGAAAAAAAAAATAAAAAAAGAGAGAGAGAAGAAAGTAACATAGCGGTGGACATTGCTTCTTAATTTCAAAATGAAGCATTTTCAGCTAGATCAGTCCATCCGAAAACTCAATCAAATTTCGCAAAAACATGCAACTATATATGCGACACATTGTTGGAATATTTTCAAAATATTCTGTTAACTTATTTTAAATGAAGAGTTGTTTTCCTTAAATCAATGCATTCTTTCAATTATATGGCAGTTGCTTTTGAATTTAAATAAGCAACTTTTATTAAATTAAATTATACTACTACTACAAATATATTTTGAAAGGTTGCGTCTTTTCTTAAAGGTTGTGTATTTTCTTAACGGTATCAAAGTTTCTATAAAAAAAAAGGATTGTCTTCTTTATTCACAAGTTGAATGTTGCTTTTCAAGAAAAATATATTTCTCTATTTTCCCACATATTTTCATATAGCCCTTATATCTGGGTTTGTCTTCAAAAGTGCGATTCGCAGTTAAACAACTGTCTTAAGACTGGGCTCCATTGTATACTGGGACAAGTTTGTTGTTAACCAGTTTGCACACTAAGTGCGTACAAATATTGTCTAAAGGAGAGCGTACTTGTGCGCGATTTGTGGTGTTTCTCTTTTGCTTTTGCAGGATTCAATTGGGACGACCGGCGTCATTGTTGCAATGCTACGTATGGTGTTCGGTTCGCCAAATAATATCCAATAACATGTCCTTCGGTATTACTAAATTCGTTAATTGTATTAGTTTTATTTAATACTTCATTTGGTGATGTATTCTTCTATATGGTTCTTTTTTAAATAACTTAACTTGATGGAATATAGCTTCTGCATTTGGAAAATATACAGCCGTTCCTATTGGGTATGGAAATGAGAACTGAACTCTTTTTTTGTCCTGACCACACCGACACCCCTTGTTGGATTGGATTTCCTAAAAAGACCCGTGTTGGACTTCTTAACATGAGGGGCACACAGACTCCCACTCCAAAATATAGATACTATAGCAAGATCGCGTAACATAATATCTCCTAAAAATCTATTAAAATAAAAATATGTTTGATGCGAGGTCAATAACTCCACCTCAGAATAGTTTTGAGTTCAAAAAATATGTACTGGGCACGTGAACTAGGCTGTAGCTAACCCAACAAAGGCATCTTGATGTCTGAGTCAATTGATGCTCGTTGATGGCTTCTAGGTCAAGCTAGAAGCAACTGGTGTGAATTGATACATTTGTTGATTTCGGACTGAAACTTAGGGTAAGCTAAGTTGCCTACGTATTTGATGTAGAGTGCGAAAGACATAAGGGAAGATGCAACAACACAATAAATTAAAGTTTCGTTGATTCCGCACAATACCAAAAAATTGGAGAAAACTGAAAAACTCTCAAGTTTAGTTTTTTTTTATTCATTCAACAACTGACCGCAATGACTCAAAGACGACTAACTTATAAAGTGAAAATCCTAACTAAGAAAAATGCCAAAATTACAAAAGACTCTTAAAATAACTAAATAAAACATAAAAATCTCGCTGGAAATAATAAACTGCAAATTTAACCCTCTAAACCTTTGAATTTGTCTAAAAACGCGTGGGCCTAAAGACTTTAGTATTTGCGTTTTGCTCAGGAGGTCGTTTCCATTTGGAAAAGTGGTATCTTTGTCAAAAAACGGGCTCTGTTGACTTCTTGGTCAAACCTCGACTTTCTTGAACCTCGGGTTTGTTATTTTCAATCAAGAGATACCCATATTTATGATCTGCATCAGTATTCATGTAAGAAATTAAGCTGAAGGTAGTTCATTGTTCTTGGTGTTGGCCAAACGTGGTCGGAGGTGCGGGTCGGCCCTTTGAGGGTGGACCTTTGCACACATAATATTAGTTGATGTCTCAATATGATTGAGCATTGATTGGTCCTACGATTTTAGGCACTCCAATGCTAAAGTCAATACTAAAGTCTAATACTGGGCCACGACGAAATGAGTCCATAATGCAAGTTATATGACTCAAAGTTCGTAAAATCGTGAAATGACACACTAACATGTTCAACAAATAAATTGGCACGCACCTAATCTCCTATTAACATTCCAAACATACCGCGTGTTGTAAAAAGTTCCTCACTGATTAATTACACTCCGACACACTAATAAATTGGCACCCACCTAATCTCCTATTAACATTTCAAACACACCGCGTGTTGTAAAAAGTTCCTCACTGATTATTTACACCCCGGTAACAATATTCGACAAAGATATTTTTATTTCAAAAGACAAACTATCTTTAACAAGTTTCGGCGAAGAATATGCTGCCACACACAGGGTGTTGGAGTCAATAAGAACAACATACTGATCACTTAGAGCACGTTTGGTAGCCCCCTTCAAGCATTGTTGCATAAATATGTGTGACCTTTTAATCATGGGTTTAACAATTAGCATGATGTTTGCTTTTTAATAAAACCAACAGATTGTTTGTAAAAATAAAATTAGTCTAATGTTTGGTTGATTCAAATTGGGGCACTAATGGCGTGTTTTACTACTTTGCCCGGGTATTAACAGAACAATTTCCCCCCTATCCTTTTCTCATTTACTCACTTTACCAACCCCACAAACTCTATTTTGCTCTCAAATTAAAAACCCTAGATTCAGAAATCAAGCTCTCTTTTTGCCCAAATTCCAGAAATCTAAACAAGCAAGCCTCCATAGAATGCTCGTTTACTCGTACACAACACAACCGACTGCGATTTCGAGAAATGGCGAGCTATTTGCACACAACGGCGTTTTGGCAACTATGGGCGATAACGCAGCACAAATCAGTGGCGGTGTGGAGAACAATTCATTCACTGGCACCCTCGTGACGACAAATGATCTGACAATAAGAGAATTTCGCAGCAAAACTCCTGTTCCAAAACTCGTAGCGAATCGCAGCAAAACTCCTGTTCCACAAACCCTAGCTCGGTAATGCTTTAATCAGACAAATGAAAGGGAAAGAGAGATACACTCTAATGGCAGGATATTTTGGGAGTGATTATAAGGGTAATAAGGGAATTTCACATTCAATATTATCAGCCAACTTGGAATCGGAGGGGGGTCCTTGAGGATTATTAGTGGGGAGTTATAAGCTACATGGCCCACTTATCTTGATATTTGGGTTAAAGAATGTGGTTATCCAAACCTTAGATTGTGCCCATACTATTAGTTAATATGGGGTTATTTGTGCAAGCAAACGTGCTCTTAGTCAATCAATCAGTAGTGTCGGTATAATAAAATGGGGGGCCACTAACTGTTTAAAATTGTAGAAAGTGGACAAAAATAAGAAGTGCAAGATATTTCCAACAAAGTTGAGAAGAAGTGAAAAAAAGAAAAGTAAATTACAGCCCAATGAAAATCTTACTAGTACAGTTAAATTATGCTTTGATCTGTAAAATTTACAAGGAAGGTCACAACACCTGGATTTATAAGGCAACAAAGGGTTGAACACATCCTGTATATACGTAAAACTCTTGGAATGTAATGTGAGCACTTAAACTCAACAAGACTTGTACAAACAACCCTTTTAAGTCATTACAAGACCTGGTTGTAGACAACCTTGTTCATGAATCTTGGCATTAGCGTTTCGCGCAACTTAATCAGCAAACACCATGATAAGGTTAGCAGAAATGCGATTGCTCGACCTCCTACGAGACCAATGAGAACGACCAAAACAAGTATGGTATATCTCCAAACTAGGCCAGATTCTGTGGCTGATTCCTCATTAGTGTTAGATGATAACTTATAGCTGTTATTATTAATATCCGATGCCTTTTCGTCTTTGCTTTGATCTAATTCATGTTGTTCCTTGGAGAAGGCAATAATGTTTTCGAGTCTTTGTAAATGTTGTTCTTCTTTTTTGGAAATCTTTAATTTCTTTGAAACAAACACCTTCTTCATCTTCGATTTTATCTTATCCCTTCGCGCTCTCCTCTTAAACTCTTCAACACCGCACATAGATGCTTCTTCTCTCTCCATCGCAACCTCCTTTAAATCACAACTAAGCCTCCTTTCATTATCCAATCGTTCTTGCTCCTCCACTCGATTTACTACATAATCATTTGGTTCCACAGTTTGAGATTCTTGAATATTAGTCCCTGATTCATGAGATGATCTCTTCTCATCGCATCTCCACGATCCAGACACACGTTTCTCGACAGAATCCAATAAAAACAAGAGGAACGCGGACAGTGTGACCCCTAAGGCTAACCTCTTCACTCCCAACGCTAAAAGTAAAACCACCACAAACAACAGCTTCAAGACCGCCACGAAAATCCCATTTGCACTCACACCGCGGCGCTTCCTCTTCTCCTCAAAAAAGTCACTATTATCTTGTATAGTCTCGTTGACACCACTAGATGTTGGGGCATCATTTGTGTGCGTGTCATCCTTCCCTGGCCCTGCTGCTAATCTTCTTCTCTGTATCGTCGTTCCAATTTCATCACATGTCCCCAAAGGAACACCACTCGATGTTGGAGTTACTCGCGGTGGCGATGACATAGGCGAAGGGAAAGGAGTTGGGCAAGCTTTAATTACATCATTGTAATCATTTATAGGAGGAGGAGGAGGAGGCACAAAAGAAGGTCGCTTTTTCTTGTTGGTACTTTTTTTCAATCTTTCACGATTCTTGATGAAAAGATCGATAAGGGAGGTCGGAAAGCCTGTTTCGACTACAAGAGAAGATGCTTTGCGCCGCTTTTGAGAGCTGTGGAGGTGTTGGTTCACCAGCTGAGAGATCTTTGTGTGCTTCCCTTCCTTCCATAATAAAGGCATACTGCAGCTAATCCAAATGAATATATTAATTTAGAAAAGCAATTTCAGTTTGTTGGAGAGCAGGGCGGGCTGATACTCTGTTTGATCATCAGTGCAAGATTTTATATATAATAACAGTTGTGGGGTCTTTGAATTTTTAGTTAATCATTCAGTTGGGAAGGTGCTGAGAAAAAAAAGAGGGAAAAAAGGTACTTGTGTTGGAAAATGATTGGAGCGATTAACACGTCTACTATTGAACTATACACGTTTTTGCGACTTGCCCCTTAAATAAATTTTATCACTTTCCCCCCTAAACTATGCATTTTTGTGCGATTTGCCCTTTCGGTGCATTTTTGGCCATTTTTTGACCGAAATATTCCCCCCATACTCGACTCATATGTGTTGTACTAGATGTATTTTAGTTGTTGATGACAAAAAGTAGGGAAAAAACACCTCGAACGGGGAGTATTTCGACCAAAAATGGTCGGGAACGTGATTTGCCCCTTCAGTATATTTCGGCATTTGTTTGCCGGAATATTTCCCCCTACCCGACTAATATGTGTTATATTAGATGTATTTTAGTTGTTGATGGCAAAAAGTAGGGAAAAAAACACCTCGAACGGGGAGTATTTCGATCAAAAATGCACTGAGGGGGTAAATCGCA
This sequence comes from Linaria vulgaris, assembly GCA_948329865.1. Taxonomy (NCBI): domain Eukaryota; kingdom Viridiplantae; phylum Streptophyta; class Magnoliopsida; order Lamiales; family Plantaginaceae; genus Linaria; species Linaria vulgaris. The sequence continues at coordinate 111,069,458 of OX415252.1, forward strand.
CAAAAATACATAGTTTAAGGGGGAAAATAATGATAAAATTTGTTTAAGGGATAAGTCGCAAAAACGTGTATAGTTTATGGTTTGATATCCTTTTATTATATTATAATAAACTATTTGTTTATGAAGATACTTTCTCACATGTACATAACACAACTAGCACAAGATATTTTGATAGAGGTGATTTCTAATTTGATAACTTTTATGCAAAGTGCTTAAATAATACTAAAATGACATTGTTTTTGACCGTTGAGACTTTGAGCTGGTTAAAGTGACTCATCAGTAAATCAAGAGAATATAAAGGTTATGATGTACGTACCTAAGCATTATTTTATTCGAAATTTAGGATACTAATTTGTACTGTATAAAAGTTTTCACGCATCCATGAAATAGATTATATTATACTTTATTTTATTGCAACTTAATATTACCGAGAGTTAATTTTGCGCGTGCATATATACAGTATGTTTTTACTTTCATTATTCAAAAGACAACAAGGACAATAATGCGGTGGCGCATGCCGTGTACATTCATCCGACCATGGGAATGCCTTGACAAATTTGGACGGTAACCTAAATTTACATCTCCAAAATTTGGTCTAACTATAAATTTATGAAAAATACTTACTGGAAATCAAACAAATGTAGACTACTTGAGATCTTTCTAAGCAAGGGTGTTCATCTGCTGGTTGGCCAAGTTCGATTCGGTCACCGACCGAACTGCTAAACTGAATAAAGTATATTTGGCCGACCGAAACTCAACTGAACCAAAATATTCGATTTCGGTTTAACAAGGCCGGTTCGGTTTCGACCGGTTCGGCTGAACCGGTCGAATTATGCCCACTTCTATGTTTTATTCTATACATTTTTTGGATAACCGAAAAATCGCTAAACAGAATAAGCTATATTTATTCGTCCAAAATCGAACCAAAATGTATTCAGTTCGGTTTTGTTTGCGCGGTTCGGACGAATTATGGACACCCCTATTTATAAATAAAATAATCACCGGTGAAGTTTCAAAATATTTACGAATAATAAACCTATGTTTTTTAATTAATAATTAAGAGTTTTAAGGTAATTATACAAGAAATTAGAGCAGATAGAAAAAAACCCCCCTATGTTCTAAGAAAGTAGCAAAAAACCTCCCTGTGAAATAAAAGGGGCAAGAAACCCCCATATCTTTCCTAAATCATAGCACACTGCCCCCTTCTTCGGATTTTAACTTTTACAAAATTAGAAATTGACCCCCAAAGTTTTAGAGTCATTCCTTTTCGAAACTCAAACTCTGGAAATAGTCCATTACGACCATATCAGACCCATCATGCTTCCGTACAGAACTTATAAAACATAACCATTAAAGATACCTCGTTTTGACCGTACTACCGTTGGGTATTCCGCCAGATTTTACAAAGACTCCTCGCCTTCAACCACTCGATCGCAACCGATGGTTCTGCAACAGCTCCTTCAATGGTGATCAGCACAACCCTAGTTCGTTTTCTACTCCGGGTGTACAAGTAACTTTAAATGGAATGTTTCAAAGCTTTAACATCAACATACTCAGGCGAAAGTAAATCAATATTTATTTATGTGGAGACTTATTTATTACAACACACTCAAAACCCCTTTAGAGAGGAGTTACTTGTTTAGCTACTCATAGTAGCTATGTCTCTCTTGTACATACACTCACACTATTACAATTCAACTGGAAATTTAATCACTCGGAATTAAAACACTCAAAAATTAAAACTCTCAAACTTATTCCAATCTTATTTTGTTTATGTAAGAAAGCAGTGGAGAATACTTGATTCCCTCTGTTTCCTTCAGCTCGTTTATATAGGTGAGGTCTCGGATTTGAAAATGCGGACTTCATCAATACTTGTTAGTGGAATTGACGTGTTCCACTTGTTTCTGTGGTCCCTCCATGATAATGGTGGAGGTTATCCTGTCTTGATCACATGGCTCATTTCTTATCTTCTGAGTCACGTGGTCCCTCCATTATTGATTTGTTAGTGGAGGCTGTCTTGATCGTTCACGTGGGTGGCCCTGGTTGTTCAGCTGTCCTGGTCACTCACATGGCCCCTTTTCCTTTCCCCGCAAAAGTTGTTCCTTTGCCAGCACGCGACATCCTTTCCCTTTTTCGAGGGGCCCTCCTTGTCACTTTCCCATTTTTCTCGTTTTACCGGGAATCCTTTTCCGAAAAGTGGCTCCTTTTGATCGGGACACTTGTCGCAAATCCGTTCCTTCCACCGTCCCGCGTGTATCATATTGCAAAGTTTCCGACGTGTTTCGACTGTCGCCGGGATCTCGTTTTTCCACAATATTTGCCGTTTCTTTTCGAACGCTGTTTCTGCAAATCCTATGGTATTGCTGATCATGCTATTGAGCATGAATGATCCGTTCTCTGATTTCTGGAAAATTTTGAACGAATACTTTACTTTGTCCATCTCAGTGAGACAGACCCACAATCCCCATGCTCTCCTGGTTGAAATTTCATCTTCAGTGATAGGGAAAACCAGACAAAGTCCCTCTGGTGGTGGCTTGATGAACTCCATTGCTTTCATGTTTGGTCTTTGTATTTTAATGAAGTGAAAGCTCTCATGGAATCCTTTTCCTGCGATCTCTGGAGCTGCTGAAATAAATTTTAGCTCCAACGTGTCTCCTCTTTTTAGTGTATGATTCATTTTCCATGTCTCGTACACCTTCTCGTAGATCCACCCTGGTAATTTTGAGATTTCCAGGAAACTTGGTGACATGGTGAATACTGAGGCCAGGCAGCCAAAGTCAAACCACTCTCGTATACTATCAGGTTTTGATCCTGGTAGTGCCCAGATTCTCGGATATTTTCCGGACCAGTCGGCCACAGATTTTCCGGGGATTAATCCCATTCTTGTGTGAAGTCTTTCCCATGTCCTTTGATATTCCATCAAAGGTACTCTTGGCTCGTTTTTAATCTTAGATGATCCTGTATGGGGTCTAAGACTGATCTTGTCTTCTTTCTTAGAAGAAGTATCCTGGGATTCAATCGGAGTATTTCCTCTTGAATCAATCTTGTCTTCTCTCTTATGAGAAGTATTCTGGGATTCAATCGGGGTTTTCCCTCTTGAATCAACTTGTTTTTCTGATTCTCCAGGTGTTTGCACCCTTGAATCAACCTGTTTAACAGTGTCTTCCTCGAAAGGATCACTGATTGGTCCGATTTTACTTGGATCAACCTCGTACGTATTTGCTTGTATTTCCACTTCTAGTTTTGATGTGGAAGCATCTCGAAATAGGGGTACCGTAAGGCTATCCCACAAACTTGTACTACCCAATAAGGTTGCCTTCATTGAGTTTTGGACCTTGGTAAGGTCCTTTTCTTGCACATGACCGGAAGCCTGAGCATTAATTGCTAGACCGTCGATCGCCTTGCGGAGCTCATCCAGGTTATCCTTGTGGTGTCTCCATCTTGTGAGAATGGTGTTGGCTTCATGTGCCTCCATCCCTTGTTAGAAAATCTGTAAGCACGTTTTCGTGAGATTTAATAACAAGAACATCAAAATCGTAATATTGACATTTAGCTTGCCATCTTAATAATCTAGCTTTCTCGGGTTTGCTTTCTATTTTATTTTTTAAGAAAGCCTTGACACTTGTATTATCAATCTTAAGGGTGAACTTTTTAGCAAGTAAGAATAACGGCCATTTCTTGAAGGCCTTCCGAACTGCAAAAAATTCTTTCTCGTTGATGTGCCATCTTGCTGCCTCATCTTTTGAAAAGAGACCGCTACAGTATCTGCATGGCACTTCTCCTTTTGGTTCAACTTTGGTAAGAACCGCCGCCCACCAGTGATCACTTGCGTCCATATAAAGAACAAGATCATCTTCATCATTAGGGATTGCAAGTTTGGGGAGGTTTTGACAGATAGCTTTGAGCTTCTGTACTGTTTCCTTGTGTTCATCCGTCCATCTGAACTCCGCGTCCTTTTTAAGTAATGGACTGAATATTTTCCTGTAACTTGCCATATTGTTAATAAACATTCCAGCAAAATTAACTAACCCCATAAAACTTTGGAGTTGTTTAACTGTCTTGAGGTCATCGGGAAAATCACGTACCTTTTCCACGAAATGATTTTGGAGAATGATACCTGATTCGTCAATCTCGACTCCAAGGAATTCGATCTTCCTTGTAAGAATTACCGTCTTCTTTTCTGATAGCACTAATCCTTCTTTGTGGCAAACATCTGAGAAGATCTCCAAATGTTTGATGTGTTCTTTGACGTTCTTTGAAGCGATGAGAATATCACCGACATAGACGAACATGAATTTGAAATAATCTTTAAAGAGATTATCCATCTTCCTTTGATATATTTGAGGTGCATTAGCCAATCCCATTGGCATGACATTCCAGATATAGTGTCCTTGTGGTGTGGAAAAGGCTATAAACTTTTTGCTTCCTTCTTCCATCTTGATTTGATAGAACCCTGATTTGCAGTCAAACTTAGAGAAGACTATTGCGTTCTAGAGGCAGTTGATCAGGTGCTCCCGGTTAGGGATATAATATCCATCGAATTCCAAGATCTTGTTGATCCCTTGGTAGTTGATCACTAGTCTTGGTTTTCCTCTCTTGATTTCTCCATGGTTCCTGACTAAGAACCCATGACTGCTGTAGGGAGAAGCTCCTGGTGAGATAAGATTAAGGTCCAGATGTTCCTTAAGAATCTTTTGCATATCCTTTCGATCCTCTTGGTTCATAAGGATAGGCCTGTATCTGACCAACTCGTTCTCCTTTCCCTTTTGAACTCTTAAGGTCGCCTTGAGTTCATTCTTGTTCCACCATGCCAGAGGGTCCTCTTCATAATTTCTCTGAATCTTGACTTTGACATCTTCAATTGAGGTATGTTCTTCGTTTGTGATGTCAATATGAAGACTCGGTTCTAGGCTGGCTTTTAGGATCTCAATTGTCTCATTTCTGATCCTTTCGATTTGCCAACCGCCCAAGCTTTCAATCCTAAGCTGTAAGATTGCATTACTGTATCTTCTCTGGTCCTTCATTTTTGGGTGTAGAAGCTTTCCTTCATCACCACACTTGCTGCGAAATTGGATTGGCATTTTTCGATAAAACGCCTGCGTCAATCTCTGCACCAAAATCTTATGATCACAAATGGTTGTGAGAATAAGCCGTCTTGTTTCATTATTCTGCGTAAAGCGTTTGAACGTTTGCAGGAAGTTGTTGCCAAGTAAAATATCGGCCCATGTATCGTGGAAATAAATTGGTGGCGTCTTGACCTTGTACCATGGAGTACCTCCAGCTCCGCCAATTAATATTTCTGCCCGTTTAATCCCTCGTTTGAAGACGATGATCTTCTTCGAGAAATCCCTTCCTGCAATTGCTGGTAAATCTTCTCCGATTTCTCCAGGGAAGACTCCTGGCTTTGTTGTGCAAATTCCTGCTCCTGAGTCGATATATGCTGCAAAGTCTTCGGCTCGATATTTCTCGTATAACATCCCTACCGAGATGTAAATTGAGAATGGACTGGTGGTCATTTGAGCCGGTATCTTTTCCCTTCTACCGTAATCTCCATTCCTTCTGGCAATCTTTCCCAAGGCTTGTGATCCTCGAGAAATTCGACTCCAAGAACAAGTTGTTCTGGGATCTTCCCTGCACGTCCATTGATGATAAAATCAAATCTGCCGAGCTTAAGATTTCCTTGATACCGCCCAACGAATGGCTGTTTTAGATAATACAATGCGTCGCATGGTAATGTATTATCCTTCTAGGTGGTGTCGAAGATGACTTCGACTTCTCCCCATCCTCCTGTACATTGAAGTTCACCTTTGGTAGTAAATTTCTTTGGCTCGACAACAATTTCAACGATCGGTTTCTTTCCCCAGGTGAGACTTTGCATCCTGTTTTCTTGGAAATAAACTCTTCTTGACTCGAACCTCTGACTCGTATCTTTGCCAAAGATCGGTTAATCTCGGATGATCATATCCATTTCATGGATATGAGACAGACTGGAGATCTCTGGTCTGACCGCATGGGCAACCTTCTCAAAGATTTCTGGTATCTCGACAAACTCATTTCTCTGGAAGAGATCAGAATGGTGAGTATTTGAGAGTGCGTAGGAGATACTATATGTAATGGAGTAAGATCGGTTTCCTTCCTTCATTAACTCCTTGTTTTTGAAGTCCTGATGTAGAGTTAGGACTCTGCTGAAATCTTTATCGGCAAGGTTATAGGCAACTTTTGGATAAATGAATGTTGCCACTTTTCCCGCGAATAGATTTCTTGAAATCCCTCTGAGACAGGCATCTCGTAGGTTCTGGATTCTTCGATCAAAGATGGCAATGTCAATTGGGGAAATGATTCCTTCTTTGAATGTCGCTTTGATCAGAATTCTTATGGCTCCGATATGGATCCATGACATTTTCTGAGCAACTTCTGGCTTGAGTCTCCTTAGTTCCTCTTTGATCTCATTAATAGGAACTAGCTGCATTTCCATCACATTATTGGTCAGCTCCATTGGGATTGCAATTTCTCCCGCCGTAACCTTGTAAATTATGTGATGTTTTCTTGGCCTGAAGCTTAGCTGAGCTAAGGTTCTCTCCATTTTTCCGATGGTGAATCCATCGCAAACTCGTAATTTTGGATCTTCCCGCATAATTCTCATCAGGGCTTTATGAGAAATGCTGGTTTGTGAGAAGAATCCCATCATGTCTTCTTGAACTTCCTGATGGAAGATTTCCTCGTCTTCAGTCTGATTCTGATTCTGACTCTGAAGACTCATCTGGTCCTTCGTCTTCCTCATATATACTTTCATCTGAGTGAATATCCTCAAATTGGTATACCTGAACAAGGTCTTGAAAGTAGACAGCTTTCTCGAACTCCGGCGTAGCTTCGAACTGTCTGACTCCTCTTTTTTGGTTTTCCGGGCAATCTGTTGAGATGTGTCCCTTGGCCCCGCAAGTCCAACAGTTGCAGTCTTTGAAGCTTTCATTAGCATGTGTGTGTGCTCTCCTGAAAGTTTGCCTTGCTGGTGTTCTGTTAGCACTCCCTTGGCTGGAAGACGTTCTTCTTCGGGCCTTTTGTTTTTACCAGAATCTTCTTGGTCTCCACGAAGATCTCCTGGGGAACTTGCTTCTCCGCTCATAGGGTTGATCCCTATGTTTCTTCTTTCGATGTCTCTCTGGTGCACCAATGACTGTTGGGATGTCATTGTCGTCGCAGCAAAGACGGGCTGATTTATTGATCCTTTTCAGCCTCTTGAAATTCTTTTGAATTGTTGCCTTCTGGCACCATTCGCTTAGTTTGACCTTGAGAAAGGACATCCTTTGGGCCACCGTGTCGACTCCAATAGGTGTATATTCTCGCAGTAACATCTCTCGCAATGGACTTGGTATTTTGGCGAAGAAAAGGGGAATCGCCGTGTCTTCGGCTCTTCCATCTGTACTCGGTGAACAACTTAATGTATAGATCAACACTACATATGTCATGTAGTTCCAAGCTATACAGCGCTTGTTCGTATCTCCTGACTTTCTCCTGGTCACCTCCTCCGGTTTGGGGATCAACAAAGTATCCTTCTCCGATGAAGTAGATTTTGAAAAGCCTTGCCATTCTGTCAACAATGTCTTTGAGAGAATCACCGGAAAGCACCCCGCTTCTAACTTCTGGAGTCCCATATTCCCAACTGATCTTGACTGATCCTTCGAGACTCATTTGCAACATCATGATGAATCCCTCTTTGTCAAGTTCAAGCGTCGCTGTCGCAATTCTCATTGTCGACGCCCATTCATCGATCAGGGCTTCGCGATTCTTGAAATCCAGAGTATCAAGATTGAGCATAAGCCCATACGGATGTATTGGATCGAGTTGAGATCTCCCATATGGTGTTCCATGAACATCTGGCCTTCTTGCCCTCGCCCTGGTTGGAATCCGGTTGTACATGGATCCCGTTACGAAATCATGCTGGTGTGGCATGGGTTCCTCTCGAATTGGCTCTTCTCGGATTGGCTCCGGATTTGGAATGGAAGATCCAATGCCTTCTGTAACTGTAGATTTTCCTTGGGGAGGGTTCTGACTCGGCACGAGTGCACCCTCATATGTCTGCACATTTTCCAGGTTAAGTCCTGAGAATGATTCAGCAAGATCGGAAAGGTCTTGTAATGCCTCGAAGTTGAAACCGTCAATCCTGAATCTGGACATGATTTCACTTTGTGCTGGGTTCTCCACGTATTCGTGCTTCCAGCTTCTCGTTCGTGGTCATCTCTCTTTTGACCTGGACTGTCTTGCCCTTTTGGTGCAATAAGGGCTCCTTCCCGAAAGATGGTGGTAACCATCCTCCTTTTCGTCTTTCGGACGTCCTTGGCATGGATTCGAGGTTCTTGACTCTTTGTTGGATATCTTGTAGATTTTCCAAGGTCTCCTTCTGTCGTCGAGACATGGCTTCAAGCTTGTCTCTGATTTCTTGTAGACGTTCGGGCATATGGAACTGATGATTGCCATAGGCCTGGACTGTCTTTTGGACTTCCCTGAGGTCCTGCGATAGCTTGGAGCTATCTGTCTGGAGCTCGTGAAAATCTGGCAAGACTAGATTACTCATGAATGACGGTTATTTCTTTCAGTGATTAATCTATTAATCCTTGTGATCTCTGCCGAGAGGCCATTAATAGCTATGAACTTAGCTCTAATGCCAGGGAGATTGTCTGGTCTATGATTAACTAGATTAACTAACTTATCCATCAAGAGTTGGAGCTCTTGTTCTAGAGTCATACCAGGCATACTACAAGCTTAGTATTGAACTTTGTTTATGAGCTTTTTCAATGCTAACATTTAAAAGCTTGACAACTTCTATCCTATTTTTCTTAATAGGACAAGTCTTTCCAAGTTGTTCTAAGTCACAACAAAGAAAATCGTGGTCTCTAATTTCCGTCTTCTGGAAATCACGAAATCTAGTTAAAGCGGAGATTCGCTTCTTAATTCTTGTACATGCATTTCCCCACATAGGGATCTTGATTGGGATGTCCCAAATATCATCCATAACTGGATTACTCATGTTTAATAAAATACTCCTCTCATAAGGTGATTAAGCGTTAACATAATAAATAAATACCCACATAAAATAAATAAACCATGCTCTGATACCATTTTTCAAGTTTCGCAAAGGATTAAACAAAATAAAACTTGTTGGGTCAGAAATGTAATTTTTTAAAGTTAAAGACAAAAGTATCAAAAGCTTTTGGAATGATTCGGGTTCAAAAAGGATCCCCACTCTCATTCCTTGGCATGTGCATAACACTTTCGCAGAGGAGGGGGTATTTTGCTATGATTCTGAAAGCACATGGGTTGTTTTTGCCTCTTTTCAAAACACGGGAAGGTTTCTTGCCTGTTTTCCAAATCAAAGGGGTGCTGCTTGCCAAAAACCTTTGAAATTACATGCCGATTAACCAATTTTTAAGTGGTTATTCTTTTCTATGAAGAATAATGATACTTCACATATATTAATTAATCAGAGACGAAAAACAAAATAATAGAGAAATTTGACTTATAAAGTATCATGAGTCATGACTATATTATTTGTTAAAACATTTTGAAGTGCCAAAAGTCACATCAATATAAGACTGGCCAGTCATTTTACAAATACAGGATAGCCCTCCAATTATTGAGGCAACCTAAAAGTGTGCCTTCTTCCATAAGAAAGGTCGACTTTAATATTAATGTATTTAAATTCTTACTTTTATGTGCGGTGTCCAAATCATTATAAACATAATGAGAAAGTGAAACCATTATTTGTATAATGTATTTTGTTTATTTATATTTAATTTAGACAGCACACATTTCTGCTATTTTATATAAACCACACTATAAAGAGTGCGGGTAACTTCTTTAATTTGGACAGTAGCCTGTGCTTGCTTTAAACAACTTTATATGATTAAGCCTGTTAAGTTATTGTTGCACATTTAGTGGACGAAAAAGATGAAGTAAAGGAGACGCAAATTTGGTGACAAAACGCGATTTGAAGAGGTGCCTGTGGTGCATGCGTTCATGCTCGTGTTCCACCCATATGATGCCATTGCAATACTATTTACTTAAGTATTAGCTTTTGGTCCTTAGTTCTAATTAACCCACTATCTACATTTATACTATTATATAAAATAATAAGTCATATTGAACACATTGTTACACCAATATTTTAGTTTTATATTTATCCTTACAACATAGTATTAGATTTTGTTATACCTATTATAATCTGGTTATAATTGTATATTTATTCCCCGCTTTAACCATAGTTGGAATCTTCTAATTAAAGGTAAAAAATAGTTACTTGATTATCTCGTATATAAAAAATGAAGATTAAAAACTATAAATATTCTATCCTTATATATTTAATATTTACTTATTTAAGTTATTTTATTCATCATACAAATTAATTATATTGCACTTAAAAAACATCGTAATCATGCAAGAACCGCGTCCCAACATTTGTAGTCTAGAATAAAGAAAGTTTATCTTTCACCGGATAACTAAATTTTGACATACTTGTGTCGTTTGTGTGCTATATTAGATAACTAAACTTTTATTTCTGTTTTTGGTGTGGTGTATTTAGTTCAATATATAGCTTTGATCTATAGAAAATTTACTTTGACATTTTCTTTGTCTATGAGATTATGTCATGTATAGGTAATTCACCCGTCCGGATCAATAACGTATCAGTCGATTAATGTAATTAAGTAATGGACACATCAAACATTTTTCAAGAGAATTATGATCATATATATTACCAAAATAAATTGTAAGTAGGTCAATGACAAAATATATTAAAAAAGATCAAGCAAGTTAGCTTATCATACGTTTTTTTGGGAAATTTACAAAGTTTGTGTGGTTCTTATTGTGTAGTTTTTCAAATGCATGGAGTCTACGTGAAGATTTTCAAATTTCTGGCCTTGTTATAATTTTTGTCTGCGGTTTTCTATACTTTATGGGTCTTATACATGACTATTAATATTAGGTGCAAAATGGGCAACATGTACGAGTTGGTCCAAAAAGACTTTAGAACTTTAAAGTCTCGTGGCCCTTTTAAAACTTTAAAATGTTCAAATACTAACAATTTTATTAAGCTCTGCAACTCATGGGCCTCAAATGTAAATTTGGATGCAAAAACCCTTTGCCCTCAAGTGATCAATTCAAGTTAATCCATATCTCATAACTTTTTTGGTGGTTCTGAGTTCTGACTATTAGACTTTTTTATATATATATATATATATATATATATATATATATATATATATATATATATATATATATATATATATATATATTCAATTTATAAGACCTCAAGGCAAATAACTAAACAATTTAGGGCAAATGGGAAGAGTGGATGAGAAAACTCTTTTCCTTTCAAAATATATATATATATATATATATATATACAAATATTTCATAACAATCAGTTACTAATAACTAAAATTGTCTATTTTGGTGATTTTCAAGAATTTGTGAACTTTTTGTGGAATTTCCAGGATTCTTAGAAGTTTTGTGAATTTGTATTAGTTAATGTGCAATTTTAAAACTTGTTTTGGCGACTATGGGGTATTTATTAATTGTTTTTTTTTGGGTTGTTTTCAGTTTATCAATGTTACATACAACAACAACAACAACCAAACCTGTAATTCTAATAAATTAGAGTAGGCTATATGAACCATCAATGAATCACGTCGAGTCGTGAACACGAATCTACTGCTTTCATACGTTTCGGTTGACGAGCATGTCTTCATTTAAATATTTTAACATCATGTCGTTCTATATGACCTTCATCCACGTTTTTTTCGGTCTTCCACGAGCTCTAGCCATTTGTCCCAAGTCGAGACCTTTAACTTGTCGTACCAATGCATCTATTGGTCTGCGTTTAACATGCCCAAACCATCTTAAACGGTTTTCTCGCATTTTCTCGTCGATGGTCGCCACACCTAATTTATATCAAATATCTTCATTGCGCACCTTATCTCTCATGGTGTTACCGCACATCCACCGTAGCATGCGCATCTCTATAACGTTCATTTTATGTGCATGACTTTGCTTAATAGCCCAACACTCGGAGCCATAAAGCAAAATAGGTCTAATAGTTGTACGATAGAACTTTCCTTTAAGTTTTAAAGGAAAGTTACGACCGCACAGGATCCCTGTTGCCCTCTTCCACTTTGACCATCCAGCTTGGATGCGGTGGTTGACATCTCCGTCTAACCCTCCATCCTTCTGCAATATGGAGCCTAAATACCGAAAATGTGAACTTCTCGGTATCTCTTGGCCATCCAACTGCACCGTGCCATCGTTGTTTCTTCGTTGTTTGCTAAACTTGCATTCGAGGTACTCTGTTTTTGTTTGACTTAGTCGAAACCCTCGTGCTTCTAATGTTTGTCTCCATCGTTCTAACTTAGCGTTAACTCCCGTTATCGTCTCATCGATGATGACAATATCGTCTGCAAACAACAAACACCATGGAACTCGGTCTTGGATGGTTCTGGTAATTTCATCAATTACAATGGCAAACAAAAATGGGCTCAGAGCTGACCCCTAATGTAAGCCAATTGTAATCGGTAAGGCGTCTGTTAAACCGCCACAAGTTCGAATACTTGTCACCACATTCTCATACATATCTTTTATGATGTTGATATATTTAATGGGTACCCCCTTTTTCACCAAGGTCAACCATAAAACCTCCCGAGATACTTTGTCATATGCCTTTTCTAAGTCAATAAAGACCATATGCAAATCTTTACTCTTTTGTTGAAAGCGTTCAATAAGCTGATGAATCAAATGGATGGCCTCTATGGTCGACCTTCCGGGCATAAATCCATGTTGGTTCTCAGATATGAGAACAATTTGTCTCAATCGGTGTTCGATCACCCTAGTTACAACAGATTTTGGACATCGCCCTTGTTCATATATAGAGGTAGTAGCTTACTCTTCCTCCACTCTTCTGGTATTTTATTTGTTCTTCATATTTTGTTGAAGAGGTCCGTCAACCAGGTCACACCTATCTCTCCCATGCTTCTCCAAGCCTTGATATGGATACCATCTGGGCCAACAAATTTTCGTGTCTTCATCCTCTTCAAAGCATCTTTGACTTTCGACCTTCTAATACGACACATAAAATTGCGGTTTAGATCTTGAGAGGACTGCGAGATGTCACCCACTTCTTAGGTGGGGCCTCCATTGAACAGGCCCTCAAAGTACTCCCTCCAACGTGCTTTGACCTTATCCTCACGCACCAAGACAGACTAACCTTCATCTTTGATGCATTTCACTGCACCTAGGTCTCTAGTCTTCTTATCTCTAATGCGAGCAATCCTGTATATATCCTTCTCGGCCTCCTTGTTATCCCTTTTTTCATAAATTTCTTTGTACACAGCCTCTCGCGCTACTCGAACGACTTTTTTCGCTTCTTTCCTACTTTTCAAAGCTTGCTCTATCATAGTTCTTCTTCAAATCCCTGTAGCAATCCCGTTTGGCCTTGATTACCGCCTTCACTTCTTCATTCCACCATGACGTGTCTTTACTTGTCAGGCTACTACCTCGGGATTCACCTATGAGGTCTTTAGCTACCTTCTTGATACAACAAACCATTTTGGTCCAAGTTGCATATGCATCGTCGTGAGTCCTCCAATCTACCTCTTAAACCACTCGACCTTCTGGGTAGACTCCTTAAGCCGCCACCACTTAATTCTAGGTTCCACCCGACGCGTACTCCTCTTCAATCCTTGCCGCAGTCTAATATCCAACACCAAAAGCCTATGTTGTGTAACCACACTTTCTCCGGGGATGACCTTGTAATCTAAGCAACGACTTCTATCCGCCCTCCTAGCTAAGAAGAAATCTATATGACTCTTATTCGACCCACTCCTATAAGTGACCAAATGAGATTCTCTCTTCTTAAACCAAGTATTTGCTACAAGCAAATCATAGGAGAGGGTGGAGTCTAAGATAGCGTTGCCCAGCTCATTGCGATCCCCAAAGCTACACCCACCGTGGATGTCCTCAAACCCATCATGGCTAGATCCTACATGACCATTAAAGTCACCCCCAATAAAGAGTTTCTCGGTATTAGGGATCCTTTGGACCATCTCGTCCAAATTCTCCCAAAACTTGCGTTTAACAGCTTCGTCTAGTCCTATCTGTGGTGCATAGGCACTAATGACATTCAAGATATCATCGCCTATGACCAACTTGACTAGTAAGATCATGTCTCCCTTCCTTCTAACCTCCACCACGTCCTCGAGCCAAAGCTTATCTATGATGATCGCAACACCATTTCGGTTCTTCTCTGTCCCGGTATACCAAAGCTTACAACCCCAAGGGTCTGCGACTTTGGCCTTCTCACCAACCCACTTGGTCTCTTGCACGTACAAGATGTTGATCCTCCTCCTAGACATCGCCTCAGCTAACTCGGCCAATATTCATGTGAGTGATCCTACATTCCACGATGCAAGGCGAACTCGTCGTTCCTAGACTAATTTCTTTACCATCACCCGTCCTGGAAGGTTGAGGGAACACTTGCTCATTTGACACCACACCCGGGCGTCGATGTGGCCTGTCGCTTCCGGGTGACGACCTAGCAACCCTTGCCCATTTATCACTACACCCGGGGTCCGATATAGCGCGTCGCTGAGTAGGAAACGCCCCAGCGAAATTCATAGTATGGTTCATATCATAGGATGTGATGGAGTTTTTACGTTTGCTGTCACAAGCCTACCACAACCCTCCTCCTTTATCCTGGCTTGGAACATGTAGTGAAAGCTCACTGGCGGAGTTAGTTTATTAATGTTACATGTAGAAGTTAAAGACATAAGAGCAAAATGGGCAAGAAAAATGGACCAAAGAAAACCCTTCGCTTCTCTATCAATTACTAATAACTAACAATATGCTACTTATAACTAAAATAGTACATCTTTGTTATTAATTGTTGTGTTTTTCATTTATTTAACTTCTTGTAATTCTTGGGTTTTAAATGCAACTAACAAAACAAATTAAGGGGGAAATGGCCCTTTGTAAAGTTTATAAATTTACATGGGGTTCTTAAAAAATCAACTAAAATTCTAGGGACAAAATAGGAACAAAGAAAATTGGACCAAAACCCCACACACCTTGATGATTTACATCAAACTTTTAAGCTTCCTTTTTGGAGAATTTATGAAGTTTTATGAGGTTTTTTTGTAATTCTAACACATATGGGGTCTTTGTGTAGTTTCTAAAATATATTGAGTCTCTGTGCATTAAACTTTTTTTTATTAATGAGATAATTTTGGAAGTACAACATCACCAATTAAACTCCCAAAAAAGAATTCAACTACGTCGAGTTATCATATCTAACAATCAACTTTGAATTAGTTTTAACTAAAATTAAGGTTGTTCATTGGTCTCAAACCAAATCATCCATTTTATTTTTCAGATAAATTGAACCAAACCAAACCAAATAAGAAAATTATAAACCGAACAGTAAAATTATAAGAAAAGTTCAGAATTTTGGTTTAACCCTTAAAAAAATACATACAAAACTTAAAGAGACAAAAAAAAATACACTACACCTAAAACACATACTATGGCTAAAATTTACCCAAATAAATTTACGATACATGTAAAACGCCATTTTTCTATTTTCAGTTGGACTTTTTTTTTTCACGAAACTCGTTTTAGACAAGGGATACCATTTTTTCAAGTGGAAACGGCTATGTAAGCATAACATAAAGACTAAAACGTGTTTTTTGGCGAATTCCAAAGTTTTGAGGCTGAAAATGCAATTTTTCTATTTTCTGCGGGATTATTTTTGCAAGTTTTAGACGGAATAAAACTTAGCTTGAGCACGGGATGACCGAAAACAATAAATTAAAATTCGTTATTTTATTAATTAAAATTTTTATTTATTTATTTTTTAAATAAAGATTTTGTTTGTTTTGTTTTGTTTGGTCTATTTCGGTTTAATTTGGTTTCTTTGCAACAGAACCAAAATAGCTTCGGTTTGAAACCGTGTTGCAAAAGTCTACTATGGTTCAGACGAAACTGCCTTATTTGGTTTGGTTTCCACGTGTTAACCAAACCGTGAAACCATTGAACAGCCCTAACTAAAATGGTCCATTTTGGTGATTTTCAAAGAACTTTTAAACATTTTGTGGGAGGGGTCGTAATATTTTGTGAGGTTCTTGTGTAGTTTTAAAATTTCTGGAGATTGCGAGCAATTCTTAAACTTTTTTGGCGCTTTTTTGGGGGGTTTATGCAATTTACATGTCTTAAATATAAATAACAAAAGAGTTAAGGTACTAATGAGAAAAAATAAATTGGACCATAAAAGATGTACCCTTTACCTAAATATATCGTATTACCTATGATATACGGACAAAAGATACTTAGACACAAACACTAGTTGGAGACTTGGAGGCGCGTGCGCTAAGCGATGGGGCTGTTATGGCTCTGAATTAGAACTTCTTGAGGCAGTTTCATAACTTTTCATCTCTTGAGGATCTATCATGTAAATATATTTTTCTACACCTGGTCGGCCGTGTGGAGTAATCTAAAAAGACCAAAAACAAAATTCGAGTGTTCTTAAGTTGATTAAAAGTAAAACTTTGTATAACATATGCGGATTGTTGTTAAATCAAATTGACCAGACCGTTTAAGGAAGCGATGCATTTGTATATAGAGACCATTTGTCATTTTCAAAGGCAACAGACACGCTAATTACAAATTCTATTACATTTTTGTCCAAAACTTATGTTCTTTCGTTTTTCTTAAGCAAATCATTCTAGGAACAAAAAGTAGGAGTGGCCCAAGCTATTATACAAAGGGGGCTTTGTTTATGCTATCATTGGTTCAATACCCTGTGGGCCGACCACTTAGTATTATCTCTCCTCTCAACTGCTATTTCTCTCTCATGAAAAATTGCATTAAATAAATAAAAAATGAACTACCTGCTCTCTAATTTATTTCTTTTTATGAAACAAATTTGATACCTTTATTTATATTTGAACTTATCTTGTTTTTCATATGTTTTTCCGAGACACTTTATTTTTTCTCTTTCTCACATATTTCACAGATAGTGGATCACCTATTTAAGAATATCTTTTTACAATGATATTTTATTTATTACAACAGAATCATTAAATTTCATTTTTTTTTCTAATTTTCAATTAGCTAGGATCTAGATTGGAATATGTTCAGTAAAACTATAAGATCACAAATCATGATTGATATTCATTTCTATATATCAATTCTTATCAGATTTTTATATTCCATTGCTAATTGTTTCATAAAAAAGGAATAAAATAGAGAGGAAGTAATTTATTTTTTATTTTATTTAATGTAACATTCCTTGAGAAAGAAATAGCAACTTAGAGGAGAGATAATGCTACGGAGGAGAGATAGTGTTAATTGGTGGGCCCACGGTGTACTGAACACATGATAGCATAGACAAAACCTACAAAAAGATGTAGTGTAATGATGGGACCACCAAAATGGATGAAAATATGGCTTCAACAGTGAGAAATAAGTTTTATAGAGAAGATAATTGGATGAAGGAAGAAAAACGAGATTAAAACGAGGAGAGAGTTAGGTGGTGGGGAAGAGATTTGGGAGAGAAGAAACATTAAAAAGAAAATATATGAATTTATAAGACACAAAAGAGAAATAAGCGATCACGATTGAAATTTAGAAACGTAAATTACAAAAGTTGTGGAGAAGTTTGTAGGCGTAAAAAATGAATTTAAAATGGCTAGAAGTTGGATCAAGAAAGTAAAACCTACCAAAAATACTCTTTCGTTTAACTTTTTTCCAATCCTCTCATGCACCTACCAACATGTAATAATTAGTTAGTTTGTTAATTACACAGGAGCTAATCAACCGATTAGTTACACTAAGCTCAACTTGTATATATATACTTTGTGGCCTTATTATTCATTCTGTTAAATCATTCTTTCATTTCATTATGTTACGATCAATATTATATCATTCACCGGTCATTTTCTGATTCCGATTGTCGTATTGGCACGATTTATTAAAATTTGCCATTTTGAAGCTATGAAACTTCCTGCTCCGTCGTCGCCAATTATTGTGGAGTTACCCGCTCGTAACTTCAATGGTCCTTTATCTATTCAAGGACCTGATAACCCTAACATAAGTCTAACCTATGTTTTGCTTTCTAGAATCGCAAATTATCTTTCTTGGTATCGTTCTGTTAAAATCGCACTTGGTGCAACGCAAATATTGGGGTGTATCAATAGCGCTACTCCTAAACCTAGATATGATGATCCTGAGTATGATGGATTAGAGTTGATAGTCTTCATGGATATTACATTCAATTTTTGATAATCTCTCAGAAGCATTTCTGTTTGCTGAACAACTTGTGGATTTGTGGTCACAATTGGAGAAACTTTATGGCATGAGCAATGGTCCATTGTTGTACAAGTTGCAGTATAAAGTTAACCATTTCTCAAGGTTCATGTTTTGTTTCCCAGTACTATACTAGCATGAGAAACTTTGGAATGAGTTGGGTTGTTTGGTTCCCGTTATTTGATGCCATTATGAAGTTGTTGCACATTATGTATTATGTGGTTCTTAGAGTCAAAAAACGGAAGGAAGTTCAACTTAGCACTACTAGCCTTATAGAGAATTTTATTTATTTGCCAAGAATTTCTCTACTCCGACTCCCATACAAAAATATGAAATGAATTCTCTATATCCCTAAAGATTACAAATAGAAGAATGCTGATAGGTTTTTGAGCACTATAACAGAAGAGGGCATACCAAGGATTCATGTTTAGGTTGGTTGGTATCCCTGATTGGTAAAAGGAGTTTAAGTAAAAGAAGCCTGGTAGCATATGTTAAGCATCATGCTCATTATGTCGACACTTCTTCTAGTGCTACCAACACCTCTACCGCATCTCAGCGAACCTTATCCCCTAATTTTCAGAATTAGTTTCTACAAATGATGAAGAACATAACGACACCTACAAATCTACAATTGTTTTATTAAAGTGAAGCTGGTGAAGTTAACTTTTACCTAATTTGGTGATTTTGTTGGCACCAATCTTAGCTTGTTACTTTTGATCATATTAAACCTATTGATTGGATTATAGATACTGGGCCTCTAATTATATGGTAGTGCAACTTGATTTCATGAATAATTCTAAGACCACAACCTGTAAAACTCCATGGTTCTGTTCAACTTGTTTAACAAACTGGAAGTGTCATCCTCATTCCTCATATTTGTTTGACCAATAATTTTCATGTGCCTGACTTCAAGTTTAACCTTCTTTCAGTTCCTAAGCATGCTCAAAATTCTTATACAAAACTCATTTTCTTTCCCACTTACTGTATTACAGGAATGCCATTTGGTGGGAAATCTATATATACTTGATCCTTCAAAGTGTAGTTTTTTGGTCTTACTCGTACACATATTGTTCAACTTTCTATTGCAACATCTTACATCATATGTACTCTTCGAATTGCAGTAATAAAAGTGATAATGCCCTTTTCTTTTTTGTGTCATAATAGATTTGGTCATGCATCTTATGTTGCTTTAAAGCATCTTCATTATCTAACTCACATTCATCACCCATTTGAGAACATTTTTGCTTGCAATATATGCCATTTATCTAAACAAGAGAGACTATATTTCTCACTGAGCACAACTAGATCTACACATATTTTTGTCTTACCATATATTGACCTTTGGGGCCCTTATAAGTTGCCTATTGTGAACAATTCTCATCATATCTTGATAATTGTGGATGATTTTAGTCGTTGGTCATGGACTTTCTTGTTCATTAAACTTATGCGCTCTTTTCACTCAATTATTACATGTTTTATGTTACAACTCAATTTCACATTATGAGTTCACCAACCATCATTGCCAACAGTTGTTCTTATCTCATAGAATTCAACACTAGAAATCTACACATTATACCCCCCAACAGAATGGGCTGTTAGATGCAAGCATAAGCACTTGCTACACATCACACTGGCTCTTTTATTTTAGGATGATTTGTCTTTATCTTTCTGGAGACATGCAGTTCTCATGGCCACATATATGACCAATAGAACGCCTTGCCTTATCCTTGGTTTGTCTACACCCTATGACGTTTTGCATAATGCTTTTCCAAACAATACCAAAAGTGTTTGGTTGTTTGTGTTTCTATATACATACCCAGCCTCATAAGGATAAACTTGTTCAAGATCTAAGGGTTATTTTCTTGAAATCTCTCTTAGCAAGAAGGCTTTCAAGGTTTTCTATTTCACTGCTAAGAAGGTGATTGCTACATCATGCCCTTTCAAATCATACAATTATGAGCCTGCTACAACACTACTTCCCTCTATACTTTGAGCTCCTTAATAACCTTGTCTCTTTACCTAACTTTGACAAACTTGAACCTTCACAACCACATATGCATGTGTTACGCCTCATCACTACTTACCTTACACTCATAATAATGCTTCCATCACTGCTCGCCCTACACTTCCTACCGGGAACGACACCAAACTACAGAAACTCCTTGCCCATCTGCATAACTACTTACTCTGTTGTATTATTGATCCTTTAATTAACTCCCCTACATCTCTCACTTCTTCACCATATATACCTCATACTTTCACATACCTTAATCCTTCTCATTTCTCCACTTCCTAAGTGAAGTTCATTGCCAATCTTTCCCTAACTCTACTAAGTTTACCTCATATAAATAGGCATTGTCTTGATCCTAATTAGGTCACTCTTAAGAATACAAAACTACTCTGAAAAACAACATATGGGGTGTTGTATCACTCACTACCTATCCATAAGATTCTAATTATGTGTGGGTAATAATATATATGATGCTTTACATGTTGCGTACGCTTGTATTTTTAGATCCACAAACCACATTTTAGAACATAAGTTTCGTGACAGTTAAACCACACGCAACTGCACGTTTCGTTTTAGAGTCAAAAAAATTATCGCGGTGCTCAAATGTAGTTACTAGTAACTACAATATACTAGTAACTACATTTGAGCTCCTCTTGAGCCTGCTTGTAAGTTTTAACAACCCAACTCATTAATATATTAAAAAAGAATAATTAATAATAGAATAGAATAGAATTGTCCAGTGCTCAAATGAACAAGTCTCGAGTTTCTTTCTAAAAAGTAAAAACCACTTTCTTAGTGGCATTTCCGTAAATCCAATCAACGAAAAAAAATGAGAGAAATCTTGCACATACAAGGCGGGCAGTGCGGCAACCAGATTGGCGCCAAATTCTGGGAGGTGATCTGCGACGAGCACGGTATCGACGGAACCGGAAAATACGCGGGCGACTCCGATCTCCAGCTCGAACGGATCAACGTCTACTTCAATGAAGCCAGCGGCGGGAGGTACGTCCCACGCGCCGTCCTCATGGACCTCGAGCCTGGTACCATGGACTCGGTCAGATCCGGTCCGTTCGGGCAGATCTTCAGGCCGGATAACTTCGTGTTCGGTCAGTCCGGTGCGGGGAATAATTGGGCGAAGGGGCATTACACCGAGGGAGCTGAACTGATCGATTCCGTGCTCGATGTTGTGAGGAAGGAGGCCGAGAATTGTGATTGCTTGCAAGGTGATTGATCGATCATCGATGTTTCCTTGAATTCGTCGTTTCGTTAAATATGTTTATTCGTTAAATGTTTTACGATTGAGAGTTGTGGTTACTTGCAAGGTTCATTGATGCATTTCCTCATATGAGATTTTAACGAGAGATTTGCGGCGGTAGAGAATTGTGATTGCCTCGTTTCGTTATGTTATGATTACGCGCACTATTATTTTGTTGGGATTTTACGGTCGGTTACTTGCAAGGTTCATTGATTCATTTCCTTATGATTGATTACGCGAATGATATTCTTTTTAAATTGAGGTTTGCAATAGAGAATTGTGATTGCTTGCTTGCTAGGTAATCGTTATTTCATTAATTGGCCGTTTCATTATGATCGTGTGGACGATTTTTGTTGAGATTTTATATTTTACGATAGAGAATTATGATTAATTGCAATGTTATTCCCGTCATTTCATTGAGCAGTCGTGTCGTGTCCTTACGATTATGCAAAGGACCCTGTTGTTGAGATATGTGATAGAGTTGTGGTTTACCACGTTTTGTTATGGTTAGGCTAGTGATTGTTTATTGAGACTGGGTGATTTTGATGGAACAGGATTTCAAGTATGTCATTCTTTGGGTGGAGGTACTGGATCTGGTATGGGGACGCTTCTCATTTCGAAGATTAGGGAGGAGTATCCTGATCGAATGATGCTTACATTTTCCGTGTTCCCTTCACCGAAAGTTTCTGATACAGTTGTTGAGCCATACAATGCGACTCTCTCTGTTCATCAACTCGTTGAGAATGCGGACGAGTGTATGGTTTTGGATAACGAGGCGCTCTACGATATTTGCTTTCGTACTCTCAAGCTCTCAACTCCTACATGTAAGCCTCGTTGTTCTTTACACCCCTGAAATTTGATTAATTTTACACATTTTCCATATTTGACATCAGATAAGATATTTCATGAAGTTTGGGGAAAATATTATGAACAAACTCTGTAGCTAGTAGTTGCACAAGGGCCTCTTATGTTTGAAAAACAAATGTTATGATTATGTCCATTATTGGTCTTGCTTCTGCAAATTTCATTGGTTGTTTATGTCATCATTCGATCGTAGAGAAGAGGTTCCTGTAATTAGGTAAAGTTTCTAAAGTAGTGTTTTGTAGTAGTTTAAAAGTTTTAATGTCTTAAAAAAGAGATACAGAACATCTTACAATTGCATAATATCCCAAACTCCCACTATAACAATTCTTACCGTTATAATAATTATTCAGAGCTTGCCTAGATGCTACAAACTAATTAAGTATTTACAACTGTAATTATTAGTAGACCTTGTAACACCTTTTATGAATTACATAATACAGTCATCCTTAATGTTAATATTGGATTTGAACATTGATGCTATCTATTCTGGTTGCGTTTTAGTTGGCGATCTCAACCACCTCATCTCCGCCACCATGAGTGGTGTCACGTGCTGTCTCCGATTTCCTGGGCAACTAAACTCGGATCTCAGGAAACTCGCGGTCAATCTCATTCCCTTCCCACGTCTACATTTCTTTATGGTTGGGTTTGCACCCTTAACCGCAAGAGGCTCCCAGCAGTACCGGGCTCTCACAGTACCTGAATTGACTCAGCAGATGTGGGATGCCAAGAACATGATGTGCGCCGCAGACCCACGTCATGGTCGCTATTTAACCGCGTCAGCCTTGTTCCGTGGCAAAATGAGCACTAAAGAAGTTGATGAACAAATGATCAATGTCCAGAACAAGAATTCTTCCTATTTCGTCGAGTGGATCCCGAACAACATGAAGTCTAGTGTTTGTGACATCCCACCGAGGGGTCTGAAAATGTCATCCACTTTCATTGGGAACTCAACTGCAATCCAGGAGGTGTTCAGGCGTGTTAGTGAGCAGTTTACTGCTATGTTCAGGCGTAAAGCTTTCTTGCACTGGTACACTGGCGAAGGAATGGACGAAATGGAGTTCACCGAGGCTGAGAGCAACATGAACGATCTTGTGGCCGAGTATCAGCAATACCAAGATGCGACAGCCGATGATGATGAATACGAGGAGGAAGAAGAGGAGACTGCTGCTTGAAATGTGTTGTGACTTGTGAGTCCCCCATGGTTTGTCCAAATCTCATGGTCTGTTAATCCTTAGTGGGTGATTTTGTTCTCTTGAATGTGAGCGATAAGCTAACTTTACGTTGTTGATGTGTGTGTATATGATTTATGGCTCATTCCATATGAGATGGTTATGAATATGTACATTATCATTGGATGAGAATTGTGGAAGCTTGTGCGTGTACATGTAAGTTTTGCATATTGTGACAAGTGATTACTTTAACTTTGTAGCTATACATTATGTCATGTTTTGTAATCAGATGGTTTTAGTTATCTTAGTTTGATAATTATCCAATATGAGTCTCAAAATAATCCAATTAGCAAACTCTGTAAATGTCCTTGTTATAAGATTTTGGGTGAATATGATCATGGATTAAAGTTTCGGTTTTAAAGTAAGTTTCGGTTAGTTAAAAATTAGAAATGTTTCGTAATATTTCGAGAACTTTTCGGCTTGTTTCGAAAAATTCGTAAAAGTTATGGTATAGCTAATATAAAAATTCCTTGTATTTTTCGTTTCGATAGAGTCAAAAACGAAAACATTTCGGTACTTTTCGAGGAAATACACGAAAATTTTGATCTATGAATATGATAGGGATAAGATGGCAGGGGATCTAATCCTCTATTTGCCATCAGTTCCTTGGTCTGGTCCCACGCTATAAAATGTCGGTTAAAATCACAAAATCCAACTTTTCCCTACTCTTTTGAGTGGTCAAACTATCCCCTTAAGATGTATCTTATAATCACGGATCAAAAAAAAAATCCAAAAAATATGGACACGTTTTTTTTTTGACTCCGTCGAAATGACACGCACAAGCATTTTCCATACGTGTTATTGGCAATTACAAAAAGATATCGAAAAATAGCGAAAAGTTTCTATTAAGTATTTTGAAAGTAAACTTTGATCCATGCTTATAATCTTTTTGCAGCATTTCTGATGCTCTCTTTCTTCTTACAATAAAATCCTAGCTGATAAATAGAAAGTACATATCTAATGGATTCTTTATGAGAATTGGTATATGCGATGCTAAGTCGGTCATATTAGGGAAAAAAATTCGTTTGGTCCCATAAGTTGGCACCCTCACGTATTTGGTCACGTAAGTTGGCACCCCACGCAATTGGTCCCGTAAGTTGGTAAAAGTACTCAATTTTAGTCCCGTAAGTTGGCACCCCACGCAATTGGTCCCGTAAGTTGGCACCCCACGCAATTTTAGTCATGTAAGTTGGCACCCCACGCAATTGGTCTCGTAAGTTGGCACTCCACTCAATTTTAGTCCCGTAAGTTGGCATCACACGCAATTTTAAGTTCATGTATAACATTTTGAAGTTTAAATTATTGTCTATAATTTCCAATTTTTTTAATTAATTGATTACATGGCGTCTAGGTGGCATGCCATGTAATTATGTATTTTTTTTTTTTGTCAAAATCCATAAGTTTTGAGTCAAACCGATGAACAAATCAGCAAAATCCGGTGACTTTATTGAGCTCAAGCGGATGTGGGACTAAAATTGAGTATTTTTACCAACTTACGGGACCAATTGCGTGTGGTGCCAACTTACGGGACTAAAATTGAGTATTTTTACCAACTTACGGGACCAATTGCGTGGGGTGCCAACTTACGGGACTAAAATTGCGTGGGGTGCCAACTTACGGGACCAATTGCGTGGGGTGCCAACTTACGGGACCAAATACGTGAGGGTGCCAACTTATGGGACCAAACGAATTTTTTTCCCGTCATATTACTTAGATTCGTGCACTTATGTATGTTATGTTGCATTATAATATTCAATATAACAATTTAAAAGAGAAATATGAATTTATTAGGTGATTTCAAGAAGAAGAAAAGAAAAGGATTTTTTTTTGTGAATACATGGTCACCCAAATGTGTTTAAAATTTTATACATTTCTAGAGATAGATCGAGAAAAACAAAATAAGATTTGCGGGCCATAACTCGGCTACAAATGCACTCCAAGAGGCAAGAGAAAACTACTTCAGATCCCTTGACAATTGACATGCGTTACTCCCCCAACCAACCAACAGTATATCTCAACGTATTATATAGCATATAGCTAGCACGTGTTACTCCCCATTTCTCCTCATTCATAATTATATTATAAAGTAGTTCACGATTTTTTTTGGTATGTTTTAACTTCTTTTTTTCTTTCCAATATACACATATTTATAGACGCATTTTCATTAAAAAAAAAAACCCCATATACAGACGCATATATCGACTTTTGCAGCTAAAAATGAACTTATGAAGAGTTCAAAACGAATCATATACACACAATAATATACATTTTTTAGATAACCTACAAACTGAGAGTTAAAAGAAGGGGGAAAAAAAACAGAACAAGTTTCTGAGGGTAGTTTTATGGGAAAACTACCCTATGTACGTACTTTGATATCGATAAAAGCAATGTAGTGTTTTATTAGCAAATGCCACGTGTTAACAATAACTGGCATATCGTGTTGGTAGCTAGAATTGTCTTTTATTATGAAAATTGATCAAATTACTCACGTGTTGTTGAAATTCTTAGTTAAAAGCCACTCCTACAATATAATATGTTTAATTAACAAGAGAAATCATCACTTAAATTAAAGTTATTATATGTTTCTACTACATTCACTGAAGACTATAGGGAATAGGGATCAACAATGCCGCTCCCGGCCGTACCTAATATTAACAGGAAAAAATTGATCAAATTAAATGTGGAGTTTTCGTCAAATAATTAAAGAGTTAAATGCAAAACTAACTCCTATATATGCTATCCCTAATTGGCAAAGTCTTCTCTTGTTTTTATCAGCACAATTCTCTTTGTTATTAATTAACGACTTATGAGTCGCATATATACTCCTTTCAAGCTCATTTTTTACTTTGACCTGATGGAAAATGTTTATTTTTGTCCTTACCTAAAAATCTCTAATTATTTTTTACTGCTTTACTTAGTGGTTCTTAAAACTAAAATATCTTCCTTAACTACATAAGATTTAGTTTTAAACAAGAAACGGAAAGAAACATGGTTTTTCAACAAAGAAAAAAATCATATTTGGAAAAATTTAATTACAAGATTTTTTAGTTTGATGAAAATTTGAAATGGGCTTTTGTGTTTTTCTAAATTAAAATAGACAAGGACAAAGACACTTATGAAACTTTTATGAGTATTATTAGAGGTAACCACATGCTCGCACATATTCAATTTATAATATATTTTTTCTTTTGTCATATTTCAAGCTACGTACATATATAAATATTATTTTACTGTTTTTCTATTAATATTCAATTATTGAACTTGGGGTGGTCCACAACATCACATATATAAATATTATTTTACTGTTTTTCTATTAATATTCAATTATTGAACTTGGGGTGGTCCACAACATCTCTAGCTATCGCGGTCTGAAAATAACAGTATCTAATCTATCAAATGCTTCAACTATATATGCAACCAATATATCAACAGTACTTTTCTGATGTATATAAATTACCCTAAAGTATAAGATACATTGGCAGTAGAGTGAACTGAAATATTATATTGGTCGGGGTACTCATGGCAAATCATCAAATATTAGTTGTGTTAGTAGCATTGGTAATTATTTGTGCACTTAATAATAATAATGTTGTATTATGTGCCCAAGATAAATATTCCCATACCAAGTGCGGGTGCGATGAGGCACTAATCAACCGCCGTGGTTTTCCGGAGGATTTCATATTTGGCTCTGCTGCAGCTGCTTATCAGGTATGTTATATTTCATTAACCAATGTCGCCCAGCGGTCGCGGATGCGGCGCTGCCAGGCGGGACCCCTGCAGACCGCAGGCGGGAAGTTCTTCCGCCTGATGGTCGCGAGCTGGCGGTCACGGTTGACCGCCAAATCTTGTAGTGTTTATTTTCCTTTGAAGTTGGGTTGAAATATATATAATTATATATAGATATATATAAATGAACCAAATATGAGTAAGACTATGTCCCTCATTTCTTTTCTCTTATTATTACATTGTCGTTATGGAAGTACATCACTTTGCCACAATTAATATTATGGATATAATTCACGGCTTTTGCATCATTTTGCAAATGTGTTGTGCGTCAAAATTAAAGGCTTTCTTTCAGAACGTACCAAGTTTGTATCATTTTGTATTTCAATCGGGGTCCAGTTTTGGGGTGGTGAAGAAATGCTAGCCACAAATTATATTAAAACTTATTAAATAAAAGAGGTTTTTTTTTATTAATTAATAAAATAGTACCCTTTTTTTTTTGAATCAAATAAAAGAGTACCCTTGAGTGTGCCACAACAAGCTGTAATATTAAATGAATAAAATAATAATGATCACAATTTTTTGTAGACAGATCAATTGTAACCACAAATACTTGTTAAAAACGAGAGTTTTTCAAAATACCCTGTTATAAGAATGATACAAAAATAATTTAACTTAACAACTCACAACACGGTTTTATAAAGAACTTATAAGACAATGAGCAAGCCCATTGCATCCATTATATATCTTTGATGTTTTTACTACTAACGGCTTTATTGTCTCCAACAATTCTCACTACAAGAATGTAGCCATTTGACTTGCTCGAAATCCGTAGCCAAACAACAAATTCGCTAGCTGATTTTGATATTAGCTAGCGAAAATTCGATTGCCACGTTTCGCAGCAGTTGCTGTCGAGGCTAATATTTAGCGAGCGATATTTTAGCTACAAAGTTAGCTGGCGAATTAGCGAGCAAATATTTGGATGAAAGATCCTTGTCCTACGTGGATGTTTGCTAGCGAAAGTCTGCACGAAACCTATCCTACCTGGAACTTAGCTAGCGAAATTTTGTATGCAGTTTTATCCCATATGTTGTGCTCACACAAAATCAGCTAGCGAAACATATGTTTCAATGCCTTCTTACGTAAGATCTTCAACTGCTCTAATTTCTAATAGAAATCCTATTACGTACACCCCTATGCAGTCATAATACTCACTACAAGAAAACAGCCCATTTCCGACGGCCTCCGACGGAATCGGCTGTCGAAAATGGGTAAAAGCCTTTTTCGACGGGTATAGCCGTCGGAAAAGAAGAAAAAAAATAATAATAGTAAAAGATGAAATGACCGGCTGGCCTGCCGGTCTTTTCCGTCGGCCAAACGCCGACGGAAAAGAGGTGACCCCACCGACGCAAACAAAAATAACGTAGGTTACATTAACATATAGCGTAAATGTATAAAAATATTACGTAAAATCATAATTGAATACGAATACGAACCTTAATTTTTGAAACAAAACGAATTGTGACTTGAAAATTATAAATCGATATAGGACTATATTTATAGTCGATAGGGTCTTTTCCGACGGCACTATACCGTCGAAAAAGACCGTTTCTCGGTGGTTTTTCACCCAGATCGGTGACGTGGCACCATCCCCTCCCAAATCTATAAATACCTCCAAATTTTACACCTAAAATTCATTCATTCACACACAAACACTCAATTATATCTCCCTAGCTATATTTTCTCTCCCAATTCTTTCTTCAAATATTTTTCTTACTTATATTATCTTTATATTGTTTATCTTAATTATCGTATATATTTTTTTACATTATTATTATTTTTAATTTCATATATATATATATATATATATTAATACTTTCATAATATCCCCTTTTTATTTATCTATATATTACAAATTAGTTTATATTTATGTTTTTTTTGTATAAATTTTTTTTTGTTTTATTATCTATGCAAAAAAACTATTTTATAACCTTTTCCGAAAATCCGGACGAAATTGAGAGAAAATTTAACAAAAAAAAATTTGTTTTTCCCCAAAAAACAAAAAAAAATGTGCCAAATTTTTTATTTTTGTATTTTTATGAATATTATTTTCGACGGTTTAACCCGTCAAAAATGATATTTAAATATATTTTAATTTTTTTCCAAATTATTTAATATGTATTATTTTTTTAAATATGCATATACCAAATAAAATTATTATTATTTAATACGTATTATTTTTTTAAAATACGCATATACCAAATAATTATTTTTTTACGGTCATTTTTGACGGTATAATACCATCGAAAAATATGAAAACACCAATGATAGAGTCCTAATTCGATAAAGGACAGCTCTCCAACGAAATTTAGATAAAGAGAGAATTAAACTAAAATACATTTAACTATTCTTTTTAATCTCCAATTACAATGAAATACTCTAATAAATAGAAAAAGACAAAAACTAATTCCTAAAATTGTGGCACTATCTAACTACTAACTTTAATTAACTAACCAATACCCACTAATCTAAAAACTGCTACACGGTTATTTCTAAAACATAACAACAACAACATCATCAACAACAACAACAACAACAATAATAATAATAATAATAATAATAATAATAATAATAATAATAATAGTTGATGGGGAGTGGGCCGTATCATTGGTATTTCTGACGGTACAATACCGTTGAAAATGACCGTACGTATTTTCGACGGCACTATACAGTCAGAAAAGGTCTTTTTTTGACGGTATAGTGCCGTCGGAAATACCCTTTCCCGTTGAAGCCTTTTTCGACGGTATTTTCCGACGGTACCGACAAGACCGTCGGAAAAGGTCTTTTCCGACGGGAAAGGGGCATTTTTCAACAGTTTTTCCCCGTCGAAAAAGACCGTTTCTCTTGTAGTGATTGCTTCAATTAATATAAATTCGAAGAAAGCAATAGGAAAAGGCGTATAAGGAAAACAAAAATGAATAATTAGTCAAAGAGTCTTTTCTTTTTTACACGTACGTACACACACACGTGTATATATATATATATTTATATATAATGAAAACTGGAAAAACTTTCAACTCTAAATTTAATCCATCAAAAACTAAAGAACTGTGTAAAAGAGTAACTATAACTTATAAAGTTAAAACTCTAACTAAAAGAAAGATCAAAATTACCAAAAAAAAAATTTAAATAAATAAATATAGCTTTAATTCTAGTTGGAAGTCATAAATAATTGTTGTTTTAACCCCCGACACATTAGAAACTCGCTAAAATCATCATTTCGTCGGCGTGTATTGATATAGCGTCTTGCTTGCATGGACGTTTTCACTTAAAAAATTGTTATTGTTTGTCAAAAACGGACACCATTGACTTTTTGGTCAAATTTCAACTCACGTGAACTTCGAATTGGTTCTTTTCGAACAAAAAATAAACGTAACCCACTTTATGTACTGAATATACATATATATATATACACACATATATATAACTCTAAGCACCAAGAAATATGTGTTGAAATTTGTTTCGATATATATCTCTTGAAAAATAATCTGGAAAATATTTTGTGAATAATCTTCGTTTATCCACTTTGACATATGGATAAATAGTTAGGCCAGTAGCCCAGTACGTGAACGACCACTTTCGAGATTTTGAATGCAGATGATATTATGAATATATGGAAAACCTTATTTTTGTCTCCTTAAATAATTTATATGGCAATTCAAATTTCCACAAAAAGTAGTTGATAATGCTTTCCCATTCTGTCATTTACTTTTTCAGATTGAAGGTGCATACAAGGAAAATGGAAAGGGACCATCTATGTGGGACAATTTCACACATGAATACCCAGGTTTTTAATTTTCTCCAACTACCACAAACTTTTACATATTATCTTTTGTGACAACTTTTTGTTTGGTAAGCTTGTCTCTTCTTTTTTTGCACATATTATTAATGTGAAATAAAGGCCACAACAGCACTCTACTTCTCCTTGCCTGTTATGGTTGCAAGTTACAACCATTTAATTTGTTACTTGTTGATCTTGTTTCAATTGTATCCCCTATTTCGTGCTCCAGGTACTTAGTTAAATTAGGACTTTGGTCTTATGGAAAACAACACGTGAATTTTGGCGCGTTGAAATGACTAAAATAAACTATTTTCAATTAAATTACCAAAAGGAATAATGTTTTGATATGAAGGTAAAGATTAAGCGCGGATTATAATAGGTGCATATTATGATATGCCAATGGCATGATTAGATATGTTTAGTAGGCATTTATATATCTCGACCTTGGTAGATTATGTATTCCATCAAGGATGGGCGGATTATAATATGTCACAAAATAAGGAGCGGTCAGATTACATCTATCCGGTTCACTTCTATAATAATCCTACCAAATGTCGTAATAGTGCATAAAAGTCCAGTATAGGCTATCAAACTGCTCCTAATTAATAAGTTAATTAGTTTGTTGCATAAGTTACATACGTGCTTTTTCCCTACTGACTCTAGGGGTAATCATAAGTACGAAACTTTGCAGATAAAATAAGGGATGGAAGTAATGCAGACATAGCAATCGACTCGTATCATCTCTATAAGGTACAACAAATATTTTACACATTGGAATTAATTGAATGTCTTTATAACATTAATCTCTTAATTATATGATTAATATCGTTAACAATGTATACTTATGTATCAAACAGGACGACGTGCAAATCTTAAATAATATGGGCGTTGATGCCTACAAATTTTCAGTTTCGTGGTCCAGGATATTGCCAGGTAATTACTAAAAATAAATTAACATGTGTATTTCTAATCTCTACTATAAGAAGAAACTACAAACTATATATAATATATATATATATATAATAGCTCGGATTGTATTTAATTTGTAACCTTGCTCCATAATTTGGACTTTGCTAATTAATTTCACAGGTGGATCAATAAGTAAAGGCGTGAATCAGGATGGAATCGACTACTACAATCGATTAATTGATGAGCTACTAGCCAATGGTAACTTTATTTAATTATACACATACCATATCTTATATAGATGTCACACTAAATCGTATTATAACTATTATGTACGTACCATTAATTAATATTTGTATAAGCAGGTGTGGAACCTTGGATTACCATGTTACATTTGGACCTCCCACAAGCTTTGCAAGATTCATATGGTGGCTTTTTGAGTCCTAAAATAGTGTATGTTATTGAAAATAAAGTTTTCTATATATCATTCACATATTTATTTATTTCATGTCACAAACTTATAATGTTACTCATTGTTTGATTTACAACAGGGCTGATTTTGTGGATTTCGCGGAGATCTTGTTCCGCGAGTTTGGCGACAGGGTGAAGTATTGGATCACTATAAATGAGCCGTGGGGGCTCAGTTTTCTCGGTTACACGAGGGGCGTCTTTGCACCTGGGCGATGCTCCGATTGGATAGGAAACAATTGCGTCGCGGGTGATTCAGCTGTGGAACCGTATTTAGTGACGCATTATCAGCTTGTTGGTCATGCTGCCATTGTCAAATTGTACAGAACTAAGTATCAGGTCACTGAAATTACTATACACAAGTTTGAATCTATGTGAATAGGACTCGTTGCTGTTATTCGTTAACTTGAGAGTTTCGCGTAAAATGCAGGAACTACAAAAGGGAAAGATTGGATTAACAGTTAACTCGTTTTGGTTCGTCCCTTATGATGAGACGGAGGAGAATCTCAAGGCGAAATATCGAGCCCTCGATTTCATGTTAGGATGGTGAGTAACTTATTATCATATATCATTCTCCCACAGGCTAAAATCAAGTTAAAACAAGGATGATATGAACCTTGTTTGCAGGGTTATGGATCCCATAACATTCGGTAAATATCCGGAGAGTATGCGGGAGCGTGTTGGAACCCGTCTGCCTGAATTCACTGAAGAGGAAGCAGACATGATAAAAGGATCTATTGACTTCCTAGGAGTGAACTATTATAGTGCCAACTATGCACGTAATATACGTCACTCAACTCATGTCAGCTACCTTACTGATTCTGGGGCTCTTTTCTTAGGTTAGTCCCAAGATTCACTTCTACCATCATCTTAATATAATCGAACCTCATTCTTAATATATTTTGTCGCATACAGGGCTTAAAAATGGCGTGCCTATTGGAACACAAGGAAGCACGAACAGTTGGTACTTTGCTTATCCAAAGGGTCTTCGGGAAGTTTTGCAATTCATCAAAGAGAAGTATAACAATCCCTTGATTTACATCACAGAGAACGGTTAGAGACTGATCCAAATTTTACTCAACCGTGAACGCAAATCAAACTAAAAAGTTTCTGTGCACATATGACGACTGTTAACTGTCATTAACTAATCACTTCCAGGGCTTGATATGGATAGAAATGACAGTTTACCAATGTCTGAAGCGCTTCAAGATTACGAGAGAAAGAACTACTTCCTTGACCACCTCTGCTGTCTGCGTGAAGCACTAGAGTAACTAACAGCTATTTCACTATTGCCTTCAATTCACCAGCGGTAATATATTTTTGGTAGTAACTTTTAATTGACTTGGATGTGGCAGGCTTGATGGTGCTAACGTGAAGGGATTTTTCGCGTGGTCATTGACCGACAACTACGAATGGATTTCTGGCTATTTGGTCCGCTTTGGGCTTCACCACATCGATTTCAAAAGCAATTCTTTCAAGCGATACCCTAAACATTCTGCGCTGTGGTTCAAAGATATTCTCCAGGGAAAATTCAGAAAATCTGAATCAAGAAGAATTTCTGATCAGTAAGATGAGAAACAATTGTCCCAGTTACATCTTTAATAATTGTTGTAAAGTGTTCTTAGACTATTGTTTGGTTTGGTAGTGTAATTGGTTATGTAGTATCTAGTGAAGGTGTATCCATGCGACGCTGCATTTCAGTTCTAGATATCTGCAAATCAAATAAAGCATGTTTTCGTTATACCGCTTTTACTGAAACATATCTAATTTGTACCGTTGGTGACAATATATTTGGAAATGCAGTATTTTACTCTACTGAGCAATCATGGTATTTCACATTTCTAGCATGACAACAAAAGTAACCTCTTTACAATTATACAACATTTTACTGCTGAACTTCAGCTGGATATCAAGTACGAGAACAGAGAAAGAACGATTTCAAAAAATGTCATTCCTGAAGTAAACGACAAGATTAGACAATGTCACTTCGTCAAAAAGATCCTCTATGTTACAGATTTTACAGAACTAAAAGATCGTCCTATAGCGCTAACTGCTGACATTCTAACTTCGAAGTTTTACCAAGAACGGCTAAGCACTAGTATTCATACTTCAACACTTTCGTCAACTGCGGAGAAATACAATGAACGCCTAACTGATTCTTTCATTCGTATAGTGGTTTCCTCTGGCTGGGAACGATAACCATTTTCAAGATCAACCTCGTGCCATTTCTCAACCTGATCCGTAGATGTAGGAGTCTCAGGCAGTATGTTGGGGTCCAAATTCTCTTCATTAAACCTACCTTTACTCGTCAAACCGATGGAGACTCTGCCTGGGATTTCGTAAGAAAAAAAAGAATCTTGAGATGGATTGCTCCAATAGTTGTGTGGGAAATCTTTCCTCCATTCTTCCATCTCTTTCTCTTCTTCTTTCTGAATGATACGTGCACCGTAAAAACTGACACTTTGACCAGAATCCCCATTGCAAGTTCTTTTAGTTTCTGTTGTACAGTTGGCCGGAAATGGTTGCGCCATTTTAGTATCCAATTTGTCAAGGTAACCCAATGAATTCTTTCTCCATTCTCCACGGGGAGACGGAAAATGCTTGTCCAAACTTTGCGGCATTCGTTTTGGCATGTCGGAATTAGAACCCGCAGAACAGTTACCAATGTTTCGGTTTATTCTCTCTCTATCAATACACGGTAGAGAGGACAACTTTGGACGATAACCCTCAGATAGACTATCTCCCCACCTTCTGCCCTTGCGATATCCTCCATTGCTAAAAGACCTTGAACATTGTCTTGGCTCTGAAAGTGGAACTTTTAGAACTCCTCCACTGCAAAACGGAGAGTCGTATTTTGTCTTGATTGTGCATTCTGGCTCTACTTGGCCAATGTCTCTCCTCCAGTCAAAACCAGCTTTTATCTCACATGGAGATTCAGCAAATGACTTTTTATTCTGTTTGTTTAGAAACAAAGGCATTGGAGGGAACTCCGGGCCGACACCATTTTTCTGACAACAAAAGCCATGGTCACTTTCCCCAACTGGTGCCATTTTATTCAGATCTTCATTCACAAATCCACCATCTATCCTACATCTGTTAGTCTGTTTTGCTGGTTCCATAGGCTTAATGTGATCAGTAGGTGGCTCTAATTTGACCAACAGTTCAGAAGCACGCTCATAGGACTTAGCATATGATTCATCGATCCATCCATTTTTAGACGAAGATCTTACAGCTTGGAGAAGAAACTTGGCTTCTCTCAACTTGTTCATGTGCATCAAGCAAAAGGCTAAGTTGCACTGCTTGTTTTTATTGGGATCAAACGAGAGTGCTTTCCTACATCACAAAACATTCGTATGTGCCTGAGTATTAGGTAAAGAGGACCTTCAGACTCAAAGCATAAACTTCAGATGGCGATAAAAAGTACCTGTAATATTCTTCAGCAGACCTGAAATCTTTCTGCCGCATATAAGCCCAAGCTAAGTTCCCCAGCAACCTTCAGTTATCATAAAAGGAAATAAATTAGGCGCGATTAAGAGATTTTTTTGAGTTTATTCGTAGTTAAAGGACAAGTAATTCAGATATTAACCTAGAATACTCTTTCTCAACAGTGATATGCATCCTCTTTCCTTGACACCTGGACATCTTAGTCCTCTTACCGCCAAACGCTAATCCTTCTTCTACTCGTTTCACTTGTAGCTGAAGAATTTCAATCTCTTCTTCAATCCTATCAGATTGCTGCACATAAAAAGAACGTACATGACTACACACACAACTGGTCCTTACTAACCATCGATACACACATTTTCCAACAACGAACGCATTAGTGATGATATTATTCTCAAGAAACTTTACTTGCCTTGTACAGATCAACCAGTACATTGTCAATGGAATCTTGAGACTCGGGAGCACAAAGATGCCGAAACGACTTAATGGCCTCGATCGCCTCATCCGACCGATCCAACTGTTTCATGACGGTAGCCATGTCTTTTAAGGCGCTCTCAACTCGATCCCCCGAATTAATCGCTACCCAGAACAGGGAAACCGCCTTACTTGGATCCTTGTCTATCAGCTATAGTTGAACATGCAGAAATCACTCCAATCAAATCACGGACAAGAATAACACAATTCAAAAACAGCATTACGCAATTTCCAAATCCAATATCCATCACGATTAATAGTACCAACAAATGGGATAATTCATTTCTGGGTACAAATTACAACACAAAGAAGAAAAATAAATGATTAACAATAATAACCAACCTCAGATTCCCTCCAACCAAGTTAAAGATTTTAACTTTTTACAAAAAAAGTTGATTTTTTTTATTATTATTAATCAAGAACAGTAAAATAAAGATGAGAGAGTGATTGATTAACCTGAATGCGTTTGGCTCTGACATAAGGAGAATCACCAAAAGGGATTTTGCGAATGATGCGGGCGGACGAGAATCTTGGCTTCTTTTCGGAATAAAACCTCGCCGGAGAATATCGCCGCCGTGTGGTCCACGTGGCAGGCGGCGTCAAGAAACACCTCGGACGGTAAATGTGGTGATGATCGGCATCACTGTTGTTGTTACTAGTTGACATTGATATGTCAAAAACTCAAAATCTGATTTTTGTGAAAATTTTGTAGAGAGAGAGAGAGAGAGAGGAGAGAAGAGAGAAGAGAAATCAATTGTTCATCAGAGTAAGAAAGTGACTTAGTAGCCGTTATTTAGGGGTAATTACCTCGAGTCCCCTAAACTTTAGGGTAATTCGAAAACTTGCAGTTCGGGCTTTCATAAAATGTGCGGTTTACCTCTTAGATTGTTGAGTAACCGTTGGATTTCTGCATTTTCATCACTCGGATTTGTGTCTGAGGGGAGAGTTTTAATTGTTTTATGGGGGTGTTTTTACTTTTTGATAATTTAAGGGTGTTTCGCTAATTATCTTATAGTTCAGGGGGTTTGACGAGATTATCTATATTATTTTACACGAGTTTGGGGGAATATTTTTTTTTTTATTTGTGTGTTGGGAAGTTTTGAGATGCTAGTCTTGAGTGAATATTTTGGAATAAAATACAATGTGATTGGTTAGATTAGTGGCGGAATTGTAGAATATATTGTGGTAAAGTAAGAAATTAAGGGATGAAAGCATCAAATTTTGACATTTGGCAACTAGTTTTGTAATTTGTTCTAATTACTTTTAAGAAGAATGATTAAGACTATAATCTATTGGAAGTGTGTGAACTCTTCCCTTGAGTTCATCTAATGGACGAGAATGCTAACAAATTGAACGAATGCTGACACGTCTACAAATTGAACGACAAGAGAAGGTTTGATGCTTTTATCCCACTAATCTTAATTGGAATGATTAAGTCAAATGGAACCAAAGTAAAGTTATTATAGTGTTACAGTTAAGTTATCACTTATCAGATAGTTCTTTGGGGACTCAAAATTCCAAAGCTTGTTCACGATTACATATCGAATGAAATCCACCATCATCATCTTATAACAAATCTTAATCCAGATGAAAATGAAATACTTTATGTAGAAGTAAGAGAAGATCTACATTCCACAGCAATAAATCATTGGTAAGAGTTACAAAGTCGAGCGATATATAGTCAAAGTTGATCAGTATCCATCCATGGAACACTATGGCGGGAGGCCCATTTGGTACTTGGACAAGTGCGTACCTCATATCACGACAACGTAGTGACACGAATGATGCTTATGCACGCATGCAGTCGGGCTTATGGGTTGTGGCTCATCTGTTGAGACAGCAAAAAAGTCTGTTTCTTCGAAACACAAAAGAGGTGTTTTAGCTGCTATAGCAAACCATCGTTCCTCTTGAAAATACAGTATTTTCATTCGCTTCGATTGATAACAGATGTTTCAACGTAATTCCCAGTATCACTAACACTGAACTCTTTCAAATAACATCATGAATTGAAAGAACAGTCTGATCTAGAATTAGACAGCATACATATAATCCTCAAATCCTTATAATAAGCAGGAATATTACTTCCAGAAATCAACACAGCTTCCAAACATCATACAGAAACAATAAATGAAATAATCGAAAGAAAGAAAGTTTATACAAGAAAAGACTTGACAGTATCATCAATCCAAATTCTTCATCTCCAACTCACTTGACCTGTGTGAATTTCATAGCCTTACAGAAATATTATGGACATTAAAAAAAATCAAAGAATCAATCCCAGATAGCTCATGTCAAGTATAACTAGCTTCCAACCTCTACCTTCCTTGTTGGTTCACCATTTGCGAAAATTCTTCTGCCCCGACAACCATGGGATCCATTGGATCACGTCTGTTATCTGTCTCTGCTAATGATTCACTGTGTTCGGTAGAAGGAATCATGGCCGCTTCTGATTCTTCCTCATCGATAGGCTCCAAATCACGAAGGGCCGAAACTGAGTTATTGTCAGCGCTATTTTCACTCGCCCATGCATCTTGCAGCTGCAGAACATATTCCAAGTGCCACAAAATTTCTCCCATTGTCGGCCTACTCTTCCCCTCTTCAGCAAGACATTTCTCTGCAATCTCTCCAAACTTCGCCAGCGAATCAGGAGAGTATTTTCCATGCAGACGTGGATCGATGATGCTTTCAAGTGACTTCTTCTTTTGCCAACACATTGCCCATTCTGCGAGATTGATCTGATCTCTCGGCAGTGTAGGATTAATAACGGCTCGTGCACAAACAACTTCAAACAATACCACCCCAAAGGAGTAAATGTCGGATTTCTCGGTCAACTGTTGTCGTCTGAAGTACTCAGGATCAAGATAACCGAAGCTTCCCTTGACTGCAGTGCTCACGTGTGTGTGCTCCAACGAGGGACCAGTCTTCGACAGCCCAAAATCGGACATTTTAGCAACAAAGTTCTCGTCCAACAAAATGTTGGTTGTCTTGACGTCCCTGTGGATGATTCCTCGTTCCGATCCAGTATGAAGGTAATGCAGTCCCCTTGCTGCACCGATACATATTTCTAGCCGTTGCTTCCAACTTAAAGAAGGTAAGTCACTCCCAAATAGATGATTTCTTAAAGTTCCATTTTCCATGTACTCATATACCAAGATCATTTCGTTATGTTCGTCGCAGAATCCAATCAAGGACACAAGATGTCTGTGCCTTAGTTTTGACAACAGTATAATTTCTGTCTCAAATTCGGCCAACCCCTGCTGAGACTGTGGATTAGATCTTTTAATAGCTACAATGGTATTGTCATCGATCTCTCCTTTGAACACCTTACCGAACCCTCCCACTCCAATCACTAAGCTCTCGTCAAAATTACGTGTTGCTGCTCTAATCTCGCTTAATTTAAAACACCTACCACTCATATTTTTATAAGTAGTCGATCCTTTTGGATTCGTTCCACTGGTAACTGATTTGTGGAGGAACAAAGGGCGCCACACAGGAGAGGGTTTCTTGGTATCGGCTTCTCCTCTCTTCTGCTTTCTACAAAACCAGAACACTGTTATACATACAGCTGCAAGAATGGCTATAGAAGCAATACCGGCTCCAATTCCCACCCAAAGGATCAAACTTCTAGAAGTTCTCTTGACTTCTAGATTACTATACTTTTCCACGTAAGCTAGATTGCCATCCCGACTAAGCTTAAACACCTCCAATCCGTTCAAGAGAGCATCGGTTCCAGCAGAACCTGTTGCTGTATCAGGACCTAGTTGTATCCAGAGTGCGCTGATCTTAGAAGAAATAGAATCAACATAATCCTCGTGATACGCCCTGTTTATTCCTCCAGCTCGTGCATATATATCAAAGTTGTCGGCGGCAGTTCTGTTATCTATGTATATCTTGAATGTTCTCTGGTTTGGCCTATCATATTGCAGTTCGCAGAAATGTAGACGGACTAGGTAGTCAAAATCCGGATCGACCTCCAATTTCCACGACATATTGAATCTCTTCTCCGAGACTTGAGCATTAGTCAAAGCTCGTGCTGATTCATACACGAGAAGGGGAGCCACACCGGTGTCGTTTGAATTGGCATACGTAAGATTTGATCTGTTTCCGATGACTGAACCAGCATCTACATTGATCATGTAACTTGAATCCGATTCCCACTTTCTCCAAAAACCCGAATCCTTGGATGGTTTGATGGACGAACCCCCAACATTCAATCTATACATGGTTTGGATTCCTCGCCCGCCCAAGTTCAAAGAGCCATCACCGCTATTCTCTCCCACTCTTCTCACGGAATCATCAAACAATCTATTCCCTTCGGGAATAATTTCTATTGCATTCACAAAACCAAACGACCCTTCCGAAGGAAGGAAATTAACCACAAGCACACTACCATCCACAGAAAAGAAATACTCCTTCACTATAGACAAGTAACTAGAATTCCCCCCTGACCCCAACATGTATGATTTCCTGTTCGAAATCTCACCAGGGACATTAAACTTGGAAACTAACTTCAACCCATTTGCCTCAACATCAAAGTAAGACTCATTGGCATTATACCTATCAAATGCTAATGGATAAAAGTGAATCCGAAGAAAATAATCCCCCGGCGCAACTCGAAAAGTATAATTCAAACTATCAGTAAACATTCTAGCAGTTGAGTAAAGTGGCTCATACACTGAATCACCAGTGAAAGTAGAAGTGGAGGCCTCAATGCCTTGAGCACTGAGGGTCACATTGTTACCAGTAACAGTATCACCAACCCATCTCCTTCCATCAACATTTACACTGGAATTTGTACCACAATTTATTAAAAAAGGGGGCATTTCAGCTTCTACAATAAAAGAAAAGACAAATATCATCACCAAAAGCAATAGCTTCAACACCCATGTTTGCTTCACCATCATCATTCACAAATCACACTTAATACTCTCTTTTTTCCTCCTTTTTTCACTAACCCAAATTAAAACACAAAATGCTCAACCCAAAAACGCAAAGATGCAACCTTTCCCTCTTTTTTCACTAACCCAGATTAAAAAACCAGTAAAAAACACAAAATACTCAACTAACAATGCCAAGATGCAACCTTTCCTCCTTTTTTCACTAACCCAGATTCAAAACCAAGTACAAACACAAAATGCTCAACCTAACAATGAAAAAATGCAATCTTTCCTCCTTTTTTCACTAACCCAGATCAAAAATCAATAACAAACACAAAATGCTCAATCCCAGAATCCAAAGATGCAATCGTTTTTTCTAGAAATGAGGTCTTTTTTGGCTGAAAAGGGAGTTTATTAAGAGCTATGGAAAAGTTTGAACATGGGATTTAGCTAAAATGAGGTTTGAGAAACAGACTGGAAATAACTCATAAAGTAAAGCTCTTTGTTTTTATTTGAAAATAGACTTTTAAGAATATTGCAAAAGCATAATCTGTATCTGTACGAATAGACAACTGTACTGCACAATGTTTGTTTGTTGTATACACGAATTTTCTGATTATTAATTTAAATTGTTTTTTGTGCAATTTGAAAATGAATAATGACAGTTGTTAAAGCTCACATGCATTTGTCCCGAAGATGATCAACAGTGTGAATTAAGATTTTTGGATTTTTAGTATTAAAATCAGTTGCTCTGTCTTAAATATTAAAGAAAAGAATCGTGTCTTTTTTGCCTTTTTTCCGTACAAAGAGTACCCACCAGCACCGCTATTTGGGTCAACAGAGAGTTTAATAAATGAAAGTGATGTATAAATTCATGCATTTGGTAACAAGAGTTGATCAACCACTCTCGATCTAATCGAAGATGAATCATGAATCTATAATTTAATTTACTAATACTATAATTTATATATATATATATATATGTATGTGTGTGTTTCTTTGTTATTGAGAAAATGTATATTGAACTATCAACAACAACAAGCATGCCGATAATTTCAATAAATTGGAATAGGTTATATGATCCATAATATGAATCTCATTGGACGAAATTCATATTATGGTTTGTTATACCAAATAATACAAGACCAATACATGCACGACACATGACATCTCGATAAATACTAAAAAAATCGAAATTTCAAGTAAGAAGCTGAATTGGGCCCAATTCCACTCATTAGCCCAGTTGGAAAGACATTCGAGTTGAAGAGTTGTTGGAATTGAAAAGTCATTCGAGCTGAAGGGTTGTTAAAGTTGAAAAGTCATTCAAGTTGAAGGGTTGTTAGAGTTGAAAA
Source organism: Linaria vulgaris (assembly GCA_948329865.1). Classification (NCBI taxonomy): domain Eukaryota; kingdom Viridiplantae; phylum Streptophyta; class Magnoliopsida; order Lamiales; family Plantaginaceae; genus Linaria; species Linaria vulgaris. The sequence goes on from OX415252.1 coordinate 111,112,247, forward strand.
GCCATTCGAGTTGAAGGGTTGATAGAGTTGAATAATCATTCGAGTTGAGAGGGGCTATTCTAGTTGAAGGGCCATTCGAGTGGGGCCAACCAATAATTTCTCAAAGGTCGGGGCCCAACGTGGCCCACGCCGATAATTAAGGAAAGATTAAGCCTATAAATACTCGGCTAATCATCATTATCGAAGTACGTTTTTCTAAGAGAGCTCCAGCTATTCGAGTTATAGATATTCGAGTTATTGCTATTCAAGTAGTTGTTATTCGAGTTATAACAAGTGATTCGAGTTGAAACCAAAAAGTCATCTGGATTCGAGTTAAAGTCATCTGGATTCGAGTCGAAGCTCTTAATTCGAGTTACCGAGCTAAATTCGAGGTATTCAACCCATTTATAGCAGTTTAGCCCGTTTTTGCTATATTTCAACATATTTTGACGTTTCGAGGTTCATCAAAGGTCCATTACTGACTTAGGCAACAGAGTGCATTCGCGGTGTCAGCTCCCGCCTAGTTCACGTGTCATGTTTCGAGTGTAGGTTTTCTGAATTCAAAGCTAGCTTGGGACCAATTTAGAGCTCGGCTAACGTGGAGTGACTAGTCATCAGACGAAATTATCCCGTATCATGGTTCATATCATAACAAGTGACAAAGTTTTTACGTTGGTTGTCACAAGCCTGCCACAACCATCTTCTTTTATCCTGGTTTGGGATTGATTCTTTCTTAACCATAAAAAAAAAAGTGTATATTGAAGTTGTGTCTAATAGATGAGAAAATACTCGTAATTTTATTAATGGGAATATTCGAAGAGAGAAACCGCGTGTGTTCGGAGAAAAGCAAAGAAAAAAATAAAGGAATAAAGTTGATAAATCCAAAAAGAATTTTGGGATCAATTTTCTTATGTGCGTGGAAGATTATCTTGATGTTTTAAATTAAGCTTAAGTTCATTTGTGTGAATTTATTGTTGTGGTTAATTACCAAAAAAAAAGAATTTATTGTTGTGGTATTGTGTTAGTTGAATAATTTCTATCCAGAAGAAAAACATTAGTTGAATAATGAATGAAGCATCCATGTGACTACAATAATAGTCTAATCAGGAAAACGACCCATTAACCTTAGTTATTTTTTATTTATTTTATTATATGATGGACCTTAGTCATTTTACTTTGAAGACCTAGCTAGTCTTGGAGGGTTCTGTAGTTCAATTATTGTCATTTGATGCCCTTTATAGAAAATTTGGCAAGTAGGATTGTCAAAAATAAGAGTGCTTTTAAGTCTATTATTCTTCAATAATCTAATTTTCTTTGCATTACACACCAAATATTAGAGTGTCTCGATTATTATTCCCATTAAACTATACCTGATAATCAATATGTAATTGATTTTATTATGTCACAACTAATAATGAATAAATCAGAATCCATTTATTGGCCATTGGCCAATAATAGGTTCTTAGTCAAGAGACAAGACTGCGTGGGTGGTCAGTTTCAAATTTTCAATTACTAAATTTGGACTCAAATCACCTACAATTGTGGTTGTTAATATGGTAGGAAACAACACTATTTTCAAAGATATCAGACAGGTAGACGGATATTCATACTGATTTGACGGTACAAATATCTTAGTTTGTAAATTATATGGCGGTGATATCACGTAATCGCCAATAAAATTAATAAATAAGTAACACTAATTATATGCAACTAAAAGTCGCCGTCACTCACATGGGGTTGCTTACCTTTTTTTTTTTTTTTTTGATGTGATGTTAAGTGGATAATATTTTAATAATCTTTTATGAGTATATATGACTATAGGATTATATATTAACTGCTGAACCGGCCGTGTACAAAATTAAGATTAATAAGACGGAATTTCTCTATACGTTTACTTGCATCCTTTTGAAGTCAATAGTTTCTATTTCAATGAGTTAACAAATTAAAGAATTAAAAATAATCTAAACAAACTAAACAAAAATATAATGGGTCTAGTACATTATTATCATCAATCTTCAACCACTCATTTCAGTCAATTACGTAAATGAGTGGTTTGTGGTCTCCATAGTTCTTTTCTTATTGTTTGTTTTTTGTGACCATCCAAATTGAGAGTATTTGATATATATATAATATGAGGTATTATCTCCTGCACTCATGGACAATTCCATTAAAATTCTCACGACAAAGAGCTCTAGACACTGTATTAAGTCTAGAGTTTCAACACATCGTATTCTTACATTTGTAGTTCCACATTTATCTAACGGAACCATTACATGAACATTTTGTGGTACAGTCTCTATTCGAGCTTCAATTGTTATCGTATCGGTTCTCATAATGTCATATGGTGTTGTCGTATTTTGAACTTTTTTATAGGATGATTGAAATTAAAGTATTTACAGATCTAACATGTGGTAATGTAAAGATGAAACAAAATTTGGCAATATATAAACAGGTATGAATATGATATAAAGTATAAACAAGATTGCTAAGACTAATCAAGATTGCTAAGACTAATCTTCTAATCTGTCATAGTTATGGATATTCCTATCTTTGACTGAGCTCCATATGCTTAGAACAAAAATGCTCAACTGACTACCAACTCTACTAATATAAAGAACGCCCTCATCCAGTCAACTACATGAAACTGTTTACAAGTTCAAAGGCACTGCACAGTAGTATGCATAGCACACATGATATCAGCAGAACTCGTCTCTCAAGAGATCTACAGTCATCCTGGCCAGAGGAAAGAAAGAAACATTGCTAAGAATTTAAGATTTAGCTCATTAACAGATTACTCAAATCATATAAGTTTTGTCGATAAATGAACACAACAAGCACATTTTCTTGCGTGGAGTGATATCTCGATAAATCTCTAGAGCGTGGAAGTTCTTTTAGCAACTTAGCACACACACAAAACAAAACAAAACTCATGATATACTTAAGTCGATAATTTCTTAGTCATTTGTATAACCAGAACCAGATCCTGAAGATCTTGGGCAGTATGTATGAAGAGAAATGTCACAAGCTGGAGTATGAAGATATTAGTTACCTCATTGTGTCAAATAATCAATCTTTTCATTTTGCAAATTAAAAAAGAGTATCAAAAAGAAGTAAAGACAACACACTATTATAATTAGAAAATTAAGTTTCGCATATACTTAGAAGAGTAGACAAAATTCTTTGTTAATATTCAAGAATGCCAAAATGTGAAAGCACTATTATTTAGCAACTGTTTTTGGGTTGAAAGAGCTTTCTTACCTTGCCATTGAAGTGATTGTGACAGCTTCTCAGATGCTCCGCTCAATTCTCTCCTAATGAGCTGGTGTATCTCAATCATCTGCAGTAAATATACACTTTTATAACAGATTGTTTTCCATATGTAAGCAGATATTAAAGTGCTGGAAACGGATTCTGTTTGTAGCAAACAGAAGCCAAAGGCATATTTACAGGACATATGCGCTTAATCTCAGATGATGTTCAAAAAAAATTGAAAGAATTTTTATAATCTCGCGTGAGAACGTAACAAATGAATACAAAAGGACACAGATAAAGCAAAATTTAAGAATTGCGTGTGTAACTTACCCCAGGATAATGCTTAAAAATTGGTAAATAGTGATCAAGTGCAATGTATATCTTCTCGAGTAAGCTTAGCAGAGTATCAACCTCATCTCCTAATAGATCAACCTGAAAGAACGAAATACTTGGAAATCAGACGCCGCAGTCTATAAAGTTCAGATATTTGCATGTTGCAGATTGAAACGGCAAGGGAAAGGAAAAATCCAAAATGCTTTTCTTAGATGTATTCAGTTCAGCTTCCTTTCTGAGCATTCAAGCACAAAAGTTTCGAATCTTCACCCCATTTAACTATACAAAGGTATCGAGTGTGAGATGCCACAATCATTATCGTTCTATCTTCCTTTCACACAAAAATTGGGAATTTCAACTCTAAAAGTTAGTGAGCATGTAAAGGAACTTGAACTCCAAATTAATGTGTAGCTACAATATCTATTTCCTAGCTAAATGCTATATCTCTCGCTAAACGACCAACTAAAACAGACTCAGGATTAGTGTAGGCACCTCAAAACATCAAGTTTCAAGCTATTACCTCCGATTCAGCCTTTTGGAGATCCGCATATCTCCATTTCAGATTCTGTTTGTACATCAGCTCTTTTTTTCTAAGTAGGCTAGCTATCTTGGTAAGCGATTGCAAGTGAGAAGTTGTATCTTCCAACCTGGCAAACTATAAATATGAGACATAGAGCAACTAATAGCAGCGTTGAAATAATTCTTCACTTTTGCACAAAATACTCTGAAGAACAAGTTTCCTTCAAGTGAAACATTAGTAAATAAATGGCCAATGCATATATTCTATGAAAAAAGGTTCAAGAAATTAAAGTCTTTAGAGGAGGATCTAGAATTCTGAGTCAATGAATATGTGATTAATAAGCCAACACTAACAACCAAAAAACAGAACATGATCAAGATCAGCTTGCTTAGGGAAACATGAATTTTCAAAAGACAAACGAAGGATTGAGAAGTAATTAAAACTCTAAGCCTTTTGTCATTTTCCAATTAGTGTTTTCCCAATTAAATTTTAAGAGGCGGCTTCATTAAAAACTTAACATAACAAGTTGATTTAAGCACCCGACTCTTTGTGCTAAACACAATTAAAAATTGACTCAAATACTAATAGAAAGAAGAGGGTGCGATCATCCAGCCGCCAAAAGATCAGTTGATTTATTTCTCATTTCAAGGGATCAACAAGCTCAGCCGTGAGGTAAGACGTGCTAAATACAATTAATAGATGGTTGAAAGGTTGATTAAGATACCTTAGGTTATTCTTGATGATTGCCCCAGATATTCGGCTTTCAAAGTTATGCAATTCAGAAGTACATACTTCAATCTGCTGCACTGCCTCTAGAAGTTGAGCACTCAACATTTCAGATTTGCTATTGCTCTCAGCAACCAATTTTTGTTGTTGACTAAGATTTTCCGTTAAAATACTAATCTCTCTTGAAGCTAGCTCAAGCTGAGTCCTCTCTTCCAACAATGAAGTTGATAAATCCTCAACCAACTTATTATTCTGTTCCACTGCTGCTTCTAAAACTAGCATATCCTGCTTTAATCTCTCATTCACTTCTACCTCCAATCTTAACTCATTCTGTTTTTGAAGCACTAATGTTTCTGAACAAATTCTATTTTCTTTCTCATTCAAAACTTCCCTATGCAAGTTGTTTAGTTTTCCTTCCACATCCTTGATCGCTTCTACGATTATCAAGCCACTCAGCTCTTCAAATATCAATGACTGGTAATCACAATCTCCAATTTCATGTAAGGCCCTAGTTTGAGTAGGCATAGTGGCTCCCTTGAGAACGATCTCATAAATCTCGTGCATCATTTGAAATTTCATGTGTGAGTCTTCAGAGTTGCAGTTTATCCGTTCAATGAGCTCCATTAGAGCACATTTATATACTTCTTCTTTGAGGTAAGCTTCTATTTGGGAATTTGCAACAGAAGATTCAAGATCTGCGACAACATTTTTCATATTTTCCTCAGTCAAAGCATGCCACAACAATTCTTCAGAAGCACCAGAAAGTTGTGCTTCTAGACACTTTATTTTATTGTTCTTGTCAGTAAGGCAGTCTCGGAGCTCACGATTCTCAGAGATAAGGCATTCAAGCTTATCCTTCAATGTCCCAAGACTTCCAATGTCATTGATTAACGCAGGAAATCTTTCACTTTCCAGGAGAAATTTCTCCAATTTCAAAATAACTTCAGGGATCTTTTTCCTAAGCACATCAAAATCTTCATTCTTCCTGTGTGTCACAGAGGAACCTCTCCCTTTCAAGTATTCTCGCTTTATACAAAAGTATTTTTCAGTCATCTTGTGCAGAGCTGACTCATGGTCTCTTCTCATGTTAGTTATGACGTTGTTGAAATAATTTACTAATTCTGCCTTTGGCATGTGCTTTAGCTGCTGATAACCATAGCTCTGAGGTACATGCGAAACGGATGAATCTAGTGTCCCACTTTCTTCAGAAACAGAGCTTGGCTGGGAAACACGATTATTTAACACCTCATGGTGGCAAAGATCCAGTTCGTGAGATCCATGAGAAACTAACCCTGCTTCAGATATAAAAAGTGACTTCACAATTGAGTCCAACTGGGTGCGTAAACTAGATACATCATTTAACTTTTCCAGCCAATTCACATTATAAACACCACAATTTTGTTCACACAACTTCTTAAACTCGTGTTGAACACTCCCGAGTACAGTTTGTTTCACCATGTCCTCAATTTTGCGCAACAGCCCTAGCTCCTGTTCCCGCTCACAGAGAAACAACTTGGAGGATACTGATACCTGATCCGCTTTACTGCAGACGGTCTCAACTGTTGACTTCAGATTTTCCAGCATCATATCCAAATTCATCCACCTGTCGGAATCTTTCTCTGCTAAAGTTTCACCCAACTCAGAACCAGAGCCAGCCTTCTCGACAGAACTACAGCTTCTTGCACAGTCAATCTCATTCTTAAACTTCTCGAATTGCTCTCTCGCCACATTTCCCAAAGCGCGCAACTCCGCCCTCATTTTGTCCTGCTCCACAAACACATTATCACAACTTATAAACCTTTTAGGTGGCAACTTTTCAGGCTCAGATGTACCCGTGCCAACTCCAAGCGACCGCAAACACTCCTTAAAACTTGCCACTTCCAGCTCCTTCATCCTGATTCTCTCCTTTGCCTCCTGTTCCACCGCATTCACCACCCCCCTGATAACAGAATCACCAACCATCCGCGATACCGTTAACCGCTCGTTCACACCGTCACAATATGCATCCAAATCCTTTAGAACCTCATCACCACCAACTTGCTCTAATCCATTTCCACATAAAACAACACCACCACCTCCACACGAAATCCCACCATTAAAAAACGCATCTTTACTCTCCATAACACATAAATGATGAAACCCACCTAAAATATCAGCAAATTAGAAGAAGAAAAAAAATTAAGCTGAACCCAACAAAAACAACAATAACAGTACTTAAATTACAATTAAACTGAATAAAGAAGAAAAGAGTAAAACCATTACCACTTACAATTAAAATTATCTGGTGGATTTGTTCTTTTGTTGAACCAAATGATGATTTTAGGGTTTTAGTGAGTGAATAAAATTGGGGGTAAAAAGAAAAGAGCGGGAGTGAAATTAGTTCATAAATAGGGCCTTTGTGAACGTAAATTACGTGATTGCCATTGTGTTAAGTGCGTGAAGGGGCTTTCATCACTGAGGGTAGATTTGGTAGTTGAATAAAGTCGCATGGGCGTATATAAAATTTGTCTGTATTAGAATTTAGAAGGACGTGACCGTTGGGACTGACATTGACTGTCGTTTGGGATTCTCTTTTTATTTTATTTCTTATATTATATTATATTATTATTATATGTTATAGTAGTATGGGAAATTTTGTACGTGTCATATGATGCATGCATACGGAATTGTTATACCTGATCTTATCTTATATTGTATTATATTATATTATATACATAATATAAATATAATATAGAATGTATATTTTATTTCCATTTAGTAATTGACTTTGTAAGTAAACTCATTGATTATTTTTCTTTGTTGGCAATCAAGTTGTTACATTACATCATAACTAGGACAGGAAATGATTAGTTAATGCTACTTTTGCTTTAGCGATCAATAATAATAAGGGAACAATAATAATATGATGGGTCGATTTCAGGCTAATTTACTATGGAATACTGTTTGTTTAATGGAATCATTATGGCTTTTGTAAGTGTTACGCATTGGTTTTATCCAATGGGAGAGAGCAGCAAGCACTTTTATTATGCTTGCTTAAACTAATAATTGAGAGGACTGCTTACTAATCATTATGGTTCACAATAATATATCATGATAACAAGAACCTCGTCCTTTTTAAGGATTAGTACAGCCGATCTTATGAGTTGGTGTGGTGTGACAGTTAGTTCTCTCAAAATTAATGGTTATTTTCCAAATAAATATATATATTTATACCTTTTTTTACTATATTTTTATCTTTATCTTCATTTTTATTATATAATAAGAATGAATATTTTCAAACAAGCTGCAGATAGAGATTTTTCATGTTCCAATTTTGTCTATGTAAGTTCAACCAATTATTGTATTATGTTTTGTTTTACAGCAATAAATATCTGGAGGGTGCCCACGTATTTATCGGTTGGGTCCCGCAATAATAAAATTTCTTAACACTTTGTAGTTCTCCGTAAATTATTGAACAGTTCTTTCATATTTTTAAGTCTTTCGATCTTGCCTCAAAAGTTTTACGCATTTATTGGCCCGCTATAAATTGCAAAATGGTCCTTTTAATTTTTTACTTCTTCTAAATTTGACACCAAAAGTTTTTATTATTTATATAGGCCCTACTGTATATTATTAAGTGGTCCTTTTATTTTAGAATTATTTTAGTTTTGCCCCAAAAGTTTTGCTATTATATTTTTTGGGGTTTTCCCGTAATAAATAACTTGTGTGCTCGCGTGTATTAAACAATTGAGACCCGCTTAGTATAAAATTGATTAACACTCAAGACCGTGGGGATCTGCTGTAAATTTTAGAACATACCTTTTAATATTTTATGTTTTTGGTTATGCAGTAATACATCATTAAACTCGTCCCAGTTAGGTTTTAGTAAGTAATAGTACAACGATTTGGGTGTATTTACATTGGCTCCGCCTAATATTTATTCTTAATTAGCAATCCCATCATTTGTAGTTTCTTACACTTTATAATTTTTTATGGTATGTAAAATGACTAGGTTTGCTACAGTACGTGATTTTTACGAAGTAAAAGATGTCAAGAATGAGTGGGATTTTCTTTTATTAGAGAGGAAATTAAGAGATAGGCACACAAAATTCATAGAGGTTAATATTTGATTCGTGGCTGAAAATCTGCATGTGTGTGTTTGTACATGAGAGAGAAGGTCCAGAAAAAATTATAAAAATGATGATTGTGATATTATTATCTATTTGTGAGTTTTTTATTGGTTGGCTGCACCACGTCATATGGGTGACGTGGTGCAGCGGTTGTAAGTAATAATTTATTCCATCTTTTATTGTTTTGATTTTGTCCCATAAGTTTAACAAATTACTACATTCTGTTTTAAGAAAATATTAATATTATAGTCGCAAGTTTTTTATAAATAGAATTTGAATATCATTTTTAAACATGTAAAAATATTTATTGTTTTTCTACATAAAAAGTGTTTATCGTTCAAAACGAAACACGCTAGTGCGGGGCACGGGCGCCTAGTATATATATATATATATATATATATATATATATTGTCAGTGAGGTTAACTAAAGATGAAACTAACTTTTATGAGTCAAAAAGTAAGACAATATTCTTAGACATGGAGCCTACATACTATGGTCAACTAGAATCCATCAACATCACACGTGTTTGTGTAGTATAGTGTCGTGTCGGAGTGTTTGACATTATGTCAATAAAAAATTATTTTAACAATCGTGTCGACGAACCTCCATCATTGTGTTAGTGTGTGTGTGCATCATATCATAGATGATTAAAAAGAAGAAAAGTTTCAAATTAGGCCCAAATCTCTGTGTGAGCTGCCCTTTTTTTCATAATTACTAGAAACGCTGACACGCGGTCCCCGCGTGATTAAGAATTTATTTTAATTTATATGGTAAAAAAATAATTTGAATAAATAAAGATTAAATATATAGAAAATTTCAAATTTTGGGAAACTAAATATTCAATCACAATAATTACTATAGTTATTGATTCTACTTAAATTATAAGGCTAAATTAGGAACTCAATAATTAAACTATTGTGCTAACAATAAAATTATAAGGCTAAAATCGGAAATTAAAAGTTTGGTGTCACAGTTTGTCTTTCTTTATATAATAGTATAGATAAGCGGGTTAAAGGAATTAATCCAGGAACAAATATTAATACTAACTAAAGCCAAATTCCATCAATTCAAATCCAATCACAAGTTAAAGAGGCATAAACACACCCCATCATGGATACTTCAACTCCCAAATAATAAATATACATACATCACAATTTTATTTATGAGTAATAACAAGAAGGGACAATCATGGGTCCTCCATCATCATTGTTCAATAGGAATCCATTCCAGTTCAAGTTCAATTTCTCCAGTCTCCACTTTCTGAAGCTTCAGCGACACTGCCTGCTTCACTTTCCCATCAACAATCTTCACAATGCTATCTTCCAACAGTGGGTTGTCATCCGATTTCAGCCATTTCCCTATCTGCATGTCTCCATACATTTCGGGATTCCCATAAGCCGCTGCTGAAGTCAACATAGGTTGAATATCTATCTCCGCCGTCCCCATACCGTCATCGGATGATAACAAATCGTGATCATAGATTTGCTGTAGTTGTCAAGACCAAAACAAAATGCAAACGGAGTTTTCAATCGTCACGCTAATTTGTAATAAAAGCTCCGTATCGAGACAATGGATTACCAGTTGTATTGGGCCGTAGTCTTGAGGAATGTAAAGCGTTAGTTCCTCATTCCAGACGGGATTCAAGTTGCTCTGCACGACAGCTGTTTTTGCTTTCTAGGAAAGCCAAAAAAGAGAGAATTATAAAAATCAAATTCGTAAAAAAAATTGTATTAATCACATATATCGAAAGAACCTATACAGTTTAAGAGATTTTCAGGCAAAGGAAGCTCAAAAAAGAGTGTTAAAAATCATGTGAGAAGAGCACGATCCAGTAGTCTACGCGAAAACGATTTCATAATACCGATGACTTTGTAACTCAAATAAGTAAAACTTAGCATTCTTTTTCATAAATATAGATACTCACTTGTTGTCCAAGAGCCAAAACAACATACGGATCACTAGTTTTCATATCTTTAACCACTAAGTTTGTGCCCTTGATTACTTTGACCTTCAATGTTCCAATTGAGTCCTCCATTCCTTCCTGTGATCAATTTGGCATTAGTTCTAAAGGTACTAGATAAAAGAATATATATATCAAGCACCATGAACTGCATTAACATATAATTACGCAGTCAGATATACGTATGTGAACCATAATACGTAGACTTGAACAAAGAATGATCAAACTAAACCTGGAATAAAAGAGCTGGTAATTTATAATGGAACAAAGAAGTGAAAACATACTGAATTTTCTATTGAAGTTGAACTTCAAAATCTATTCGTTACCTTCTTGGAGGAACTTTCTAGCGAAGGACTCTTGTTGGTAGACAAAATGCGTAAGCTAGGTTTCAAAAATTCCTGAAGCTCGTACTTTGACCTACAAGGTATAAGTGGAAGAACGTAAACAGCCAGCCAGCCAGGAGTAGAAGACAGGAGAAAAATAGTGGAACAGAAAAGGTGAATAGCAAGTAAACTGGCAATAACCAGAGGCTGCCCCCAATTCCGCATCCCAAAACGAGAGACTCTTGGTTAGAGATGCCAAAACAAATCCTAGATTGGTAGTTACGTTAGCCATGTGGGTTATATCTCGATTATTGAATAAGTCCCGTGAAAAGATAATTTGGACCAACCAACGAATTATAATATGCAAGGAAATCATAGTATACATATGATCTCACTTGATAAACTTTGATCGATGCTCATGGCCGGCATCTGGTCCAGGTTTTGACACTCCGTGAGGAATATAAGCCTCGTAAATAGAATTTGCAGATGTGTTTCCACCAACTTCTATTACTGCATCGATTTCATCATCAGACCATTCATCCAATGTCACGGACAAAACCTGGGCGCAGGAAAGACTCTCATCTGATTAAATATAGAAACAACAGAATTTCACCAGGATTACATAAAAAATTTGTGTGCAGAGATAGCATTGCAGATTCAAAGCACTCAAAGGAAAACACCTTTGAAACTTGTGGACCGAGGCTTCTGTGGACACCACAACACTTTAAGCATATAAATACTCCAATATTTGCGGACCTATAAACAACGGAAGTCATGAAGAAATCTCTAGTAATGAACAAATCAAAGCTCTGAATGAATTAAAGAAAGGAATGCCATTATCTTCATCAAAAGAAAAACCTAAAATTCAAGCTGAATTACTTTTTCCCTTATGTAGGACTCGCCAACAACAAACGATGAGCTTGAATCCTCGATTTCATATTCATAGAGAGGGTCGATAGTTTATTCATTGGGCATAGTCAATGTAAAGAAAATAGAACTAGACACAAGGAAAACTGAACGAGACCAAAGAGTAACTTACGCCCATTTTGGGTCGGGAGCACTACAATCAGCACATACACGATTATCACGATGGGCCAAAAGATCCTCCAATCTTCTCTTACCTGCACAGATTCCAGGGACTAAATAGGATTTGCTGATCGTCAATGATACATATCACGTGACAAAAACAAGTTAGATTATGAAGTTCTAATGGCATAATGTAAGTTGACATGTCCAATGTAAAATCAGTATCATGTGAAACACAATAGCAATATATTTAACATCGAGTATATTCCATCTGAAACCAATTAACATGGTAACATTTTCTCATTTCCTCAGACAGACGGTGAAATGCAAATTATGGAAAACCACAGGAGAAGTTTCCGTATTGATGATCAAAACAGTACCTGAATGCCCCATTGTTGCTATCACTCGTCCACACTAACGGCAATCAGAGACCTGCACACAGCTAACCCCGCCAGTTAAACTGAGAATAACCTACTTTGCGAGTTCTGTTAGACAACAATACAAATAACAGGAAATCGTAAAACACCAAAAGCAAAAGACACAGGTATTTGTTTAACCAGTTCGTCTATGACTACTTTTGGGGCGGTGCCAAGCCAGAATTTTTCACTATATTTTTGAGTCATAGGGTCACGATTACAACACGACCTAATCATTCATTCATACATAAATTATATATCAAAATGTGTCAATAAATTAACCGAATTGACAATAAAACAAAATTTTGATCTTGATCAATTTCTAACTTTTTAATCATATTCGAAAAGCAGGAAAATAAATTAGTAGCTGAATTCGGATCTTGATCAAATTAAAATAAATCTGAAAATGAAAGAACAGAAGCTTACACGATTCAGTTGCTGAGAATGGAGAAGTTGTCGGTAGCCAGTTAAAAGTGACGGTTAATTTCTCCGTGTAATAATATATTAGCTAAGTGTAGTTAATGGCAGTTAAAGTGGATAAATATTTAAATAAATAAAAAAATCTACTTTTTGTAAGGGGCATGTTCATTTTATAATGAGCTTTGCTGTCCACTTCACATCCTCAAATTTAACTGTTTTGGTATTGTACTCTTAAATTATTTAAATGGCTAATAACATTGTTAGAGAAATTTATTTCTATTTTGCCCTCTTCTCAACCAAAGGTTACATAACTTAAGTATCATGATTTTGTTAATAAAAAAATTCCTAATTAATTATCCTATTTCTGTAGTCAATAACTAAAAAAGTTTGGCTATGGTATGTGAAACTATTAGCATTGCTAAACTCTCAAGTCAAGCATATAGATCGCGTTTGCAAACTCTACAGAAAACTTCCGATGTGTTTTTTTCTTTTTAACGAATGTTAATATTTTCTTTTATTATAGTAACATATGAGAGAAACAGTAAGCTTTCATTATGTTAACATCTTCTTTTATTATTGTAACGATTTCTTTGGGTCTAAGAAATTCTGAGTGGTTTTTTTTTTTTTGGTAAAAGAGTTCTGAGTGATTGACATATTAAGTACTATGATTTTGTTATATTGATCTCTAATTTTTCACAATTTATTGCGTTTTGCCAACAATAATTTTATTCGTATTACTTGAAGACAAAACTCGAAAAGGACAATGTTTTGAAAACGTGACTCGTCATCCTCAAATTGCATTTAAGTGCATCTTTAATGTAAAAAATTGTAAAAGTATCTCTAAAAGTCGTAAATAAGTTTGTAGAGAATTAGTACAAACTACATTGACGTATACAGAAAATATGATTATTTTTTTTATAGATAAACAATATGTTTAAAAAAAAAAACTTCAAAATTTTCTGTAATATCACAGTGGTAAGATGATTATCTCACCATCTATAATATCACTAATATCACAATGGTAAGAAGATGATTATCGTGAGAAACCTAGTTTCTTTTGATTCACCTGCGATGACTTTCGGACATTTACGTATACTTAAATTTAACATGAAAGGGAGATCCTATTTGCAATTTTAACAGGAACCCCAGATTGTAGATTGTAGATTGTAGTTCTCCCTGGTACATCACCAGAATTCGTTCATTACGTATAAGGCATCTCGCTCAACATTTGCCTTCTCGCAATTATTTCTTCACTGTTTGAACAAGGAAGACAACTTACAAAAATACAAAATTGATCAGCCAAATCGTTTCTTGAATAAATTGTGTCTCTTGGCTGGATCTTTCGGTTTGCTCTTCATTTGGCCATGTAGCTTTTTGTGCCCAGTACTGCAAACAAAGAGCCGAGATGGTTAAATACAAAGATGGATTGCAGCTGCAGACAAAAATAAAGGACACTAGGCTTAAACAAATGGATTGATCAGTGCCCTTACCCATATTCCATGTAGACCATCCCACTGGCCCCAGACATTGCGCTCATTGAGCCAGACAAGCGGCGGGCTTTTCGAAGAGCAACGTCATCTGCATCTTCATCTAACTGCTCCAAACCCGTTAAATCATCACCCGCAGTAAGCACCTTTTGTTTCATCATTAAAGAACAAAAACGAATCAGTAATATAGAAACAGACCTTTTCGTGGGTCCAGAGAGACAAAATCCAACTAATAAATAAAATAAACAGAGCACATAAAACCTTTCTAAGAAGAGCAAGCTGATCTTCGAGGCGATGGTAACCCAACTCAGGACCTGAATCAGGAGGAGGCAAGCTCGTAATGACCTGAAGCAAAATGAAAAAAGCTGCAACTTGTCATCACCAATTCGAAACTTCTTCAAACTTAGAGCAGTTAAAGGTTAAGAGAAGCCACATACGCATACTTCACGAAAGGAAATATTCTAAAACAAAAGAGAAAAAATAAGGAACAACCTACCTTAAAACTATAACCTTGATCAACCAAAAACTGCTGTCTTTTGGTTGAGTAATACATTTCCTGCATCAAATAAGTTGAATGAGACCTAGTGAACTAAAGATGAATGTTGAAGGTAACAACTTTTGGAAATGGAAGACTAACACACCTGAGTATCCGTAGATACAAGCGAGTAAAAAAATGCATTATACTCTTCCTTGCCTCCAGCCACCCTGTCTTGAGGTTTACCCTACAATATCCGGTGCATTTAAGAACTCATAACAATGGTGGGCAATACAAAATGCAAGTTGACGAGGGTCTGAGAAGAAAAGAATAAATACAAAAAGAGTCTACAGAATTCATATTATCAAGATGACCTCCAAAAACCCTGCACCAAACGAAATATTCCAAATAATCGACATCCATAATGTAAAGAAAATTGGTTAGGCAAGTGGATACTCAACGAGTCATAACCACAGACATGTTTTCAAAATGTACGATGAAGATAGAACTTCAATTATAATGTCTCAATCTCCAGATAAATGCTGCCCAAACGTCTGAGAGAATATAATGGTCTGAAACAAGCACAATAACAAGAAATACTTTGCCATATTCTCTGTCTAGTACATAAGAACTTAGCTACTAGTTCCTTAACTGAAAAAGGAACAGGCAAGTGGAGAATGAATTTGGATAACACGCAAATCCATCCTATATAAGGATGACTGTCCAATTTGAGCATATAAAACAGACAATTTACCTTGGCCCTGAGAATACGCCCAAGTCGCTGAGCCTCTTGACGCCTGGAACCAGCATGGGATGATATCTGAATTATCACATTTGCCTCAGGAATATCAATGGAATTATCACCCACCTGTACAAAAGCAGTCCGTGAATTACGTTTTGCTTATCAATTCAATTGACTTACAAAAATATACAGGAAAAAGGGTAAGTTGTCCAATCCAAATGCATAACCCCAATCATATTTTTTGCCTTCTGAACAGATACAAGAAAACCATCAACCAATTTAATAAAATCAATGCCATGGGAATCAAGGACAATATTTTCAATAGATTTGCTAATACAGATTACCTTCCAAGTCAATTCGGATTCTAGAGTTTATTTGTTTGGGAAATATCTTTTGGTTGAGCTAGGATTCTAGTTTATGCAAATCTACAGTTGTTAGGGTTCTAGTATGGTAGGATTCTCTTGTTTAGCCTATGCCTATATAGAGAGGGCTAATGTTTCACGTAAAGGCACTTTTGCCACCGCTATCAAAAACATAATTCGAGTGCATTAAGAAATCGTAACTCCAACATCAAAATATGCTTGATTTATGTTGACAATAAACATCTTGTGCATGCAAAGAGAACCATATTAATCCAGTATCATCAACAATAATGTCTGGTTTATGTTGACGATAAACATCTCTCGTCCATACAAAGAGAACCATATTCATCTGGAATCATGGATTGCAGAAAGCATCAAGTGATAACATTTCCCCAGGTAGCTTCTGTTAAAGATAAAATTACTGCACAACATACCTTTGAGAGGAATACAGTGTTCACAGTTCGACTGGTTTTGAATGCTTCGAGGATTTTAGTTCTTTCAGGATGACTACAAATTATATACATAGCCAATCAATACACCATATATGATTACTCAAATAGCACAAGTGCATAAAAATCTCATGAACGTATAAATAAGGACAAACCTGGTGGCACCATAAATCATAGGTTTACGAAGCTTCATGGCATACTCAGTCAAGGCAAAAAGATTGTCAGCAAAAACTATTATCTTATCACCCCGCTGTTCTTCATGGAACTTGATAAGGAATTCACAAGCCCTAAATTTATTAGGGTTCATCACATAAAGAGCCTAAACAAACGAAGAAAAGGTGGGTGTTATAGGAGGAAGAGTGAAAGAAAAGAATATAAGTTCTTCCTATCAATTTACGGTCAATCATTTTAAACATCACTGACATGTATAATACTCTTCATTTTAGTTAGGTCGGTATAAGAGAATTAACTATACAAGTTTTTCTACCTTTTCGAATGGATAAGAAAGTATTACCATGGAAAACAAGAGAAACAGAAGCCCAGTCTCATGGAAGACAAAATAATATTACTTGAAATACCCCCACTGCGGGATAACAAAATGAACTACAAAACCTCCTAAACAGTGAAGACCGAGTTGAACAATCAGACATCAAGTGTAAAAGAAACTTTTTCATTTAAATATTCTCGTGAGAATGATCAGTACTTACTTGTTTCTTCTTCGAATTCGACTTTTTCAGATACTCAGCAAAGAACTCTTTAGTCATTGGACACCAGACTTCTGCACACTGAACATTTGCGATGAATCCTCCTTTCACTAGATCCAACCAATTCGCCTCATACAACTTTGGACCAATTAGAAAGTTCAAATCTGTGATCCTGTCGTCTTCTCTCACAAGTGTTGCTGCAAATTAGTTGGAAAAAAATTGTTCTTCAGTTTCCAACAAACAAAGATGGGCAATATGTCATACTTCCTTTTTTCATATAATGTATACCAGTGAGTCCGAGTTTGCAGTGAGACTTTGTAAGACTGATGACCTTTCTGAACATGTGAGCCGGAACCACGTGCACCTGAAGTAAAACGAAGACCCATGAACAAAATCAAGAAAAACATGCTGGTGCTGTAAGACTGAAATTTTCAACTCCCAAAACGAAATGTCACCTCATCCATGAGAAGCAACCCCCATTCGCGATTTCTTATTTCTTCAATAATCTTTTCAGATTCTTCAGAACGCTTGCCACCAAAAGCAATCATATTATAAGTAGCCACCACGACCCCAGCATTGCCACGGAACCTCTCTTTGCTATCAGAAGTGAAACGACAGATTTGCTCCTCTTTAATTGTCGACCATAACTTAAACTGGAAAGCCCATTGATCCACTGAGACAGCATTTGTAGCCAAACAAAGACAACTCTTTTTTATTCTGCTCGCTGCGGAAACACCAACTAAAGACTTTCCGGCACCACAAGGTAGCACTATAATACCTGATCGTGCCCTACCTGAAATGACAGAGATGCGCTAAATAGCCTGCAAATAAAGTTCTTCTCCGAAACATTATACCAGGCATGATTAACAGATTCATTCTACATTAGCCAATCGGTCACATTCTACAATAATCATCAATACTTGTAGATCTAACACAGACTATTTCCCATGCAACAGGCTTCTGTCGGTTTCTATTAAATTTTCAGAACACACTTTAACTGGAACCTACAAAAGAAATAACGACTTACAGATTCCTTAGACAAACACCAGAAAATTGTAAGGATATATTCAACATGTCTAGCACAAGAAATTGGGAACAGAGACTTAACATTGAAATATTTTCCCACCAACTTGCTCGATTCCACTTACCTCTTCCACCCCCTATGCTAAGTCATCACAGAAACCAAATGGTGGAAATTGCCCACTTCTAAGTTTAAGAGAAGTAATGGAAGATGAATCTAAAGCAGGTCAGAGGGGAAACGAAAAGATGAGCTTATTAATATACTGATTCATAAACCAATTCATGGCTCAACTCACAGAAAACGTGTTCAATGTGATCAAAATTATAGCAAACAGCCATCACATAACACGTGGCAGAAGTTAAATGTTATGGTGAAATAATAGTGGGATCTAAAAGTTTAGTTATAAAATGGATTCTTCATATCAAAGCTCCACAAAGAGCACTTGTAAGCCTCCAACCAGCGACGAACATTAATTATCTTACATTCTACATCTGAAGTCCAATTCTGATTCTTCCAGGCAATTAATTTAAAGTGAAGTAAAATGAAGACAGTACAAAAAGGCCAATATACGGAGAAGAGGACCCTTACCATTTCCAAACATTTTACTTAGACTCTTTTCTTGATAGGGACGAGGTTGTGCATGGGGCTTCAATTCCATATCAAGATCAGGATTAACCTGAATATTCAAAATAGTTTTTAAAGGTTACATATATATTAAGGATAAACAAATAATTCGAGATCTGTTTCAGCCAAAATTCCCAAGATTGAATTCCAAAAAGTTCCTGATAAAGGGATTTTAACTAAGAGTCACTTACAGTGTCATTTCTAAAGTCATACTCCTCCAGCATGGGATAATTTAGAGCATTAGGCAAACAACGTTGCTTCACATTTTCAACCTGTAGATAGATAAACAACTGGGCATCTGAATCTTGAACACATTTTTTATTTAGTAATCACAGGGATCCTTCAAATTATAACAGAAAACAATCTGATACAGCGGGAAACAAATCTGAACCTTGATTACATTTTTTTTTTTTCTAATCACGGTTCATATATAAAAATAGCTAACAACCTGCGCGGGATCAACTTCAAAGGAATGAGTTTCCTTTTCTTCAGCTGCAGCAGCCAACTCTGCCTCATTCAACAACTCATCATGTGTACCTTGTATTTCACCCGCTGATTTTCCAACTGTAAAACCATCACCGCCCTGAACAATACCAGTCACAGAACAGCCAAATATGAGGAAAAAGCTTATATCTAAAAAGAGAAATAATATGAACTGGACAAAAACGTATAATTAAATGATGGTGATGGAGTCTTATAAGAAACGTACATCTGATGATATTCTGGCTCGTCTAATGACATCATCATCAAGCAACCTTTTTAATACCTGAAAATTAACTGTAAGTTTAATACACAAAATCATACCGAGTTCCTCTTGGAAGAATGAATTGACTGTGTTAAATCATCTTGCCTCAGGAAATGGGGACTCCACGAGGTATTTATTTTTCTTCAGCACAAGCTTCACTTTTCCATAATTAGCAGTGGAACTATGAATGAAATCAATCATCTCCTTTGGAAGCTTCGTCTTCGATAATTTATTTAAAACAGAAATAATAGTCTCTGTTTCAAGCCCCACTGACACCGCAGCATATAAAGAATGGGGAGTCAAGTTGTACTCGTGCATAGACTCTGGTCTGTTGAAGAAAAAACACATCAAACACATTGTAATCACATATAAAGCTAAATAGCTGTGAGATATTACCTGCAAACCGGTTCAGCAATGGCGATGAGGAAATCATAGGCCTGTTTGTAGAGTGTCGAAAAGGTCTCAAGGAAAATTCGACCATCAGCACAAGCCCACAATGGGCGATTGAGATGGTCCGGTTTAAGCTCCAACTTTGAGTAATCCCTCTTTTTTACTTCAGCTTTAAATTGTAAAATACAGAACAAAGCAATTCAATCAATTGAATGCATCAAAATTAATACAGTTTGATAATTTGTTTTATGATTACTACCGTCACGAGGATCGTCATCAGAATCTTCATTGAAATGTGAGCCATCCTCGGAAACTGAAGCTCTATGCTCTTCCTTGGAAAACCTAAATTTCTTGCTTGGCCGACCTTTCTCACCTGAAATTCAAACAATACCTATCATCAGAAAATTGTGTGCCTCGTTTTATTTTAGTTTTATTAGTGGTAATAGAAATACCACTTCCTATATTTGATATTCACTAGTGACTAGACAAATTGTGTGCCTCATTTTATTTTAGTTTTACTAGTGGTAATAGATACCATTTCCAATATTTGATATTCAGTAGACAAATATATCGTCATTTCCTACGAATTATTTGCATATTTGATATTTCCTCTTGAACTTGAGCATGTTGTCACTTCCTACGACTCTAAGTATGCAAGCGCTTTTTATGGAGAGAGGAGAGCAAGCTATGCCCTGTTTATCAAGGAAACCTTGGCTTGGTGTTATGCACCAAGAACGTGACTTCTTCTTGACCTCATGGTCATGTAGAAGTCTTATGTGCCTTGTCATAATCAGGACAGCAATAGAGAAGTAAAGAGTGGTGCTGCAAAGTCGGAATCTAGAATAAGCAGTTCGGTTTCATGCAATGCAACAACATTGCCTTATATGCATAATGCTTTCAAGAGGAATTCATTTCTGTGTTCGTTGAGATGGAAGCAATCAGAGAATGGGCTGATGAACTTTGCTTTTCCAATGTGATTCTGGTTTATTCTAGAAGGGAAATACTTCAATTACTGGTTTTTGGCAACGAGAGATACTAGCTGTGACAAATAGTTAGCAGTACCCAAAACAACACCGGCGTCATGGATTACCAATTGAAGCACTTGAAATCAAAGAGAACACCGACACTTTTCAAGAAACTCTGTGACTGCAAGAAATGTCACAGCCTGTGGACAAGTCTATTAATAGAGGGCGGGGGTGCTAAGTATTGTAGCACTAGTTAGAGCGACAACAAGCAGTCAAGACTCAAGAACGTGTTTCTATTCAAAACCCGTCCTTATATTATTGGTTTGCAAGTCCACGAAAGTAACTATAACCTGATTAACGGTGAAACACCATTTCAGCTACTCGTGGTGCCAATCACAATAAGTTTCGATGTACTTCTCCCAATAAACGCTACCCATCTACATCATCGTCTGTTTGATTTCCAGCTTTCAAAGTTACGTTTTTGGTTTTCTTCATTCTAATAACTCAATATAATGCTTGTGAGCTCGCTTCACTTCATTACATATTGGTGATATATCTACTTCATGGTCCTTACATTGTATGCAATAGCTAAGTATGTATAATTTGTTCAATCAGGTTGATAAAAACAATAACCATTTAAACAAGGTATCAGAGCAGTAGGTTAAACCCTAACAAATTCATTACAAATACAATATATATACAAATACATATATATATATATATATATATATATATATATTCAAAAGAAAAATAACCTACCCGACATCCTGCCAAAATCGCCGCCCCCGCTATACCTCAATAAAACACCGATCTGCGCTAAATCGTCGCCGGTTCGCCACCATCAATCGACGGTAATCTTCCACTATCTCTGTCGCTCCTGTTGTTAGGATATTTTAGCTGGAAATTATTCTCTTTATTGTGCAATGATATAATGTATATATACATATATATTATGGACTCGCATGGTTGCCCATTTGATAATGGGCCTATTATTAATATTTCATAATTAATATACTAAATTAATAATATTGTAGCACGTTTGGTAATCACTTATTTGCCGGTACTAAACTAAAGCCCAGTACAAATCAAACGAAATGACAAAAATACCCCAAGCATCTTCCTCATTGTTATCCATTCTTGATTCTTCCCATCCGTGAAAAAGCAAAAACATGTCAAGTGACCAGTACATACAAATAAGAATTTACAGTAGTCATAACTGCCCTAATGACTTAAGCATTCAAAAGTGTAACATATATAAAAAAATTCATTCGCCCATGTTGCACATACATTCTGTTTAATCACCAAATACAAAACTAATTCAAACCCAAACTTGTTTAATTAAATTAACACACTCAAATCCAGTAGCAATATATTACAAGATCAATACATACAATCGAGTAGCTATATATTACATGATCATCCTTCAAAAACACAAAAGCAATCCACACCAAGCATTATCTCATTATATTACAATCCAACCATACAAACCAGATTCATTATAATACAATACCAATCTTCCAAATATTTCCAACCAAGTCCGTCTGCCTACCTTGCTTACGGAACCTTCCCCTCAAGAACCCTAATTTCCTGAAATATACAAAAACTAATTCAGATGAACATGGTTGCAATTTAAGAAGGAAAATTCAAGTTCGGATTGAGTGTTACCGAATTCGAGGTCGAGAAATTGGAGCGAGTTGCCAATTGAGAGGCTGTGAGAAAATCTTGAAGAAACAGAATTTGAGCTTTGTATTATATTCAATCTTGGTAATTATCAGTTATCACAAGGTTTAATATGTCCTTTTTGGTACTATTTGAGGGACAATAGAGTAATTTTCTTAGACCAATAATATTGATACTAATTATTGAGGGTGGTGGGAGATGTTTAATAGTAACGTGATAAGAGCTGCCACATCAGCATAATGATGATTAATACCGGGCCGAATGTACTAAATGCTTGTTAAAGCATGTAAGGTATTAGGAGTGTATATTAATGTTATTGGGCCTAATTCCAACAAACATGCGAGTCCTATATATATTTATATTATTACATTTTACAAATACTTTAATTTTAGTAGGTCACGTTACTTCATGCAATTATTATTGCAAGATATATTTACTTAAATTCGTTTATTGCTTTAAATACCGAATATTAGATGCTATGGACGAGAGTCGCGCCATTCAGATCGGGACACGTGTGCTATGAGCATTTTATATTATGTTTGATATTTTTCGTGTAGGCCGTAGGGACGATACACGAGTAAAACTGAAAATATCAAGAGAAAGGATTTCACCTTGAGTATCTACGTGATAATTATGTTACTCATGTCTAGATACGAGGATATATGTTTGGCGCGATAAATATAGGGTGATAAGATTTTTTTTTTCTTTTAACAACATGGGGTTGTATTTCATAAACTCAAAAATAGTAGTCCTTAGAAAGGTACAAATAATCAAATAACTAGACAAAACTATCACAACTAAATGAACACAACTAAAATGGTGTTGCATGGCGCGCAAAATTACGCGCTTTGATTTTTATCTCTTGACTAATCCATTGGAACATCTACTCCCGGTATTTTTGAACAATCCTATGAATGTCATTTATCAAGTTTGCATGAACTTCTTCGACTCCACTCGAAAATCAAACATCCTGAATGACATCAAGACAATCCACCTAGAAAATTATGTTCGGCTATCCTTCCTCTTTCGCATGCTTCATGGCCAAAAGTATCGCATTTTTTTCGGCACTGCAAGGTCCAATGTTGCATGTGAACCTCTCTTGATTACTCGGGACATGCACTCCGCAATGTTCTTATAGAAATTCTCTGAGATCCGTCTCCTCTTCCGCCTCAAGGATGCCTAAAATTACAGGGTAGGATAGTGTAAGATAGTGTAATATTGTTGGGCTCATCCGATACAAGTTCGTGTCAATTGTCTTTGGATGAAGTCAACGTACAAATCCTCTGCAAAAGTCAATATAGGTACCATTCATCATATACCATCAATTCTAAAATGCCATGTCAATTAAATTGGTTTGACATAGTTAGGTTATATTTCATTCATGTTCTTAGTTTATTTGATTTTTTTATTTTTTTTTGTAGTTTAGCTTACCTTAGTTTAGGAGAACACAAGAAAGAGCTCAATCAAGCATATATGAGCCATGCAATGTTAGAAGAGTAAGCAAATGTCAAACAGTGAAGATTTTCATCTCTTTTATCATATAGTCCTTACGTTTTGAATCTAATATTAGTTTTATATTAAGCATGGCTAGCTGGCTACTTCTTTTACATTGTTTTATGTTGTGGTTTGTTATTTTGTAGTTTTAAGTCAAGTTGAGAGTAAACGATAGGGTGGGCGGTTCGGTTTAACCGCACCATCGGCCAGATTTTTGAAAGAGGAGTCCGATTTCGGTCTTCCACAATAGTAAAACCAAAAATTGCACCGTTTAAACGACTTGCTTTTGGTTATAACCGAGGTCGGTTCGGTTTATCCGAGCTGGTTTTATTTTTTTTTAATAAAAAAACTAGAGTGTATTACTTAATAATTTGTTCTTTATAAAAGTTTAACCAACACATAAAAAAATTCAAAATTAATGTAATGAACAACACATTACTTAGTAATTTATACTTTATAAAAATTTAACTATCAACAATTCAAAAAATATAATAATATAAATTGTTATTCATCAATGTATAATAAAACACAAATACGTTTAATATTGATCGTATCCATCACCATTAAAAAAACAACGAATTTGCAAACATGTCCATCACCATCCAAGAAATAAGAAACATCATTGTCACCAATAAATATGAAACCATCAATCCCCAAAAAATAAACATGAAACAAGAAACAAAATATGAAAAAGGCTTTTTTTTCAAAGATTTTCGTTAAGGCTAGAAGGTATATTCTAATGACGTAGTTAATTACTTGATTACATAATATAGAAAAAATATACAAAATCTAGAATATTAATTTTATTATTTTATCTTGTTTTTGAGAAACATAATCTATCCTAAATTAAAGTATTTTGTATTAGTAAAATAAAGTATCACTAGTTAGATTCCTAAATAATTACTAAATTACAAGATATGGAAGAAAAAAATGGTTTTGGTTTTGGGCCGATTAACCGACCATACAAACCAAAATCGCACTGTAAAATTTTTTGGTTTAGAATTTTGCACCAAAAATCGCACCGTCCAAATGGTTCGGGTTTTACACTGGGCCCTCGGTCCATAACCATCTGGTTCGGCCAGTTCTGATGTTGTATGCTCGCCCCTAGTAAACGATGGAATTAGAGCATGCAATGGAGGAAACACGATGACACGTGTTTAAGGACTACAAGGGACTGCACGTGAGGTAGCGAAGTAGCGCTATGACGCACCAACGAAGAGTGCAACCCTAATTCACGCAGTCGCTGGAAGGAGCCGCGTTGTGTAACCAGGGTAGTGGCGTAATATAGGACGATCATAGAGAGCCGCACGACCAGTGCTTATAACGCAGCATGAGTATCACTGAAATGCAACACGGTTTGGAGCAAAATTGTCAAATTACATAATTAAGTGACTGTTGAAGATCACCGTAGGGCAACACGAAATATATATAAAAAGAGGAGCTGATTTAGGTAAAACAAAACATGGTGCGATTTATGCTTTAGAGTGTAAAACGTAGTTTAAGAGAAAAGTGTAGAGTGTGAGAGAAACACCAAATCAGCTCAATCTTGTATGACTTTAGTCTTAGAGTCAAGAGAGTAAATAGTTGTGAAGAAGAAAGAGATCTAATGATTGAAAGTATCGACGTTCCACTAGATCAAAGGATTTTCTAAATCTTTTTATCTTTCATTATGTTGTTCTATTCTTTATTTGATGTTGAATTTGAGATCATGAATAGCTAAACTACTTCGTGTTTAGAGTATGTATTAGCTTGGATTTATGAGGGTTTTTAATTTATTTGAGTTTGTTTAGTTTACCAACTTGTTGAGAATGATTTGTTTTATAAGTTGCATGATAAGACTTACTAATACGGGTTCATGAGAAGCCAAAGTAGTGGTGTTAGACTATGCATATTTGAACTGATTTTGTGATGGTGGCCAACTAACGTGAATCCATGCACAATACTAAGATCAGACAAATACATGTTTGTATTATGTACGCTTCATTAACACTAGCGGAAGCTAAATTAGATCGCAGACTTAATATCTCTTCTAAAACGATTGACAATCGGGTTGTTTGTGCTGAAGCTCTAGGCCATTGAAGAATTAGGGATTCATAGTAAGGATAAATTCGTGATGTAGGTCTCGTATCCATTAGACTTGGAAAAATTCAAATAAGACTTAGTAGATTAAATGAACATAGGTGGTTTTAACTAATAAGTATATATGTAATAAAATCAAACTTTGTACACATATGTCAATCATCTAATTTACATCCATAATCAATCATCAATCATTCTTCAACTATGTTGATTAGAATAAATTGCAATTTATTATCACATGTAGCTTTAGTTCTAGTAGTTTAATTCACATCATTGTTTTTGCATTTACATTTAAGTTGTTTTTAGAAAGTAATCATCCACTCTTTTGGGAGTCGATACTTGGGACATAATTTACTTTTCATTTGATTATTACTTGATCGTGCACTTGCAAACACGTAGGTGTAGCTTATTCATTGCATACATCTTATAAACTACTCACGCACGCCATGCATTAGCAGACGGAGCGAGTTAATGCCTTTTTGAGTTATATTTGATGCACTATGTGAGTGCAAACCAGTACGCTTGCTTAAAGAGACGGACTGTTGAGTTCAAAAATTTGCGCAAAGACCACAAAGGACTTTTGCATTGATATGGAGGCCCATTCGAGTTCGAGCGACGAACCAAGGCGTACCATATGGCACTTTCGTGCAAAATCAAGATCTATCTGACGTTATTCTTACAAAAGATGTCGGCTTCATTTGTCTAATGAGCATTCAAGATGGCTAACCTTTTGAAGAACCACGATGGCTCCTTCCGTTGAGCATCACCAGGCGTCATACTTGTTATGTTACACTCCAACTTGTTTGTTATGTTACACTCCAACTTGTTGGAGAACTTCTCTAGCTAAAGATCCAAGGCGTATCCTTTTCGTGGGTGGGAGCAATTTGGAGGAATCAACTTTAATCGAGTAAATCAATAGTGAATAGTTAATGATCAAGTAAACTCGGAGCGTGATTGCAACTATACTCTTGGAGCAAAGTGATGAAGCTTGGGATCAAGGTACGAACTAAAGCATCCTCTTGGAAGTTCGCATCAACAACTCAAGGAGCAAGCAAATACTTGGAATATGACTTCGAGACTGATTAGCAAAATTTGAAAGGCGGTGCAACCATTATATGTTGACTCGAGGAGTTACATCATGGCTTGAGGATTTGAAGAAAGCGCCTTGAAGAAAACGTCTTGAAGCAATGATACAAATTATGACTTTAAAAGACTTGCAGCATCACGTCGAACTACAAGAGCAATGGCTCTATGGTACACAACATATCTCAAGGAACTTCATCTGGCGCCTTCAACTCAACATGAGTTGGTGAAATTATATGACCGAACCTGGAATCGCTCCCACGCTGCCTACATATTCAATAAAGGAATCAAGTCAATACGTAGTTCAAAATACATGAATTTGAATTTAGGGGTGACATTCACAATTTATACTAACGCGGGCTTGGAGTAAGGTGCCGTTTTAAGCTCGTGCATCATGGAATAATTGACTTGAAGACTTTTTCTTGTGTCGAGGAGACTTGAACAAATGAAGCATTTGCAGACCTTTTAGCTAGTGCCTAGGAGACTTTAAGATTTGAAGTATTTGCAGACCTTTTGGCCCGGCTCGTGTCTAGGAGGCTTGAAGATTTGAACATTTATTTAGAAGACTTGATTATTTAGCTTGACTTCAAATATATAAATAGTTTATACGTGTGTTAAGGAGAATGTTGATAGTTTATACTCTTATCAAGGAGTAGATGACTTAATATTAAATTTGGATATTTTAGATGGTTTAACCTCGTATCAAGGAGCATGTTGGTTGTGATGAAATTTGATGTCGCGCTCTCTTCATTTTCAACGTCATTATCTGTATCACCACTTTCATTATCAAGGTCATGAGTTGTTTTTTCTTCTTTAATAAAGTTTTCACTTGCCTCTATGTTATGCTCTCGCGTCACCAATTCTTCAAAGTTTCTTGGTTTGATTCCTTGAAGTATGTAAGAGACACTCCATTTCATCACTTGAATGCAAATCTCCATGGCCGAAGTTTTAGTTCATTCTCTTTGCAACTTAAGTATAAATTTCTCCATGGATTGATGTACTCGATCACTGGTTCATCTTATTGTTGATGAAAATTCGCAAGCTCGATCATGGCCACAGTGCGCCGAGTGCTACAAAAGCGATTGAAGAACTCAACTTGTAGATTGTTTCAGCTATCAATGGAGTTTGGCTCGAGATTAATATACAAATCAAAAGCAACGTCTTCTAAGGATCGAATGGATTGCTTGGCTAGAAGATCTTTATCCGTTCTAGCACTATTGCGTGTTTCAATAAAGTGAGCAACATATTGTCTTGGGTCTCAACTCCCATCAAATCTTTAAAACTTTGGAGCTTGGTAGCTTTTAGGCATTTGCAAATTTTCAATTCTTTGAGTGTAAGGCTTCGTGTATGCTTTGGTCATTGCAGGTTGAGCTTTTATTCCTTTGCAACTTCTTGAACTAAGTTATTCAATTGATCGACGGAGATGAGCCAGACTTGAATTCCTTGGCTTGAGACTTTGCTACATCATCCTACTTCGACTAAATTTTGAGTAGTTTCCCGACTTCATCACATGCGCTATTATTTGATCGTCATTTTACACGAGTTATTGCTTTAGGAGATGAGGGGAGACCTTGACTTCGTTGATTGTAGTCTTGATGCATCCTGGAACTCTAATGTTGTTGGCGACTTCTTTAGTATTTTGGTCTCCTTCTGGGACCTTTATCGTTTGGAGAAGGCGATTCAAATGTTCATCCCGTTTATGAGCTTGATTTGTAAGATTCTCAGTGGCTCTTGTAAGCGCCACAATTTGCTCTTCTATTGAGGATGATTGCTCATATTCTTTAGCTTCATACTTTCTCCCCGATACAAGTGGAGCTTTCATTATCAGTTGAGAAGAACCTTCGCTTGTTTTCCCTATTGGCTTGGCCAATGTTGAGAAAAAAAAAGTTGACTTATCGTGGCTTCAAATTTGAAGACTTGTTGGAAATGAGATGAGAGGTAGAGATTGTCCCACCGGGCGTGCCAAATTTGTAATAACAAATCATTGATCTTCGAAGTTAAAGACAAAAAAGTATTATAGAGTAAATATGAATAAATTTAAAGTACAATTTGATCCCCTGATTCCTTTCTACAACAAATAATCTTGAAATTTGGTTTACTTGAAAGTGTATTTGATTTTGATCTCTTCCATGTGTATTTGAGCTGAACGTTAATCCAATGGCTTTTGAGCTTGATATTGAATTAATAATCTACTTGACCTGCTATTCGTGACAAACAATTTGATCTTCATGTTAACTTTTTGAACTTGTTGAATGTCAATCTTTTTTGGAGGAATATTGATCTTTAAAATAATTGGATGCTTGACAAACATTGATTCGAGGGTTTGACTGCTTGAACTCAGATCGAACGAATTTTTAATTTGAAGGTTGATGAAGAACGATATGATCTTTATGTTCAATTCTTCGGATATGTTGAGCTTTGATCTTCTTTAAAGGACTTCAATCTTCAAAAATGATTTTCGAGTGTTTTGTGACTTTATCTCGAATCGAACAAATTTTTGATTTGAAGGTTGATGAAGAACGATATGATATTTGTCTTCGATTCTTTGGAAAAGCTGGGCTTTGATCTTCTTTAAATGAACTTCAATCTTACAAAAACGCTTTTTTCAGGGTTTTGTAACTTGACCTCGAATGAAAACGAACTTTGACTTGAAGATTGTTGAAGAATGGTATGAACTTGGTTTTCAATTTGTTGAATTTGTTGAAGCTCGATCTTTCTAGCCAGAAGCGCGATCTTAAAAAACGGTTATTTGATGAACTTGAGCTTGATGTTGGATTGAACGGAGCTTTATTGTGAATAATACCTTGAATTCCGTGAAGAACACCTTGAAGATCGATTGATTTTGTGGAGAGAATTGGTAGAACTTATTTACTTGAATGCTTGACTGAGGGTTGAATTGTGTTTTTATTCTTTAAGAAGACCACTATTTATAGTTGTAGAGTGAATCTCAACCACAATCTCCTAACGAGATGAACGGTTGAGTATGCGTCTACGATTTCTTGATTTGGAAGACTTGATCTACATGAATCTTCTTGAATATTTAAATTTAGAGAAGAAGACTTTCCATGTCTTAAATGTGGTGAATATGTTTGTTTAATCCTTTAGAATATTAAATTAAATAATATATGTATTTTTCTTATTTTTGCTTTACAAGACTTGTCATTATTTAACATAATTAGATAATCTAACTCCAGTTAATAAATACGACATTATTTAATTTTCCATCATATATATATATTAAAATTAATAAATTTAACAACTTTACTTTATAAATAAATTTGCTATAAATCTAAAACAAATAAAAAATTTAAGTTATAATCAATATGTTCTTTTCAACGTATCGAGTTTTATTAGACAATAAATTTAAGGGTCTACAATTCATTTTCATTTTTACATTATATATTGAAAGAAAATAAAACACAATATAATTTTCACATTTGTTCAAGTGCTCTCGTTGGTGACGTAATGTCCAAAAAGTTTAGATGACCAAAAACAAGTGTGTGTGTGTGTATATGCATTGCGTTTGTTACATAAAGATAATTTGAAAAATTACGAAAAGTACAACACGCCCATTAATCCAACTCCCCGCGATTGCAGGCAAGTATAGCTTCCTCATATTCATATATTCCCCTTTTCCTCTCATCACACTCAAAATCTCTGATCCAATTTCAAATTCTAGGGCTTTTCTTTCAGTGAAGATTGTACGGAACAGGCCGTGTTGTTCATAAACTAGGGCTTTATTATTGGATCTGAGTGTTCGATTCGATCTAATTCGTCAACATGTTTTGGCGTATGGCTGGACTCGCCACTGTCTCTCCAGTAAGTTGCCACGTAGTCTTTTCTTTATCGCGATAACGTCAAATTTGATGTCTCGTGATTCGGTTTGTGTCGTGTCGATAATTGGTTGTGGTAGTGAGATTCTTAGTTGCTCGGAAGATTGTGAAGATTTCGTATCCGAATTGCTTTGGCAGAATCAATGTGTTTGGTTTCTTGTACGAATGACTGTGGCTCGCGGTATAGTCGGCACTATTTAGCGAGTCTTGTCGTTAATAATGTAGCAGTAGCGCTAGTTTAGTTGTGCAACTCTGTAGTTATGGGCAGTACTCATCTATTTTGGACGTGGCACGGTTCTGAATCGTGTCCTTGTGGTGCAGTAACTCACTGAATTGAGAGAGAAACTATTTGTTTTTGGAAGAAAAGTTAATTAGAATCGTGAAACGATATGTTAATAGTGATTAGGAACGCAGTACTCCAACTTGCATTGCTGGACTGGCTAGAGATGTGATATTTGTGTCTAAAGTCGTTGGAGCTTTACGGATTTCCGCTCTACTTTTGAGATGTCATGAGTGGTGGCAATGAGATTTGTAGTTGCTCGGAAGAGCGTGTGAAGTTTGCGCGATTTCGAATCCGAATTGCTTTGGTGGAATCAGCGTGTTTGGCTTCTTGTACAAAGGAATGTGGCTGGCGGTATAGTCCACACTTTTAGATAGTCTTGACCTTGCTCGGCGACTTGTCGTTTTTAATGTGGCAGTAGCCCGAGTTTAGTTGTGCGATTCTGTAGTTATGGGCAGTACTCATCTATTTTGGACGTGGCACGGTTCTGAATCGTGTCCTTGGGACGCAGTACGTACTGAGTTAAGAGATAACCTATTTTAATTGTACAATTGTTCTGGAAATAATCAGGATAACGGAATGCTATTAGTATTCGTTAGGAAGATAGTACTCCAACTTGCCTTGCTCAACTGGTTAGGGATGAAATATAATTTTTAAAAGTCATGCGGCTTACTCATGTATGTTTTTGTGCTGAAGCATGTTCTGGTTCATTGTCAAGTCAGAATTGCTTTCACCCTTTTATTTATTGTGCGAGAATCCTGTGCTTCTTACTGTAAATATTGTTAACTACAGTTTAAACCCTTTTCTCTGCCGTATAGAGTGCCAGCACACTTTCCATCTTGTATTCTTATGCTCTAGAACTCATTGTTTACACGAACATCTGGATTTTTGATTCTGTCACTTGCAATTGATGATTGTTGATAATGAGATATGTTAATGATAAGCAAATCCATCTTCATCATGTTTTTGTGCAATGTTTCTGTAGCTTTCTAGTTGCCTAATTGTCCAGTCCCGTTATATATATGCATGCAGCTAATAATGAGCTTGCTGAAATTACATATTGTTTTCATGATTAGATGTTACAATTTCTTTTATGGTTTTTGTAAACTAGCAAACTGTTCACAGAGATCCCACTCTTCATCTTTTATGCATATTGTTTACTTGTTTAGGAAGCATGTTCCTACACTTTCAGTTCATGTATCATCAATTTTGCATGTAAGGTTTGGTTTAGCCTAAGAAGTATTTCTAGTTTGTAACAATATATATTTCTAGTTTGTAACAATATACATCTCGGGCTTCTGCTTTAACCTGATTAAGTGATTTTCTTGTGTATTTTGGGCTCCTTACTGTTTCATGTTGTATTGTGCTCTATGAAAATATTGGGGCAAGTCAGTAATCATTTTTCCTTCGTAAATACCATATCCATTTCATGATCGGACCAATAATTGTGTTGTGCACCTAGCTTGTGTGTATCTGAAGCAGGTACTCCTCTTATTGACTATGTACATCTCAGGTGGAAACAGTTTTAGATAAAGAAAATTTTACGCTGGAGGAGTTGTTGGATGAGGATGAAATAATTCAAGAATGCAAAGCTCTTAATGGCCGTCTTATTAATTTGTAAGTTTACACATTTTCATTTCATTACACATTTACAGTATTCTTTTTTTATCATACGATGCTCGATTTGTCATGCACCTGCACTTGCTCTTTGCAGTGCCTAAACAGTTATTTTTTTTTCTTTTTTCTTTTTTCTGAATGTGCTTGTAAGCATATTGTTCATAGATGAACAAATAGTTTCCATGCTATAATTGATACTTGTAATTTTTTTATCCTAACGCATATATTAGGCTTGGCATATTTGGAAACATCTTTCGTTTTAGTTCATATAATGCAATTTTTTTTATCTTTTTTATATCTCTAAAGCATGGAGTTGGTTTAGACAGTTTGGGCTCATGTAATCCTTGGTTCTGATTAGATCAAATTGGAATCTAGAGAATATTTCTTAGAAGGGTTCTTATTTGAAGGTGTAAGTTGCATAGATGTAAAAGTCCTTAAGTGTGGTAAAACATTTATACGAACCATTTGTAGTAACTCAATATTTGTGGGATTAAATGCTCTTTTGGAAGCATGGGGAAGGTGTTTGTGAAGTATATTTGCTCTGTTAGACATTTTGGTCTTCCGAAGTTCTTTAAAGAATCTTGAATGCTTGATATGCTCTCTCTAGGCATGTAAAGATTCTCAACTTGCCGTTGTTTGTTTTAATCAATCTCTTGCTCAATGTAATCAAGTTATTTTTTCCCATCCCTTGATAAGATAAAACACACAAATCTTCTTTCCTGCAAGTTACTTTTGTATCTGAATCTTCAGTATTTGCTACATTACTCG
This sequence comes from Linaria vulgaris, assembly GCA_948329865.1. Taxonomy (NCBI): domain Eukaryota; kingdom Viridiplantae; phylum Streptophyta; class Magnoliopsida; order Lamiales; family Plantaginaceae; genus Linaria; species Linaria vulgaris. The sequence goes on from OX415252.1 coordinate 111,146,110, forward strand.
TACTGACTTGTAACACAAAATCATGTAGTTTGCGAGAAAGATCTCAAGTTAAACAACTTATTCAATACATTGTGGAAGATCCTCCAGAGGATGCTGACAGACTACGTACATTCAAGTAAGCATGTGTTGGTGGTAGGCTGTTACGTATTTTCCAGGTCACTGAGTACATCTTCATTATTTTGGGTTTCTCATAATGTAATTTAGAGTAGAAGACACTGATGCTCACCATCAGATTTTTCTCCTTGTAGGTTGCCTTTCATTGCTTGCGAAATTTTTACCTGTGAGGTTGACATAATACTTAAAGCTTTGGTGGAGGACACAGAGGTGTAATTTTGTCAGAACTTTCTACTGTCAGCTGGTCATTTTAATTTTGAACTTTACGGTTACATCTAATTTTGATGCGCAGTTGTTGGACACTCTTTTCTCTTTTTTGGAACCTGAACGGTCTCATAGTACTCACTTGGCTGGTTACTTCAGCAAGGTATCATCATTGATGCTGTGACGTTCTTTACTTCAAGTTTCTTTTAAACCCTATGATTCCTAACGTAGCTGATAACCTGAAAAAAAAAGGAGGTTAAAAAAGAGACTTTAATCATCCCATTTTTGTGTTTTAGGTTGTCATATGCCTGTTGCTGCGGAAGACAACTCTTCTGATGAATTACATACGGGTGAGTTGGTTTCTCCTAGTCAATTAATTTTTCTTCTATTGGCGTTTTGAGCTCAGTAACTTCTCAAAACGAAAAACATGTGCATGTTTAGTCTTGGCGTATTGACATATGACACTTTTTTGCTTTAATGCTTCACATGATTATAATCTTGTTATTTCTCATAGAAAAAGTAAATCACAAGCCATATTATCTTTCTTGATCCTAGTAATATGTTATATAATGTGGTTTGAAGGGTCAGAGTTACATGTTACTTTCTTATGGCAGAAAAAAAAAGCACAAGCTTAGCGCCTGCTTGTTTACCATGGCTTTTTTTCACTGCCTCGAGCTCTTTGTCTTCTTGTCAAAGATTTGTTTGCTGTGTTTTCTGTTTGGCCAAATATTTTGAAGGCACTCTGTGTTTAACTCAATAACAGTGTACTGCTTAGACTGAAATCCTCTATACTTGTCCTTGGATATGCAACCATGAATTAAGAATAAAAAAAGGAAAACGGCGTTGCCTGTCTCTATCCAATCATCCCAAGTCTAATCATCATCAGTTTGTACCTCCAGGTTACCAATTGCAGCCTCCACACCTTCATTTCTGTCATCCATGGCTACCATGACCACTGACAGAAAGAGACATTGTGGTACCCTTTTTTTTTTACCTGAAGTCGCCATGGCTACGAGCAAATTTATTGGCCACCGGCTCCATAAACTTTTCCTACCATTTTTAGTGGCATAGCCTCCATCAGCAATTCGGGCCGATTACCACACACTGTGGTGTCATAACAAAAAACCTAGTATGTCGTAATCCATACGACAAACCATACCGCATGTAGGGTCCTTCGTGCTGCTGACTATCACTGCCACATCCTTTCCATGATAATCTATACTACGGGGTTGGATAAGAGCTGTACTCTGCGTCACATCCACTACTGATGTTGCCATTGGGTCGTCTTGCTGCCAAAACAACAAGCTCCTAACCGTAACCTCTGTTTCCATGGCATGGAAAGTAGTTGAGACGAGTAAAACAAGGGTAGACTTGAGAGAGATGCCGAGACGAAAGAGAGACTAACAATTACTGTGTTGCAGTGAAGTACTTGAACTTAAGTATAAATTCTTATGCATTAAATGTCAGTATCAAGTGATTTTGGTGAATTAAAATTTACAATATAATTCCTTCAAGTCAAGGACTGCGTCACTGAAGTCTTTGCCAATTTATTGAAGTTTATCTGCACTAGATCATCAATCTTAATTGAAGTTTTAGGAACACTATTAACTGTTACGGTCTTTCCAATATGAAGGTAAGTGTTACCAATACGGAAACAGTAAAAATATGCTGAATATTGAGGAACTAGAAATCTTCTCTTGCTCACCTTGGGCTCAGGTTGGAGTGTAAAGTTGATAAGGAGGCCATAATTAATTTTCTGCCCAGTGAATTTAAGTAGCTATTATTTTGTGTATGATGTATATTATTCATGTTTCAGACGAGCCTAACAATTCGTCAAAGTCTCTCAAGCTTGTTATTCCATATAGTTATAGATTCATCCGTTTATTTTGTTCTAAATTTTATATGCAGGAATTTTATTTCCTGTTTAGGCTAATCCAGATGTCGAATGGTTGGATATTTTATCTTAATTTTGGTGTATTGATGTTCGTTATATCAATTTTTTGGGAGCTTGATGCATGCAATGATTCTGCAGGATCATCATGATATTATTAGACGGCTTGTTGACCTAATTGGAATAACGTCTATAATGGAGGTCTGTATTTTTCGCTTAATCTCCTAGTTGTTCTGGTATCTATTTTAGAAGCTTCTTGTTTGAAAACTTAAATATATTTTTTGTCGGGCAGGTTTTGATTCGTTTGGTTGGTGCTGATGAAAATATTTATGCAAATTCTGGCGACTCTATGCAGTGGTTGGAAGATCTAAATGTGCTCGTGATGATTGCGGATAAATTTAGTTCATCTGTAAGTTGCATTAACCATGGGTATAATCTTGCATAGGCTCGTTTTTTTGTTTGCATTTGAGCCTGTGGTGCTCATGAAGACCCTTGTACCTTTAGGATTGTAACTGTTGATTTCCCCTGTTGTGTTTACTCATGCACATGAAGTTTATCGTGGCATTTTCTTTTTAATCCTATTATATCTTACACTATATTTTGTGCTTTAATTTTCTCGAAAGCTGCATTTATATTTGTCTTCCATTTTTTACTTTTTTTTTGTTTCGCATCTGGAACATTAGAGCTATATTACTCGTTTTTTGCGTGTCTTGTTTTTCCGGAAACAAGTGAACAATGCATTTAAGATTGAAACTTTCTCTTAAAACCAGAACGTAAGTTTTTGATAAACATACGCAGGACTGCCCTGAAGTGCATGCTAATGCTGCTGAAACACTTTGCTCGATTGCTCGATATGCTCCACCTGGCCTAGCCTCGAAAATCTCCAGCCCAAGGTTGGTTGGTTTTCCTGGTTTCTTGTTACGCTATTCTCCCTTTTCTATATTGACTTTGACTGACACTGGTTACTCTCTGGGTTTGCCACAGTTTTATAGGAAGGTTGTTTCGTCATGCCCTGGAAGAATCAAGGCCAAAATCTGTTTTGGTTAACTTGTTATCAGTTTGTATATCTTTGTTAGACCCCAAGAGATTTACATCAGGGGCATATTACATGTATAACCATCAAATACCTCATGGATCTGTACCTGCTAATCCTGATACTGTTCAAGGCATGCTGGAAAGCCTAGGTAAGGGTACTTGGGATTCATATCTTGTGATTACTTGGACTCTGGAAATGCCAGAACTTACACCTTGATAATGCTGAAGTGAGAGGAATTCATTAATTTAGTGGACTTTGGAAGAATTCTCTTGGTCGCTAAATCCTGTTCTGATTACTTAGGCGTGAGGGAAATAATTTATGTTAAGAGGGAGTGAATGTGAGGGATTGTGTTCACAAATTATAAAATTGAGCTAAACAGTGTTCCATTGAGCTGATCTAATTTGTCTGTAAGCCCAGGTTCTGGAGGACTATCTTAGTCTAGTGCATTAGGTAGCAAGTTCGCCCAAAACACACACACACACAAATCATTGTAATATTTGAGGTTTGGATTGAAAGATACTCTTAAACTCATGCCTAAAGCAAGTCCAACTAAGACCAAAAAGGTGTGGCAGTTCCTTTTTAAGTAAATCAGTGCATATTGACTACAATATTTTACTAGGCTGTGAGTTGGTTTTTGAGTTGTCAGCGACTGGGAGAATCTTTAACATGACCGATTAGAATATTTGATCGTCGTTTTGTTGAAAATTCTGATTTATTATGCTTGATGGTTGGATTAAAACATGGAAAAGATGATAGAGGGTTAGACTGATCTCAAGGAAAGAGGGACAAAGGGCCATTGCAAGAATATTACTTTAGCTGTTACCTGCTCTGGTTTTTGAGTTAATGTTATCACGTGTCATAGCTAATCTCTTTTGATTTGTTAAAATCTAATTTTCTGGATAGAAATTTCATAATCAGTGTGTTGACTGTTGAGCCATTAAATCTTCGTCTTTGAATGACGAGAAAACTATGAACTGATCACTTGAGCAGGTGATTTGCTCAACCTTTTGGATCTTTCAAGTAAGGACAATGTCTTGCTAACTTCATTTGGAAAATTACAGCCTCCTCTTGGAAAGCATCGCTTGAAGGTATCATCTACATAATTTGTGGAACAATTAGAATTCTTTAACTGCGCGAATGATATTAAATATCATGGGTTCTGTAAAATTGCTTTTTCCTGTTCTTGCCCCCCCCCCCCCCCCCCCCCCCCCCCGCCCGTAAAGTTACTTTCATATACAGTAAATTATAAATTGTTTTTTAGACATAAACATCTTTTAATTATTAGAAATCATGACACTTTTAATCAAGGATAATATAACGCGCTTTCTCTTATTTCTAAAGTTATCTCGTCTTAAAGAATTTATTGATGTTACTCATATCTGAATGTTATAATTTGGTGTGTATATTTCAGATTATAGAGTTCATCTCAGTCTTGGTGGCTGTTAATAGCGAAGTTGCGGAAAAGGAATTGATTCGCCTGGGTGCTGTGAAACGCATACTTGATTTGTTTTTTGAGTACGTTCTCTCCCCCCATTTTCATCTTATGGTTGCAGTTAAGCATTGTGTAGCAAGACTTGAGGACTCCAAATCTCTTGTAATTGTAGGTATCCATACAATAATTTTTTACATCATCACGTGGAACACATTGTAACATCTTGCTTGGAGAGCAATAATTCTCAGTTTGTTGAACATCTTCTTCGTGAGTGTAATCTCATTGGGAAAATTCTTGAAGCAGAGAAGAACTCTAATTTACCTGTTGATGTAAGCCAGGTAAAATGTTATGTTTGCATTATGTTGGTAGATTTATTTCCAGATTCGCCTATTTGTGTTTTTCTCATCCTGTTGCTCTGCTAAGTTCTGTTTCCTTGTATTCTACTTCTTTGGATATTGGTTAGAAGATTTGACTTACAGTAGAATATATTATTTTTATTTTATTTTATTTTGGTGAAAATATCTCGCAGCCTACTGTACCTGCTGAGGGAAGATCACCTCCCAGGATAGGGAATATCGGCCACATAACCCGTATTGCCAATAAACTTATACAATTGGGGAAAAACAACAGCGACATACAGACGTTTCTGCAGGTTTTATGTACTTCAAATTATTGTTGTCCTCGAATTTCTCCCTCTTATAACAGCGATGTATTATATCATTTTATTGTTCCCCTCTTCATGAACACTTATGTTTGACCGCTTGTTGTTGGTCAGTTTTTTGTATTTTTACCAATTTTTTGTAAATCAGCTAACTTTTATAACAGTCTTTTAGTAAATTAAGAAGCACCATAGATCGTCCTTGATGTATACGGTTTAGTTTACCTAATACGAAAATCTAATATCGTCTTGAATTCTTTTGTTGGCAGGAAAACAGTGATTGGGTTGATTGGCAGGCAGATGTGCTGCTTAAACGCAATGCGGTGGAAAATGTCTTCCAGTGGGCATGCGGGTGAGTGTTATCAAATTGTACGCGAGTGCGCTTGATAAATATGTGCAAACTCCGAAATGATTGTATGCATTGTGTTACCCAAGATATGCTTCTTATTCTACCTTGGTTAACAAATGGCAGTTGAGTAGGCCATTATGGTCAATATATTGCTTCCATAACAGTAGTTTGTTATACTCATCTCAGCCTATGCTACCGGGGTGAGCAAATTGAGGTCTTGACTGTGGAACTCTGAATTAAGATGCAAAATATTGACTAATATAGTCATCAATATAAAATTTGCTACTAAAGATCGTTTCATCAATATATTTTTGGTCTCATTCTTTTGTCGAGAAGGTGATTGAAAAGTGTTCCATTTTTGTCCCTGGTAGAAGGTGAAAAACACATTTGCAAGGAAAGAAAGAAAAGAATTTTCAGAAGTATGCAAAGGAAAAAGAAATAGATCCTACTACAATTGAACAGTTGAGGTCAATATGAAGAGAATGGATGTCATTGATAGTTGAAGGTTCCTGATAGACGTTCCCCTCATATTGATGTTAGTTGGTCAACAAGCATCAGCCAGCTACATGGAAGTTGATGAAGCTTATTGAATTTTCATCAAAGTCTTCTCTACTGTCAACTGTTTTGTATTTCATGAAGAGCATTGATAAGTGTTGCAGAATTATGTACAGAAATAATGGAACTTATCGGTTGCATAAAACGAAAAGAATTAGCCCAACCCTATAAGTGAAAGGAACCTAAGAATTAACATAGTCCACTCATAAGAGAACAAACCAATAAAAGATTAAACTTCTGGAACGGGGGTACTTCTGGCAGTTAAAAAAACCAGCCAACCAAAGACAAGCTATAATAATGCAATTTCTATTCTGTTTAGAACTGCAGAATCATAAATCTTACCTCGAGCTTGAAAGTCCTTTAGTTTTTTCTTAAAAGCCCTTTATAGAAGACTTAAAGGCAAAATAAAGATTCCTGCAATGACTTTTTGTTTATCATGGAATACTCATAGGACAAAGTAATCTTGTCATTCGTGGACTGTTATTCCTGGTGGGACTAGGAAGTCTGTAGTAACGTCTAAAGCTGTAGCAGGAGCTTTACCTAGGGGAATATACATACACTCAGTCCAAAAGTGAGGAAGGTCGAGTACTGCTGTAATAACCTTGCCGAGGTGATCCAACTCCTGACAATGTTTTCTTAAATATTCTAAAGTTCCCCAAGAATCAGAAGTGTGGTGACGAAACAGAAGCAAGGCCAATACGCCTTCTTATGTTCCATTTTCTTCTAAATATAGGAGCTAAGAATAGATCTACAAAGAAATAATCTAGGCAACTATATTAGAATCCAACTATATTGACAAAGTTCTAATAAAGAAAAAGTCAATGGAATTTATTTGAATGATGATTGAGGTTGATATTGATTGAGAATATTCAGCTCCAACTTCATTTAATGGATGTATTATTCATATTGGTTTTGCAGGAGGCCCACTTCATTGCAGGATCGAACACGAGATAGTGATGATGATGATTACCAAGATAGGGATTATGATGTAGCAGCTCTGGCCAATAATTTGAGCCAGGCTTTTCGATATGGAATCTACAGCAACGATGACATGGATGAGGTTTGATTTGTGATTTTATTTTAACTATGTTAATTTTCTTACAAGAAATTAAACATCTGAAAGGATAAACAAGTAAGCCTTTTATTTTTCTTCATACTGAGATAATCTGTTTATTTTATGCAGGCTCAGGGTTCTCTTGAACGAGATGACGAGGTACACACATGTTGATTTAGATTTGTGCTTACTATTTTGTGTGTTGCCTAGATACATCAAGACGTTAGTGGTTGTGATAATTAGTAAATTGGCTTTGAAGTGGTGGTGAAGTTCATTGATTTGTGATCCCTTTGAATAACTGATAGATTATTGTTACTCCAACCTGCTAATGTGTATATATTAGAACCTTACCTTGGCTTCTGCAACCTGTTACTGCATTCCGTAAGATGAACATTCCCATTTTTATGATGGGTTGGGTGGGTGAGTGCAGGGGCTTTGTGGTGGACGTAATGCTGAGAGGCAAATGATGAAGTATGGTTGAATAAAAGTGACGAAACGCTAAAATCAGTTTAATTGCTATGTTTGTTCTACTCCAGGTTTTCTCTTATATAATTTGATATAGATACATGCAACTAAATATGCCGTATATTACCTGCTAAAATCTTCTGTATCACGAAGAGATTTTCCTTGCAGTTCTGTGCAGTACAGTGTAGAAGTGTTCGTAAACATGTGCATTATGTTTAACGAAAATCTGTTTCCTCCTTCAGTTAAAAATATCAGAATGTTGTTTTCATTAGTTTTATTCTTTTTACGCTTGTGCCATGGTAGTCTAATAACATTAAGGCATTTATCTAAATTTGTATTTATGACTTCCACAGGATGTGTACTTTGACGATGAATCTGCAGAAGTTGTCATTTCATCCCTTCGGTTGGGAGATGACCAAGAAAGGCAAGTAGATATATTTTTGGTTTGATTGCTATTTACACCTCTTAATGAGAATTAAATTCGCTATTTGTTATTGGAGTTTCATTAAAGCTCGATCGACTCTAGAAGTGCAAAGTTTGGTGAAATTTGGGAACTGTATGTGTAACTTAGAGATTTATGGAGAGGGAGTTATATCTCTTACTTAATTTTACTTAATATATTGGCCAAAATAAGTGGACTGAGTCTGGTAAAAAATTATTTCTAGAGATTTAGCAGTTTAATTTACTGAAAATTACTGCAGTAAAGTAATTATGAGTCTAGCATACTGAACCAGGCCATTATTACCTTTACATTACGGGACATTGTTAGGCTTACTTTTGTCAATCCTACTGGGCTTTGCCGTCTGCGCCACCATGATCACCCAACCATAGATTGCATATAGTTAATAATCAGCAGTAATAAGCCTATATAAACACCAAATTCAAAGATCCTAGCAAAATATCATTTTTGAGGTTATACTTATTTGCAGCTTCTGTTTTGATCATGTTCTCAGCGGGTCTCTTTTCACAAACTCTAATTGGTTTGCATTCGAGGACGAAAGAATAGCTAATGAGCAGTCGACTGGTTTAGATGCTTCCTCATCCCCTAGTATCGTGGAGCCTGAAATTGTTGATGGAGGAACTGATGATGAGGTGATTGTTCAGGAAAGTGAGGATTCGGTGAATACTGCGATGTCCAATCCTGCTGAGCAAGAACCAACTTCAGATGTGCGTGTGCCGGAAAAATTGTCTGACATAGGTGAAACTAAAATCATTGGGTCTGAGTCTGACAAACCTGCAGAGTGGGTTGAGTGGAGGGAAAGTTCTGGTCCAGTTGATTCACCTCTAACCTCGAGTCTGGTCGATTCAGCGCAAACCCCGCCTTTGCCGAATGGTGATGTCCAAGTGGTGTCAGCAACTCAGCCTGACGATGTTGGACCTGGTAAAATAGAAATTTCACCATCTCCTGCTGATGTGCCTGTGGATAACTTAAAGGCGGGCAGTGGAACTGCGCTCGTTTCACAAGATGGTGGTCCCAATCCTTCTCCTTCAACACAAGTGGGTGGTTTGAACCAAAACATTGAAATCGTGGACTCTACTGCCGGAAAGGTTAGCCTTTCTGGGCTTGAAGACTCTGCAGAGAAAAGTTGATTTATGGGAATAACTGTAATTTCTTATGCTAATTTGCGCCAAAATGAATTCCGCACTTGTATTCATGAGGTGGGAGGACCAACTGGGAATGATGCTGCTAATCGCATAAAGCTTCTGTTTGTGGGGTTAACTGTGAGCAGAGCTGAGCTTTCTTCCCTTAAGCTTCTCTATTTCTTCCATACGTCCCGCTTACATGCGGCAAAGCACGATATCATCTCAGTTGAAGCCTAATTGCTGCTGAATTAGTTGAGATATTCGTTTTTGGCCACCTCTTTAGTATTGTACTATTAGGTGATGTTCAGAACCAGAATTTTGTTGCAAATCTGTTATTAGGTATATTCAGAAGATTTTTGTTTATATTGCGTAGTTCTTTTGCCTTTTCCATGTAGGAGCATCATAGTCAATGCGTCTCTTAGTTTCAAGGACCTGTAACTTGTCAATTGTTTCGATTATAAAGCTGTTCATTGCACGCACTGGTATATTCTCTTAGAGCACCAGATTACATCTTAAGATCTCACGGTTTCTCATTTTTGTGCTTCGATTGTTCTGCGATTAATTGTTGATCTATATGTTAGAAGCGAGTTCCTCTTATAACAATGGTCATGGAAGATTTATAGGGGGGAACTACTGCGATTAGATCACACAAATAACTGGAGAGCATGTATAGAAAAGGTTATTTTCGACTACATATTCATCGGAGGGAGTACGATAATTTTGCTTTCAGATACATAGATTAGGAAAAACTTAAACCTGTTCCACTATTATAAAAACATCACATGATCGAAGCTTCAGTATATTGACGTCCTATACATGTATTTTCTTTCTCAATTTTCTGGTGGTGCATGTGATACTTTCTACTAGCATATGAACTGTTGTAATAACCAAATTAATCTAGAGGTGTTTTGAATGAAGTTAATCAAATGCATAGAAAGGAAATACATTAGAAGAACCAAATGAAGTTAATCAAACAATTTACTAAATAGCTAAACAGAGAAACTTGAGATTAATAATCTATTGTTGAGAAACTTGAGATTAATAATCTATTGATCAACAGGTGTTTTTGCATCCAGGCCAGACTTAGTAGTTGTAGTAACGGAGGAAACCTCCCCTTCCTCAACCTTTTTGGATTCCCCCTCCTGCACTGCCTTCACCTCATACGCTTTTGCGGTATCATAAGACGCGTGCAATCCAGAGAAGAAGTAATAAACCAGGAGAAGCACTGTCCAAACAGCAAACCTAACGAACGAAGGTCCGTCTATTGATCCCAAAAGAAATATGTCAATTGCGATGGATGTCGAAGGCAACCAAGGCACCAATGGAACTCCCCAAAGCTTCGGATTACGGGCTTGAGGGACCAAAAACGCTATTCCCGCAGTCGATAAAAACCAAATTGGCACTGTGATGCAGTATCCAATCCAACCTTTCTGGCTCAGACCCCAGTAAGTCGCCGTTGCAATTGAGGATCCAAGAATCAAAGCAAGGAACAGGATTAGTTTGTTGCGGTTTAATGTGGATGTCTCCCCACTAACATAGTATTGTCTAACAATAAGAGCCAGCGCGACCAGCATGAAGATGAAGAGTGTTGAGATTGAGAGGAAACTTCCTAAGATATCAAGACTTGTGAAGAAGGCGACAACTGCCGTGGCGCCAAGCATCACGACTGTGGCATTGATGGGCGTTCCCGTTTTTTGATCAACTACCGCAAACCATGGAGGCATCATGTGCGTTCGAGCAATGTGCGTAAGGTAACGCGCCTGGCCCACGGCACTAACCAATAAAACAGACGTCATGCCCTTCAACGCTCCTGCTGCTATGACATACTTTGCCCAACCTAACCCGGCCGCCTGAAACGCCCTTGAAAATGGAGCATCGGGGTCTATACTTGCGTAAGGCTGCATGAGGCATAGAGTCACAGCTAAGAGGCAGTACAGCAAAGTGGTGATCACCATTGATCCCACGAGACCAATGGGGATATCTTTGGCTGGATTCTTGGTTTCTTCAGCCATGGTTGCAACTGCATCGAATCCAGTGTAGGCAAAGTAGAGGACCGCAGAGGCTTTGAAGATTCCACGAGGACCAAAAGGATCAAAGGGGACGTAGTTCATGGGGTCTGCTTTGGTCAATCCGGCAATAATGATGAAAGCAATGACAAGCATGTGGGCGATGGAAGCAATGTAGTTGAGCCGCGAGGAGGCCTTTGTGCTCGTAACCGCAACAATGCAAATGATTATGATGACACCAACGGCTACAGGGTCGAGTTGGTTGTAGCCATCGGCTAAAGAATGAGCGTGGATGCGAAACTGTTCGGGCTTGTAGTTGCATAGTGTGGCGAAGTAGGAAGTCCATGCTCGGGCAACGGCAGCACCTCCGATGGCGTACTCGAGAAGGATGTTTCCGGCAGCTATAAAGGCTACAAAATCACCAAGCTCCACCCTCAAGTAGGCAAATGAACCACCTGCAAAGTTAAGAGTTTATTTTTCCTGATAGTGTGTTTATACTTTACAATAATCCTGGGCTGAATGAATTAAAACAAGATTATTTATCATCTATCATTTACATTAAGTCACATACACTGGTCAACTGTTACTGGACAGCAGACAAAACTTCCATAAATTCAAGTTAATTGTGGTATATTTCTAATTTTAACATGATATGTGCATGGACTCAAACAAATGAAAGGGATTTGCAACTAGAAGGAGCAAGTTAGATACCTCTATCTCAAACATTTTACGAGTCCAAAGAATCAATCTTTTTTCTTTATACATGTTAAAAAATTGCTTTACATTTGATTAATAATAATTGTTATAAAAGTTAAGATATTCTCCACATGGGAATAATGATAGTAATATTAATAAGCAGTGAGCTAAGAAAAAGATAATAATAATTAAAATTAATCGGATCAAATTGGTTGGCTGATGATGGTCCCAACAACCAGGCTTTTTATAAGCTCAAAAAATATCATTGTCTTTTTCCTAGTACTTTTTATTAGCAAATTGCTCTCAATTAACGAAATCTATAATTTGCAAATACCACTGACTTAATTTCTACCCTGAATTGATTGACACACATAAGAAAACTAATAAGAAGACTCGATTATTTTCTACTTTGTAGTTGAATATGTATTAGTCGCTTATATTTTCCAAATTCAAGTTGTATTTATTCTTCCGAAGACATTGTAATAACAAAACTTAATGTTATATTAAGGACGCTAGTTTGGTACATTTTTTTTTTATTATACACGAAGTGTGAAAGTACAAGAATAACCGAGAACATATTACAAATTAATGTCAATCCATAACTTATACAAGCTTCTAGACTAATTTTGTCTGGAACACCAATCGAGAGACCTAGGTACACAAACCCATCACGTTTATAATCTGCGACGTCGAATTTTGGCTATGTCGGGTATACAAGATATCGAATCTTGGCTATGTTGGACAAATAGTATATTGGGCAAAATATAATGTCGGGCAAGGGGTACGTCGGGCTTAGGATATATCAAGTATAGTCTCCATGTTGGGCGGATGTGTATATCACGAGTGTAGGTATGTCGAATATTGTGATATATGTCAGGCATAAGATACTCGATATCGATATCGAGGTGTGAACAATGATGAATGATTAATTAATTCGCCTTGAATGCAGAGCGGAGGTATGTATAGATCTCGGGGAGAGGGGGACTACTCACACAATTTCTAGGTTGAGCTGTACCATATCACTAGAAAGGCCCATATCAGAAGCCATGTTGATAATAATTATTTAATTTTCTTAAAACAATATTAAATATTGTTATTAATCAGATGGAATATAACTGTAAGTATTTTAACTTTATTTTATTTAACTTTCTTATTAACTATAAAAATTTATTACTTGATGATTCTCTCTTACATAAGAAGAAAAGAAGGTTAAAAATTCGTATTTTAAGCTATAATATTTACTATACAAGTTAATTATATTTTACTTAAAATAAGTTATTAATTACTATTATCGCATGCCAACATTTTTTAGTATAAATCAAAAGTAAGGTAATAACTATTTCAAGAGAAAAAAAAGGTCAAAAAGAAGCCTATAATTTTCGTTGGACAAGCACCAATATATATAACATGAAAATTTATAACGCACAAAAATCATTTAGCAAATCGAAACAAATTCCAGAAACAAAAAGTTTACCTGCGACGGGAATTTCAACGGCAAACTCCGTGTAGCAAAAGACCGAAAGCAAGGCGGAGAGGCCTGACACCGCGTAGGACAAAACGACTGCGGGTCCAGCGGAATCCCTCGCCTCGAGTCCGGTGAGAACAAATATCCCCGCACCAATAACCGCACCCATGCCGAACCACATGAGATCCCACCATGCCAGAGTCTTCTTCATCCCGTTCTGGCTCCTCCTCTTCACCTCAAGCTCCCCCTCCACGCTAGACCGAGTGAAAACCCGGTCCACAAACCGGGCCGGAATCTGCCTCAGAGCATTTCCGTAATTGCCCCAGCTCTCAAACGACTCCTCAGGGAGAAAATCGTCTTTTGAACAACACCACCTTCGCTTAGTAGTAGCGCTAGTAACCACCTCACCTGTTCCCATATTTTGAACTGCAAAATTATATATAGTTACAAATAATTATCAATTAGAATCAAAGAAAATGTAGGATGGCATCATGATATTTATATAGGTGTTTGTCCATGTGCGTGTACATATATAGATAGTAACGTAGAATTGAATCGATTGGATCAAAATTTGCATTTTGCGATATGCTACAGATTAGAACATTTACCTAATTTTTTCAAGAGGTTTCAACAAGGTTTTAACAAAACTAACGGTAAATAGTTTAACAAGAATTATTGTAAAATAAAACATAAACGTACACATATATAATTAATAAATACATATTTGTATGTATATATATATATATATATATATATAGATAGATAGATAGACATATAGATAGAAAAGAGTGATAAACCTGAATGCATCAGTGAACACAGCTGGAGACGAATTCCGGCGTTCGGAATCGGAAGTGAGATTAGTTACCAGTGACAAGTAGAAATGTTAAAATTTATAAAGTGGATAGAAACGATTATGCCTGGATACAGGTGCTTAATTAATTTTCCTTAAAAGCTAGGGGAAATAAATTATTTATGTAATTATGTGTAATATATATTTTGACTTACTATATATCTTATTATAGCAGTAATAATAGTAACAATTTATTCCATGCATGCATGGTAATAATGACTACTACTTTTGAATCTGGTAATCTGCAAGAGAAGATACGTATTTGGACGTTTTTTTTTTTTTATTTTTTATTTTTTTGATGAATGTATTTGGATTTGTTTCTCTTGTAGTTTAATGTAGGCATGTAACTTTTACATACCTGAAATAGTTGAGCCGTTTATATGATTTTATGTAAATATTGTGCATTTTCGTCGAATTTTTGCCGATCTGTATATTATTAGAATTTTTAGTTATTACACAAATACACATTGAGATTCTTACAAAGTAAAGACCAAGCAACAATGTTTGTTACTCTGTTTTAAACTCTATTAATTACTTAATGTCACATTAAACCAAATTTCAAGTATCTGTAATTAAATTAATGAGATGTTGATGCAATTGTTCTAATAATCAGATGTCACTTGTAAAATACTTTTCATACTATGATAATGCATTTTCATGTTCAAAAGATAACAAAATGAATGAAAGGGGAATGGCATTGACTCTAATCCTTTTCTATTGACTTTCATTGTCTCACACTACAAGTTCATTTGGTAACTTAATAGTTCATTCGGGAATCGGGAGTCGAGACTCCTGGCCAAATTCAATTGACAGTTTAATAGAAGGTCTCGAAATACATGTAGTGAGATCTGCAGCCTGATAATACAGAATTCTCCATTTCGAATTTTTGTGTGTTGCCTAATTGCTGCTTAATTAGTTGATATTAGACTAAATATTAGACTAGAATAGATATTGTGTATATCTTTTGTATACTTGGTAGTTATCTAGATAGATAGTTTCCTTAGTCACCAAGACTACCTTATATATATATATCACATTATAATGAATGAGAAGGCAAAGCCAATATTATAATCTTACATGGTACAAGCCTCCTCTCTCTCTCTAAATGTCTAACCCTATCGATCCTACCCTAAAGGACTATTCGTCCCCAACCTCGGCCGCCGCCTCTTCCATGGCTGCCGCCACCTTCTCTCCCTTCTCTAAAATTCTATCGGCCCTCACGGTCACAAATATCCGCACCTTAATTCCTATCGTGCTCGTTGAATCCGGACAATACAATTCATGGTCTAAATTGTTCAAGATTCATGCACGCGCCTTCGAAGTCACGGATCACCTCTTTCCCGATGAGGCCGATCCTCCCTCTGACGAAACTATCGAACCGCGCATGTGGAAGCGCATTGACGCCATCGTCCTTCAATGGATTTATGGCACCATCTCGAATGATCGTCTTCACACGATCGTCGAGAAAAATGCCACCGCCCTCTCTGCTTGGGTCCGTCTGGCTGAATTGTTTCAAGATAATAAAAACTCTCGAGCCGTTCATCTTGAAAGCCAATTCTCGTCCACTACTCTCGACGAATTTTTCAATGTGGAGGCTTACTGTCAAAAATTAAAGATGCTCGCTGACCAACTTGCTAATGTTGGTGCCCCGGTTTTGAATCAAAGGTTGGTTATCCAACTCGTGGCTGGACTCAACTAGACATATGGTGGTATTGCAACTCTCATTCAACAAAGTAATCCACTTCCACTTTTCTCCAAGGCTCTTTCCATGCTTAATCTTGAGGAAACGAGCCTTGGCAAGCGAGCCGCTCGCACTACCACCGAGTCTGCTCTCGTCACGGGTCCACCCTCCTTAGACGGATCCACGCTGCAGTTTCCTCCTCCAATCGCACGTGACAACCGCGCTCAACGAACGCGGGGTCGGGGCCGCAACTCCTATCGTGACCGAGGCGGGTGTCACACGGGTCGTGAGGGTGCGCCTTACGCCTCCTCTCCTATTTGGCAATGGCCGTACCCCCTATCTGTCCTACAAAACATCATGGACCGCACCACCTTCTCTGTACCCGTCTGCACCGCCATCCCCGCGTCCGCCTACATCGCGCAGCCTCGGCATCCTTGGCCTGCGGCCCATGCAAGCCTAGTACTCGGCCCCCACAAGCCTACTACTCGGCCCTCGCTCTGCCTACGCAGCCCTAGGCGGACATAGCCTCTACCATGCACACCCTCTTACTCACCCCTCCGGATGAGTCGTGGTATATGAACTCTGGTGCCTCTTCTCATATGACATCCCAACAAGGCACGCTCTCATCTTATTTTAATACAAGCACCAATCATGGCATAACTGTTGGTAGTGGTCAATTCATCCCGATTCGTGGTTACAGTAATACGGCTCTTACTCCTCCTTTCCCACCACTTGCCCTAAATAATGTCTTGCATGCTCCAAATATAATCAAGAATCTTGTGTCGGTTCGAAAATTTACTAATGATAACTCTGTGAGTGTGGAATTTGATCATTTTGGTTTCTCTGTGAAGGATCTATGGACGGGCACCCGACTTATGAGATGCAATAGCACTGGCGACTTCTATCCCATCTCCACATTGACCTCTCTTCCTTCCGCTGCACCACCCACTACTCTCGCCACCCTCTCTCCTACCCTTTGGCATGCCCTCCTAGGCCATCCGGGAACATCCGTCCTTGATTGCTTACGGCGTTCATATTCTATCCCTTGTTATAAAGCGTCCAAGTCCTTGTGTCCATCTTGTCCACTTGGCAAGCATATTAGACTACCTTTTATTTCCTCGTTATCTATTACTTATTTTCCCTTTGATATCGTTCATAGAGACTTGTGGTCGTCGCCTATTTTGAGTTCGTCAGGATATCGTTTTTATGTTTTATTTTTGGACAATTTTTCAGATTTTTTGTGGATGTTTCCCATTGCCCATAAATCACAAGTTTTTCCAACCTTTACTTTATTTAGTAACTTTGTCAAAACCCAATTTGAACGAAACATAAAATCATTTCAATGTGATAATGGTACTGATTTTAATAACCAATTATATCATAATTTTTGTGCGACTCATGGCATGCTATTTCGGTTTTCTTGTCAATACACATCATTACAAAATGGAAAATCCGAAAGAAAAATAATAACAATAAATAACATGGTTTGTACTCTTCTTGCCCATGCTTCCGTCCTTCCCTCTTTTTGGTACCACACTTCAAATGGCAACATATTTACTAAATATACTTCGAGAATAATATTTGTTTAGCCATTTAATTTGGCTACCTTACCATTTTCGTCCCTCAATTAGGCAGGTCGCAAAAAACGTCCAGTAAGTTGGTAAATTGGTCCCCTCTCCGGCACAAACTCAAAAATGCCCGAAAAAAATCCTATGCGGAGATCGGTTGACAGTCAGCCCGATTTGCCAATGTATATAATTTTTTAATTTTTTTCCATGCGGCATATCCACATAAGCAAAATAATAAAAAAATAATGAAATTGTTGGATCGGAACTTGATACTTGTCGCACAGTGTTAACCTTGATGTTAGTCTTAACACTGATCAACTCTTCCAATGTTAAGCTGATGTTGGACTCTCGATGTTATCTTAACATCCGTTTAACAACAGTTAATCGTTAGCACAAATCTACTTGACATAGAATATAATGCAGCGGATAAATAAAGAACACAAGTAGATGTAATTTTAAGAAAATAATATATTAATATGATCTTCCGAGCCGTAGGCGAAATAATCAGTTAAGGTTTTAACAAAAGTTGTTCTCTCAATTTTCAAGCTCATCACTCTCAAATTAATCGAACTAAGCAAAGCACACAAGAATTGCTTCGACTATCTCTAAAAGCTCCTCACTCTTAGATCTATTCTAACAACTCACAAACTTTGCTAAAGTAAGACAAAGACACTCGACTATAAAGATTTCCTCACGGGATATTTTTGCTCTTGTCTTCGTGTTTTTTTCTTGATGCACAACATGCCTATTTATAGTGTAGTCTTCCTTGATAGCCAAGACGTGTTGTGCACGTTTTTTATTGCTATTAGATCTCCTTGTATGACTCTAATTTTGTTCATAGCAAGTCTCCTTCAATAGGGAAAGGTTTCCCTGTCCAACTTGAAGTCTTCAATGAAAAGGTTTCATTCTTTGACTAGAAGTCTTCAATGGAAATATTTCCTTCTTTAACTTGAAGTCTTCTAAGGAAAGTATCATTCTCCATCTTGTAGTCTTCTATGGAAAGAATCCTACTGCAAGTAATCTTCTTTCCTTCTTGTAATTCACACGCCTTGATCTTTCCTTGTAGCGCACACATCTTTCCTTCTTTAATTATGGAAAGTTCTTCTTTGGAAACTTCTCTTTAAAGGAAATAGATCATTCCTCGAAGTCTCTTGACCTGGAGCACATACAAACACCAACTACAACTCGTGGAACTAAGTTAGTAAGTGAATAAAGGCAAAACACAATTATAGCAATAATCCCGAATGTGCAGTTTTTCTGTGTTCAATGTTACCCTAACATTGTAGTTACACTGTTGATCTAACATTGACTAAATACCTGCACTTTCAAATAAAAATTATATTTAAAAAAAAAAACAAAAATTACACTTCTTTTTCTCCACCCCACTAGCACCACCACCACCATCAGATAATAAATTTGATGCTCTTATTAAAAATAAGAAGTGGGAGTTAGTACCTCATCCTAGGGATGTTAATGTGATTCGGTCTTTGTGGATTTTTCGCCATAAGTTTAAGTCTGATGGTTCCTTTGAGCGCTATAAGACTCGTCTTTGTGGTGATGGCAGGTCTCAACAGGTTGACGTGGATTGTGCTGACACTTTCAGTCACGTGGTGAAACCTGAAACTATTCGGACAATCCTTAGCCTTGCCGTGTCCAAATCTTGGTCTATTCATCAGTCAGACGTGAAAAACACCTTTCCTCATGGTCATCTTCACGAGACAATCTACATACATCAATCTATACTTGATCATGTATGTCTCTTGAAGAAATCTCTTTATGGCTTAAAACAAGCCCCTCGTGCATGGTACCAGCGTTTTACCAATTATGTTCGCACTCTCGGTTTCTTTCACAACACGTCCGACCACTCTCTATTTACTTATAGGCGCGAGACTGACATTGCATAAGTTCTTTTGTATGTCGATGATATTCGCTTGATCACCTCGACCACTGCCTGGCGCCATACTATTATGGCCTCTCTCAACTCAGAGTTTGCTATAAAAGATTTAGGTCCTTTGAGTTCCTTCTTGGTGATTTCTATCACTCGAGACTCTAAAGGGTTATTTCTCTCTGAAAAGAAGTATTCTATGGATATTCTTGAACGAGCCGACATATCTTCTTGCAAACCAACCCTTACTCTCGTTGACACGAAATCCAAGCTTGGTGCGGCTCTTGACAGTGCTCCTTGTTCGGATCCGACACTTTTTTGATCTCTTGCGGGTGCTCTTCAGTATTTGACCTTTACTACACCGGAGATATGTCCAACAGATTTGCCTTTATATGCACGATCCTCGTGAAGCTCACATGCATGCACTGAAACATGTCTTGCGCTATATTCATTGGACTCTTGCTCCCAGTCTCTTCATTCGGCCGTCCCCCCTTACGACACTTAAAGTTTTCATCGACGCTGATTGGGGAGGCTGCCCCAAAACACGTCGCTCCACATCGGGTTATTGTGTATATCTTGGTGATAATCTTCTCTCTTGGTCGGCTAAACGACAACCTACTCTTTCTCGCTCTAGTGCTGAAGCCGAATATCGTGGTGTTGCCAACGTTGTGTCAGAATCTTGTTGGCTTCGCAATTTGCTTATGGAGCTTCATTTTATCGTCTCCCGTGCCACTCTTGTCTATTGTGACAATGTAAGGGCTATTTATCTATTGGGAAACCCCGTGCAACATCAACACACAAAGCACATTGAAATTGATATTCATTTTGTGCGAGAAAAAGAGTCTAGCGTTGATGTTCGTGTTCTTCATGTACCTTCTCGTTATCAAATTGCCGATATCTTCACTAAGGGGCTCCCTCGTATTCTCTTTGATGATTTTTGAAACAACCTCAACGTTCGTTCTCCTCCCGTTGCGACTGCGGGGGTGTATTAGACTAGATATTAGACTAGAATAGATATTGTGTATATCTTTTGTATATTTGGTAGTTATCTGGATAGATAGTTTACTTAGTCACCAAGACTACCTTTTGTATATATATGACATTATAATGAATGAGAAGACAAGGCCAATATTATAATCTTACAGTTGAGATATTCGTTTTCGCCTACCGTTTCAGTATTGTACTGCTAGATGAAACCAGAATTTTTGCTTATATCATTTAGTTCTTTTTCCTTTTTCATGTACGAGCATCATAGTCAATCCGTCTCTTAGTTTCAAGGATCTTTATAACTTGTCATAGGTCTCGACTATAAAGCTGTTCATTGTACGCACTGGTCTATTTTCTTAGAGCATCAGATTACATCTTAGGATCTCGCGGTTTATCTTGTTTGTGCTTTGATCTTTACCCGGCTAATTGTCGATCTATATGTTAGTGAGTTCCTCTAACAACAATGTGGTCATGTATGCCATCAATTAAGCGAGCACTGATGAAGGAGTCCAAGTGCGACGTCAAGTTAGGTAGTCACAGACTCACAGACAGTGATATATATGGGAAAGTAGAACTGCTACCAGCTCAAACTTGAGAGTAGACAGCAGAAATTAAAATTTAACTTATCAGTTATCACACAAGCGAATCCGACAGGTAGTACTAATTTATACATTATGCATAAAAGGGAAATACTTTAGAAGAACCAAATGAAGTTATTCACACAATAACTACATAGCTAAACAGAGAAACGGGGAAATTAATAATCTAATGATCAGCTGATGCTTTTCCATCCAAGCCAGACTTAGTAGTTGAAGTAACTGATGGAACCTCCCCTTCCTCAACCTTCTTGTATGCCCCCTCCTGCACTGCCTTCACCTCATACGCCTTTGCGGTATCATACGACGCGTGCAATCCAAAGAAGAAGTAATAAACTAAGAGAAGCACTGTCCAAGCCCCAAACCTAGCGAACGAAGCACCGTCTATTGATCCCAGAAGAAACATGTTAATCGCAATGGACGACGAAGGCAACCAAGGCACTAATGGAACTCCCCAATGCTTTGGACTACGGGCTTGAGGGATCCCAAATGCAATTGCCGCAGTCGATAAAAACCAAATTGGCACTGTGACACAGTATCCAATCCAACCTTTCTGGCTCAAACCCCAGTATGCAGCTGTTGCTATTGAGGATGCAAGAATCAAAACAAGAAACACGATTAGTTTGTTGCGGTTTAATGTGGATGTCTCCCCGGTAACATAGTAACGTCGAACAATAAGAGCCAGCGCAACAAGCATGAAAATGAAGAGTGTGGAGATTGAGAGTAAACTTCCTAAGATATCGAGACTTGTGAAGAAGGCGACAACTGCCGTGGCGCCAAGCATCACGACAGTGGCATTGATGGGCGTTCCCGTTTTATGATGGACTTTTGCAAACCACGGAGGCATCATGTGCGTTCGAGCAATGTGCGTAAGGTAACGCGCCTGCCCTACGGCACCCACCAATAAAACAGACGTCATGCCCTTTAACGCTCCTGCTGCTACGACATACTGTGCCCAACCCAACCCCGCTGCAGTAAACGCCCTTGAATAAGGAGCATCGGGGTCGATATCTCTATAAGGCTGCATGAGGCATAGAGTAACAGCTAAGAGGCAATACAATAAAGTTGTGATCACCATGGATCCCACGAGACCAATTGGGATATCCCTGGCTGGATTCTTGGTTTCCTCAGCCATGGTTGAAACTGCATCGAATCCAACATAGGCAAAGAAGAGAACCGCAGAGGCTCTGAAGATTCCACGGGGACCAAACGGATCAAAGGGGACGTAGTTCTTGGTGTCTGCTTGGGTCAAACCGGCAATAATGATGAAGGCAATGACAACCATGTGAACAATGGAAGCAATGTAGTTGAGCCGCGAGGAGGCCTTTGTGCTCGTAACCGCAACAATGCAAATGATTATGATGACACCAACGGCTACAGGGTCGAGTTCGTTGTAGCCTTTGGCTAAAGCATGAGCGTGGACGCGAAACTGATGGGGCTTGTAGTTGCATAGTGAGGCGAAGTAGGACGTCCATGAACGGGCTACGGCAGCACCACCGATGGCGTATTCGAGAAGAATGTTTCCGGCAGCTATAAAGGCCACAAAATCACCAAGCTCCACCCTCAAGTAGGCAAATGAACCACCTGCAATGTTGAGAATTATTAGTGATCATTTGAGTGTGTGTGCAATGTATGCATATGAAGATTGAGGATTTGGGTAAAGCCCAATAACCATATTGGGCCACATCTCAAAATGATTTTACCAAGTCTTTTTCACTAGTCAATTTGCCAGCAGACAAAACTTGCTCAAAGTCAAGTCAATGGTGGCATATTTCAAAAAAGAGTAACAGAGTTATGTGGACTCAAATTAGTCAAAAGGGATCTGCTACTGGAAGATGCAAGTTGAATACTTCTGTTTCAAACAAATTATGAGTCCAAACTCAAAAGAAATAAACTTTTAATTTTATTTGGAAACTGTTTAGTATTTGAGTTATTATTGTAATGGTTAAGATATATATATACTTCACACGGAAATGACTTATATACTATTAACAATTTGGATTAAACAGATAAGTAAAGAAAAGAGATAATAATATAATTAATGATAATGAGATCAAATTGGTTAGCTGATGAGCGTTCCAACAACCAAGCTTATATTATAAGCTCCACAAATTATAAATTTATGTCTTTTTTGACTACTACTTAACTACTTTTATTTTTCTACCAAAAAAAAAACTACTTTTATTTAGCAATTACACTCAACGAACTCTAAAATTTGCAAACACACTCTTTCATTTTGTACCCTGGATTGATCTATACTTAAAAGAAAACTCCATTACATTCATACTAAATAGTTGATGCATAAGTCGTTAATATTTTTCCAAATTGATCTTTATTTATATTTTCTGTGAAAATATCAAAGTACTTAAAAATAATCATAACACGAAAGTAAAAAATTAACCAACTTGAAATAATATAATATTTGAATATGCAATATAATGTAACGAAAGAATATAGCATGGAATTTATAATGCAGAAAAACCATTATTTAGTTATTAGTATTTAGTAATACACTCAGCAAAAATAAATATAATTAATGTTCAAGATTTACTTACAACTATTTCTTTTACATCTGACAGTATTTGCAAATAATGAATATATTATAATGAATTGTCCTATTATGACACAAATTAAAAGTTCTAAGTATTTGCACGTCAAAACATACTTTTGAAACGAAACATTTACCTGCAACGGGGATTTCAACTGCGAACTCAGTATAGCAAAAGACCGAAAGCAAGGCGGATAAACCCGAAACAGCGTAGGACAACACGACCGCAGGTCCGGCGTCAGTCTTCGCCTCAAGCCCCGTGAGAACAAATATCCCGGCACCAATAACCGCACCCATGCCGAACCACATCAGATCCCACCAATTGAGGGTCTTCTTCATCTCGTTCTGGCTCCTCCTCTTCACCTCCATCTCACCATCCACGCTCGACCGGGTGAAAACCCGGTCCACGAACCTGGCTGGAATCTGCTTGAGCGCATTTCCGTAATTGCCCCAGCTCTCAAACGACTCCTCAGGGAGAAAATCGTCTTTTGAACAACACCACCTCCGCCTAGTAGTGGTACTAACCACCTCACCTGTTCCCATCTCTTGAATTGAAAATCACTCTAACGAACTGCAAAAAAATAAATTATTTATTTCAATATACCTAGGTAGTAGAATCAAATGGACGGCATCATGATATTTAATTTATAATGTGTGCATGTGAATATACTATACAGATAGTAACGTCGAATTGATTGGTTTTGTAATTAATAATTCGTGATTCAAAATCCACGAGAAACGACAACTGGCATAGGATTACTCGTACACTCTACTAGTTACTACACATAACGTAGATGAAAACTATACTATATGTTAATATTATTTAATTTACTTCAGATTCTGATCATTAATTCTAGAGGATCGGAGCCTTTAAAAATGGATCAAAATATTGCGATATGTTACATAGGACAAGTTTTACCTAATTTCTTCTAGAGTTAATTTTTCTAACATGTTTTTAAGAATTTTGATCTAAAGTGAATGATGCACAAACATGGACATGGTAGATCCATGCACAACAAGACACAAAATTGTATAACAAATTTTTACTACTTGGCGTGTCTTACACAACATGAATTTGAACACATCTTTAGAGTGTCAATATAATGCATCATAGAATATATATATATAGAGAGAGAGAGTGTTAGGATCCAAGATCCTAACGGGTTTTGTTCTACTTCGAGTGAGAACGAAACTCCTAAGAATGGGGATGAGAAAACTAGATTTAACTAAACTATTTGATTAATTTTCTTCTTGTTTACAATACGTACTAACACAAATATAAATACATGAAGATAACTCCCACTAACCTATAACTCCTCCACAATCTTATCCACTAAGCCACTACATAATTAAAATTAATTAATATATAATATTTAACAACTAATAACTAAAAACATTAAATCATAGAATTATATAGTAATACTAATAATTAGAACCGTAACATTCCGTCCCTCTTAAAGAGGCCTTGTCCTCAAGGCATGTGATTGAAATCCAACACCATTGGGGCTTCTTTATAATTTTGTACTTGAAATGTTGCCTTCAGCATCTCGGTCATTAACAAATTTTTTTTTTCTTCCTTTTCTTCCAATTGAGTATTTCTCTCTCAAAATTAGTTGACTTGCCAATCATATTTATGCCCATGTGGTGAACAGTGGAGACCGATCTGAGTATTTGGAACAACTTTGTTGCTGCAAGATTTGACAAAGGGTAGACATCATCATCATGTAAAAAATTAGAATGAGGAACGTCAACCATCTGAAAATCGAATTTTGATGATGGTGACATAGGTGGCGGCAGATTTTGGGTGGTTATAGACTTGATTTGGTCAATAAGAACAATAGGAGGCGTAAAGGGTGGCATAGGTGGAGGTGGTGGTGGAGCGGAGGTCACTGTCAACCGATGAAAAGTCATGGTCGTTGCCTTGCAAGCAATCGATTGGAGATTCATATCGGTAATAAAACTTTGAAATTCTTCAAAAAATAGGCGACGTTCGGCACAAACTTCTTCTGTCTCGTTTTGAATATGTTGGAGGATTTGTTCCATTGATGAAATTGTGGATGAGGATAGTGTTTGAATGGATTTGGGAGGCTTTTGTGAGGTCAACGATGAAAGCACCATTGTTAGGATCCAAGATCCTAACGGGTTTTGTTCTACTTCGAGTGAGAACGAAACTCCTAAGAATGGGGATGAGAAAACTAGATTTAACTAAACTATTTGATTAATTTTCTTCTTGTTTACAATACGTACTAACACAAATATAAATACATGAAGATAACTCCCACTAACCTATAACTCCTCCACAATCTTATCCACTAAGCCACTACATAATTAAAATTAATTAATATATAATATTTAACAACTAATAACTAAAAACATTAAATCATAGAATTATATAGTAATACTAATAATTAGAACCGTAACAGAGAGAGATGATAAACCTGATTGCAGACACAGCCGGAGTCGAATTCCGGCAATCGGAAGTGATATTATTATATTTACGAGTGAGGAGCGGAAATGTTAAGATTTATGAAGTGTGGTATTTAATTATGATTCATTTGTAACTGAAATGAAAGAAAAGTATCCAACTATATATTGCTGTTACTTTCTATAAATAGAGAAAATTGATATGTTGCCGTAAATTCGAAAAGTTTCAACTTTGACTGCTAAGCTATTGTGAGTTGTGTGAATTGAAACGATTATTGCTGGCTACAGCTGTTTTATTTTCCTTAAAAGCTATTGGAAATAAATGATTTATGTGTGCTATATTGACTTTCTATATATCTAATTATTATAGCAGTAATAAATAATAATAGTAACAATTAATTCCATGTAATCCACATGCGACTTTTGAATCTCGTGATCCTATTTAGATTTCTTTCTCTAGTAGTTGGAAATACTGAAATATCATGGAATATTAAAGCTTAAAACGGTAATTTTTGTGTAATTTTAGAAGGTGAGCCGTTGATATGATTTTATTAATTAACGTGGAACTTTCGTGTTGTGCATTATTGTAGATTTGACTCATGTATACTTTTAGAATTTTTAAAACATTAAAGAAATAAATACTATAGACATTTTTAGAAAGTACGTACATATTTTGGTCTTATTTCGTCTATGTTACAATACACCGAGAAATCGATGGGTCTGACTTAATCAAAATAATGCTATCCTATTACAATGAACGGATTAGCTTGGTCCGGAACACCTATTACACATAAAGAAATATAAGATAATGGGAAAAATCTCTAAATGACCAAGTTGAGGAATCAGTCGAACGGGAGAGACTCGACGCTCTTTGATTGTCGAATTGTGGGCAATAAATACTTATGATATCGGACTGAACTTGGAAACTTGCCAAGCTGCTTACATATCCCATTAAGGGAATTAAGCCGAACGTAGTTCATTTGTCTCTTTTGAGTTGCCTTTATTAGGTCAACCCCTGGTAGGGCCGCTTGGTTTAGCATTGACGCGACTTCACGGTTTCGATCATATCTCTTAGTAGGATGATCGAAACCTCGATCCGCTTCTTGATTATGGACACTGACTCAGGTAGCTTTCAGGCCATATATGTGTTCGATCTTGGTGTGCATTGAATTGGCTTGGTTCGATGCATCAATGTCGAACATGGTGAATTCGAGACAGCTTGGTGCGACTTCACGATTTCGATCATATCTCTTTGTAGGATGATAGAAACCTCGATCCGCTTCTTGATTCGGGACCCTGACTCGTGTAGCTTTCAGAGCATATATGGGTTTTGATCATGGTGTGTATATAATTGGCTTGGTTCGTTGCATCAATGTCGAACAGGGTGAATCGAGACAGCTTGGTGCGACTTTACGGTTTTGATCATATCTCTTTATAGGATGATCGAAACCTCGATCCACTTCTTGATTCGGGACCCTGACTCGTGTAGCTTTCAGGGCATATATGGGTTCGATCTTGGTGAGCATCGAATTGTCTTGGTTCGATGCGTCCATCGAATTGGCTTGGTTCGGCGCGTGCATCGAACTGACTTGGTTCGATGCGTGGCTCCTCCGTCTGTCCTCCCTCTTGTGAGGAGTGAGGGGGGTATATATAGGCATGATTAGAGGGGCTAATAGGTCATTTTACACTGATCTGCATATCTTTACTATTTTGAGCACAACTTTCTCTCTAGACCTTCGAATATCATTCCGCTTGTTGCGTTGCAACCTAGACTCATGTGGCTTTCCAATCGTATTATTCAATGTCTAATTAGCTATATAGATATAATTGTGACCCAAATACGGCTAAGGTAGCTTTACCTCTAAGCCTTCTCAACACTCATCGGTCAATTTCGCGCAATCGTGGCTTCTTCTTGACATGATATATTATGTCACACGAGTACAAAAAGTATGGGTGACAAAATTAAATTAATTGGATGTTGATATAGTTGTCGTAATAAGATGTCACTAGCGTAAAATACTTTTCAATATAATGTACGTATTTTCATGTTTAAAAGATAATGAAAGTGGAATATAATAGTATTGACTCTAAACCTTTTTCTATTGACTTTCATTGTCTAACACTAGAAGTCTTTGGTCACTTCATAGTTCATGCATAGTTCATTCGAAACTCGGCCAAATTCAGTCGGCAGTTCAATTATATTAATGGAAGGTCTGGAAATATCTTTAGTGAGAAATGCAACCCAAGAAGTAAATATCTATACTATTATATAAAAGAAACATATAAAAGAAGTAATATGTTGAGACCAAGCTTTTGATTTCCTTTTTTATTCCCTTTATATATCATGAAAGTTATTATTAGTCGGGATATAACTGTAATTTATTTTACCTTAATTATTATTTAAATATTTTCATTAAAAGAAACAATTAATAAATAATCTCTTACATGAAAAAAAAGGTTAGGATATGTGGATTTTTTATCTATATCTAAATTAAAATATTTACCATATTTACTTAAAAATTAAAAGAAACAATTAATTACACGGGGACCGCGTGCCAACATTTTTAGTATTATTTAAAGGAATTTGACACTTCATCCCCTATCTATATTTCTATTCGGTATTAGAAAGATTGATATTATAAATTAATAATTTTAATTTTAACTTTATAATTTGAGTTAAGTGTACCATAATATTAAATAGTTAATTTCCAAATTCAATCTAATACACCATAAGAAATACATTTTTTACTACGTTTAAAAATTTCATAATATTTCTTTTCATAATCTCTATTCTATCTCATTTTGTATTAGACGATATATACATAATCTATTTTATATGGCAAATATCTTTTTGTGTATTTTAATATGGAAAGAAAAATGAGTGAATACTTAACCCTCTAGCTAAAAATTCAAAATATGTGCAGCTTTGCCTCCTTACTTAGCTTATTGAATCTTCACAAATTTCAAGATCCCGCCAGGTTAACCTCTAGTTATCGAGCTTCACTTTTCGAAGTAGAAGTAATATAATTAATACCTTCTGTAGTCTACTGGTCTTGTGATACCATGTTATCAATAAGAGCACCTTTACCCCTACGGCACATTTGGATGCCCTTAGTAGGACATATTAATTAAATTATGTGGGTTTATACCACATTTGGTTGACAAATAAAAGGTGATGCGGGCCATAAATAAGTTGACTTTTTGAAGCATTTTTTCATATAACTAATCTCACATTCCCCGTATAATAATTTAAACCCACAACAACTCACAAATCCCCAAGTAAAATAACGTTTCTGCCCTTGCTTTATCAGGAATTATTTTTGGGGTACTCAATTAAGGGTAGTTTTAATAATTCATGAATATTGTGTACATTTGCATGTGCAACCAAACATGTGTTTAAGTCAAATTAATGTTATAATTGGAAAAATATTTTCCAACCAAACGTAAGATTATTTCGTTTATTTGATTTTAATCATGATACTAAATTATGGTGGTTTTGTGCTCATAGACATCCAAATGTGCGGCTAGAATATTACATATTTTAACTTTGCCTCTTGCAATACTTTAAAAATCAGTCGTATTAAATATGAAGGTCTAGTACATATTAAGTGTGAGAAATGCTTCCGTGAGTGACCACTGACAAGATAGAAAACTAATATAAATTAATTAATCATAGGACAATTCTAATTTAATTTGATCGATGCAACTCATATGTTATTTCCGCCTTCAAAGGAGTACTGTACATATAATTAAACCAATTAATCGGATAGTTTTACGATTTACGTACATTTGATCATCAAGCCACCCGATTAATAAAAAGTTGAACCAATAATCTGTTCAATTTTTAGTTGGCTATCATTATGAATAGAACCCTATTTGATTCCATTTTTGATTCTTAGTTTTTTCGGTCAATAATCGAACCAAATCGAAGTTTCAACTTTAGTTGTAAGAAATTTCTTAAACGTCCAACTATAACATTATTATTATTATTATTATTATTATTATTATTATTATTATTATTATTATTTATTTAATTTATTTTTTTGGTAGAAAGGAAAACATTGGCCTTAGGCCATATCTAAACTAATGCTACTAGCTATTGCGTGAGGCGGCATATCCCATAATACGTCACACTCATTACACAAGAAATCTTTTTAGTCAAGGCATCCGCCACTCTATTTGTCGACCTCGAAATCCATCCATATTTTCTGCATTCGGTTCAAGTTCCCCATTCACAAGCTTGAGTACTCTTTGCGAGCCCGTCTCGACCACACTCCTCTCTCTTCTTTCCTCCCATGCTCTCGACATGCCCAAGTAAAGCGCTTCTAATTCAGCCTCGTCAACAGTATTTCCTAGCAACTTTTTGCGAAATTCCCATATCCATTCACCGCTCGTCGAGCGTAGAACCCCAGCAGCCATCCCCAAGTTATCGTGCGTGTAGCGACTCCCGTCTACATTAAGTTTAACCCAACCGAACTCTGGCTTAATCCACTTTCGAATCGGCTCCGTTCCCTTCGCTTTCCTTCGACTCTCATCGTTCAGATCATTACATAGGACCGTGAGCTGGAACATGCGGCTATTGAGTGTGCAATTCTGCCTTTGAACGCCTTCTCGTTACTCTGCATCCAAATCACCCAAATTGTTGCGACAAAAATTTGGGACCAACTCGCATTCGTACTAACGCTGTTTCGCAAGGAGGACGTGTACACATAAGATTTAATCCACTCCACATCGTGAATATTGTTGAACGTGGAGTTCATGCCCCCATCAAGATCCTTTCCCAGACCTCCCTTGCTGCCCCACAATGACGCAAGATGTGCAAGATCGTCTCATTCGGGTAGTTACAAGCCACGCACGTTCCAGCCGTGCATATTTTCTGAACTCGACGGAGATGATTCGTCGCTAGTCTGTTCTGCGCCACGAGCCAAAGAAAATGCTGCAATTTGTTACTAAGATTTATTTTCCAGACCCAATCCCACTTCTCCGGTGGGGGATCATCAGCTGTATAGCACTTAAGAAATGTATAGTACGCCGAATGACATGTATACTCTCCACTTGCCGTTTCTATCCAAATAGCCATATCTTCCCCGTGATTTGCCTGTAAGCCTTGTGCTTCAATTCGTGCTCTAATATTTATGGGAATAACCGTGATGAGTAGTCCCCAATTCCAAAACCCCTCACCATTCAGTACATCACAAATATGTAAGTTCACATCCAGAGGGTTAATAACAAAATATTCTTCACAGCCTTCGACTTTCGTTCCAATTATCGTACCATAAAGATATTCAATCTCCCCTCCCTATTTTCCAGCGGATGAACGGGCGCATAAGCCCCATGCACTTCATGACTCCCTTTCATATGGCGCTATCTCCTTGCCTCGTCGTGATGCACGTGATACTTTCACCACGTAAATATTTTGAGTTTATGAGCTCACTCCACACTGTGTGCTCATGTTTCAGCACTTTCCATGCAATTTTATCAAGCAAAGCCTCGTTACAAATGCGAGAACGACGGATACCCAGTCCCCCTTCTAACTTTGGTCACGTGACTCGTTGCCATCCCACAAGGTGTATCTTCTTTCTCGTAACATCATTCGACCATAAGAATTCTCTATTCAATTTGTCAAGCTTCTCGCAAACATGCCCTGACAACCACGACGATTGCATATTGTAAAACGGCATCGACGTGGAGACTGATTGAATGAGCGTTGCCCTCCCCGCCAAAGAAAGTAGTTGATTCTTCCATCCCGTGAAACGTGACATGACCCGATCAAAAATATCTGCATGTGTATCCCTATTTACAAGGCCATGAACAAGCTTGACCCCTAAATATTTTCCAAGGTTGCATGTCGTACCGAATCCCAAAGTATCGCTTATTGCACGTTTTAAGGATGCGCCATCGCCTTTCGAGAAAAAAACCTTCGACTTGTTGGGGCTAAGTCTGAGTCCCGAGGCGTTGCAAAACTGATCAAGAATGTGCTTAATGTATCGGGCAGTAGGCAAGGTAGCTTTCCCCATGAGAATTAAATCGTCCGCAAAGAAGAGATGTGACAATCTCCGCCCCCCTCGACACTGTGTGATAGGCGCCCATTTATTTTTTTTCCATTACATCGTTAATCATGTAAGATAATCTCTCTATGCAAAGGACAAAGAGATAAAGAGAAAGCGGATCTCCTTGGCAAGGCCACATGTATGCTTGATCGGTTCCATAGAGGTACCGTTCCATAATATATGAGTCATCGCGCTCCGTACACAAAACATAATAATCTCCACAAGTTCCTTCGAAAATCTGAAAATTCTTAGAGTTTCCTGTAGAAAGTCCCAATTTACCTTATCATAAGCCTTCTCGAGGTCGAGCTTCATAACCATACAACCCACTTTATTCTTCATTTTCTTGCATAGAGAATGGACTATTTCTTGTAGCACGAATATATTGTCCTGCGTGCATCTTCCTTTTATAAAGTTGGACTGTGTCGGGGCGATGAGGGATGGCATCAAATTTATCAACTGCGTAGTAAGGCACTTTGTAACAATTTTGTTAAGAACGTTACACAGTGCTATCGGTCGATACTGTGATATTCTTTCCGGACGATTGGCTTTGGGGACGAGACTGAGAAAAGCCTCGCAAATAGTTGGATCAAATGTGCGTTCCTGGAACACACGTTTAGCAAACTCCAACAAGGACCCGTGCATCCACTCCCATCCTTTATGGTAGACTCCCGCATGGAGACCGTCCGTCCCCGACGCCTTGGACGGGTGCATATCCAACGTTGTTCTCTTCAACTCTGTAATATCAATGGGTATCAACGGGTGCCTTGAGCGGGACGGTGGTGCTCACTTTAACACAAAATCTCGCATATTTCCCGCGCGTCGCGTTTAGAGTATTGATGTCGATCTTAACGGGGTCGCCAATACAACTAGCCAAACCATGCACGATGCCCTCGGACAATAGCTCCATCGGTAGGTTAAGTAGCCTCACCCATGTGATTGTGCTCTCAATTTTGTCCGTGTCAGCATTGAAGTCCAAAAACCACTTGCGAATGGAAAGAAAACTCCCGGCTAAATGCCACGGACCCCCCTCCTTCAAGACCATCTCTCTCTTTGACGCGCTAAGGCCTTTCAAAAAATAGCAACCATTTCCCAAGTCCATTAGTTCGAACTCATTGTGTAGTGACCACATTATGTCAAGTTTGGTTTGAAGCGCCTCGTAGTACCACGGACGTCCAAGCACCCTAATTATGAGATTGTCCTTCCATTTGTTATGGATTTTTCCTCTAATTCGTCCGTGAATGTGACTTTGGTCGGGTATGAAGCAGACGCCTCTTGAACAATGAGGTGTTTGCGAATTTCCGCTGTTCGGTGAGCATCAAAACGGATATAAGCATGTTTGTTCTAGGTTTTGTGACTGCAGCATAAGTCGGGGGAAATTGACAAGGGTTTGGGGTTGCATGCACGGAATCATGCATGGGAGCGTCCATGTCGCTTCCAGTAGGACGTGGCCTCTTCGTCTGTCTGGCCGTGAACAAAAATTTGTCCGAGGGGACGAATTCAGTTGCCAACAGTTGGGTGTCGCTCGGGTTAGGGCTGGTGCTCATCTTTTAATCTCCGGATGTAATTGTTTACGGTGTGTCTAAATGCTATAAAAATCTAAAGAACTTAACCTTTTAATTTATATACAAGCGATCTTAGATTGATAAGAGTTATTGTATATTTGTTCCCAATGGTATATCTGGTATTCACATTTATTCATTATATTTATTTGGTTATCTGTTTAATTCGTATTAATATTATATTCGACGAATTTGACACCTGATAAGTCTCAAAAGCACCTCATAATATAAGGATATACAAAACGACTACTTATCTGCAGTAAAAAAAATCTTTATTTTTGCAAAAGCCTCTTCATATTAATTTATTTTACTAGTAACTGTAATTATCATCAAATCAAAAACACTCTCACAGTAACTTGATCAAACAAAGCATATTATCTTAATTCTTCATTATTATTTGTTACACCTTCTAGCACATTTAAAATGGAAAACGAAACCGAAAGTATTAATAATTTGTTAATAATATTCCAACAAGGTGGCGCGCCAATTCCGGCGCCAGCATTGTGTAACGGTTGACTTTTGACTTTTGAATTGACGAAACAAGTTGCAAACCGGAAGTGTGGAATTGCTGATAATCATTAGCTGTTTGGCTTTCTATCAAAAAAAAAACATTGGCTTAAAAATAAATTAAGAAACTACAAATATAAGAGGGGGGGGGGGGGGGGGGGGGAGGGGGGGATGATGATTTTATTTTTTGTTTGAAATTAAAGAGAATAATGAATTTCTTTTCACACACAGTTTATGATTCACATGATGACTGACTTATTGACTAATGAGTCCCTATAATTAATATTAATATTAATAGAGACAACCCACAACAATTTCTCCCAGTTGACTAGCTTGATGAATCTCTTTCAGTCGTTTTGGAAACAATTGCCAAAATAATACTCATCAAGAAAAAAATTGGCAATCTAATAACATTCTTGCCACTACTTGATAATCTAAAGTAAATATATGTAGTATAACTGAACCTGGAATAAAACTATGAACAAATATAAGGAAACCAATGATATTTAAAAGATGTGACCAAATTTAAAAGAATCATAAATAGGGAACTAATTATGAAAAAAGGTGGGATTGAAAATTAAGTTTTAATAGAGTGTTATCTTATCACTTCACTCATAGGTTTGTAAAAGTCAGAGATCAACTATTGGTCCAAACTCCAAAGTGTTGAGTGAATCATTGCATAGGTCATGCACATGCTAGCTCCATCAAAATAGCATATGGTTTAAATCTGTATGAATTAAGTAATATTTCTGTACAAAGGATGGGGAAAATTTATCGAATGGACCAATTCGAGAACAATATATAGTAATATTCACAATTACTCAATAATTTGCATTTAGATCGGTCGGCTTCACTATAGGTATGCACAGAAGTCCAGCCTTCATTTGTCTTGAATCCAGTTAAGCAAAAGTTAATTTGCACGTATATGCTTGGATTGTAGCTTATGTATCTTTCTCATTATAACCTTTCCTTATCCAAAAATAAAAAAGTTTAAAATGAATTATTTATTTATGTTCCATATTTGTATGTTGCCAATTGTTGGATATTGTCTCAGGGGAGGGCCGGCTGATTACGAGGTGGTAAAATACTAAAATTGCATGCATTGTTTTGTTTCGGACTTCTTAGATCTATTTGGCCTTTTTGACGTATTGTGGATTCCAAAGTATCCGTTATTTCAATGCGTTGTCTTACTTCACATGTCGTGTGTTCACATGTCGTGTGTTTTAGTGTAGAATTCTCGAATTCAAAGCTAACTCAAGACTACTCGTAAGCTTGAATTACCATTTACCAAAAAAAAAAAGTGCTATATACCCCGCAAGACACATTAGAGGGTGTGATCAACACAATTATTCAATATTTCAAAGTGAAAAAGGAAAAACTACATGACCACACTTGCATTGCAGCCTACCTAAGTCACAGAAATAACTGGCAAACTAAACACTGTACCAAAATTTAAAATAAATCAAGAAATAAACAACACAATGAACAATTAGCCATTTGAACTTAAGCTTTTCCTATCCTTTTCTTGTTTTCTTTTCACATTCTCAAATTTTCCCTCACTGCTTTTCTGCTTGCTGACTGATCCCTCTTGAGCACTGCAAATTTGCGATTTCGATCCAAACCCGAACTTCTTCGACACACTCCCCCAAGTGCTCGAGCCTTTCACCTTACCCAACTTCTCGATCTCTTGTCTCATGTTCGAACACTCCTTCTCGAGCTCAGAGACTCGCATTCTCATGCTATCCATACCCACTTTCAAGACCCTGTTCTCACTCACGGTCTGCCCCATTACCCCGCTTTGGAATTGTCTCGAGGCGTCAAGATTGCCGGAGACTAAGTAGCACCCCGCAATGGAAGTCCTCAACTGCAGCTGCTCGAAGAAGAGGACTTGGACTATTATTCTCAAAGGCAGCCTCTCATTCTGGGCGGCGTGTGTACAAGCTTCGAGAGATAGTTTCTGGCAATCGATTAGCCGGCAGAGTTCTTCTCTGTCTGAATCCACCAACCATGGATGTGACTGCAGACAGAAAGCACCATCATATTCATGAGTTTTTTTCTTTCAAAACGTTGTACATCAATATGCACGAGTCTAAATAGGGTGACTCGGGATAATTACATCTACATTCCCTCTAGTTTGGAATTGAAAACTTCCGTAAGGGTTCATAATTATAAAGACATCACCTATAGCTTAGTAATATGAAAATTATGAAGTCTGTTTTTAATGTTTATAACGATTGTTACGAACTTAAGGAGGCTCTATTTATAACACTTTTCTAGTTAAATTTCAAGGGATGCATCTGTTATTACTCATCTAATAAGAAAATTTAAGTAATAAGATCAAACCTCACGAGATGAAAATGTAACTACCCCTTTTTTAAAAATTACCTTAAGATAAATGTCGATTGCACGATAAAGGCCATCGTCTAGCGGCCGCGCGTACTCAGGCACAGCAGCAGCAAGGGACTGAAACTTTGGGAGTTTGAGATTAACATCTGGGGCAACCTCTGCAAGGTATCCATCAATTAGCTTGGCCACCATTGTAATTGGGGTTAGAGACGGCGATCCCATTAGTTGGTCGTCATCTACTGAACCTGGAGACCCTCCTCCAACTAACTGATCCAATGCCAAGAAATGGTCCAGAATCCGTTGAGCACAATCCACATCATAAAGCAT
Organism: Linaria vulgaris; assembly: GCA_948329865.1. Taxonomy (NCBI): domain Eukaryota; kingdom Viridiplantae; phylum Streptophyta; class Magnoliopsida; order Lamiales; family Plantaginaceae; genus Linaria; species Linaria vulgaris. Next base: position 111,182,947 of record OX415252.1, read on the forward strand.
CTCTATAGTTTGAGAAAAATTTGGCATCAAGAGGTCCTCGAGAGTTGCCTGATCAAGCTGCATTCCTATCCTTTTCTCCAACTTTGACACACAAGCGGGGTTAACTTGAAGAATCTTGGACGTTCTGAGCAGCCCAAATAGAAATTTTGTAGAAACTAAACCCTTTTGCCATGGAAGTAAGTGATCAATCTCTTCGAGTAGAAGCTTCTGATCCTCTTCTGATAGTATGCAGAAGCTTCTCGAGTCGTTGGTGCCTTGTCGCCGATTAAGTCCAGGTAGGTACTTTTTTGCGTAGGAATAAAGGGAGCCAGCGATTATTTCCTGTCTTACACCTCTAGATTCCATTGCAGACATTAGCTTCTTGTAAAGAGGTAAACTTAAAGTCGAAGCATCCTCGTACCACCAATCTGTAGTTGAGTTTTTTGGTCGGGCGCCCGTACTTATTCCATTCCACAATAAACTTCCTCCAGGACTCTGCACGGGGCCACTGTGCTCCACCACAGGCCAACCGAATAAATATGGATCGGTGCAAGCATTGGTAGCCAAAGAATCAATGCATCTTTTCAGAATGTCGAGCTTATCAGCGTAAGAAAGAACATCATCACAGGTCTGGAGTGCTTTTAACGAGTCCTTCCAGCTGCGCAGAACCACCTGGTTGAGAAAGACTTCAGTTTGCGAGATGAGATTGCTCTCTCCATACTCGTCAGTCATTTCAAGATGATCGGACGCACATCGAAGGTAAACTACATTTGCAGCGGTGAGTTCTAGTTTAACACCATAGCAAAATTTAACCACAAGTTCAAAGGCTTTGGCTCCGCCAGGAATGTTAGGAAGCTGAATGACGCAGGCCTCTTCTCCTTTAGGTGCCTCGGCAATGAGTCTCTCCATCACTCCGCTTCTTGAAAGCAACGGAAACTACAAAGAGAGAGATTGACTTAACATTTGATGCACTAACCTTAACTTGTTACCCGTACTAAAAATTTCAGGTCAATTAAAAAGTAAACTGGAAAGAAGTTTTTTAAATTTTACTATCTACTTAGAGTCATCTAAAGATATAAACTAAAACACGAAGTATACCTTGTGAAGATGGAATGACATTTCCCCAACTTCAACCACAACATCGCTTGGCAGACCAGTGGTGCAGAACCTACAGTTGCGAGAAGAAATCAAGATGATAATTATACTTGCAAGTACAGCTTATAAACTTCAAAGCTACTAAAACCAGCCACAACTTGTTCGTGTCGAGCACATTGGATGGCGGAAATTTAGAAGAACAGGGGACATCATCCAAACGTTACATAAAAGTAACATGCACTCATGAAACTTAACACAAGCTATGAAACAAATGCAAAGTGATTTCACTATTTTTAAGCAAATTAATATTTTACACGAGCCAACAATCACTAACATAGGCTTTTGCCACAACTCCATCCGTAAACTTTCTTTCAAGTGGCTATGATACACTCGTTTTATCGACTTAACAGTGAACCGAGACACAAACATTCATTAAACAAGAAGTCAAAGAAGGAACTTGAGACTTGCAATTCAGGAACCATACATCATACTTAGCTTCATCAATGGATCCTTTTGGCTTCTACTCTAAAGGGTATAGGCCAAGCATAGTTTACTACATTTTAGACAAAACAAGAATTCTAGTGCCAACATGAAAATATAATTGATTAAAAGCAACACTCACCATGATTGGCCCTGCCTCTGAAATGCATCAGGCTTGGATCCCAACTTCATACAAGTCCCCATCTCTCTCTCCAACAGATCAAGAAACCTCTACAACTCTACAATCCCAATTAACCAAATCCAAATGCACTTCAAATTTGACACACAAAAAAAAAAAACAGAAACTGCAAAAATCCCCAATTCAGAATGAGTGCTCCACAGCCCTTTTCAGCCAATAAATGTTGTGAAAAATAAACAACAACTCCAAATTAGATTACCCACTCCACTCCATCAATGCAACCACTGCAAAACAGGTTAAAAAAGAAAAATACCCATATCCCAGAAATCTCACTCCACGACAAAAATTGGGTGAACCCCTCCAATTTAAAAAGAAAAGGTTGTTCAGAAATGACTTTTTTTAACCACCGCCGGAAGATTCCAAAGATTAGTTTTTTTTAACCCTTTTGTGCCACATGAGACACCGACAAAAGCTGCTGATTATCTAGTTTTTAGTACTAATGAAGGAACAAAAACATTGTAGTACACAACGTTAACGAGTAAAGAATAGGACTAATTAATCAATGGCAGTTTTTTCTTTTCTTTTGGACTAATGGCAGTTTTGTTTTGGGAACACAAAACCTTTTTTTGCTTGAAACATACTCATTGCATAGAGATACTAATTGTAAAGGTGCATTAGAAAGCAACACATTTTTTTTAATGACGTGGGAATTCAAAGTCGTTACCAATGGAGTACGGATTAGCAATTGAGTACGAATTAGGTAAACTCGTAAGTTGACCCGATTGCGTAGTTCGCATCTAGGTCACATAATCCTTCTCGTCGTAAAAGAATTTGGCGTATCGGTCTCTCATTAGCGACTTGAGTGCCCGTGCTTCGCCCCAAGACGTATTACAAATTCTTAGTTTTCGCACTAAGATTTCTTAGTTCTTATATTCAAATCTAATGAATAATCACAGAAAATTTGTGAAGAACGAAATAAATCAGTGACATTAAATAAGAGTCTAAATAAGTAGAAAACAAAAACTATGTTGATAATAAAATAATAACAGTATATTGAAAGTAATTTAAGGCTTATATATACTTTGTCTTTCCTCCGTAATATTTTTCTAAAACATTATTCTTAACTAATAACATGAGTTATATTAGAAAATACTCAAATTAATACAAATGATATAGATCAATTTTAAAATTTATTATTTTTAATAAACGCATTAAGGCGCATTGATATTTATATTTTTTCATATTCGGCAAACTGGCGCACCCGCATCCGTACCCGCACTCGCACTCGCATCCAACTTATGTGACTTAGGTTTGCATTAGGTAAACACGTAAGTTGACCGATTAGCCCAATAGCTTGCAAGTCTCGCCAATTGACAAACTGCACTAAGACTAACCATATGTGATAGACATAGACCTAGAGTGTATAGAATTAAGTCACTTTTTGTGGGATTCGAACTTGAGACCAATGAGAGAAAGTCTATTCTGTTTAACTAACTAGGTCACCTTTGCAAGAAAGGCGAACACAAATATTAAAGTTTGTCTTTTATTGTGTAAGGTACTATTTCGATACCAAATTGTAATATCAGCTAGTTTTAGTGGTTCATACTGTAATTAGTGTTATGATGATTGAAATTGTGATATTTAGGCAAAAAAAGACTTGATAACTTATATGTGCTTAGTTACTTTAGACCATAAACCATAACCAGGTTTATGTGTGTGTCCGAGTTAACTATGCGCAAGTCAATAATTTTTTGTCCTTCGTGTGTTGTGTGCTTTTCCTACTCAATTGCATGTTTCGTTGGTGTAAGAGAGTATAAGTTTCGCGGTAAGCGACCAAAAACAAAATGTTTAAACATAAATAAATTAAATTAGCCCTTGTCACGATATCAAAATGGGTATGAGTACATACTAAATGATAATTTTTTTTTATTTTTCACCTATAAAAAAGTATCATGATAATAGATTTAAGTGATAATATAGGTTGATACTTGATAACCCTTAATAATGTTTGATATAATGTCGGAAGCCTCCAAGCTTTAATGATATCAAATGCACCTTCTATAGTTGACACTTTTAATAAAATTGGCGGCCAAGATTTAAACTATGTTTACCTTCTTCTAGTAATGAATAACAAAATTATTAACTCGAAGAAAAAAAAAGTCGGTTTGCATCTTCTTGAGTATTTTCTTAAGGATTATAATACTATTTTAATCATAAATAGCTTAGAATCGATTGAGTGATCCAAATAATTGGTTTTAAAATGTGTTAGTAAACTTATTTTAGCTATTTATATATTTATAAAATAAAATAGATTGCAATTCGACTTTACCAGCGGTCATAAATTATTATAATGGTATAGGAGTAGCTAGTAAATAATAATAGAAGTAGCAATGATGATCTTAATATCAATTATTATAATTATGTGAAAATACGAGCTGCGTGTATGCATATGCCTTTTAATTAAAGGCTATGCATGAATTAATTTGAAAAAAATAAGCACGAGTCTCGACCAGCCTCAGCACACGCAATCATTCTAATTTTTCAAACAACAAAAACATGTTCCCCGCGTGTTGTGTGCCTCTTCAACTCGATCGCCTAAATTGCATATTCCTTTTAAATAGATATTTTCTTGAGAAAAAAAAAAGGTGGCATATGTATGTTCAAAAGAAATATTACATTTCAATTATTTCGTAATATCTCAATGCTTAAATACAATCATGTTACGTATTACTTAAAAGAGTTTCTAAAATTAGAGAAGAGTCCAAAAGAAGATTCGGGCTCCTGTAAATGCACGCAATATTATAAATATATATTAAAAAAAAAACGCTACAAATTTTTAGTGGATAACTCTAAGTTCAAAGTCAATGAATGGTTCAATTTTTCCTTTACTGGTTTTTGAAGTCATTAATATCATAATAAGACCCCTTGGGGTTGGTCTAGTGGTTAAAGAGGAGGGGTTTCCTCTCCTAGGTCTCGTGTTCGAACCCCAGTGGGAGCGAAGCGATTTCTATGCTCTAGATCATGGCCTGTCACACATGGTTAGCCTAATGTGATTTATCAGGGAGGCGAGGTTTGCAGGCTATTTCGTCGACCCGTGGGTTTACCTAGTGCGCACCCGAAGGGTAGCGGCTAGAGTTCCCGCGTCATAAAAAAAAAAATCATAATAAGAGTTAAACCCTTTTTAATTTGCTTTGTTCGTAGGCAACTTACTACTATAATGACAAATTGGCAACAATGTGAATAATCAGTATCATTACTCATTAAGTGTTGACACTTGACAATCACCAGAAGCACCAAATATCTTTTATTGCTTTAACATGCTTGCATTAAATTATAAGGTCACCCTATTGTTATACTAATACTCTTTTTTTCATGTAGTCAAGGAGATCATAACTTTGAAGAAGGAGATTAATTAAGATTTGTGAAAGTCAAAAATCATTCACATAAAAGCAAAGTCCGATTATTAGGGCTCAAATTCATAGGTGATGGCATAACATAAAAAGGTTAGAAGTTCATTTAAAAAAAAATACCTCTATATTTAATTTAGTGGAGTGAGAATTTGGACTGAATTACATAAGTGAAGCAGAGCATGTAATTGTCAACGTCTAAAATATAACGTACTGTAATCCATAATTTTGTTGGAGAAATTATTATTTGGCATAAGGCTAAATATAATTTTTAGAAATTGGAATTGAGTCCAATTGATATTATAGCAACTTGAGGTTAATGGTGTGAATTATATTGGCTTAATGAGAAGCTAATTGGTGAGATTTTATTTATATAAATAAGATTTTATCTAATAAAAATCAGATTTGAATTGAGAATTCAAACCACACCTAAATGCTATAATAATGTGAAATGAATTTGGCTTTATTGCTGAATTAAAATCACCCCTTAATGGCTTGGTTGTCACATGGATTTTTTTTCCTATTTAAAGGGCCTTTGCGCAAAGGAGAAAACGATCAAATTCAAGCAAAAACATATCATTTCACATTTGCATATCATATACAATTTCAGAGTTTTGCAAGTACCGTTAGTGTTCGTAAGTGAAAAACAGTATATTCCTTCACTTGCTGTTTATTTGTGTGTGGACGTTGTACCTTGGGAGATCTCTTCCCCACGAGGGCTTGACGGATAGCCGGGGAATTCGATCTTAAGGGGAGAATGCTTGCTTTCAACTCGTCCAAAATCGTTCGTCAATCCATTCGTTCAAAGTTTCGGTAAACTTTATTGGTTGTCATATGTATTTATTTTAGAAATCAATATACACGTTATTTCTTGTCGTTATTTATTTATTATTGTTATACGTTTGCGACGCAATACCAACAAATTTATCAAACAAATTAAAATTAATACAATTAATATATTTTGAGTTTTGGCAATTGGCACTAGGCACAACCAAATAGTTCATCAAATAAGACCATATAACTTTCCTTAATTTGCCTAATAAATAAAGCCAGATTTAATGTTATTTGTACATGATTAAAATTTGGATCCATTTCAGTCCGGTTAGTTAACAAGAGGCCCACTTTCTCAATTTAATTGAGTTCAAGTCTGCCGTTGCCGGTCATCACCACGACCCAATTTAAAGAGTGAGAGTTGAGATTTGTCATTGATTTTTTTCTTACAGTTGAGGGGGGACCATAATAGACAGAAACAATTACTACGAAACAGTTCGGAGGCTCATGCCGCCAGCAATATTGAAATGGATGTATTGCGCAATCTGCGATGGAGGGTGCTCAAAGGTCTGAATGCCGTATGGAAGAGAGTGTCCAAGGATGGCAAGTTTGTCGGCGACAATGTTGGTCTCCCTAAAGTTGTGGTGAATAGTGCATGAAGTCAATGAAGCAACGAGAACACGCCAAGACTCAACCAGGCTGCTATGCGGGTGAGTATCCGGCGAAGGGTTGTTAAGCAACGATATGACTGATTTGGAATCGCAAATTAGCTCTACGTGGAGTGAGCCATGCGAGAGAGCCTCCGAAAGTCCATAGAAAATTCCCCACAATTTTGTTGTTGTAATGCTTCCAAAACCTAAATTAGAGGCAAATCCAAAAAAAACACTTTCCCATGCAATCTCATGCAACTCTACCACATGCCAGAAAACCCGGGTTCCCATGAGCGCTACCATCTACATTAATTTTTACAACTTCGGGGGTGGATGATTCCAACTAAGATGGCACGTAACACGTGTTTTAGATGGGTGTTGAAGTCCACTGTGTCATCCTTGACAAACTGCATAATCCAATGAGAGGCACGAGCGGGAAAATACTCAATATCGAAGACTTTACGACATCTCCAAGTCCAAAACTTCCAGCAAGCTATTGCAAAGATAGTCGCCCAAGGTGTGTCCGATTCTTGAATAAGCAACCGCTGATATAGATTTTTACAAAGCCATCCACGAAGAGAGAGAGTGAAAAAGTGATAGACCTTATTAGATGGGAGGAGCTCGAGCCATATCTTGTAGCTTTGGGAAAGTCCCGAAGAAGATGCAACAAGGATTCATTATTGAAATGGCATCGCGAGCAAGATGCATCATCTGTTAAGTGTCGTTGATGGCGTCGCTTGGTGCTTAAAAGCTTATCATGGAGGGCAAGCCACATGAATGCTCTTATACCTTGGCGAGTCCGAAGCTTCCATGCTAGGTTCCATATTAGGCTACGTTAGGATGTCGAAGTGGTGAGAAACTCACAAGCCAAGCTGACTGAAAAGTCTCCATTAGAGGAATGATCCCAACATGGAGAACCTTGAGCTGTGCAAGCCTTGTTGACTCTCATACTTGCAATCTCATTAAGCTTTTACGTCGGGAGAAGATGGTGAAAGAGGTCTCGGTTCCACTTATTTGAATCAGTGAGAAAATGTTCCATAGTCATGCCGAGGTACTCTTGTGGCACCATGTTCAAAGTATGATCAGCAAGAGGGCCATTTCCCGCCCACCAATCAGCCCAAAACTTGGTTCTTTTGCCGTTGTGAACTATCCATTTGATGCCTTTTTTAAAGAAGTTCAAAACATTTGAACACTTGTCGCCATGTAGGAGAGCAGGAAGTCGGCCTTTTGGCATTAAGAATATCGCCATCTTTTGTGTGTTTATCAATAAGGACATGGATCCAAAGGGAGTCTTTTTTTATGAGACGCTCCCAAACGAGTTTCATGAGGATAACATTGTTGAGGTCATCCATACGGGGAATTCCAAGTCTCCATCTATCTTTCGGCAAGCAAGTCGTGTTCCGATTAACAAGATGTATACGACGACGCCGGTCGTTGCTACCCCAGAGGAAGTCTTTATTGATTTTGTCAAGTTTATTGATTGTGACCTTGGGAAGTTTATAAGTTTTCATGGTATGCAATGGGATAGAGGTGGAGATGGACTTAATAAGGGTGTGACGTCCAGCCATGGAGAAGAGGTTCGGCCGCTAAGAGAATGTACATTTTTCGACACGTTTGAGTACTTTGGAGAACATGGGCAGCAAAATCCTACCATCACAAATTTGAAATCCAGGATAGCGTTCAAGAGACAAGGCTAAGGAATATCCGATATCTCGGTGATGTTGTTGCGCAAGCTCATGGGCACATTTGGAAAGAACAAGATAATAGATTTGTTCAAGCTGGTTTTTTGATCTGAAGTTGTAGTAAAAACATTAAGACAATCCATGATCACACTCATTTGATTAGTGCTTGCTCTTGCAAATAAGAGAAGATCGTCAGCAAAGAACAAGTAAGAGAGCTTCAACCGAGTATGTGATGTAGAGACTGGAATCCATTCTTTAGTGGCAACCTTTGAGTGGATAAGGTGCGATAAGCGTTCCATGCAAATGATGAAAATATATGGGGTGATAGCGTCGTCCTAGCAAATTCCTCGAGTCGCTTTGAAAGAGTTAGTGAGCTCTCCATTATAAATAAGACGGATAGTTGGTGTGGATATACAATACATAATAAGTTGAGCAATCTTTTGGGGAATACCCGCGTGAAAGAGAGTGTCTTCAGACTTCAATAAAGCTCCAAGATAACCGATTAAAGGCCTTCTCAAGTTCGATCTTAAGCCTCATGATACCTCAATTTCATGTCTTCTTTATCATCGTATAAACCAACTCTTGGGCTATAATAATATTGTCTCGTCTTTGCCTCCCCGGGAGGAAACTACTCTGAGTAGGATCCACTATGCGCATAAGGATAGGTTTCAAACGGGAGAGATGGACTTTTGTGATAGTCTTATATGCCATGTTGCAAAGCCTGATGGGTCAAAACTGTTGGATTTTTTTCAAGATGCTCGACCTTCGGGATAAGTTGGAGAAGAGTTTCATTGAGCTCTGGCTCAAAAACACCACCATAGAAGGCGGAAGCAACCATGCCGTAGAGATAAGTTCCCAAGATACCCCAATGTTTCTGATAGAAGATAGGCTGGAAACCATCGAGGCCTGCACTATTATAAGGGCCCATAGTAGATAGAGTTATGCGCACCTCTTCAAGCGTGATATCTATGTTCAAGAAGTTTATCTCCATCGAGGAAAGAGGCGGGAAGTTGCCTGGAAGAGAGGTAGTAGGCATAGAGGAAGCCGTAAATACATTGCGGAAGTAGTGAATTACATCACTCTTAAGTTGTTCTTTGTCAAGGCAAGAGTCAGAATAGTTGCCTTATGTTTACAGATGGTGGCAGAGAGATGAAAGAACCGTGTGTTGCGATCTTGAAGAGTGTCAACTTCTCTTCTAGATTTTTGGAACATAAACAAAGTTCATCTGTAATGTGCCTATAAATTTAATCATGTTATCTGGTAATTATAAAATAAACGACCTGGTATAGTTGCTGATACGAGGGGCGGAGCCAAAAAAGTTTTGGAGCCCGGACTACAATAACTTCAAAAGACATACATATATATATATATATTAAGATGTATATAATATAATGAAAAGTATTTATTATTTGGTACAAAATGATAAAAAATACATGTTAAATAAAGATGTTATCGAAGTTCAGCTCTACAATTTTATGAAAAGTAAAATTGATCAATACCATTTATAAACAAGATATTAGGAATATAAATGTTTCTCCTTTAATCAAAATATATGTTATTTATAGAAAGAAAAAAAGAAAACTTTAAAAGACTTTTACCTTAACGGTCCAACAAAATAATATGTTTAGTTTGAATGCACAAGACTATCCACCTACTAGAAAATAAAATTTTTATTTTCCTTGTATAAATGTAATTTAGTAACGTGTTAAATATCTCAAGATTTGATGTTGAAGGTTTGACAGAAAGATGAGTATTCTTTAAAGTGTAAAAGTTATTCAAAGATGGATGTTCTTTTTACTTTTACTGATGGTTCGAGATCATTTAAAAATATTGATTTTTTTTTTGTTATTTGGGCGCCTTAAAAAAAATCTAATAAGAAAATTAATTGTTGCTACCAAGTTTCGAACCATGACATATGAAATGTAATGGTATCGACATCATTGTTGCATCATGACCATAATTTGTAAGATCCCAGTCGAGCAGACCATCAAACCTTGGCGAGAATAGTTACTCTATTGGAACGGAAAGTCAAAGGCAGGGGTTGGGAGACCGAGAATGAGTTATGGCAGTCTCGAGAGTAGGCTAAGCATTTCGGAGTTCCCAAGCTATCGCCTATTCTGGTGGGGGGAGGATTTCACGGGCAACCACACTTTCGTCCTATCCGTCGAGCATGAGCATGCATCATCCAGCCAGCGGTGTGCGCCAGGCACGCAAACAAACAAAATGACGCACGTGCAACATGCACAAGCGCCTCAGACTTTGGCTGACCAATCCAACAACGAGGGTTCTAGATCCGCTCCAGAATTTTTCCAACACTTAGGCTCTATAATGTAAATAGGCTAACTCTACATAATTCCTAGTATATGATGTTGTTAGAATTCTCTAGAGCGTGGCCAATTCATTTTATTGTAAGAAAAGTGTAGAGTATTTTTTAGCCTTTAGAGCCATTAGATTAGATTGATCAGGGTTGTTCATTGAGCTCAAATCATTGTATATATACCCTACGACTTTCATTTTTTCAGACATCGAGAAAAGTTTTTATTCCCTAGCATAACTATGAACAATCTTTTCGTCTTTCCTCTCACTAAATTTCTCCCGCTATAAAATCCATATAGATTTAAAGTTAAGTAGATATAATAATGTTTGACTATGATGTTTTATAAATATTGGTTCATACTTGATACCCTTGCTAATATTTGATATGATGTCTGGAACGCCTCCAAGCTTTCATTATAAGATTAAGGCAAAAGCCAGCACCTCCCATTGTTATAATTAAGTCCATAGGCTCCTAGAACATCCCACTATTTGCCAAATTACCGACTAGAATGGTAGACAACTTTAAATCATGTTTTATAACCCTATCTTAAAGTTTAATCAATAAATATTTTACCATATTCAAATATCCATCCTTGGAAAAACCACAAATTAGGGATGTGTAGGCCACTAAGTCTGCGTTTTCACCCCCCTTTTCCATTGATCAAAAAACCGACAATGCTCTCCTTGAATGACCAATCTTGGACAGCCCGCCAATAACCGTTGCATAACTCTCCAAGTCGGGAGCTACGAGAATGGGTTTTATTTCTTCCAAGAGGCTTAAGCCATCCACCGCTCGGTTGCAACGCATCATGCCTCTTATCATGATGTTGTATGAGTGTGTCGGGCATTCAAGTCCCTTTGTAGGAATTTGGTCAAGAGGTATTGTGTTTCACCGAGATTCTTTGCATCACAATACCCTAGAATTAGAGAATTGTAACAAATTGTGTTAGGGAGAATACGTAACCTCCCAAGAGAGTTGAAGACATCTCGCCTTGGACATCTTCTTTACTAATGCGTATCCACAAATGACAGACGTATATGTTTGAATGCTATGTATTATTTTTCTTTCCTTCCTTTCGGCAAGAACATTTCTCTCTTCTGACAACCTATTAATAATTGGATTGTAATGTCAACAATCCAACTTAAAAGCTTTATTCTTCTCCACATATTGGAGCACTTCAAATGCCTTCTCAATAGCCCCTGATTTACAGAGTCCATTGATCATAACAAGGTATGTCGAATCGTCGGCTTCACATATCTTCGATTAAACACCTCTCCTGCCATAGAAATCCTATTCCCAGCCAAAAGCCTCTCGCGAAGCGTGTTGTAAGTTATAACACCGGCCTCATACCCGCTTTTTAGGAAATAAAAAAGATTGCTAAACCTAGATCAATAATTTTCACCTTGACACTACATTTCAACGCAATATTGATGGTGTAATTATTATATTCAATACATTGCCTCTGTATTTCAGAAACCGTAGAAGCACATCGTTCTAGTGTCCCTCATGTTTTACCGAGCTCACCAACTGGGTGAAGACTACCGCATCCCGTGGAGAATGCATAAGAGACAAAGTAGCGAACTATTTAAACGCATGTCTCACCTTCTTACTGTGACTAAAGCTCAAATACGAACAAAAACTAGCATACAATGAAGGCAATCGACTCTACATTTTCGTGCACAAATTGCCTATTTTGAATTTTCAAAATTTTGTTTTTGAAGGATTCTTATACGTTTTAACCTCGGCTATTTTATTTACTAAAGGGACAAAAGCATTTGGCACTTTTGCAAATTACCCCTAATACTTTAGAACTTGTTCGGAAAGGGGTTTACGAAATTTGCGTTTGATTTATAGCCACAAGGTCCACAGTTGTATAGTGGACCGAGTCTGCTAAAGCCTTTCCAAAAAAGACGTGTAGCTGCTTTGTAGGGGTGTTCACGGTTTGACCCAACTGAGAAAACTACATAAGTTAACAGAAATTTTAGATAGAACTGCAACCGAAAGTAATGACTTGGTTCAGTTTTGCTTTAGGGTGAACCCCGGTTAACTCATGTGAACCTCGATTAACCCATGTGAACCTCGGTTAACCCATGTGAACCGAAAATCATCCATTTTATATGCAATTCAAAGCTCTATTATACTAGGCCTAAGCCCACTCTTATGCAAATGACTTTTATTCATTATCTCTTATTTTTTGAAAAGCTAAACTTAAACTGTAACTCTATATTATTTGAGTGTTAGGTTTTTTAAATTATGGATTCATTGATCTTTAATTCTTTATTATTGCTAATCACTTATTTCATTTTTCTTAATTTGTTGTATGCTTTCAAAGCAACATAATAATGTTTGACTATGATGTTTTACAAATATCGGTTCATACTTGATACCCTTGCTAGTGTTTGATATAATGTGTGGAATGTCTCCAAGCTTTAATTATAAGAAATAAAACCATGTACCTTTTTGGTCTTATATTAAGGCAAAAGCCAACACATTCCATTGTTATAATTAAGTCCATAGGCTCCTAGAACGTCCCACTCTTTGCCAAATTACCGACTAGAATGGTAGACAACTTTAAATCATGTTTTATACCCATGTCTTAAATTTCAATCAACAGATATTTTACAATATTCAAATATCCATCCTTGCAAAAACCATAAATTAAAGATGTGTAGGCCACTAAGTTTGCCTTTACACCCCCCTTTTCCATTGATAGAAAAACCGACAATGCTCTCTTTGAATGACCAGTCTTAGACAACCCGTCAATAACCGTTGAATAACTCTCCAACTCGGGAGATATGAGAATGAGTTTCATTTCTTCCAAGAGGCTTAAGCCATCCGCCACCCGATTGCAATGCATCATGCCTCTTATCATGATGTTGTATGAGTGTGTCGGACGTTCAAGTCCATTTGTGGGAATTTGATCAAAAAGGTATTGTGCTTCGCCGAGATTCTTTGCATCGTAATACCCTAGAATTAGAGAATTATAACAAATTGTGTGAGGACGACTACGTAACCTCCCAAGAGAGTTGAAGACATCTCGCCTTGGACATCTCCTTTACTAATGCGTATCCACAAATGACAGACATATATGTTTGCATGCTAGGTATTATTTTTGTTTCGTTCATTTGGGCGAGATATTCCTCTACTTTGTCCATTTTGCCTTCTTGACCATTTTCATGAATTAACACATTATAGGTAATCAAATATAACCCGATTTCATGAGCACTGATATGTTCCAACAACTTTTCAGCCTCGTTACTTTTAAATGCCGCGCAAAACTCACGAATCAGCAGTGGAATAAACTTTATGGATGGGGAAATATCATTGGCAAGCATCTTGTAAAAGAATCAAAGTGCTTTATCAACATTTATCTCTTCTCACAATCGATTAATAATTGGATTGTAATGTCGACAATCTAACTCAAAAGCTTCCTTCTTCTCCACATATTGGAGCACTTCAAATGCCTTTATAATAGCCCCTGATTTGCAGAGTCCATTGATCATAACAAGGTATGTCGAATCGTCGGCTTCGTATATATTCGATTAAACACCTTTCTTGCCATAGAAATCCATTTCCCCGCCAAAAGCCTCTCGCGAAGCGTGTTGTAAGTTATAGCATCGGCCTCATACCCGCTTTTTAAGAAATAAAAAAGATTGCTAAACCTAGATCAATAATATTCACTTTTACACTACATTTCAACGCAATATTGATGGTGTAATTATTATATCCAATACCTTGCCTCCGTATTTTGAAAAACCGTTGAAGCGCATCGTTCTAGTGTCCCTCCTTTTTGACCGAGCTCACCAACTGGGTGAAGACTACTGCATCCCGTAGAGAAGGCATAAGAGACAATGTATCGAACTATTTAAACACATGCCTCACCTTCTTACTGCGACTAAAGCTCAAATACGAACGAAAACTAGCATAAAATGATGGCAATCGACTCTACATTTTCGTGCGCAAATTACCTATTTTGAATATTCTAAATTTTGTTTTTGAAGGATTCTTATACGTTTTAACCTCGGCTATTTTATTTATTAAAGGGACAAAAGCATTTGGCACTTTTGCAAATTACCCCTAATACTTGAGAACTTGTTTGGAAAGGGGTTTACAGAATTTGTGTTTGATTTATAGTAGGACTGGCCATCGGTCGGTTCGGTGCGGTGCGGTGCGGTTCACCGCGAAGCCGCAAAACCGAACAAGTAAAATAATCGGACCGAAACCGCACCGCAATCTATTCGGTGCGGTTCGGTTAAACTGCATCCGAAGCGGTGCGGTGCGGTGCGGTTTGCAGTTTTTTTATTTGTGAATTAATTTTTTCCCCTTTTATAGTTTTATTAAAAAAACGATTCTTGAAAGCTTGTCCTTTTGATTCACAAGAATACAAGAACCTTCGTTAAATTATTCCATACTTATCTTATATATCCATTATTCTTCTTTTCAAAATTATTATGTACATGTAAGATTCTAAGTGTTGTTGAAAATAAAGTATTAGGAGTTAGGACTACACGATTAAACTTGCATATTTATATCTAATATTCCAATTTATCTATTATTCTTCTTTTTTTAACATGGTTTAAAATTTAAATTATATAAGTTATGACATATTGACATACAAATACGACTATTTTCTCTATAACCTTGTTCGAAATATAACTTTTTAAAAATTAAAATTCGCATAATTTAAAGATAAATACTAAATAGACCTTTGATATACAATTATATTATAAAATGCCTACACATTAAATACCCAATTAACAATCTATAAACAAAATAACAAACTATTAAAAAAAAACTACATTATCAATATCATCAATGACAAAAATCACAAATTAGGTTCTCAATCATAAATTTATAATCAAAATAATTCATAGTTCCATACAAAAGAGTTAAGATCCATTAAACCGTATAAATTGCGGTTCGCGGTTCGGTGCGGTTATTATGCGGTTCGGTTTTGCGAAAAGCGCAAAACCGAACAGCCAAAAATATTGGACCGAAACCGAACCGCACATGATGCGGTTCGGTTTCGGTTGTGCGGTTCGGTGCGATTGCGGTCGGTTCGGCCGAACCGACCGCAATTTGGCCACTCCTAATTTATAGCCACAATGTCCACAATTGTGTAGTGGACCGAGTCTGCTAAAGCTTTTACCAAAAAGACGTGTAGCTTCTTTGTAGGGGTGTTCACGGTTCGGCCCAAATGAAAAAAAATACAAAAAGTAACTGAAATTTTTGATAGAACTGCAACCGAAAGTAATGACTTGGTTCGGTTTTGCTTTCGGCTTTTGGAGTTTTTAAAATATCAAGTTATTTGAAAATCGAATCCCGGTTAACCCATGTGAATCGAAAACCGTCCATTTTATATGCAATTCAAAGCCCCATTATGTTATGCCTAAGCTCACTCTTTTGCAAATGATTTTTATTCATTCTCCCTTATTTTATGAAAAGCTAAACTTAAACTGTAACTCTATATTATTTGAATGTTAGGTTTCTTAAATTATGGATTCATTGATGTTTTGTTCGACATTATTGCTAATTAGTTATTTAATTTTTTTTTAATTTGTTGAATGTTTTCAAAACAATATAATAATGTTTGACTATGGTGTTTTACAAATATCGTTTCATACTTGATACCCTTGCTAGTGTATGATATAATGTGTGGAACGCCTCCATGCTTTAATTATAAGAAATAAAACCATGTAGCTTTTGGAGTCTTATATTAAGGCAAAAGCCAGCGTATTCCATTGTTAAATTGAACGTCCCACTCTTTGCCAAATTGCCGACTAGAATGGTAGACAACTTAAAATAATGGTTTATACCCATGTCTTAAATTTCAAACAACAGATATTTTACAATATTCAAATATCCATCCTTGCAAAAACCATAAATTAAAGATGTGTAGGCAACTAAGTCTGCCTTTACACCCTCATTTTCCATTGATCGAAAAACCGAAAATGCTCTCCTTGAATGACCAGACTTGGACAGCCCGTCAATAACCGTTGAATAACTCTCCAAGTCGAGAGCTACGATAATGAGTTTCATTTCTTCCAAGAGGCTTAAGCCATCCACCACCCGGTCGCAACGCATCATGCCTCTTATCATGATGTTGTATGAGTGTGTCGGGCATTCAAGTCCCTTTGTGTGAATTTGATCAAAGAGGTGTTGTGCTTCGCCCATATTCGTCGCAATACCCTATAATTATAGAATTATAACAAATTATGTTAGGACGAATACGTAACCTCCCAAGAGAGTTGAAGACATCTCGCCTTGGACATCTCCTTTACTAATGCGTATCCACAAATGACAAACGTATATGTTTGAATGCTGGGTATTATTTTCCTTTCCTTCATTTGGGTGAGATATTCCTCTACTTTGTCCATTTTGCCTTCTTGACCATATGCATGAATTAACACATTATAGGCAATCAAATATAACGAGATTTCATGAGCGTAGATAAGTTCCAACAACTTTTCAGCCTCGTTCAATTTAAATGCCGCGCAAAACTCGCGAATCAGCGGTGGAATAAACTTTATGGATGGGGAAATACAATTGGCAAGCATCTTATAAAAGAATCAAAGTGCTTGATCAACATTTATCGCTTCTGACAACCGATTAATAATTGGGAAAAATAACTGAATTTTTTGATAGAACTGCAACCGAAAGTAATGACATGGTTCGGTTTTGCTTTAGGCTTTTCGAGTATTAAAAAAATCAAGTTATTTAAAAATCGAACCTCGGTTAACTCATGTGCACCGAAAATCGTCAATTTTATATGCAATTCAAAGCTCCATTATGCTAGGTGTACGCCCACTCTTATGCAAATGATTTTTATTCATTCTTCCTTATTTTATGAAAAGCTAAACTTAAACTGTAACTCTATATTATTTGAATGTTAGGTTTTTTAAATTATGGATTCATTGATGTTTTGTTCGACATTATTGCTAATCAGTTATTTTATTTTTTTTATTTGTGGAATGCTTTCAAAGAAATATAATAATATTTGACTATGATGTTTTACAAATATCGTTTCATACTTGATACCCTTACTAGTATTTGATATAATGTGTGAAACGCCTCCAAGCTTTAATTATAAGAAATAAAACCATGTAGCTTTTTGGTCTTATATTAAGGCAAAATCTAGCACCTTCCATTGTTATAATTAAGTCCATAGGCTCCTAGAACGTCCCACTCTTTGCCAAATTGCCGACTAGAATGGTAGACAACTTTAAATCGTGTTTTATACCCATGTCTTAAATTTCAATCAACATATATTTTACAATATTCAAATATCCATCCTTGCAAAAACCATAAATTAAAGATGTGTAGGCAACTAAGTCTGCCTTTACACCCTTCTTTTCCATTGATCGAAAAACCGAAAATGCTCTATTTGAATGACCAGACTTGGACAGCCCGTCAATAACCGTTGAATAACTCTCCAAGTCGGGAGCTACGAGAATGGGTTTCATTTCTTCCAAGAGGCTTAAGCCATCCGCCACCCGGCCGCAATGCATCATGCCTCTTATTATGATGTTGTATGAGTGTATCGGGCGTTCAAGTCCCTTTGTGTGAATTTGATCAAAGAGGTATTGTGCTTCGCCTAGATTCTGTGCATCGCAATACCCTAGAATTAGAGAATTGTAACGAATTATGTTAGGACGAATACGCAACCTCCCAAGAGAGTTGAAGACATTTCGCCTTGGACATCTCCTTTACTAATGCGTATCCACATATGACAAACGTAGATGTTTGAATGCTAGGTATTATTTTCCTTTCCTTCATTTGGGAGAGATATTCCTCTACTTTGTCCATTTTACCTTCTTGACCATATGCATGAATTAACACATTATATGCAATCAAATATAACGAGATTTCATGAGCGTAGATATGTTCCAACAACTTTTCAGCCTCGTTCAATTTAAATGCCGCGCAAAACTCGCGAATCAGCGGTGGAATAAACTTTATGGATGGGGAAATACCATTGGCAAGCATCTTGTAAAAGAATCAAAGTGGTTGATCAACATTTATCTCTTTTGACAACCGATTAATAATTGGATTGTAATGTCGACAATACAACTCAAAAGCTTCCTTCTTCTCCAAATATTGGAGCACTTCAAAAGCCTTTTCAATAGCCATAAATCAGAGTCCATTGATCATAACAAGGTATGTCGAATCGTCGGCTTCACATATATTCGATTAAACACATTTCTGGCCATAGAAATCAATTTCTCTGCCAAAAGCCCCTCGCGAAGCGTGTTGTAAGTTACAACATCGGTCTCATACCTGCTTTTTAAGAAATAAAAAAGATTGCTAAACCTAGATCAATAATTTTCACCTTGACACTACATTTCAACGCAATATTGATGGTGTAATTATTATATTCAATACCTTGCCTCTACATTTTCAGAAACCGCAGAAGCGCATCGTTCTAGTGTCCCTCATTTTTGACCGAGCTCACCATTTGCGTAAAGACTACCGCATCCCATGGAGAAGGCATAAGAGGCAAAGTATCGAACTATTTAAACACATGTCTCACCTTCTTACTGCGACTAAAGCTCAAATACGAACGAAAACTAGCATACAATAATGGCAATCGACTCAACATTTTCGTGCACGAATTCCCTTTTTTGAATTTTTGAGATTTTATTTTGAAGGATTCTTCTACGTTTTAACCTCGGCTATTTTATTTATTAAAGGGACAAAAGCGTTTGGCACTTTTGCAATTTATTCCTAATACTTCAGAACTTGTTCGGAAAGGGGTTTACGGATTTTGCGTTTGATTTATAGCCACAAGGTTCACAATTGTGTAGTGGACCGAGTCTACTAAAGTTTTTTCCGAAAAGATGTTTAGCTGCTTTGTAGGGGTGTTCACGATTTGGGCCACCCGAAAAAACACATAAGTTAACAAAAATTTTAGGTCAAACCGCAACTGACAGTAGTGACTTGGTTCGGTTTTCGCTTTGGACTTTGGGAGTTTTAAATAAATCAAGTAATTTAAAAATCGAACCCCGATTAATCCAAGTGAACCAAAAACCCTCCATTTTATATGAAATTTGAAGGTCCATTATGCTAGGCCTAGGCCCATGGTTATGCAAAATATTTTTTATTCTTTTTCCCTTATTTTATAAAAAGTTGCGTGTTAGTTTCTTTGAATTATGAATCCATAGATGTTTCGTTCGTCATTATGGCTAATTCTTTATTTCATTTGTTTAGTTTGTGGAATGATTTCAAAGCAATATAATAATGTGTGACTATGAAATTTTATGAATATCGGTTGATACTTGATACCCTTGCTAAAGTTTGATATGATGAATGCCTCCAAGTTTTAATTATATCAAATGCAACTTCTATAGTTGGCACTTTTAATAAAATTGGCGGTCGAAATTAACTTAACTATATTTGCCTTCTTCTAGTCATGATTAATGAATAACAAAACTATTAATTTGCATAAGAAAAAAGTCGACTTTCCTCGTCTTGAGTGTTTTCGTAATAAGAGTTAAGCCCTTTTTTTATTTGCTTTGTTACTAGGCAACTTACTAGCTACTATAATGACAAATTGACAACAATGTGAATAATTGTTATCATTACTTATTAGTGTTGACAATAACAAAAAGTACGAAATAACTTATATTGCTCTAACATACTTTGTATTAAATTATAACTTCACCCTACTGTTCTACTAATAAGAAGATCATAACTTTGGTTGTAAATAAAAGTTTTTAGTCTAAACTTAACATCTAAAATATAGCGAGGTGGTGTAATTCATAAATTTATCAAAAAAATAAAAATACTAATACAATTGATACATTTTGAGTTTTGCCACAACCAAATAGTACATCAAATAAGACCATGTTACTTTTTTGTCTTATATAACATTAAATTTGTAATGGTGGTTAGAAGTTGGATCCTTTCAGTCCTGTCAGTTAGTTAACAAGAGGCCCACTTTCTCAATTTAAGTCTGCTGGGGTATTCACTACGGCCCAATATTTGAGAGTGTGAAAGTTGAGATTGCTGCCTGTCATTGATTTTAATATTATTACATATAACAAAGTTTATAGGTAATGTGACTATAAATTTAATCATGTTATTTGGTAATTATAATATATATAAGAGATGCTGCTGCTACAAAATTTAGTTCATGAGGAAATGTGACAGCAAAACCTACCACAATCCCAATATAGATAAGAATCATATGTAGTTATTGTTCATTTCAATTTAGCATGCCTGTCGTCGTCACTCATTTCTCTACCTATTTAGCGTGCCAGAGTTGCTAAAGCAATTATCTAAAACTTAAAAACATGCATTTGTATAATCCATATAAGATCCAGGTTTCTACGCTACACACACACACACACACACACACACACACATATATATATATATATATATATATATTATATATGTGCCTCTTTGTAATTATAATGATAAAGATTCATGTATAGTATTCAGAATCAACAATTATCATGTCACTTAATCATTTATAACGGTGATTGAGTTTAGACTTTTACATTAATTATCTGTGACAGAATTACTTATCACTCAACCTTCTAAATATTTGTTGAAGTTATACATATTTTAAACATTATATTTTATTCCTTCTAGTGTTATTCATCATATTGATAAGCAGCAGTTATCACTTTATTATAGAAATTGAAAAAAAAACCTAAACTTATATGAGTTTAAAAGTTGTTTGTCACGGATTTCGTTGACACGTATTAATGATGCATGGTCTAACACTATTCACATGTAGCTTCACATGAGCAAAAAAGGGTAAAGAATTATATTATATGTGAACTTTGCAAAATTGTTTACTTTTCACGTTCTAAAACTTTTCCAAAAGAAAAAAAAAAAAAGAGGCAAAGAGGTAAGTATTGAGCAAACTTTTACAGGTCATTGTGACATTCTCTTGTATGCATAAAAGGTGAAAAATACGAGAATTTGGAGTTTCCACACGCGATTTTGGGAATTTAGTCAACAAATACAGATGCTTTTGTTTGATACACGTGTACATTAGGAAAATTCTAACCTAAATTAAGTAGTGTCCACAATTGTTCATTTAATAAAGCTTGTAATTATAAGATATAATATATTTATTGCAATTTAAGTGTAACAAAATTATAAACGAAGTTTTATAAATTTGATATGTATTATACATTTATATGTAAAACTACCTCGCACTTGGAGCTCCCTCGTCCAAGCAGAGTTATGTCGTGTTATCTTGCATGTAAAAGCGAAAAAGTAAAGTCAAATCATTTAAAAAATAAAGTATAATTTATTAAATAATTGCTCTTTAGTTTAAGAAATCTTTATCTTCTAAATCTTTAATGACTTTTCGTATCGTTGAGAATTGAGATTGAACATTGAAGATTCCATTGTTAGGTGGCTCTCATATATAAATCTTCTAAAGTACTACTTTAAATATTTCGAGTGCCGGCAAAAGTAAGTTTAATTAGTTGTGTATACTGATTTTCTTACGGTTTATAAGTTTATTTCACAACTGAAAAAACAAACAACCAAATTAAGGAATTAATTAAGATCAGCATTTCCTAATTTTTCATTAAGAATTGTACAAACGGCAACTAATAATTAGTGATATACAATAACTACCTTTTTATTAAGCCTAATTGACAAAATAGCCAGTGTGTTATTTTCGTTAAAAGAATATTCTATATGTGCTTCCTGCTCCATATTGAACGAATATAAAGTCTCACTTACAAAATCTAAAAAAAAAACATTTGATAAAATTTAAATTCTTGTTTCTGTGTTTCTCTTATGATCTTAGTTTAGCTTCATTTTCTTATATATATATATATATATATATATATATAATTAATAAACAAACTTTGGCATGTGAAAACCTTTTAAGTAAATCGGCCAGCTTTGTATTTTTTTTTTTGTTTTGTTTTTACTAATAAAGATAAAACAGGGATCTTATGCGAGTTAGAGAGTTGATACATGAGTGGTGTTTGCTATTACCTCTATTACATAGGGTGTACACAATGCCATATCAATTTCGTAATTGGTCGGATAATTCGATTCGTGGATCGAGTCGAATATTTCATTTGATTTTCGATTTTTGTTATAGGATCGAACATCTCTCCAATTTGATCTTTATTTTTTTTTAAGATCTAAAAATCTGATCGAATCGAATAATCATCTTAATATATACAATTTAAATAAACATGTAAGAGTATATTAAATTAACTTAAGAAATGATAAATAAATACAAGACTAAAAAAATACTAATTGTTTGTTTAATTTAGATAAGTTTAAATATAACACTAAATAAACAATCATGTTTAATTCAAGTTTCTCTAATTTCACATGCAAAACAAAGATGTTACATAGCTTTTGTTCTCTAAAACTAAAATACTAGTTGAAAGAAAAAATGACTATAATCAGATCGTATGATTTTGGATCGTATAAGGTCGTCCAATTTGATCAAATTTCGATTCTTGTTTTCACATGATCGAAATCAAATACTACTCTCCATTCAGTTCAATTCGATCCAAATTCACTAATATGAAGTTGGTATAATAGCTATTACTCGAAGTTGGAATCTCATAAATATAACGACTGACGAGGAGTAAAAGATGTGTACAGTGTACTTGTTTAGCTGCTTTTGCATTTAACTTTTCATAACATAACACCCCTTTTATTATTAACACAAAACAAGAAAGAATTCTTTTTGACACTTTTTGGCAGAGCAAGCTTTGGATGCTTCTTGTGCATTACGTATTTGGTATCTCGACTCTCGAGCCTCTTCTTCTCTTTCCATGTTATGTTAATGTTGTTAATGTTGTTACCCACATCCCTTTTTCCCCTGTTTTTTCTTCAAATCTCTGTCCCATGAACAAAAAACAAGAAACCCATTGTTAAACTTTAACATTATATGGTAAAAATCAAATCTTTATTTCAACAGCATTGCAAATAGCAGTTCTGAGCTCAACCCACAAATCACATTTTTTTTGGGATTTACAAGTTTTGTGTTAATACATTGTTATTCTGGTGAGTAGAAATGGGTTGTGTTGTGTCAAGAATTGATCAAGTAGAAAAGGTGAGAGTTTGTAAGGAGAGAAAAAGGCTAATGAAGCAGCTTTTGGGGTACAGGCAAGAGTTTGCTAATGCACAGTTAGCTTATTTGAGGTCACTGAAAAACACAGGTGCAACCCTTAGGCAGTTCACTGAGTCTGAATTGTTGGAGCTTGAGGAAACCACTTCTGGTTTTGGTTTTGGTTTCCCCCCCTCCCCTCCCCCACCCCCCACCTTCAGCCCTGACTTGAGGAAATTTGAGGATGAACCACCACAGGGTGTTGAAGAGATCGCAGAGGTCGATGAGGATGATAGTCATTCTCCACCACCTCCACTTCCAAGTTCTTCTTGGGAGTATTGGGACCCTTTTGCTTCTCCGTTACCTCAATGCGAGAAACGAAGTGAAAAGTCGGCACAAATGGAGGATGAGAGTTGGGAAGAGACTAATACTGAGTTTGTTGAGGAGAGGGAAGAGGCGGTTGTTGTCGTTGATGATGATGAGGTTAATGCGGTTGAGAGTACTCAGGAGAGTGTTGAGCTTGTTGATGATGATTCGTCGATGATGAGTTGGCGGAAGACTAAAGAAGCTGCAGATATTGCTGTGGTGGTTTGGAGGGGTAAGAAGACGTTGACCGGTATTGTTAAGGACTTGGATGAGTGTTTCTTGAAAGCATCAGCTGCGATGAAGGAGATAGCTGTTTTTATAGATATGGATGCTGAAGGCGCTTTTACTTACCAGAGTATCAAAGAGAACAAGAGTAACTACTTTGTTAACTTTGCGTATAGCAGTTTAAAGTTTTTTTTTTTATATGCATTCTGGTTGTATTGACTACTACATTCCTGAACTGTATGCATCTGAATTACTAGTTTATTTTGGAATTTCTCCAAGTTGTTTCCAACCTCTCATGTCTGTTATGTCCTAAAATCTCTTTCATGCACCATCATCAGAGCCTGCTGCTGTTACATGTCTGTGGTATCATCGTGAAATTTGCTGGGGACTGAAAAATGCTTGCTGTCTTATTAAACTTTCTTTTACGTGTATTCAAGTTCAGTTGTGATGGCGCTTGAGGCTTATGTTCCTTCTCCGTTGAAAGCTTTTGACAAAGACTTATGTTGAGCTTATGCACATTCGCAGGAAAGAGAAGCAATTCAGCAAAAGTTTTTAGTGCCTTGACGTGGAGTCGGTCTTCTAAATCCCTTCAATCCACTAGAGAAATGGCAGTTTCTTCTGGATCTGGTGAACCCTGTAAGCCTGGAGCTCATTGCATCACTCTTCAAAAACTTTATTCGGAGGAACAGAAACTCTACAAGGATGTCAAGGTAAATGCGCTAGACAATTCGATACTCACTCAAGCAAATAACATCATTTGTTGATAGCAACTTCTGATACTGCTCATGTATCATGGACTACAAATGTTATGCATTGTGGAACATTGTAACTTATCCTAGCATATATTTGGTATGCTCCTCTCCTCAACCCTTTGCAACTGCATAATGACCTGGAACTATTGATTATAATGGGTGCAGGAGTATTTTATGCATTTTATGTATTCATGTCAAGAATAGTTGATTTTTGGAATCAAGGTTCTCTTATAAGGTGATGATAGTGATCCTGGTCATAAAACTGTGAAGTGAAGAAATATAACTAATAAACCTTTAAACTGTGTAGGTTCTTGAGGTACATAGGCCAGATCTCGACATGCAGGCATAGTGCAACGCCTGAGATGAAAGATTTTATTGTAGTGTAAGTCAATAGGATTATAGGATTATGGTAACTTAAAAGGCTTCTGATATTAGCAAGAACTTCCGTCAAGGAGTAAGCCAACTGATTTCTTAAGGAGGATATCCCATATTATTTGATCAAATAGTTAGTTGACCCAACGCGTTGTTGTCAACTTGTTTAGTTGAAGACTGCAAGTACTCTGTCTTTAAATTTCATGTACCTCTTATCTGAATTTTGACACGAGCTTATTTATTTTCATTTAATCCCTTTCCAAGGAAGAAGAAACTGCAAAGGTGGAGCATGGAAAAAAATCTTTACTACTGCAGCGACAACAAGAAGAGCATGATTTCACCAAGGTGGAGAAAACACGTTTATCTGCTGAAAGCTTGCTATCTTATGTCTCGTCCCTGCAAGAATCAATCAATAGATCTACTTTGACCGTACTGAAGCTCAGAGATGAGGAACTTCATCCTCAGCTGATTACACTAGCTTCTGGGTACGTCATGTTCAAAGAAAATTATTTCCATTTCCAAGGACTCACGCATTTAAGTAGATTGCATCCGTTTCCTTTTTAAAAATGCTTAGTCACTTATGAAAGAAGATGCTAGTTCCGAGTCTTGATTTATTCTCTCCACCAGGATCTATAAATTAAGAAAAGCTGATGTTTTTCAATTATGAATTGAAAATCTTAAAGTATGATTATCTTAGAAGGATACTAATACTTATTTTTATTCGATGGAAAGTGTGCCCTTAGGCAAAAAGGAAAGTCAGCTAGTAGTCATTTAAAACTGAAGATGCAACCATGTGTAGTGTTGCCTTGATTATATGCAATTTCAAGATGATTTGGTTCTCATTGTAGCACATGAGGAATGCTTTATTCTCGTCTCCAAAATGTAGTTCTCTTAAAAAAAACGTGCTATGTAATATTCTCAGGCTGAAGCATATGTGGCAAACCATGTATAATTGCCATAAACTCCAGAATCACATATCACAACAGCTGAATCAGCTGATGGACCAGCAAAGTACGGAACCTACCAGTGAATACCATCTGCAGGCTGCAGCACAGCTGCAGACCGAGGTCGCTTCTTGGTATGAGAGCTTTTGCAAACTCATTAAATTTCAGAAAGAGTATGTGAAAGCACTCAGCAACTGGACTGAACTTACCAAATGCCTCGAAGATTCTGGCGAGCCACATAGTGGTAACTCATTAAAGATGCATGCCTTTGCTGAAAAATGGCTGCAAGCACTTGACAAATTACCAGATAAGGTACACTTGTCAAATTCATCTCAAACAAATTTCTTAATGCGTGCGAAGTCTGATGTTTTATTCATCATACTTATAGCAATCCTCTTACAGTAGTTGGTGGAGTGGGGTAAAAGTTAGTGGAATTTGTGTTTTATGTAAGAGGAGTTCACATTCTGAATCTTTAGTGTTAGAGCAATCGTCTCACAGCTTACTGTTTATATGTAGCTCTCTATATTAAGTCACAACTGTGCTCTAAGTTTCTTATATGAATTACCGGTGTTCATATCTTTTTCTGCAGATGATGTCCGATGCCATTAATAGTCTATCGTCGGCAATTCACTCAATTGTCTTGCAGCAGCAAGAAGAATGCAATATGCACAAAAGATCTGATAAGCTCAGTAGAAAATTGGATAGGGAACTTACTTTGCTTTCAGATGTGGAGAAGAAGTTCGCAGGGAGCTTCTCTGTTGAAGATGCAAATACTGTCTCAACTTCAAAGCATCCTTTACCAATCAGACGTGCCAAAGTTGAAGCATTAAAGATTTTAGCAGACGATGAGACGACCAAATATTTGAATTCTGTTAAAGCAACCAGAGCCATGATTGTGAAAAACCTACAAACAAGCCTCCCCAACGTATTTCAAGCTCTGATGGTGTACTCAAGTGCTTATGTCCACAGCTTTAAGGTTATTCTCAGTTATGCCACTAAGTCAGAAAGTGAGGACGTGCAAGCTACTACTACAGATGGGATTTAATTGGGTTGTCTCTGAACTCAACTTATCATGCAATATGAGAGTATTGATGTACATTCTTTTATCTGTGTGAAACTTCATGCTTAGCATTTGGAAATATGAATCAAATTCATTAAGTCTCAATTATGCCCTAACCATCTGCGGGACTTTTCCCTTCTTGATAAATCAATGAGCATTGTTGAAAGATGACTGTTAGCTTTAGGAGGCAATTGCACCATTACACTCTTTTGCCTAGAGAAGTGTGTGAGAAGTACATGATAAGTAGTCGTTTCATGCTGCAACTGTGACAACAAGGGTTCTCCTAGGCAACTTGCCCTTTTACTATATGGAGGTTGTAATGGAACACATGTTTTCATACAATGGCCTACAAATCAGATTCATGTCTATTATTACCAACTGAAATTCAAATGGAAGATCATGGCACAACTAAATTTTGTTGTAACTATTACTTAAACAGGGATCTTTCAGTTCCTAATAAGCAAAGCAAATCCTGCTACTTTCTTCATTGACTGTGGTAAGACAGGTCTACTATTATCACGTCTTTCAGCTTTCATCATGCCCTCTTTGGACAAGGTTGCAAAGAATTTCCTCTCATCCAGCCCCATCCTTCTCCAGTCTCGTATTGTGAAGGTCTCAGACTCTAGCTTCTTCATTTTTTCGACCAGCGTTTAACATTTCTCCTTAAGGGTCTATCACAATCCCAGATCAGAACATGCAAAACAGGAAAAAAGATCAAGAATGTTGAAAAGGATCATCCCAATTTTCCGAGGCATCTTCTGAACCATTTCCGAGTTGCTGGAACCCATTTCTTCCCAACCTACTCATTTCAGCAAGACCTGCATGCAGACCGACAACCTGGATTAGCAATGGAGACTCAAATAATGAAAAGGTTACAACTTTAACCAACCAAAACCTTTCACGTGTCATGAACATGTTCTGGAATTTCAAAATAATGATGCGTACATGGTCAAGGAAAGTGGCATTTCATAAACCAGGAGCCAGGATTTTCGGGATATTACTAGGTAAACCCAAAAACTTTTTAGTTATTTATAGCAAAAACTAACACACTTTGTAGACCCAGCACAGGGCACTATATAGCATTTAACTGATAATCTACATTGTAGCACTGCTAGAGCTGTAATTTCATGCATGAAAATAGTAGACACACCTTCAATTACTCGGTAAAAAGCTGACCACCACCCATAACTTGGAACCTCGTATTGATCAAGCGTCTCCTCAATGACTTTGCTATGTTTTCCCGACAACACCTCCTGCAGTGTTACGACTGCCTCCTTCGTTTTGTTGATGACATTGTTCTCAACTCCAGATTCAAACAGTTGAAGGTCATTTATTGATGAGGTGAGGTTAACTGCAAGAGCAAACCGTGTAGCAGCGTTCCAGTGGGATGATACGAGCCATCTCATTTCCTCGTCGGCATGCAATCCCTGTTTCTGTCTGTCCTTTCTTACCACTAGACTGCACAAGTACTGAGCATTTGCAGTCCCTGTACTTTGAACCATCTTAGAAAATGCACTTGCTTCGCTTTTAAGAAGATTTTCTGGAGTGTCATACTCAATAACCTGTAAATGAAAAGAAGCACCCTCAATAACAAAAAATAGAGAGTTGGTTCTAACATGATATGAAGAAAGCAAGCCACGAGGTTGACTTGGTTGCACCTTGCCAGTATCCAGAACAAGGATTTGATCACTGTCTATGATGGTATTCAGCCGATGAGCGATGGTGAGCATGGTGCAAGATTTAAATTCTTCTCGAATGGTCTTCTGTATAAGTGCATCAGTCCTGACATCAACAGCTGCTGTTGCTTCATCAAGAACAAGGACCTTTGATCTCCGAAGTAATGCTCGAGCAAGACTCAGTAATTGTCTCTGCCCAACGCTAAAGTTTTCACCTCCTTCCAAAACCTACGCACATCGCAATAATCTTTTAGTTATAAAGCATAGAAATACAAGCCTTTTGGGTTCCCCCTTCCCTGCATTTAATTCCATCCATATTTAGAGATCCAGAAAATTTTGAATGCTTCTCTGTAAGGTATGCATAAGCCAATTATTTTGCAGTCATGTTAGAACATAATTCATAAATTATAAACCTGCCAGTAAAATCTGTCAACGGGACCCAGAATATAATTTTGTTTTTCTGAAGTTGCATACAGAAATTAGAATTTGAACCATTTAGATTTTTCTTATCCTGTAGTTTTCTTTATTTCCAAGCATTCGTTTCCATACTAGAAGAAATATTTGGAGTCATTATTTTTACCTCAGCATCCAAACCAAAGGCATTCCTCCTGATTACATCTTTCAAGTGTGCACGCTCCAATGCCTCCCAGAGGTCGGAATCGTTGTGTTCGCTAAAAGGATCGAGATTGAAACGAACACTACCTGTAGTGAAGAAATTCGACAACTGATAAGGTGAAAATAAATACTTTTTTGCACAGGAGAGGATCTACTAAAGGTGAAAATAAATACTTTTTTTGCACAGGAGAGGATCTACTAAAGTTAAACCTCAAAGAAAACTAAAGTGAATGAAAGTAATCATCTAGATATTTCACAAAAGAATCTAATTCAATTTTGTTAAACACTTCCAAGAAGACAAAAGTGAAATACGATGGGGGTGCATGGTGTCAATATTATCTGAATCAAATTGGAAAATGTTTCTCAATGGAAATCCTCCAGCAGAAAAAAAACATGTGGTGGACGAACAATTCACTTGTTTGTACATCTTGCTCGCTCATGCAGATGAATCTCATCCCTTTCAAGTTAAGCATATATTGTGAACCACCATGAAAAATGAAATTGAAGCTATGCTTTGATTTCATGATCAAAAACATGAACTGGGTGACTTCATTTCGTGAATAACTATTACGTTTGACGATATTTGAACAAGAAATTGACAACACGCTCAACGATGATATGTACCTGAGAAAAGAACTGGAGATTGTGGTATTATGCTAAGTACTTTACGAACATCAGTCAACCCGAATTTTGCTATGTCAAAACCATCAATCAGGATTCTTCCTCTTTCAAGCTCCACAATCCTGAATAACGCATTGAGCAAGCTAGATTTACCAGCACCAGTTCTTCCGACTATCCCAACCTTCTGGTGTGGGGAGATAGTAAAGGACAATCCTCGTAAAACATGGGGAAGTCCAGGCCTGTATCGCAAGAAAACATCTTCAAATTTGATCAGTCCCGATGCTGGCCATGCAGGTGGTGGACGGTTTCCCTCAATGACTTCAGGTGCCTCAGATGGCAAATCTATATACATGCCTACCCGCTCAACGGCATTTAGACTATTTTCTGCTCTACTAGCTTGCCTCAGGACATTACTCAGCAAACTAGTGATATTTAAAGAATAGCTTAGAAGCAGACCCATAGTGGAAGCAAATGCTAGCTGGTTCTCAGCTCTGCCATTCTGCATAACTGCAAAGGTTGCCGTCAACCAAATCATGATGCCTCCTAGAGTCTCAAGCCTCGTGGTAAGCCAGCGATTTGAACTTATATTCACCAGAGTGAATCTGACATTATTGTCCATCGACTTGCCATTAATAATCGCCATCCTGTCATAAGCTTTATACGCTCGAATTGTAGATAAACCATTTAATGCTTCTCCAAACTGCGCATATACAGGGGACCTGGTGATGGAATCCAGACGTTTTACTTCTCGGGATGTGCTCTGTGGTAAATTTTATAGAGTTAATTATACCCTTTCAGCAATTCAAATTGTTCCAGAAAATGGGCACAAATTTAAAAGCAAAAATACTCAGAAGAGTTTTTCATCATATGGGACAGTTCGCACAAAAGTGCGATGAATCAGTATATGTGCAATTACCCTGCTTAAAATAATTTTGAACTTGTGAAGCCCCAAACGCCCTCGGCAAAACTTACATAAAATGAGGGGTGGACTGACGCATTGTTACAACTCTTATGCAAATAATGCAGAGATAACAACCTAACTTCCCGCTCAAATTTATGTCCCTTACTTTGTTTAGCATGTATCCCACTCTCTTGGTATAATTTTAAATTTTACTTCCATATCTGACCATTTGATTTCACTAATGAAAACATGAAGACATGATGTTATGTATTTGATTCCATCAATGCTATCGTTACTATGAAGCATGTAATACTCTGGACACAAACAAGTTTCCTATGTTCCATCCACTATTCAGAATCTTACGAAAGCTAAAGCTGATGGCTTCAAGGGTCAAGGAAAAAGTTATATAATCCAAATCTTACAGGTTCATGTAACAAGAATTAAACGAGAAAATACATTAGAAAACAAAGAAGAACATGGAAAAGGAATAACCAATCCATATTCAAGTGGAGTGAGAGAGAGAGAGAGAGAGACCTGATAGTAGAGATACGCTGCATAGAATAAGATGAGAAGGGGCATAATGGCCCATAAAGATATAGTGCTCACAGTTCCTATGAGCATAAAAGTTGAGAGCAACTGCCACAGTTGGCCTAGAAACATATTGACAAGATTGGCAACATTCCGGTCAATATCCCCAAGATCTTTTGCAAATCTATTGATAACCCGTCCTATTGGATTAGTTTGAAAGAAAACCATAGGAGCTCTGAGAATGGCATATAGCATTGAATCATGAAGCCTTTTAGCCGCATTAAGGCTTGACGTAATCAACCAAAATGAGTTTGTGAATGTCACTAGTACCTGCAAAATTGACATTTTAAAATGAGGTTATTCAAAGATAGTAATGGTAAAAGCACATAATAGTTCTGGTCCCTACCACGTGCTCAGGGAGATCCTATGAAACATAAATTACAGATTGTTATTCTTTTAGATTGAAGGAGCTGGTCATGTAAAGGACAATAAGCAATCCCCTAAATGTATAAGAATCACATATACATCCAGAGTTGTCCAAAAGGATAGACAAAAAATAAAAAAATATCAGTCACAAGCCAAGAGCACCCGCATATCAAATAAAAGTTAGACAAGTACCTGACCAGAAGACAGTATTGCATAAACAAGAATGTAGAAACCAGGGGCATAACTCGCTGAAGTGCTATGTTTCGTCCACACACTCAACCATGTGCTGCTCGATACTCGCAGAACTTCTGTTAAAATGTAGCACGCAAACAATATCATTACGACCCACCACCCTCCTAAAGCACTTTTGTACCTGAGACAGTAGCAGAACTAAGACACCAGATCAGGTGATATATCATAAAAGATTAATTTGCATCGTGCCACATAAATACCATAACAATGGAAACAATATCTAATGAATTATGTCAAATCATTGCTGTTGTTTATTGGTGTAACTGTAGTTTGAAGGTAAATCAAGGATCATTATCTTGCATGCCCCAAGACAACACTAAATAAACAATCTGTACATATGGTCCCATAAAACATGATACGTCAACTATAGTAATCACCTCATCAAGACATTCCAGCTGACAATTCCCGTCTCTCGCTCTTCCTGCCTGATTAATACTGATTTTCCTTCTTTTCTTTTCTTAATTGAATTTCCATCTTTTTGCACCTCACTTAGATCCATGGTAGACGGAATTGGAGAAGATTCGTGAGGGAAATCCATCCCATCTTCATTTCCATATAAATGTTCTTCAATTTTCCCTGCATTTTCCATCAGCTTCTTGAAAAGTATACCATTTTTTGATAACTCATCAAAGGTGCCCTCCTCTTTCACCATACCCTCTGACACCAAAATTATTTTATCAACTTGAGGAAGAAAATGTAATTGATTTGTGACAAGCACTCTTGTTTTTCCTCCCAGAGATCCCTTGATGCAACCATTGAACACCTGAATTGAAATAATTATTCAAGTAAGGTTTTTGTTAACCATACAACATTCTTAGATAAAAAGAAATTGTATCCATGAAAGACCAAAAAAATGTTCAAACATTACATTAGGAGAAACTGATAGACTGAGAAACTGACAAGATTCAGTTTATACTGTGAGAAAATTATTAGTTGCATAAGAACCAAAAGATAGTCACGAGAAGTATGGTGCACCCTTCAAGTTTAATAATCTTAAAGATCACCAAGAACAATATTTTTATTCAACTTGGCCAGTCAAAGATAACCTGTCGAGCAACATGTGCGTCTAGAGCACTCAACGGATCATCAAATATGTAAACATCAGAGTCGGAGTACACAGCCCTAGCCATTGAAACTCTTTGTTTTTGTCCTCCACTGATATTAACTCCTCTCTCACCAATCTCCGTAAGATCACGACCCTGAGGATAGAATAAAAGATCAATTCATGTTAAAAATGCTATAGAATACCAACTCATTAAATACTCAATAATTATAACAATAACACAATATTGAGACACTTAACAGGAAGCAATTCAAGGTCATGGTGTAATGCAGTTGCATCTATCGCCTCCCAGTATCTTGTTGGTTCAAAGCTAGATCCAAACAGTATATTCTCACGCACCTGCAAGGATATTTAAGTATAAGTATTGACTGTACCATATATTCAATAAAATCACAATCTTTTGTCAATAACTGTATAAATATTATCTTGTCTCTGTCCTACTCCAGATATGGATAATAGGCTCGTGACAGTTAATTTTCAGTTTTTCACATCTACAAATGAAAAAAGGAGAGGATACTATGAAGCTCACAGTAGCATTAAAAATCCAAGATATTTGTGGAACATAAGCAACAGATCCTCTAATGATGACACTAGCATCTCCCAGGGGAGGGAGCTCCCCAAGCATTGCCGACACTAGTGAGGTTTTTCCTTCTCCAGTACCACCAACAACTGCAACTAAGCTGCCAACCGGTATCTCCAACTTAATATTGGACAATGTGGGCCTTGCAGCCTGTAGAAGTGGATTAAGTAAACAGATATGTTCATTGCAGCAAGATTAAGCTAACAAAAAATGGATAACTTAAGATCATAGCTGAGTTCAGCATCAGCGATTCATAACAAATGTTATACTATTGATAACAAGTGACAATGACAAGCACATGTTGGTGAACAATGGAGAAAAGAAAATAAGGACCTTGGAATCCCATGAAAAGGATCCGCCCTCAATTGAGATGGCAGGCAGAGTCGGTTCAACAGGCGGATTAGGTAATAAAACTCTCTCTTTAGCAAGAAATAATTCTTCTAGTCGTTGTAGCGACACGTTTGCATTCACAACCTAAAAAATAAAGTTCAGTCTCAATATCCAGAAAAATGTAAACAATGTTAGCATAACATGGGATAGTATAAGCTACACAATCATACAAACTGTGAACTAGTTGAATGTAACACCATATGTGAACAGTGTCGAATTGTTGTTCCTTCTTTGCTCGGCTGAATAGCATCTAATTATATCATGACACATTGACAGCACTATAGGCTTGGCTGGAAGATGGTCTTCCAAATACTATTTCTAAGAATTTTTATCGATTTAAAAGAGATACAAATTATCTCACCATCTACTCATTAATTGGAGAAATATTACATTCTTTTATGTCCTAATTACCTAATTTTCAAGAGTATGGAATTTCAAGTGTACTTCTTATGCTGGAATGACCATAAGATCTCAAATCAAACATTCAAATTAGAAAATGGCAAAGAAATTTGATCTGCTTAAACAGAAAAACAAGAGAGTGCTATTCAGAAAGCACAAATCCTGCAATTATGCAAGAATTCACTCACCAGAAAAGTAAGGGAAATGAGAATATACCTGAGTCAATAGATTGGGAAGCATATTAAGCGGATTCCTCAGAACAGAAAATAAGGAAAGCGATGTAAAAGCTCTGGAAGGTGTCAAATCCCCGCCAAGTAATGTGAACATCCCAAATGATACGACTGTCACAAGAACTGGGATGCTGTTTAATATGAAAGTATTGCACTGCAAACGTACACAGGTGTTACAGTCAGAAGGTCAGGTATGGTAACATATTAATGCAACAAGCTAAGAAGAAGTCATTATCACCAATAAATCATTCACAACAATGAACTTAATCCTAGCATACCTCATCTGAAGATCTTATTGAAAGTGAAATAGACACACAGTCAGGTATGCTTCAATGTAGAAAACTAACCATATTATCAGCAAAGATCCATTCACATCACTGACTAATTCTTAGCATAATTGACCTGAACATCTTACGACAATTTTCCTTGGAAGTTTTAACTAGGCATGCATTATTTAAGTGTTTCAATTATATACAAGTACGAGGGAGATATGGAATTCCTTTATCTCGTCTTTTTTTTTCTGTTTCTTTTTTCCAGCGAGAATTGGATTTATAATCACTGAAATTACTTCTATCACCCTGTTGATTAATAATCCCGCTCATCCATTAACAAACTTATGTGGCAAATACAGATATCATGACATTGAAATAAAAAAGTACTTCAAGGTTCCATTCGGATGCATAACTACTAGGATAAAATATGGACATGAAAAATAAAGCCAGTATTTGAAGCTTACTTGCCTAGTAGAATTTAGTTTTCTAATGAATGAATTGGAGAGCATATGATGTACATATGTGTCACTTATACCTATTATACAGCTTTGGCATTTCCGTGTTGTATGTTACTAACCAAAACGTGCAGTACACAAAATCTAAGAAATTGCAAATCATGGCATACCGCTGAAAGTAACTGTGCTTTCTTGAACCACAACAGTTCATCGTCCCTCAAAATTTGAACCTTTGATTTGAAACTATTTTCCCATGCATAAAATCTGCAGTTCGTTGAGAAAACACCAGAACAATTGGTATCAAATCCATATGAGAATGCAGATAAAATGAATTGTCAGGACAATGAAAGTATTGCATACTTCACAGTATCCATGGCAGCCAAAATCTCGTTCACTAAGCCCACTCTCTTATCAGTACGCAGCAATCCCTCCTTGGATAGTTTTCGCATCCTGCTAATGATAAAAGTCTGACAAGAATAAAAAATGAAAAAGAAAAAACATTTAGCTAGAAGGATGACTGTCAAGAAAACTCAAGACAGAAACAAGAAAGAGGACAAGAAGACAAAGAACGGTTTAGATACATATACGTAAAACAGAAAGTGCAGAGACAGTAAGAAGAAAAATAAGTTACCTGGAGAGGGAACATGAGAACTAGCATAAGAGAACCAAGAAGTGAAGATACACCGAGCTGCTGGTAGAGAAGAACCATGGCCATGATGATGCGAAATGGGGCCGACCATAAACCATGAAGCTGTTGGCATATTTGCTAAACAGTGAAAGGGATAAGTTAATGCTTCAGTTTCCTTAGAGATCATCGGAAATGAATTAGAGATAGCCACAAACTTAACATCTTTACAGATAAGTATGACATTGATTAAATTTGACCATGTACTTCTGTAAGACTAGCACCACAACTGCAGAGTTTGTCCATATGTGTGCATACCTGAAGTGCATTAGCATCTGTGGTCATCATGTTTGTTATTTTTCCAGATGGAAAATGCTTACGATCTTCATGTGTAAGACGTAAGGATTTCCGGAATATAGCAGCTACCTATACGCCACAACAAATGATTGTCAAAGAATAAAACAAGGAGAATATTGGCAACAAGGCTGCACAAAGGTTTTAACAACAAAATAAATGACTTGCAGTACATGATACTGAGAAAGTGATTACTGAAGTCTGGGTCACAGGCAGTTATCAGTTACAATAACTGTAACAGTGGAAAAGTGAAACTTAAGATAGTTATAGCAGCACGATCAAATTCAGATGAAATAAAACGCTGTCTCATGCTTCCAAGGAACATAATAAGATCGCGTGCAGACGTGACTTCTTAAGCAATATCTCTTGTAAGTTTTCAAAATACTTTGATTCGCTAAACGACAATGATTCACCCAAGACAAGACTAAAAAAGACAAAACATATATGTAACACATGTCTGTGTATATAAATATCTATATATGTGTGTGTGCGTGCGCGTATTCATAAATAATGAACATTACCAGAGTAGATCTTAGCCTAAAACCAACACGCATGACATTCTGAAAGTACTGTGCCTCACAAAGCACTCCAAGTGACTGAAAAAATGAAAATCCTTAATTTAAGTATAAATTTAATCAGAAAGTAAAATAATATTTTAAACTGGAGTGTATGCATCATTTTATCAAAACCACCTAGAACCATACCACGCTGACGAAAATTGACAGTGCATAGATATAACCAACCCATGATGGTTCACCTCCTTCCAAGGACTGCAAACAGGATAGTCAAAATATAAGAACCTGAATTCTAACAGTACAATATCTTTCAGATAGAGTTGTAAAAAGCAACTTCAGACAATCTCATCTTTCAGGAAATTACGCAGAAGATAGATGATGATTGCATGAATTAAAGACGCGAAACTAAACTCTTACGATGAACACAACGAAAGACTCTAGCGAGGAGTAAAATTTGTGGCGTACCTTCAAAAGATGGTTAAGTAAAACAGGCCCGGCAAGCTGAGAAAGGTCATTGCCAATCTGTCCCAAACATAATTTTATAAGTCAAATAAATATTTTAAAAGACTCCTAGGGAAGGACAGTAAGATTGGCAAAAGAAAATCTCTCAGCTCAAAAGTAAATGCTCTGTGTGTATTCTATTGCGACTTCAGAGCAGTATAATATTTGATGACATTTATACACATTAAAACAGAATGTACGATATGAATACCATAGGTTCATAAGAGAGATTACGCGAGAACTCAAACCAAGTCAAACTTACCACCAAATAAAATATGACAAGCTGAATGTTAGCAGCTTTAACAGAGAACAGAGTCTATCTTTAACAAGACATAAGAAGTTGTGCTTTGAAAGTCTTGAGTTTTCCTCCCTTAATATACTTTAGAACTACTGTTGTTTAATTGGCGCCCACCTCATCGATAGCCTATGCTACACGTTCATGCTATAGATGCAAAGTTGAGGTTCTAAAGAACTGGACTCTCTTTCAATAGTGCGATTTCGTATAGTTGATTCCTCCACCTCTCTATTCAAAGCCTTTGATTAAACAACAAATCTCTCTAGTTACAGACAGGTGATGGTGCAAAATTGGATCAGTTCATCAGGGACAGTTACATGAAGAAAACGCTATGCAGAATATTAATCAGTTCTGCAAGTCGATATAGACCTTTTATCGAGTAACTCTATGCAATGTACTATGCTAATAACTAACGAACTAGTTCTACATAATAAGTCTATTGCCACTTTTCTGAAGAACATGAAAACAGTACAGTGTCTTACTTTGAAGAAGCCTCCGTACCAAAACCTACATAAAAAGTATGAGCATTAATGAGACAAAAATTTCCAAGCATGCAGATCAAAATATTGGAGTTTAGCAAAAGGTTAGCTGCTCTTCTAAATATATTATAGAGGGCACGGCTGCCGCATCAAACTCCATACCTGCCTCCAAGGCTACGATTCAAAGCACGTAAGAGCCATGGTTTAGATCTTGTAGCTTCTTCCTCCCAAGAGTTCTGGAATCTGTAACACTTGAAAAATTACGAGGCTGTCTGACAATGTTATTTGAACTACGAAAGTATAAGACAACAATTAGATACCAACTTTCTACTCAATGTCTCGCTCTGATCCCAGGAGTCCAACTTCCAGACGTCCTTTTCAGTGATGGGTTTTTTATAGCCTTGTTGCATAAGGGGAGTCATCCAATTATAGTAAATTCCTGAGCAAGGAAGAGGATATATGGGTCAAATGCAACTTAACAGGAACATGCTACCGTGTTATTGCTAGCCAAACATTTTTATGCTAACATCCTCCTTCTTTTCTCTTGCTTGGCTAAAAGAATAGTGGCGAGCAATTTAATTAAAACACCTAGTTGCTACAGAGGATCGTGGTATCTTGCATATTGCAAATCTACGTGTAGTGGGGAGAACCTAATGTCCCCAAAATAATGTCATCTTCAACGAGGAAAGCCTTCATGCTGTGTTGACGGCACAATTTGTCCATATGTTACATATATATAGTCTTTAAAATTTACTAAATAGGCTTATCAGAAACAAACAAATCAACATTATGTGTGGATAAACCAGTGACAAAGCATCATACATTTCAGATGTTCATCTTCATTTAGAAGCCAAGTCACGTAAAACATTGACAACCTTAGTAGCCCTTATATTCAAACTTACTGGAAAATATACTGACATATCTTTCGGGACAAACTTCCTCCCCCAAAGCCTTTTCTTTTTTGGTGTCAACAATGGGATCGCCCGCAAGTGGAATATAGCCAGGGTAGGAATCCAACTTTGGAACATAAATGAGAAGAAATACCCCAAGCAGAAACTGCATTTGAAAATCTAGTCAGTACGGACGCAGTTCTCTGTTGGACATATTTCTTATAATTGCAGTTATTATGCTACACAGAGACATGGGATTGTCATGAAAGACAAATAATGTAACCATAAACAGATGCTAATCAACCTGGAAGAAGACTGAACTCATCCATAAATACAGTGTAGACCTGCCAAATTGGGAAAAAAATTAGCGACTGTGTCTGAGAGGTATCATTAAGATATGCATATGCATGTGCACATTCACAATAGGATATCTTACAGTTGTAGGAGTATATACGACTCTAAACGTTCTACTTTGTATTACCCCATTCATGTTCGGTGTGAATTATCTCAGTCGAGTAAATGCATCTCAGGAGAATGCACCAAACTTAAGGTGCTGGTTCCTTGTATACTTAAACACTTAACTCTTGAATAGAATTTGTCATCACCTTTAATATTATACCTCACTCAAACTCTCATGAATTTGTTTATACATAATTGATCATGACGTGCTATTACTGCAATAGCTATATTTTCTATTAAATGATGAACCTCGCAATATTTTAATAGAGCTTATGAGTTTGTGGAAACTAAAGGCATCAAGACTAACCTGGCATAAAAGTTTTTGAGTGGGAGAACAAGATTAAAAATCACCGCATCTCCCACTAACATATATAGTAAACCGAATCTGATGTACCATCTGAATTCTTTGATGTATACTTTAGTTTCAACAAGCAGCATAAGAACCATAGAACACCATGTGATAACCTCAGTGCCCAAATGAACCATCTGCAAAGAGAGAGCATCCGTTATGTCTGATTGACGCAAGATTCAAAACAATAATCACTGGAATCTGAGTGTTGATCTGCATTAAAGTTTGTTTCTGTAATAACTGCATATAGAACAGGCTTCTATGTAAAGGATGTTTCACATGTAACCGAGACGA
Organism: Linaria vulgaris; assembly: GCA_948329865.1. Taxonomy (NCBI): domain Eukaryota; kingdom Viridiplantae; phylum Streptophyta; class Magnoliopsida; order Lamiales; family Plantaginaceae; genus Linaria; species Linaria vulgaris. The sequence goes on from OX415252.1 coordinate 111,223,400, forward strand.
GATTCTGAAATCTAAATAAATAAGACCAATAGAACATTTATACAATGCATATATGATAATTGCAATGCAGCATCATAATGTGAAACTGCATACCTCAAAAGGAGCAAGACCGGACTCTGCATCCAAATTATAGATAGATATGCCCATAAGCAATCTCAACACTGGCTCAGCAGCACAACAACTGGCTAAAACGCACAGCATATAATTATATAAATTCGATCTCAAGCAGAATCGCTTGAGTTTGGGGTCAGTCTTGATGAGCCATATTCTATATAAGCACAAGCCGAGAAGAACCAAATACGAAACGTTCCCCACAACAGAATCAATGGCACAAGGTGTAAAAGCACCAAATGCGCTGTCAGTTTCTTGAGACCAAACCCCATTCACTACTGGCCGACAAAACCAAACTAAGGGGTCAACGTCCATCTTTATGGTCACCGACCACCAAGATTTCGGAAACCAATTAGCTCCTAGTCCTCCTGACAATCAGTTTCCGAAACGAACTTCGGTCTGACCAAAAAACAATATAATTAGTCAAGTACTGAAAATAGAAAGAAAAAACACGATTACGTACATCCATAACTACAACTTCATGGACGGAAGAACAACCAAAACAATACAAATTGCAAGAACTTGTACTTCATTACGGGAAAATTATTATGTAAAACTGTTGCACTGATGACATGGTGCAACCAAAGTTGTTGGAAATAACCACCCCACAATCCCATTTCCACAGTGTGTTTGTAGAAATAACCGACTGGTCGTGCCACCTCATCGTGAAACAGCTGCACTGCACCTAATAATTTCTCCTTCTTTAACAATTACAAAACAATTTTCCTCCAAAAAATTAATGTTTCTCGTATTTCGACATCCAAATAGAGAAACGTACAAGAATCAAAATATTGCATCACATTATCCAAATTCAGAGCTTCAACGAACTTGGAAGCTTGGTATTCGAATTTCCCTCCAATTTCAAAGCTCATTCAACAGACAAACATTACATAACAATGACAAATTCAGCCAACTAACGAGTAACAGAGTAACGAACTTCATGTAAGTAAATAACTACCTTTGTGCTTGTGTTTCTTTGCATGAGCAATGAGTATTGTTATTGCTGCCCGAATGAATTGGAGAAAGTCAATAATAATCATCATAAGTGGAACAAATTTATATAACAATATAGTAAGCTCCATGGAAAAGGAAATGGAGAAAACGACAAGGGAGATGAAATTGAAGCGAAGCGAGGCCACAACACACAAGAGTTCCAAATTGCATGCGTCATTGATGACGAAATTCTATACAAATTACAATCAGACCAGACCGGTTTTTAGGGATTCACGGGATATAGAGAAAAATTAAGGATGAGCTTTTAATTTATTAGTAAGGCAGCAATTATTCTTCAAATTTAATTATCTTTGTGATTTGCAGATTTGATGACAGTCAATTTTGTCGTTGAAATAAGTATAGTAAAGCGAACACGATTAACTACTAGCTACTACAGTTGCCTACGTTCTCCAACTCAGCTATCCTTTTTTGTTTTTTTTTTTTTTCTGTCTTAACTCTTAAGGCTCTCGTCGTTGCAAAGTGATGTGGTACATTCAGTTGGTTACCGCTACAAATATACAATGTGAATAAGTATTATAGAGTATTATTTTCCATAAATTAGGAAATATTTAATCTCAACTCTTGAAAAAACCACGTCATCAACACAACAAATTAACTTAATAATTTTTCCTCTGCCTGGTTGCTAGAAAACGAGCGAAAAGGAGCTTTTAGGAATTTTTTTATGAATAAATGAATTAGTTGTAGCATTTTATAGAAACTATGAGATTTTTAATATTTTTTTAGCTAAATTAGTTTAAAGATGAGTTCTTGTAACAAAAATAAAATGATAGTAGCATAGGATATTACACTTAAGGAAAAAAAAGTTATTTTGTATTTTATAACAAAATAGGCCTACAATTATAATAAAAGAATGGTATATTTTACTTTACTGAAAAATAGAAAAAGAATTAAATACATTGTACACATGGCAGTATATAGGAGGTGTTATTTTGACAAATAGTTTTGAGAAAAGTGCTATTTTGATAATTATTTATGTACATATGTGGCAAGAGAATGTTATTTTGCCAAATAGTTTTGAGAGAGTGTTATTTTGACAATTCACTCCTACATCAGCAGTTAATGACTATTTTTCTCTTATTCTCCATAATTATTCTACTTCTTTAGGTCATTAAATTGTGTTGGATTTGTAGTTGTAGGGTTCATGTAATCCTTAGTTAAAGAAGTTTAAGAAATTTAGAATCCCTTGATACTGCGTTCTAGTTTTAGTCCTCCCATAGAGCGAACAATATAAATTAAAATCAAATTTAAATCCATGATCCAATTAATACCAAATTAGTGGCTTTAGAAAGAAATAAATCAAGGCAAAAATGACCCTAGTAGGTGGCCTACTCTTCACGTTAGGGTATGTTATTATGATTCATTGTAATTTTCGGTTAAACGTATTAAATCAACGCTAATTTAAGATGAGAGCACATACTTGTAGACTGGATAAGAAAAGTGTTACTCGATGGGTAACCTGTAAATACCTAATGTTCAAGGTTGAGGCTCCAGACCAATGAGATTTCGGGTAAATTTTCACTTGATCAAACTATATTCTGAGCATCAAGTAAATATGTGAAAAAGTGAGAGCTTCTAGATTTCAGAGAATTCTCAATGATTTTATACAAATGTGTTGACATTCGTTATATCAAACTAGTTTCCAACGTCTATTGAAAAACTGACTAATATATATTTAGACAAATGCTTCTTGAAAAGAATCCAAGAGTTTTGAGCAATGCAAATAGTTACAAACTGGTTCTCTAATAAGGACAATCATAAAATTAGTCTTTCATCGATTTGTGTCTCAATATTTAGTCCGGGAACAATTATTCATCAGAAAAAGTTGAGAAAGTATGAAGTTAAATTAAATAATGTTTTTGGGTCAAAAACACTGTGCACCTCTAAAATGCCAATTTTTGACACATTGCACCCATCATTGTGTGTACGCATTTTTATAGGAGCAAAAATATATTCTTTTTTGTTTTTTCACAAAAAATAAGTAAAACGTGTGCAATTAATAGAGTTGGATAACTCATGACCACCACCATTAGCATATTCATCTAACCGCCATTGTAAACGATCGAAAAAAATTCCAAGATGACGACGATGATCAAACACTACAATTTCGACCAATCAACCACCAACCCTTCGACGTTATTTATGCAAATAAAGCGGGGCAAATCTTGATTCTCCTTGCAGCAAATTTTGGGCGTAATTGAAGCCAAGATTTACCCCTGCTTCTGTTTTGATTTTAGTGTTTTGATTTTGGGGCGTTCAGCAGATCGGCGACTGCGAAGAAAGATATAATGCAAGTTGGGGGCAGATATGAGATTGGGCCGACTTAGGCTAATGTAATTTCGGTAAATTGAACTCGGCGAGGAGTGTTGAATTTGGTCGAAAATATTTTATGAAAGGAATTTTATAAGTTATTTGAAAGAAACCAAAAATGAAAATTGTCAATGATATGTTGTGCAACAGAGGTGTGAACAGAGAATATCGACGTGATTTTTCATGTTTATCATAGAAAAGGATGTGATGCATTTTTGTAGTTCCTAAAGAAATAACATGAGCCTAAGTAAGAGTTGAGAAATGTTAGAATAAACAGGATCTGGGGTTGCTTGAGGAGTGATGAATTGCCCAACACAACTTTTCATTGGATAATTTTATTTATTTTATTTTATTTTTGGAAACAAAAATAGAAAAATACGATTTTGCCCCTGTAAAAGCACTACTCACACCAAGGGGTGCAAAGTATCAAAGACTTGCAATTTAAGGGTGCAATGTGGTGTCATTTCAATTTAAAAGTGCAATGTGTAAAAAATGGGCATTTTAGGAATGTAAGTACTTTTGTCCCAATTTTTATTAGTAGTCAACACATTATCTTTTGTTCTACAAAATTATATAGAATAAAATAATAACAGTTTTCACAAAAAAAGAGAGGAAAAAATTGTTTTGTTTAGGAATCAAATTAGTTTTTTAAGATGCTTATCAAAATTCACAAATAAGAGCAAATCATGAAATAGGATTTCATCTCGCTTCATGATGAATGTACACAATCCTTCTGATTTCAAACTATTACTCTATTTCTTCTCACTAAGCTGCTTAAGTACTCAGCATTTGCAGTCCCTGTACTTTGAACCATCTTAGAAAATGCACTTGCTTCACTTGCAAGAAGATTTTCTGGGCTGTCATACTCGAGCACCTGCAATCGAAAGACAATGACATCCCTTGAGTGACACTAAACACACAAAGATAACATTGCGAATAAAGAGAGCCATGCCGAGGAGTTTCCACGTACGTACCTGTCCAGAATCAAGAACCAGGACTCGGTCACTATCGATGATGGTATTTAGCCGATGAGCAATGGTGAGCATCGTGCACGATTCAAATTCTTCTCGTATCGTTTTCTGTATAAGTGCATCAGTCCTAACATCAACAGCTGCCGTTGCCTCATCAAGAACGAGGATCTTTGATCTCCGTAGTAATGCTCTTGCAAGACTCAATAATTGTCTCTGCCCCACGCTGAAGTTCTCTCCTCCTTCTGAAACCTCAGCATCCAAACCAAGAGCAGTACCGCGGATCACATCCTTCAAGTGCGCCCGCTCCAAAGCCTCCCATATGTCTGAATCCTTTTGTTCGCCAAAAGGATCGAGATTGAATCGAACACTACCTATCCGGACACAAATAGAAAAGCAATACGAGAAAATAGCTATTCAGATAAGAAAGGCTGCACATATTCCTTTAGGTCTACAAGCTAGAGGATAATATGTACCTGAGAAAAGAACCGGAAATTGCGGTATAATAGTTAGAACTTTACGTAGATCAGTCACTCCAAATCTTGCAACGTCCAAGCCATCGATCAAAATCCTTCCTCTTTCAAGTTCCACAATCCTGAACAAGGCATTGAGCATGCTTGATTTACCAGCACCAGTTCTTCCAACTATTCCGACCTTCTCGTGTGGAAATATCGTAAAGGATAATCCTCGTAAAACAAAAGGAAGTCCAGGTCTGTACCGCAAGTAAACGTCTTTGAATTCGATCAATCCTGATGACGGCCACGAAGATGGTGGGCGGTTCTCCTCAACAACATCCGGTGCTTCAGATGGCAGATCTATGTACGTGCCTATACGTTCAACTGCATTTAAACTATTCTCTGCTCGACTAGCTTGCCTCAGGACATTGCTCAACAAATTCGTAATATTTAACGAATAACTGAGGAGCAGACCCATAGTAGAAGCAAATGCCACCTGATTCTGAGTTCTGCCATTCTGCATAACAGCAAAGGTTGCGGTGAACCAAATCATGATACCCCCTAGTGTCTCCAGCCTTATGGTAAGCCACCGGTTCGAACTAACATTAACCAAAGTGAATCGCACGTTATTGTCCATTGACTTGCCATTAACATAAGCCATCCTGTCGTGAGCTTTATATGCTCGAATAGTTGACAACCCGTTCAGAGCTTCTGCAAATTGTGCATATACAGGTGATCTGCTGACGGAATCCAGACGTTTTACCTCACGAGATGTGCTCTGTGATAAAAAAGAATATGCAAAGGCAATAAGTTAAAAATATGCAGAGACATAAAGGTGAATATGCCTTAGGAAACACCAAAAACTAATAAGCAGAGAAAGAGACTGACCTGATAATAGAGATATGCTGCATAAAATAAGATGAGAAGCGGCATTATCGCCCATAAAGATGTAGTGCTCACAACTCCTATGAGCACAAAGGTAGAGAGCAACTGCGACAGTTGGCTCAGAAACATATTGACGCTATTAGCAACATTGCGATCAATATCACCAAGATCCTTGGCAAATCTATTGATTATTCGACCTGTCGGATTTGTATGGAAGAAAACCATTGGAGCTCTGAGTATGGCCCATAACACTGAATCATGAAGCCTTTTAGCAGCTTTAAGGCTCGACGTAATCAACCAAAACGAGTTTGTCAATGTTAACAGCACCTGCACAAAATCACATTTTATTGTGGAACTGTTCCAAAGGACTGAAACAATAAAAACACATGATGGTTACAATCACCCGACCCTTTAGAAATTCATTGAAAATAAATAACCAAAGTTGTTCAAAGCGTAAATATAAAAATAATTTATATAACTCTGGTCTACAAAGCAAAGAGGACCATCATGCGAAGTATGAAATGGCCAAGTACCTGACCAAAGGATAATATTGCGTAAACAAGAATATAAGAACCAGGAGCATAACTCTGCGAAGTGCTATTTTTCGTCCACACACTCAACCACGTGCTACTCGAAACTCGTAGAACTTCAGTCATGGTATAGCATGTAAATAATACAATCACAACCCATAATCCCCCTAAAGCACTTTTGTACCTGCGAAAGCGGGAGGAGCAGAAGCAATAGATTAGTGCTGCATCATTGGGACTTCATTCAACATTTCAAATCAAGCTAAATGGCTAACTCTGACGTTAGTTGTATGCATTTTATCATCACCTCATTAAAACGTTCCAACTGACGATTCCCATCTCTCTCTCCTCTTGTCGGATTAGTGTTGAATTTCCTTCTTTTCCGCTGGTTGAGTTCACATCTTTAGGCACTTCTTGTGTATATTCAGCAGAAGAAATGGGAGAGGATTCAGGGGGAATATTCATTACGTCTCCACTTCGGTATAACTGTTCTTCCATTTTCCCCGCATTTTCCATCAGCTTCTTGAAAAGTGTACCATTCTTGGAGAGCTCATCAAAGGTGCCGTCCTCTTTCACCATCCCATCCGCGACTAGAACTATTCTATCGACATGTGGAAGAAAATGCAATTGATTCGTGACAAGCACTCGTGTTTTTCCTCCCAGTGCTTCCTTAATGCAACTATTGAAAACCTGGATTCCAATACTTTTAGTTCAGTAATTATACTGCATACTTACAGAAAGCAGAAACATCAACGCCCAACGAAAAACATATTATAAGATAATTGCCTCGGCCAGTCTTAAAGATACATACATGTCGAGCAACATGTGCATCTAGAGCACTTAATGGATCATCAAGAATGTAAACATCTGAATTAGAGTACACAGCTCTAGCCATTGAAACTCTTTGCTTTTGTCCTCCACTTATATTTACTCCTCTTTCGCCAATCTCAGTAAGATCACGACCCTGACGACACAATAAAATTATATATTGATGTTGGACACATTACGTAATACAACATTATCAAATATCACATAGTAAAAGCTGAATGCTGAGACACTCAACAGGAAGTGATTCAAGGTCCTGATGTAAAGCAGTCACATCTACCGCCTCCCAGTATCTTGCTGGTTCAAAGCTAGATCCGAATAAGATATTCTCACGTACCTGTAACAGAGATTCAGGAAGCTGAAATATGCATTTATTACCATATTATTGATCAAAGTAAGAATCGTTTTCAGACTACAATTTTCAGTTTCTTCATGTCTATGTTTTTCCTGATCACGGTGAAAAGGCTCATGTCAGTGAACTTGTGTATTCAATTACAATCACACAAGAAAAAAATAAATAGGACGTTAGGAAGCTCACGGTTGAATTGAAAATCCAGGATATCTGAGGAACATAAGCAACAGATCCTCTGATACTGACACTAGCATTTCCCAGAGGAGGAAGCTCCCCAAGCATTGCCGAAACTAGTGACGTTTTTCCTTCTCCAGTGCCCCCAACAACAGCAACTAAGCTGCCAACTTGTATCTCCAAATTAATGTTCGATAATGTGGGTCTTTCAGCCTGCACAATTGGAATACAATTTGTTTTAGTAACTATAAATAAGATAGCAATACATCTTAAATCAAGACCGAACAAAAAATGCCATGAACAACTCATAACAAGTCTTTCACAATTGATAATGGCTAGTGAAAACAAGAGAATGGGGTGCAAGAAAAGTCGAGGAGACAGTATAATGTAATGACCTTAGAATCCCATGAAAAGAATCCACTCTCGATTGAGATGGCAGGAAGCATCGGTTCAAGAGGTGGATTGGGTAATAAAACTCTCTCTTCAGCAAGTAATAATCCTTCTATTCGTTGTAGTGATACATTTGCATTCACAACCTGAAAATGTAGCTCAGAGTTGAAATCCAGAAAAAGAAGATATAGTAGCAATACAACTTGAGATAGCTTAGACAAAGTTTGCAATACTTCTCTCACACTACGACTAGTTCAATGTACACCACTGGTGAATAGTGGCTGATTATAACTATAGAATATACCGAAGAGATCAAGTATCATGATACATTGACTGCAAGGTTGTGTGAACAATGGTTGTGAAAGGCCAACAACAATAATAGTCACATAAGCCTTAATTACCAGTTAATTTGGATGGTTATAGCAAGAATCCCGTTGAGTCAAACATTTGAATTATCTTAATGTCTTCATTTAGTATTCTGGGTCACCATGTCGCTTTTTTGTCGAAGACCAATCTTGAGAAACGATGTTATTGATAGAACGAAAGACATATAATTGACCTTTAAAGATCAACAACAAGAAAATATTTGAAGACGTATAATTGATAGAACGAAAGACATATAATTGATAGAACGAAAGACATATAATTGAACTTTAAAGACATACTATAGAAATATTTGTTTAAGACATAGAAAAAATTTAGATTGTGGTGCCCATAATGGACTAGACAGGGATGGAAGTTGGAACGACATGCATGTCATAGATCTCAAATCAAGTATGGATACTATAAAAGAAAAAGGAAACTAAGATGGATCTGACTATCAAGAGAAACATAAGTGTATCCTTCAGTAAGCGACCACCAATTCTTCTATACAAGAATTAACTCTTCAGAAATTTCAAATGAATTGGACAAACCTGGGTAATCAAACCGGGAAGCATGTTCAGGGGAAATCGCAGAACGGAAAATAAGGAAAGTGATGTAAAAGCTCTGGAAGGTGTCAATTCACCGCCAAGCAATGTGAACATCCCAAATGATACAACCGTCACAATAACTGGAATGCTGTTCAATACAAAACTATTGCACTGCAAAAGTACGCAAGTGATAAAATTTAAGGTTCGCTTTGCTACAAGTTAAACTCAAGCGAAAACTCATCGTCATTATAGTACTCAATTAAATTGTCAAAAAATGAATTGAGACTTGAGGGGTATGTAATGCACATGAAATTGTTTCTTATGACAGCTTCAGCATGCCATGTTAAGATTTTAACAGCAAAGCTCAGTAAATCAATCATGCCATACCGCTGAGAGTAACTGTGCTTTCCTCAACCACAATAGTTCATCGTTTCTCAATGTTTCAACTTTTGATTTGAAACTCTTTTCCCATGCATAAAATCTGTTGTTCATCAATCAAAACCAGAAAAATTACCATCAACATCACCCTTATTTGAGTTACAAAGAATGGTTATTATGACTGCAAAAGTACCACATACTTCACAGTCTCCATTGCAACCAAAATTTCATTAGTTAATCCCACTCTCTTGTCAGTACGCAGCAAGCCTTTCTTAAATAGTCTCCGCATCCTGCTAATGATAAACGCCTTTTCTCCCAAATTAATGAGAAAAAATGAAGAAGAAGAAAAAAAAGTTTAAGCAAAAGGAATTATGGTGAAAGAAAAATCAAAAAAGAAATTGACAAGAAGAGAAGAGGATAAGCATGGTTTAAACTAGAGTTGCAACGATTAGGATCTCACAGAGTTAGCATGGAGTAAATATCAAGTGGCTTTTATAGGGTCTGAGTAGGCTAATACACATCATTAATGAGATGAACGTTTTTAAGTTACGAGGCAGAAAAATGAATTTTTGCTTACCTGGACAGGGAACAAGAGGATCAACAAAAGAGAACCAAGAAGAGCAGCTACACCCAGCTGCTGGTAGAGAAGAACCATGGCCATGGTTATGCGAAATGGGGCCGACCATATCACATGAAGCTGTTGGCATATTTGCTGAAAATAAAACAACATCTAATACTTTCTCTGCTGATCAAATGATGGCTAAATCTGTGAAGGTGAGTAAATCAATAGACTTAACTAAAACAAAGATGAACGTGTCATACTCATGTTAATATAAAGGCTAGCTAACTGTACCTGAAGTGCATTAGCATCTGTAGTTATCATATTTGTTATTTTTCCAGATGGAAACTGCTTACGACCTTCATGTGTTAGCCGCAAGGATTTTTGAAATATTGCAGCCACCTACATGTGGTGATAAACTAGTATGTCAGAAACAACGTCCGAGAAATGTTTTAACAACGCCCCTCAAAACATAACTTTGAGTTACATATGTGACCACATTGTTATTGGTCAGAATGGCATATTGTTATCCATCTCTGTCAAAATCTCGGGTACATTAGTTCATGAAATGTAACTGTTTGTGTATGCTTCCACATTGTCAGCTACTATAACAACAAAATATTTAATACCAGTTGAACAAATATAAACAGATATTTCATAAGATCATCTTGGAGTTGAGCATAGCTACAATAGTTTGTGGCGCAGAAGAAAACTGAAACTTAACATAGAAATTCAGAAGAAATGATATGCTGACCAATGCTTAAGTTAATATAAATTTGCATGGAAATCATTACTTCTTAAGAAAATTATGTTTATTCAAGCATTCAAAATGTTTGATATGATATATGTGCTTGATTCATCATCCCAAGATTAATAACACAGTGATTTACATGCAACTAAATAAATAAAAATTACCAGAGTAGATCTTAGCCTGAAGCCAACACGCATGACATTCTGAAAATACTGTGCCTCGCAAAGTACTCCAAGTGACTGAAAAGATTGAAAGCTTTACATCATTAAATTAACAAGGGAACAATAGCAACCCGATAAAGAAAGTTAGAGTTATGCAAAACATGATAAATAACCAGAGGCAAGACATGTATTGAAGTCGGAATTTGTTATGAGAATGGAAAAGATGAACATTTGCAAACCTCAACAGAAACTTTTTTACGGTCATTGTTCGACAGTAGCTTATGTCAAGAATCTTTCTTTAAAATTGGTGCGTAACCTTATAATCTCAATACAAGTTGGAAAAATAGCCTTTGAAAGAGTGTGGGGCTAACCATCACTACCATACTGCACCTTTATAATTGTTAAACTTACTGTTCATCAGATCATCATGCCTCTAGAAGCCTAAGAAATATTTGTCCTTCGTGGGATAATGCTTGCATTAGAAATATCACGTTTTTGGGTACATGCCATCTGTATGAACTCATTGATTCCTTGATATCAAAAGTCTCCAAAAGAAATAACACAGATAAATATAATATTAAAATCATACCACGCAGACGAAAATCGAAAATGCATAGATGCAACCAACCCAAGCTGAATCACCTCTTTCCAAAGACTGCAAGCAGTATAATTTCAATTATAAAACCAAAATCATGTGACAATAGATTCTCATCAGAGGGAGTTATGTGAAGCATGTCTTGGTCGCAATAAGCAAACAGAATAAAAATACAATATTGTTGATTCTCTAGCAAAATTTGATTTTACCATATCTGCTGTGACATAAAACAGGTTTGTTAACAAGACACATAAAAATTACGTTAGATGGTAACCGAATCCAACGAGCTGGCATTCAGGTAACATTTTTAAGAGGGGAAACATGCCTGGATTTCCTTGTCAACTTAGCATGAGATATCGGCTCCAGCGAGGTTCTTGTAGCCATAAAAGGGAAAACTATGCATATTATCAAGATAGATCAATAATCTTTGGTAAGACTTAATGATACTCTCTTTAAGCTTTGGTTCTGTAAACTACGAAACTAGAAATTGAAATTAAATTGGGACAATTCAATAAATATATGAGTCTTATCTTCTGAGATTTTGAACAAAAGATAAAGGAGCATGCTTCCTGTCGACAAGGTTATGTAAATTGCACTGATATATTAAATCTTTTCAGAAAGTGACTTGTGAAACTATCCGGTGCAAATGCAAACATTTCGTCATTTGATGTAATGGATGCCATGAGGACTAGATGGACGTAATTGTTATGGTGTACCTTCAAAAGACGGTTCAGTAACACAGGTCCTCCAAGCATGGAAAGATCATTGCCGATCTGCAAGTTTTGAAAACATAGTTCCAGTCATAAGGCATCTCACCTCAGCCAAGAAGTACATGCTCTCTGGATGATGTTTTCTAACTTTATTTCAGGATAATTCTAGGCGACATTCGTATACACTAAAAGAAAGCTATACAATGCCAAATACCACTTGAATTTCAACAATGACTGATAAAGAACGAAGAAACAGCAACAAGCACCTCAAACTGACAAACAATTGAAAATAAAAACAAGTGAATCATAGCAGTTAAAGGACCCTGGCATAAAATAACTACATTAATAGGTACAAGGACTACTCGTCATATGCAATATCAGTCAACTTTGCATGTTAGTATGCTAATTACAGCAACTTTGCATGTAAATATCTCTAAGCAATTAGTATGCTAATTACAGCAAAACAGACTAGGTCTATCGTATAATGATATAATCGTTTTTGCCAAAAACAAAAAAGGCTGGATAGGTAACAAGAACAACTCATTACTTTGAAGAAGCCTCCATACCAGAACCTGTACAGAAAAATATGAACATTCATAAGATGAAAAGAAAAATTTTAAAAAAATTGGCGGAAGCTTAGCAGCTTTCAGCCAGTTTTATAGCAGTCCGCATGACTGCAGTGCCAAACTTTATACCTGCCTCCAAGGATATGATTCAAAGTGCGTAAAAGCCATGGTTTTTGTCTTGTAATTTCTTCCTCCCATGAATTCTGGAAACTAAGTAGTTAACTTTAATAATCATGAGACTGTCTGACATGATCTTTTCAGTCTGCAACTATAAGATGGAATTAGACGACGATTAGATACCAACTTTCTAGACAAGATTTCAGTCTGATCCCACGAGTCCAACTTCCATACGTCCTTCTCAGTGATAGGTTCTCTATAACCTTGTTGCATAAGGGGAGTCATCCAGCTGAAGTAAATCCCTGTGTAAGGAATAGGATCATATTGATCAGAAGCCGCTTAATGCGCAGCATAACATCTTAGTATTGTTAGCACTGTACTTTTATGTTACTATTTACAACCAACTATACAGGATCTGCGGAGAAGCATAAAAATTACATCTACATTAACCAGTGATGATATTTTAAACACAATCAAGCATTGTGTAGCTCGTATGTTAATCTTAGTAGCTGTGAGATAACTGTTATGCTCATACTTACTAGAGAATATATTGGCATATCTCTCTGGACAAGCTTGCTCTCCCAGAGGCTTTTTGTTTTCAGCCCCACCAATCGGATCTCCCGGTAATGGAACGTAACCAGGATATGAATCCAATTCTGGGACATAAATCAGAAGAAATACCCCAAGAAAAACCTGTAGTTGAAAACTTATTTAGCAAAGAAGTGTCCTCTGTTGAACTCACAATTTTTTTATAGTTGCAGCCACTCTGATACAGAGAAATATGGACATATTGTACTGAAACCAAATTACTTGCATATACTGGGGCAGAAGCTGCCACGAACATCACTTATCAAGTGAACTGAATCTCCTTCTGTATCAGTGGAAATTAAAATGCTTCAACTTTTAAGCGAACAATGTCGTTCAACCAAATCTATTAACTATATTAAGCTATATGCTAACCTCAAATGTAGAGGCAACTTATTTGTGAGCATAACTGAGGTTCAGTTCCTCAATATAATTGATTTAGAGTATGACGAAATGCATATCTCGCAAAAAACTTAAGTATCTCTAGAACATTAATGCAACTCAATCAAACTCTGCTCTGAGATGTAATAAGATCACAATCTAAGGAAACGGAAAAAAATATGGAATGGAATCCCTACTCAAGGACAAAGAGACACCAATCTACCTGGAAGAAGAGTGAACTGATCCACAAATACAGTGTAGACCTGCAGAGTCGACAATATAATTAGTGTTTGGCACTTAGAAGTATCATTTCATGTAATAGATAGATATACGTTGATTGTAGAGCGATGCTCACAAATCGAGCATATATTATTCTTAACATTCTACTTCTCATGATCCCGACCTATCTATTGCCATGTACCTTCTTGTAGCAAACACTCATTTATTAGTTCTGACATACATTTTACAGGATCCTAAGAACTGATGATGACATGCTATATGTGTTTTCTATGAAGGGTTTAAACATTGTACTATCTTAAATAGCAATTACAGGTTTCAATGAATCCCAAAATATTTTTGAAATTAAAGGCGGCAAGACTAACCTGACATAGGAATCTCTGAGTGGGAAGACAAGGTTAAAAATCACTGCATCTCCCACTAAAACATATAATACTCCAAATCTGATGTACCATCTAAATTCTTTGATATATACGTTGGTTTCAACGAGAAGCATAACGGCCATAGAACACCATGCAATGACCTCGATGCCCAAATGAACCATCTGCAAAGTGAGCAGCTGTTATATCTTCTTCACAGAAGGTCGCCAAACATTAATAACAAGTATCTGGTTTTGATACAACATTGATGTTTGTTTCTATGCATGTATACATGAAGACTACCTTTTTTTATTTTATTTTTTTATCTTATTGCCCTTGTAGAAGGAGATGCTTATCAATGAGCATAAAACATTGAGAGGTCGGGGCATATGTAGAGGATGTGTCATATGTAACTGAAAAGCAAGGAGATCTTGCAATCTAAACATATAACAAGCTGAAAAGAGATACTCAACCAATCTTAACCATGCACTTTATCATGAATGATAAATCTAGTATATCGGTAATACTTTCAACGCAGCATTAGAACATGAAGTTGAATTTATACCTCAAAAGGAGCAAGACCAGCCTCTGCATCCAAATTGAAGATTGATATGCCCATAAGCAATCTGAACGATGGCTCAGCCGCACAACAACAGGCCAAAATGGACAACACATAGTTATAGAAATTCGATCTCAAACAGAACCTTTTGACTTTGGGATCATTCTTGATGAGCCATATTCTGTATAAGCAAAAACTGAGAAGAACTATATGTGAAACATTTCCCACAACAGAGTCAATGGCACAAGGTGTATATGCACCAAAAGCGCTGCCCGTTTCTCGAGCCCAAACCCCATTTGCGACCGGCCTACAAAACCACTCTAACGGCTCATAGCCCATCTTTCTGGTCCCTAACGAAACGATATCCAGCTCTGATCAAGAAAAAATGGATAAAATTATTTGCATGAGAAAGATAATTATATTGTGAGCTACAGAACAGTACAGAAGGTCTAAGTTGCAAACATGTCATGGTAGGCACATATATAGACAAAGATTCTTGCTTGCTTGTTTACAGAACACTATAATATTTAACTATAATTGACTTTTTCTTTGTGACTTATACACAATTTTATATAACAGTTGAAGTCATGCGCATGCATATAGATGATATTGTGGGATCAATTCTATTAAGCTCTACTGGATGGATACTTTTTTTTTTGAAATAACAGGACACATCTGGACATGGTTCAATTTTTATTTTATTATTAGAACTTAAATGGACATACTTAGATTGAGTTCACTTGCATATTAGATGTTGTAACCACGAATTCCGTGTTTCTAAGAATTAAAGTCAAGAAAATCTTTATCTCGAATTAACAATTAACTTGGTTTAAGATTTCACGACGAACAATATGATCTTCATCTTGAATTCTTAAATTTAATGAACACTAATCTTTCTTTTGAGGAATCTTGATCATCAAAAAGTTTAATTCGAGGGCTTAACAATTTGATCGGAAATTGGAAGGGATTTGACTTAAATATTCTTGATGAAATGTATGATTTTCTCTTGAGTTCTTTAATTTGTTGAATCTCGTGACAAGTCAATTAGAGTTAAGTAAGAATCTCATCTTCCGCTCATTTGTGTGTATTAGTTGAGTTTTTGGCTTGTTCATTTAAATTGTTAGGGCCGTGCGTCTCACACCCTGACCCGATCGGCCCATTCATTATCCTTGTTGATATTGTTTTGTTTAAATTATTAGGATTTAGTTAAATCTAATATGGTAATTATCTTGAAGAATATTTGCTTATCTTGAAAGATATATAATCATCTAAATCCTGATATACCTTCCTTATCTCTTTATTGTACTTGGACTAATAAGCGTGCAGATTCATTATAAGATCCATGAAGATCGGATGGAATCCTCTTGATATGGAAGGACAGTCTCGCGAACAGCTGGCGGGCTCTTCTTACTTGGAAAGAAGACCGCCAGAGGATTGCAACTGAAGATTCGAGAGAAGATTCTGGTGCGCCTATATAAAGAGATGACTCGAGATCATTATGAGGCACTTTAAAAAGGATATTAAGCAGTCAGTCTTGTATCGAGTCATTAGTGAAGAACATTAAGTCAGAGGGTCTCTGGAGTAGCTTAGTGTGTCTTCGATTCAATCGTGTTTCTGAAAACAAGTTAAGGGTTAGGTGTTGCAACTGCATATGTTAGAGGGAGTCTAGTATATGAGTTGATTTAAATCCTTCATTGTAATTCTTAAGTAGGAAACAGTTTGAGTCAAACTTTGGGTGAAAGCCCCGTGGACTAGGACCATTTGGACCGAACCACGTTAAAAACCTTCTGTGTTCTTTATTGTTTGTGCTTTACCGTTTTTCACAATTGCAACTACAAAAACTGTCTTCAAACATTAAAGGACTGTCGTCTGTTGTACTTAAGTGTACAGTTGCAACTATTGCTAAGTGCAACTGGACACAATTACGAGTATTGCAGATACAAAGATCTTTCAATTGGCATCAAGAGCAGGTCACTATATTTACATAGTGTAGATTCTGGTCTAAAAGATCTTTTGTCTATTTAATTTGTTTTCCCTATGGAAGAAATGAGGGAAGGTCTGTCGACCATTAAACCACCAATGCTAACGGCCACAAACTACTCCTACTGGAAGAATCGCATGCGAAACTTCATAAAACAACAGGATCAGAAGGCCTGGAAGAGCATTCTAAAAGGGTGGACCCCACCGACAGATGATCAAGGACGAGTGAAGTCCGAACTGGAATGGACCGATGCTGAAGAACTCTTAGCAAACTACAACTCTACAGCTTTAAACATTATTTTAGTTGCTGTTGACTATGACCAATATAAGAGTATATCTAACTGTGAAATTGCAAAAGATGCTTGGCAGGCTATCGAGAATGCACATCAAGGAAATGACAAAGTGCGCGCATCCAAGTTGCAACTACTCAATGACCAGTTCAACTATGTACGCATGGAAGAAACGGATACCATCGCTCAGTTCCATTCCAAACTTAGGCATCTCGCGAGTGAAGCCACCATCCTTGGAGCGGACTTCCCTGAATCCAGGATTGTGCTTAAACTTCTAGGATCTCTTCCTGGAAGGTTTGCGATGAAAGTCTCAGCCATTGAAGAAGCAAAAGATGTTAACACACTACCTCTGGCTGATCTCATGGGATCACTAACCGCATGGGAAATGAAACTCAAGAGAGAAGGAGACACCATCTCCAAAGGAGTTGCACTTCAGGCCAGCCTTCCACAAAACAGTCCCAACTCAGAATTAGAGCAATCCCTAGCACTCCTCACAAAGAAGTTCAACAGGATGAACAAACGTTGGAGTAGAGGTAACTCTTCAAACCCAGTTGTAAGTCCCTCTGATCTACCTAATAATAAGCCTTCCGCTATTAATAGACTTGACAACAAAAGGTCTGGAAAGGGTATTCAATGCAGGGAATGTCAAGGCTTCGGACACATAAGGGCAGACTGTGCAAATCTGCTCGAAAAAAACAGAAGCCGTGCATTACTCGCATGGAGTGAGGACGAATCTGATAACAGTGAAGATGACACAGAAGAAGCCGATGATGTTGCATTTTCATCGTTCATTCCCCTTAGAGCCAGCATGGGAGTTTCAATTCGCAGCAGTTCTGACTCTGATTGCAACTCAGTTGAAACTAACGAGTTGGAACTTACAGAGGATATGGAGGCAATCTGCAGAAGAAACTCCGAATTGGAGGCCCAACTCAAGATTGTTTCTACCTTTGGCAGCCCTGTGAGAATGAACAACAAAATCCTCGAACTTGAAAGAAAGGTTCTCGCCCTCACCTTGGAGAGAGATCTCGTGTCCGCTGATCTGGAATCGGCGCTTAAAGCTCACAAAGCCCTTGTTGAAGTATGTGATCTCACCAAGAAAGAATTGGACACACTGGCTAAGAATGTGAAGTTGCTCACACCAGGAACAGAAAATTTGGAAAAAGTTCTGGACACCCAGAAAGTTGTAACTGGAAAAACAGGAGTAGGATATGTTGATTCCACCTCACCAAAATTCCTTGGCAATACCAAGATATCCGTCTCCAAAAAGAAGAGGACACCCAAGGGAGTTGAAATTCCCTTTGACTATCTTAATACCAACAATCAGGTACGTACTCATTGTAATATGCCAGCAATAGTATCTGATCGGAATTCCGTTTACAGGTATGCTAAAGGAAGATTCATTCCTACCTGCCACCACTGCGGAGTTCGAGGACACATTCGTCCCTATTGCTATCAGCTATGGACACCTCAGGGCATAGCTTCTCGCATTATCCCCAGAGGACAGAAGAAGAAAAGGAGAAACCAAAGAAAGAAGAAAATCATACTAGACACACCCACAGTTGCAACCGTCGTACCACCAAAACAAGTCTGGGCTAAGAAATCTTCTAACCCTCTTATTTGTCTTACTGCTTGCAACTCTACCTCTCAAGAAAGATCCTATTCTAACTCTTGGTACTTTGATAGCGGGTGCTCTAGGCATATGACTGGAAATAAGGACATCCTAATCAACTTTGTGCATGAACAAAAGGGGGATGTTATTTTCGGGGATGGAAACAGAAGAAAAATAATGGGGAAAGGAACCCTAAGTGTTAAAGGCTTTCCCAAACTAAAAGATGTTCACTATGTTGATGGACTATGTGCAAATCTTATTAGTATTAGTCAGTTGTGTGACGATGATCTCTTTGTTCACTTTACCAAAGATGAATGTGAAGTTGTAGATCAATTCCAGAATATAGTCCTGAAAGGACTAAGAAGCACTGAAAATTGTTATACTATGACTAACTGTATAGCTACTTTTAGGTCACTCACTTGCAACTCGAGCAAAGAATCTGTTGCAGAATTATGGCACCAACGGCTTGGCCATCTCAACTACAAGTCCTTGGCACAACTCTCCAACAATCAGAGTGTGAGAGGATTACCAAAACTTGGAGCAAAGCCAATTGAAAGGTGTGGCTCATGTATTGAAGGAAAACAGACAAGAGCGAGCCATAGTGAGTTGCAACACATACCATCGGTAAGGATTCTGGAATTACTACACATGGATCTTGTGGGACCCATCCAAAAGGAAAGCATCTCTGGTAAGCGTTACATTTTTGTATGCGTTGATGATTTCTCGAGATACACCTGGGTGGAATTCCTAAAAGACAAAAATGAATCCTTTGTTTTCTTCAAAAACCTGTGCAATACTGTTGCAACTGAGAAGGATCTAACTGTTAAAAGAATTAGAAGTGATCATGGTAGAGAGTTTGAAAACTCAAGCTTCGTTGAATTCTGTTCTGACAAGGGTATATTTCATGAATACTCGTCCCCCATCACACCACAACAAAATGGGGTTGTTGAAAGGAAGAACAGGACACTAGTTGAAATGGCAAGAGTTTTGCTAAACTCAAAAAAATTAGCCATCAAGTTCTGGGCGGAAGCAGTGAATACTGCATGCTATGTCACCAACCGAGTTTACCTACGACCAGGTACAACCAAAACTGCCTATGAACTCTGGAAAGGTAAAAGACCAAATGTTCAACACTTTCATGTTTTTGGCTGCGCCTGCTACGTTTTAAATGATAGGGAACCTAGAGGTAAGTTTCAATCCAAATCTGATCTAGGAATCTTTGTCGGGTACTCACGGTATAGTCATGCTTATCGCGTGTTCAATATGCGCACTCAAACTGTAGTTGAATCATCTAATGTTGAGTTTGACGATTACAGGGACTTTGCAACCACATCATCGGAAGCTCGGATCACCGAACTAACATCTGCTGATGATGAGGAAGAATCACACCGCCCGCATAAGTCTTCACCACCAGTTGCAACTGATACAGTTAACCAGCAACCTGAGGATACTCCGACAGATACAGTTCCAACAGAGATGGACCCTGCCATTGCAGTACAAACAGAAAACCCACAAGCACCACTACACATTAGGAGGAACCACCCACCTGAAGCGGTCATTGGGAACTTAAGTGACGGGATAAGAACGCGAGACATCCCTCGAAGGAGATATGACCAAATGGTGCGCTTTGTGAGTTACACCTCGAAGATTGAACCCAAGAACATAAAGGAAGCACTGCTAGAAGAAGCTTGGATAGAAGCCATGCAAGAGGAACTGAATCAATTTGAACGGAACGATGTGTGGACACTTGTCCCTCGCCCAGACAAAGTGAACATCATCGGGACCAAATGGATATTCAAGAACAAGACCGACGAATTGGGAAATATAGTGCGCAACAAAGCAAGACTAGTTGCACAGGGATACACGCAAATCGAAGGAGTCGACTATGACGACACATTTGCCCCAGTTGCAAGACTAGAGTCCATTCGTCTTCTTCTCGCAGTTGCATGCGGTTTGCACTTCAAGCTCTTCCAGATGGATGTTAAGAGTGCGTTTCTAAATGGATACTTGAACGAAGAGGTGTTCGTCGAACAACCTAAAGGATTCATAGATCCACATTTCCCTGATCATGTGCTGAAATTGAAAAGAGCATTGTATGGCTTGAAACAAGCCCCACGGGCGTGGTATGAAAGACTCACCGTGTACCTCCTTGAAAAAGGATACACAAGAGGGAGTGTAGACAGGACCCTGTTCTATAAACACTTTGGAACAAACATTCTTATTGCCCAAATTTATGTAGATGATATCGTGTTTGGGTCTACATCTCTGGATGAGTTGCAACACTTCATTTCTATTATGAAAAATGAGTTTGAAATGAGCATGGTTGGTGAACTCACCTATTTTCTTGGTTTGCAGGTAAAACAGCAAAATGATGGGATATTTATATCACATGCAAAGTACGCTAGGAATCTTGTCAAGCGTTTTGGCCTTGAAAATGCCAAACCTATGAAAACCCCCATGGGATCTACAGATCGTCTTAGCAAAGATGATAGTTGCAACTCGGTGGATCCCAGTCTTTACCGAAGCATGATAGGAAGTCTACTGTATCTCACTGCTAGCAGACCTGACATTTGCTTCAGCGTTGGAGTATGTGCAAGATATCAGGCCAACCCGAAAGAGTCTCATCTCAAGGCAGTCAAGCGCATTATTCGCTACATCTCTGGTACAACAGATTTCGGGCTCAGTTATAACTTCAATGATAATCTATCTCTTGCAGGATACAGTGATGCAGATTGGGCAGGATGTGCGGATGATCGAAAGAGTACTACAGGAGGATGCTTCTACCTAGGAGCAAATCTTGTGTCCTGGTTCAGCAAAAAGCAACACTCAATCACGTTGTCCACCGCCGAAGCTGAATACATCGCTGCTGGGAGCAGTTGCACTCAACTGGTTTGGATGAAACAAATGCTAGAAGATTACGGTATTTCCCAAAACGAAATACTCCTCTACTGTGATAATACAAGTGCCATTAACATCTCTAAAAATCCAGTCCAGCATTCTCGCACTAAACACATCGATATTCGATATCATTATATTAGGGAACTGGTTGAGGCTAAAACTATTGAGCTACGTCATGTGTGCACTGACCTTCAACTTGCAGATATTTTTACCAAAGCTCTGGATGTGACACGCTTTGAGCACCTTCGCAAGTCGTTAGGGCTCTGCCTTTTGTGAATTGCAACAGGAACCCGGTTGCAACTGAGGATGACCAGTGTCTGACCTTCTGCCTATTACTGATCTCAGACAGTCTCCTCATGTTTGGATGGTGTAATCTTAAAAAAAAAAAAAAAAAAAAAGGGGAACGAAGGGCTTCGCCCATAAGTTGCAACTGGAAAAAGCTACCTGACCTAGAAGCAGCAAGTGTGAAAGCTAGCAATTCATATCCCACGCGACTTCTCATTGCAAAGAGCTACCTTGCTCACAAATGTGTCAGTGTGAAAGCTACCAGTCGCTCTCACCCCTGTACTTTAGTTGCAACTGAGTTGTGTGAAACTCCCTTGGCGAGACTGAATTGGATTGGTAAATGGATAGATTCTCTCCACTGGTCACCTTGGTTCTCGTGCTACTGTCTCTAATTCTACTTACACGTTGGAGCCCTAATTACTTGTGATTGGGCCCCACTGGGTGTCACATTGTGAGTCCAAGTTTTATTTTTGCAAGTTGTTTGGACATGTATCATAAGCGTATCTTGTGTTGATTTTATCCCTATCCTTCCCTTATTCATGATTCATTATCGTGTGTAAAGTGTAGCTAGGGCAGATTACGTCTTAATGGGCCTTTGTTTTTCCCTCCAAAATTTCTAGGGCTTTCGCATTCCTTCTTCATTTATTTACTTCGCCTCCTACTTGCTCACCCGCCACAGATCTCACTCTCTCTCTCTGCCTTGTTTAGCATCAATTTGTTTTCAGATGGGTGGATCTGCCAGAAAGCCTGCCGCTACCTTCTCCGAGGAACCCATTGACATGGACCCTCTACAAACAATTCCTCCGTCACCACCCCAGGCACCACGTGCGACTGATGATGATGAAGCAGACTCTCCGTTTGCTGAGGAGACCACTCCACCACCACAGGCTGCTGCGCCGGCCACAGCCGGTCCCTCCTCCACTCCTCAACAGGAGCCGGATGAAGAACGGCCAATTCCCACTGCTGCCGCTCCTTCTGGGGTTACAACCAGAAAGAGAACCAAGGCAACCATCCGTCAGCCCCCGCGACGCTGCCGTCTGCACAAACTCTCTGAACAATCTGCCTCTGAGGAGGATTCCGCTGATGAAGAGATTCGGGAGGCGCACCCTGAGCCTCCCAAAAAGAAGGCTAAGTCCAATGCCCCCACCAAGAAGAAAACCCAATCCTCTGCCCCTCAACGAAAATCCGCACCGGATGTGCCCGAGTCTACCTTCGCTCTTCCTGATGTTGCTCCTGCCTCTGCCTCCTTGAAAGCTGCTAGGGCTCATTCTCAGCGGTTCTACACTACTGACGCAGAAACCAGAATGCTGGAAATTCGCAAGCGTCCTATGGTTGTGGAACGACCGTTGGACCTAAAGTCCTATGAAGAGACTGGGGTAGTGGAACTCCTTGAAAAGCGCGGGTGGTTAGTTGCAACTCAGAACGCCACCAACTACAACAAAGCCCTGGCGCAAGAGTTTTATGCTAACCTCACCACCCAGCTCGATGCGGAAGGGTCACTACAGCGCCATGTCATCTATCTCCGGGGAAGTGTCTGCCCTTTTACAGCTGAGCTTCTTTCCCAGGCCATGGAGGCACCCATCATGGACACAGCCGGGAAATCTGAGTTGCGACTAGAGCGCAACATGGACAAAGTTGCATATGAGCTGACTGGGGATCAATCCGTGTGTGGCCCCAAGACCCGTTTCCTACAAGCTCACTCACCAACCGCTACAACCTGCTGTTCCGCATCCTGGTCAGCCACTGGCTTCCTTGCACGCAAACCTCCAACATCCGCCCTGAGGTTGCCAGTGTGTTGTTTCGTGTTGGCACGGGAGTTGCAATTGACCTGGGCACACTTGTGTTCGAGCGCATCTATCGGGGTACCTTTCCAAATTTCCATCTCTCACTTGGGTTCCCTGCCCTCATTTACAGGTACTTTGCCTCCAGGCATCCCTCCATTATGCTGGAGAAAGAAGACCTTCTCGAGTGTCCCGTCATGCGTGCCATCACTAAAATTCTGAACAAACCGCCACCAGCTGCAACTGGACCATCCACCAAGAAGCAGTCCAGCTCCATTCCAGACGCCTCTGCCAGTCTTGATGGAGTGCACCTAGAACTATCCAGGTTGAGCAACCTGGTAGCTGAGCTGGTCCAAGCCAATGAGGAGCTGCGCACTTCGATGGCACTGCAAGCCTCCAAACTTGACTGTCTGTTGCAACACGCTGGTCTCCGCTCTGGGCCTGGTGAATCATCTGGGCATGGTACCTCTTGATTTGTTGTTTCAAAAAGGGGGAGATTTTGTGTTCAGGGGGAGTTGTTCAATTTGCTCTAAACAATTTCTATTTTGAGTTAGACGTTTCTTTTGGCTTTTGGTGAAGATTCGAGAGAAGATTCTGGTGCGCCTATATAAAGAGATGACTCGAGATCATTATGAGGCACTTTAAAAAGGATATTAAGCAGTCAGTCTTGTATCGAGTCATTAGTGAAGAACATTAAGTCAGAGGGTCTCTGGAGTAGCTTAGTGTGTCTTCGATTCAATCGTGTTTCTGAAAACAAGTTAAGGGTTAGGTGTTGCAACTGCATATGTTAGAGGGAGTCTAGTATATGAGTTGATTTAAATCCTTCATTGTAATTCTTAAGTAGGAAACAGTTTGAGTCAAACTTTGGGTGAAAGCCCCGTGGACTAGGACCATATTTGGACCGAACCACGTTAAAAACCTTCTGTGTTCTTTATTGTTTGTGCTTTACCGTTTTTCACAATTGCAACTACAAAAACTGTCTTCAAACATTAAAGGATTGTCGTCTGTTGTACTTAAGTGTACAGTTGCAACTATTGCTAAGTGCAACTGGACACAATTACGAGTATTGCAGATACAAAGATCTTTCATAAATATTTCCAACAAATGGACCCACAATGAACGAATACATATATATATATATATATATATATAGGGCATTTTCATATGATCGTGTTGGTTATAAATCCTCTTATTATTTATTATTCACACGCTCAGCCTGCCAATATATCACTTTATTTAACACAACGAAAATGCTTTTCTCTTCTTTTTTTCTAAACCATTTTATTCAAATAATGAAATAACTTACAGAGGCTTAAAACCGCATACAAAACGGAATGAGGTTCAGCAAGAACATTACAATTAGGAAACAATTTATAACAAATAATACTTCAACTTTGTACACAAAATAAAGAGCAACTTTTAACCAAACTATTTAAAATAAATGAAGATATGTGTTTTTTATTCCTTTATTCATGCTACTTAATATAATATCAGCTTGCAGCCTTCAACAAGTTCATCAATTCTGTTTCATCTTTCATGCATTGCGAGGAATAGGTGGAATACTTTGCTCGTGCCTGAAAAAATTACCCGGATCCACCATAGTTTTCACCCTCATCAACCTCATAAAGTTTCTTTTGAAGTAGTTGAATCCAAATGTTGGTATCTGGGCAGAACCATTATTGACTCCCAAATCAAGATCCTTATAATTTACGTACACAGCTCGTGGCAGCTTCGAAACATACGGAGCCATGTAATCGTACAATCCCCTTATCAAGCTTATGTACCTTTCCGATGTCGTTGCTTCCGCGGCTTCATCCCAGAACACCCTGTACAGTATTTGGTACAAGTGTCCTCCCCTATGAGGAAATGGCGTCGAGGATTCTGATATCTCATTCATTACTCCACCATTTGAGATAAAGATTACTATCCCTGTCTCGGCCTCGTACAAAAACCTCCATATGCGTTGAAGCACGGATGATGTTACGGGCTTACGGACATAGTCTGATTTCGCTTTGGAAGCCATTGGTGTTTCAGGAGCAGTTCTACTTGCCAAGACTTCTGTAGGCGAGTCCATTGGATATCCGGCAAAGTAAACTACTGAGCGAATCCAACTCAATTCGAGACAATCTTCCCGCCTCGCGCCTAATTCAGAAAACCTTTGTTCAAACATGTTGAGAAACTCGTTTGCACCGCCAAGGTATGAGATGTTAAACGTAGCTTCTACAATTTTGCCACTTGGTGTGGCCGCGTTAACGCTTCTCATGATGACAGCGAAATAGATCTCGTTGGGAAGATCAGGAGCAACGTGTTGCCACTTACGAACAAGCTCGGTGGCGTTTTGCTCCAAAGTCCTAGTGATAGAGCATGCGGTCACTACTCGTGGCACGGGCACTAATCTTACTTTCCATGCGGTTACAATTCCAAAACTGCCGCCTCCACCACCTCTGATGGCCCAAAAGAGATCCTCGCCCATGGATTCACGATCAAGAATATTCCCATTGACATCTATCAAGCGTGCGTCAACGATATGATCAACCGCAAGACCATATTTGCGGAACAACTGCCCAAATCCTCCGCCGCTGAAGTGGCCGCCTACTCCAACCGTGGGACAGAATCCAGCTGGAAACGCGAGCGTTTGGCTTACTCTGCTGATTTGATAATAGAGTTGTCCAAGAGTTGCGCCACCTTCAACCCACGCAGTTTCACTCCTAACATCAATTGTTATCGCGTTTAGCTTGTACAAATCGATGACCACAAATGGGACATGGGATGTGAAGGAAGTTCCTTCAAAGTCATGACCACCACTTCGGATCCTAATTTGGATACCGTGTTGTTTGGAACAAAGCACAACGGGTGAGATATGGCGTTCATGTTCGGGTGTAACAATGATTAAAGGTTTAGGAGTGGAAGAGGATGCATATCTTAGATTCCGTATGGATGCGTTGAGGATCGATAAATAGGAGGAGTTGCTCGGGGTGTAAATCAACTGCGGAATACCGGAGTTGTCGAGGCATCGAAGGAAATCGTGTTGGCCGAGGGAATGAGAGTGAGAGAAGCAAGAAAGGAGGATCACAAGGAAAAAAGAGACAAGAGAAGCTGAATTCATGCTTGGGATCATTTTCATTAGATTGCTAGTGTAAGTTGAATTGTGAATATGAGGTTATGCATGCAAGCTTCTATTTATATGCACAATGAGAGGATAAGAGATTGTGATTTCCAATTATTTGAAGTTTCTTGCCGTGTGAGGATTGAACAATTATACTCGTTTTGACTTTATTTAATAAATTTACAAGTCA
The DNA here is from genome assembly GCA_948329865.1 of Linaria vulgaris. Taxonomy (NCBI): domain Eukaryota; kingdom Viridiplantae; phylum Streptophyta; class Magnoliopsida; order Lamiales; family Plantaginaceae; genus Linaria; species Linaria vulgaris. Next base: position 111,250,416 of record OX415252.1, read on the forward strand.
ATATAATCTAATAGAATATTCAACTACATTGACAATCTTGTTTGATTTAATGTGTGATGTCTCTTCAAGTTTTCTGGATTAATCAAATTAAGAGACTAATATTATAAAGCTATAACAAATAGTAAAGGAAAGTTATATGAAGGGATGAACGCGCACGAAAATTTAAAAGTCTACAATCTACATAATGTATATTACACAAAGAAAAATATAAGCACATAAAACCGTTTTAACAATCCGTTAATCTGACATGTACTTTCAGATCATAAATGATTAATTTGTTGTATTCAATTGTCATTAGTTTTCAGTGGAATCCAGACTTTTCATGTCGACTGTAAAAAGATTTCGGCTAACAAATTCTCAAAGGCATTGAAAAGTCTTAAGACCTTATCGTACTATTGTGAAAGAATTCTCGTACGTTTGATTTTGTCTTTGATTTATCATTATGATTAGGGCTTTTGCCACAGCACCCCTGTAATATGCAAAAGAGGCACATTAGCCCCTTATAAAAAATAAGGGATAAAAGCATCAAGCCCCCTGAACTATGCACGTTTTGCGACTTGCCCCCTAAACTAAATTAATAAGCGTTTTGCCCCCTGAACTATGCACGTCTGTTCGATTTGCCCCCTGACCGGATTCCGCCGAATATTCCTCGAAATATTCCATTCTCGTGCGACTCACGTGAGTATCAGAAGGGCATTTTCGATACATATTCTCAACTGTTAAGTTATTGCATGTTCCCCCTTGAACTATGCTTATGTTAGCGACATGCCCCCTGAACTATGTAATAGTGCCCCCTAAACTATTGTGTTGCGATTTGCCCCCTGAACTATGTAATAGTGCCCCTTGAACTATTGTGTTGCGAATTGCCCCCTGAACTATTAATAGTGCCCCTTGAACTATTGTTTTGCGAATTGCTCCCTGAGCTCAATTTGCATTGTACAACCCATTTCTATACTTTTGAGGCTATTTTTAATGTCATTTTAGTGTACATTTTTGTGTGAGTTTGAAGACATGTTATTGTGCTATTTAAAACCATTACAACTATACATACGCCCAATTTAAATGACCTTGTAAAACCATCAAATGCATTCGTTCATCAGAAAAAGTAAAATATTCTGCCAAATAAATGCATTACAAAGAGAACATAATTGTCCATAATGAAAAAAAGTTGTCCTCTAACTGAAAAAAAAAAACACTACTTAATCTGGATGTCTCTAGGTCTTCATTCCCTGATCTGAGAAGATATTTCTTTGTTGAGGATGTTGGTAGTACTGGTCCTCTTCATGTATCTTATGGTGCTAGCAACAATCTCTTCCTGATCTTTCATTGCTGCCATCTTCTCCTTTTCAGAAATATTTTTGAGCTACATATAAGAAAACATCTATTTAAAAAGTGATAAATCACATAAACACCAAGAATATAAACTGAACAAGGAGTTCACCTTTGCCATTGCCTGTTTAATTGACTCAGCATCATTCATAACTGTCTTTCCCTTAGCAACAGTCTTCTTTTTTCCACTGACTTCTTCCACCAGTCTAGCAACCTTCTTCCTGTTTCTTGTTTGTCTTCCCTCCACTATCTCTTCTTCCTGAATGTTAGCATCAACCAATAATTTTCTCTTTGCCTTAGAAACAGTTTCACCTTTTCCTTTTTCCCCAACAATCTAATCAACAAGAGTAAAACAAGAATTAACATTGCAAAATTATTGATCACTATCTGATTGCAACAACAAAAATATGATTACCTCTACATTATTTTTATTCTTTCTTGGTGATCTCCTTAAAACACCTTTACTCATCATCTCCTTCCCTGTATGCTTAACAACTTGAGGCACCTGATCATCAGCTTCACTCATTTTTTCCTTCCCTTTAGAATTATCTGCAACCTGCTTCTTATCAACAGGCCCTGAATTTTTCCCCTTCCCTGTAGGCTTAACAACTTCAGGGCCCTGATCATCAGCTTCAGTCTCCTTTTCATTCCCTTTTGAATTATCAGCAATAGGTACCTGATCAGTGAACAGCACCAGAATTACTTACTTTCTCAACTATTTTTATGTCAAATGAAAGGTGACTTTGGCAACTGTAATTTCCTATACCTGTTCATGTACTGCAGGCTGCTGGTCATCCATCTTCCCTTTCCCATATACTGTCCTTTTATTTTTGGTAGCCTTTTGCTTTTTCCTTGACTTTTTTTGGTCCATAGCCTTTTATGGCTTATCCTGAAATATAATATATAATATTAGATAGGCTAAACACCCATTACTAACAAAAAGAGAGTATTAGGAACTGAGATATACCCTGTTTTGTGGAATAAGCTCATGAGGAGTAGGATTTTGAGGAGTATTTGTTTGTGGAGTAGGATTGGATGGAGGAACATCAACCCCAGGCTCATCTTCACCTTCTGCATACTTTCTGATTGGGCATGTTCTGACATTGTGACCTATCTCACCACACAATCTACAAGTTATAATAGTCCCCTTTCTAGTAGCATGCTGTTCTGTGCCTTCCTCACTATCCTTCTTCTTTTTCTCTTTGATCTCCTTCAACTCCTCCTGACTTACAAACCTATTGCCCTTTTTAGGCCTTCCAGGCAACCTCTCAGGCACAGGAGGAAGTAATGGACAAAGATTAGAAAGAGGCCAGTCTTCAGGGCCAGACATGATGTGCATACAGTTCTTGTATGTCTTAAGATAGGTTGACTTTAGATAACAGTGATCCACCCAATCTTCAGGATCTCTCTCCTTGTACTTTAGAGCACAACATGCATGTGCACATGGGATCCCACTGAGTTGCCATCTTTTGCAACTACAAGTTCTTCTTCCCAGGTCAACTGTCATATGACCTTCTGGACTGTCTATTTCAAACTCTTCTAGGCCATTCCAGTGGGACTTGCACTTTGAGGCTGCATCCTTATTTGCTTCTAAAACCTTTGTAATGTTTGGCCCAATTTTCCTACTCCACTTCTTGGCCATGTCTCTCTTCACATACACTCTTTTCATCAGAATGAGCCTTATATGCTCAAGCATATCAATGATTGGTTTAGGTCTTGCTTCAAGGATTAGAGCATTGAAACTTTCACACATATTGTTAAGGAGTACATCACACTTAACATCAGTCTTGAAGTAAGCCCTGCTCCAATTTGCAGCTGGTCTTTTTGCAAACCATGTGTATGCCTCCAATTTCCTCTTTCTGATCTCCTTAAGAGCAGACTCAAATGCTCTGATTGTAGTTGCCCTAGCAGCCTTCCAAACCAAGAATTTCAGAGGCAACCCCCTGTGTAGTTGCTTGAAATTACTATACATGTGCATCACACAGAATCTGTGTGCACAACCAGGCATATGTCTATCCACTGCCTCAATCAAGCCCTTCTGTTTATCTGACATCACTATCCACCCAGAACTACTGTCTTCATTAATCTGCAGATCATTCACTAACAACTGCATGAACCAACACCAGCTATCTTTCCTCTCTTTCTCAACAACAGCATATGCAATTGGGTACATGCTGTTGTTTGCATCAATCCCAATTGCAGTTAACAATATCCCACCACACAGTGATTTCAAATGACACCCATCCAGACAAATAACTGGCCTACAACCTGCCAGAAAACCCCTCTTCAAAGAACCCCAACACACATAAAACCTCTTGAAAACATGCCCTTTATCAGTGCCAACTGTCTTGATCCTGACAGTGTTATCACAATCACTCTTCATTATTGCAGCTGCATATCTCCACAACAATGCATATTGTTCTGTTTCAGAGCCTATAGACAAGGTCATTACCTTTGCCTTACATCTGTACATTTGATACTTGGAGAAATCACACTTTGTTTCCACCCTGAAACTGTCCTTCATTGCCTCCACTGGCCACTTCAGATTACCCTTTATCATGTGGTTGTACTTCTTGGCTAGCCATGTAGAGGTTGCATGATACACCTTGTCCATTGTGTTGCATGTGTGCTTTCCATTATAGGTCTTTATTTGTAGGGTACCACCATCACCCAGCTCTGAAGCATACACATGGTAAGGGCAACCAGTTATCTTACACCTCACCCTAACTTTATCAGGATCATTCTTCACAAACTTTATATCTCTCCTCACCTTTATTGCATAATTCCTCACTGCAGCCCTAAATGTTGCTGCATCCTCAAAACACATTTCTAACTCCAGTCTAGGATTATCCAAATCCATTGCTTTGTTAAAAACAGGGTAACCTTGGTATGTCAACCTGCCTTGTCTCCTATCCAGCAATGAATCCCCTTCATTCCTATTAACTTCCCTTGCAATTGTTATACCAGCCCAGTGTGCCTCTGATTCACCAACCTCACCAACATCCTCATAAATCCCTTCATCATCAGTTACATCATCTCCATCCTCAAATATAGCTTCAGACACATCTGAATCTGTGCCAACAGACTGAGCATTATCACCATCAAATTCTTCTTTATAAAAAATGAAGTAATCATAATTCAGATCTTCATCTGTTTGCAGGGTTGTATGGTTATGATCTATATCATCTGGATGTCTACTTGTGTGGTCTTCCTCCTCACTGTCATCATATGGTGCAGATGGTCCAGCTTCATCCTCAGCTACATCTTCTCTTTTATTATGATCAGAAGCCATACCAGGTCCACTGCCTCCATTTTCATCCATGTCCACATCACCTAGTACTCCTCCACCAACAGCAAATACACCAACTATCCTTTGATTATTCATATACTTAGTCATTGTTGCAACATCATCATCTGTCATTGTATCTGCAACCGCAATTCGGTTGCAGAAAATATGAACACTTTTTGCAACCGCGACGCGGTTGCAGAAAGTATGAATCTTTTTAGCAACCGCGTTGCGGTTGCAAATACTGGCTTTTGCTACCGCATTGCGGTTGCAAAAGCCCCTTTCTGCAACCGCACTGCGGTTGCAAAAGCTACTCATACATGAAAATCGCAATTTTATGAGACTTTCTCAATGCGTTTCTGATTTTTAACTACAAATTTCAATGCTACATGTGATATAAACTAATATATGGTTACAAAACAAGTAATTGAGGAATGAAAGAGTTGATTGAATGTGAAATGATTGAATGAGTTATTAGACCATGCATGAACATATTGTATGTTCTATTTACTACTCATCATCATATTTCTTCTTGTTATTATGATTTGCTTCACTAATAATATGATTAATTGATTGAATTAGTAGACAAATTTTTCACATTACGTTTATTCCTATATGTATCTAGTGATGATATATATATATATATATATATATATATATATATATATATATATATGTGTGTGTGTGTGTGTGTGTATACGAACGTTATCGTTTGAAATCATAGATATCACGGCTTGTCCCACATATATAATGCTTGAAATTGTTATGAGGATTGTAATTATGGTGTTTTTATCATTATTAAGATAGTTATCAACCAAAATAACAATGTGGCACCTCAAATCATCAAAAAAATGGCATTTTAAAAGTATGAATGTTTTCAGCAACCGCATTGCGGTTGCAAATACTAGCTTTTGCAACCGCGATGCGGTTGCAAATGCCCTCCTATAGGAATTTGCAACCGCATCGCGGTTGCAAAGTAGTTGCAACCGCATTTGCGGTTGCAAATGCCCTCCTATAGGAATTTGCAACCGCATCGCGGTTGCAAAGTAGTTGCAACCGCATTGCGGTTGCAAATGCCCTCCTATAGGAATTTGCAACCGCATCGCGGTTGCAAAGTATTTGCAACCGCGTTGCGGTTGCAAATGCCCTCCTATAGGAATTTGCAACCGCATTGCGGTTGCAAATGCCCTCCTACAGGATTTTGCAACCGCATTGCGGTTGCAAATTTCTGGTCGCAAAAGACCTGGAAAGCTTCTAGTGTTACCTCTTAATACTCAAACACTTAATCTACGTCACAACTGGATTTTATTTTTTTCGACACGTTGTCCAAAATATTTCTCAAACACCCAAAAGATAAGCTAACTAATTAGTAAGAATACATCCAAACGGGAAGTAGATCTTCCACCACAAAGTCTTTATTTTTCTTTTTTTGAACTTCTTCTACCATAAAGTCTGACTATGAACATTTGTAATAGGTGAAGAATGACCATAAAACCCCTCGACTTCAACGTCCCCTAGAATCTTTACCCCTTCAATAGTCCTCAAACAACAATTTGTCATATTGTGTCATGTGATGAGAACTATGAGGAATGAGTCCGTTTGATGGCCAATATTTTTTTGTGAAAAAAACAAGCTTGACTTCCTCGATGGTAACATAACCAAGTCGATAACCGAGACTCAAGAGGCATCCTTATGAGTAACAGTTAATTCCACGTTGGCGAGATGAGTTTATATTATCCTTAATTCGGTGCTACGCTCTTCTTTCTCACACCCGCCCATGTGAAAAACGCTTGAGATATTTGACAATATTTCTTGATGAGAATCCATGATTTACAGACACTCTTGGGTGCTTGCAACTTGCAAGTAGCAAGGCTAGTCAATGTTGAATTACAATACTTGAAAGTGTAAAATGTTCTGAATCAATGTTGAATGGATGTTGTGCCAACATCAGAGGACAACATTGAAGTCAGAAACATTCTTAACCTGGAACATGGTTTTAAAATTCGAGAACATGAGTAAAGTGTTCTGGATTAAATGTTGGATGGATGTTGAGCCAACATCCACAGGACAACATTAAAACCAGAAACTATTCTGTCAATCTGTCTTTAACTGCTTTAGTTTAGTTTTGTCTTTATTCACCTATTAATCAAGTTCCACAATTTTAGTTGTCTTTGTTTATGTCTAGGAACATCTCTTAATCATAAGGAAGAGCATTACAAGTTTTCTAAGTTGAAGTTTCCATAATTCAAGAGGAGGAGACCGGTCAAGTCAACACGGTTTCAAAGATGGAAAGTTTTGGAGTTCAAGTGCAACTAGGAATCTTTCCAAGATCAGCTCTGAATTGAAGAAGGAGTATTTCCTTATTAGAACTCAATATAATAAAGGAAACTATTATTCAAGAAGAAGATCGAGTTCAAGAAGGAAAGAAGAGTTCAACTAGGAAACAACATAAGTTACCAAAACTGTGTACAACACACCTTGGAGATTAAGTTTGAAGAAACCTATATATAGGGTGTGAAGTACATCAAGATACACAAGAAACAATATAGCTAATTAATCCGTAGAGATTATATCTTAAGCATTGTTGCGTGTTTCTTGCTTTGCAAAGTTTGTGAGTTTTCAAGTTAAGTCTAGGATTAGATTTAAGGAGAAAATTCTTGTCTGCTTTGCTGAGTCCGATCTACAAAAGAGCGAGAGTGATTTTGTGGTGAGGAACGTATTTGTTAAAACATGCGTGGTTATTTTGCCGCAAGGCTAGATGGTTGCTTATTTATAATATAACCATTGAAAATTTATCTTCTTGTGTTCTTTAATTCCGCTGCACATTATACTCTATCAAGAAGATTGTTTAAGATCAAGTTAAGGCAACGCCAACTTAACTTGAACTTTGGAAAAGTTATATCAATCCCGATCCAACAATTTCAATACTGAACAACAAAAGATATTGGAAGAACTTACGGGATATTGCTATGTTCCGATATTTACTTACTTATTGTTTCATGTTGAACGATTAATTAAATTTTTATGTTATATATCCTTTATATATCATATCCTTTTAGTCTTTGTTTTGACGTTTACTTACTTATTGCGAACCACAACTAGCACTAAACTGATTTGGAGTTCTTTTAATAGTCGTGGCACTTGTCAGGTCAGCTTTACTTATCAATATGAGACCGCCTGCATATACAGAGTGTGAGAATTTCATTCCCCCCACATCAACACTGGAATAGGATGTCAATTCTTTCTATTTGCTTCTTCTTCGATCAAGTAATAATGATGTTCCATGCAAAGTACGAAAAGGTCGGGATAGAGAGCGGATCACCCTAAGTCCGCGTATCGAAGTTAAAGGATCAAGTGGTGCTCTGTTCCTTAAAAGTTGGAGAAAATGCATAAAACTCTTTTGTGGTTTCAAGAACTTGCATGAAATTCCCTTGTGGTTTGATAGTTGTCTAGAATCCCCTTATAGTTTCAAAAAATCTTCACAAACCCCCCTTGTAGTTTTCATAAATCCTACACAAAATTTATTTTTGGTCCTATTCCGTTTGAGAGTAATGTACACTCGCTCTATTCGAGACAGAGCTTGACTTTTTTGTACTTTTTTTCCTTACAAAAAGTCTGAAAATGTGTGGACCAAAATTGGTACTCTCTTGAATTCACACGTTGTGTTAATTTGAACGTTGAGTCAGCACTGAAGTACTCAAAGTTGCCTTAACATTCCTGACAGAGTAAATTTCATAGCAAAATAGTACACACAATGTGTGAATTTTAGGCAGATTATGAATATAATCTGCCGAGCCTTACGGCAAAATAATCACTAATCATTTAATGATTTACAAAACACAACAGAGAACGTTTAAAGAAAACCACTCCTCTCAACCTAACTACCTAGATCTATAGAGATTATAGCTCTAACTAGTTAGACAAAGTCTCAGTACAGCAAGACAGAAAACTCTCGACTCTCAAGATGATTTCTCTTAGAATTTTATGCTCTTGTCTTGTGTTTCTGCTTGATGTCCATCACCCTTCTTATAGATCTTCAAAATCGTAGCTCTAAGTGTGATAGACACGACTTGGATCGTTCTTTGATTCTCTTGGATAACTTGATATCTTCGTTGGGATTATCTTCAGTTTGGAAGCTCTCTTATCTGATATTGATCATTCTTATCCTCAGAGATCTTCCATACTCATCGTAATCTTCTTCGGCTCAATCTTCTTTATTGATGCTCAATTTTCTCGAAACCTAGATCCTTTGATATCCTGAACTACACCAAAGATAAACACAACTCGTGGAACTAGATAAGTCCGTGAATAAAGGCAAAACTAATTAAATAATATAAATCCGAGTGTGCAGTGTTTGTGTCAAGCTCAATATTGGGTTAACATTTGTTACCACAATGTTAGACTATCATTTTCATCGGACACTTGCACTTACAAGTCTATTTGTCCTTTAGAATGAATAACACAAAATCATGTAGTTTCAAAACATACACGGAACCCCCTTATGGTTGATTTGGAAAATCATGCACGAGATTTACTTCTAATTTGTTAATTATAATAGAAATATATATATATATATATATTAACGGTTTTATATAATTGAGAATACCTTACTTTTTGAAATCTTAAAAGAAAATCTTATTTTGAAATATATATATATGATATTATTTTTTCCAAAAAATTAAGTAAGTTAATGTCGTTTACTAGTTTAGTTTAGTTTAGTCATTTTTTAAAAAATTAACGTAGTTATTTGAATCTTAACGGAGGAATTGTCTGTAGAGTTTTTGAAACCACGAGGAAGCTAAGTTTTAAACTATAAACAAACCACAAGAAATTTTATGCAGATTTTTAAAACCACAAGGGAGTTTTAGACTATAAACAAACCAAAGAGTAGTAATGTATACATTTTTGAAATCAAGGGGAGGTTTTATGTTGATATCCCATAAAATTCGAGATTGGCCATTTGGAAATTGGAATGCAGCTCATGCCTCATGATAAGTCTTGGCGTCAAGCTTGGAAAATTAAAGAAACAATACAGTGTTTGTTCTAAGAAACTCAAGTTGACTTCGTACTACATAGAATATGAGACGTGTATTTTGTTAAGATATAAATCCAAAGACTTCCAAAGTCTTTTATTTTTGTGGATCGATCTAGGAATTCTAAAGTCTTTTGCCATACATTAACGGCTTTGCAGGTAACGTGAAAGTCTGGGTCCAGATGAAAACTAATAATGACCTACAATAATAAACAAATTAAACCGTTGATTAACTGAAATTATCTATCAAAATATACTTCTATTATTAGTATGCTTCCTGTATCTCTTAATTCGTGTACTTGCAGCACATTAATTTCGACAACTAGTTAATCTCTAGTAACTTACTAACTCACTAATGATAAATAGTTTATCATCATGATAAGAAGAGAGTCAAAATAGTTAACTTGTTTTTGCTAGCTCAAATTTTCGTTTAAATATTTAGAATTTGTTTCATTTTATTGTTCGTAATGGGAGATTATGTGGTAGTGATTGTCATTAAACTTTGATAACTTAAACAACAGTACTAGTGTATGTCACATGATATTTAAAATTGTTTTCCTTAATTGACTAAATATTTTATTTGACGTGATATTAGATTCGTTTCTAAATTGTTAAAATAAATATGCACATGAGACAACGTAATATACGCGTATGAGACACGTTTCTTTATTCCGTAATGATAAGTCGAAGACAAATCAAAACGTACGATAAATTTCAGAAGTACGATAAGGTCTTAACTCTTAAGACTTTTAAAATTTACGGTCAACTTCAAAAGGCTGAATCCCCATGAAACTAATGACAGTTAAACACAATTAACAAATTAATCATTGCCATGATCTGAATATATCTATCAGAAGTTCAGAATAATTGGGCGTGGACTTTGTAAAATGCAATATTATGTAGACTTTTCTCATCTCATTATTAGGTCTCATAGCTCTAGTCACATGGGAGAAAATGGTAATCTTATGAGTTCAAATTACTTTGCTTTAATCTCTAACTTTGATTCATCAACAAAACTTGAAAAAATATCGCAAATTGCGTCTAACAAATTAATTTGTCATTATAGTTGACTATTCTATTAATTTGACTTGTAAATTAAACCAAGTGGATAGCTAAACGCAATATACAATGAAATTGGATATAAGTTGGATCATGGATTTCAAAACAAATGAAAATTCATCGTCAACTATATATATGCATATAATAATTCTCAAAACGTGTAGTTTTATTCAACGCTCTTCGAATTGAAAATATCACAACTCCGATCCTCTCTTTGTGTATATAAATAGAAGCTTGCATGCATAATCTCATATATCTCCAATTCAACTTATACTAACAATATAAATACATAATGAAAATGATTACAAGCCTCAATTCAGCTTCCCTTGTCTCTTTTTTCCTTGTGATCCTCCTTTCTTGCTTCTCACCCTCTTATTCCCTCGGCCAACACGAGTTCCTTCGATGCATCGACAACTCGGGTATTCCTCAGTTGATTTACACCCCTAGCAACTCTTCCTTCTTACCGATCCTTAACAAGTCCATACGAAATCTAAGATATGCATCCCCTTCCACTCCTAAACCTTTAATCATCGTTACACCCGAGCATGAACGCCATATCCCACCCGTTGTGCTTTGCGCCAAACAACACGGTATTCAAGTCAGGATCCGAAGTGGTGGTCATGACTTTGAGGGAACTTCCTACACATCCCATGTCCCATTCGTAGTCATCGATTTGTTCAAGCTAAATGCGATAACAATTGATGTTGGAAAGAAAACTGCGTGGGTTGAAGGCGGTGCAACTCTAGGACAACTCTATTATCAGATCAGTAGAGTGAGCCAAACGCTCGCGTTTCCAGCTGGATTTTGTCCCACTGTTGGAGTAGGCGGCCACTTCAGCGGCGGAGGATTTGGGCAATTGTTCCGAAAATATGGTCTTGCAGTTGATCATATCGTAGATGCACGATTGATAGATGTCAATGGACGTATTTTTGATCGTAAATCCATGGGCGAGGATCTCTTTTGGGCCATCAGAGGCGGTGGAGGCGGTAGTTTTGGTATTGTAACCGCATGGAAAGTAGGATTAGTGTCCGTGCCACGAGTAGTGACCGCATGCTCTATCACTAGGACTTTGGAGCAAAATGCAACTGAGCTTGTTCGTAAATGGCAACAAGTTGCTCCGAAGCTTCCCAATGAGATCTACTTTGCTATCATTATGAGAAGCGTTAACGCGACCACACCCAGTGGCAAAACTGTACAAGCTATGTTTAACATTTCGTACCTTGGCGGTGCAAACGAATTTCTCAATATGTTTCAACAAAGGTTTTCTGAATTAGGCGTGAGGCGGGAAGATTGTCTCGAATTGAGTTGGATCCGGTCAGTGGTTTACTTTGCTGGATATCCAATGGACTCGCCTACAGAAGTCTTGGCGAGTAGAACCGCTCCTGAAACACCAATGGCATCCAAAGCAAAATCAGATTATGTTCGTAAGCCCGTAACATCATCCGTGCTTCAACGCATATGGAGGTTTTTGTACGAGGCCGAGACTGGGATAGTGATCTTTATCTCAAATGGTGGAGTAATGAATAAGATATCAGAATCCTCGACGCCGTTTCCTCATAGAGGAGGACACTTGTACCAAATATTATACAGGGTATTCTGGAATGAAGCTGCGGAATCAACGACATCGGAGAGGTACCTACGCTTGATAAGGGGATTGTACGATTACATGGCTCCGTATGTTTCAAACCTGCCACGAGCTGTGTACGTTAATTATAAGGATCTTGATTTGGGAGTCAATAATGGTTCTGCACAGATACCTTCATTTGGATTCAACTACTTCAAAAGTAACTTTAATAGGTTAATGAGAGTGAAAACTAAGGTGGATCCAGGTAACTTTTTCAGACACGAGCAAAGTATTCCACCTATTCCTCGCAATGCATGAAACATGAAAGGAAGATTAATTTGTTGAAGGCTGCAAGTTGATTTTATTAGGTAGCATGAATAAAGGATATAAAAAAAAACCCATATCTTCATTTATCTAGATATAGTTTGAAACTCTGTAATTTGTGTAGTTGAAGTATTTGTTTGGTCTTAATGGTTGCCTAATTGTAATGTTCTTGATGAACCTCATTCAGTACTTTTTGGATTGGATTTTAGACTTCTGTAAGTTCTTTCATTATTTGAATAAAGTACCATTGTTAATTTATTTGATGAGACTTGAGATAACCATGTTCTGTGTTACAGTGTTAGTATAGCGATCTTATTTCAGAATCTAATTTCGATTCATTCCACGTACATATATGAGGTTATGATTAAATTTTAATATTTGTGCTTATATATGGGAATAGTTACAATATGATAAGGGCTCGTTTGGTTACTCGGATGGGATTGTGTCATTCTCATCAGGTAATATAATAAGATCCATATTGGGAGTATTTATAATAGCTTTGGTTATCAAAAAATTCGTCCATATAATTGAGATATGAAACATACAATCTTAGCTTTGGTAGCTTGGTTTTATCCTAGACAAACCAATTTTCGTAGTCAATTGGCATAATTGCCCTTGTGTAGTTCCGTACTTAGATATATAGGGGGTATAAATTAGAGGAGTGAAAAGAGAGACACATAGGAGCAGTGCGAACTCGGTTTTTCCCCAAAATTGAAGCACCCCATAATTCCAAATTTGTTCCCAACACGCACGAATTTTCTCTTTTAGAGAATTGTAGCAAGAAGATCTCTGCCATTTTCCCCCGGTATGTCCCTTCATTTTCGTCTTCAAATATGGTATGTGAATTTAAATTTCATATTTGATTTTAGCAGAAGGTTTGTAGCTCGATTGTCGAATATCGCCCGAGGAATGCTTTTAATTTCTTAATTCTTACATCTGTTGTGAAATCTTATGTTGTATTTTCATTACAGTATTGAAATCCCTAAATTCTAACGGCCCTATATATATTATATATCTTCAATTGCAGTCGAACAATGTTAGTTGGTTTGACAGTAACCAGATCCTGTAATAACGCGATTTAATTATTGTCTACGGCGAACAAATCCCTAATATAATTACACACTGATTTCACAGATTTGTTTTTTTGTATTTATTTTCCCCTTAATTTAGAAATTAGGTCTTGTTTGTCATGTAGATAGCTATGTTGATTTTCATATGGATCTGTATTATGTTTAGTTTTTAGTTATTATGTTTAGTTTTTAGTTATTATGACTGATCTTACATGTTAATTTGAAATTGAGTTTAGTATTTTCGGTTGGTGGTGGGTGTGTAATTGACCAACATAGTTTCATAAGTTAATAATTGCAATATCTTATGCCAGGTTTCTCTCTATCAAGGTTTACCGCTTTCTGGTTTTAACGTGTATTTGATCATCGTCTTAACAACTTCACCAAATCTTCTTGCAATTAAAAATGCAGGGGCAAGGTACTTATCCATTACTAATGATTCCATTGTCTTCATATTTTATTAACTAATCGTTTATGTTTATTAATCTTTGTCTCCTTTAATCTCATAACATTAAGCAGGACTGAACGACTGAACGTATCATTGCATGTTTCTAGGCTCCACAACCCAGCTTGTAGAATTTGGACAGTGGAGGAAGAAGAATATTTAGTCAATGTTGTAACTGAAATGAGGTTCAATGGATGGCGTAGCAATGACGCATGGAAACCTGGCTTTTTTAATAGAATTTATTCAATATTACAAAGACAATTCTCCAATGACCTCGTTCAGGGCGTTGGGGTGATCCAATTCAAACTCTCTTCATGGAAGCGGCTATTTGATATTTTAAACGCCTACAACAACTTCAACGGCTTTCCAGGATTAGACCCTTTGACTCATACTCTTCGAGTGGACGATGAAGGAGCCTGGTCAAGTTATATCATTGTAAGGATTATGATTATCAGTGTTACTTATACTTTGTTTTCTTGAATTTTATTGCAACTTATTGATACATTTAAAATATTAAAACCTATCTTTTAATGTTTAGATGGAACCCCAAATTGTCAAAATGCGCTATCGATCATACCCTTTATACGATGCATGGATTGTGATATGGACGTAGACTCCGGATTAATCACACAGCTGAGTATTCCATATCAAACTATTTTGGGTAAGTAGCAACCATCTCTGTTTAACTACACTTACTGTTTTTGTTAATAAAATCATTTACAAGTAAGGTGTAGTTCAATTATAAATGGTGTTTTAGTTGCAATTTAAAATGTTTGTCTGACTTCAGTTTTATTATTGCATCTGTATTGGTTGTATTGGTTGACATCACTAGGCCATTTGTTGTATATCATGCCAGAAGTATTTTTGCAGTACCATTATGTTTATTATGAAGTTGTTGTTATAATTTCGATTGCAAGATATATTTTATTTTAATGTTTATCTTCTTTTTCAGTCTCGGTATAAACCCTCCATCCATGTATAATATAATTATGAACTGTTTTAATTACAACTTGATGATCCTTCTTTTCACTTATGTTTTTTTGTCAATTTGTATTACAAACAAATTCAATACTCTGGTAAGAGCCATACTTGTCATTGGAATCACATGAAATAAACAATTTGTCCTTGCATATTGAGTGTTGTTTATTCTTAAATCTTTAGTGCATATTTAATTATATGATATTTCAAAGAAATAACCAGTAGATGTTTCATTTGATAAAATACTACTCATAGCGATTATGTTAGGATTGGAAAACAACCATTGCAATACAAATTATCCAAGAAATGATCATTAACATCCACATTCGGCTCCCTTTTTTCTTAGCCTCCTCTAATGCAAACTTCAAATCTACTTTGTGTTGGAGATTCTCATTTGTTTTTGTAGTCTCCTCGTTTGTGGACTCCCCTTCGTTATAGCTTTGGGTTTGAGATGTTGATCTCGCATTCTCTAAGTTGTTAAGCTTCCTTAAAAGACCGGGAATAATCCTTTTTGAACGCATGCACATTGGGGGGTCATGCCACTCCTTCATGTTGCAACCATTGGTCTAACAAATGTCAAACATAGCGAATTAAGATGATTACAGAAATTACGTATTACATTGTAAACTTAAAACAACAATAAAAATTCATACCCCTATGAATCTGCATTGGAAGTATCGACGTCACGGATTGTCGTCACCCCAATGTGTTTTAAAAACCATTTCCTCCCCACATAAGCACGTTCGGCGCTGAATGACCTCCCCATAGTGTAAGAAACTTTGTACACTACTACGAGCTTGTGAGTTGTAACTTTGTGCCATTCTATGACTAACTGTTTTGTAACTTGTTTAAAAAAATACCATATCTTATGTGCAAAAACCAAGTTGTCTTATAGATGAAGTTGTGACCAAAATGTGGTGTGCATATAATATAACATTTATCCTTTGTAGCAATAATTCTAGCTCCCTGTAATGTGCAGGTGATGTGAATGATCATTGCATGTGAAAGAGTAGATTTTGTGGCAAGGGGTGTTGGATTTTGTGGTCAGGCGTTTCTGTCAACTTGTTCAATAATGTGGACACTTTAAATCAAATCAATTCTTTATGTAATAGTGAATTAGGTGTGATTCAAGGATCCTATTGGCCATTGAACATGTGATCATTCACCTCTTGAATTTATGGTATTATAATATATTTGTTATATAGACAAGTACAATGTCACAACTCACAAGTCCACAAAAAAGAAATAGTGTAAAAATAATAATTGAGCACGCTTGTGACTCCTGCTACGTGAATTGATGATTCAATTAGAATCAATGTTTACGCCAAAACAAAATAGTTATTAGACAGCAATTTGTCGCCTATTGAAAAGTATGTATTCAACTAATAATTGAGATACCGTTTCTACATTGTTTTTTCCTTGCTTAAATAGACGCGTTGTTTACTTTATTTTTCATCACCACTCAAAAATTGTGGTGTGATACGATAAAATCACCCAATATATTTGTTAAACATGTCTACATCTGTAGAGGCTAATCAATCGGTAATGTTCTACAACGATACTTGGAAAGAATACATTAATTTATGCTTCATTGAGACGTTGGCGGCCGAAGTTGATCGTATTGGTCGTCCCTTGACTAAGACATCTAGGCCAAGCATTATGGCGGCACGTGATGAGGTTAACAAGCGATATCAAACGAGGTTTACCAAACCTTTTTGTGTTAGTAAGTTTGGACACCTTGAGGATCGATACAGAACTTTCAAGGCATTGCTATCAATGCATAAATTTACTTATGACGAAGCTACGAATACCCTACACGCGAACCAACAAGATTGGGATACTCTATGCATGGTGATTTTAATATTCCTCTTTTATTTTTGATATTTGTTTGTATATTAATTTCTTATCGACCATATGTTGCGATTCGAATTTTATGTTTCTATTAATACAAACTAAGGAGTTGGTTTTGACATATCGCAATCAAGGAGAGCCATGTTGGCAGTACTTCAAAAAAATATTTGGAGAACCAGATCCAATCACGCCATTTCTTAATCCTGACACAATCATGATTTCTTCTGATACGGATGTTTCTAGAGGTATCATCAATGAGAACGCTTTAAAATAAAACTCAAAAATTTTAATTAAACTTAAAAATGGCTTTGTCTTTTGACCACAAAGGTAATAGTGGAGGTCGTCGCAATCGCCGAGGTTTGAATCCGATGAGTTGTCACAACGACGCATCCCTGCCATCCCCCTCTAATCATCCCATTTATCCTAACTCGGCAATTGAAGATGCTTCAACATCCTACTACTCCATGGACGAAGAGCCCAGTTCGGAAGCTTCTTGTAACTGGGGAATACCATCGCCAGAGATATAATTTATCGCTATGTTTATTTCTATGTTGTAATGAAGGAGCTACGCTCAATCTAGTTTATCATTCCTTTTCATAATTAAGCAACTAAACTATGCATTCTTTATATGGATGCATAATATCTATGTACGCTTTTATATATGGCCATGGCCTGTTTGTTTGATATTTATTTCTTATAGTGTGTGTGTGTTGATAATATTACGTCTCATATAAGAAATAATTTATACCATTTACATTTCGTGCACAAACTTTTGTACTACAACTTTGTTGACCAACCATTAATTAAATAATTGCAGGCAAAATACTGATAACTATGTTTTGCCCTTTAGTGATAATTGGTGCATGACTAATCCAAGAAATAGTCACATGCACACCAATTTGATCCTTACGGTCTTGGCTATATATATATATGTGTCATTTTAGCCATATTTCAGCTATCATCATTAATTATTTTTTGTTAAATTATTCTAATGGATGGTGGTTGGGGTTATGCGGATTGGAATGATGAGCACGACCAACGTTTCATGCAAGAACTAATGTTCTGTAGGAAATTTGTGCCGTTACACAGAGCGGAGGTCGTGCTTCCGGTTCTAAACACCATACGCATAACTATGTCGGAAATCTTCAACCATCCGTTTGACATCAATGCACTTCAAGAACGTTTTGCTGCTTACAAAGGCCGTCATGAATTGTTCGAGTATGTCCGAGGGTTTCCTTTCGTTAGATATGATCCCAACGCAAATATCGTTACCATGCCTGCTCAGATAGAGTCTTCGATACGACATGTAAGTAACGAACATTGTTTATTTACCTTACTCTAAAATTATTAGAATTCTACTCCTACATAATTGGTTAATCTTATTATTTCCGGATAAACTGTCTTATTTATTACAATATAACAACTGATTATTTTTTTGGACGGTGAAGTTTAATCCTATTGCCTCAAGATTCTTTCATGAAGGAGAGAAATACCATGAGGAGTTCAAGTTTTTGTTTCACGTCCCCGTTGAATTCATGCATAACGCACGCGTTCACCACCCAACAACTCGTTTTGAAGTAATTGACGTAGGGATGATACCAAGATGTGCTTTTCCAAATGAAGGTGATCTCCATAAGGCTACAAAGCGGGGCTAATTCCTACGACGCCTCAAACGCCAATTGTTAAACAACTCGCTTGGCATTGCATTTCGTTTAACATGCCAGGCACTTGTCGGGGCAATGGAGTCAATGTATTCCGTTTCATCAGGAGGATTAAATGGTAGTTGTACGCCACTAGCTTCGAAAGGATCAACTGGCATATGCAAGCGGATAAAATTATGCAATAAGGCGCATGCTAACACTATAGTGCATTTTGAATCCACCGAGTAATGCGTTGGGTGTTCTAAAATTGGCCATCTTATCTTAAGTAGACCAAAAGCACATTCTATAACATTGCGTGCTTTGCTGTGCTTCATGTTGAAGAACTCCTCTCGATCACGTGGGCGATTCAGGCCATTACTCCACTCACTCAAATGATACCTTCTACCCTTAAAGGGGGCTAAAAAACCATCCCCATTCATATATCCCAAGTCACAAAGATAGTACTCCCCTGCCAGAGAAAAGGGATTTGGTAAGTATTGTGCATAGCTTGTGCTTTTTTATTGGTGTGAAATATTTATTTTGAATGGAAACTCACCCGCAGGCACTTTGAGACCGCCTGGTCTTACTAAGGCTTCCCGAAGGACATTACTGTCAGCACAAGGACCTTCCCAGCCCGCCAAAATGTACACAAAATTCTTATTAGTGTCACAAACACCTAGGACATTAGTTGAAATGAATCCCTTTCTCGTACGATATCATTCCTTATCAATAAGAGGTACTCGTACCGCTATGTGTGTACCATCTAGTGCCCCAAGGCAGCCCTAATACAATTTAAAAAAATTATAAGACAATTTATAACAAATAACTGTGTAATATATTAAAAAATATAGTTTCTCATTGAAATGCTTACCGGAAAAACCTTCCACCTTTCATCGCTACAGTCAGTTGTTACTAGAGTTGGTTTGACCAAAAGAAGGTCTGATATTTTGATCAGAGCGTCCATGGTTTTATGAAAATAATGGCTTACTGTTTGTCCCGACCTCTTAAAGTTAAAACGAACAACTCGATTCTTATCGTGGTGGGCTAGTGTTTGTAGGAATACGGCTGTCATCTCTTGAACATTAACATATTTGCAACTTGTTAAACCACCCCCATTTTCCAAAAGATAACAGAGTTTGTGAAAACTATTCCTATCCATACGTAGAATGTCAACGCAATCCTGGTCATTAATGTTGATGAGGTCTCTCATATGATCTACTTGTTTCGGTAGTCTATCAAGCATGCTATATGAATATCCTCTCTTTCTTTTTGTCCTCTTATAAATAGGTTTCCTCGCTAGTAAGTACGTCAACGCGATCAATATCAGTCTAAGGCGAACCAAAAGCAGTTGTGCAGCAGTGATGATCATTGCATGTGTTCTCAAATCCATCCTACGAATAAGTGGCTAAAAGGTTTAATATAAACATTAGGTGAATGGGTTAAAATGTGTATTGAGTTGGCCTGTATAAAAGGAAAAATTTTAAAAATATTTGCCTTGTACAACTCTTTAGTGCAACAAATGTAGCAACTTGTTTATGATAATATAAAAGTAATACTTGGCTATGAAATCTATTTTTGATGGGTATCTGTATTTCAATGTTCAAAAAGAATACACAGCGCATTGCTACATGGATGAAATGTACTTGTTTTTAAGCATATATATATATATATATATATATATCACAAAAATATTAAGTGGATGTACAAATGCTTTCGACAGTTTCATTGAGATAACAGAAGAATGTATACTATATGTTATACTTTGAAAAGCAGTTGATATATATTATAGTTATTGTTGGAGAGCAAATTTGTTCTTTACAAGCCAAATGGATTTATAAACAACTGTATTTGGTATAACACATAAATTATAATATAACTGGAGATGAATTGGTATATTTAGTCGTTTATTTATTTGGAAAACAACAACATGAGATAACTAAACAGGTTCTAAAGCATGTTTAAATATATCAACATATTAATTTACCTAGATTTTCAATCAATTCACAGAACTTCAAACACAGTATACACAATTCATTTGCAGTATCATTTAAAAATCAAGCACACAAAGCAAGAGGTAAATAGAGAGATTTGTCAAATAAAGAAACACTTTCCCCACCAACCCAAGGGAAATAAGTTAAATATTTACCTGTAGTTTCCTGCAATAAGGCTGCAAATATTCACCATAGAACTCATCTCATCTTACATACTCCATCGACAGCAACAAAATGTTTCAAAACAAAAGAAAGGTGCATCAAAAAGTATTCAATTGTTAAGCAAATAAATTACGGTCAACAATATACACATAACAAATTTTAAATCACAGAAAGCCCACTTGCTCCTTACCTATTAGTGGCAGCACGACGAGAAAAGGTAGTTCAATGTGTACATTCGGCGGATCTGGGCCAAAAAATGTAAAATTATGAATTCGTAACGAGGCGCATCTCTCACTAAAATTAACGTATACAGAGTTATTTAGGATACTTACCGAAAATTATGGTCGTTCAAGAAGGGATAATTCAGCAACGGGTTCAATTGTGGAGAGGACAAAAATGAAATTGAAATTTAGGGTTCGGAAATAGTAAGAAATAATTGAAGATTGTAAAGAAGAGAACACTAAGCACAAGTAAGTAATAGAGTTACCTGATCTCGACGGATTCCGACCAAGAAATCTGAAGGTTTGTATGAACTAGGGTTTACTGTTTAAATTGGGGGTCATTACGCGTTTTGGCAGAGGAGTATTTTTGCTTCTGAATGAGCCCCTGAATGAATGGAGTGAAGGAAGTGTTAGATACGTTAATTACAGGGGTAATTTGGTATTTTTACTCGTTCAGTTCAAATGACTGTGGAAGTCATACTCCCCAAAGTAACTCGTCGACGCTGGATGAAAATGACCAATTATCTCGGGGCAGTCATGTTGAATGTGGATAACCCGGTTGGTAATATGGGCAACCAAACCAGCCAAAGTTACTGTTTAATCCACATTAAAATGGGCTTATATGACCTATCAGGCCCAACCAAACGAGCCCTAATAGTGATTGTGGATAACTTAACCCGTCGCGTAGATTACTAATTACTAACTGGATTTCGAAATAAAAAATTCTGCAAGTATAATAAAGTGAAAATTCTATATATAATCCTCCTCCTCCTCCTCCTCCTCCTCGCTCGTGAACAACGACTTCAAGGAGATCATTCCCGTAATCTAGTTGTTCCTCCTCTATTTCCCTTGCCTATTTTCCAGCGGCAGAACTTGAATAGCTCACCTCAATTTTTTTGAGAGTTGAAATTTTTTTCTCCAAAACCTGAAGGGAGTTGAGCGAGATTATAGCAAAAACTAATCTCCAAATGCTCGAGTGTGGGACTTCCCAAATAACTATATCCAAATATTTAAGTTCCAAATACTTTAGCCTAGACCTCAGACAGACAACTTCCAATTTACTTCTGTATCCCCAAACAAAATATCACTCAAAATGAGAACCTCAAGATTGGGAAGCATACACAGTCTTATCATAAATGCTTCAGGAAACCGATAGAAATTGAAGCCCATCATTCTTCACTTAAAAGGCCTTGTTAAATGGAGGGGGAACTCTTCTTTATTAACACTAATCCAAGACCATACCCAAGCGGGTGGGATAATATATTCTCAACAGAAACCTCATATTGGCGAGACGCACATTCTTGAGTGTGTTTGAAAAACTGAAGTCGAACAAATAATTGGTAATTTGGTTTTCGACTTTGTCGCCCTAGTCGAAATCCTCACCAGCAAACAATAGTTTTTCAATATTCTTGAGACATGATACGGGCGGAACTGTTGGATGTGATCTATCGGTGTAGACAAGTCCTAACTCTTTTAGGTTTGGGAATTTTGCAAGAACCACGTGAATGTTAGCCGTTATTTCTAATGCAGTCAATGTATGCAGGTTTTCTTGAAGAACAAGATTTTTTTATGACGACTCCATGAAATCACACGATGATAACATTGACTTTGGCTTGGAGAAGATCTCCCTCAAATGTGGCATTTCAAATAGTTCTTGTGGTAAAAAGTTAAGTGTTGTAGATTCCTAAAAGTACTTATCCTTGGATCCAATCCCGGCCCACAGTACTTTAGAGACAGTGACAGCTTGAGTTATAGTCTCAAAATTTTCCATGTTGAACCCACTCAACAACCGCAATGTCAAAAAATCATGTGGCACAATCTCGTTTTTTTCATCATCTAAGGCTACCAAGGAACGAGCTAGTTGTTTTTGTCTTGTTGAACCATAAATATCTTCACCCGAACTGGGCCTAAGAATACTCACCCGCCGCAGACATGACATCTCTGGTGAGGCGTTATGACCCGTTCCCTCATTTATGACATGAAAAAAATTTCTTCTCGCCAGCCTTATGCACACACAAGTCCCTCAAAAGATCATGTATACCCAAGTACTTAACTCCATCCTTAATGGTTTGCTTTCGAACAAAAATCAGATTTCGATCGATGAGAGCGTTAATGTATTCCACTACAACCTCTTCTTGGCTCTTACTTGGAATTTGTATTAGAAACCCCTCGGCGATCCACATCCTGCCGAGTAGGCATGGCAATGGGCAGGGTCTTACCCTACCCTTACCCTGAATTTAAGTTCAGGGTCTGGACCGTTACCCTGTTCTCAGGGTAAGGGTAGGGTCTAGACCCTACCCAGTAAGTTTTTAGAAATTAGGGTAAAAGACCCGGCCCTACCCTGAATATCATAGGGTCTGATAGGGTCCAATATATAAAATTACAAATTGTAATATTTCACTTTCTATTTTAAAACATTGTCACAAATTACACAAAATCACAAACCCTACCCCGTCTCACTCTCTCTCTCTCACCTGTCTCTCTCGCCCAATCCTTATCTCTCTCACTTTTTCCCACCTGCCGCCGCGCCGCCACGCCGAAGAGTTGTGCGTCGCGAATGCCGTCGGAATCAGAATTCTATTGGACGCTTTCAAGCTCGCTCGCCTAAATTCTTGCCGCAATTCAAGGTTTGTTCAATGACGAGTTGATTATTTTAAGATTTTTGTACTGATTCTTATATTTCTAGCACGCCTGCCAACTGTTCGACAAAATGCATGTGGGAATTTTTATTTTTTTTGTTAACAGATAAATTGTTGCATTTGGTTTCTTAAATCTTGGTTTAGATAAGCCACAGCAGGAAACAAAAATAACCAATATATCGATGACAACTGGTTGTATTAAAGTCTTTATTAAGTGTTGAATAAAAATAACCATTATATCAAAATGAACATTCTTTATTTAGAAAATATTAAAAGAAAAATACAAAACTGCTGGAACATTCATTATTCAGAAAATTTGTAAAAGAAAAATATACAGCATTGTTTGAAACAGAAAACAATAGATATAAATAAAGAGAAAAAAAACAAAAAAAGCGATTATATTTCATTCTGGAGCCGCACCAGAAAAAATAAAATAAAAAAAGAAAAAGAAAAAAAAACTAGCTAACGGTAAAAAATTCAAAATTTTCCCACATAAGTAGTAGCCGTACAGCTTGCAACGGTAAAAAAATAAAATTCGGGTCTTACAGGGTAAGACCCGCGGGTCTGGGTATGGCAGGGTCTCATATTTTCGGGTCTCAACAGGATCTGGGCTGGGTAGGGCCAGGGTCTTCAAAATTAAGCATCACAGGGTCTTGGCAGGGTTTGGGCAAGGGTAGGGTAAGACCCTGCCCATTGCCATGCCTACTGCCGAGCATTGATGCTCTTATAATGATCAACTGATATAGGATCCACACGCAAGATCTTCATCATCTCCTTCTCCACGGAATCAAAACTTTCAAGTAAGTTTGGCATGTCTGGAGGGGGGACTGACTGCATTCTCAGTCGAAAAAAGAGAGACATATTTGTTTCGAGAACGTCTTCAGCCTTTTGCGTTGCATCTCGCACTTGATCCTCGAAACTTTCTTGTTGACTTAGTGTTGCATGATTTGCCGAAACGTCTCTGAGGGAATACACCTTCTTCAAGAGGGATTGGAGTAGTGGTTTGGTATCATTATCAAAGTATTCTTATTGCTTTTCATGGCAAAGAATCAGCTCTATAACTTTTACAAGGGATTGTAAATGATAAGCCATGACTTATTTGTGTTTTCTTTTCCTTTCTTTTTCTGCTCAAAAGTACTCTCTCAAGAAGAAAATGTTCCAAGATTATTGAGGACTTAGATCTAGATGGAGATTCGTTTGCTTTATTTTTTAATTAGTTTTTTCTGTGACTTCTCAACGTGACTTTTCTATGTTTAGACCAATAACTTTAATCTAGCTATCAGTATGGGTAAGGATGTATAATTGGATTAACTGCAGGTAAACCGCCAAGATATGTTTACTCTTAAAAAGTATTCGAAACGTATTAAAAGTTTAATTCCTGATGAGGCCAAAATTGAGGCACAAAATACTCACATACCTTCAAATTAAACACTTGATTCATCTAGGCCTGTCAATGGGTAGGGTCTTACCCAGACCCTACCCTAAGTTGGAGATAGGGTCTAATCTCAGACCCTACCCATAGGGTCCATTAATGGTCCAAACCCATGCCATGTTCAATGGGTCTGGACCCATGGGTCTGGGTCCGGATAAGATCCGGGTTTCGGGTCCATGTAGGGTCTGGATCTAGGTCTGGGTCTGATAGGTTGGACCCATGGGTCTGAGTCCGGATAGGGTCTGAGTTTTGGGTCCAGGTAGGGTCTGGGTCTGGGTCTGGGTAGGGTCTTCAAGAATAAAAAATAAAGGGTCCAATCAGGGTCTGAGCAGCCCTACCCATTGACATGCCTAGATTCATCAGTAACCATAGCTCAACTTTTAAAAATTAATAGGTCGAGGATTTTAACATAATTTTTCATGCGTCTAAAACAGTTTGTAAAAGTAAAGATAGGTTGGGGCCTGGAGTTTTAATGCTTTTACTCTAGTTATATTCTAAATATATGTTGTAGCAATGGTCGTGTGAGGGATCCAACAAAATTTATGAGCAAGAGACCTGAGGGGAAAACATTTACAACAATGAGAATTACATACAAATATGTTACTGTTAGGTATTTGACCCGACAAATACGCACCTCCAGGATTTGCTCATCGTAGATATACGAAGCAAACACGAATAAAATGTGACGATCGTAACAACACAAGGATTTAACGTAGAAACTCCAAAACCGGAGAAAAAATCACGGGGCATCGAACGAAAATATACTATGTAGAAAATTGTTACAACTACACAGTTTTCCGCTCAATCCAACGAATCCCCACAGAGCCTTTTTACCGCAACACTCCCCAAATACACCTCACACAAACATATTAAATATTACAAAGAGGAAATAAGAAGAGATGCTAACACTCTGAATTTTGGGATACTTTTCCTTCACAATCCACACCCCTATGTATAGGGAGGAATTGAAGCAAAGGAAAGTGTCGTGCACTTTCCTTCCAAAGCTACCAACCACTATCCCCCAATATTATATTGGGGTTAGTCTGCCGACACAGCCAACCCCTATCCCCCAATATTATATTGGAGGTAATTTGCCGACAATCTCCACCTTGAAGATGTGATTACAAGTGACTAATCACGTCTTCAAAACCATCTTCATTCCGGCCCCTGAACGATCGCACGTTCACTCTGCCTCAGAAGATCTTCATAGCTCTCGCTATCACTGCAACCGCGGTCATACTTCTTAGAAGTACCATGCTCCACCATAAAGCATAACCACTCAGAATAAACCAATTCCGAGCTTTCCCCTTTTTCGGCCCATGTCAAACTTTACCCTGCTGATATTATGGTGCAACTTCCCCTTTTGACTCCTCCGGAAGTCATCAGCCCGCCGATATGAATATACAACACACCTTGCATTAACGCCAAAAGCAATGACAGTGTACAAACTAGACCCACTGACATTAACGTCCTGTCTCATGGTAACTTTTCGGGTCTCCTGCCGTTAGGACGAGCATGCCCCTTACAGTATGACAGGAGAGTCACTGCCATAAACAATGTTAGTTTCGCTTCCAGTGTTTCTGTTTCCTGCCTCGGAGCCATTTGACGAACCGGCTCCGTTTGTCGGACAATTTCTTTTAAAGTGGCCAGCTTGTCCGCACCGCCAACACACTTTCCTCCCAGAGTTCGTCTTCCTTCCATCGTAAGTCACCATTATCGTATTTTCATGAGCATCATTACCCCCACTAAGCCTCCTCTCTTCAGACAGAAACTTGCCCGTAACTTCAGAGAGATTGATTTTCTCTTTCCCATGAATCAATATCGATTTCATGTGCTCATACGACCGTGGAAGAGACCAGATGAGTCTCAAGGCCTGATCCTCCTCATCAATTGCAACTCCAATGGATTCAAGCTCAGCAACGATTCCGTTCAGAACACTCATATGATCTGAGATACTCGCACCGTCCGTCATTCACAGTGTGTGAAACTGCTCCTTCAGGTACACGCGATTCGACACGCCCTTCGCCTAGTACAACTAATTTTTCCCAGTCTCTTAGCCGAAGAAATTTCATGCACGTTCGCAATAACATTTTTGGCCAGGCACAGAAGAATTGCGCTCGGAGGTCGCAAATCTAAATCCTCCCAATCACCATCGTCCACCACAGCTTTTATACCAGCTGCTTCGGAACTCGTGCTAGTAGTGTCGCTACCTTTAGCGACCCTCCCTTTTAAAGTCTTGTGTAATCTGACTGAATCAACACATCCTTGACTTGAACTTGCCACAAGCCAAAGTTGATTTTTCCGTCAAAATTTTCAACATCAAATCTCACACCACTCGTACCCTTGCTTCCTGACATTGCACCAGTGAGCCTTGGTGAATTTCAAGTAGATACGACCCCGGAAAGAGATAGCTCGTCTTTCCAGGAAGGGTTTCAAGGTTCTCAGGTAATTGATGGGGTCACAACGGTCCCGCTTAATAACCAATTACCTTTGACAAAACCGCCTTTATCAGCGCGTATTCACACTACTATCACACCAGAACTCCACCCCAGCAAAAGCTCCACCTCCCGCAGAACTCGGGCTCCGATACCACTTGTTAGGTATTTGATCCGACAAATACGCACCCCCAGGATTTGCCCATCGTGGATATAGAAGCAAACACGAATAAAATATGACGATCGTAACAACACAAGGATTTAAACTGCAAAACCGGAGAAAAAACCACGAGGCACCAAACGAAAATACACTATGTAGAAAATTGTTACAACTACACAATTTCTCGCTCAACCCAACTGATCCCCACAGAGCCTTTTTACCGCAACACTCCCCGAATACACCTCACACAAATATATTAAATATTACAAAGAGGAAATAAGAAGAGATGCTAACACTCTGAATCTTGGGATACTTTTCCTTCACAATCCACACCCTATTTATAGGGAGGAATTGAAGCAAAGGAAAGTGTCGTGCACTTTCCTTCCAAAGCTGCCAACCACTATCCCCCAATATTATATTGGGGTAGTCTGCTGACAGTTACGAGTCTCCTATTTAGTATATCATTTTTCAAGAATCCAAATATTACTCAAGTGATTCTCAAGCTATAACTGAACCTTCCGAATTACTTCTTAAGAAATTATAAGTAAGAAAGTGGGTTGACCTGGGCCGGGTAGGGATTGGGGTCTCCTATTCACTCCTCTAATTTGTGCCCCCGAATCTAAGAAATGCATGTTTCTGCTCCCGAATTTGTAGATCCCTATTCTCACATCCGCCTCTATCATATATGTTGGGTGAAGAACTATTGCAAAAGGCCAATAAAAATGACAGCAATCACCAAAAAATCAAAGAACTTTTTTGATCCTGGCCTTCATTTTCATCTAGCCATCTCTGGTACGCCAGAGGAGTTCGATGTATGGGTATGGCTTCCTCGCGTCTGCTTCGTGTTGTTATGCCCTCACAATATGACAGTTTACCTCTTGACATTTTCTCCACGATCATTGCACATGATCCCAACCTAATTAAGAGTGATGATGAGAATTAATTTTTTACATTATAATTGTATAGTCTGAATTCACTATGATTGTAATTTACAATAATAGTATTATAAGTTTTAAATGAGGCTGTGTTGAAAACTTGAAATAAGAAAAAAAAACTAGGGTTAAATTGCCCTGCAAAATGCAAATCATTCAACTAACGGCAAAATTTACATGCACAGCTGCACTATCTGCAAATAATCCTAACTATCTGGGTAAAGCTACATTTTGCAGGAAGAATGCTGCACAAAAATCTATTCTAAATGTCTTTGTTAATAACTTGCAAAACCAGTATTCCATCTAAATCTCAACTTGGTCCCAATCGATCTTTACATCTTCAAATTCACCCCCATGATAAACGTTGCCTCGACCAAGTTTACTCATGACAGCAAGACCTGGGAAAGAAAATCGTAAGCCTGAGTAGATACTTGCACCGAAATAAACATCCAGTTTCAATACTTGGGTTTTTTGTGTGACCATTGGTAAAACTATAAGAAAGTTTACGAGACTATTATTAGACCTATTTAACTACGCCGTTCTAAATGTGTGGTCTTATGCCACAGTAACCCAAAAAATCAACGTAGCTGATGTACAAGTTACATTAGTTGTGCAGCAACACTAGAAGAGATAAGAATTCTTGA
Organism: Linaria vulgaris; assembly: GCA_948329865.1. NCBI lineage: Eukaryota > Viridiplantae > Streptophyta > Magnoliopsida > Lamiales > Plantaginaceae > Linaria > Linaria vulgaris. The sequence goes on from OX415252.1 coordinate 111,279,607, forward strand.
TATAAACACCAAGATAGGTGAAGGTACACATTAAAGAGAATACGCAGAAAGTTATTTACAATAGTTCAGTCGTAGGAATACCTTCGATCACTTTGTACAGAGATGACCACCATCCATCTCCAGCGATATGGTACTGATCAAGATCTTCTTTCATCGCTTTGTTATGCTTCCCTTCCAATACTCCCTGCAGAATAATTATGGCATCCTTTGTTTTCGTAAGGATGCTATCCTCGTCCTTGATTTCTAACTGCACGAGATCATTTTGTGATGAAGCGAGACTAATGGCAAGTGCAGATCGTGTGGCTGCAGCCCATCTAGAAGATGCAAGCCAACGTCGTCGTTGCCCATTCAGCTGCTGCTTTTCTCTTTCTAGATCCTCATCATGGATCCGAGTCAGGATCCAATCCGTTCCGGTTCAGTAGGGATCCAGTATAAATGAATCTTATTTGGATTGGATCCAGTATAAATGAATCTTATTTGGATTGGATCCCATTGGGCTAGATCTTAATGGGTTGGGCCAAGATTGGATTGGATTGACCCATTTGCTATCGCTTCTGAGATTCACACCTTTTCCATTCGCATCAGTAACCGTAAATTAACATGTTAAACAAATGTGAAAAATTAACAATAATAATCAGAGACCTTAATTTTTTGACTTAAGAATTTGGAAAAATTCAGGCTGCTTGTAATACGATGGGAGGCTGATAAAAGAATGCTAATGAGTATTTGATTTTTAAATTATAATCCTATAGCCTAAATTCACTATGATTGTAATTTACAATAATATAATTTATAAATGAGGATGTCTTGAAAGAAAAAAGAAAATCTAGGGTTAAATTGCCTTGCAAAATGCAAATAATCCTAACTATCTGGGTAAAGCTACATTTTGCATGAAGAATAATGCACAAGAATCTATTATATCTTTGTTAATAACTTGCAAAACCAGCATTCCATCTAAATCTCAACTTGGTCCCAATCGATCTTTCCATCTTCAAATTCACCCCAGATAAACGTTGCCTCGACCAAGTCTACACATGACAGCAAGACTTGAAAAAGAAAATCGCCAGCCTGAGTATATACTTACACATAAATAAACATCCAGTTCAATACATAGATTCTCTATCCAATGGACTCGCCTACAAAAGTCTTGGCGAGTAGAACTGCTTCTGAAACACCAATGGCTTCAAAAGCAAAGTCAGACTATGTCTGTAAGCCCGTATCAAGTTTCTTGCTTCAACGCATATGGAGGTTTGTGTACGAGGCCGAGATTGGGATAGTGATCTTTATCTCAAATGGTGGAGTAATGAATAAGATATCAGAATCCTCGCCGTCGTTTCCTCATAGAGGAGGACACTTGTACCAAATATTATACAGGGTATTCTGGAATGAAGATGCAGAATCAACGACATCGCAGAGGTACATGTTAGAAATTGGGGATACAGAAAAGAATAGGATACAAAATATATGTTAGTTTCCTTGAGGGCGTGAACTTATAACACTTTCCTAAAAGCAATATCTCCACTATATATTAAGAAAATCTGTTTTCCATAATACAACAAGGAATTTTAGAATTTCTATAAGATGCAGAAAATTACTAAGTGAATTGAATAAAATCAGAATCTGTATCAATATGTTTACTACTCATGAAGAGTTACAATTGAACAGACATGTTTATTCACAACAATTGTGTCTCGTAGAATAGATTGCACTCTTTCACTAATAATACTACGAGTTGCAACTCTTTACGACTAGTTGTGTCCCTTAGGATAGATTTGCACCCTTTCACAATTAAATTCAAATTTAAACATAATAGAATCGGATCATTAAAATACTACGGGTTACAACTTTATTAATTTATTTCGATTTAAAACAAAGTAAATTTGAAATTAAATTAATACAACTAGACCAACTCTTGAACTTATTCAAGACTTTATTTTCTACAATGGATACTCATTGTTCACAACTAAGAATATTCAATAGTACGTAAGCTTTGATCAGGGGATTGTACGATTACATGGCTCCGTATGTTTCAAATCTGCCACAAGCTGTATACACACTACAAGAAAACAGGGCTATTTGGAACCGCCGTCGCGGTTCCAAATACCCCAGATGCGGTTGCAAAAGGCCATTTGCAACCGCGTCGCGGTTCCAAATACGCGGTTGCAAAAGAGCTCGGTCACTTCGCAACAGGAACCGCAACCCGATTCCAGAAAAGCGCAATAGCGACCGAGTAATTTTGCAACCGCCACGCGGTCCGTAAAGACAATAGGGACCGCAGAGCGGTTCCAACCAAATTAAACTTTTCTGGAATCGCAATGCGGTTCCTAAAACAACTGCAACCGCAACGCGGTTCCAATGTTTCATAAAAAAAATTAAAAAATTTGAAAATGGATTGTAACCGCATTGCGGTTGCAGAAACCCAAAAACTAAAGCAGGAACCGCAACGCGGTTCCAGTTAATATTCATACCGTTGGGACCGCAACGCGGTCCCAATTATTATGAATATTAACTGGAACCGCGTTGCGGTTGCAATTACTCTTCAAGCGAAATAAAAAAAACCGATAATATTCCAGGAAATTACTGGAATATTATTGGTTTTTGTTAATAATTAGAGATTTCTGTAAATCACTATATATTAGTTATGTATAGCAAATCAATATATAAAAACAAATAAATCAATGAAATAAAGATTAATGTAAAGATGAAAACTAATGAAAGAAATGTAATAAAGATGAAAAACAAAGTTAATTATGAATGAAATAAAATGAAATAAAGAGAAAAAAGTTGTTGAACAAGAAAAAAGATGTTAAACATAAAAGAAGAAGAGAAATGAAAAAAAAAAGATGAAGAAAAAAGAATTTGAATTTGAAAAAAGACATAAAATATATTTTTTCTTCTTGTTGTTGAATGGAAAAGTGAAGTGGATTGAGGTGGGTAATAGGATAAATGAGTGGATTGAGGTGTGTATATATAGAAAAAGGTATGAAAATTTGAATTTTCACGAAAGTTTGAATTTCCCCCCATATCCCGCCTAAAATTTTGAAATTTTTGAAGTTTTTGCAACCGCAACGCGGTCCCTAATAATATGAATTTTATTAAGAATCGCAATGCGGTCCCTAATACTATGAATATAAGTAGGAACCGCGTTGCGGTCTCAATTGGTCCTTTTAGGAACCGCGTTTCCGTTGCAATTGACATTAATTGGGACCGCGTTGCGGACTCAAATAACATTCAATCATCAAGATCGTTGTTTTATTGATCTACCTTATTGCGTTAGTGTTTCTTATCAATATATATCAATAATACATGTGTAATGAACTAATAAATGGTTAAAAAACAAGTAATTGAGGAATGTAAGAGTAAATTAGAAGTGAAATGATCGTTATAGTCGTTACTATAGTAGAACTTGTTGCACTACATATGCATATATATATATATATATATATATATATATATATGAACTACTTCCATCATACATAACTTGTTGCTTTGTTATTATGATTTGATTCACAAATTAAAGTATAGATGTCATTAATCGATTCATTGAATATACCATCTTACTAATCCCTTGTTCAAGTACTCATCATATATAGGGATATATGTTTTTGTTCGAACTTAGGTTATCTTCTTATAATACATTTATTTTCAACGTAATAAAAAAAATATGATTGTTTTTGCTATTATTAGGGTACTTACTAACTAAACTATTAACGTGGTATCTCAAATCATCGAACACACGTCATTTTGAAGTATGAATATTAATTGCAACCGCAACGCGGTTACAAATGCTACTAGTTGCAACCGCGTTGCGGTTGCTAATTGTAACGGCTACTAGTTTTTGCAACCGCGTGGCGGTTGCTAAATGTAACGGCTACAAGTTTTTGCAACCGCGACGCGGTTGCAAAATAAGATAACCGTTGGTTTCTGCAACCGCAACGCGGTTGCAGAAAATGCAATTTTTGCCTATATAAATCAAACATTCTTGAATAATCTTATCACAATTGCTAAACACTTCTGCTATAGGGTGGCAACCTTCCTCAACCATTAATACTCTAATATTTTGAGTTTATTATAATTTTCCAGTTTAGTCCTCAAACTTTTTTAAATTATATTTTTGACCCCATTAGTTTAAGAAAAAGTGCACTTTAGTCCTTCAACAAAAATTGCAATTCAACTCAAAATCCCTAGATTGTAGTTGTAAAAATACTACGAGTGTAACGCCTATAAAATTTGAACAAAAATATAATTTTCCAGTTTAGTCCCCAAACTTTTTAAAATTATATTCTTGACCCCATTAGTTTAAGAAAAAGTGCACTTTAGTCCTACAACAACAATTAACCATTTCTTTCTTCAAATACACTAAAAACATTTTTAAAAGACATTAATACTCTCCATTATGGCGTTATAATTTAATTTTGAACCTTAATGTTTGTTTATTAAAAATTGATCGATACGCTAAATATACACAAACATAAAAATTGATCGATAAGCAAAAATATAGACAAACATAATAAAAGCAAAAAAAAATCGTACGCTAAGTCCAAATATAATAATAAAAAATATACAAAAAAGTAATAAATGACCCAAAAAAACTCCAATCTACGGCTCCCGCGGTGGCTCTGGCTCCGGCTCGGGCTGAGGACTAGGCGGATACTCAACTCCCTCGTCACCAGAACTAATCCCGAGAGCATAGTCATCATCCAGGGTGGCTAAAGGGTCGACCTCGTCCTCTCTCATCACTCCATCATCTCCGTCCTCTCCATCCTCTACATCCTCTCCGTCCTCCCAGTCATCTCCGTCCCACCCGTCCTCTGCCCCCTCATCGTCCACTCCCAAGGCGGTAGCGTCCATCATGTCTGCGTCATCATAGCTGTCCATGATAAACTCTGCCGCGGTGGAAGTTCTGGATCCCAACGGATCTAGTACTGTAGGAGGCGGCCTCGCGGAATCGTGAAGGCCGTGCCGGTCCTCCTCGCGCTCCCCATAAATAGGGAGTCCGGAATCTGTCGCGATGGCCGACCTGTACAGGCAGCAACATCCTGCTGGAGGTCCCGCACGAGGCCCATGAGTATATCAACTCTCGGATCCTGGGTCGCCCTCAACTCCTTGTTCTGGGTCGCCATCTCCCGCACCACCTCTGGAGTGAAGTCCTCATCCCTCCTATACTGTATACCGAACTGATGCGGATCAGCATCAATCGGTAGCCCCTTCCCCTTCCCCTTCTTCACTCGCCCTATTGCCTTCGTCCAACACTCGGAATCCCACTCAGGCAACGGAGTCGGCTCCGGATATAACTTCTGAAGTTTCCTCAGGTAAATCTTCTGTTGATATAAGAAAGAAAATTAGAATTAGATTATATGCGTAAATTTCGTAAGAATTATAATTACAATATATAAACAAATTACGTAAGAATAAAATTAAATTGTACACTTACGTAAGTCAATCTGGCACCCTCATCCACCCACTCCCGCCTCAAGGGAATACCCGTATCCCCGCCAGTCTCCGGCACCCTCCTCGTGTGTCCAACCTTGTACACCTCATCGTGTCGAATAGGAGTCGTGCGGTTGGGATGATTCCTAGCCTACAAATTTAATAAAGAAGAAAATGTTAAAATTAGTAACATATTTAAATTGCATATTTAAATTAAATTGCATTTTTAGATAATTCTTACTATGCGGCGCTTAATCTGCATGTAATCAATGGTACCACCGAAAAATGTGGCAGGTGCCTTCGGACAGTCGGCTGGATCGCGTCCTCCTCGCCTAGCGAACCGTGTCCTCCGAGACCACTCCTGATGAGCCCTGGTCCCCCAATATGTCATCGCCGCGGCCTCATGTGCCTCGTTCAACCAAGTCTTCTTGTTGTTGAAGTAGTCCGACTTGGTGTTGCTCATCAAACGCTTGTAGCAAACCTTGCACTTCTTAATGAAGACCTTCTCCACATCTAGCATCTCCGTTGCACGGACCCCGTATATGTTCTGCAACAGAATTAGAAATTTAAGATTAGAATTAGAATTAGAATTAGAATTAGAATTAGAATTAGAATTAGAATTAGAATTAGAATTTTAAGATCCAAAAAGTCGTATTCTCACCGTGAATCTGATCCACATCTGCTGTCGTACCCCAACCGGCATCGAGTAGTACGTCGGCCAAAACTTCACCATAAACAACTTGATCAGGCCCCTGCACGTCGACGCTATCGTCCGACTCGGTGGTGAAACTATGACCCCGTTCTCCAACACTATGCACTGCCTCTGCCCTAGAGTTCGTGGTGCGGTCTGACCAATAGAGGGTCCCCTGCCCGGTCGGCGCTGCGTGTCTACGACTGGCGATCGTCTCGGGGGCCGACTAGGTCCAGCTCCGCTCGAATCGACCGGGGGCCGACTGGGTTCAGCTCCGCTCGAATCGACCGGGGGCCGACTAGGTCCAGCTCCGGTGGCAGGTGGTCTCTGGGCTCCACTAGACTCCGCTCGAGTGGACTGGTGAGGGTCGATGTGCTCCAGTCAACTTTGATGATCGTGGTCGATGGGCTCCTGTGGACTCTACTGGCGTAGGGGACTGGAGATCGTCATATGAAAGTCGGCGCGGTAGGATAGGAGACAACGGTGCCGCTCTATCGCCCGACCCCCGAGATCGTGGCGGAAGGGGACCCTCAGCTGGAACTCCAATCGATGGTCCACGACCCGAATAGCCCATTTACCCTGAACCGTACCCTCGCTAGCAGGTCTGGTATCTGCAATAACTCTACCTCTGCCTCTACCTCGACCTCTACCTCGACTACGACCTCCTGCTGAAAGTGGTCCACTACTAGTAGTACGTGGCTGGCGCGGAGGGTTGATGTCTGACATGGTGTACTACGAAACAATCCAAAAATTTCTAAGTTAGACCATAGAGATTTCGTAAAGGCATCGGAATAATCTATTTAGTTGATTGTTCAATCTAATTTACAATTTCTTAATCTATACTAATTAAAAAATTAATTTAATCTAATATTAATAAACTAATACTTTAACATCAATAATATACTAAAACTAATTAACATAACATTAATTTAATCTAATATTAATAAACTAACACTTTTACATCAATAATATAGCAAAACTAATTAACAAAAATTTAATTTAATCTAATATAAAACTAATTAACAATAAATTAATTTATACTAATTTACTAATTAACCTTAATCTAAATCTACTAAACTAACATTTCATTATACTAAACTAATATAAATACCAAATCAATTAACACTAATTAAAACTAATAATTAACATCAATATTAATTATACAAAACTAATTAACATTAATCTAATTTAACTAAACTAACATTTAATTATACTAAACTAACAACAATACCAAATCAATTAACACAAGTAATTAATAATAATACTAATTAACACTAAACTAATTAACACTAAACTAATTAACTAATTAATCATATTTATCTAATAAATAATTAAAAACAAAAAAAAAGCTTACAAACGGCGGCGACGGTGGTGGTGAGAAACGGCGGTGGTGATGACAAGAGGTGGTGGTGCAGCGGTGGTGGTGATGATCGGAGTTGGTGGTGATGAAACGCGGAGGTGGTGGTGATGAGATGCTGAGGTGGTGGTGAGAGACGCGGAGGTGGTGGTGATGAGACGCAGAGGTGGTGGTGATGAGACGCAGAGGTGGTGGTGAGAGACGCGGAGGTGGTGGTGTTGGTTTGGGGTGGTAACGAAGCGGCGGTGGTGGTGAATTGGTGGTGAAATGGTGATGGTGGTGGTCGAAAGGGACGGCGGCGCGGTTGCAAATGATGGGCAAAAGGAACCGGGGCGCGGTTGCAAGAAATGGTGGCGGAGCACGGCGGCGTTGCGACGGAATTTGGAGGTGGTGGTGGTTAATTAGGGCTGCAAATCGCGATTTGGGGGAAATCGCGATTTGCAGCTATTATATATAGGACTTTCTGGAACCGCGTTGCGGTTGCAGAAAGTCCTATTGGATCGGGTTTTGTTGAAATTGGGCTCCAATTTGAAGCCCAATTTCAACATCAGGTGGGTTGGAACCGCGTTGCGGTTCCAAATGCTCTAATTGGGTTTATTGGAACCACAACGCGGTTCCAAAGGTCAATTGGAACCGCGTTGCGGTTCCAGTTGCTTAGGAACCGCGATGCGGTTCCCTCGCGGTTGCTGATAGTTCGGAACCGCGACGCGGTTGCTAATACGCGGTCCCTATTGGACCCGTTTTCTTGTAGTGACATTAATTAATTATAAGGATCTTGATTTGGGAGTCAATAATGGTTCTTCACATATACCTACATTTGGATTCAACTACTTCGAAAGTAACTTTAAGAGGTTAATGAGAGTGAAAACTAAGGTGGATCCAAGTAACTTTTTCAGGCACGAGCAAAGTATTCCACCTATTCCTCGCAGTGCATGAAAGTTGAAAGGAAAATTAATTTGTTGAAGGCTGCAAGTTGATTTTAATAGGTAGCATGAATAAAGGAAATAAACAAAAAAAAAAAAAAGAATCCATATCTTCATTTATCTAGATAGTTTGAAACTCTGTAATTTTTGTAGTTGAAGTTTTGCTTGGTCTTAATTAATGGTTTCCCTAATTGTAATGTTCTTGATGAACCTCATTCAGTACCTTTTGGATGGGGTTGTAAACTTCTGTAAGTTCTTTCATTATTTGAATAAAGTACCATTGTTAATTAATTTAATTTGAGACTTGAGATATAACCATGTTCTGTGTTACCGTGTTAGTATAGTGATCTTATTTCAGCATCTAATTTGATTCTGATTCATTCCAGGGGCGGAGCCAGGATTTCGAAGGAGGGGGGCGAGATTATTCTAATATTTTTTATTAATTAAATATATTTTTTTGATTAATTTAATATAAAAAAATTTAATCAACAACAGTAAATTAGCTTTAGGAAAAAAAATATATACTTATTAATAACCAACCAACAATATTTAAATTGAATATCTCATTTAATAAACATAACCCATTATCAACTAAGAATATCGCATCCCTTAAGATGAAATGAAATTAAACAATGTTAAACATTCTTCAAAAGTAATAGTTACTAATCAACTTACTTAGGCACTTTAAATTGTGATCTACGTTTCTTGATACGATCAAACTCGTCAATTATTAAATCAACATCAAAGCTTTCCGCAATTTCTTTTTCAATATGCATAATGAGACTACTAGATAAGAAAAAAAGAAGAAAAAGAAGAAAAAAAATAATATGGCTTATAGTTACACATGATTAAGAAGAAGCGTCGCCGGCGCCAGGCAGGGGTTGGGCAGTTGGGCTCAAAAAGTATCTATTTTACAAATATTATGTATAATATATTAATTCTATGCTTCAACAATTCAACTATTAGATGAAAAAAAAGAAGAAAAAAAAATCAATCGGACTTACAGAGAATGAAGAAGCGTTATAGCGTCTCGCAAGACTTACCGAAGATTTGTTTTTTTATTAACTAAATTATGGGTTGAGTTGTATAATAAAATAATTATATAGCTTTTTTTATTTTTTTATTAACTTAGTTAAGGGGTTGTCAGGTGGGCGGGCCTTGTATAAACTATGTTTCCCTTTTATTCTTTTAATAACTGAATGGGGGTGGTCTGGTGGGTGGACTTGTATAAAAAAGAATAATTTTATGCTTTTTTTTTTAATTTTTTTATATTGAATTATGGAGTGGGAATGGGTTAAAATTTGAGGGGGTGCAATACATACCCAGCCCGCTATTTATTATTTTAAAAATACTATAATACTACTATAAAAAAAGAAAATTTGAAAAGTGAGGGGGTACAGTGGCCCCCCCCTGCAACCCCTCTCCCTCCGCCTCTGATTCATTCCACGCAAATATATGAGGGTACGATTAGATATTTGTGCTTTTACATGGGGAATTGGGGATAGTTACAATATGATAATAGTAATTGTGGATAACTTAACTCACGCCTTACTAAGGAATGGTTGCAAGAGCTTATGAAAGCTTTGTCTTCTTATCTTCTATTTAAAATTATTTAAAATTGCGTTTAACTTAAAGCTATGAGTATTTGCAAATCCTTCTTTGAAAGTAACTTAAAGCACTTAAAATTAGTTTTGCGGTGTTTGCAATAACTAGAGAGAAACAGCTTTTGAACCTTTATTAAAATACAATCATATTTACTGTTCTTATTTAAATTATGGAAATATTAATCCTTCCCCCAGATTTGCACAATCATTAGGTGGATTGTTATATATTAAAAACTAAGATAATTTAAATTTTAATATAATGTAATCAATATATATATTTATTGTTCTAGTTTTTTTAAAAAAAAAATTGCTATTTGTTAATTATTTTTTTACTCTAAAAATATAAATTTATGGAGAAGACTTTGATAAGGAAAGACAGAAATCATGGGATTTATTTGAGGGTAAAATTAGATATTACAAAAATTTAAAGGATTGATAAATCTAAATAAGATATTCGTCAAGATTTGTGGAAGACGCTCCTTATGGAAGCATCTCATGACATATTTTTGGGCTTCTCTTTATTTATTATTTTTTTGACTTTTTTTAAGAGGAGAAGCAAAAGCTGCAATTGCAAACACTCATTAAATATTTTTCAGTGACTTAAAGCTCATAAGGAGCTTATAAAAGTTCTTGCAAACACCAAAAGGGAGAGTGCGTGGCCGAGGTTAGCTAGCTTGTCGGCAACAAAATTTGTTTCCCTATATTCATGCTTGATCTCGCACAAGAGGAAGCTCGTCATGAGCTTACGACAAGAATCAACAAGGCTTCTGTGAGGGTGATTTTCATGCAGGTCTCCCAAGAGTAACTGCACTACAACTTTTGAATCACAAGCCAAAGAGATGTGTTGAATTCCACGAGAGGATGCTTCACTTATCCCATAAAAAACTCCCCAAAGTTCTGCCGTAGTTATACTCCCAAAGCTGACATTGGCGGCAAACCCAAAAATCCAATGCCCATCACTATCACGGGCCACTCCGCCGCAAGCAAGATTCCCCGGATTTCCCCGTGCACTTCCATCGACATTAACTTTAATAATTCCAGGGTGAGGACTTATCCATTTTAGTCTACGTGAGACTCGCGAGAGACCTGGATGTTGCAAAGCTTGGAGTTTGTTCCAAGCATCGGTATCGGCTTTAGCAGATTGACGGATCCAAGGTATGGCTCTGTTAGGGACAAGATCCGTGCCTTCAAAAACTTTTTTACAACGCCAACTCCACACTTTCCAACATGCGGTAGCAAAAACAATTGCCCAAGGAGTGTCATGGTTTTCAAAGTTTGTTTTTTGATAAAGATTTTCACACAGGCACTCATGCAATCGTGGAGTGAAGAAAAGCTTTTCTCCCTTTTGGTTTTCAGTCGTTCGCGGAGCCTCCTAGCTCGGTTTCCCCATTCATTCTGTTTGACATTATTGGTGGAGTCAGTTATCGCTCATTTCTAGTGTAATTGTCCCTCCCCCGGGGTCTTCCCCTTCCATTGTATCAAAAAAAAAAAAAAAAGCTCTTGCAAACACCCCATATTATCAACTGAATTTTGAAATTAAAAATTCTGCAAGTATAATAAAGTGAGATTTAGGTGGTTTTGAGTTTTCAGGAATTTCTAAGTTCTAAATTAAAAGACTTGACTTACGAAAATTGACTCCACATTGAAAGTCGGTTAAAAACCATTTCATTTCAAAGTTGCACACGAGTCAAAACTCTCGAGAGGATTTTCACTAAGCACTGCATAGTGTACACCATGGATAGATACCGCACACGCATAAAACAGGTAAGAGAGTTTTTTAGTGGGTGAATAATGCATTACGAGTTGTATGCAACGATATACTTTTAATACATTGGTTGGCGTGGGATAAAATGTGTTGGCGGAAAAATGAAGGGGGCATGGGGTTTAGAAATCTTAAGGCGTTTAATTTGGCACTTTTAGCTAAACAAGCATGTCGACTATTGTAAAATCCGGATAGCTTAATCGGAAGGGTATACAAGGCAAAATATTATCCGAATAACTCACTGTTGGACGCTCGACTAGAATACAATCCTTCATTTTCTTGGCGGTGTATTTGGGAAGCGACGTCGGCTATGAAAAAAGGACTTCGATGGCATGTTGGTAATGGCAAGAATATTTCAGTTTGGGAAGACAGGTGGATCTCGCGACCTACTTCTTTTCAGGTTATTACTCCAAGAAACCAGAACGCCCCTTTCACGCGTGTTCATGAGTTCATTGATGATGATACGGGGTGGTGGAATATTGAGTTGTTGCGTGCATATTTTTGGGAGGAGGATGTGACGATGATCTTGTCAATTCCGTTGGGTAGCCGTGAAAATGTAGATAGGCAGGTGTGGGACTATGAAAAAAACGGCCGATTTTCAGTCCGTAGTGCATATCATTGCATCATGGAGCAGGGTCTTACGCAGCGAAATGGTACAAATGTTTTGACGAGCGATGTATGGAGACTCCAATGTCCTAATAAAATCAAGATCTTTCTTTCGCGTGCTTGTCTTGGTATCCTTCCTACGAAATAGAATTTAGCTAGGTGATACATCATTGAAGATAAATAGTGTGGCGTTTGTTCGGGTGGAGAGGAGCATATTTTTCACTGTTTATTCACTTGTCACGTTGCACGGCAAGTGTGGGCGTTGGCGAATATTCCGTGTTCAGTCTTGATCCGAGAAGGGGAGGATTTAAGGAAATGGTTGAAATGTATAATTCATATGCATAATAAAGAGATGGTCATTCGCATAATTATCATTATGTGGACACTTTGGGGAAATCGAAATGACATATATACTGGGGAGAAGGCCTGCCAACCGGATGAAATCGTTTCTTTTGCTACTGTTTATTTGAACTCTTGGAGTGGGGCAGTGGATAAGAACATGACTATGGCGAATGATTTGCGTTGTCGGCAATGGATTGCACCGTCTCATCCATGAATTAAGGTAAACTTCGACGGCGCAATGTTTGAGTCAATGGGAGTTGTGGGAATCGGTGTTATCGCGAGGGATCATATTGGTTCTACACTCGCTTGGGTTGAACGTGGTCTAATTACTACTCTCAATCCGCTTTATGTCGAAGTTGTTGCTGCACTTTTGGCTATGCGACTTGTTGTTCGAATGGGTTGGAAGGACGTTGTGTTTGAAGGAGATTGTTTAAATATTATACATGACATCCTCCAACAATCGATCAAGGATATTCAAACGAGGAATATACTAGCTGATATTTGACGCATCAACAATTCCAATGGTGGTTTTACTGTTCGTTGGATATGCCGGGAAGCAAATTCGGAGGCACATAATCTTGCGAGGAATGCGTTCTTGAATTTAGAGTCGCCAAATCACTTATTCAGATGTTTCTCTTCTGGATATCTTGATCAAGTTTCTACTTTGGTCTATACGTCTGTTCTATTGATGTAATTTGACGATGGGGGACGATTTTTGTCGTCTGTTTTATGCAATCTTTGATTTAAAAAAAAATAAATAAATAAATAAAGAATGGAATACCATTGGAGAAAATAAATACTGTTCAAATTGAGATTTATAATATTGAAGTTTTGTATAGCGAATGGTTGAACGCATTTCCTTTAATTTTGTTTTAAAGTTATTCTCCATATATACCAAATCCAATGTATTCAAATATTACCAGTTTACCACGACAACTGCTGGTGTTAGCATGTAATACACGAGCATTCTTCTGTCGAAATGTGCCCACTTTAATTACAATGAAAATGACAAATTTCATAAATAAATAAAAAACAAGAAGAAAAGGTTACTTGCATAGTTGTATTACTATTAACAGAGAAACACGCGAAAGCAAAAACATATTTAAATTATTACATGGCTCATTTATTGGAATTGATAACAACAACTTCAAATAGAACATTCCCATAATAATCTAGTTGGTCTTTCTCTATTTCCCTTGCCCATTCCCCAGCGGCAGAACTTGAATACTCCACCTTAATTTTTTTGAGAGTTGAAATTTCTCCAAAACCTGAAGGGAGTTGAGCGAGATTATAGCAAAAACTAATCTCCAAATGCTCGAGTACGGGAAAGTGAGTCTCGTCGGCTTCCCAATCAACCATTTTCAAGTCTTGAAGCCCAAAATACTTTAGCCTGCAGAACTTCTCCTCCTCAGACAACTTCCAATTTACTTCTGTATCCCCAAACAAAATATCACACAAAATGAGAACCTCAAGATTGGGAAGCATACTCAGTCTTTTCATAAATGCTGTTGTAGGAAACTCCAAATTGCCAAGAAACACACTCTTGAGTGTGTTTGAGAAACTCCAGTCGAACACATAATCCATATATAGTTTGTCGCACATATATAGATGGTGGCACGGATTTAGTTTGTAGTCGTCGTCGTCGTCGTCATCACCACGAAACGATAGTTTTTCAATATTCTTGAGACATGATATGGGTGGAACTGTTGAATGTGATCTATAGGTGTACAAGAGGCCCACCTCTTTTAGGTTTGGGAGTTTTGCAAGAACCACGTCAATGTTAGCCGATATTTCTAAGTCAGGCAGTGTATGCAGGTTTTCTTGAAGATCATTTTTTGATGACGACGATTCCATGAAATCACACGATAACATTGACTTGGACGAGATCTCCCTTAATTGTGGCATTTCAAATACTTCCTGTGGCACCTTGATTGGGTCGATCTGATGAAAATTTAGGAATTGTAGATTCCTAAAAGTAGTTATCTGCAGATCTAATTCCATCCCACAACCCGTTAAAGACAAGTACCTTAAAGTGACAGCAGCTTGAATTATAGCTTCTAAGTTTTCCACGTTGAACCCACTCAACAACCGCAATGTAAAAAAATCATGTGGCACAATCTCATTTCTCCAATCATTTAAGACTACCAATGATCGAGCTAGTTGCTTTTGTATTGTACTTGAACCATAAATATCTTCACCTGAACTGGACCTAAGAATACTCACCCGCCGCAGACATGACATCTCTTGTGAGGCATCGTTATGAAGATCAGTTCCCGCATTCACGACATGAAAAAATTTCTTCTCGCGAGCCTTACGCACGCACAAGTCCCTCAAAAGATCATGTATACCCAAGTACTTAACTCCTTCCTTAATGTTTTGCTCTCGGACAAAAATCAGATTTCGATCGATGAGATCATTCAAGTATTTCACTACAACCTCTTCGTGGCTCTTACCTGGAATTGGTATTAGAAACCCCTCGGCGATCCACAACCTTGAGAGAATTGATGGGCTTATCATATAATCTTCGGGAAAAGCACTCATGTACAAGAAACAAGGTTTTAGATAACTAGGTAAATTTTTATAACTCAAAGCCAATATACCTGAGACCTTCTCATCTTCATTTGCCATGGCTGTGACTACGTTACCGGCAACTTGCGCCCAAGAGTTTGTTGTTCTTTCAGTGTGCGAGAGTAACCCCCCAATGACTTGAATGGCAAGGGGGACTCCTCCACAGCTATTTGATATCTTCATTCCGAGTTCTTCCAGTTCAGGAGGACAAATTTCTTCGCCGAAAACCTTTTTTCTTAGAAGCTCCCAACTATCATCCGCTTTGAGAGGCTGCACCCGGTGGTGTAGGCTATTCGGGTCTACAGACGTAGCCACGTGAGATTGTCTGGTGGTTAGAATAATACGACTTCCGGTGTGATCTTCTGGGAAGCAGTTCATCACATCATCCCAAGCGTTAGAACGCCATATATCATCCAGTACGACAAGATATCTTTTTCCCTTTAAACTTTGGTATAAAGTACGTATCAGTTCCCCCTTGTCATCTGCTCCATCGATTTCATGTTTCTTTTTGTTGAGAAGGTCGAGTAAAATATCACGAAGGTTATAGTCATCCGATACCGTGGACCATGCACGAAAATCGAAATGATTAACCACAGATTTATCTCCATAAATTTTCCGAGCAAGAGTGGTCTTGCCTATGCCTCCCATCCCGACAATTGGAATGATTTCTCGTGTAGAGTAATCGCTAATAAGTCGATCCGTCAGCTGGCATAAGTCGTCTGTCACTCCCACCACTATATTCTCGAGATGTTGATCAATGGTTGATGATGCAACAACGGGCGGTGATAGTGCTCTATCAACCGATATAGGATCCTCACGCAAGATCTTCATCATCTCCTTCTCCACGGAATCAAAACTTTCAAGTAAGTTTGGCAAGTCCGGAGGGGGGATCGCATTCTCAGTCGAATAAAGAGAAACATATGTTTCAAGAACGTCTTCAGCATTTTGCGTTGCATCTCGTACTTGATCCTCGAAACTATCTTGTTGGCTTAGTGTTGCATCATGATTTGCAAAACAGTCTCTTAGAGAACACGTCTTCTCCAAGAGGGATTGGAGTTGTGGTTTGGTATCATTATCAAAGTATTTTTGTTGTTTTTCATGGCAAAGAATCAGCTCTATAACTCTCACAAGGGATTGTAGATGGTAAGCCATTTTGTTTTTTTATCTTTATATTTCCCTTTCTTTTTTTCGCTCAAAAACTCTCTCAAGAAGAAAATATTGCAAGATAATAATTAGTGTTTTGCTAGAATAACTAACCAATGCGCAGTGGCACTCTTATAATGTTCACATCTACTCAAATAATTATTTTGAGGACTTAGAATGGTTCTTCTAAATCTAGATGGATATTCGTTTGCTTTACTTTTTAATTAATTTTTTTGTGTGACTTCTCAACAATGACTTGCATATTTTAATTAAATTTAGCCAGCCTGATTAGCTGTATGAGTAAGATCCAGGTCACTTTGGTTGTTAATATTTATTAAGAACGTGTACATCTCAACTTGTGTTAATTAGAATCATTACGCTAATCGAGCTGTTTACATTATATATATGTGATCACATCTACTCAAATAATTATTTTGAGGACTTAGACTGGTTCTAGATCTAAGACGGAGATTCGTTTACTTTACTTTTTAATTGATTTTTTCTGTGACTTCTCAAATTGACTTGCATATTTAAATTAAAAACAGCTGGTCTGATTAGCTGTATGAGTAAGACCGGTCACTATGCCTGTTACTATTAAATAGCATCTCAACTTCTGTTCATTAGCACTTGGGGGTAGACTTTCTAATAAGGGTCTAAATTTCTTTTCAATTGGGGTAGTCGTTCACATTTTAACTTGATGGGTAATATAATTGTACATCTTATTTAGACATACTCATAGCTAGATTAATTACAAAGCAATTAATGAATCGTTACATATAATCAAAGTTGCAAGCATCAAAATTATGAAATATGGGCCTATTAATGATCAATTCAGTACAATTTTACTTTCTGTTGGGTTTATTTAACATGTCATATAGCTAGAAATGAGCAATTATAAACTAGGTCACATAATTCGCGCACCCCCCCTCACCCCCCTCACGCACTAGCGCACGATTCGCAAACTCACGAATTGAGTGCGCGTGCGGCGCTCCAGTGCGAATTAGTATTTACTAATTCGCGCATTAAGATATACTAATTCGCGAACTAAGAAATACTAATTCGCGAACTAAGACATTCTAATTCGCGATTTATACATTGATAGTGCTCGAATTAAACATTAATAAATCGCGAATTAAGTGTAAATGCGTAATTTGTGCACAAATTTTCCTCTTTTTTTCTTTTTTTTACTTTTGAAATTCACATGAACAAAAATCATATATAGTTAAGATTTGGAGGAATTTTTAAATCTACCCATTAAGTTTGCCATTTTTCTAAAACCATCCAAAAGAATTTCGGGCTTCAAAAATATCCCGTAACTATATGTATACCTTGTCAAAAATACCCAATCTCTCTTATTCGGGCTATTTGGTCCACGTGGCGGCCACATCGCCGCCACGTATAATTTTTAGGGCATTTTCATCAAAACGGCAAACAAAATGGGAATTTTTAATAATTTGTTCATAATAGAATAATTCTACCTACAAAAATTTAACATATACTTTCAGAAAGCAGAATATTTTCAACAAACATAATTAGTTTAAAGCTATTTCGAATTAAAACATCAAGCTTAAAAAGTATTAATTAGATTTGTTGCAAAAATTTAATTTCTGAAAATTTATATCGTTTGATCAAGATGAAATTTTTTCTGAATTATTAATTAAATAAGATTTAATTAATGGAATTCTTATTTTTTTGAACTTTCTTTATTTTATCACGTTTTTAAATAGTATAATATCAAAAATTTAAGATATAAATATAAATAGTAGTTTAGTTTTTAAGATATATATATAAAAAAAAGTAAGCAAAATAATGAATACTAGTAGTTTAGTTTTTAAGATATAATATATTTTGTTGATGCTTGCAAGTGAGTGAAATATAGCATGTCACCACATCACTCATTTTTTGAATGTAATAGCAAGTAATTTAGATGCAGTGATGAACAAACTAGCATTTTGATGAATAAAAATACTTATGATTAGTATTGTTTTGGTGGAAATAATCATTTTGTTACCTAATATTAAAAAATTTACTTAATATTATAAATATTTTAATATTTTTTTAATAGACGCATTAGAGGCGCATTAAGAAGTGAATTTTTTAAAATAGGCGAACTGGCGCACCCGCACACGCACACGCACACGCACGCGCTCGCGTTTACGACTTATGTGACATAGATTATAAATATTCCAGGTCTAGATAGAGATTCCTTCCTTTTTCTTTTTATTTAAATGTTCCTAATTGATCAATCACATGCATTAAGATTGCCGTTTCTCAATTCTCAATCAGTTGACTTACATTTTCTAATTCAAGTTAGCTGTCCAATATCAATTGCCGTTTCTCAGTTCTCATTGAGACGGTGTTCACATTGTATTAAGGACGAAATATTAACAATGATCGTTAAATTTACAAAAAAAGTGAAAATACTCGTTTTTTCGGGTCTTGCAAAAATGCATGGTATCTTTAAAAAAAAAAATCAAAAATGCCTGATGGCCTTATTCGGGCTAAATTTGTCTACGTGGCGGTACAGTGGCTGCCACGTCAATAAACTGTTCTGCCACGTCATATTTTTAGTTCCGCCACGTCTAATTTTAAATATTATATTTGCACCCCAAAATAAATTGCACTTTGCACCCCAATATATATAAATAATAAACATATATAAATATATAAACATATATATAACTATTTTGTAAAAATAATAAATATATATATATATATATAAATAATAATAATAAACATATGTATATATATAATTAAAAAAGGGTCATATATGTAACTATTTTGTAAAAATAATAAATATATATATATATAATAATAATAGTAATAAACAAATGTATACATATATATGTTAATAATAATAAAGATATAAACATATATATAACTATTTTGTAAAAATAATAAATAAATATATATATAATAATAATAAACATTTATATATAAATAATAATAATAATAAACATTTTAACAATATAAAAAAATACAAAAAAAAAAAATCATCATCTTCATATACATATACATATATATATTAGGGTGCAAAGTGCGATTTATTTTGGGTTCAAATACAATATTTAAAATTAGAAGGGTTTCTTTAAAAAATATTTTTTGACTGAAAATATGACGTGGCGGGACAGTTTATTGACGTGGCAGCCACTGTACCGCCACATAGGCATATTTAGCCCGAATAAGGCCATCGGGCATTTTTGCAAGATTTTTTAAAAGATACCGGGCATTTTTGCAAGACCCGAAAAAATCGGGCATTTTAACTTTTTTTGTAAATTTAACGGGTATTTTTAATATTTCGTCCTTGTATTAAATATATATATCATCGCACATTCTCATAAGTTAGATTTTCACGTAAGATCTTTAAGTTAATATTTGAGTTAAGTAATTTGGGGTGTTCACATTCCAGCTCGAGCAATCATAAATCCATTTTTGTGTAGACCAAAAGATATTGGATTAAGTGCAGATAATCCGCCAAGATATGTTTACTCTTAAAAAGTATTTGAAACGTATTAAAAGTTTAATCACTGATGAGTGATGAAGCCAAATTTGAGGCACAAAATACTCACATATCTTCAAATTAAACCGTTGATTCATCGGTAACCATAGCTCAACTTTTAAAAATTAATAGGTTGAGGATTTTAACAGAATTTTGCATGCATCTAAAACAGTTTGTAAAAGTAAAGATAGGTTGGGGACTGGGGGTTTAATGCTTTTACTCTAACTATATTCTAAAAATATGTTGTATCAATGGCCGTGATGAGGGATCCAATAAATTTATGAGCAAGAGACATGAGGGAAAAACATTTACAACAATGAGCATTACATACAAATATGTTACCAGTCTCCCATTTAGTACATCATTTTACAAGAATTCAAATATTACTCAAGTGATTCTCAGGCTATAACTGAACCTTCCGAATTACTTCTTAAGAAATTATATGCAAGAAAGTGGTTGACCTGGGCTGGGGAGGGATTGGGGTTCCCTATTCACTCTCCTAGTTTGTGCCCTTGAATCTAAGAAACACGTGTTTCTGCTCCTGAATTTGTAGTTCCCTATTTCACATCCGTCTCTATCATATGTGTTGGGTGAAGAACTATTGCAAAAGGCCAATAAAAATGACAGCAATCACCAAAAAAATCAAAGAACTTTTTTGATCCTGGCCTTCATTTTTTATCCTTGGGGAGAGGAGTCCAAGTTATGGGTATGGCTTCCTCGTGTCTGCTTCGTGTTGTACGATTATGCCCCCACAATATGATAGTTTACCTCTGACGTTTCTCCACGATCATTGCACAGGATCCAAACCGAAGAGTGTTGATGAGTATTTATTTTTTACATTATAATCGTATAGCTTGAATTCACTATGATTGTAATTTACAATAATATTATTATAAATTATAAATGAGGTTGTGTTGAAACTTGAAAGAAGGAAAAAAAAACAAAAAAAAAAAAACTAGGGTTAAATTGACCTGCAAAATGCAAATCATTCAACTAACGTCAAAATTTTACATGCACGGATGCACTATCTAGAATAATCCTATCTATCTGGGTAAAGCTACATTTGCAAGAAGAATACTGCACAAAAATCTATTCTAAATGTCTTTGTTAATAACTTGCAAAACCAGTATTACATCTAAATCTCAACTTGGTCCCAATCGATCTTTACATCTTCAAATTCACCCCCAGATAAACGTTGCCTCGACCAAGTCTACTCATGACAGCAAGACCTGGAAAAGACACTCGTAAGCCTGAGTAAATACTTACACCGAAATAAAAATCCAGTTTCAATACTTGGGTTCTTTGTGTGACCATTGGTAAAACTATAAGAAAGTTTATGAGACTATTATTAGACCTGTTTAACTACGTCGTTCTTAATGCGGGGTCTTAAGCAATATTAACCCAAAAAATCAACGTAGCTGATGCACAAGTTACATTAGTTATGCAGCAACACTATTACAGATAAGAATTCTAGATATAAACACCAAGATAGGTGTAGGTACACATTGAAGAGAATACACAGAAAGTTATTTATAATAGTTCAGTCGTAGGAATACCTTCGATCACTTTGTACAGAGATGACCACCATCCATCTCCAGTGATATGATACCGATCAAGATCTTCTTTGATCGCTTTGTTATGCTTCCCTTCCAATACTCCATGCAGAGTAATTATGGCATCTTTTGTTTGCGTAAGTATACTATCCTCATCCTTGATTTCTAACTGCACAAGATCATTTTGTGATGAAACGAGACTAATGGCAAGCGCAGATCGTGTGGCTGCAGCCCATCTAGAAGATGCAAGCCAATGTCGTCGTTGCCCATTCAGCGGCTGCTTTTCTCTTTCTAGACCATCATCCCTTTTCTCTCTATGTACTAAGCTTCGCAGATACTCAGCATTTGCAACCCCTGTACTCTCAACCATCTTAGAAAATGCACTATATTTGTTTTGCAGCAGCGTATCTGGAGTATCAAATTCCACAACCTGAGAAGAAAGCACATAACTCATTGGATTCAAGTAACGTTGAGCAAAAGAAACTCCAATTTTTCAAGAAGCAATATGGGGGCCCGATACTGAACATGTACTTCTGTGCAATGCATTGCATGCCCCCATTAACTTAGACATAAAACTAATTACTGATTCCAATAAGAAACAAGGGTCCGATACCTGACCAGCATCTAGCATAAGAATCCGGTTGCAGTCAATGATGGTGTTTATGCGGTGAGAAATAGTCAACATTGTGCATGACCTGAATTCTTCGCGAATAGTCTTTTGGATCAGAGCATCAGTGCTAACATCAACAGCAGCAGTTGCTTCATCAAGGACAAGAATTTTAGATCTACGCAGCAATGCTCGAGCAAGACTTAATAATTGTTGTTGTCCAACACTGAAATTCTCCCCTGCTTCTGAGACCTTACAAGATCATGACAGTGATGAGCTACATTATAAACTTAGACCAAAGAGAAAGTTCAAGAGCGAGGACATGGAACAAATGACACATACCAGTACGTATGGGGAACATCAAGAGTCTTACAATTGTAGATGAGTACATCGAATGAGGTCCTATAATTATATATGAATCAAAATTTACTAAGTACAACGGGCATAATGATGCACTAATTTTCTTAGTTTATAAATTCTAACAGGCAACTCGCTCTTGACAGTCTCAAGAGTAGTTTTGGGTGTCTGGTGTTCCGAGTTCATAAATTAGAACAAAATTTGAGGTTCGCATGTTGAAATACTGCTAAATTAGTATCAAAAAGGTATGACTTGTGTACCTCTGCATCCAGTCCCCAAGTCCCCAAGAATTCCTCCTGATGACATCCTTCAAATGTGCCCTCTCTAAGGCCTCCCACAGGTCAGCATCATTGTGTTCATTGAAAGGATCCAGGTTAAACCTAATGGATCCTGTTTAGGGAAGAGATTAGACTACGGAAAGGTAGATAAAGGAATTACAAAGAAGATATCTCATTGACAAGGTGGCTTAATTCTTCATCTTGTGTGCACAGAAAGTGAGTATAAACTCAAATGGCATTTGGAAATCAAAACTTTTCTTACCTTCAAAGAATTTAATAATATAATTTTGACACAACTCAAAATGTATAAGTCGTTCTTAGAACGCTGAAAGCACTCAACATCTGGTGTTTCTGAGTTGCCACCACCCAGATGCTGAGCAACGTGATTGGAAAACAACAAAGTCAACAAGGAGATATATAATGCAATCTGAACCATAAATTTTTGAAGTGCAAAATGTATCACAAAACACATGCAAGGTAAATCTATGAACTTGAAAATATATAGGAGGTTATAAAAATATTGCGCTTCTTAACTAAAAACAAGATTGAGCAACAAACCTGAGAAGAGAATAGGTGATTGTGGTATGATGCCAAGAACTTTGCGGAGGTCTCTCAATCCAAACTTTGAAACGTCACAACCATCAATCAAGATTTTCCCTCTTTCCAGCTCAACAATACAGAACAAAGCATTAAGCATACTTGATTTTCCTGCCCCTGTTCTCCCAACAATACCTACCTTGTCGCTTGGAGAAATCGTGAAGGATATTCCATGTAGGACAGGAGGAAGTTCTGGCCTGTAAAGACACCTTCAAATTTAATAGACCCCGCCCTGCAGCAGGCCAACCAGGTGGTGGACGATGCTCTTCTATGATGGCTGGACCTTCTGATGGTAAGTCGATGTATGTGCCGACTCGCTCAACGGCATTAAAACTATTTTCAGCAACACTAGCAAGTCTTAGTACAGAAGTCAACAAGGTTGTAATACTTAATGCATAACGTAGAAGCAAACCCATTACAGAGGCAAACGCTTCTTGGTTCTCTGCCCTCCCATTCTGCATCACAGCAAAAGTTGCAGTTACCCAAATCATAAGGCCTCCGACGGTTACCGCTCATGTTAACAAGAATAAATCTGATATTGTTGTCCATTGCTTTCCCGTTGATGTTGGCCATCTGGTCATAAGCTTTGTATGCACGTATAGTTGTAAGACCATTTAGTGCTTCACCAAATTGTGCATATACAGGCGACCTTGTAACAGAATCTAAGCGTTTTACTTCACGGGCTGTGCTTTGCAGGCACAAAACAAAATGTATGAGTACAAATCTGGAACAGTAAGAGTACTTTGGAATCTGAAACGAGCAGCATTTAACTTTTATGGACTATGTGAATTCTACACATCTAAGTGTGTGAAACACTGACAGGAAACACTTGACTGCAACTTGGTAAGCGTCAAAGTATGATATTCCACATGGCCCAAAAAATTAGAAATTAGACATGGTTGATTTGATGTATCACTAAATAATATTTGTTTTAATAGTCCTTGCTGAAAATCAGTAAAAAGTTGGACAATTGTTTAACAGAACAATATTGGTTATAACTTAGCTCAGGATTTAGAAGTCAATTAACGTTTTAAAGCTATCCCATGTCAAGAAAGACTTCAAAGAAATATGCTTGTAGGCGTGATTAGGAATCTGAGATATATGAGCTCTAACTCACTCATACAATCTCGAATACCTTTCTCAAAGCAGAAAATTAGGAAGCATATCAGAAAATGATGTTGGATCCGGTGTATAGCTATAACAAGAATTTCCAGATTTTAATAACACAAATAAAAAACCATATGAACATGTATTTCTAACAAACATAAAAATAAACATGTTTTACATATACAACACAAAAAAGATATACAACACAAAAAGAATAAAGATTCATAAGGAAATATATCATGCAAGAACATAAATTAAACTATAAAGAAAGGTGATAGAAAAACCTTAAACGATTAAATAATCGTTTATAGTGGACGAGTCTGAAGCAAGCCTCTTCCCCTTAAGATCACTATGCCGCGGCTACCGCTTCAAGCCCTCATGCGGCACTGACCTCCCAAGGTACAACGTCCTTTTCCCGAGATAGCAAGTGAAGCGCAATACTATCCCCTCAATCGAACACTAACGATACTTGCAGAACTCCAAATGATTATGCTATGATTTTTATGCACAAAAGAATTTTTAATGTGAAGGATGTTTTTTTTTTTTTCTTCCGCAGTGAAGACATCATTTTGTTGAGTGAAAAACTGTATATTAGCCAAAACACCTACATAGGGATTATATAGAGACTTTGGGGTGAATATTTTCAATGTGGAACAAGTTCCACTTATGCCCCTCAAAAGGCAAATTACCATTCACACCCTCTAACACTTGGCTATTAATATAAATAATTATATTATGCCACACTTTATATTGGACTCAATTCCAATATAATTTAATTAATATTTTGGTCTCAACACCAAATTAATTAAATTCTCCAACAATCCCCCACATGAATGTAATTGGCTAAAATGCACGTGAGCCTAACAATGCTAAATGCAATTTCAGAGTTCTGCCGGAACTTGTTGCCTCAGGATAGGTGGTTTTGGGCCTTGAACCTTCCTTAGTGACATACCATCGGATATACTTGCCAACCAGTGGACGTGATGCCTTGAACTGTTCGGCGTTTTGTGTATACCAAGACAATGATACTCACACAACTCATTCCAGTACCGTATTGGTTCTCGTTGTTGTCCGTTTCGGCCCTGGACTGCCTTGGAAAATTTCATCGAATGCTTTATTTAGCCCTTTCGTATCATCTCATAGAAGCGGTCCCTTCACATTCGACATAGGTGATCTCTCATTAAGGGTATCCTGCAATACCCCGCTTGTGTTCACAAGACATAAGGATCATTAGAACCTCAAGTTCTCCTTAACCTGTACAGGTCCATCACTCTTTCATCCTAGAAATGGGTTGGGAACTCAATTTCCCAAGTGCTTTGTTCGACTCTCCCCCACAATTCGGTTGTCCCTTTGAACCTGCAAATTGGGGTTTACAATTCAGGTAGGGTTGCCATCATGGGGTGTTCCCATTTCCCTCGATGAATTTGCTACTTAGTCTCTCGCTAGACCTTTCGTCAATCGGCTACACTATTATCTTTGACTTCTTAAAGTCTAAAGAAATTAGTATGATTATTTTCTAACTGAAATTTAGAAAATCTGAACCAACATTTTCTTTCCTCTCGCCCCCACATTTCTTTTCTTTCCTCAATGAAAGAAATGTCTCGAGCCTCAAAGATAATAGAATTTATTTGATTTGGGTACATAACGTCTTATTTCAAATAAATATGAATCTTTAATCTATTTAGTAAAATAAATAGTATTAAATTCCACTTGCTTCTCACTAAGCAATTTAATTTACACACTTATATTTGGACTCAATTCCAAATATTTCAAACAAATGTATATATATAAAATACAAGTCTCGCACTTGTTTTTATTTTCTACAAGTCTTACACTTTTGTTATATATATATAACATACAAGTCTTACACTTTTGTTATTTTCAACAAATATTTATATATGTATATATGTAATAACATACAAGTCTCGCACTTGTGTTATTTCCTACAAATATAAATATTTATATATATATTATACAAGTCTTACACTTGTATTTTCAACAACTATATATATACACATATATATACACACACACACAATATACAAGTCTCGTACTTGTATTATATTTCCATGTCATAAAGACGTCACAAGTAATCGAAATGAATTATAATATTTGTCTCACATGCAACTTCGATTACATTTATTCGTAAAACTAGTCTCCTCACACGAGACTTTTTATTACATCAAACTTGAACACTAGCCTCAGTACTAGCCTCATTCTTAGGTGACATAGTTATAACAGACATCTTAAAAGATTCTTAAACTCATATCCCTTTCCTACAAAGGTTCTACCCTTAGACAGGATAACCTTGTCTGACTCAAAGACAAGTGTGAACCCTTTCTAGTTCAACATTGTACCACATATTAGATTCGTGTGAATCTCTGAAATATGAAGCACCTCGTTTAGGGTCACCCCTTTCCCCTGAGGTCCTCTTTAGTACAACCGTTCCCCTGCCTTCAACTTTTGAGATTTCAGAGTTTCCCAAGAAACACTGCTTGTTCTCCACAAGTTGATAGGCCGTGAACATCCACTTGTTCGCGCAAATGTGGTCGAGTAGCCCCAGTGTCTACCTACCATTTGTTCGAGTTGTTGTTTGAATTTTTCAGCCGTCATAACTAATTAAATAATCCACTTAGTTATTTCTATTAGTATCGCTGAGAATTCTCAACTGAACTATTTATACAGATATTCCCAGGCCAGTGGAGGGACAAAACCTCTTTAAAGTCCACCTTTCTACGACAGAATATTAGGTCCCAAGGCCAGTGGAGGGACAAGTCCACTTACACTCCACCTTTCTGCCACATAACCATCTGTATAAATATTCTCACTTAGAATATCTTCGAATAATTCACAAGTCTCAATACTTAGAATTAACCTTCTTTTTTTTTCCCTTCTCTCAAATAATTCACAAGTCTCAATACTTAGAATTATTCTCATTTTGAATTTATTTCGAATAATTCACAAGTCTCAGTACTTAGAATTATTTCGAAATTCTTTTAGGTTTCCTAGTTGAGAATATGGCATAGTGGTTCTTAAAACCGACATAACGGTTTCAGAACCGTTAAGTCTTAGAAGCGACATAACGACCTCAATGTCGTAGCTTCATTTGTGGGGAGGTTACGCTCGTAACATTGTAGTTACACTTTGAATTTTCTTCAAGTTAATTCACAAGTCTCAATACTTGGAATTAATAAAATTCTTTTAAAGGTTCCACATGTAATTTTTTCACAATATGAAACATTATAAACTGAATAATTTCTCATCAACGCGTTTCAACCCATAGTATTAATTATAGCATGTAATCAGCATAACTATTACAGAGAAGCATATTATAAGATGCTTGCTACAATTAATCCAATATCAAACATAGCCATATATAACCTAGCATGTACTAAAATATTGAGAACATGCATACAATTAATACTAAGTTAATTTGATTAAAGCATGTCTGCGTCTCAAATAACTGTACACCCAATGCATTCACAAAGTAAGTCTAATACTTCAATCATAAAGAAGTTGATCACGTGTGTCACAAGACTAACATAAGGCAGGAGCATTAAGCATAAATAATTACGTGCAATGCTCTGCAGTCAGCAGCACTTGACCAATTCAAATTTCAAAACAATTAATTAACAAGTGATCACAAAAATTTATCTCCACACAAAACATGTAAACACGTTACATGCAATATAATCTCCGCTAGTCAACATAATTAATTAAGCATGTATCAGCAATAAACAAGCTAATTAACCATATTATGAATTACTCTTATATTCTTCCAAATAACGCATGCTTTAATAACAATTAACATTGTTACATCCCATTACCATACAAGCATGGCTCTGTTAAGTGTTAACGAATATATTCAGTTACATACTTATTAGAAAACCAAAAGAAATCCCACAAAGCATGTAACGGCATAGGAGAGAATGCAGTAACTGAATATGCAGCGCTAGCATATAAAATACACCTAAATGAATTCACACTAATAACAAATTAATTCTAGCACAACAGAATTAATTACCCGGTAATAAAGGCCCTCAAAGTGAGGGACGCTCCACATTATTTTCCTCCACTAAATTGTTAGAATAATGCCCAAAATTTTTCTCAAAGATAACAGTTACAAACTTTCATAATTTTGGATTTCAGCAATTATAACAAGTTAATGACCACATTCAGCAGCTAAATTACAGTAAGCCGTTACATATGTGATTAATGAAATTAATTCTAATATTAAGGAATAATGAGCACATGGATAACGCTTATTCACAAAAGCAGTTAAAATATTAACTCATAACATTAATCATGATTCATGCACATTTACTTGAAGATAATCATGCGCCGTTACCTCAATCAACAACCATTGAATCAATCAACTAAGTAAAAGGAAAAACGTGATGTTAAGGGAAACATACCTCAGAAAATTAATTGGTAAAGAAACGTTCAGCTGCTCTCCCTCAAATTAAAACCTCAGCGAATTAATGAAAACAAATGTACACTTGATCGCTCAAACAATTAGCTCAAAAGATTAATCAATTTCTAAACAGATCTTAATGAAAGAAAATCACACGTACAACTACATATCTCATGAAATATATTTCTGAAAATTATGCTAAGAAAAATTTGAAGCTTCACATAACAACATCAAATAATAATATGATATGTTTATAGCATGAGCAATTACAATCTACAAATTAATACACAGCATATATCTTTTATAAAGAATCAATCTGCCAAACTACCAAAGTCACGCATTAATAAAAAAATTTACAACTAATTATTCAATTGCCAAAAGACCCACAACAAAATTGTATACCTTCAAAACATTCTCGGAATTCGGAAAAATGTTTAAAACCCCTCTGGAAGATAAATATGGATCTGGAAATTATTTTATCAACACCAAGAACATATAATAAAAAACGTAGTAGTGATCTTAAGATTGTTGGATCCGGTGTATAGCTATAACAAGAATTTCCAGATTTTAATAACACAAATAAAAAACCATATGAACATGTATTTCTAACAAACATAAAAATAAACATGTTTTACATATACAACACAAAAAAGATATACAACACAAAAAGAATAAAGATTCATAAGGAAATATATCATGCAAGAACATAAATTAAACTATAAAGAAAGGTGATAGAAAAACCTTAAACGATTAAATAATCGTTTATAGTGGACGAGTCTGAAGCAAGCCTCTTCCCCTTAAGATCACTATGCCGCGGCTACCGCTTCAAGCCCTCATGCGGCACTGACCTCCCAAGGTACAACGTCCTTTTCCCGAGATAGCAAGTGAAGCGCAATACTATCCCCTCAATCGAACACTAACGATACTTGCAGAACTCCAAATGATTATGCTATGATTTTTATGCACAAAAGAATTTTTAATGTGAAGGATGTTTTTTTTTTTTTTTCTTCCGCGGTGAAGACATCCTTTTGTTGAGTGAAAAACTGTATATTAGCCAAAACACCTACATAGGGATTATATAGAGACTTTGGGGTGAATATTTTCAATGTGGAACAAGTTCCACTTATGCCCCTCAAAAGGCAAATTACCATTCACACCCTCTAACACTTGGCTATTAATATAAATAATTATATTATGCCACACTTTATATTGGACTCAATTCCAATATAATTTAATTAATATTTTGGTCTCAACACCAAATTAATTAAATTCTCCAACAAATGACATCCCAAGTAAAACCAAAAAAAGCAACCTGGCAAAGATGATCACAAGAAAATGTACTTGACGTACCTGGTAGTACAGATAGGCTACATAGAACAAGAGAAAAAGAGGCATAACAGCCCATAAAGATGCCATGCTTACAATCCCAATCAGGAAAAATGTTGAGATAAGCTGCGAGAGTTGATTCAAAAACATGTTTGTGAATGGCGCAACATTTCGATCAATGTCGCCTTGATCTTTTGCAAATCTATTGATAATTCGGCCCAGTGGGTTTGTGTTAAAGAAGACCATTGGAGCTCTAAGGATAGAACTGATCATGGTATCGTGCAACCTTCTGGCAGCATGAAGGCTCGAAGTGACCAGCCAAAATGAGGTTATCAATGTCACCAAAACCTGAAATTGATAATTATTAGCAAATCAACAAGATTTTGGTTCTTCATATGAAGCTATGACATCTAACTTATTAAAAGATAAAGCTACAGAAAGGAGGGGCGAAAGAATAGAAGACGTCATCCCAAAGCACTGGATAATATTATAGATTCAATTTCTGGTGTCTTTGAAAGTCAGTGTGGTATACATTAACTTACTTCGCCAAATGAAAGGAGAGAATAGACCAAATTGTAGAATATAGGCCCGTGTATATCTGAACTACTGCTTTGATCGGTCCAATAACTTAGCCACGTGCTACTACAAACTCGTAGGACTTCCGTTAGAACATAGCATCCTAGCAGAATCATAACAACCCATGCACCACCTAAAGCATTTTTATATCTGCAGCAGTTCAACCAAATATGAAACAAAACTAGAAGGGCCACGGAGTACATTACTTGTATTGACTGTTAACACTTCTTACAGTTCCATTAGAGTTTTAATGCATGGCACATGACAGCTTTAAAATAACAAAATGCCTACTGTTACTGAATATTGATCTCACTCAACACATTCACGTGTTTCGATCCTTTTCACTAACTCATACTTTTTGTTCACGAGGTGCAAACCTAGAAGGACACAAGTCACGGCATAATAACGTAAATGCAATACTGTGCTATCAAACGGAAGTTATTGACTGATGCTGATATATGAGGCAAAGCAGGTGACTGGAGGGAAAAGGAAAGCAAAAACAAGAATGGGAAGAAAGAACTTCTGAGACGAGAACAATTAAAACAACATAAGCCCTTCAGTTAATTTTCATAAACACCATACAATATGAAATAACAAAATGCAGTACAGGAAGATTTTCCGCCTTGCTTTCAAAACCAAATCATGTCAGTAGTACTCAGAGAACACCTTTACCTCATCAAAACATGCCAGCTGACAACGCCAGTTTCTCTTTCTTCTTGCTTGACCAGAACAGATTTGCCCTTATTCTTTTTATTAAATTCATTAGCATCTTTGGATGTCAAACCATTAATAATACGTTTAGTAGTTCTATCAGCACTTTCCCCAGGATCTTCCTTTTCTTCAGCATATTCTTCCATTTTCCCGGCATTTTCCATCAGATTTTGAAACAGAACGCCATTATTTGAGAGGTCTTTAAAGGTTCCTTCCTCTTTCACCATACCTTCATGCATCAGGAGAATTCTATCTACTTGTGACAGAAAATGAAGCTGGTTTGTGACCAGAATTCGTGTCTTTCCTCTCAACTCTCCCTTGATGCATTTTTCAAAAATCTAATAATACAAAAGAGCAAAAACAATACAAAATTACAGGCAACGCAACCATCATGACAACTGCGTGGAGATCATGAAGAAAGACTAGACCATTATTCATCATATCATCTTTTTAAGGTAATAAATCTCATGCTTCAATTGATGCAGGCCCATAACAACTCACCGGATGCATTTGTCAAAACTAAAGAAATACTTCCATTTAATCAAAAGTAAGCAAGTAGAAAAGGACTGTAGTTGTACTAGCAAAAACGATTAGATCCTCTGTGATAAAGTAATTGAGGTAGGTTAACTTTTAAAGGGCACATATTACTTAAGAATCACGTACATGCCGCCCCACGTGAGCATATAGAGCACTTAACGGATCATCAAATATGTAAACATCTGAATTAGAATACACACACAGCACGAGCCATGGAAATTCTTTGTTTTTGTCCTCCACTAATGTTGACCCCACGTTCTCCAATTTCAGTAAGATCACCACCCTAGCATAGATGTACTTGAGGTCAGAACTCTTCGGAGAACCTGATATTTAACAATATGAAGGTACTTCTTAAAATTCCTACCGGCAATAATTCAAGGTCATGCTGCAACGAAGTCGTGTCAATTGACTTCCAATAACGCGCGGGTTCAAATGGGGCACCGAAAAGTATGTTTTCACGTACCTAAGAAACGAAAGTATTTGTTCCCTGAATTTAATCATAGGTCATAATGTCCAGTGCTTAATATGAAGTCTGATCCTACTGAGCATAGACAGCAGCTGAAGATCTAAAAAAGAAACACTAGCAATGGCAAGCACAAGCATTGTTTAACCCACCGTTGCATTAAAGATCCATGAGACTTGAGGTACATAAGCAACATTTCCTCTTGTCACAACAGCTGCATCTGATACTGGAGGAAGCTCTCCTAAAATGGCTGATATAAGAGATGTTTTTCCTTCCCCAGTGCCGCCAACCACTGCTACCAGGCTACCAATTGGTATATCCACGTTGATATTCGATATTGTTGGCCTATCAGCCTGTTATGAGAAAATAAATAGCAAGTATGAAAGGTCCTAGAAACTACCCAAGTCAAACACCTATCAACTACAGCAAGGGGAAAGTGAAACTAAATAGCTGAAAAGGCAAAAAAAAAATCAAATTTGTCTATTATGTGCTAAACCATACAAATTGAAGTGATCTATTTTATTCTCAGTTTATTAGATCACAGTATAAAACTTATCAAATGGTATAATGCCAGTGCAATGAACAGTCCAGACACCAAGGCTAAATATGCATCAAAAAGAAAAGAGTTTGGAAAATGACGACGACTCTCCTCTTAATCTCAACTGAGATTCTACACTCAATTAAGTGGTGCAAAACCAATATATATCAAGTCCAATGTATGAAATGAACAAAACCAATTAATGAAGTGCTCAAGATTGTCGGATGTATTTTTTATAGACAGGAAACTACATCTTGCACAGAAGAATATTATTTGTTGAGCAAATATCTTGTTTCTTGACCTTAAAGAACTAATGAGATAAGAATTAAAAATATCCTGCTCTTGAATGATGCGCTTAGATATACACCTTCATTTTTCAACCAAAATCCAAATTGTCACTTCTTCATGTTGTAGAGGAGGATAAGAGTAGGGGGTGTATACTGTCATTTCATGTGTGAGAATAAACTCGAACCTTTGGCTCCCAAGAAAAGTATCCATTTTTTATTGAGATAGCTGGTAATCCTGGTTCAATGGGTGGGTTAGGCAAAAGAACTCGCTCTTCAGCTAAAAGAAGCTCCTCCATGCGCTTTAGTGAAACGTTTGCATTAACAGCCTGGAACATTACAAGAAAAAAAGGCATATGAATAAGTAAAAACAGTATTGCCATAGCATCCAAAGGCTGATCTATATAAGGACGATGTCCTACTAGAATATTTCCATGAATAAAATATTTAAGTCATATAGGTCACAGTATTCTAATGAAAACCATCATCAGATATCCTAAAATTTGAAGTCAACATCTTGCAATCCAAACAATTGTGCAAATCAAACTCTAGTATGATTACAGTTTAGATATGTAACACTGACACAGGACACTTGATAGAAGTTTCCGTGAGAACTATACAATATTTGCAGCAAATATAATAAAACTTTTGCTCCAGTTATTGACAGAACCTGTGAAATACAATTGAGATTAAACCTTAATACAAAATGAAAACTGTACAAATTTTATCAAAAGATTTACAAACAAGGTGCAAATTCCACATAGATATGCTAGCTTGAGAAATTTAATGAGGTATATGAGAGAAAATACCTGTGTTATAACGTTCGGTAGATTGAAAAGAGGGAATCGTAGGACTGCAAATAGCGAAAGAGATGTAAATGCCGTGGCCGGTGTCAGATTTCCTCCAAGCAAAGTGAAGAACCCAAACGAAATTAGAGTCACCAGAACAGGAATACTGTTGAGCATAAAAACTATGTCATGCAGGAAAAGTAAGTCTGAACATTTGAAATTTTGAATCCATATATCACTTATGTGACAACACTCTGAACTTTGTCTTTAATCATGTTATGTGTTTACATGAATTCCTAACGGATGATAAAGTAACTTTAGGTCCCTTCACATTTCAGATAACGCAAATGTATTTCTTCAACCAAGCCCTGTTTGAGTTTTTCCCTGCTTTCTAGGTATCAAAAAAGTGAGAAAGCAAATATCTATGTCATTAAATGTTTCTGCAAATAAACCATCAAAAAATAAAAAATAAAAATCACCTCAGGGAGGAAGAATGGGAGCACAAGGCACAAAAGTACCCACTTAAGGTTTGAAAAGCTATATGCGTTCAAATTTTTTCAACTCCGAGTGATTAATTACGAAACGATTATTTTATCACACCTCGTATGTTAATTATTTCACAAGGTTTATCTGCAGTCGTCCACATTCAAGCATGGGATCTAGTTGAGCACATTTAAGCATAGCTACATGTTTAAAATGCTGCACTGCACTTATAGTTATGTAAAGAGTCTATAATACTTGTTTTGCAGTTACATGACTATAAGTATATAAGCATAGCTCATAGATCACAGAAATCATTTATTCAAAGCAGAATGATAAACTACATGCTGTTTCAAGCATGCGTAAATGTTGATGCACATCAAGAGACCAACCGGTTGTAAAATCCCCTCACTGAATGAATGAGATTCAGCATCACAGCATCACCAATCAAAGCATAAATAACCCCAAATCTAATAGACCAACGCAATTCACGAATATAGACCTTCGTCTCCAGTCCAATCATCACAAGAATAGAGCACCATGCCAGAGCATCAATGGTCAGAGAAACCATCTACATGAATGTAGTAAAAGTCATTAGTGTCAATTTGTAGACGGCCACAGATTGCGTTAGGAGAAATGGTACAAACTCAACGAAGAAAAAATCTTGAAAAGTTGAATAGCAACAGTTACTCATCATGTCAGAGACAAATTAACATTCTTTTTATCAGCAAAGTGCTCTTCGTTAAAGGAAATAAATAATTTTCAATGAAGCCTACCCCAGTTTAATTGGGATTACAGGCTTGGTTGTTGTTGTTGAAGTCTTGCATCATTCTACTTCCAACTACAATAACTCAGGTACCTTTCTAATTCAGTTAAATTTGATTCGTTTTGCCGTCATGAAATCATTGTATACCTTAGTTTCCAAACTCAAACAATAAATCGACTGATATCTTAAATTGCATTTAAACCTCTAAATAAAGAAGTTATAAACAAGAAACTACGAAAGAATTACAA
Source organism: Linaria vulgaris (assembly GCA_948329865.1). NCBI lineage: Eukaryota > Viridiplantae > Streptophyta > Magnoliopsida > Lamiales > Plantaginaceae > Linaria > Linaria vulgaris. The sequence continues at coordinate 111,315,162 of OX415252.1, forward strand.
ACATTACAATTCGAGAAAAAAAGCATCCTACCTCATATGGGGCAAGACCATGTTCACCATCTAAATTTAACGCTGAAATTCCCATCACCAATCTGAACAAAGGCTCCCCAGCACAGAACACAGCCAACAACCCCAACAAATAGTTATAGTACTTCGACCTCAAGCAAAACCTCTCAACCAAAAAATCGTTCTTCATCCGCCGCAGATATCCAATGGATTCGCCTACGGAAGTCTTGGCGAGTAGAACCGCTCCTGAAACACCAATGGCTTCCAAAGCAAAATCAGACTATGTCCGTAAGCCCGTAACATCATCCGTGCTTCAACGCATATGGAGATTTGTGTACGAAGCCGAGACAGGGATAGTGATCTTTATCTCAAATGGTGGAGTAATGAATAAGATATCAGAATCCTCGACGCCATTTCCTCATAGAGGAGGAAACTTGTACCAAATATTATACAGGGTATTCTGGAATGAAGCTGCGGAATCAACGACATCGGAGAGGTACCTACGCTTGATAAGGGGATTGTACGATTACATGGCTCCGTATGTTTCAAACCTGCCAAGAGCTGTGTACGTTAATTATAAAGATCTCGATTTGGGAGTCAATAATGGTTCTGCTAAGATACCTACATTTGGATTCAACTACTTCAAAAGTAACTTTAAGAGGTTAATGGGAGTGACAACTAAGGTGGATCCATGTAACTTTTTCAGGCACGAGCAAAGTATTCCACCTATTCCTCATAGTGGATGAAAGATGAAACGGAATTGATGAACTTGTTGAAGGTTGCAAGTTGATTTTATTAGGTAGCATGAATAAAGGAAATAAAAAATTCATATCTTCATTTATCTAGATATAGTTTGAAACTCTGTAATTTGTGCAGTTGAAGTATATTTTGTTGGTCTTAATGGTTTCCTAATTGTAATGTTCTTGATGAACCTCATTCAGTACTTTTTTGGATGGGGTTTTAAACTTCTGTAAGTTCTTTCATTATTTGAATAAAATACCATTGTTAATTAATATGAGACTTGAGATATAAGCATGTTTTGTGTTACAGTGTTAGTATAGTGATCTTAATTCAGCATCTAATTTTGATTCATTCCACGTAAATAAATATAAGAGGTTACGATCAAATATTTGTGCTTAATTATATGGGGTAAGTTACAATATGATGATAATAGTGATTGTGGATAATTTAACCCGTGACTTATTAGTTAATTGTTAATAATTATCAACTGAATTTTCGGAAATTTAAATTGTGGAAGTATACATATAGCGAAAATAAGCTGGTTTTGACAAAATTTTCAGTTCTAAAAAGACTTGACTAACGAAAGTTGACTCCACATTGAAAGTCGTTTAAAAACCTATTCCTTCAATGTAGTCGTTTAAAATCTGCCCACGTACTTTAAATTACATGGCGCAGGCTTTCATCAATCCTCCTCCTCCTCCTCCTCCTCATCATAATCATTAATAAATTCATCACTATTGTCCACAACAACTTCAAGGAGATCATTCCCGTAATCTAGTTGTTCCTTCTCTATTTCCCTTGCCCATTCCTCAGCGGCACGACTTGAATAGACCACCTTAACTTTTCTGAGAGTTGAAATTTCTCCAAAACGAAAGGGAGTTGAGCGAGATCAGAGCAAAAATTAATCTCCAAATGCTCGAGTATGGGAAAGTGAGTCTCGTCGGCTTCCCAAATAACCATTTCCAAACATTCAAGTTCCAAATACTTTAGCCTGCAGAACTTCTCCTCCTCAGACAACTTCCAATTTATTTCTTCTGTATCCCCAAACAAAATATTCCACAAAATGAGAACCTCAAGATTGGGAAGCATACTCAGTCTTTTCATAAATGATGTAGGAAACTCCATGTGGGCGAAATGCACACTCTTGAGTGTGTTTGAGAAACTCCAGTCGAACACATAATACATACATAGTTTGCTGCCCTCGTCCTCACCATAAAAAGATAGTTTTTCAATTTTCTTGAGACATGATATGGGCGGAACTGTTGGATGTGATCTATCGGTGTACAAGAGGCCCACATCTTTTAGGTTTGGGAGTTTTGCAAGAACCACGTCAATGTTAGCCGTTATTTCTAATCTAGGCAGTGTATGCAGGTTTTCTTGAAGAACAAGATCATTTTTTGATGACGACGATTCCATGAAATCACACGATACCACTGATTGTCTGGACGAGATCTCCCTTAATTGTGGCATTTCAAATACTTCATGTGGCACCTTGATTGTGTCGAAGTGATTAAAAATTAGGAATTGTAGGTTCCTAAAAGTAGTTATCTTCAGATCTAATTCCAGCCCACAACCCTTTAAAGACAAGTACCTTAAAGTGACAGCTTGAATTATAGCTTCTAAATTTTCCACCTTGAACCCACTCAACAGCCGCAATGTTAAAAAATCATGTGGCACGATCTCATTTTCTTCATCATCTAAGACTACCAATGAACGAGCTAGTTGCTTTTGTATTGTACTTGAACCATAAATATCTTCACCCCAACTGGACCTAAGAATACTCACTCGCCGCAGACATGATGACATCTCTTGTGAGGAGGCGTCGTTAACGTTATGATCAGTCCCCGCATTCACGACATGAAAAAATTTCTTCTCGCGAGCCTTACGCACGCACAAGTCCCTCAAAAGATCATGTATACCCAAGGACTCAACTCCAAACCTAAGGGTTTGCTCTCGAACAAAAATCAGATTTCGATCGATGAGAGCATTCAAGTATTCCACTACAACCTCTTCGTGGCTCTTACCTGGAATTGGTATTAGAAACCCCTCGGCAATCCACATCCTCGAGAGAATTGATGGTCTTATCTCACAATCTTCAGGAAAAGCACTCATGTACAAGAAACAAGGTTTTAGATAACTAGGTAAATTTTTATAACTCAAAGCCAATATACCTGAGACCTCATCATCTTCATTTGCCATGGTTGTGACTACATTACCGGCAACTTGCGCCCAAGAGTTTGTTGTTCTTTCAGTATGCGAGAGCAACCCCCCAATGACTTGAATGGCAAGGGGGACTCCTCCACAACTATTTGATATCTTCATTCCGAGTTCTTCCAGTTCAGGAGGACAAATTTCTTCGCCGAAAACCTTTTTTCTTAGAAGCTCCCAACTATCATCTGCTTTGAGAGGCTGCACCCGGTGGTGTAGGCTCTTGGAGTCTACATACGTAGCCACGTGAGATTGTCTAGTGGTTAGGATAATACGACTTCCGGTGTGATCTTCTGGGAAGCACTTCATCACATCATCCCAAGCGTTAGAACGCCATATATCATCCAGTATGATAAGATATCTCTTTCCACTTAAACTTTGGTACAAAGTAAGTTTCAGCTTCGCGTCATCTGCTCCATCGATTTCATCTTTCTTTTTGCCGAGAAGGCTGAGTAAAATATCACGAAGGCTATAGTCATCCGATACCGTGGACCATGCACGGAAATCAAAATGATTAACCACAGATTTATCTCCATAAATTTTTCGAGCAAGAGTGGTCTTGCCTATGCCTCCCATCCCGACAATTGGAATGATTTCTCGTTTAGAGGAATCGCTAATAAGTCGATCCATCAGCTGGCGTAAGTCGTCTGTCAATCCCACCAATATATTCTCGGGATGTTGATCAATAGTTGATGATGCAACAACGCGTGGTGCTCTATCAACCGATATAGGATCCACACGCAAGATCTTCATCATCTCCTCCTCCACGGAATCAAAACTTTCAAGTAAGTTTGGCATGTCCGGAGGGGGGACCGCATTCTTAGTCGAAAAAAGAGAGACATATGTTTCGAGAACGTCTTCAGCGTTTTGCGTTGCATCTCGTACTTGATCCTCGAAACTATCTTGTTGGCTTAGTGTTGCATGATTTGCAAAACAGTCTCTCAGAGAACACGCCTTCTCCAAGAGGGATTGGAGTTGTGGTTTGGTATCATTATCAAAGTATTCTTGTTGCTTTTCATGGCAAAGAATCAGCTCTATAACTTTTACAAGGGATTGTAGATGATAAGCCATGACTTTGTGTTTTCTTTTTCTGCTCAAAACTCTCTCAAGAAGAAAATGTTGCAAGATTATTGAGGACTTATTAGATCTAGATGGAGATTCGTTTGCTTTATTTTTAATTAATTTTTTCTGTGACTTCTCAACTTCACTTGCATATTTAAAATTTAATTTAGCTGGCCTGATTGGCTGTGTAAGTAAGATCCAGCTCACTATGCTTGTTACTATATTCTAAATTTCTTTTCAATTGGGGTAGCTACATTATACATCTTTACACATACTGATAGCTAGATTAAAGTTGCACTTTAAAGTTGCAAACATCAAAATTATGAAATGTGATCTTATTATAATGATCAATTCAGTACAATTTACTTTCTGTTGGGTTTATTTAAAATGGCATACAGCTAGCAATGAGCATGTATAAATATTCCAGATCAAGATAGAGATTCGTTTCTTTTTCCTTTTTATTTAATTGTTCCTCTGATCAATCACATGCATTAAGATTATCGTTTCTTAGTTCTCAGTCAGTTGACTTGAATTTTCTAATTCAAATTTAGCTGGCCAATATTAATTGCCGTTTCTCAGTTCTCATTGGACATGCTCATATCTCTACTGGTCAATAGTAATTGCGAAGGTGTTCACATTGTATTAAATATATATATATCATCGTAAATTCACGAGTTAGATCTTCATATATAATTAAGATCTTTAGGTTAATATTGGACATTTTTCACCTACCTCCCTTGAGATTTGGTCATTTGGCAAACACCCCCTGAGGTTTGATACTTTGTTAAATACCCATTTTTGTTAGTTGACCATCTAGTCAACAGTTAAATGTAAGCGCAATAAAGTAATTTAGTATTATATTTTTCTTATATTATCTTTTTTGTTATTTTTAAAGTGTTTATAATTTCTTATATCAATGAACATTTATAATTATAACGATTTCTAGTTTAATGTGAATTTAAATTATACAACATACATGAAATTGATGTCTTTTTATTTAAAATTTTTAACATTTATTTAGAATTTTATTTTTTTTAAATTTTCACTTTTAAAAATAAAATATATGTAGTTTCTTGTATTATAACTAAAATTAATTTGCAAATTTTAAAAATAAATCAAGTTATAACTAGAATTGTGTTATAACTCGATTTTTACATGTGGACAGCACATAGGACAAAATATACTCTAAATTTTTTTAACCCCGTTCGGCGGTCTGATGAGAATTTTTTGTCGAATTTTTGAAAAATAATGATTTACTTTTTCTTGTAGCGCAAAAAAGATAAAAAGCAGATTTCTATATTAGACCGAACATAAAATAAAAGTTATATTATCTAATGTTATGTATATAAATCACGAGGTATTTTTATTGCAATCATCTATAATTTACTATTATAAATATTTCAATGTTACTAGATTGTTGATTGTATTACCGCCATACCAACTGGTTTTTTTTTTTTGTATAGACGTCATTAGATAATAGGCAAATTTTATCTTATTTCCGTCACAATATCAAAAGTTACTTTTTGCCCTTTATCTTTTCACGCTAAAAAAAAATCCATTGCCTTTCAAAAAATCCATTGCTTTTTGTCCTTTATTTAGAGTGTATTTTGTCCTACGTGGTGTCCACATGTAAAAATCGAGTTATAACACAATTTTTAGTTATAACTTGATTTTATTTTAAAAATTTGCAAATCAGTTATAGTTAAAATACAAGAAACAACATATAGTTTTTTTTTACAAGTAAAAATTTAAGAAAATAAAATTGTAAATCAATTGTTAAATTTTTTAAATAAAAATGCATTAATTTCATGCATATTGTATAATTTAAATTCAAATTAGACTAGAAGTCGTCATAATTACAAATACTCATTAATATAAGAAATATCAAATACTTAAAAATTACAAAAAAGATAATATAAAAAAGTAATAATATTAAATTACTTTATTACCCTTACTTTTAACTGTTGACTAGATGGTCAACTAACAGAAGGGGTATTTAACAAAGTGTCAAACATCAGGGGGTATTTGCCAAATGACCAAACCTCAAAGGAGGTGGATGAAAAATACCCTGTTAATATTCGAGTTAAGTAATTTGGGGTGTTCATAAATCCATTTTGTTGTTTAGACCGAAAGATATTGGACATGTAATTAAATTGGATTAAGTGCAGGTAAACCGCCAAGATATGTTTACTCTTAAAAAGTATTCGAAACGTATTAAAAGTTTAATCCCTGATGAGGCAAAAATTGAGGCACAAAATACTCACTTATCTTCAAATTAAACAGTTGATTCATCGGTAACGGGAAAAAATCATGTTTGGTACCTTAATTTGGCCTATGTTTCGTTTTAGTACCTTAATTTGCCACGACGACTTTTTGGTACCATATGTTTGCCAACTTAATCACGATTGTGACTTCTCAAAATGACTTGCATATTTAATATTTTAATTAAATTTAGCCGGCCTGATTAGCTGTATGGGCTTGATGGGGTAGTCGTTCACATTTTAACTTGATGGGTAATATAATTGTACATCTTATTTAGACATACTCTATTACTCATAGCTAGATTAATTACAAAGCAATTAATGAATCTGTCCCTATAATCAAAGTTGCAAGCATCAAAATTATGAAATATGGGCTTATTAATGATCAATTCAGTACAATTTTACGTTTATTTAAAATGTCATATAGCTAAAAATGAGCAATTATAAATATTCCAGATCTAGATAGAGATTCCTTTCTTTTTCTTTTTATTTAAATGCTCCTAATTTTTTTTTTTTGATCAGCTAAAGAGAAAATATTATTAGATGTGGAGTATAAGAAATACTCCTAAAGACAATGTTAAAAGGTACATGATCGCGGAAATTCCGACCACTCCGGAAAGGAGTAAGAATTTTTTTTGCATCTTCCTTTGATCCAAAGCCAAGATCTAACTTTTATCAACTCAACAATTTCATAAATCGTCTTACGCTTGCCCTTAAAAATAGCGTCGTTTCTAGCATTCCAAATTGCCCATGTCGTGAACATCCAAATACTTGACCAATCTGGAGTAGTACCACTGTTACATTTTTGAAAAATCCCCATGAATTGCGTAAAGTGACCTCTGCAATTACCCATTAGTGTTGTTTGACTGCCGAACCATTTAAATATGTTCATCCACACTTGATAGGAGAAGTTGCAGTGACAAAAAAGATGATTAGTTTCTTCCTCATTTCCATTACAAAGCACACATGACAACTCTCCATCAATAGAACTCACCCCTCTTTGCTTTAAGTTGCATTTGGTAGGATCTCTGTCTTGAAGGATTCTCCAGGCAAATGTTTTCAATTTAGTTGGTGCATTCACCTTCCAGATCAAACTCAGGACTTTATCCTCTTGGTGGTGAGGTTCCTTCGAAAGAATGTCATAAGCGGATTTAACAGAGAAAGCGCTATCTTTTTCCCATTTCCATTTCCACTTGTCGACTTTATCGGATTGAGGTCGAAAGTTTTAATCACCTACAAGAGTTCAGCAAATGATTCTTCCTCCCACACAAAAAGGGTCCTTCTCCATGCCCATCGCCAACTCAATTCTCCGGCTTGCCAATCGCCTTTTTCAGCAATTACCACTTCTTTATCTGTTGCTAATGTGAATAGCCTGCCAAAACATGAAGCTAATGATTCCTCTCCCACCCAAAAATATGTCCAAAACTTAGTGTTTTCTCTGTTTTCGACTACTTTAATTATGCCTTCTTGAAACCAATTAGGATTGCTTCGTTCCCTGTCCATTGTGCTAATATCGTGCCACCACCTAGAAGCTCCATTATTATAGCTTCTAACCTCTCCATGCTGAAAATTTCCGTATTTGGCTACAATGATGTCCTTCCACAATCCGTCCTCATTTTGCATTAACCTCCATCTCCATTTCGCAAGCAAAGCGGTGTTGAAGCAGTCCATATCCTTTATCCCCAATCCTCCATCATCTTTTGATTTGCAGAGATCTTTCCACTTAATCCATGAAATCTTTTTGGTTCCTTCTTTCGCACCCCACAAGAAGTGCCTTTGAAGCTTCGTGATTTCTTTGATTATTTTCTTTGGCGCCCTATAAAAGGAGAAAAAATAGAGAGGTAAACCAATTAGCACAAAAAATAAGATAACAAGCCTTCCTCCAAAAGAAAGATGAACATTGTCCAAGGACATGAGTTTTCTTGACAGGCCGTCAACAACAGGATTCCAGGTTACAACACGCCTAGGATTAGCTCCAATCGGGATACCTAAGTACTTGAATGGTAGCTTCTCCACCTTGCAATTTAAAAACTCAGCATACACCACAACTGTATCGACCTCAAGATTTAAATGCTCCTAATTGATCAATCACATGCATTAAGATTGCCATTTCTCAATTCTCAATCAGTCGACTTACATTTTCTAATTCAAATTTAGAGGTGTTCACATTGTATTAAATATATATCATCGCACATTCATAAGTTAGATCTTCACGATCTTTAAGTTAATATTCGAGTTAAGTAATTTGGGGTGTTCAAATTCCAGCTCGAGCAATCATAAATCCATTTTTTGTGTAGACCAAAAGATAAAAGATTTATGATTACAGGTAATCCGCCACGATATGTTTACTCTTAAAAAGTATTTGAAACGTATTAAAAGTTTAATCCCTAATGAGTGATGAAACCAAATTTGAGGCACAAAATACTCACATATCTTCAAATTCAACACTTGATTCATCGGTAACCATAGCTCAACTTTTAAAAATTAATAGATATTTTAACAGAATTTTTCATGCGTCTAAAATAGTTTGTAAAATGCTTTTACTCTAACTATATTCTAAAAATATGTTGTAGCAATGGCCATGATGAGGGATCCAATAAATTTATGAGCAAAAGACATGAGGGGAAAACATTTACAACAATGAGCATTCCATACAAATATGTTACGAGTCTCCCATTTAGTACATCATTTTTCAAGAATTCAAATATTACTCAAGTGATTCTCAGGCTATAACTGAACCTTCTGAATTACTTCTTAAGAAATTATATGTAAGAAAGTGGGTTGACCTGGGCTGGAGAGGGATTGGGGTTCCCTATTCACTCGCCTAATTTGTGCCCCAAAATCTCAAAAATGCATGTTTCTACTCCTGAATCTGTGGATCCCTATGCTCACATCCGTCTCTATCATATGTGTTGGGTGAAAAACTATTGCAAAAAAATGACAGCAATCACCAAAAAATCAAAGAACTGTTTTTTATCTCGACCTTTATTTTTGTTCGTTGGGTACATTCTGTTCTAAATTAATAACCAACATGCGAGCCAATCATCTAGCCATCTCTGGTACACCAGAGGAGTTCAATATATGGGTATGGCTTCATCGCGTCTGCTTCGTGTTGTACGACTTTGCCCCCACAATATAATACTTTTCCTCTGACGTTTCTCCACGATTATTGCACAGGATCCAAACCTAATTCAGAGTGCTGATGAGTATTTATTTTTTACATTATAATCGTATAACCTAAATTCACTACAATTGTAGTTTACAATTATATTTTATAAGTTATAAATGAGATTGTGTTGAAAGAAGGAGAAAAACAAAAACTGGGGTAAAATTGCCCTGCAAAATGCGAATCATTCAACTAACATCAAAATTTACATGCACAGATGCACTATCTGCAAATAATCCTAACTATCTGGGTAAAGCTACATTTGCAGGAAGAATACTGCACAAAAATCTATTCTAAATGTCTTTGCTAATAACTTGCAAAACCAGTAATCCATCTAAATCTCAACTTGGTCCCAATCGATCTTTCCATCTTCAAAGTCAACCCCCATATAAACGTTGCCTCGACCAAGTCTACTCATGACAGCAAGACCTGGAAAAGAAAATCGTCGTAAGCCTGAGTAAATACTTACACCGAAATAAACATCCAGTTTCAATACTTGGGTTCTTTGTGTGACCATTGGTAAAACTATAAGAAAGTTTATGTGATTATTATTAAACCTGTTTAACTACGTCGTTCTAAATGTGTGGTCTTAAGCAACATTAACCAAAAAAATCAACGTAGCTGATGCACAAGTTACATTAGTTGTGCAGCAACACTAGAAGAAATAAGAATTGTTGATATAAATTCCAAGATAGGTGTAGGTAAACATTGAAGAGAATACGCAAAAAGTTATTTGCAATAGTTCAGTCATATGAATACCTTCGATCACTTTGTACAGAGATGACCACCATCCATCTCCAGCGACATGGTATCGATCTAGATCTTCTTCGATCGCTTTGTTATGCTTCCCCTCCAATACTCCCTGCAGAGTAATTATGGCATCCTGTGTTTTCGTAAGGATGCTATCCTCACCCTTGATTTCTAACTGCACAAGATCATTTTGGGATGAAGCGAGACTAATGGCAAGCGCAGATCTCGTGGCGGCAGCCTATCTAGAAGATGCAAGCCAACGTCGCTGTTGCCCATTCAGCGGCTGCTTTTCTCTTTCTAGACCAGCATCCCTTTTCTCTCTATGTACTAAGCTTCGCAGATACTCGGCATTTGCAACCCCTGTACTCTCAACCATCTTAGAAAACGCACTGTCTTCGTTTTGCAGCAGCGCATTTGGAGTATCAAATTCCACAACCTGAGAACAAAACACGTAATGCATTGGATTCAAGAAATGTTGAGCTGAAATAGAACTCCAATTTTTCAAGAAGCAACATGGGGGCCCGATATTGACCATATACTTCTGTGCAATGCGTCGAATACCCCATTAACTTAGAGATCAAAATACAAACTAATTATTGAGTTCAATAAGAAACAACAAGCAGACCGATACCTGTCCAGCATCAAGCATAAGAATTCGGTTGCAGTCAATGATGGTGTTTATGCGGTGAGCAATAGTCAACATTGTACATGATCTGAATTCTTCGCAAATAGTCTTTTGGATCAGAGCATCAGTGCTAACATCGACAGCAGCAGTTGCTTCATCAAGGACAAGAATTTTAGATCTACGCAGCAATGCTCGAGCAAGACTTAGTAATTGTCGCTGTCCAACACTGAAATTCTCCCCTGCTTCTGAGACCTTAAAAGATCAGGATAGTGATGAGCTACATTATAAACTTAGACCAAAGAGAAAAGAGCGAGGACATGGAACAAATGACACATGCAAGTGCGTATGGGAAACATCTGGAGTCTTACAATTGTAGATGAGTACATCAATGAGGTCCTATAATTATATTTGAATCAAAATTTACTAAGTAAAATGGGCAGAATGATGCACTAACTTTCTTGGTTTTACGAATTCTAATAGGCAACTCGCTCTTGACAGTCTCAAGAGTAGTTTTGGGTGAGGTGTTCCGAGTTCATAAATGAGAACAACATTTGAGGTTCACATGATCGAAATACTACTAAATTAGTATCAAAAATATATGATTTGTGTACCTCTGCATCCAGTCCCAAAGAATTCCTCCTGATGACATCCTTCAAATGTGCCCTCTCTAAGGCCTCCCACAGGTCAGCATCATTGTGTTCATTGAAAGGATCTAGGTTAAACCTAACGGATCCTGTTTAGGAAAGAGATTAGGCTACAGAAAGTAGATAAAGGAATTACAAAGAAGATAACCCATAAAAAAACTATACATTTCAGTTGTAACACCTTCATGTTGTGTGCACAGAAAGAGAGTATAAAATAAAATGGCATGTGGATATCAAAACTTGTATCATCTTCAAAGAATTTAATAATATGATTTTGACACAACTCAGAAGGCTGAAACACCCAACTGAAAGCACTCAACATCTGGTGTTTCTGAGTTGCCACCACCAAGAAGCTATTACTGAACAACGTGAATTAAAAACAACAAAATCAACAAGGAGATATATGATGCAATCTGAACCATATATTTATGAAGTGAATTATGTATCACAATACACATGCAAGCATATATAGTGCATTTGGTAAAATCTATGAACTTGAAAATATATAGCAGGTACTAAAAATATGGTGCTTCTTAACTAAACACAAGACTGAGCAACAAACCTGCGAAGAGAATAGGTGATTGTGGTATGATCCCAAGAACTTTGCGGAGGTCTCTTAATCCAAACTTTGAAACGTCACAACCATCAATCAAGATTTTCACTCTTTCTAGCTCAACAATACGGAACAAAGCATTAAGCATACTTGATTTTCCTGCCCCTGTTCTCCCAACAATACCTACCTTGTCGCTTGGAGAAATCGTGAAGGATATTCCATGCAGGACAGGAGGAAGTTCTGGCCTGTATCGCAAAAAAACACCTTCAAATTTAATAGACCCTGCTGCGGGCCAACCAGGCGGTGGACGATGCTCTTCTATGATGGCTGGACCTTCTGAAGGTAGGTCTATGTATGTGCCGACTCGATCAACGGCATTAAAACTATTTTCAGCCACACTAGCAAGTCTTAGTACAGAAGTCAACAGGGTTGTAATATTTAATGCATAACTTAGTAGCAAACCCATTGTAGAGGCAAACGTTTCTTGGTTCTCTGCCCTCCCATTCTGCATCACAGAAAAAGTTGCAGTTACCCAAATCATAAGGCCTCCGACTGTCTCTAGCCTAATACCAAGCCAGCGATTGCCGCTCATGTTAACAAGAGTAAATCTGATATTGTTGTCCATTGCTTTCCCGTTGATGTTGGCCATCTGGTCATAAGCTTTGTATGCACGTATAGTTGTAAGACCATTTAGTGCTTCACCAAATTGTGCATATACAGGCGACCTTGTAACAGAATCTAAGCGTTTTACTTCACGGGCTGTGCTCTGCAGGCACAAAACAAAATGTATGAGTACAAATCTGGAACAGTAAGAGTACCTTGGAATCTGAAACGAGCAGCATTTAACACTATGTGAATTCTACACATCTAAGTGTGTGAAACACTGACAGGAAACACTTGACTGCAACTTGGTAAGCGTGAAAGTATGATATTCCACATGGCCCAAAAAATTAGAAATTAGGCATGGTTGATTTGATGTATCACTAAATAATATTTGTTTTAATAGTCCTTGCTGAAAATCAGTAAAAAGTTGGACAACTGTTTAACAGAACAATATTGGTTATAATTTAGTTCAGGATTTAGAAGTCAATTAACGTTTTAAAGCTATCCAATGTCAAGAAAGACTTCAAAGAAATATGCTTGTAGGCATGATTAGGAATCTGAGATGTATGAGCTCTAACTCACTCATACAATCTCGAATACCTTTCTCGAAGCAGAAAATTAGGAAGCATATTAGAAAATGACATCCGCAGTAAAACTAAACAAAGCAACCTGGCAAAGACGATCACAAGAAAATGTACTTGACGTACCTGGTAGTACAGATAGGCTACATAGAACAAGACCAAAAGAGGCATAACAGCCCATTAAGACGCCATGCTTACAATCCCAATCAGGAAAAATGTTGAGATAAGCTGCGAGAGTTGATTCAAAAACATGTTTGTGAATGGCGCAACGTTTCGATCAATGTCACCTTGATCTTTTGCAAATCTATTGATAATTCGACCCAGTGGGTTTGTGTTAAAGAAGACCATTGGAGCTGTAAGGATAGAACCGATCATGGTATCGTGCAACTTTCTGGCAGCATGAAGGCTAGAAGTGACCAGCCAAAATGAGGTTATCAATGTCACCAAAACCTGAAATTGATAATTATTAGCAAATCAACAAGATTTTGGTTCTTCATATGAAGCTATGACATCTAACTTATTAAAAGATAAAGCTACAGAAGGAGGGGTAAAAGAACAGAAGACATCATCCCAAAGCACTGGATAATATTATAAATTCAATTTCTGGTGTCTTTGAAAGTCGTGGTATACATTAACTTACTTGGCCAAATGAAAGGAGAGCATAGACCAAATTGTAGAATATAGGCCCGTGTATATCTGAACTACTGCTTTGATCGGTCCAATAACTTAGCCACGTGCTACTACAAACTCGTAGGACTTCCGTTAGAACATAGCATCCTAGCAGAATCATAACAACCCATGCACCACCTAAAGCATTTTTATATCTGCAGCAGTTCAACCAAATATGAAACAAAACAAGAAGAGCCACGGAGTACATTACTTGTATTGACTGTTAACACTTCTTATAGTTCCATTAGGAATTTGGTTGAACAGAGAATTTAGAGTTTTAATGTATGGCACTTGACAGCTTTAAAATAACAAAATGCCTACTGTTACTAAATATTGATCTCACTCAACACATTCACATGTTTCGATCCTTTTCACTAACTCATACTTTTTGTTCACGAGGTGCAAACCTAGAAGGACACAAGCCAAAGCATAATAATGTGAATGCAATACTGTGCTATCAAACGGAAGTTATTGACTGATGCTGATATATGAGGCAAAGGAGGTGACTGGAGGGATAAGGAAAGCAAAAACAAGAATGGGAAGAAAGAACTTCTGAGACGAGAACAATTAAAACAACATAAGCCCTTCAGTGAATCATGGTTTTCATAAACACCATACAATATGAACTAACAAAATGCAGTACAGGAAGATTTTCCGCCTTGCTTTCAAAACCAAATCATGTCAGTAGTACTCAGAGAACACCTTTACCTCATCAAAACATGCCAGCTGACAACGCCAGTTTCTCTTTCTTCCTGCTTGACCAGAACAGATTTGCCCTTATTCTTTTTATTAAATTCATTAGCATCTTTGGACGTCTCATTGCTCAAACCATTAATAATAGGTTTAGAAGTTCTATCAGCACTTTCCCCAGGATCTTCCTTTTCTTCAGCATATTCTTTCATTTTCCCGGCATTTTGCATCAGATTTTGAAACAGAACGCCATTATTTGAGAGGTCTTTAAAGGTTCCTTCCTCTTTCACCATACCTTCATGCATCAGGAGAATTCTATCTACTTGTGACAGAAAATGAAGCTGGTTTGTGACCAGAATTCGTGTCTTTCCTCTCAACTCTCCCTTGATGCATTTTTCAAAAATCTAATAATACAAAAGAGCAAAAACAATACAAAATTACAGGCAACTCAACCATCATGACAACTGCGTGGAGATCATGAAGGAAGACTAGACCATTATTCATCATATCATCTTTTTAAGGTAATAAATCTCATGCTTCAATTGATGCAGGCCCATAACAACTCACCGGATGCGTTTGTCAAAACTAAAGAAATACTTCCATTTAATCAAAAGTAAGCAAGTAGAAAAGGACTGGACTAGCAAAAACGATTGGATCATCTGTGATAAAGTAATTGAGGTAGGTTAACTTTTAAAGGGCACATATTACTTAAGAATCACTTACATGCCGCCCCACGTGAGCATCTAGAGCACTTAACGGATCATCAAATATGTAAACATCTGAATTAGAATACACAGCACGAGCCATGGAAATTCTTTGTTTTTGCCCTCCACTAATGTTGACCCCACGTTCTCCAATTTCAGTAAGATCACCACCCTAGCATAGATGTACTTGAGGTCAGAACTCTTCGGACCAGAAAGAGCTGGGAGTTTAGAGTAACTGATATTTAACAATATGAAGGTACTTCTTAAAAATCTTACCGGCAATAATTCAAGGTCATGCTGCAACGAAGTCGTGTCAATTGACTTCCAATAACGCGCGGGTTCGAATGGGGCACCGAAAAGTATGTTTTCACGTACCTAAGAAACGAAAGTATTTGTTCCCTGAAGTTAATCATAGGTCATAATGTCCAGTGCTTAATATGAAGTCTGATCCTACTGAGCATAGACCGCAGCTGAAGATCTAAAAAAGAAACACTAGCAATGGCAAGCACAAGCATTGTTTAACCCACCGTTGCATTAAAGATCCACGAAACTTGAGGTACATAAGCAACCTTTCCTCTTGTCACAACAGCTGCATCTGATACTGGAGGAAGCTCTCCTAAAATGGCTGATATAAGAGATGTTTTTCCTTCCCCAGTGCCGCCGACCACTGCTACCAGGCTACCAATTGGTATATCCACGTTGATATTCGATATTGTTGGCCTATCAGCCTGTTATGAGAAAATAAATAGCAAGTATGAAAGGCCTAGAAACTACCCAAGTCAAACAGCTATTAACTACAGCAAGGGGAAAGTGAAACAAAATAGCTGAAAAGGCAAAAAAAAAAAATCAAATTTGTCTATTATGTGCTAAACCATACAAATTGAAGTGATCTATTTTATTCTCAGTTTATTAGATCGCAGTATAAAACTTATCAAATGGTATACTGCTAGTGCAATGAACAGCCCAGACACCAAGGCTAAATATGCATCAAAAAGAGAAGAGTTTGGAAAATGACAACGACTCTCCTCTTAATCTCAACTGAGATTATATATTCAATTAAGTGGTGCAAAACCAATATATATCAAGTCCAATGTATGAAATGAACAAAACCAATTAATGAAGTGTTCAAGATTGTCGGATGTATTTTTTATAGACTGGAAACAACATCTTGCACAGAAGAATATTATTTGTGGAGCAAATATCTTGTTTCTTGACCTTAAAGAACTAATGAGATAAGAATTAAAAATTAAGAGATGCTAAGGATTAAAAATATCCTGCTCTTGAATGAAGCGCTTAGATATACACCTTCATTTTTCAAACAAAATCCAAAAGTCTCACTGCTTCATGTTGGGGTGGAGTATAGGAGTAGGGTGTATACTGTCATTTCATGTGTGAGAATAAACTCGAACCTTTGGCTCCCAAGAAAAGTGTCCATTTTTTATTGAGATAGCTGGTAATCCTGGTTCAATGGGTGGGTTAGGCAAAAGAACTCGCTCTTCAGCTAAAAGAAGCTCCTCCATGCGCTTTAGTGAAACGTTTGCATTAACAGCCTGGAACATTACAAGAAAAAAAGGCATATGAATAAGTAAAAACAGTATTGCCATAGCATCCAAAGGCTGATCTATATAAGGACGATGTCCAACTAGAATATTTTCATGGATAAAATATTTAAGTCATATAGGTCACAGTATTCTAATGAAAACCATCATCAGATATCCTAAAATTTGAAGTCAACATATTGCAATCCAAACAATTGTGCAAATCAAACTCTAGTATGATTACAGTTTAGATACGTAACACTGACACAGGACACTTGATAGAAGTTTCAATGAGAACTATACAATATTTTCAGCAAATATAACAAAGCTTTTGCTCCAGTTACTGACAGAACCTGTGAAAAACAATTGAGATTAAATCTTAACACAAAATGAAAACTGTAAATTATATCGAAAGAATTACAAACAAGGTGCAAATTCCACACAGATATGCTAGCTTGAGGAATTTAATGAGGTATATGAGAGAAAATACCTGTGTTATAACGTTCGGTAGATTGAAAAGAGGGAATCGTAGGACTGCAAATAGCGAAAGAGATGTAAATGCCCTGGCCGGTGTCAGATTTCCTCCAAGCAAAGTGAAGAACCCGAACGAAATTACAGTCACCAGAACAGGAATACTGTTGAGCATAAAACTATTCACCTGCAATTTCAGAAAATCAATATCAGATGACCTCAGTTTAAAGCAGAATTACTTGGAAATCACAGAAAGATGAAGGAGATAAGAATAGAGACAGATTTTAACAAACATTTAACCGGGGTATACTTAAATGAAGAAAGAATACAAAATATATCATGCAGGAAAAGTAAGTCTGAACATTTGAAATTTTGAATCCATATATCACTTCTGTGACAATACTCTGAACTTTGTCTCTAAACATGTTATGTATTTACATGAATTCCTAACGGATGATAAAGTAATTTTCGTTTGCATGCCACCGTGCAAACTAGTTCAAGAGATATATGCTCTTGATCTAAAAAGAGGTAGATGTTTCTAAATCATCGTTAGCAAAACCATATGTACACATAACCTCCCAAAAAAACTGGAGTGCATGTGCAAGCAAATGAGTGTATTCATCAGGCGTGGTAGTAAATGGAAAGAAGGGTCATACAGCTGCCAGGAGCTGAGCTCCACGATACCAAGACAGCTCCTCATTTCGGACATTCTGATCCATTGCCTGAAAACTATTTCACCATGCATAACACCTGGATTCATTTCAGCATGAAAAGCTTGTAAGAAAGTTCTAGCATGTCATTGAATGAGAAATCATCTCAGAATGTGAATCTTACTTGACAATGTCCATTGCAGCTAAAATTTCATTCATGAGCCCAATTCTCTTGCCCGTGCGTTGTAATCCTTCTTTTGTCAATATTTGCATCTTTCTTATAACAAATGTCTGTGTGGATGGGAGAAACGTCAAATTAAAACTATACATACAACATGGAGGGGATTTTAACAGAAGTTTTATAAGCAAGCTTAGCTAAGGCACCCAAAATTAAGAAATAAACAAAACACCCAGTCATTCCAGATCAATACCTTGCAGAAGAAGAAAAATATGTGTAAGACAAAGTGAAAAGAATAAAAAGTTAAGAAAGGGCATTCGTGGTAATTAACTCCTCAGCCATTATTGGAAGCCATTCCAGAACCGAAAGAAATAATCAATATTTCATGCAGAAATCTTAATCATTAGTGTTCTTGGGTCCAGAACCAATATTCTAGCTTTGAAATTCTGTACCGAATCCATTATATTGATGAATGTCTCACACCAGAAAATGAATACTGGTAACCACCCTCCTGAATGATTTCTCGTGATAAACGTTTAAACAAGGACAACCACAATTATTAGCCATTAGTTTACACTCCAAACAATTATTTACAAAGTATTTAATCTCCTCATCCCTGGATGTGTATTGGCTAAAATAAGTGATAATTTATAAGCTGGCATGCTTACCAGCATAAATTTGGTTTTATTAACTGTGAACCCTCTTTCACGTACGGAGTAGTGCCTAAGCTTTTCAGGGAGTCAGAAAAAGAATTACACATATTGTACCCATATGCACCACACCAAACATGTATAAAGATTGCTTCTCAAAGAGGAACATCTTTTGGTCTCCTCACCAGCTAGGTATTAACAGTTACGCATACTATCGAAATTATAGAGAACCTAGTGTAAGTTTTCTTCCTAGAACAACTTAATAGGATTCTGGAAGTTTTCATCTGTTCTAAGAAAATGATGCAACTTCGCTCAAGAAACTACGAAAAATCTCATTCAAGTATAGGGAAACACATAGAATTGCATGCAAAACCAAAGATTCTAAAAGGAACTCATACTTGTATTGGGAATAGAATAACAAGCATCGATGCACCAAGAAGTGAAGCAACACCCAGCTGCTGGTAAAGACGGACAAGTGAAACAATGATACGAAGAGGAGCCGACCATAGCATGTGGAGGTATTGGCATACCAGATGTAAAAAGAGATGGACTGTGTAGTCAATCAAGTAATATAATATTTTTGTCGCATATTACTTGAATTATTGCTGATGTCCAGACCATGGGAGCTAGATGCATCTCTTCCAAATATCTTACAGGGCATAACTGTGGTCTACCTCAATTAGTGGGGCTTAAAAATTGGATTATTTTGTTGTTTCCAAATAGCATAACCACTTAAATGAACACCAAATAAAACAGTGGTAAGTGGCATTTAAACTGTTGCAGTAGGTGGAAAAATGTATGATTTAATGAAAGGACAAATATTTGGAATTAAACGATAAAATTTCTTCCTCTTCAGTTTACAGCTCAAGTATGTACAAATCAGCCACGCCTTATCCCGCAAAGGAAATCATAGATGTAAAAGCTTTACTCATCTAAAAAGCAATGTTGTTGAGTACAATATGTTGGGGGGGAGTAGAGAAGGAAGATTTGTGCGGGGTTGAGAATTAAAGAGTGGTGAGATATAATCACATAAAATGGCGACGAGAGAAATTTATATTGGTGAGAGGAACAACAGTGCTTAGTAGACCTTGTACTGCTTGGAAAATCACACTGGAGTTTTGGTTCACAATATTGTTGCAAATTAACGATTGGATTTAGTACGTACCTACGTGTAATAGAAAGTGCAAACATTATAGAGAATATTATAAAACTTAGAAATTTAAAAACTGATCACAAGTAAACGATTCCCAAGCAATCCAAACATAACTTCAGCATACCTGAAGAGCTTCAGCATCTGAGGTCATTAAATTTGTGAGAGAGAGAGAGAGAGAATTGTTAAAGTAGACGATCAAGACAGAGGCTACAAGTAATATCACCATTTAATGTGAAAGATCAAAATTACATACTAGAAAATATGCTGACATGTCTCTCAGGACACACTTGCTCCCCACCAGGAAGTTCTTCATAGGCGGTATTGTCAACAGATGCAGCTTGAGAGGGTGAATATCCTGGATAAGGATCCAAATCAGGGATATACACAAGCAAGAGCACACCAAATAAAACCTGCATGGCCACAAAAGAAAATTGAAATTTAAGATCAGCAGATAAAATATCAGCCTTCAAAACATTGTCTTCGAAAAGCTTGGGCCCATTTCAGAGGACTTTGGAGTAATGCACGCAAGGGGGCACTATGGAATCTAGACCATTAATGGCCATTAAAATTTCATCTCTTAATTCTTTCAATTAGTTCAATGTCAGCTCGTTATTTGAATATGAAAATGCAGTGAACCTACTCCTCTTAGCTCAATACGTAGTGAGCGTTAGCAAAAGACCCAACCTAATAGCAAACACGTCTAAGTAAGGTTATTGCCCACAGAGTCATCTCTTGTTAAAGTCCCAGTTTCACCTTGAACCACTACTAACATCATTAGCTCACATCCTGGGCAATACTAACATTTTCAGTTACAGAAGACTGCAAGTGAAACTAACCTTGACAACAACTTCACTGATATATAGATACAAAACAGACCTGCAAGGATAAGGTACAGACGTGAAATAACAATGCCTAATCAGAAACATAAAATATTTAAAATTTAAATAGGGTATGATTCTGTAAGGAAGTGCAAGTCCTACTACGTAAACCAAATAGTGCTCAGTTCAGTATTAAGGGTACTAGACAAATATATAACATATGAATGCTGACAATCAAGGCCAATAGTATAGCATACAAGAAGTAGTCTGCTTCAACGTAAGAAGACATGCTAAGCCATACCCAAGTCTATGAACATAACTAATCCAAGTGAAATAAGATAAAAAGTTAGGGGAAACAATATGCCTGTACTAAAACATCTGGTAAGTTAGATTTAAACTAGAATGTCGAGTAATCTATTTACACCAGTTATCAAGTATCTTCACCTATCACATCTTAATCCCAGCATGTTTAATCCGGCCTACATCACTGTATAGGCAATAAATTCCTAAATGAATTGGCTTTGGGTCCCTTCGCATTTCAGATAACGCAAATGTATTTCTTCAACCAAGCCCTGTTTGAGTTTTTCCCTGCTTTCTAGGTATCAAAAAAGTGAGATAGCAAATATCTATGTCATTAAATGTTTCTGCAAATAAACCATCAAAAAACAAAAAAATCACCTCAGGGAGGAAGAATGGGAGCACAAGGCACAAAAGTACCCACTTAAGGTTTGAAAAGCTATATTCGTTCAGATTTTTTCAATTCCGAGTGATTACTTACGAAACGATTATTTTATCACACCTCGTATGTTAATTATTTCACAAGGTTTATCTGCAGTCGTCCAAATTCAAGCATGGGATCTAGTTGAGCACATTTAAGCATAGCTACATGTTTAAAATGCTGCACTGCACTTATAGTTATGTAAAGAGTCTATAATACTTGTTTTGCAGTTACATGACTATAAGTATATAAGCATAGCTCATAGATCACAGAAATCATTTATTCAAAGCAGAATGATAAACTACATGCTGTTTCAAGCATGCGTAAATGTTGATGCACATGAAGAGACCAACCGGTTGTAAAATCCCCTCACTGAATGAATGAGATTCAGCATCACAGCATCACCAATCAAAGCATAAATAACCCCAAAATCTAATAGACCAACGCAATTCACAAATGTAGACCTTCGTCTTCAGTCCAATCATCACAAGAATAGAGCACCATGCCAGAGCATCAATGGTCAGAGAAACCATCTACATGAATGTAGTAAACGTCATTAGTGTCAATTTGTAGACGGCCACAGATTGCGTTAGGAGAAATGGTACAAACTCAACGAAGAAAAAATCTTGAAAAGTTGAATACCAACAGTTACTCATCATGTCAGAGACAAATTAACATTCTTTTTATCAGCAAAGTGCTCTTCGTTAAAGGAAATAAATCATTTTCAATGAAGCCTACCCCAGTTTAATTGGGATTACAGGCTTGGTTGTTGTTGTTGAAGTCTTGCATCATTCTACTTCCAACTACAATAACTCAGGTACCTTTCTAATTCAGTTAAATTTGATTCGTTTTGCCGTCATGAAATCATTGTATACCTTAGTTTCCAAACTCAAACAATAAATCGACTGATATCTTAAATTGCATTTAAACCTCTAAATAAAGAAGTTATAAACAAGAAACTACGGAAGAATTACAAACATTACACTTCGAGAAAAAAGTATCCTACCTCATATGGGGCAAGACCATGTTCACCATCTAAATTTAACGCTGAAATTCCCATCACCAATCTGAACAAAGGCTCCCCAGCACAGAACACAGCCAACAACCCCAACAAATAGTTATAGTACTTCGACCTCAAGCAAAACCTCTCAACCAAAAAATCGTTCTTCATCCGCCACAGATATCCAATGGATTCGCCTACAGAAGTCTTGGCGAGTAGAACCGCTCCTGAAACACCAATGGCTTCCAAAGCAAAATCAGACTATGTCCGTAAGCCCGTAACATCATCCTGGGATAGTGATCTTTATCTCAAATGGTGGAGTAATGAATAAGATATCAGAATCCTCGACGCCATTTCTTCATGGGGGAGGACACTTGTACCAAATATTATACAGGGTATTCTGGAATGAAGCTGCGGAATCAACGACATCGGAGAGGTACCTACGCTTGATAAGGGGATTGTACGATTACATGGCTCCGTATGTTTCAAACCTGCCGAGAGCTGTATACATTTGGATTTAGCTACTTCAAAAGTAACTTTAAGAGGTTAATGAGAGTGAAAACTAAGGTGGATCCATGTAACTTTTTCAGGCACGAGCAAAGTATTCCACCTATTCCTCATAGTGGATGAAAGATGAAACGGAATTGATGAACTTGTTGAAGGTTGCAAGTTGATTTTATTAGGTAGCATGAATAAAGGAAATAAAAAAATCCATATCTTCATTTATCTAGATATAGTTTGAAACTCTGTAATTTGTGTAGTTGAAGTATTTGTTGGTCTTAATGGTTTCCTAATTGTAATGTTCTTGATGAACCTCATTCAGTACTT
The DNA here is from genome assembly GCA_948329865.1 of Linaria vulgaris. Lineage (NCBI taxonomy): Eukaryota > Viridiplantae > Streptophyta > Magnoliopsida > Lamiales > Plantaginaceae > Linaria > Linaria vulgaris. The sequence continues at coordinate 111,338,429 of OX415252.1, forward strand.
TTTTGGATGGGGTTTTAAACTTCTGTAAGTTCTTTCATTATTTGAATAAAATACCATTGTTAATTAATATGAGATGAGACTTGAGATAACCATGTTCTGTGTTACAGTGTTAGTATAGTGATCGTAATGCAGCATCTAATTTTGATTCATTCCACGTAAATATATAAGAGGTTACGATCAAATATTTGTGCTAAATTTTTTTTTTTTTTTTTATTGAAAGATGGAGTTTCGGCAGTCAACAACCACCGAAACTCAGATTTTATTAAAACAAAAATAGCAGAGCAATGTCAACAAAATCTATAATTTTCCCTATTACAAGAATCATCATTAACAAAATCAGCAATAAACGATGGACATGACGTCCACCACTCCACTCCTTGATGCCTTGCCCCATGGTTTGCCAATGCGTCTGCCGCTTTGTTACCCTCTCGAAAAATATGGAAACCCGAAATTGAATCATGTTAAGGAATTGCAAACAGTTAGACCACTGACTTCGCATGTCCCATGGAACTTTGTCAGATTTTGCCATTAGTAAATTAACCACATACGTAGAGTCGCTTTCAAGCCAAAGATAATTCCACCCGTTTTCCTTAGCTTTGTCGACCGCAAGCATCGCTGCCCATAGTTCCGATTCAAAAGCAAATACCTGCTCAAGCTTTGCCGCGAAAGACCCCAGAGGAAAACCACGAGAGTTCCTAAAAATCCCCCCCGCACCTCCATCTCCCGGCACCCATCTGTATTACATTTAATCCATTCCGCGAGTGGAGGATGCCATCGAACCGAGATAATCCTAGGCGCTTTTCTTGGCAACAGTGACATGCCAAATAGTTTGAGGATTCTCAGATCTTCCATTGAATTTGCTGAACCAATTTTGAAAAACTCCACCTCTTTTATACATCTCCAGAGGTGGCGAAGAAGATGAGAAATATCGGGCGCAAGGTCCTCAAAGACACATTTGTTTCTCGTGGCCCAAATAAGCGAAATACTCGAGGTCACTGCTGTTGTCCAAAGAGCTCGCACCTGTGTGCTAAAGTGCGCTTTAGCAGCTGATAAGAGAAGCTTGTGGAGGTCCCCTGATGTATCTACTCGGCATCTAAATACTCCAGCGATGGCTTCCCATATAGTTGCAGCGAATGAACAGTGAACAAAAGTATGTCACTGTTTCTACGTGTGTTCGGCAAAATCTGCATATTGATGCGAAAGAGAAACCTTTTCGCATGAGGACGTCTTCGGTTGGGATGTACCCAAGTGCAGCACGCCAGCAAATAATAGAGCGCGACGGAGGAAGGAAATCTTTCCAAATAAATTTTTGCCAAGCAATAGAAGCACTGTTGGATGAACAATATTTGGTATAAGCACTACGCACATGAAAGTCTCCATTTGTGCTCAAGGACCAAACACAAATATCTTTGTCACCCTCAAGGAATTTATGCGCCTGAATAACCTCTCGAAGATACGTAGGAATTGACGTAGGAAGGTTCCATTGATTATTTTTAAAGAAATCAATAACCTTATCATGAAGGGCGTGTCTATCCGCTCTATCTATCTCTAATCTATCAGCAACACATGGGTATATCCAGTTATCATTCCAAAAGTTGCAAGTTGATTTTTTACCCGTTAACCATCGAATGGATGCATAAACAAGATCTGCACCATGGCATAAAGAGCACCAAATGGAAGAGGATATGTATGTCTCTTTTATCTGAGCAACGCCACTAAAGATTCGTTTCTTTAAAAGGCTTAGAGGGTATGCTTCTGTATTGATGAATTTCCAGCAAAGCTTGGCTAATAAAGCCTTGTTCAAGCTTCTTAATTGCTTAACTCCGAGCCCCCCCTCTGCAATGGGAGAGCAGCATTTTTTCCACGGCACCGTTACCAATTTTCTCGTATCAATGGACCCCGACCAGATGAAGTTGCGGATCGCTCGCTCCATACGGGATAATAACTCTTGCGGCCAAGCATATATAGAAAATGAGTGTATAAAAGAGCTTTGAATAACAGAGTTCACCAAAGTTACTCGTCCAGCAGTAGATAGCATCGACCCTTTCCATGTAGCAAATTTGCTTAGAAGTTTATCCGCAATGGGCTGCAACCAGCGCTTTCTCGGGCTTCCTTTAAAAAGAGGGACTCCAAGGTACATGAAAGGACAGTGAATTTCTTTGAGGTTTAAGGAGTTAACAATATTCATTCGTCTAGAATCTATAATATGTTTCCCAAAGCATACCCCCGATTTTCCCCAATTCACGTGTTGGCCTGAAAGTGCTGCATATGTGTCAAAGATTTTCCCTACCGTCTTAACATTCTGTTTTGTAGCAGCTACAAAGAGAAGAACGTCATCTGCGTACAAAAGGTGTGAGGTGAACCTTTGTGTAGCCGTGTAATTCATAGGCTGCAATTTCTTGTCTTCAACGAACTTCGTTATAAGTCTACTTAGAAAATCCTCCGCAATGACGAATAAAAGTGGGGAAAGTGGGTCTCCTTGTCGAACCCCACGTTTGCAACCAAAATAACCAATCGCTTCTCCATTATGCAGAATAGACAGACGGGAAGAAGAGAAAATTTCCGTAATCCAGTCGCGAAATTTCTGTGAGAACCCGAATGCCTCAAGCACAGTAGTGACGAAATCCCAATCCATGGTATCAAATGCTTTGCGAATGTCCACTTGTAGTGCCATATTCCCACCAAAGACTTTCTTATCTAAACAATTTACACCTTCCGACGCCGTGGCAAGGCAGTGTGATATGTCCCGTCCTTTCACAAAACCAAATTGGTTGGGTGAAATAATCCTAGAAGCAATTCCAGAGAGGCGATTGGCCAAGATTTTAGTGATGATCTTGAAACAAAAATTGCTTAGGACAATCGGCCTATAATTCTCGATGTGCAGAGCATCTTTTACTTTTGGTAAAAGAATCATAAAACTCGAGTTTAAACCCGTGGTAAGTTTTCCATTTTGGAAAAAGTATTGCACGCAGCGACATGTATCCTCCCCAACAATGTCCCAAAAAGCCTGAAAAAATTTGCCGGTGAAGCCATCGGGTCCTGGAGCGCTACTCCCATCCATAGAGAGCACTATTTTGTGAATCTCTTCATCTGAAGGAAGGCATGTGAGAGCATTATTCTCTGAGTCCTCCACAATACTCGGAACCACAGATTTAATAAGGTTAGTATCCAGGGAGATATTATTTTCAACACTGAAAATATCTTCAAAGTACCGAGAGACAAAGTTAGATATTTCTTCCGCTTCAATGGACAAAGAATCGTTAATCATAAGGCAGTGTAATCCGGATTTGGCCATTTTAATGTTTGCTGCCTGGTGAAAAAAAGATGAATTCCTATCTCCCGCTGCCAACCACTTGTTTCGACTTTTTTCTTTGAGGTATATCTCCTGCTGCTTGAGCGCTAAATCCAGGTCCGCGTGAGCCTTCCCTTCACGTGCAATATTTTCATCCGTAGCTCCATTCTCTAATATTTCCTGTTGGATATTTCCAAGAGTTGTTTCTGCCATTGAGATATTAGTATTAAGGAAGCCAAGAACGTTTTTGTTCCAGCCTTTAAGAACTCCCCGAAGCACCTTAAGCTTAAGCGACAACGCCTGCATTGGGGACATGCCAGAAACCTGAATCCAATTTTCTTGAATGCACTGTCTAAGGCCTGGATGTGTCAACCACATGGTCTGAAATCTGAACCTAGCTCTGGACTTAGATGTGTTCCCTCGACAAGTAATCATTATTTGTGCTTAATTATATGGGGGTAAGTTACAATATGATGATAATAGTGATTGTGGATAATTTAACCCGTGACTTATTAGTTATTACTAATTATCAACTGAATTTTCGGAAATTTAAATTGTGGAAGTATACATATAGTGAAAATAAGTGGCGAAGAAGAAGAACTTAGGTTAGCTGGTTTTGATAAAATTTTCAGTTCTAAAAAGACTTGACTAACGAAAGTTGACTCCACATTGAAAGTCGTTTAAAATCTGCCCACGTACTTTACAATGAAAATGATAAATTTCATAAATAAATAAAAACAAGCAAAGAAAAGCATAAACAAAAATCAAAAACATATTTAAATTACATGGCTCAGGCTTTCATCAATCGTCCTTCTCCACCACTCCTCATCATAATCATTGTCCACAACAACTTCAAGGAGATCATTCCCGTAATCTAGTTGTTCCTTCTCTATTTCCCTTGCCCATTCCCCAGTGGCAGGACTTGAATACTGCACCTTAATTTTTTTGAGAGTTAAAATTTCTCCAAAACCTGAAGAAGGGAGTTTAGCGAGATCAGAGCAAAAACTAATCTCCAAATGCTCGAGTCTGGGAAAGTGAGTCTCGTCGGCTTCCCAAATAACCATTTTCAAATATTGAAGTTCCAAATACTTTAGCCTGCAGAACTTCTCCTCCTCAGACAACTTCCAATTTACTTCTTCTGTATCCCAAAACAAAATATTCAACAAAATGAGAACCTCAAGATTGGGAAGCATACTTAGTGTTGTCATAAATGCTTCAGGAAACTTCAAATTGCCGAGACGCACATTCTTGAGTGTGTTTGAGAAACTCCAGTCGAACACATAATCCATACATAGTTTATCGCCGTCGTCCTCCTCACCGGTAAACGATAGGTTTTCAATTTTCTCGAGACATGATATGGTCGGAACTGTTGGATGTGATCTACCGGTGTACAAGAGGCGCACGTCTTTTAGGTTTGGGAGTTTTGCAAGAACCACCTCTATGTTAGCCGTTATTTCTAATTCAGGCAGTGTATGCAGGTTTTCTTGAAGAACAAGATCATTATTTTTTGATGACGACGATGATTCCATGAAATCACACGATACCACTCCACCGGACCAGATCCCCCTTAATTGTGGCATTTCAAATACTTCCTGTGGCACCTTGATAAGGTCGAACTGATTAAAATTTAGGAATTGTAGATTCCTAAAAGTAGTTATCTTCAGATCTAATTCCATCCCACAACCCGTTAAACACAAGTACCTTAAAGTGACAGCATCTTGAATTATAGCTTCTAAATTTTCCATGTTGAACCCACTCAACAACCGCAATGTCAAAAAATCATGTGGCACAATCTCATTTCTCCAATTATCTAAGACTACCAATGATCGAGCTAGTTGCTTTTGTATTGTACTTGAACCATAAATATCTTCACCCCAACTGGACCTAAGAATACTCACTCGCCGCAGACATGATGACATCTCTTGTGAGGAGGCGTCGTTAACGTTATGATCAGTCCCCGCATTCACGACATGAAAAAATTTCTTCTCGCGAGCCTTACGCACGCACAAGTCCCTCAAAAGATCATGTATACCCAAGGACTCAACTCCAAACCTAAGGGTTTGCTCTCGAACAAAAATCAGATTTCGATCGATGATATCAACGGATATAATCACAATTAGCATAATTACAGTAGTCAATTATGTAAATATATATTCTTACTTTAGATATATTATTTCCTTAGATAGGCTAATTGTTTTGGTAAGTAGCGCTGTAATTTAGCTACTGATTTGTAAATGTAATCTATATATATTCTGATGATAATGAAGAGTTAGGGCATTCGAGCCTACTTACACAAAAGTTGTCATGGTATCGAGCCATCAAATTTGAAAAGGGTTGATTTTTTTTTTCTGGAGGTCGAATTCTCCGATAGCATTTTCCGGTGTGTGTTCCGGCGACAATTGTCGACGATAGTCTACCTCAAGGCAGCGACTTTGCGAATTCTCGGCACCCATCTTGTTCTGACGTTTTCCGGCGGTGAGGTTTTCCAGGCAAGCGATTCTCCATTCCGATCTGACCGAGATCTGACCGATATTGGTTGTTTGTGAGCGGTGAAGGCAGCTCCTTTGCGCGGCGGTTGCGCGATACTCTTCTGCGGCGGAATTACTCGCGATATTTGGAGCAGATCGTAAGAATTTTTTTTTGCTTCAATTTGCAGTAGCAGCTTCAATTTGCAGTAGCAGTTGGTGGCTTGGTGTAGTTGGCTATTTGCATTGGATATTTGCATTTGATATTTGCAAATTGGGTGTTGTGTTTTACTTGAATTTGTTGAGAGTTACATACTTATACTTTGGATTTTTGAATAATCATGACTACTGATGGTCTTTCTGTCAAATTTACGGGACGAAATTACGCCGCTTGGGAGTTCCAATTTAAGATGTTTTTGAAAGGGAAAGAACTATGCAGACATATTGATGGGACCTCGGTGATGCCTACTGAAGCAAAGGCGCTTGCTCAATGGGAGATAAAGGATGCTCGGATTGTCACTTGGCTTACGGGGTCTATTGAAGTTCATATGGTGAATAACTTGCGCTCTTTTGAGACTGCAAAACAGATGTGGGATCATTTGCGACGTATTTATCATCAGGATAATACAGCCAGACGTTTCCAATTGGAACTCGACATCTCCACCTACAATCAAGGTAATCTTAATATTGACCAGTATTATTCAGGATTTCTTAATCTGTGGAGCGAGTATTCTGGTATATTGTATAGCAAGGTGCCGAAGGACGCCCTTCCTGCTCTTCAGAAAATCCATGCTGACACGATGCGTGACCAATTTCTCATGAAATTGCGTTCGGAGTTTGAAACTGTTCGGGCTGGCCTACTCAACAGAGATCCAGTTCCATCTTTGGACATATGTCTTGGTGAATTACTTCGAGAGGAACAACGATTGGCTACACATGCTAGTATGACCCTTTCTTCCGAGACTTCTGAGGTGATGAACGTTGCCTATGCTGCACAAGGGGGTAACAAAGGACCCGACACCAGAAAATGTTATAAATGCAACGAGGTTGGTCATATTGCTCGGGCGTGTACCAAGATATTTTGCAAGTACTGTAAGAAAGGTGGCCATCTCATTCAAGACTGTCGTGCTCGTCCTGAAAACCGTCGTGCCCACGCCTTTCAGGCTGCCGCTCTTTTAGGTCAACCTTTGGGCCCTACTCCTACCCCGTCTACTCTTACTCCAGAGATGGTTCAACAGATGATTCTATCGGCATTCTCTGCACTTGGACTTCAGGGTCAAGGTAATATTGTTTCTCATCATTGGTTAGTCGATTCTGGTGCATCCAATCATATGACAGGTTCCTCACACTCTTTGCATAATTTGAGGAAATATACTGGTACCCAGACTATTGAAATTGCCAATGGGTCTGTTCATCCCATCAAAGCAGTTGGTGATATTGGGCCTTCTTTTCGTGATGTGTTTGTCGCTCCTGCATTATCTACTAATTTACTTTCTGTGGGGCAGTTAGTGGATAACAAATGTACCGTAAGTTTCTCTCATAATGGTTGTCTTGTGCAGGATCAGGTGTCGGGGAAGGTGATCGCGAGGGGGCCTAAAGTGGGACGCATGTTTCCGTTGCATTTTTCAGTTCCTCGTCCCTTATGTTTGGCAGCTGTGATGGTTGGAAATAAGACAGAGGATTGGCATCGACGATTAGGTCATCTGAATAATGTGATTTTATCTTATATGTTTCGAAATTCCATGTTGGACACTAGAGAACCTGTTTTGGGTAGTTTTGATTGCACTGCATGCCGACTTGGCAAAAGTAAAACTTTACCTTTTCCTACACATGGTAGTCGTGCTACTGCTTGTTTTGATATTATCCATAGTGATGTTTGGGGTATTTCTCCAGTTATTTCTCATGGTCAATATAAATATTTTGTCACATTTATTGATGATTATAGTCGGTTTACTTGGATATACTTTCTTCGTTCCAAATCAGAGGTGTTCAACGCTTTTCAGAAATTTTTAGCTTACCTTGAGACACACTTTTCGGCTACAATCCGAACTCTTCGCTCTGATAATGGTGGTGAATATGTGTCTAACTCATTTCAAACTTTTTTACAAGAAAAAGGTATTATCTCTCAACGGTCATGTCCCTATACCCCTCAACAAAATGGATTGGCAGAACGTAAGAATCAGCACTTGTTAGATATGGTTCGCACGTTACTCATGGAATCATCTGTTCCTTCTACCTTTTGGGTTGAGGCTTTATCCACTGCTGTTTATCTCATCAATCGCTTACCCTCTAAAATCTTGGATTATGAGTCACCCCATTTTCGTCTTTATGGGAAGCACCCAAATTACACGAGTCTACGTAAGTTTGGTTGTGTTTGCTTTCTTCTGTTGCCTCCACATGACCGTCATAAGCTATCTGCTCAATCCGTGCGTTGTGCCTTTTTGGGATATAGTAACACTCATAAAGGTATATCTGTTACGATGGTGTTTCTAATCGCATGCGCATTTCTAGAAACGTCATGTTTTTTGAACACCAGTACTATTTTCAGCAACACATGGCTCCACCTGATAGTATTCGCCTACCCTCTTTTGAGAGTCTATCTCCAGATGAGGGACGTTTTAAACCAGGTGTTGTGTATCAACGACGACAGGCAGCCCCCTCGTCGCCCTTTCCCGCTCCTGATCCAGATCCTGCTCCTGCTCCTCTAGTCCTTCGACGATCCACTCGTGGGACTCGTCCTCCTGATAGGTATGGTTATTCTGCTATCTTGGCCCCTATTTCTGTTCCTAACTCTTATTCTCAGGCTGCTAAAGAGGCATGTTGGGAGCGAGCTATGCAGGAAGAACTTCATGCACTCACAGACAATCACACATGGGACATTGTTCCTTGTCCTTCTGGTGTTAAGCCTATTGGTTGCAAGTGGGTTTATTCTGTGAAGTTGCGTTCAGATGGTTCACTTGATCGTTAAAAAGCACGCTTAGTGGCCCTTGGCAATCGACAAGAATATGGGGTGAATTATGATGAAACTTTTGCTCCAGTGGCTAAGATGACATCTGTGCGCCTTATTTTAGCTATCTCAGCTTCTCTTAGTTGGCCTTTGTTGCAAATGGACGTCAAGAATGCATTTTTGCATGGTGATCTTAAAGAAGAGATTTATATGACTCCACCGGCTGGGTTGTTCTTGGTCCCTTCTTCAGACGTTTGTAAGTTAAAACGTTCACTTTATGGTCTTAAACAAGCCCCACGTGCTTGGTTTGAGAAGTTTCGTGCTACACTTCTTAGCTTCTCCTTTGTTCAAAGTCAATATGACTCGTCTTTATTTCTTTGCAAATCTTCTAATGGGATTGTATTACTTTTGGTTTATGTGGATGACATTGTTATTACCGGGAGTGATACTGGTTTGATCTCTCGTCTTCAGAAGCACCTTCAAAGCTCATTTCATATGAAAGATCTTGGTCCTTTGCACTATTTCTTGGGTTTGGAAGTTCACTCCACTGCAGCTGGTCTTTTTCTAAACCAGCATAAGTACACTCAAGAATTGATTACGTTAGCTGGTCTTCAAGATGGACGTTCGGTTGATACTCCGTTAGAGGTCAACATGAAGTACCAACGCGATAATGGTGATTTTCTCGCTGATCCTTCTTTGTACAGGCAGTTAGTTGGGAGTCTCAACTATTTGACGATCACTAGGCCTGATATTGCTTTTGCTGTTCAGCAAGTAAGTCAATTTATGCAGGCTCCTACTCATCTTCATTTGGCAGGCGTTCGTCGTATTATTCGTTATTTGCAGGGTTCTTGTTCGCGTGGTCTCTTCTTTCCTGTAAATTCTCCGATCAGTTTGACAGCTTACTCTGATGCGGATTGGGCTGGCTGCTCTGACACTCGTCGTTCGATCTCTGGTTGGTGTATGTTTCTTGGTAACTCTCTTGTGTCTTGGAAGAGTAAGAAACAAGACCGTGTTTCTAAATCATCTACCGAGTCTGAATACCGCGGCCTATTAGCTGAGCTTGGATTTCCTCAGCATCAACCGACTCCTCTACATGCCGACAACACTAGTGCTATTCAAATAGCAACTAATCCAGTATTCCACGAACGTACCAAGCATATTGAGGTGGATTGTCACTCAATTCGTGAGGCCTATGATAACCATACGATCACTCTTCCGCATATCTCAACCGAGCTTCAAACTGCCGATGTGTTTACTAAAGCTTTATGTCGACAACGACATCAATTTCTTGCAGGCAAATTGATGCTTACTGATCATCCCGCATCAATTTGAGGGGGGATATCAACGGATATAATCACAATTAGCATAATTACAGTAGTCAATTATGTAAATATATATTCTTACTTTAGATATATTATTTCCTTAGATAGGCTAATTGTTTTGGTAAGTAGCGCTGTAATTTAGCTACTGATTTGTAAATGTAATCTATATATATTCTGATGATAATGAAGAGTTAGGGCATTCGAGCCTACTTACACAAAAGTTGTCAGATGAGAGCATTCAAGTATTCCACTACAACCTCTTCGTGGCTCTTACCTGGAATTGGTATTAGAAACCCCTCGGCAATCCACATCCTCGAGAGAATTGATGGTCTTATCTCACAATCTTCAGGAAAAGCACTCATGTACAAGAAACAAGGTTTTAGATAACTAGGTAAATTTTTATAACTCAAAGCCAATATACCTGAGACCTCATCATCTTCATTTGCCATGGTTGTGACTACGTTACCGGCAACTTGCGCCCAAGAGTTTGTTGTTCTTTCAGTATGCGAGAGCAACCCCCCAATGACTTGAATGGCAAGGGGGACTCCTCCACAACTATTTGATATCTTCATTCCGAGTTCTTCCAGTTCAGGAGGACAAATTTCTTCGCCGAAAACCTTTTTTCTTAGAAGCTCCCAACTATCATCTGCTTTGAGAGGCTGCACCCGGTGGTGTAGGCTCTTGGAGTCTACGTACGTAGCCACGTGAGATTGTCTGGTGGTTAGGATAATACGACTTCCGGTGTGATCTTCTGGGAAGCACTTCATCACATCATCCCAAGCGTTAGAACGCCATATATCATCCAGTATGATAAGATATCTCTTTCCACTTAAACTTTGGTACAAAGTAAGTTTCAGCTTCGCGTCATCTGCTCCATCGATTTCATCTTTCTTTTTGCCGAGAAGGCTGAGTAAAATATCACGAAGGCTATAGTCATCCGATACCGTGGACCATGCACGGAAATCAAAATGATTAACCACAGATTTATCTCCATAAATTTTTCGAGCAAGAGTGGTCTTGCCTATGCCTCCCATCCCGACAATTGGAATGATTTCTCGTTTAGAGGAATCGCTAATAAGTCGATCCATCAGCTGGCGTAAGTCGTCTGTCAATCCCACCAATATATTCTCGGGATGTTGATCAATAGTTGATGATGCAACAACGCGTGGTGCTCTATCAACCGATATAGGATCCACACGCAAGATCTTCATCATCTCCTCCTCCACGGAATCAAAACTTTCAAGTAAGTTTGGCATGTCCGGAGGGGGGACCGCATTCTTAGTCGAAAAAAGAGAGACATATGTTTCGAGAACGTCTTCAGCGTTTTGCGTTGCATCTCGTACTTGATCCTCGAAACTATCTTGTTGGCTTAGTGTTGCATGATTTGCAAAACAGTCTCTCAGAGAACACGCCTTCTCCAAGAGGGATTGGAGTTGTGGTTTGGTATCATTATCAAAGTATTCTTGTTGCTTTTCATGGCAAAGAATCAGCTCTATAACTTTTACAAGGGATTGTAGATGATAAGCCATGACTTTGTGTTTTCTTTTTCTGCTCAAAACTCTCTCAAGAAGAAAATGTTGCAAGATTATTGAGGACTTATTAGATCTAGATGGAGATTCGTTTGCTTTATTTTTAATTAATTTTTTCTGTGACTTCTCAACTTCACTTGCATATTTAAAATTTAATTTAGCTGGCCTGATTGGCTGTGTAAGTAAGATCCAGCTCACTATGCTTGTTACTATATTCTAAATTTCTTTTCAATTGGGGTAGCTACATTATACATCTTTACACATACTGATAGCTAGATTAAAGTTGCACTTTAAAGTTGCAAACATCAAAATTATGAAATGTGATCTTATTATAATGATCAATTCAGTACAATTTACTTTCTGTTGGGTTTATTTAAAATGGCATACAGCTAGCAATGAGCATGTATAAATATTCCAGATCAAGATAGAGATTCGTTTCTTTTTCCTTTTTATTTAATTGTTCCTCTGATCAATCACATGCATTAAGATTATCGTTTCTTAGTTCTCAGTCAGTTGACTTGAATTTTCTAATTCAAATTTAGCTGGCCAATATTAATTGCCGTTTCTCAGTTCTCATTGGACATGCTCATATCTCTACTGGTCAATAGTAATTGCGAAGGTGTTCACATTGTATTAAATATATATATATCATCGTAAATTCACGAGTTAGATCTTCATATATAATTAAGATCTTTAGGTTAATATTGGACATTTTTCACCTACCTCCCTTGAGATTTGGTCATTTGGCAAACACCCCCCTGAGGTTTGATACTTTGTTAAATACCCATTTTTGTTAGTTGACCATCTAGTCAACAGTTAAATGTAAGCGCAATAAAGTAATTTAGTATTATATTTTTCTTATATTATCTTTTTTGTTATTTTTAAAGTGTTTATAATTTCTTATATCAATGAACATTTATAATTATAACGATTTCTAGTTTAATGTGAATTTAAATTATACAACATACATGAAATTGATGTCTTTTTATTTAAAATTTTTAACATTTATTTAGAATTTTATTTTTTTAAAATTTTCACTTTTAAAAATAAAATATATGTAGTTTCTTGTATTATAACTAAAATTAATTTGCAAATTTTAAAAATAAATCAAGTTATAACTAGAATTGTGTTATAACTCGATTTTTACATGTGGACAGCACATAGGACAAAATATACTCTAAATTTTTTTAACCCCGTTCGGCGGTCTGATGAGAATTTTTTGTCGAATTTTTGAAAAATAATGATTTACTTTTTCTTGTAGCGCAAAAAAGATAAAAAGCAGATTTCTATATTAGACCGAACATAAAATAAAAGTTATATTATCTAATGTTATGTATATAAATCACGAGGTATTTTTATTGCAATCATCTATAATTTACTATTATAAATATTTCAATGTTACTAGATTGTTGATTGTATTACCGCCATACCAACTGGTTTTTTTTTTTTGTATAGACGTCATTAGATAATAGGCAAATTTTATCTTATTTCCGTCACAATATCAAAAGTTACTTTTTGCCCTTTATCTTTTCACGCTAAAAAAAAATCCATTGCCTTTCAAAAAATCCATTGCTTTTTGTCCTTTATTTAGAGTGTATTTTGTCCTACGTGGTGTCCACATGTAAAAATCGAGTTATAACACAATTTTTAGTTATAACTTGATTTTATTTTAAAAATTTGCAAATCAGTTATAGTTAAAATACAAGAAACAACATATAGTTTTTTTTTACAAGTAAAAATTTAAGAAAATAAAATTGTAAATCAATTGTTAAATTTTTTAAATAAAAATGCATTAATTTCATGCATATTGTATAATTTAAATTCAAATTAGACTAGAAGTCGTCATAATTACAAATACTCATTAATATAAGAAATATCAAATACTTAAAAAATTACAAAAAAGATAATATAAAAAAGTAATAATATTAAATTACTTTATTACCCTTACTTTTAACTGTTGACTAGATGGTCAACTAACAGAAGGGGTATTTAACAAAGTGTCAAACATCAGGGGGTATTTGCCAAATGACCAAACCTCAAAGGAGGTGGATGAAAAATACCCTGTTAATATTCGAGTTAAGTAATTTGGGGTGTTCATAAATCCATTTTGTTGTTTAGACCGAAAGATATTGGACATGTAATTAAATTGGATTAAGTGCAGGTAAACCGCCAAGATATGTTTACTCTTAAAAAGTATTCGAAACGTATTAAAAGTTTAATCCCTGATGAGGCAAAAATTGAGGCACAAAATACTCACTTATCTTCAAATTAAACAGTTGATTCATCGGTAACGGGAAAAAATCATGTTTGGTACCTTAATTTGGCCTATGTTTCGTTTTAGTACCTTAATTTGCCACGACGACTTTTTGGTACCATATGTTTGCCAACTTAATCACGATTGTGACTTCTCAAAATGACTTGCATATTTAATATTTTAATTAAATTTAGCCGGCCTGATTAGCTGTATGGGCTTGATGGGGTAGTCGTTCACATTTTAACTTGATGGGTAATATAATTGTACATCTTATTTAGACATACTCTATTACTCATAGCTAGATTAATTACAAAGCAATTAATGAATCTGTCCCTATAATCAAAGTTGCAAGCATCAAAATTATGAAATATGGGCTTATTAATGATCAATTCAGTACAATTTTACGTTTATTTAAAATGTCATATAGCTAGAAATGAGCAATTATAAATATTCCAGATCTAGATAGAGATTCCTTTCTTTTTCTTTTTATTTAAATGCTCCTAATTTTTTTTTTGATCAGCTAAAGAGAAAATATTATTAGATGTGGAGTATAAGAAATACTCCTAAAGACAATGTTAAAAGGTACATGATCGCGGAAATTCCGACCACTCCGGAAAGGAGTAAGAATTTTTTTTGCATCTTCCTTTGATCCAAAGCCAAGATCTAACTTTTATCAACTCAACAATTTCATAAATCGTCTTACGCTTGCCCTTAAAAATAGCGTCGTTTCTAGCATTCCAAATTGCCCATGTCGTGAACATCCAAATACTTGACCAATCTGGAGTAGTACCACTGTTACATTTTTGAAAAATCCCCATGAATTGCGTAAAGTGACCTCTGCAATTACCCATTAGTGTTGTTTGACTGCCGAACCATTTAAATATGTTCATCCACACTTGATAGGAGAAGTTGCAGTGACAAAAAAGATGATTAGTTTCTTCCTCATTTCCATTACAAAGCACACATGACAACTCTCCATCAATAGAACTCACCCCTCTTTGCTTTAAGTTGCATTTGGTAGGATCTCTGTCTTGAAGGATTCTCCAGGCAAATGTTTTCAATTTAGTTGGTGCATTCACCTTCCAGATCAAACTCAGGACTTTATCCTCTTGGTGGTGAGGTTCCTTCGAAAGAATGTCATAAGCGGATTTAACAGAGAAAGCGCTATCTTTTTCCCATTTCCATTTCCACTTGTCGACTTTATCGGATTGAGGTCGAAAGTTTTAATCACCTACAAGAGTTCAGCAAATGATTCTTCCTCCCACACAAAAAGGGTCCTTCTCCATGCCCATCGCCAACTCAATTCTCCGGCTTGCCAATCGCCTTTTTCAGCAATTACCACTTCTTTATCTGTTGCTAATGTGAATAGCCTGCCAAAACATGAAGCTAATGATTCCTCTCCCACCCAAAAATATGTCCAAAACTTAGTGTTTTCTCTGTTTTCGACTACTTTAATTATGCCTTCTTGAAACCAATTAGGATTGCTTCGTTCCCTGTCCATTGTGCTAATATCGTGCCACCACCTAGAAGCTCCATTATTATAGCTTCTAACCTCTCCATGCTGAAAATTTCCGTATTTGGCTACAATGATGTCCTTCCACAATCCGTCCTCATTTTGCATTAACCTCCATCTCCATTTCGCAAGCAAAGCGGTGTTGAAGCAGTCCATATCCTTTATCCCCAATCCTCCATCATCTTTTGATTTGCAGAGATCTTTCCACTTAATCCATGAAATCTTTTTGGTTCCTTCTTTCGCACCCCACAAGAAGTGCCTTTGAAGCTTCGTGATTTCTTTGATTATTTTCTTTGGCGCCCTATAAAAGGAGAAAAAATAGAGAGGTAAACCAATTAGCACAAAACATAAGATAACAAGCCTTCCTCCAAAAGAAAGATGAACATTGTCCAAGGACATGAGTTTTCTTGACAGGCCGTCAACAACAGGATTCCAGGTTACAACACGCCTAGGATTAGCTCCAATCGGGATACCTAAGTACTTGAATGGTAGCTTCTCCACCTTGCAATTTAAAAACTCAGCATACACCACAACTGTATCGACCTCAAGATTTAAATGCTCCTAATTGATCAATCACATGCATTAAGATTGCCATTTCTCAATTCTCAATCAGTCGACTTACATTTTCTAATTCAAATTTAGAGGTGTTCACATTGTATTAAATATATATCATCGCACATTCATAAGTTAGATCTTCACGATCTTTAAGTTAATATTCGAGTTAAGTAATTTGGGGTGTTCAAATTCCAGCCCGAGCAATCATAAATCCATTTTTTGTGTAGACCAAAAGATAAAAGATTTATGATTACAGGTAATCCGCCACGATATGTTTACTCTTAAAAAGTATTTGAAACGTATTAAAAGTTTAATCCCTAATGAGTGATGAAACCAAATTTGAGGCACAAAATACTCACATATCTTCAAATTCAACACTTGATTCATCGGTAACCATAGCTCAACTTTTAAAAATTAATAGATTGAGGATTTTAACAGAATTTTTCATGCGTCTAAAATAGTTTGTAAAATGCTTTTACTCTAACTATATTCTAAAAATATGTTGTAGCAATGGCCATGATGAGGGATCCAATAAATTTATGAGCAAAAGACATGAGGGGAAAACATTTACAACAATGAGCATTCCATACAAATATTGTTAACCCTAAAAAATAAATAAGGGATTATATAAACTAAACCAAAGATTAACCCTTAAACTAGGCATTAAATCCCAAAGGCGATACTATCGTCACAAACACTCTCGTATGTCACATACCTTACTATGGTATGACGTGGCACCTGAAGAGGTAATAGAATCCCTCGGAATTCACATATCCTACCAGGATACGACGTGACACCCGAATGGACATCTAAGCGTCCCTTGGAAAGTCAAGATGAATAAAAATAAGATATCAACGTGGCATCGGAAAAAGAGTAAACCCCGATGGATCCACGCGACTCGGATATCCATCACTGCGCCAAGAGGGACCACTATATGAAAATACTTCCTTGCTGAACACTCCCAAAGCCCTCGGAACCATTATCCCGAAGGCCAAAATTCACAAAACAACGTCCTACTCAAAGCACCAACCACTAAACTCCCTTACTCCGAAGGCACCAACCAAGGAGGTCATTCAACAAAGACCAAAAAGCCCTCGGAGAATGATTCCCGAAGGAGCCACTACTCTCACGATAGCAGGAAACGCTCGGAATCCCTACTACGGGGATCCATACGCAAGAATACCGCCTTACATGCACATTGATGCCCTCGGAGCCCACCCTACAAGCCTGGCGAGACAAATCTGCCCCTCGGAAAATCTTACTAAAGAAGTCAATGAAGAAATAGCTGTCCCCGGAACAGAAAACTCCTCGGACACCCACTTCACTTCAACTAGTGAACCTCCTCGTGAAATTCAGCCCCTCGGAGAAAAGAAAACAGAAGATTCCGCCTATCAAAGGGAAGAAAACAGAAGAAGTAACCCCTCGGAACTCCCCGTAGCCCTCGGACAAGATAATGATCAGCCTAGTCAGCACCTTGTCAACAAGATATACCTTATCTATAAGAAGGACACTTGTAATACATGCAACATTACACTTGTACCACATGCATGGTGACACATACTCCCTCCCATACCTATATAAGGGAAAGGAGAAAAAAAGGAGAAGAGATAGACAAAAACTCACCCAAAAAAGCAGAAAATCATATTTGTACTCCTTGGAATAAGGAATTCAGTGAATAAAGGAAGGATATTTTCGTAATTTTCCTCAAATAGTCATTTACTTTCTTTGAACCACGGATAACGGCGCTCCGAACTTCTAAATAAATCAGTTAATCGGGTATTATTCCAAACCTGTTAACAAAATGGCGCCGTCTGTGGGAAGGCCATAGAAGTTGTCCTCGAGCGTGTTCAAGAAAGCAAGTCCACTATGGAAAATTTGTTTTACAGCGAAAATTACTTGCCCCATTCGGACAATTCGGAGGAAACTGTAGCGAATCGCCGTTCCGACGAAAGGGACTTCATCAATGTCCCCCGATCTGTTTATGAAAGATTAGTGGAAGTTACCACTCGAGTTAATCACCGAGAACTCGAATCTCCCCTGGAGACCGCCCCAGGATCTCCGAACCAAGGAAATCATCCCTCGGAACAAGGCGAGGTTTATGCAAGAAGGGCACAATGCCCTACGCCAATCTCGTGGTACCAGGAAACTCCTCGGAGGACGCCAAGGCGTTATGATCATCTGGAAACTCCGAGGATAATCCAGAGGGAAGAGAGGTCTCTCCCCGTATATCGTCCCCCCTATTATCACTCCCAACGGAGAACCAACCTTATGGGGAATCCTGGAAGATCTACGAAAGGAAGTAGGAGATCTCAAGAGGACTGTAGGACCCAAGGAAGATCCGACGTTTAAGATATCTCCCTTCATTCCTGAAATAGCATCTGCTCCGATTCCTTCGGGAATGCGGCCTATTAACGTACCATTATATACAGGAGAAGCTGATGGGAGAGACCCGCAAGATCACATACATCAATATTTGGCAGGAATGGACCTATCGTCCGCCCCGGACTATGTCCTATGCCGAGTGTTCCCTGTTACCCTCGGAGGACGAGCCCAATCTTGGTTTACCCATCTCCCTCCCAATTCAGTGGCCAACTTTGACCGGTTGGCTCACCTGTTTGTACGCCATTTCGCCTGTAACCGGAGATATCCCAAATCGGCCACTCATCTTTTTACTATTAAGCAACGCAAGGATGAATCTCTTCGGGAATATATAAAACGCTTCACGGATGAAGCACTGGATGTTCCGAATGTCAGCCCGACTATTATGGCCGACATTCTGACACAAGGGCTCCGAGCGGGAGAATTCTTCCGATACCTGATGGGGAATCATGTCACGGACATGAATGAACTTATGCAACAAGCTGAAACTCATATTCTTATGGAAGAAGCCGACCATACAAAGATAGGGCTAGAGAAGGATGACAATGAACGTCACGAGCAGACGGAAAAGGAAACTAAAACCAAAGAGAAGGGCAAAGACGGAAAAGCGCCCCCTCGGAAGGACGATGGGGAGACGGTTAAGAAATTCCTTAAACCTGTGCCCCTTCCTCCGATGACTCTAGCTCCCGTGGAAATACTCAACGTGATGCGGGGCAACGAAGAAGTGCGCTGGCCCCGACCCACCAAATTTCCCAACAAAGATAAAGATACGGGTAAGTACTGTAAATTCCATAAAACTTATGGACATACCACCGAGGAATGTACTACCCTGCGAAGAGAAATACTTCGCCTTCTGGAGGCAGGATATCTGCATAATTACCTAAAAAGAAACAATCCCGAAGAGCCCAAAGCACATGTATGGAAAAGGCCCCGAGGAGGACCTGATGAGGAAAAGGATATTCTCCACCAGCAGTCACGGGAACAAACCGCGGAACATCGGAGGAGGCCCCAAGAAGAGACCAGGAAGCGTCAAAGATCCCCCCGGGAGAGAACCGTTGCGTCTCCGTGGCGGTCACGGGAAAGGACCGCAGGGTATCGGAACCTACCTCCCCCTCCCGACACGTATGAGGTCAACCCCTCCTCGGGACGGACGATCAACATGATAGAGGGAGGAGACATTTCCAGAATACCCCAGGGTAAGAAGACAAAATATCTCAAAGAAGCCAGACGAGTGGGACAAGGGCTCCCAGTATGCTCCGCTCAAGGGGCTAGGTTACCAAATATCACTTTCGGACCCGAAGACCTGAAAGGTGTAGTCTACCCCCACGAAGACCCTTTGGTAATTGAAGCTACCATCTATGGATTTGAGATCCAGCGTATCCTCATAGATACGGGCAGCTCCGTGGATGTCTTGTTTTTTCCCACCTATCTAGCCATGGGATTAAAGAAGGAGCAACTGGAAGTGGCTGAAGTCCCTCTAGTAGGCTTCTCTGGCGAAGCCTGTAACACCCTCGGAACTGTGACCCTGCCAATGTCGTGGGGAGAGGGAGCCCTACGAAGAACGGAACACACCAAATTTTGGGTGGTGGAGGCTTCGTCAAGGACATACAACGCTATATGCGGCAGACCCTCCATTCGGTCATTCGAAGCGATCCCCTCTACCCTCCACCTTAAGGTAAAATTTCCTACCTTGGCAGGCATCGGAGAAGTCCGGGGCAATCAAGCTAGAGCCAGAGAATGCCGAATGAATGCCCTACTCCCCGAAGAAGACGAAAACCCCTCGGATAGTGGCAAAAAACGGAAAGTAGAAGAAACCCGAGTCCAACCCATTGAAGAGCTTAAGATGGTAGAACTCGTGGAAGGAAATTCCGCTAGAGCGATCAAGATGTGCACTAATATGGAACCTGAATTGGAGACCCAATTGATATCTGTTCTAAAAGAATTTTGTCATCTTTTCGCATGGGAAGGAGGCCCCCCCGGACGAATCAGTAATAAGGTATGTCAACATTTCCTTAATGTAAAGCCGGGGGCAAAACCCATTCAACAAAAGAAGAGAAGAATGGGACCCGAACGCAACAAGATTATCCGGTCAGAAATTCAGCGGCTTCTCAGCCTACGGCAAATCCGAGAAGTCGTGTATCCTGAGTGGCTGGCCAACGTGGTCCTGGTCCCTAAGTCAGGAGGAAGATGGAGGATGTGCGTTGACTTTACCGATCTCAATGATGCTTGCCCAAAGGACTGCTATCCCTTACCAAGCATAGACCAATTGGTCGACTCTACCGCTGGTTGCGCACTCCTGTCGACTCTAGATGGGGACCAAGGATACAACCAGATCCCGATGGCATTCCCGGACCAGGACAAAACCAGCTTCATTACGGATGCAGGTACCTTTTGTTATCTAGTTATGCCTTTCGGACTTAAGAACGCAGGAGCTACATACCAACGATTGGTGAACCTCATGTTTGCGGGACTCATCGGAAAAACCGTAGAAGTATATGTAGACGACACTGTCGTCAAAAGTCGTTCTGCGAAAGATCATCCCGAAGACTTGCGAAAAACCTTGGCTATTATGGATCGCTTTGGGATGAAGGTAAACCCTCGGAAATGCTCCTTCGGTATCCGAGGAGGCAAATTTTTGGGATTTATGGTTACTGAGAAGGGAATAGAAGTTAACCCCGAGAAAGCTGAAGCAATTATTGGGTTACCAACCCCAAAATCCATAAAGGACGTGCAGAAACTGACTGGGCGAATGGCCTCCCTCAGTCGATTCGTCTCCAAATCAGCAGAGAAAGGGCTCCCGTTCTTTAAAATCCTTCGGAATATCAAAGAATTCCAGTGGACCTCACGATGTGAAGAAGCTCTCCAGGAATTAAAAAGCTATATGGTAAGACCACCCTTGCTGGTCAAACCGTCGCCCCAGGAAGAACTTTTTGTGTACCTATCCGTAGGAGAGGAGGCTATTGGAGCGGTATTGGTCAAAGAGCACGAGGGAGAGCATCATCCGGTCTACTACGTTAGCAAAACTCTCCTCGGAGCGGAAACCAGGCATACTCTAGTAGAAAAACTTGTACTCACTTTGGTTACCACGGCGCGTAGATTACGCCCATATTTTCTCTCCCACCCGATCACTGTCCTGACTAAGCACCCTCTACGAGAAATTCTCAACAAACCTGAGACCTCGGGGAGGCTGATAAAATGGGCCGTCGAGCTAACGGAGTATGATATCTCCTACGCCCCGAGACCTTCCATTAAGGCCCAGGTGCTAGCAGACTTTGTAGTAGAACTTGCGGGAATCGGAGTAGAAAGGAAAGAACCTATGTGGTACGTCTACGTGGACGGTTCCTCCGTAAATACGCATGGCGGAGCCGGAGTAATCCTGATCAACACGGAAGCCGAAGAGGAGGCGCTACATTTCGCGGTTAGAATTGACTACCCCGTATCCAACAATGACGCTGAATATGAAGCCCTCCTTATCGGAATGAGGCTTGCTCGGGAAGGCGGAATACGAAGAGTCCGCCTGCATAGCGACTCTCAGTTAGTTGTGCAGCAAGTTCAGGGCACATATGAAGCCAAAGAAGAAAGAATGCAGAGTTATCTCCGAGTAGTTCATCGGGCCAAGGCATGGTTCGAGGAGTATCAGTTAGTGCAGATTCCCCGAGGGAGTAACCAAGAAGCCGATGCCTTGTCCAAAATGGCTGCACAATTGACCACCATTCGTACCCGGAAAATCACTATGTTACACATGAGCGAATCAGAGAGGACTGAACCTGAAGAGGTAAGTGTCACTATGACAAATCCTCTGATAAACTGGACAACACCCATTAAAGCATACCTACAAGATCCTGAAGGATACTCCGAGGACAAATCCGTCCAACGAATGATGTCTAAGAAGACTATCCGATATTTCCTCAAAGACGGAATACTATTCCGAAGGACGTACTCCTACCCTCATGCCCGATGTTTAAATGAAGAGGAGGCTCAACATGTTTTGGCGGAAACTCACGAAGGGGTGTGCGGCAGTCATACCAGTGGCGGAAGCATGGTCGGACGAATAATCCGACAGGGTTATTATTGGCCCACGATGGTCAAAGATTGCAAAAACCACGCGGAAAAGTGTAAGTCGTGCCAAGCTTATGCCCCTCGGATTTATCAACCAGCGGCTCCGTGGGAACCCCATCTGACCGCATGTCCTTTCGCTAAATGGGGAATAGACATAGTCGGTCCACTTATTCCCGATGTTGGTCAAAAGAAGTTCTTACTCGTAGCAGTAGACTATTTTACCAAATGGGTAGAGGCGGAGCCCTTAGCGCGAGTAACTGCAGGGGCGGTCATTAACTTCTTGTGGAGAAATATTCTGTGCCGTTTTGGAGTCCCTCGGAGCCTAGTAAGTGACAACGGTCTGCAGTTCACGGACCAAGGGTTAGAAAAGTGGTGTGATCATTGGGAAATTAAACACCGTTTTGCTTCGGTGGGATACCCTCAAGCCAACGGACAAGTTGAGAGAACTAATCGCACTCTCCTGAAAAATATGAAGGCCCGACTCGATTGGCACAAAGCCAAATGGGTTGAAGAAATACCTGGCATATTATGGGCCTATCGGACCACACGAAATACCGCCACGGGCGAAACCCCTTTCAGCCTATCCTATGGTTGTGAAGCAATCGTACCCTCCGAAGGTTCAATTGAGAGTTGGCGAGTCAAAGAATATGAAGAAGTGGCCAATAGTGCTAACTTAGCTCTGGCCCTTGACCTCTTAGAAGAGAGGAGAATCCGATCAGCCATTCGGAACGAGGAATACAAAGCTCGGATGGCACGATACTACAATACCAAGGTAAAGCTTTGAACTTTTCAAGTGGGTGATTTAGTGCTAAAACGGGTTGGAGCCTCCAAAAACGTAGGCAAGCTTGAACCCCGATGGGAAGGACCTTACAAGATAGCGGGAATTGTCGGACCCGCAACTTATCTACTTGCCAATTCCGAAGGTGCCACTCTTCGTAACACGTGGAATTCCTTCAATCTTAGAAAATACTATGCTTAATGTAACATCTTCATTGTTGCATAAATAAAACTGTTTGTTCATAAGTGGATGGTTACGATACGTTCGAATCCGATAGGGTACATATGGTTGCAAAACAAAAGTGATAGCCTTACATAGGAAATCATTACAAGCAACCTAACCCCTAGGAGCCATCTACTATAGATAAACAGCCCTCGGACCCCAAAAGACCACCTACTACAAGTTGAATACCACCTACTACAAACTACTCCTCTTGCAAAGGACGCTTTCCTTCTCGGATAAGGCGACGACGCTGCTCCTCGGATAAGGTTAGTGGATCCGCCAATGAAACGCCCTCGGAAACCACGGGACTATCTTCGGGAAAGATGGGATGAAGATTAAGCTCGGGAATAATTAAGTTCCCAGGACACTCTAGCAATGATTGAACCGCATCCGTACCAAGTCGGTACCCGATACGGACTAGATCGCGCATCTCCTTTTGCAAGGACTCCCTCAAAGTTGAAGGACCCGCGATATCCAGAACAGCTTGGACCCGAGCCACCACTAAAGCAACATCATGAGCGCGAGTAATCTCTAGCACCCGATGAGTTGCCGCATCACGCTCCCGAGTCATCTGTAATAATTGCTCATCGGAGTGACGAAGCTGACTCTTCAACTCCTCCAAACTCGCTTGAAAACTCGTCACCCGGGTCCTCTCTAGCATTAATTGACGCTCCACTTCCCAAGACTTATCCCTCTCAATCTGAAGGACCATATCGTGAATCGCTTTATCAGCTTCATGCTCCTCTTGCAAACGGGAAATTTCCGTCTGAGCTTCCAACAAACCATGCTCTAACTCATCCCGACGACGATATACCAGGCCAGGATCTGAAGAGGAACACCCCCGAGATCCGATGGCGTCCAGCACCATATAAATCTGGATGAAGAGGAATGGATTACTACTGGAGAAATGAAAGGTAAGTAACCAAAATTTGCAAATAAAATGAGCATTTACCTCACACAGGTTTTTGCAAACCAAATCCTGAAGACGGGAGGAAGGAAGGGTCCTCATGAGCTCACAATCCGTAACATTTAGTAGACCGCTAAGAAAATTTCGGCAAAACCCCGATACCTCTCCGAGAGGAGAAAACCCCGGGTCCGCACCCGCGGGAGAAGAACCCACGGGAGGAGGATTCCCCCCGGACAGTGACACAGGTACGCGCTCGGGACCTCCTTCCATAACATTCACGATATCGGAAATCCGAGGAAAGGATTGTGACACCAAGGGAGGCACTGGATAGTCTATCGGAGAAAGTGTTGTAGTCGGATTTTCTGCCCTGAGAGGGATTACAAAGCTCACTGGGGGGGCTGCCATGGGCGAACCCCCCGATTCCTGCCTCCCCGATGAGGAGTCAGCCCTCGTAACTGCCACGAAGGTATCGGAAAGGCCTTCTGACGCCCGTCGCATACCATGTAGAGCTCGCCCCAGAAAAACACCATTAAATGGATCTATGGAAAAAGCCGCCATCTCAGCACCTATAAGACAAATATAGAGTATATGATGATCCCGAGGACACATAAGTTGATAAAAGAGAAGTCGACAGATCTTCAGACTTACGAAAATAGAAATTGCCATGAAGAGGATGAATTGGCGAATTCTCTCTCCTTATTCCCTCTTGAAGACCTGCCAGAATAAGAGCCTCAGGACACGCAAGCAGACCGGTAATATCGTACGAGCCAGAAAATAACCCGGAATGACTCAGTTCCTCCCACTCCCGCCCCAACGTCTCGGATATGGGCGAAACATATCCCAAGCCCCATCGGATAGGCACTCCCCACGATCGGGCCGAATGACCTTTCGAACGGACGAAGAAATACCTCCTCCTCCAGTCCCCCCTGCGAGGGCGAGGACTGGATGTACCAGTGAAGGCTTTTTCGACGTCCCGATAGGCCAGGCTGAAAAGGGGGACTCCATCCGAGCAAGGCCGAAGGATAAAAATTGCCCCCACCCGATACGGTGACAAGGGAAGGTTAAGGAGCTCGCAGCATAAAACGTATCCCACTAAAAGGCGATACGAAGTGGGTGTTAACTGGCTCGGACAGATTTGCCAATACTGGAAGAGCGATCGAAGAAAAGGATGAAAAATCACCCGTAATCCACAGTGCATTTGATCACAATAGACAGTTAGGAATCCAGGAGGAGGATCGTATGCTCTCTGGTCCGGGGAGGGCACAATCACATCAAAATCATCGAAATTCAGATTGAATTCCGTAAAAAGAGTTACTAGAGACTCTCCGTATATAGTACTAACGGCAGAACCGACCCGTCCCCGACCTATCAACCGTGAGGGACTCAAAGGTATTAAGCTAAACTCAGAACGCTCGTCGGCAAGAGAATACGGTTCTCTACCTAGAAACACATCCCTTATATGGTCCATCCTTCGAGAATCCGTGTACGATGACCTACTCCCCACCCTTGAAGACGAACTTGTCCCAATGATCACTTGATTCTCAACCAACCTATTACGCTGTCCCGGGGAAGAACTCTCCGAGGAGGCACTATAAACCTGGGATCCAGGGCCGACTCGGGCACGACTCCGAGAAGAACTACTTGAGGATGTGGACCCCCCATGCCTGCGATGTGGCGGCATCATCTTTAATGGTAAGTTTTCCGTTTACTCTTATACGAAGGTCGAAAATAAAGTATTGAGTACAACTACGAGAATGAAAACAAGTCTTACGAAGGTAGATTTCTAAAAGAAGAAAGTAAGATGATTTATCTGCTAGAGCAAGATAGCTTTTAACGATGAGTATACGTACCATTGTTAACATATTATATGTGATAAATTAATCATATGAAAAAAAAAGCTGGAGCTGTCCCACCCACTCCTACGAGTATGACACGTGTTAATGAGTGTCCTTAATTAGGATAAATAACTTTTAAACACGCATGTAATTTGACACGTCTTGCTAAGTTATGTACTTAGTCAGCAGGTAAAAGATTTTGTCTTTAGCTTATCTTTTTGAAGAGGAGTAAAAAGAATAAGTTTTATATGTAAGCATGCTAATAATTTATTAATATCTCATGCTAATGGACAAATAAGACAAAATAGAAAGGCAGGAATAGGACAAATTGTTCATTTATAAATCCGAGAAACTCTCGGAAAAGGTCACAAAAGGAGAAAAAATAAAAAGAAGGGATCCTATTCTAAATCCCTGTACTCGGTGGAGGTGGGGGTGGAGGTGAAATCCCACTTGAACCAGTAGCCCCAAGATTTGATGCTGTCGGAAGAGGAGCAGGGGAGCCTCTAGGTGTCATCACCGCGTCATACATCTCTAGAAGATTTTGAACCTGCTCAGGAGACGGCTGGGCAAGCTTCTTAACGTCGAAAAGGCTACCGAAGTTTACCCCCGGGGGCATTACTCCACGAGCTACGGTAGCACACTCTAACCATCCCCATAGCATATGCCCAAGGGAATCCCGAGCGAACAAAGATGCACTTTGACGCTCCGCTTCCACCGCCGCGTACCGAACAGCCTCGTCAATTCGGGCTTGCACCTCCTCCTGAGGCACCATCTTGGCTATTTTCAGATCCACTAACTCCTTGACCCGAGATTGAAGCTCCTGCTCTCGCTCCAACCACCCCAACTTTTCTTTCTCCAGAGCCTCCACCCGAGCACGGAGAAGCTCCTCGGATTCCCTCTTCTCCTTCTCCAGAAGAGTCAGTTGGACTCGAACAGCTCCCTCGGACGCTTCCAGCTTGTCGTAAGCCGACTGCATCCTCTGCAAAGTGAGCCGCATCACTTCCTTGGCTCTCTGATCTTCCCTCCAAACGAAGTCGCTGGCCTCCAACTTCGTTCGGAAAACATCTCTCATTGATTCGGCCTCATAGAGTTGAGCCCGAAGAGAAGTCACTTGCCCTCGGAGAGATCCTAGTTCAGCCACCTCCTTCGAATGGCGCTGCTCTATTGCAGTGATGACCTCTCGAGTCTTCTTGGACTACAAGACAGGAAGAGAAATATAAGGAAAAATACAGGAAAATTATGTAAAAATCAAGTGGCTAGAGAACTGATACTTACGATTGTTTCCATCCAGATCATGCTGGCCCGCAAAAACTGATAACCTTCCGCGGGTGCAGCAAGAGAAGATCCGAAGAAATTAAGGATCTCATGGTATGCCTCCCCTACAGTCGAAGGCTCCTTCTCAGGCACTTGAGATGAAAAATTCCCCTCGGAAGCTGACCTCCGCAGAGGAACCCTCTTCGAGAGGTCTCCTATCGGAGAAGGAATAGCCGTAGCAGGAGTCGTGGCCACTACTTCCGTTGTAATCACTTCCGGAACTTTTGCAGTGGTCGAGGGACCCTCCCCCCGGAGCAGGGTATCCCATACTTCCTTCTTTGCCTCAAAATCCTTCAGTAGATCCGTAGGACCTTGGCCGAGCCCCTCGGATGGCTTCTCCGAGTCCGGTTGAAGTAGTTGAGCGAACAGATCCGCGCCCGGAAACATAGAAGCCTTCCCCTTATCAACCTCTACAAGAGCAAGGTAAGCAGTTAAAATAATAAAAACGAAATTCGAATAATGAATCAATATAAATAAGATATTAAAGTCAAGAAAGCGGAGAAGGATAAGAAGCTTACGAGGGCGAAGGGGAGAAGGATCCGGAATAGCAGGCGAAGGATCCCGAGAGGAGACCAAGATGACATTTGGCCCCGGAGATGAAAATTCTTCCTCCTCGGCTATCGGAGATTGCACCCCCTGCGAACTCCTCGGAAGATTGCTAGTATTGGACTCGGAAGAAGGCATCAAGATCATTGCCGACCTAGGATCCACCTGTCGCAACGGAGCAACATCCAGACATATGCCCTCGGCATATAGAGAGGGACGTGGGATATTCTCGTATACACCCTCGACTCCCGCGTCCATCCCTGCTTCCTCGGATTGCGCCTCCGCCTCCTCGTGACCTTCCTCCTCGTGATCTCCCCCCCCCCCCCCGTGACCTCCCCCCTCGGAAGCCTCGCTGTGTCCACCTAGAACCACCTCTTCAGAACCAGGCACCAGATAGTACCTCGCCATAACCTCCTCTGCACCACACAAAAACGTATTAGTACGGGTGACAGAAAAATAAGGAAGACTACTTAAAGAAATAGATATAGAGTAAAAGAAATATGCGAATAAAGAAGAGGAAACTTACTGAAAGCCGCCATGTACATACTCGGAACAAAAAGCGGCTTCTTCATGTTGTCATTGACCCCTACCACAAAGTGAAGCCCAGCCCTCCCAAATAGCCATCGAAAGTCTTCTGACTCCATTAGCGCATGCTGGGCAATCACTGGGGAGAGCACCATATCCTCAGCCAAAGTGTGAATTGGAGTCACACCCTCCCCCCACTTGTAGGGCACATCCCACTTCCCTCGGACGGGCTTCACGTAAAAGAATTTGTCCTTCCAAACGCCGTGCGAGCTTATCGTCGCGCCCAGGATCCTCTTTGAAGAATTAGCCGAGTGATCCCGATGGTGAACGTGATAAAAGGGATATCCCCCGGGTGACACTCCCACATCAAAAATAGACAGAAAATGGTCCACGTTGCACTCGTATCCCTTAACCATACACCAGAACACGTAAATGCAAAGGGCAGCATAACCATTGGGGACCAACTGACTCGGACAAATCTTGCAAGTCTTGAAGACTTCGCAGAAAAAAGATGGCATAAACGAGCGCCACCTGTAATTCACTTGCGCAAAGTACACGGTAAGCATACCTGCGGGGGGATAGCACGCCCTTTGGTCTTCCGAAGGAATATGAATAGTCGCATTCATCATTGTAGTCCCCGTAGCTTCAAATAAATCTGTGACCTGCTCATAGGTCACCACGGATCGGACATTCTCAATTTTAGAGAAGTCACGGAGAGGGGGTTTCTTCGATTTAGAAACCCTAGCCTTTTTCGCGGCGGCGGCACCACTCCCTTCGGCGACAGCCGCCCTTTTCCTACGAGTAGCGGCAGCCGGTCCCACGAGGGGAACGGTAGTCGCGACGGGAACAGGAGCATCCACAGAAACAGCAGCGGCAGAGGACATGTTGACAGAGGAAGCCATCTACTTTTTGGGATGGAGAGAGATTTTTACGAGTTGGGTAAGAGAGAATAAAAAACTAAGAAGAACTAAAGTCACTCTTTTCTGCTTAAGAAAAATTGGAGAAGATTGAAGATTTGGAAGCTTGAAAATTGAAAGATTTTGCGAAGAGAATGGGGAAAAAGAGTACGGATGGGTATATTTATAAGTAGACCGCCATTAAAGACGTGCCCCGTTTCCCACGCCCCACGTCTCCACTCAGGAAGCGACGTGTCAATCCACGCGCTAGCCGTTACTGCAAGTTAATGGACGGACGAATGAATGATATTTAAGACATCTAACGGCTAGAAAGAGCCGTTATAAAAACAACTTTTCATCTGAACCGCTGCTTCCCAAGAACATAACGGTAATTTTACTTCACGGTATTTTAAGTGTATACTTATATACATATAATACCCTCGTAAATCATAAAAAAGAATGAAGAAAATCCTAAGCCCTCGGAAAAATTACCAAAAAATAAAGAAAAAGCCCCTTTTGCCTTGTTAAGGCCACGAAATAAAATTTCACTCGTCTCTACGAGAACGATCGAAATTTGGGGGGGCTAGTGTTAACCCTAAAAAATAAATAAGGGATTATATAAACTAAACCAAAGATTAACCCTTAAACTAGGCATTAAATCCCAAAGGCGATACTATCGTCACAAACACTCTCGTATGTCACATACCTTACTATGGTATGACGTGGCACCTGAAGAGGTAATAGAATCCCTCGGAATTCACATATCCTACCAGGATACGACGTGACACCCGAATGGACATCTAAGCGTCCCTTGGAAAGTCAAGATGAATAAAAATAAGATATCAACGTGGCATCGGAAAAAGAGTAAACCCCGATGGATCCACGCGACTCGGATATCCATCACTGCGCCAAGAGGGACCACTATATGAAAATACTTCCTTGCTGAACACTCCCAAAGCCCTCGGAACCATTATCCCGAAGGCCAAAATTCACAAAACAACGTCCTACTCAAAGCACCAACCACTAAACTCCCTTACTCCGAAGGCACCAACCAAGGAGGTCATTCAACAAAGACCAGAAAGCCCTCGGAGAATGATTCCCGAAGGAGCCACTACTCTCACGATAGCAGGAAACGCTCGGAATCCCTACTACGGGGATCCATACGCAAGAATACCGCCTTACATGCACATTGATGCCCTCGGAGCCCACCCTACAAGCCTGGCGAGACAAATCTGCCCCTCGGAAAATCTTACTAAAGAAGTCAATGAAGAAATAGCTGTCCCCGGAACAGAAAACTCCTCGGACACCCACTTCACTTCAACTAGTGAACCTCCTCGTGAAATTCAGCCCCTCGGAGAAAAGAAAACAGAAGATTCCGCCTATCAAAGGGAAGAAAACAGAAGAAGTAACCCCTCGGAACTCCCCGTAGCCCTCGGACAAGATAATGATCAGACTAGTCAGCACCTTGTCAACAAGATATACCTTATCTATAAGAAGGACACTTGTAATACATGCAACATTACACTTGTACCACATGCATGGTGACACATACTCCCTCACATACCTATATAAGGGAAAGGAGAAAAAAAGGAGAGGAGATAGACAAAAACTCACCCAAAAAAGCAGAAAATCATATTTGTACTCCTTGGAATAAGGAATTCAGTGAATAAAGGAAGGATATTTTCGTAATTTTCCTCAAATAGTCATTTACTTTCTTTGAACCACGGATAACGGCGCTCCGAACTTCTAAATAAATCAATTAATCGGGTATTATTCCAAACATGTTAACAAATATGTTACGAGTCTCCCATTTAGTACATCATTTTTCAAGAATTCAAATATTACTCAAGTGATTCTCAGGCTATAACTGAACCTTCTGAATTACTTCTTAAGAAATTATATGTAAGAAAGTGGGTTGACCTGGGCTGGAGAGGGATTGGGGTTCCCTATTCACCCGCCTAATTTGTGCCCCCAAATCTCAAAAATGCATATTTCTACTCCTGAATATGTGGATCCCTATGCTCACATCCGTCTCTATCATATGTGTTGGGTGAAAAACTATTGCAAAAAAATGACAGCAATCACCAAAAAATCAAAGAACTGTTTTTTATCTCGACCTTCATTTTTGTTCGTTGGGTACATTATGTTCTAAATTAATAACCAACATGCGAGCCAATCATCTAGCCATCTCTGGTACACCAGAGGAGTTCAATATATGGGTATGGCTTCATCGCGTCTGCTTCGTGTTGTACGACTTTGCCTCTCCACAATATAATACTTTTCCTCTGACGTTTCTCCACGATTATTGCACAGGATCCAAACCTAATTCAGAGTGCTGATGAGTATTTATTTTTTACATTATAATCGTATAACCTAAATTCAGTACAATTGTAGTTTACAATTATATTTTATAAGTTATAAATGAGATTGTGTTGAAAGAAGGAGAAAAACAAAAACTGGGGTAAAATTGCCCTGCAAAATGCGAATCATTCAACTAACATCAAAATTTACATGCACAGATGCACTATCTGCAAATAATCCTAACTATCTGGGTAAAGCTACATTTGCAGGAAGAATACTGCACAAAAATCTATTCTAAATGTCTTTGCTAATAACTTGCAAAACCAGTAATCCATCTAAATCTCAACTTGGTCCCAATCGATCTTTCCATCTTCAAAGTCAACCCCCAGATAAACGTTGCCTCGACCAAGTCTACTCATGACAGCAAGACCTGGAAAAGAAAATCGTCGTAAGCCTGAGTAAATACTTACACCGAAATAAACATCCAGTTTCAATACTTGGGTTCTTTGTGTGACCATTGGTAAAACTATAAGAAAGTTTATGTGATTATTATTAAACCTGTTTAACTACGTCGTTCTAAATGTGTGGTCTTAAGCAACATTAACCAAAAAAATCAACGTAGCTGATGCACAAGTTACATTAGTTGTGCAGCAACACTAGAAGAAATAAGAATTGTTGATATAAATTCCAAGATAGGTGTAGGTAAACATTGAAGAGAATACGCAAAAAGTTATTTGCAATAGTTCAGTCATATGAATACCTTCGATCACTTTGTACAGAGATGACCACCATCCATCTCCAGCGACATGGTATCGATCTAGATCTTCTTCGATCGCTTTGTTATGCTTCCCCTCCAATACTCCCTGCAGAGTAATTATGGCATCCTGTGTTTTCGTAAGGATGCTATCCTCATCCTTGATTTCTAACTGCACAAGATCATTTTGGGATGAAGCGAGACTAATGGCAAGCGCAGATCTCGTGGCTGCAGCCCATCTAGAAGATGCAAGCCAACGTCGCCGTTGCCCATTCAGCGGCTGCTTTTCTCTTTCTAGACCAGCATCCCTTTTCTCTCTATGTACTAAGCTTCGCAGATACTCGGCATTTGCAACCCCTGTACTCTCAACCATCTTAGAAAACGCACTGTCTTCGTTTTGCAGCAGCGCATTTGGAGTATCAAATTCCACAACCTGAGAACAAAACACGTAATGCATTGGATTCAAGAAATGTTGAGCTGAAATAGAACTCCAATTTTTCAAGAAGCAACATGGTGGCCCGATATTGACCATATACTTCTGTGCAATGCGTCGAATACCCCATTAACTTAGAGATCAAAATACAAACTAATTATTGAGTTCAATAAGAAACAACAAGCAGACCGATACCTGTCCAGCATCAAGCATAAGAATTCGGTTGCAGTCAATGATGGTGTTTATGCGGTGAGCAATAGTCAACATTGTACATGATCTGAATTCTTCGCAAATAGTCTTTTGGATCAGAGCATCAGTGCTAACATCGACAGCAGCAGTTGCTTCATCAAGGACAAGAATTTTAGATCTACGCAGCAATGCTCGAGCAAGACTTAGTAATTGTCGCTGTCCAACACTGAAATTCTCCCCTGCTTCTGAGACCTTAAAAGATCAGGATAGTGATGAGCTACATTATAAACTTAGACCAAAGAGAAAAGAGCGAGGACATGGAACAAATGACACATGCAAGTGCGTATGGGAAACATCTGGAGTCTTACAATTGTAGATGAGTACATCAATGAGGTCCTATAATTATATTTGAATCAAAATTTACTAAGTAAAATGGGCATAATGATGCACTAACTTTCTTGGTTTTACGAATTCTAATAGGCAACTCGCTCTTGACAGTCTCAAGAGTAGTTTTGGGTGAGGTGTTCCGAGTTCATAAATGAGAACAACATTTGAGGTTCACATGATCGAAATACTACTAAATTAGTATCAAAAATATATGATTTGTGTACCTCTGCATCCAGTCTCAAAGAATTCCTCCTGATGACATCCTTCAAATGTGCCCTCTCTAAGGCCTCCCACAGGTCAGCATCATTGTGTTCATTGAAAGGATCTAGGTTAAACCTAACGGATCCTGTTTAGGAAAGAGATTAGGCTACAGAAAGTAGATAAAGGAATTACAAAGAAGATAACCCATAAAAAAACTATACATTTCAGTTGTAACACCTTCATGTTGTGTGCACAGAAAGAGAGTATAAAATAAAATGGCATGTGGATATCAAAACTTGTATCATCTTCAAAGAATTTAATAATATGATTTTGACACAACTCAGAAGGCTGAAACACCCAACTGAAAGCACTCAACATCTGGTGTTTCTGAGTTGCCACCACCAAGAAGCTATTACTGAACAACGTGAATTAAAAACAACAAAATCAACAAGGAGATATATGATGCAATCTGAACCATATATTTATGAAGTGAATTATGTATCACAATACACATGCAAGCATATATAGTGCATTTGGTAAAATCTATGAACTTGAAAATATATAGCAGGTACTAAAAATATGGTGCTTCTTAACTAAACACAAGACTGAGCAACAAACCTGCGAAGAGAATAGGTGATTGTGGTATGATCCCAAGAACTTTGCGGAGGTCTCTTAATCCAAACTTTGAAACGTCACAACCATCAATCAAGATTTTCCCTCTTTCTAGCTCAACAATACGGAACAAAGCATTAAGCATACTTGATTTTCCTGCCCCTGTTCTCCCAACAATACCTACCTTGTCGCTTGGAGAAATCGTGAAGGATATTCCATGCAGGACAGGAGGAAGTTCTGGCCTGTATCGCAAAAAAACACCTTCAAATTTAATAGACCCTGCTGCGGGCCAACCAGGCGGTGGACGATGCTCTTCTATGATGGCTGGACCTTCTGAAGGTAGGTCTATGTATGTGCCGACTCGCTCAACGGCATTAAAACTATTTTCAGCCACACTAGCAAGTCTTAGTACAGAAGTCAACAGGGTTGTAATATTTAATGCATAACTTAGTAGCAAACCCATTGTAGAGGCAAACGTTTCTTGGTTCTCTGCCCTCCCATTCTGCATCACAGAAAAAGTTGCAGTTACCCAAATCATAAGGCCTCCGACTGTCTCTAGCCTAATACCAAGCCAGCGATTGCCGCTCATGTTAACAAGAGTAAATCTGATATTGTTGTCCATTGCTTTCCCGTTGATGTTGGCCATCTGGTCATAAGCTTTGTATGCACGTATAGTTGTAAGACCATTTAGTGCTTCACCAAATTGTGCATATACAGGCGACCTTGTAACAGAATCTAAGCGTTTTACTTCACGGGCTGTGCTCTGCAGGCACAAAACAAAATGTATGAGTACAAATCTGGAACAGTAAGAGTACCTTGGAATCTGAAACGAGCAGCATTTAACACTATGTGAATTCTACACATCTAAGTGTGTGAAACACTGACAGGAAACACTTGACTGCAACTTGGTAAGCGTGAAAGTATGATATTCCACATGGCCCAAAAAATTAGAAATTAGGCATGGTTGATTTGATGTATCACTAAATAATATTTGTTTTAATAGTCCTTGCTGAAAATCAGTAAAAAGTTGGACAACTGTTTAACAGAACAATATTGGTTATAATTTAGTTCAGGATTTAGAAGTCAATTAACGTTTTAAAGCTATCCAATGTCAAGAAAGACTTCAAAGAAATATGCTTGTAGGCATGATTAGGAATCTGAGATGTATGAGCTCTAACTCACTCATACAATCTCGAATACCTTTCTCGAAGCAGAAAATTAGGAAGCATATTAGAAAATGACATCCGCAGTAAAACTAAACAAAGCAACCTGGCAAAGACGATCACAAGAAAATGTACTTGACGTACCTGGTAGTACAGATAGGCTACATAGAACAAGACCAAAAGAGGCATAACAGCCCATAAAGACGCCATGCTTACAATCCCAATCAGGAAAAATGTTGAGATAAGCTGCGAGAGTTGATTCAAAAACATGTTTGTGAATGGCGCAACGTTTCGATCAATGTCACCTTGATCTTTTGCAAATCTATTGATAATTCGACCCAGTGGGTTTGTGTTAAAGAAGACCATTGGAGCTGTAAGGATAGAACCGATCATGGTATCGTGCAACTTTCTGGCAGCATGAAGGCTAGAAGTGACCAGCCAAAATGAGGTTATCAATGTCACCAAAACCTGAAATTGATAATTATTAGCAAATCAACAAGATTTTGGTTCTTCATATGAAGCTATGACATCTAACTTATTAAAAGATAAAGCTACAGAAGGAGGGGTAAAAGAACAGAAGACATCATCCCAAAGCACTGGATAATATTATAAATTCAATTTCTGGTGTCTTTGAAAGTCGTGGTATACATTAACTTACTTGGCCAAATGAAAGGAGAGCATAGACCAAATTGTAGAATATAGGCCCGTGTATATCTGAACTACTGCTTTGATCGGTCCAATAACTTAGCCACGTGCTACTACAAACTCGTAGGACTTCCGTTAGAACATAGCATCCTAGCAGAATCATAACAACCCATGCACCACCTAAAGCATTTTTATATCTGCAGCAGTTCAACCAAATATGAAACAAAACAAGAAGAGCCACGGAGTACATTACTTGTATTGACTGTTAACACTTCTTATAGTTCCATTAGGAATTTGGTTGAACAGAGAATTTAGAGTTTTAATGTATGGCACTTGACAGCTTTAAAATAACAAAATGCCTACTGTTACTAAATATTGATCTCACTCAACACATTCACATGTTTCGATCCTTTTCACTAACTCATACTTTTTGTTCACGAGGTGCAAACCTAGAAGGACACAAGCCAAAGCATAATAATGTGAATGCAATACTGTGCTATCAAACGGAAGTTATTGACTGATGCTGATATATGAGGCAAAGGAGGTGACTGGAGGGATAAGGAAAGCAAAAACAAGAATGGGAAGAAAGAACTTCTGAGACGAGAACAATTAAAACAACATAAGCCCTTCAGTGAATCATGGTTTTCATAAACACCATACAATATGAACTAACAAAATGCAGTACAGGAAGATTTGCCGCCTTGCTTTCAAAACCAAATCATGTCAGTAGTACTCAGAGAACACCTTTACCTCATCAAAACATGCCAGCTGACAACGCCAGTTTCTCTTTCTTCCTGCTTGACCAGAACAGATTTGCCCTTATTCTTTTTATTAAATTCATTAGCATCTTTGGACGTCTCATTGCTCAAACCATTAATAATAGGTTTAGAAGTTCTATCAGCACTTTCCCCAGGATCTTCCTTTTCTTCAGCATATTCTTTCATTTTCCCGGCATTTTGCATCAGATTTTGAAACAGAACGCCATTATTTGAGAGGTCTTTAAAGGTTCCTTCCTCTTTCACCATACCTTCATGCATCAGGAGAATTCTATCTACTTGTGACAGAAAATGAAGCTGGTTTGTGACCAGAATTCGTGTCTTTCCTCTCAACTCTCCCTTGATGCATTTTTCAAAAATCTAATAATACAAAAGAGCAAAAACAATACAAAATTACAGGCAACTCAACCATCATGACAACTGCGTGGAGATCATGAAGGAAGACTAGACCATTATTCATCATATCATCTTTTTAAGGTAATAAATCTCATGCTTCAATTGATGCAGGCCCATAACAACTCACCGGATGCGTTTGTCAAAACTAAAGAAATACTTCCATTTAATCAAAAGTAAGCAAGTAGAAAAGGACTGGACTAGCAAAAACGATTGGATCATCTGTGATAAAGTAATTGAGGTAGGTTAACTTTTAAAGGGCACATATTACTTAAGAATCACTTACATGCCGCCCCACGTGAGCATCTAGAGCACTTAACGGATCATCAAATATGTAAACATCTGAATTAGAATACACAGCACGAGCCATGGAAATTCTTTGTTTTTGCCCTCCACTAATGTTGACCCCACGTTCTCCAATTTCAGTAAGATCACCACCCTAGCATAGATGTACTTGAGGTCAGAACTCTTCGGACCAGAAAGAGCTGGGAGTTTAGAGTAACTGATATTTAACAATATGAAGGTACTTCTTAAAAATCTTACCGGCAATAATTCAAGGTCATGCTGCAACGAAGTCGTGTCAATTGACTTCCAATAACGCGCGGGTTCGAATGGGGCACCGAAAAGTATGTTTTCACGTACCTAAGAAACGAAAGTATTTGTTCCCTGAAGTTAATCATAGGTCATAATGTCCAGTGCTTAATATGAAGTCTGATCCTACTGAGCATAGACCGCAGCTGAAGATCTAAAAAAGAAACACTAGCAATGGCAAGCACAAGCATTGTTTAACCCACCGTTGCATTAAAGATCCACGAAACTTGAGGTACATAAGCAACCTTTCCTCTTGTCACAACAGCTGCATCTGATACTGGAGGAAGCTCTCCTAAAATGGCTGATATAAGAGATGTTTTTCCTTCCCCAGTGCCGCCGACCACTGCTACCAGGCTACCAATTGGTATATCCACGTTGATATTCGATATTGTTGGCCTATCAGCCTGTTATGAGAAAATAAATAGCAAGTATGAAAGGCCTAGAAACTACCCAAGTCAAACAGCTATTAACTACAGCAAGGGGAAAGTGAAACTAAATAGCTGAAAAGGCAAAAAAAAAAATCAAATTTGTCTATTATGTGCTAAACCATACAAATTGAAGTGATCTATTTTATTCTCAGTTTATTAGATCGCAGTATAAAACTTATCAAATGGTATAATGCTAGTGCAATGAACAGCCCAGACACCAAGGCTAAATATGCATCAAAAAGAGAAGAGTTTGGAAAATGACAACTACTCTCCTCTTAATCTCAACTGAGATTATATATTCAATTAAGTGGTGCAAAACCAATATATATCAAGTCCAATGTATGAAATGAACAAAACCAATTAATGAAGTGCTCAAGATTGTCGGATGTATTTTTTATAGACTGGAAACAACATCTTGCACAGAAGAATATTATTTGTGGAGCAAATATCTTGTTTCTTGACCTTAAAGAACTAATGAGATAAGAATTAAAAATTAAGAGATGCTAAGGATTAAAAATATCCTGCTCTTGAATGAAGCGCTTAGATATACACCTTCATTTTTCAAACAAAATCCAAAAGTCTCACTGCTTCATGTGGGGTGGAGTATAGGAGTAGGGTGTATACTGTCATTTCATGTGTGAGAATAAACTCGAACCTTTGGCTCCCAAGAAAAGTATCCATTTTTTATTGAGATAGCTGGTAATCCTGGTTCAATGGGTGGGTTAGGCAAAAGAACTCGCTCTTCAGCTAAAAGAAGCTCCTCCATGCGCTTTAGTGAAACGTTTGCATTAACAGCCTGGAACATTACAAGAAAAAAAGGCATATGAATAAGTAAAAACAGTATTGCCATAGCATCCAAAGGCTGATCTATATAAGGACGATGTCCTACTAGAATATTTCCATGGATAAAATATTTAAGTCATATAGGTCACAGTATTCTAATGAAAACCATCATCAGATATCCTAAAATTTGAAGTCAACATCTTGCAATCCAAACAATTGTGCAAATCAAACTCTAGTATGATTACAGTTTAGATACGTAACACTGACACAGGACACTTGATAGAAGTTTCAATGAGAACTATACAATATTTTCAGCAAATATAACAAAGCTTTTGCTCCAGTTACTGACAGAACCTGTGAAAAACAATTGAGATTAAACCTTAACACAAAATGAAAACTGTAAATTATATCGAAAGAATTACAAACAAGGTGCAAATTACACACAGATATGCTAGCTTGAGAAATTTAATGAGGTATATGAGAGAAAATACCTGTGTTATAACATTCGGTAGATTGAAAAGAGGGAATCGTAGGACTGCAAATAGCGAAAGAGATGTAAATGCCCTGGCCGGTGTCAGATTTCCTCCAAGCAAAGTGAAGAACCCGAACGAAATTACAGTCACCAGAACAGGAATACTGTTGAGCATAAAACTATTCACCTGCAATTTCAGAAAATCAGTATCAGATGACCTCAGTTTAAAGCAGAATTACTTGGAAATCACAGAAAGATGAAGGAGATAAGAATAGAGACAGATTTTAACAAACATTTAACCGGGGTATACTTAAATGAAGAAAGAATGCAAAATATATCATGCAGGAAAAGAAAGTCTGAACATTTGAAATTTTGAATCCATATATCACTTATGCGACAACACTCTGAACTTTGTCTCTAATCATGTTATGTATTTACATGAATTCCTAACGGATGATAAAGTAACTTTAGTTTGCATGCCACAGTGCAAACTAGTTCAAGAGATATATGCTCTTGATCTAAATCATCATTAGCAAAACCATATGTACACATAACCTCCCAAAAAAAACTGGAGTGCATGTGCAAGCAAATCAGTGTATTCATCAGGCGTGGTAGTAAATGGAAAGAAGTGTCATACAGCCGCCAGGAGCTGAGCTCCACGATACCAAGACAGCTCCTCATTTCGGACATTCTGAACCTTTGCCTGAAAACTATTCTCCCATGCATAACACCTGGATTCATTTCAGCATGAAAAGCTTGTAAGAAAGTTCTAGCATGTCATTGAATGAGAAATCATCTCAGAATGTGAATCTTACTTGACAATGTCCATAGCAGCTAAAATTTCATTCATGAGCCCAATTCTCTTGTCCGTGCGTTGTAATCCTTCTTTTGTCAATATTTGCATCTTTCTTATAACAAATGTCTGTGTGGATGGGGGAAACGTCAAATTAAAACTATACATACAACATGGAAGGGATTTCAACAGAAGTTGTATAAGCAAGCTTAGTTAAGGCACCCAAAATTAAGAAATAAACAAAACACCCAGTCATTCCAGATCAATACCTTGCAGAAGAAGAAAAATATGTGTAAGACAAAGTGAAAAGAATATAAAGTTAAGAAAGGGCATTTGTGGTAATTAACTCCTCAGCCATTATTGGAAACCATTCCAGAACCGAAACAAATAATCAATATTTCATGCAGATATCTTAATCATTAGTGTTCTTGGGTCCAAAACCAATATTCTAGCTTTGAAATTGCTGTACCGAATCCATTATATTGATGAATGTCTAACACCAGAAAATGAATACTGGTAACCACCCTCCTGAATGATTTCTCGTGATAAACGTTTAAACAAGGACAACCACAATTATTAGCCAGTAGTTTACACTCCAAACAATTATTTACAAAGTATTTAATCTCCTCATCACTGGATATGTATTGGCTAAAATTAAGTGATAACTTATAAGCTGGCATGCTTACCAGCATAAATTTGGTTTTATTAACTGTGAACCCTCTTTCACGTACGGAGTTAGTGCCTAAGCTTTTCAGGGAGTCAGAAAAAGGATTACACATACTGTACCCATATGCACCACACCAAACATGTATAAAGATTGCTTCTCAAAGAGGAACATCTTTTGGTCTCGTCACCAGCTAAGTATTAACAGTTACGCACACTATCGAAATTATAGAGAACCTAGTGTAAGTTTTCTTCCTAGAACAACTTAATAGGATTCTGGAAGTTTTCATCTGTTCTAAGAAAATGATGCAACTTCGCTCAAGAAACTACGAAAAATCTCATTCAAGTATAGGGAAACACATAGAATTGCATGCAAAACCAAAGATTCTAAAAGGAATGCATACTTGAATTGGGAATAGAATAACAAGCATCGATGCACCAAGAAGTGAAGCAACACCCAGCTGCTGGTAAAGAAGGACAAGGGAAACAATGATACGAAGAGGAGCCGACCATAGAATGTGGAGGTATTGGCATACCAGCTGTAAAAAGAGATGGAATGTGTAGTCAATCAAGTAATATAGAATTTTTGTCACATATTACTTGAATTATTGCTGCTGTCCAGACCATGGGAGCTAGATGCATCTCTTTTAAATATCTTACAAGGCATAACCGTGGTCTACCTCAATTAGTGGGGCTTAAAAATTGGATTATTTTGTTGTTTCCAAATAGCATAACCACTTAAATGAACAACAAATAGAACAGTGGTAAGTGGCATTTAAACTGTTGCAGTAGGTGGAAAAATGTATGATTTAATGAAAGGACAAATATTTGGAATTCAAGGATAAAATGTCTTCCTCTTCAGTTTACAGCTCAAGTATGTGCAAATCAGCCACGCCTTATCCCGCTAAGGAAATCATAGATGTAAAAGCTTTACTCATCTAAAAAGTAATGTTGCATGTTAAGTACAATATGTTTTTTTTTGGGGGGGTGGGGGGGGTAGAGAAGGAAGAGTTGTGCGGGGTTGAGAATTAAAGAGTGGTGAGATATAATCATATAAAATGGCAACGACAGAATTTTATATTGGTGAGAGGAACAACAGCGCTTAGACCTTGTACTGCTTGGAAAATCACACTGGAGTTTTGGTTCACAATATTGTTGCAAATTAACGATTGGATTTAGTAAGTACCTACGTGTAATAGAAAGTGCAAACATTATAGAGAATATTATAAAACTTAGAAATTTAAAAACTGATCACAAGTAAACGATTCCCAAGCAATCCTAACATAACTTCAGCATACCTGAAGAGCTTCAGCATCTGAGGTCATTAAATTTGTGATTTTACCAGAGGCAAACCTTTTGCGGCTTTCATGAGTCAACCTTAAAGATTTTCGAAAAACGGCAGCAACCTACAAAATATGTAGAACATACGTAAAAGACTGGAAATGCAACAAACCTGAACTGAATGGCACACTTCTATGGTAACAACAT
The DNA here is from genome assembly GCA_948329865.1 of Linaria vulgaris. Lineage (NCBI taxonomy): Eukaryota > Viridiplantae > Streptophyta > Magnoliopsida > Lamiales > Plantaginaceae > Linaria > Linaria vulgaris. The sequence goes on from OX415252.1 coordinate 111,380,839, forward strand.
TAGTCACACTCCAAAGTGCAACCAAGTCAAAAATAGGAAGTATATCAATAGGACGACGCAAAAAGTTTACATACCATAGTTGACCTTAGACGATAGCCTACACGAGTGACATTTTGAAAATATTGAGCTTCACATAACACGCCAAATACCTAAGGGGAGAAATAAGATATATAAAGTGCGAATGGGTTTAGTATATAAATGCAACTAAAAGCCATAGACATGGAAATACACAATTTATACTGGAATATTATTTTTATAGACATTTATGGAAACAGTTTGATAAAAAGAGAACTCATTACATACCACTCCAACAAAAATTGAGAATGCATAAATGTAACCAATCCAAGCTGGATCACATCGTTGCATAGACTGTGAGTGTCAACAATAACACAATAAGCTTATTTCAAACATGACATCAAGGTGGTTTATAGTTATCTTGGGGAATTGAAGTTTTTGCTGGGACACGGTCTTGTGAGCATATTAATATAGACAAATACAGATTTTTGTCAAAAGATGCAAAGCATAATGATTAATATCATCAACGTGGCATCTATAAGAATGCACTGACCTGCAAAAGCTGGTTCAGTATGACGGGCCCAATAAACTGTGAAACATCATTCCCTATCTACAAGTTGACCACAGTCATTGTATCAAACATAAAAAGTATTTAAGCGACAAGTGAAGAATGCTACATTAATGCATATCAATTGGCTTATAACATGCAATTAAAATACCAGATAAATGCTCAGTTTTTTCATATTTCACTTACATTAATGCCACACACTTTATTGATATCTATGAGCAATAAATACCAAATTGCTAATAAGGCAATGAGAATAGACTTCATAAAGTTTGCAACTTTGCACAACATAATATATGTTTAAAACGCAGAAAAATCAGGTTTTTGTCTGAAAGTATATTTTGTGTATGACATGTATTGCTTCTTTTATAACAAGATATATTGCTTTTGAATGTCTAATAACTCATAGTCTACATATATCGATATGGATCGACTTCTATCAAGATAAATTTTAGTATTTCCATATTAGAAATGGAATAGATACTTCTAAAACTAACAAATCCAAATGTGATGCTTACTAGACAATGACATGGTCAGTAAGAGCAATTGAAATCGGTTCACTACCTTCCAGAAGCCTCCCCACCAAAATCTGAGAATAAATTAAAAAAAGAGAAAGGTGTCAAGTCCTCCAAAAACGAAAGTAGAATCAAGTTATACAGACAGGCAATAACAAAAACAGTATTAAATAATTGGTGAAATATTTCAAAGCACGGCTCCCACGATTACCTTCCCCCCAGGCTACGGTTTAAGACTCTCAGAAGCCAAGGTTTGGGTCTCTGAATCTCAGCAACCCAACATCTCCAGAACCTGAAAAACTTTTTTCAAACTATTAATTTCTGCCAGAAACTCCATTCAGGAACAAGTGTTATGCAGGCTACACATTAGAGAGAAAAAGGAACTTGTATGTGTATTTATGGGCATACAAATCATAGAGTGTTTCTGTTCTATCCCAAATATCGAGTTTCCAGACATCCTTCTCTGTTAGAGGCCTCTCATATCCCAGCTGCATGATTGAGTTCATCCATGCGAATGTGATTGCTGAAGAAATAGCAGTAAGCCAATGATTGATTGGAGGAAAGATAATCGAAAGCGGACATAAAAACAATGGTACTTGATTGGATGAAAATATTCAAAAATGATAAGGAACTAGCATCGGCAGTTCCCAAGTGTTCAAACATCATAAGGAAAAAAAAAGACAAATTCGAGTAGCCATGCAGACAGGAATAACAAGAAAGAAATACAGGCATAAAAAATAACACAAAGAACAATAGATGAATTGGCGTCCCAGAATGTGAGAATTGTTAAAGTAGGCGATCAAGACAGAGGCTACAAATAATATCACCATTTAATGTGAAAGATCAAAATTACATACTAGAAAATATGCTGACATGTCTCTCAGGACACACTTGCTCCCCACCAGGAAGTTCTTCATAGGCGGTATTGTCAACAGATGCAGCTTGAGAGGGTGAATATCCTGGATAAGGATCCAAATCAGGGATATACACAAGCAAGAGCACACCAAATAAAACCTGCAGGGCCACAAAAGAAAATTGAAATTCTTAAGATCAGCAGATAAAATATCAGCCTTCAAAACCTGGCCTTCAAAAAGCTTGAGCCCATTTCAGAGGACTTTGGAGTAATGCACGCAAGGGGGCACTATGGAATCTAGACCATTAATAGCCATTAAAGTTTCATCCTTAATTCTTTCATTTAGTTCAAAGTCAGCTCGTTCTTTGAATAGGAAAATGCAGTGAATTTACTCCTCTTAGCTCAATACGTAGTGAGTGTTAGCAAAAGACCCAACCTAATAGCAAACACGTCTAAGTAAGGTTATTGCCCACAGTGTCATCTCTTGTTAAAGTTCCAGTTTCACATTGAACCACTACTAACATCATTAGCTCACATCCTGCGCAATACTAACATTTTCAGGTACAGAAGACTGCAAGTGAAACTAACCTTGACAACAACTTCACTGATATATAGATACAAAACAGACCTGCAAGGATAAGGTACAGACGTGAAATAACAATGCCTAATCAGAAACATAAAATATTTAAAATTTAAATAGGGTATGATTCTGTAAGGAAGTGCAAGTCCTACTACGTAAACCAAATAGTGCTCAGGTCAGTAATAAGGGTACTAGACAAATATATAACATATGAATGCTGACAATCAAGGCCAATAGTATAACATACAAGAAGTAGTCTGCTTCAACTGTAAGAAGACGTGCTAAGCCATACCCAAGTCTATGAACATAACTAATCCAAGTGAAATAAGATAAAAAGTTAGAGGGGAAACAATATGCCTGTACTAAAACATCTGGTAAGTTAGATTTAAACTAGAATGTCGAGTAGTCTTTTTACACCTGTTATCAAGTATCTTCACCTATCACGTCTTAATCCCAGCATGTTTAATCCGGCCTACATCACTGTATAGACAATAAATTCCGAAATGAATTGCCTTTGGGTCCCTTCACATTTCAGATAACGCAAATGTATTTCTTGAACCAAGCCCTGTTTGAGTTTTTTCCTGCTTTCTAGGTATCAAAAAAGTGAGAAAGCAAATATGAAATATCTATGTCATAGAATGTTTCCGAAAATAAACCATCAAAAAACAAAAAAAAAAACAAAAAATCACCTCAGGGAGGAAGAATGGGAGCACAAGGCACAAAAGTACCCACTTAAGATTTATTTATTTTTTTGATGAATTCCCACTTAAGATTTGAAACGCTATATTCCTTCAGATTTTTTCAACTCCGAGTGACTACTTATGAAACGATTATTAGATTTTTTCAACTCCGAGTGACTACTTATGAAACGATTATTTAATCACACCTCGTATGTTAATTATTCACAAGGTTGATCTGCAGTCGTCCAAATTCAAGCATGGGATCCAGTTGAGCACATTTAAGCATAGCTACATGTTTAAAATGCTGCACTGCACTTATAGTTATGTAAAGAGTCTATAATACTTGTTTTGCAGTTACATGACTATAAGTATATAAGCATAGCTCATAGATCACAGAAATCATTCATTCAAAGCAGAATGATAAACTACATGCTGTTTCAAACATGCGTAAATGTTGATGCACATGAAGAGACCAACCGGTTGTAAAATCCCCTCACTGAATGAATGAGATTCAGAATCACAGCATCACCAATCAAAGCATAAATAACCCCAAATCTAATAGACCAACGCAATTCACGAATGTACACCTTCGGCTCCAGTCCAATCATCACAAGAATAGAGCACCATGCCAGAGCATCAATGGTCAGAGAAACCATCTACATGAATGTAGTAAACGTCATTAGTGTCAATTTGTAGACGGCCACAGATTGCTTTAGGAGAAATGGTACAAACTCAACGAAGAAATTCTTGAAATATTGAATACCAACGGTTACTCATCATGTCAGAGACAAATTAACATTCTTTATCAGCAAAGTGCTCTTCGTTAAAGGAAATGAATAATTTTCAATGAAGTCTTACATCCTTCCACTTCCAACTACAATAACTCAGCCTTTTTAGTTCATTTATATTTGATTCGTTTTGCCATCACGAAATCAGTGTTTATCTATATTTCCAAACTCAAACAGTTAAATGAATGATATCTTAAATTGCACCTAAAAGTCTCGCGAAAAAAACTTAGAAACAAGTAACAAAAGGAGAATTACAAACGAAGGGAAAAAAAAAATCCCACCTCATAGGGGGCAACACCACGCTCCCCGTCGACATTCAACACTGAAATTCCCACCACCAATCTAAACAAAGGCTCCCCAGCACAGAACACAGCCAACATCCCCAACACATAGTTATAGTACTTCGACCTCAAGCAAAACCTCTCAACCGAAAAATCGTTCTTCATCCGCCACAAACGACTCAAACACAACCCCAACAGAACCAAATTCGAAATGCAGATCACCAGAGAGTCAGTCGCACACGGGGTGTAAGCCCCAAACGCATTATCCACCGCTCTCGACCAAATCCCATCCTTCACCGGCTTGCAATACCATTCCAATGGCTTCACCGCCATAATAAAACACTCTAATCACAAGTATCAGTTCATCTACTAACACAATTCTTTCCTCGTAAAACTACGTTTCAACTCAAAACGAGAGCCGAACAATGCCCCTGCAATGCACACCAATTCAAAACAACATCAGTATATCACATCAAGCAAGCTTTTTTACCATAATTCAATCAATAACAGATAAATTAATACAAATAACAGTGTAAAAATAGCACAAATCCGGAAAAATAATATTGATCACAACTTACTGATAAGGAATGGAATCAAAAAACTGAAATTAGCGCAAATTGGACAGTAAAACCTAATTAAGTAAAAAGAAAAATTGTTAAAGTGAATTTAAAGGGAAAAGAGAAAGCGATACGGAATCTTTCACAAAAGTTACGCAACATTTTTTTCATAACTAATAATAATAATAAGTAAATTAAATTTTATTTTATTTTTTCGCTACAATAAATGCTTTTTACAGTTAGTGCAACTACAGCAATAGCATCGCCCGAAAATTAGACCCTGGTGGTACCACCACTGTGGTACCACACACATACACATATATGTATATGTATACATATATGTGTATGTGTGTGGTACACATATATGTGTATGTGTGTGGTACCACCACCAGGGTCGAATTTGTTGTAAATTGGACCCTTCTCGATAGAGCGGAAACACGACAATAATTGAAAAGACGGAAAAATACGACACACAGATTTTACGTGGAAAACCCCAAATTAATTTAGGGTAAAAAACCACGGGCAAGGTAGAAGAATTTCACTATGAGTGTAAAATAGGAATTACAACTCTCCGACTTTTACCGTAGTAAAGTCGTACAAACTCTCTATTTTTACCTCACAATTACAACACTTTAAACCACTCTTTTATATTACTAATTGTGTATATATATATAAGAGATTAGTATTGTTTTGGGATGATTGAAACTATCCGGATGAAGCTCCTTTTATAGGCCTGAAGCAGGAGACAAATCCTTAATTTAATCATCCACCCATCCGCCCCATTATCTTCAAGTGCTGCACTACAATTAAAGAGCCGCCCCATTCCTTAAAGTAGCCACAAGAAAAGTAGTGTTGCAATTTGTGGAATAAAAAATGTCGTCCAACAATCTCCCACTTGAAGATTTGATTAGGGACTAATCAGATCTTCACACCATTCTTTCTACCTCGCCCTTCATGTTGCTTACGTTTTCACCAGACCACATGAGGAACGACACTGAACAAACTTGTCAGCATTAACACTCTTCGTCAAAAAATCAGCTATGTTATCTTTAGTGTGAATCTTCTGCACATCCACAGTACCCTCCTCGACTTTCTCACGAACAAAGTGATACTGGACCCGAATATGTTTTGTCTTGGAATGAAACGCTGGATTCCTTGCAAGATGCAACGCACTCTGACTGTCACAGAATAGAGAAATACTCTCTAGTTTGTGGCCGAGTTCCTCCAGAACTATTTTCAGCCAAATCGCCTCTTTACTGGCCTGCGTAGCTGCCACATATTCAGCCTCCGTTGTTGATGTCGCAACAACTGACTGTAACTTCGAAACCCAACTTACTGCACCTCCAGCAAGAGTAAACACATATCCTGTTGTGGACTTGCTTTTGTCAAGATCACCTGCATAGTCAGAATCAACATAGCCCTTGACTGTAAAACCCGATCCTCCATAACATAATGCAACATCTGAGGTTCCCTGAATGTATCTCAGAACTCTCTTTACTGTATGCCAATGCTCTCTTCCCGGATTCGCCATGTATCGACTAACCACTCCCACTGCATGTGCAATGTCTGGTCTAGTACAGATCATAGCAAACATTAAACTTCCCACTGCTGATGCATACGGTACTCGAGACATCTCCATCCTCTCTTCTTCACTGCTAGGACACATACTTGAGGATAACTTGAAATTAACAGGAAGAGGAGTAGAGATTGGCTTACAATTTTGCATACTGAACCGCCGCAAAATCTTCAACAGATAGTTCCTCTGAGAAAGCCAAATCTTCCTGCTATTTCTGTCTCGGTGGATTTGCATCCCTAGAATCTTGTTTGCTGGTCCTAAGTCCTTCATTTCAAATTCCCTAGCCAGTTCAGCCTTCAATTCTTCAATACGAGCTTTGTTGGGGCCTGAAACCAACATGTCATCAACATACAACAGCAAAATAACAAAGTCATCACCAGATCTCTTGAAATATGCACAAGGATCTGCATTCAGTCTGTTGTATCCAAGGCTCATTATGAATGAATCAAATCTTTTGTACCAACACCTCGGCGCCTGTTTGAGACCGTACAAAGATTTGGTCAACCTGCAAACCAAGTTCTCTTTTCCTTCTTCTATAAATCCTTCCGGTTGGAGCATATAAATTTCTTCTTCAAGATCACCATGAAGAAAAGCCGTCTTTACATCTAACTGTTCAAGATGTAAATCAAATGTAGCACACATCGCCAGAACCACCCGAACAGTTGTCATTCGGACCACCGGAGAAAATATTTCGTTGAAATCAATCCCCTCCTTCTGAGCATATCCTTTCACCACCAATCGTGCACGATACCTCTCCACTTGGTCATCACTGTTACGTTTGATTTTGTACACCCATTTGTTGCCAATAGGTTTCCTCCCTTGTGGTAGAGACACAAGTTCCCACGTCTTATTCTTATGGAGTGCTTCGATTTCCTCCTGCATTGCTGCCATCCACTGAGCTGCATCTGAACTGTTCATTGCTTCCTGGAGAGTTGATGGCTCCCCGTCCTCAGTTAAAAGACAGTACGCAACATTGTTCTCCATAGAATAGTCTGAGTGCCAGCCTGGTGGTCTCCTGACACGTGTCGATCGACGTATCCCCGAAACTCCAGACTCCGTTGTCTCCTCAGGTTCATGCTCTGGTTCAGCAGGACCCTCCTGCTCGGCATCCTTCTCGACTACTACTGTCGTAGTTCCTGGATCTTCCCCTGTGCTGCTATCATTTCCTTTCTTATCTTCCGTGAAGATAACATCCCTGCTTACAACAATCTTGTGGGCAGTGGGATCCCACAAGCGATACCCCTTCACGCCTTTAGCATACCCTAAGAACAAACACTTCCTGGATTTTGGGTCCAGCTTCGTTTTCTCTTGAGTATTAAACATAACATAAGCGGGACTCCCAAATACATGGAGATTAGAATAATCAACTGGTTTACCTGTCCACACCTCCATCGGTGTTTTCAGCCCCAGTGCTGTTGACGGAGATCGGTTCACCACATAACAGGCGGTATTGATTGCTTCTGCCCAGAACGACTTTTCTAATCCTGCAGCCTGCATCATGGCTCTTGTTTTATCCAACAAGGTCCTGTTCATCCGCTCTGCCACCCCATTCTGCTGCGGAGTGTATGCCGTAGTAAACTGCCTCTTAATCCCAGCATCTTTACAGAAGTCGTCAAACTCCTTGCCAGTATATTCCCCTCCATTGTCAGATCTCAGGCACTTGATCTTTTTCCCAGATTCAAGTTCCACCAGCACTTTGTACGTCTTGAACATCGAGAACACCTCGGCCTTACTCTTGATCATGTACACCCAACATCTCCTGGAATAATCATCTATAAAAGACACAAAATACTTTGCACCTCCCAGGGATAGTACTGGTGCTTGCCACACGTCAGAGTGAATCAATTCTAGAATGACTTTACTTCTAGAATCTGAACTTAGAAACTTTATACGATGTTGCTTGCCAACAACACAATGCTCACAAAAAGCTAAAGATACCTTTGTGAGGCCCGGAAGTAGTTTCTTCTCTGCAAGAACCTTCATGCCTTGTTCCGACATATGCCCGAGCCGCTGATGCCAAATCATTGATGATTTCTCAATCGACTCGGATGAAGCCACTGACGCTTCTCCCACTTGCAGAGCCCTCCCCTGTACCTTGTATAAGTTTCCGGCAATCTTGTTCGCCTTCATCAGTACAAGCGCACCCCTTTTAACTTTCATGATCTTGTTTCGCGAACCAATCTCACAACCAAGATCATCCAGTTGTCCATGAGACAACAAATTCTTGCATAATCCCTCCACGTGTCGGACATCTCGAATGGTCCGAACAATCCCGTCATGCATCTCCAGCTTGATCGTACCGATGGCAACAACTTTCAAGGGTTCATTTTTACAGCTATACACAGATCCTCCAACGATCGGTGTATACTCATGAAACCACTCTATCCGGGGAGTCATATGAAAACTGGCTCCTGAATCAATAAGCCATACATCATCGAAGCCACGCATACCTCGAATAGCTGTTGCTGCTTCACAGCATAGTACATCACCATCATCTGAAGTGCTAGCAACGTTCCCCTGAGGATTAGAACTCTTCTGGTTTGAATCCTTAAGATTCCAACAGTCCTTCTTCAAGTGACCTTTCTTGCCACAGTGCCAACAACTGCCCTTGGTCCTTGACTTGGATCTCCCATGTTTCTTACTCCCACTTGCACCGCGCTCCGTCGTTCTCCCTCTTGTCACCGACAAGGCACCTGCTTGTTGCGAACTTGCCTCCCTGTCTTCTTTGTTTTTGCGCCGACTCTCTTCTTCCAGAATAGCGGCTGCAATCTCGTCAAAGACCAAATAATCCGTGAGGACATTATTTGTTAAGTTGATGACAAGCTTGTCATACGAATCGGGCAGACTTTGCAGCAGAATTTCAGCACGTTCAACCACTTCTATTTTATGACTCAACGACGTCAATTGAGAAAATAGAGTATTTAGAACATTGAGGTGCTCAGTTACCGGGGTAGATTCCGCCATCCTCAGTGTGTACAATTTCCTTTTAAGGAAAATTTTGTTGTGTAGGGACTTTGCCTCATACAGCTTGTTGAGATGATCCCATATCTCCTTAGCTGTCATCTTCTCCTCCACGCTTGACAACACGCCATCACCTAACGCCAGGTGAATATTTGCGATAGCGTTCCCGTCCATCTCGTTCCACTTTGTATCATCTGTGATTTCCACCGGCTTGTCGCCGATCACCGCGAGACACACATCTTTCCGTAAGATGGCTTTGATCTTCAACTTCCACAACGAGAAATTACTCCCGTTGAATTTTTCGATCTCGAATTTCGCCGTCATTGCTTCTATCACGTACCACCGTCACTGAAAAATAATTTCAGTACGACACCCACAGATATCACCGAGACCCCGGATATGAACCGAGGCTCTGATACCACTTGTTGTAAATTGGACCCTTCTCGATAGAGCGGAAACACGACAATAATTGAAAAGACGGAAAAATACGACACACAGATTTTACGTGGAAAACCCCAAATTAATTTAGGGTAAAAAACCACGGGCAAGGTAGAAGAATTTCACTATGAGTGTAAAATAGGAATTACAACTCTCCGACTTTTACCGTAGTAAAGTCGTACAAACTCTCTATTTTTACCTCACAATTACAACACTTTAAACCACTCTTTTATATTACTAATTGTGTATATATATATAAGAGATTAGTATTGTTTTGGGATGATTGAAACTATCCGGATGAAGCTCCTTTTATAGGCCTGAAGCAGGAGACAAATCCTTAATTTAATCATCCACCCATCCGCCCCATTATCTTCAAGTGCTGCACTACAATTAAAGAGCCGCCCCATTCCTTAAAGTAGCCACAAGAAAAGTAGTGTTGCAATTTGTGGAATAAAAAATGCCGTCCAACAGAATTGACCAGCATCGCCATACCTCGTCGAGCTGGCGCGAAAGTAAGCGCAAATTTTTTGGATGGGAATTAAAAAAGAAAAGAAAATGAGCAGTTTATTTTTATATAGGGCCACGACAAAATTACGAATTTCAACGGTATATCTTATTACTTTCTATTGTATATTTTCTTTCTCATTTGTGTAATTCACCTTCCATTTTATTACATGTCATTTCTCGGAAAAAACAAATATTATGTACAATCGTTGTATTTATAATTAAGGGTCGCGATTAAAAATATTCTCTAAATTATTTATAATTGATAGCAATAACTAATTGGATGTATCAGATGTATTTAATAATCTCATCATTACGCGTAGGCTTGATTGATCAAAAGATTTTGGTTTTATTTTTATAATATACACAAAATATTCTCTTTCTTTTAGGATTTTATAAAAGTATTTATGGCATTAGCACAAATACATAATAAGAAAAAGGACCAAATGTTTTGAGTTTCTAATTAAATCAATAAATAAGAAATGTAAAGGGAATTTATAAATAACTTAAAGAGAGAATTACACAAATTGTTCTGCAACTATAGAGTAATTACACAAATTACTCTTGTGATCGATTTTTCGTATAAAATTGATTAAATTTTATTGAATGTAAATCATGCTCTTTATTATTTTGCACAATAAACAAAAAATATATTAAAATTGTTGCATTAAACCTCATTTATCTCGCTTAAAAGGCAAAAAAAAAATCTTCACTGGAAAATAAATTATCTACAAATTTCAGTCTCTGCTATGATTTGAAGTTGTAAGGTTGTCTTAATTATTTTTTTTCTTTTTTGATAAATTAATTATTTAATTTTTTTAAGCATAAGTGTAGTTTGTGTAATTTCTCAAACGAGAAGAATGGTTTGTGTAATATCTCATAGTTTAGGTGTAGTTTGTGTAATTTTCCGTAAATTAAAAGTTTGAGTTGTAAAAGAAAATATCTGTCTCCTTGCAATTAGGAATTAAGGAAAAAGTTCCTGCAAGACGAAAACTAGTAATTATGGAATTAAAGATCACTTCACTCTTACAGTTATATCAGCTACTCATGGTAATAATATCACTTCACTCTTACAGTTATATCAGCTACTCATGGTAATAATATATACGGAGGGATTTTATTATTATACCTATTTTACCCACAATGAGATTTATTTATTCTACACAAAAGTATCCTCTTTGTAACCCTTTCTAATAAGTCTACAAATCAGATTTCAAGTTTATTTTGACAATCAACAACTTTGAGAGACCGCCCCAATTATGGGAATTCAGAACCGAGAGACACATGTTCGTAGGTCCCTCGCGGATATTACCAATCGATCCGAGGAGCATCATGGTATTCGAGGTATCCCCCCTGACATGGGAATTGGGGATAAGAATTACGCGCACCGAGAGAGTAGAGAATATTCCAGTTTGGTGGAAACAGATGACCCTGAGTTCATGGGAGAAACACCGGCAAGAATATCTCGTTCTCGAAACACTGAGGCAACTGACGTTGCTATGGATGGGACGGAAGGTTGACTATCTTATCCAACTATTACACCTCTCGTATATGTCGATGAAGATTGTTACTTGGAATTGCCAGGGAGCCGGGGATGATGATTTTAGAGTAAATTATAGAGAACTTGTTCGAACACATCAGTCAGATGTTGTGTTTCTACTAGAGACCAAGGTCTCGCAAGATCGCGCATATGAAATTGCACCGCGACTAGGTTTTTCTGATTTCTGTATAGCACCGACGGAGGGGATGAGCGGAGGTATATGGATGTTATGGAACTCCGCGACGACTAAGGTGGATATTCTGGATGTGGAAGACCAATGCATTAATGCACTGGTGGGGCCGAACAACCTTGAAAGTTGGATACTCTCGGGGATTTACGCGAAGCCTACAAAAGTCGACAAGATGAGAATCTTTGATAAACTTGAGGAATGGGCGCGCATCATAGATAAATCGTGGCTGGCCCAAGGAGATTTCAACGAAATATGCTTTGCCCATGAAAAGCTAGGAGGTAGTAAAAACGTGCACGCCCGGTGTAGAAATTTTCAACGCCGCCTACATGCGTGGAACTTACACGACCTTGGGTTTAACGGCCCTAAATTTACTTGGACGAATAAACAAGAGGGGAAGGCGACCATCTAGGAGCGGATTGATAGAGCTCTAGCCAACAACAAATGGATGGAAAATTTTGCGGAATACACGGTCACTCATTTACCGCGTACCCATGGTGACCATCACCCGGTGTTGACAAATACCGATGGGTGTGTGGCGAACCCGATGACAAGACCGTTTAGGTTCGAAACCATGTGGCTATCTCACCCAAATTGCGAAGATCTATTGCGGGGTATATGGGAGGAAAACAGAGGTCTGATCCAGGCAATGGAAAAAGTACCAGATACTATGCGGCAGTGGAATAAAACGTGCTTCGGGAATATATTTCAACGAAAACGGACAATCCTCAAGAGACTTGAAGGTACCCAACGTGCCCTTACGCAGCACTTGAATAAATTCCTCGTGAACTTGGAGAAAAATCTGCTCGAAGAATACAATACGGTTCTTAGACAGGAAGAGGAGTATTGGCACCAAAAATCCAGGATTAAATGGTTAGAGGCGGGGGATCGCAACACAACCTTTTCCATAGATTGACGATGATACGAAGGAAAAAAAAACCGGATTAATATGCTGAAAATCGATGGGGATTGGGTCAAAGATCAGGAGGTCTTGAGGTCGCATGCGAGGTCGTTGTTTCAATCCTTGTTCACGGGAGCTAATGTCCATACACCAACGCTACAAATCTCGCGCCTTCACCAGCGTTTAATGGCCAGTGACGCGGAGCATGTTGGAAGTGATGTGACCTTAAGCGAATTCAAGAATATTGTGTGGCTCACACACCCTAACAAAGCCTTGGGGCCCGACGGGATTCAAGCGAGAGTGTACCAAAAGTTCTGGAGTTGGACGAGCGACTCCATTTTGGAGTTCGTTAAGGATGCCTTAAGAAACGGGGAGTTCGACCGTGAAGTGTGCAGCGCATATCTGTGCCTTATTCCTAAGGTAAACGACCCGGTAATTATCTCCCAGTATTTGCAACGTTACCTATAAACTCATTACAAAGTGTCTGACGTTGAGACTAAAGGATATTATGCCGAATATTATTTCCCCGACACAATAGAGCTTTATTAAGGGTCGTAGCACACAAGACAACATATTTTTGATGTAGGAAATACTACACTCATTGCGAAACAAGAAAAATAACTAGAAGGGGTGTATGATTTTGAAGCTCGACCTCGAGAAGGCGTACGACAAGATTAGTTGGAAATATTTAGAGGAGACTTTGTTGGCCTTTAACTTCCCTCTAAATATTATAAAATTGATCATGTTTTGCGTCCATAATGCATCGACGAGAATCCTATGGAATGGGGAACCGCTTGAAAAATTCAACCATGGATGCGGCGGGCTGAGACAGGGGGACCCGTTGTCACCATATTTGTTCGTTCTGTGCGTGGAAAGACTGGCGTATATGATTGAGGAGGCGGTCGAAAGTGGAGAGTGGGAGCCGTTGGTCCCATGTCGCGGGGGTCCGAATATCTCTCATATATTTTTTGCCAATGATCTAATTTTAATGGGAAAGGCGTCCTTAAAGACTACGAAAAAGATGAAGGATATTCTTGACGCGTTCTGTAACTCTTCGGGGCTTAAGCTTAACAAAGAAAAATCCAAAGTCTACTTCTCTAATATGGGAGGCACAAGACTCAAGAGGAGAATCTGTGCCAATTTGGGGTTCTCATGCACCATGCATCTCGGCAAATATATGGGGGCGCAATTGATACACGGGAGACGCATCAGCGAGGATTATAATGATGTGATGGATAAACTTTTAGCGAGATATTCGAGCTGGAAGGGAAATACATTGTCACTTGCGGGTCGTAGCACGTTGATTCAATCTGTTTCAAGTGCTATTCCTATCCATCTTATGCAATCAAGCTGGCTACCGGAAAAAGTCTGTGACAAATGTCATGTACCTATAGTTTGTAGTTTGGTATTTCCAGTTTAGTCCTTCATTTTAGTTATTATTTGTTTTTAGTCATTCTCTTTTCAAGAGTTCCACCATATATACTTTATTGTAATCACAAGGATGGTAAGGAATGAAATATAATGTTTCTCTCTAACTTTTATCTTCTTCCTTTCTTCTATATTCTCTCTAACTTTATACCTCTCTCCCTCTCTTCAATTTACAGTTAATTTCTTTATTATTCATAAAAAATGCATAAAAAGATTTATTCAATAGAAAATCCAGCCTCTAATCTCATCGGAGATGGCGGGGACATTACAATTGGTATCAGAGCCGTTCGATCCTCGGACGACTCGAGACAAATGGTCTCGGATTCTGGTCGCAAAGGTTTTGAAGAAATGGAAGCATCCATGGTTGCAATTAATTCCAGTCTACAAGCCTCCATGGATTCACAGGCGAGGAACCATAACGAAACAATGCAGCTCATGAATGAAATCAAACTTCAATTAGATGGGATTTTAGAGCAACTTGAGCTTGCGTTTCCTCAGTCCCCTGAGATAGCAAAGCATAACGTCGAGGAGGAATTTATTCAAACCAGTGCATCCCACATGTTTGATGAAATACCTGTGCAAAAGTGTGAGGTAATAAGTGGCATGAAAAGTGACCCGCATGTGTTTGGTGAAATTTCAGTATTAGACGTTGAAACAGGGGATAAATTCATGGTGGAAGTAACAAGTGATGCACTCCAAATGTTTGATAAGTTCTACACTGAGAATCCGGAAGGCAACTTTGTTGATGCGTCTCAGGTGTTTGATAATATTTCCAGCCCGAAAATAGTATTAGAAGACAATCTGATTCTTGAGGATGGTGTGTTGAAAATGGAGAAACGTGTTGGAGAAGCACACGAGCAGATTCAGTTGCTGTCGAAATTGAATGTCTCGAACAGGGTTCTTTATAAGAAGTTCGAATGCTCCATTTTAGTTTTTGATGAGTGCAACCATGATTCCAATAAAGCTATGTGCATTGGGATTCGCCGAGCATGGTGCAAAGCAGAGATAAATGCAACCATGCTAATGGGAATTAAGGTACTCATGTCATTTTCTCGTCTTATATTTGATCGTGGATGGGAATTCTCTGATGGTATAAAGGATCTTAATATTGTCCTGGATGAAACTCCTCATATTTATATACCTTTATTAAAACGTGAAAGCTGTTATCATCAAGCAGTTGTGAATTCTCATGTGAAATTGGGGGCGGTAATGAGAAAGTGTATATGCATATGTCCTCAAGTTGTTGGCGATTATCACAGATACTACCAGTATGTGGCTGGATTTGTTGGATTTTTACTGGCTTTTGGAAATGATCTTATAATTATCTCTACACTTTATGGTACACCAGTTTCCGTGGTAAACAACGGGAGATTTATGCTTAAAATATTTGAGGGGATTCTATTGTTGCAGGAGCTTATGGAGAGAGAGACGTATGAGAAAATTAGCTTGGTAACAGAGATAAAGAATTGGTTTGAGAATTGTATAATTGTTTACAATATTTCTCATATACGAGTTACTTGGGTTATATTTGGTACTCTTGTTGTGGGGGGTCGCATCTCAGGAGGGTATAGTGAGCTTCCAACAAATCATGTTGAACTCATAAAATTACCGTTCCAACCACATGCCATTCTCCTGCCAATGTTCATGGGAATTAAAGTAAACCTCAAGTTAGTACTTATGATTACTAACATGCTTAATAAAGTTATATGTTTAGATAAGTCATCTGAGAAACTCACCGGGCTGTTATGGAAAGGTACTTTGTCTTTTTGGAACTTTATATCTCTATGTTGCCATAGCGAAGATTTGTGCTCGATCTGTACCATAGCTTTACACTTTCATGAACCACTCATATTTCTTGATGTGAGAAGAGGGGTGAAAATAGTGAATGAAAACAAGGTCATTCTCATGCTTTTCACCTACTGGACAGATGAAAAGGCTCAATCTTATGACTTTGCTTCTGAGGAATGGATCACTGCTACAAGCTTGGAGCCACCTAGCTAAACAATTCATTAGAGTACACAGCTTCATTGTGAAAATGGTGACCAACAACTTGAAGGTTGTGCCTGTTGATCTGTATACTATGAAAGTCGAGCATCTCATGGTGATCCTTTTTAATTCCGATTTTGCAATTGGCTCGTGTCCTTACTCTGCGAATTGCATGGGGCAGCATCGCAAACCAAAGAAAAAAACTATGGAATCTGATCTTGACATTCTGCCACACCTTCTTAGGATGTGCTTTGGTGGGAATTCATTCACAAGCTTACTAAAGCCTGCAACTTCATTGCGTGAAACTGAAATCAACAATGCTCACCTACATTTGACCTTGCCTTCTAATCTCAATTACATCAAGGCAAAAATATCTGAACTCAGACAAATCTCTGCCAGCCTATGGGAATCATTTCTTAAGAGAATTAAAATTGTTATTTTGGACCACATCAGAATTTGTATTGTTGCATCTCGGTTTGATTTTTTCAGAAAGAGAAAGAGAAAATGGAACTGGAGATCCTTGAGGACAAGGATCATTTCTACAAGGGGGTTGAGGGATGTTTGGATTGACGTGTACAACAAGGGATTTCATCATTTTTGTGTTATTGTACTCACTTCCATTTTTGCAAGTTGCTCGTGTTCTTACTGTGAGGATTACTCGAGGCAGCCTTGCAAACTAAAGCAAGAACTCAATGCAATTGTTGATCTTGATTCTTTACAGCAGGTCCAAGGAACGCTCTTGGTACTTCTGCACAATTCTGGAAGAGTTTTTAAGATTATGCATTTTGGTGTAGATTGCTTTCAGGCACTTCTGGAGAAGTTTGTTGCTGATGTGCGAGAATCACTCATCACAGGCCTTGTTATCTTCGAATGTTTTAGAAGTGGTTTTGAGGATTACATGGGGCATCATTTCAAACTAATGGAAGGAATCGGAACCACTGGTCTTGGTTTTCTACAACAAGGAAATACAGTCGACCCAACACATTTAAAATTGCTGAGTGAACTAGATGCCATTATTCAGACTACGGCCTGTTTTGCTGCTTATATTACTAGTTATATGCAGACTTTGCATTCTACTCTCAATTGCATCAAGGCACGTTTATCCGAACTAAGCAAAATCTTCGTCAACATATGCGAGCCGCTTATCAAGAGGTTTACATATACTTTAGAGTACATCAGAATTAGTGTTGTTGGAGTTCTTTTTGATCTTTAAAAAAAAATGAAAAAAAAAAGATGGAAGTTCAGATCCTTGAGGACAAGGATCATTTGAAGCGGGGGGAAATGTCATGTACCTATAGTTTGTAGTTTGGTATTTCCAGTTTAGTCCTTCATTTTAGTTATTATTTGTTTTTAGTCATTCTCTTTTCAAGAGTTCCACCATATATACTTTATTGTAATCACAAGGATGGTAAGGAATGAAATATAATGTTTCTCTCTAACTTTTATCTTCTTCCTTTCTTCTATATTCTCTCTAACTTTATACCTCTCTCCCTCTCTTCAATTTACAGTTAATTTCTTTATTATTCATAAAAAATGCATAAAAAGATTTATTCAATAGAAAATCCAGCCTCTAATCTCATCGGAGATGGCGGGGACATTACAACAAATTAGACAGATTAAATCGTGAATTTCTTTGGTCGAATAATCCTGACGCCAAAAAAAATCACCTTGTCGGGTGGAATAGGGTGACGCGGTGCAAAGAGGAGAATGGTCTGAATTTGCGGACGACGAGATTTAATAATGAAGCTCTCATCTCCAAGGTCTGTTGGAAACTATTGCGGCAAACTTTGAGCGTCTGGACAACCTTGATCAAGGCCAAATACTTAAAGAATTCGAGGCTCGACCATTATATTGTCAAGCCGAATGATAGCCCAACGTGGAAGGGCATCGTTAAATGCATGGCACTGATTTCTCCATTCATTCGATGGAAAGTGAGCAACGGTCGAACCATAAAATTATGGACTGATAATTGGCTAGGAGGGATTAAATTATGCGATGTTATTCTGGACATTGTTCATACCGATCTCGGCGTAGTGCTTGCGGACTTGATAGATGAGGCGGGAAACTGGGAACTGGACCGCTTAGAGACTTCAATCCATGTCGAGTGGAAAAAAGAAATCAGGGCCCGACGATTTATACTCAGCAATGAGGATGATAGGGTGCTTTGGAGTGAAACGGCGAACGGGGAGTTCTCTTGTCAAAGCGCATATAGAGTTATTCACCATTTGTATTCGGTCAAGCCAAACATTAGCAGTCGTATTAATTGGGTTTGGAAGATCCCAAGCAGCAATAAGATCAAATACTTCGTGTGGTTAGCGATACATGGGAAACTTGCAACAAACCAGCTGCGCAAGGTGAGAAAATTGACAGATGATGACAGATGCGACGTTTGTACTGGCACAACTGAAACGGTGATACATATACTTCAAAATTGTGCCGAAGCTAAAAAGGTATGGGCAAAGGTTTTGGACAGGCAACACTTGGTGGAATTCATGAAAATTCAAGAGGATACATGGCTGAAACAGAATCTTACTTATAACAGTAGTTCGGTCTCGAGTATTGCGAGTGCGCCGTGGAGGGTGATTTTTGTAGCATGTATATGGGAGATATGGAAGGCTAGAAATAATCGGCTTTTTAGAGGGACAGCGGAGGGAGCAACGGTGGTTATAAAACGCATCAAGCAACTCACCACAGACCTTCATCGTATTTTCAAGAAACTCGACAAAAAATCTGTTGCTGGATGGGAGAAGCCGAAAGCAAATTGGAGTAAACTGAATGTTGACGGGAGAGTTGTTTGCGCACGGAATAGCGGAGCTGTGGGAGGTGTAACCCGTGATGAAAAATGACAATGGATGTGGGGTTTTAACGCACATATCCCGTGTCCTACTGTGTTGAAGACGAAGGTGGAAGCGATTAGAGTGGGATTGAGCATTGCTTGGGAAAACGAACTCAACACATTGAGGTGGAGACGGACTCCAAAGAGGCGTATAAAATCATTACAGATGATTCCATAAAGGATCACTCTCTTCATAATAAAATAGAGGAGTGCCAAGACCTCCTCCGCAAACCATGGACAATTGAATTCCGTTGGATACCGAGATCAAAGAATGCGCTCGCGGATGCAATGGCGAAACAACCAAGTAGTATTGATGGAGGGCGAAACATATGGACTTTTCCCCCTCCCTCTTGTCTTTCTATTTTAGAACATGATGTAGCCTAAAGGCCTTTTTCTTTCATTTGTTCACCAAAAAAAAAAACAACTTTGAGAGAATCATTGTAATATCTCATTAGTTTTAAATTGTTATCTACTTACTTATTAATATTATTAATCAATGCCTTACAATTGTGTCTCCTTCCCTGACCATTCTTCATTTTTTTCTTAGTAAAATTACTCCCTTGGTTTATTTACTTTATATATTTAATAAAATTAGCTGTTGATATATCCTATTTAATAAATATTTCAAAACTTGATACAATTTTATAGAAAATTAAAACACAATAAGAAAAAATATTTGAAACTTAAACGTGCTTTGCATTGAAAATGCCTCAAACTTTAAAGAGTTGTTCAATTGAATAAGCCTGCATCTAAATTCATTTAAAATAAACTCAATTCCATTCTTTGTTTAAATTGCATATTTTTATTAGTCTGGGATATCGTCTTTGCAGAATTATATGATGTAAACTTTTGACTAGAGTGTTGATGACAAAACAAAAAGGGAGTGTAGATAATCAGTATACAATTATACTTGAGCAAAATTAACTTCATTTTCAATGAATTTAGTAGCAGAATATTATTCAAGTGATTACTTTGAAGGAATCTCAATGCAAAGCAAGTTTAAATATAATTCCAAATGATCTTTTTTTGGAAAAATTTTTTCCTTAAAGTTTGCATCCTTTATGATCGAGAAAAGTCGATTAAACAGGATATATCAAGTAGTTCATTTAATTTTCATTGAAAAGGAAAATTAACTTTGTCCACGCAATACTAGATGAAAATATAAAAAAATAAATAAACAATGGAAATAATTTTACTCAATGCTCGATATTTTTGGTAAGTAAATTAATTAATTTACCCGAGACAAATCATAAGAGTTTGTCTTTTTGTTTATTTCTGAAGAAAAAGAAAAGCAGACTGTGTAAAGATATGTGAGCCCATAAACTTTAAAAATCATGCTTGGAAAAGAATACATATAAGATGGGATTTTGACTACTACTCCTTGTCTCCTTCGTCCTTCGGTTTTAGCTTTATAGGTTTCACTCTTAAGTCTTAATTCTCACGTGAACATAAAGTAACAATATAGTAAGTGTAATAGATATATAAAACGAACTCTTAACTGGAGAAAAGAAAATATTAAGTGCAGTTTACAAATAACACATATTCACATAAAATACTTTTCAAACATAAAACTACCATTTTGTTTATCTCATTGATTTGATGAACTATTTAGCAAGTCGTTTGAATCCAAATTGATGGTTTATATATGATTTTTGCAACGATCTCCTTTAAGCCATTCAATATTTTTGTGTGATTAGTCTTATACACACGTTTCATACTGCCTCATTAATAACTTTATTAAGAAAAATTGAGTGGGGTAAAAAATTTAGACAAGAAGAAAATAATAGAGTTGTTTTGACTCCCCTTCAAGTTGGCATTTGCAACTTATCATCAGTCTCGTTGATAATGCATCAGAGTGCTCTGAACACGTTTCTTAAACGTTACTAAAGGCAGAGTAAATGCAAAACGTCGAGGATATGTGCTTAGTTCGCTCGCTCATGACATAATCGTCTTTTATTGTGTAATTTATGCAGAATTATCTTCATATAATATTGTGAAACCCTCTTTAATTTTTAAGTGTACGTATGTTCATTTATAAGATGTGTATTTGACTATAGTCATACACATTTCCATCTTTTCTTCATGAATTGCAATAACGTTAGCACGATTTGAGGATGTTGTAACAAGTGTATATTTTTTGGAATGCCATGAAATAATCGTGTCTCGTATGATATTATGATACATATCCAATTTGAGACTTAACTCTCCCCTCTTCACTAGTCGACACCACACAAATCACACTTGTTCAACAACCGGCTATAATTGTGTGATAAAGATTGCAAGACTATGATGTTTCATCTCATATCCATCTCATTCAAACTGGTTGCAGCTGAAAAAGAACACCATAATAACAAGAAAAGCACAAAAAACAAAGAGAGAGAGAGAGAGAGAGAAAATATGAGATGTGAGTGATGAATTTAAACTTCTTAAACATTGTAAAATGTTATTTGTTGAATTAAATAGTGTGTTGTTAACCGCCCCTAAGAGTAGCTTTGTTGGTTAAAGAGGAAAATCTTTTTCCTTTGGTCTCAAGTCCGAATACCACAAGGAGTGACATGAGTTTATGCCTTCTAAGTATGTGCGTTAGTTCAGTGTGGTTTACCCGCATAAACTTACGAGCGTACCTAGTAAGCACCTACGTTGCACTGGTAATGGTATTGCGGTACGGGTATGGTACGGTATGGATACGCCGATACGGTATTTTTTAAAAACAGCCGATACCGCAAGGATACGTCTATATATAAATAATTATTAATATTTATTATACGTATTGTTTATTTTTAACAAGCAATAAAATTTAAAACTTAAACAAGAAAAATTAGAAATACACAAAAAGGTTTAACATTAAAAAAAGTCATTCATCAAATATGAAAAAAGACATATAAACGTGAATTATTTATGACTAATAAGTTAAACAACAACATAACAAGCTTGAAGATGGCGCATGATGGTGGTGGTGATTATGAATAGAAAAAGAAAAGTATAATTGTAAAAATAATGGGATATGCCATTGATAAAGGGATTTTCATTTTTTATTGCATTTTATATTTGATGGAACTTATATTTAAATATTTAACCCATCAAATATTAAAAGTTTGTAAAAAAGACCCATAATAGTTCTGATACGCCTAAAAAAACGTATCGGATACGTATCGAGATTTTTTAAATTTCAAAATTAAAGGATACGCCACGTGGCGTATCGGATACGTCAGAACTGGTATCGGTATCTGAATCGGTATCGATATGTATCGGGTACTGCATAACCATCTTGGTATCAGTATCGGTGCATCACAGATAAGCACTTAAAGAGTAGTGTTGTTGGTTCCCACCTAAAAAAAGAAGTTTGTTAACCCAACACTCAACTCCTACATCAATTATAACCTATTAGAACGTTGACTATTTCAATTTACATTTCACAATCATTGTCGTTATTAAGTGGGTCATAAACCTGATCACATATATGACTGTTGAGTGGTATCAAATAGAATCAACAATTGATTGTTCCAATAAATCGAGTTATAAGCTTGGAGTGTGCCATGGCATTGCCATAATTCAATAGCAAAGCGAAGGGAGTTCAACGTTAAGCCCAACCGAAAAAATGCCAAGTTAACAAATTTGTTTAGGTCGAACTGTATCCGAAATTAGTCACTTGATTTGGTTTTCGATTTGTGCTTTAGAAGTTTAAAAAATCATGTTTTTTGAAAACCAAAGCGCGATTAACCAAAGTCAATCAAAAATTGATAAGCCCAATAATTCACATCCCGCGCAGCCCATTTCACAAATAGGTTTTATAATAAATGGACAGTTTGTTTTATATGCATCACAAACTATTTATGAATGAATATTTGTATATATTTTACGAATTATAGTGGATGTGTAACGCCCCAAAAATTAGGAAGAAAATAAATTTATACTTTAGCCCTTAAACTTTTGAAAATTTCTATTTTTTACCCTAAATGTTTAGAAAAATTTGCATTTGAGCCCCATGAACTTAAAAGTTAGTCTTTTATTATATTTACATGTCTCTAATCCTAAAACATATATTTCAGTTTCAAATATTAACCAAGTTGATTGAATTACTAAATATGTATGTAACAAAGAAATCTAATTATACCTATTTGAATTTTAATTATAAATAATTGAGGGACTTGATATGCAATTAACCAATTGATGAAGTAAGCCATGACATCGTTTTGATGAGGTAAGCCATGACATCCTTAAGAGCATGATTAAATTCAGATTTTTTTGTGATTTATTATAAAATAATCAAAGTGGGACCTTAATTAAAATAATTTTTACATGATTTTTTGCCTATAAATAGTAGACTTTCTTCCAACAATTTTCACATCCAAAGTCATTTCGTTTTTTCCTTCTTTCTTCATATGAATCTCTAAGTTAGTGAGTCTACTTTCAGGAAAAATTCATCACAAGTTCTTATTTCATCATTTTCTACCCGATAATACTCCAAAACTTTTATTGCATAGAAATTATCCATTCGGCCTTGCACCTTAGAAAAATCATATCTAATTGTAGAAAAATCTTTTTTGATCAAGGCCAACGGACAAATACTCCTGATGATGTCCTCTAACTTTCATATGAAGAAATATTTTCAAATAATGTGATTTAGAAAGTCGAAATTTCTAAACCGTAGACTGTTGTCTCAAAATCCAAAAATAGATTCTATGTTTTCAAAAATTATTTAACATAGCAAACCTTTGTGTTTTTTCTCAAAATCTTCGATACACACATTCATCATGACATTATGAATCAGAAACCATAAAATGATTTGAAAACCAAGTTCACTTGGATATCCGATCAAAGGTAAAACCAAATATGCGGTGAATTTTTAGTTTATTTGGCACAACATTTATTTTCCTAGTTTATAAGTTAAATCACCATCATAATTCATGTATTTATCACACACATGAACTTAACATGATTTAGAAGTCATAAGGTTGGATTTGTTTATTGTTAAGCACAAGTTCATTAACTAATCTATGAAAATTTCAGTACCATTGCTACATCAAATTGTCTAGTTGAACTGCTTTTACCGGTAAGATCATTCCTCGAAATGTATCCAGCAGGTCACAGTTAATTATTGCATTACAAGTTCTTTTATATGAGTCTCACTAAGTCATTAAAGACTTATTCCTCGTTTCTTCTGTCTATTTCTCAGGATAAAAATCAACATGTCAGCATGGATCAAGTGAATAATTGTTCAAGCGTGCAGTTTGGAATATTCGTGTTTGGTCACTAGTCATAACCATTAAAAAAATCACATTGTTGGTAATACAAGACTTACGTTGTATATATCAAAATATATTTTATAAAATGTGTATGGTTTTGATCCTGAACAAGTGAGACTTCTTCCTATTAGTTACGTTTTAGTATGAGTTGGGTAAAGTGACTGATCACCACCGAACCAACTCGGATCGGAGCATGGCTCGTGGGGCGCGGTCGTCACATGATGAATTGTCAAATAAGTGCTACAAATTATTGTGGATTGTTAGTTAAGATGACCCATTGTTCAAAATATAATTTCCAATTACGCATGTGTTATGTTTTGAATATGACTAGTTTTTTATTAATAATAGACACGTTTGTAATTTGAAATAGATTGTTAATTTGACTTTTTTATTTTATATATTTAAGTTTTTGAAAGAAGTTTATACATTTATTAATTGTGTGGGAAACGTTAATTTTTTCTTGAAAGAATATGTGATTGGTTAACTCGAAATCATATCTGTGACCGAACGATTTTAATCGAAAACCACACCAGTTCAATAATTTGGTTATTAGTTATCGATTTTAGGCTAACCAATAATTTAAATTATTTGAAAACCGAACCATGTGCACCCTTAAGCTAGACGGTTCTTATGATAATTAATTGTAAAATTGAGCGAGACGGTTCTTATTGTGTTGAGACCAATCTTTTGATTTTCTTATTTACCTTTATAAGTACTATTAAATTTTATTATTAATTAGGTATAACTGTAATTTATATGTTAGCTTAATTATTATTTAAATCTTCTTAGCAAGGAAAAAAATTCATTACTTAATTATCTTACATAAAAAGAAGATTAAAATATATAGATTATGCATCCATAATTAATTTGTAATATTTTATATTTTGCTAATTCTAGTATATAAAATATATAAATATTATCAGACATAAACATCAAATTTTGCCCTATCAGAATCTAAGCCCTAATTTTCTCTCTCATCAACCCAATTTCCTCACTTTCTCTTTCTTCGCCACACACACAGAGGAGAAGAATATTTGGTTGAGTTAATCCAGCTAAAAAGGTATCATCTGTTGAATTCGATTAAACATCTTCAAGTTTATTATGTCCTTTTTTTGTTATTTGATGTTGGTGTTGATGAATTACAGAGCAGCACAAGGTCAGCTGATTTACTAAATTGGTTGAGAGTTCAATTCAATTCAGTTATTGAGAAATGTCAGACCAGATTGGTAAAATCGAGGCAAAATCGGTAGGAAAGGCGTCCACTGCGGCGGCGGTCAAAGCTCAGGTGCAGATTATTTCGTTCTTTGTTTGTATTTCGTGCTATGTTTGTTATTTGGCTTGGGATCATCCAATTTGATACGGTTAGATCAAAATTATTGAAGTTGCCAATTCGACGTGCGTATAGACCAATCAAGTATGCTAGTTTGCACGTTTCGTAGTGGGATCAGGTTTTGTTTTGATCGTCGAATGTACATAGTCGTTGGGAACTAGACACATGGACATTTTACTTTACGTATAATGTGCTTTGAGTTAGTGCTTGTAATTAAATCAGAAGAAGAAATCATGTAAATAGGAATGGCTGGCTGGCTGCCGTATTGTTAACATGGATAGGATATACTATTTTTGTTAATTGTATATTTTATATTTCATTGGGGCACTTCTACGAGATATCGTTCTTTGAGATCATTAAACATTAACGTGATGAAATTGTGGAACCATATTTGGTTGCTGTAAATGATTGTGAATGATACAAGTCTGGCTTCAATTGCAATGGGAAATATATTCACTAAGAAATAGATTGACATAATTTAAAAGATTTGACTTATGTTTGCAAGTGTTAAATTGAGATAGATGAATCACTCAATCGTGATCTCATTGCTGCATATGACCGTGAATGCTCTGATTTCAACTTTTACAGCACCAATTGTCTGTAGTGGATCTCAATTGCACTACTGTGGCTGATGCACTTGCCAAAAGTACAATTACCATTACAAGTATACAACTCAAATTAGATTCTAACATATACCTGGTTTTGTTTAACATCCATACCCGGCAGTGTGGTCTTAGGAGTGAAAACATTTCTTCAACTTAGTTCAAGGTTTCAGGCAGGAGTTTATTTTGGTTAACTGTGCAATTCTACATAGACCGTTTGGACCATTCGTTCTTCGAGAAAAGTTATTTTAACCTGCAGTTCACAACACACGCCTAACAGCTCAAGTGTCGGGTTATGTCTGTCATGTCTCAGTCCCTATATGGGCTGGTAGGTCCCTGAAATCTCTACAGATTTCCTTTTACCAAATTCTCTGCAATTAGGCATATAAGTTCAAAAAAAACCCAGACTCTCATTCAGCTTACACTTCTCAACTTCGTTTAACTAGTTATGATGAAACTACTATTCCATTCAATTGTCCTAAACTGTTACAATGTGCTTTGTCCTTATTAATTCTGAGTACGCTGTCTCCACATCACCTACTTCTTCCCACATTCTCCTCTCGACATTTTCAACGTGTTTTGTGTACTAAAAGTGGCTGAAGCAGGCTCCTCCAGTGTCGCGGACTTGGATAATATATTTTATCTGTAAAACGAACTCCTGGACAATGTTAATGCTGAGGAACTCCTGATACAAACTACTAGATTCGGGGTGGTGAATTTTCCTTTTTTTTTTTTCCGGTCGTCCTAGTTCTTGTCTTCATTTTATGGCATCCATGAGTGGTTCTCGGATTATAGTTTCTCTTTCTTATCCTACATAATTGTTCGCGTTTTTTTGTCTGATATGTCTCTGCTCCTGTAACAGAATGCAGGAGATTTTTTCATACTAGCAAACACTCAGAAGCGCCGTAAGGTTGAAGAAGATGGTGGTTCTACTGCTGGAGAACACGTTGAGGTATGTACAGTTCCGTTTCCAGCTGGCATACTCCTGTTGTTGCTGATGTCCTTTTACCATTTTATTGTCTTCTTGCCTAGTCATTTATTCATGTATTTCTACTCGGAACTGTTTTTTTTTTTTTTTTTAAATGGTTCATATTGTGTTTTTAGGGGAGTAATTCTTCAGGAAACCTACACCAGGCAGCAGCAGATTTGAAGCAAAAAACCAGAGAGCCCATAGACTTCAACAAGGCAGGTGCTGATTCAGATAAGAGAAAACAGGGCCGTGATAGAGCAAGTTCTGCTTCTGGCAGAGGCCGAGGTCATCAGGCAAAAAAGCCGAAAAGTTCTTCATCAAACGGTCAGGCTGAACACACGAATCACAAGGTACGTGTATTATGAATGTTACTTGTTTTGTGGAATACATTAATACTTTTGTGACTAACATAAATGATAGCATGTCCATTGTAAACATTTGAGCACATTTACCCTGAAAGAAAGCTGAGTTTATTTCTATATCCGTCGTAGTATTAGTTTTTCTGATAATAATTTCCAGATCTTGTTAAAATCCGTCCACATGAAATTTCTAATAAAAACTACTAACTATTACATCTTGACAATGCCACCATTTTCTTTTTCCTTATTAATGGTTGACATAGTATCTCCATAGAATGTGCATTTTATAAATGCCACCATTGGATCATATAAACTTCTGGACATCGTTTCATAATCATTTGCAGATCTTTTGTGTAAACTAAGCATTATTATGGGATTTGTTTTTTTAACATATTGTCAGAAGAGGTTAAGGTAAACATCACAGTAATCTGTACCATCCTGTTAAGCCAGATTTAGGAAGAGGACATCAGATTTAGATAGAGATGATGTTACTTACAGTAGTTATGTTCATTATTTATGTCTTATAAGGAAATTCATGACATGGAGTATTTGCTAAAGTAAAACAAGTAATCATATAATTAAATAACGCAAACCTCTTTATGCACAATGTTATTATTGTAATTTTTCCTAATCGCATATTGGTCTTACATGGAAAATTAAATGTTTTGTTATTCAAGCTGAAATTGGCGAAGGTGGAGGAACTCTCTTCATTCGAAGAAGAGAAAAGAGCAGTCAAAATTGCGGTCAATTCAATAGCCAGTGACGACGATGAAGAGGCTAACGCAGATCTCAGCTTAAAAATTGTTCAGAAATTGATGTTACGGACTTGCGGTAACGACCCCATAAGCGACGGCGTAATTAGTATTGTTACGGATGTTAAACAGGAGGCCAAAAAGAAGGAGAAGAAGAAGAGGAAAAAGAAGAGCGCGGAAGCTGAAGTTCATGAAGTTGATGTAAGCATTGAGTTAGATCGAATTGTTATGTCGATGTATTTTGTTAGCTAGTGATACATTATCGTAGTCGCTTAGTAATTTGTTCGGGTTGTTACTGCTTTTCAGGTCTCGGGTGAAATAGACGAGGGGTTTAGAGATTTCTGCGGGGAATTATTGATGGTAAACTTAACATGTTCCTATGTTTTCTAAATTTTCCTTAGATTTGGGTTGAGTAGTGTAGCTAGCTTGATTGATTTATTACCTCATTTGTTATCTTGTGAAATTGGTAAAGTTGGAGACTGAAAGTTTACACTGTGGTATTGCACTACTCTTACATGCTGTGCATTGCTAAATTGCATACTCTCCTTCATAGCTTGCGAATGGATGCAACTAGAGATTCAGAACTAAATGATTTAAGTAATTAGGTTTGCTCTTGTTCTTATCATTGACGATTTCTGTAGTTTTTGGCTTTTAAATCATTTAATTTTCTCAAAGAAAGATGTATTCTTATATTTAAATTTGTTGACTGATGTAGGTTTTCGTCTTGCAAATGTTTTATAGTTGATTTGGAATTTTAATATTTTTTTGGATTGGCGTAGTGTATTAAGGTTATAAGATCTCTGTCCGCTGAATAGTGCTTCTGGATGCAAGCAATTCATTGTTTACATGCTTGTTCTTTCTTTCTTTGATTGACCTAGGTTGATAATGTGAAAGTTGAAGAAAAGATAGAGACTACTAAAGCTACTGAGGTTTCTGAAAAGGCCGTTGAAACAAACCCAGTGGGGTTAGCTGACAATGCAGTTCTGAGGAAGCTTCTTGTGAGTTGAAGCATTTGTCTACAACTTTCTATCTTGAGATACCCGAACACACAATTGTTGTTCTGTTTTGGTTGACTGCTTATCATGGATTAATATTATGCCAGCGGGGTCCTAGGTACTTTGACCCCCCTGATAACAGTTGGGGAGCGTGCTATAACTGTGGGGAAGAGGGTCATACAACTGTCAACTGTACTTCAGAGAGGCGCAAAAAACCTTGCTTTGTCTGCGGGAGTTTCGAACACAATGCAAAGCTTTGTACCAAGGTGTGTGCTCGAATTTGCTGAGTAACGATTTATATCATCTCTATTATGGTTCACATAATTAATCATTCTATTAACTTTCCTTGAGATTGTTATTAAATAATTTTTTCTCATATAAAATTAAATCGCTAGAAGTAGGCACATATTGACATTTTTGTACATTGAATATGACACCAACAGTTATAGCTATTCTGGTGTTAAAAGATCAGGTGCTGTGCTATTTATTGACCACCCAATCATGTTTTGTTTTTTATGAAGTATAGGTACATTTAGGCATGTTTTCATGGAAAATTTGCATATGCTCTTTTATCTCACACTTCGATGAGTCTCCATACTAACTCCAACAATGTGCTGAAAATTAAACATGCTAACTAGATGAAATGAATGTCACTGCGAGATGGTTTATTCTATTTGTTCTATGTCCATTATTTGGCCAGGGACGAGATTTATGAAGTATAGGTACATTTAGGCATGTTTTCATGGAAAATTTGCATATGCCCTTTTATCTCACACTTCGATGAGTCTCCATACTAACTCCAACAATGTGCTGAAAATTAAACATGCTAACTTGATGAAATGAATGTCACTGCGAGATGGTTTATTCTATTTGTTCTATGTCCATTATTTGGCCAGGGACGAGATTGCTTTATCTGCAAGCAGCAGGGTCACCGTGCAAAAGATTGTCCCGAGAAAAACAGCTCAAAATTGTGCCTCAAATGTGGAGATGTGGGGCATGAAATGTTCTCGTGCAGGAATGAATATTGCCCTGATGATCTGAAGGTCCCTATTTATTTACATGAAATATCTGAAAGTGGGGTGTTTTTTTTACTGGCTTCTAATTTAGGATCCTTGTATATTTGAACTTTGTTTTTGCAGGAAATACAATGTTATATTTGCCAAAAAATTGGTCATCTTTGCTGTGTGGATTATGGCTTATCAGACCAAACATCTGTTTCCTGTTATAGATGTGGTCTGTCAGGCCATACTGGTCTGGTGAGTTCAATCTTTATTTCATACTTTCCAATTTACAAGTGTTATTTGTTACTTAATAATGTCTTTATCGTTCTTTCCTGCAAGTTGCTAAGTGATCATCAACCTATATATTTAAAAAACTGCTCAGGATTATTCTGCTGTACTTAAATGTGTTATGGTAGCTCTGTCCTCTTCATTTGGTCCAGCTTGAAGCGGTACCACTATTTTGCTAGCGAAAGGCAGAAAGGCAGAATGAAGAATATTAATGTTGGAATGTATTAAAGATTCATTTTGTATTAAAGTGGGATTAGTGCATAAAATGAATTGCTTTTCTTGTGTATGGATTTCCTTTCAGAATCAGTGAATTCTTGTAGAAGTAACATTGTAGAAAAAGAAATTCAATTTCAGTTGGTTGGAGACGAAGTTGGCAGAGAGTTTAGCACATTAATATCGTCGTTTGTAACTGTTATCATCAATTTCGTCATCTATGTGTGTGTTCTATTTAATTTTTGCGGAGTGGATATTTTTGCATCCCCTTCTATCTGATATTCCATTTAATAATTATGCAGGCCTGCACAGGGTCCCAAATTGACGCATTTGGCAAAGTATCTGCTAATTCCTGCTACAAGTGTGGTGTAGAAGGGCATTTTGCTCGTGAATGCACAAGCTCGGCGAAGGTAACTCATTTTGGTTCCCCAAAGGTCCACAATCATTTACTCTCCAAAGAAGCAGTTAAAAGATGGGATAATTACACTTACACCTCAGGAAGTTTATTCTAAATTAAGGAATCTCCCTTGAAGTGTGAAAAATTTACAGGGGAGTACGCTGAGGTTTGAGAAAAAATTACTTTATAGATGGGGCCCTCTGGGAACAAAAACGCACACTGAAGTGTTACCTCGGATTATTTTAATCTCATGGGAGGTGTCTGTAATGGACCAAACCACGAGGGTTGTAATTATCAACTAAAAATTATCTCAACGTCGTTGATCATATGTGCCACCTTTATTCTTTTTCACCTTAAGTTAATATCTGAATGATCTGTTTGTCTTTCTACAGACTAGTAAGAGAAATCGTGAACCATCCACACCTAAGCAGAGATCATCGAAGAAGCATAGAGACTATAAAGAAGCGAGATCTGCACCTCATGATCTTGCTAAGGCACGCAAAAAGAAGAAATCTCAACATGGGGAATTTTCGTCTCCTGTGAAACAAACAAAACACAGAGGTGGTTGGACCACGGAATGTCCTGAAGATTCTTACAGCAGTAAAGCAAACGGCTGGAGATCTCCTAA
Source organism: Linaria vulgaris (assembly GCA_948329865.1). NCBI lineage: Eukaryota > Viridiplantae > Streptophyta > Magnoliopsida > Lamiales > Plantaginaceae > Linaria > Linaria vulgaris. Next base: position 111,412,811 of record OX415252.1, read on the forward strand.
AACCCCAATTGACAGAAGAATCGATTACTACAGTTCACATAGAGATTACCCTTCAAGTTCTAATTCAGTTAGAAATCCGCATAACTATAATTATAATAACTCTGCCTATAATGGGTCATCCAGCTATCATCAGCATAGGTTTTCAGCATCGCGGTTTGGAAACAGCAGTCATGATGGGTCGAGGCATCAGAATTGGTGGTAGAGAAATATCTATCCTAGAGGTTCACTCGACAAACAATGGCTATGTGCGCTTGCAGCCATCTTCAGAAATCTTCTCAAGGTTCATGTTGGGGAGGATGGGTAGGTTCTTCCATTCTGAATACTGTTTTATTGGGGAGAGATAAGTTAATATATCAACCTGCATGTTTTCGGTTTTTCATACTGCTCCCTTATATATTTAGTGCTAGATTTGGCTAATTATTGGACATTGATCTTTGTTTGTGATGGCATTTTCCGGTGGTCATGTTGTAATAGTAGCACCCCATGCAAATGCGCATGGGTTTACTAAGAAAATATTGATTGATTGATATATTCTTTTATATTGTGACTTCGAATGAGATTTTAAGGATTCATTTTGTTTAGAGAAATTAGAGATATCTAAAAATTACCAGTCACGGCAAGAGGGGTCAATTATGAATGGGGCGTGCCAATTAGACGAATGAGATTCGGGGAGATTAGACTTTAGGTGAATATAATCCATGGGTTGAGAAAAATATTGTTTTTTTTTGTGCAAAAAATTAATGTTCATTCATTCATCACATCGTAAACTGCAGAATCACGGGACAAATGAAATAAAACAAACAAAAGCACAATAAAGCCTAAATTAACACTAATACAAACTAACTGAGAATAGTACTAGCATCAAGATGGTTGCAATGACATGACATTTTTGTCTTGGGCTGGGACGCGTAGCTTAGCTACATTCCATTCTACCAAAGCACATTCCACCAAAACCATTAAAGCTATCGCCAGTCAAGCCTCGTTCTGCTAGAATCATCTTTTTGTTTAAATCATCTGCCAAAAAGAAAAGAAATTTCGCCATCAACATTCCATAGTCGCGAAGAAGAAGCTCATGGGTTATACTGGTCTATCTCATGTAGCTAGATGTTTGACTTGACGACTAATAAGTGGATCTGAGCATAATAGCGGCGGTGGTTGAGATATCGAGGGGTGTGGTATATGTAGAATGCGTGAACATTGAGGACAAAATGACGATGTGTTATTGGATAACTTTTACAATATTAACAAAAGGCACAATGCAACCGCTAGCTCTTAACGCTAGCTATGCTGACTTTCGCAAGCGGTATGTGTCGGACTCATGTCTCGACTAACTCATTACAAACACAACAAACTAAATTAATCAATCGTATTCATTCAACTGTAGAAATATTACAACCGGCCAACCGGGTAGGATGAGCTGAAAAGTATACAACCCTTGTTATTAAGTACCGTCTTTAACTCTTACTCTTCCCTCCATATAGTATGTTGAAGAAAAAAGACTTGTTACATAACTAGACACTCAAAGGTTAAACAAGTATGGTAAAATAACAAAACGATTCTACAATTATGACACACTTTTCACCTTTAATGCAACTCTTCGTCCATGTTTGTAAGTCACCACAAGTCTCGATTAATCGGCGCAACCAAGTTGCAAGGTGAGTTAATCAGCGGGTAGAACCTTCAACAATGATTTTAGAACCCATTTGAGATGGTGACATCCATGACACTATTAAAAAGATATAATTAAGTTTGTTGAGAAATTTAAATTTTTGAAAATATATGTGATTGAAGACATACTTCTTTAAATTCAAATCGACAATATTTAGTATTAAATTTGTAAGAAAAAATACTGAACTTTTTTAATTGTCCGTCTTAGTTTTTAACGTTTTGAATATTTTTGAAGTAACAAAACATATAAAGTAGTAAAATATATCTTTAGGGTGTAAGTGCCATTACATAGAAATATAGTCGTAGACCCATCAAACAAAATCACAAATTGACAAAAAAAAAATATTAAACACAGCGTATAGGGTCCAATCACAAAACCCTGACTGACAATCGCCTCCTTTTTTTCCAAACAAACAAAAAAGAATAAACCCTTTTGTTAATCATCTCAGGTACTTACTTCTTGCAAAGCCACCTACTCTTATTACTCTGTATATGAATTTTGCCAACTAAATTCTTCTTGTTGTTAACTTCTTGCAAAGCCACCTAATTATTACTTCTTGTTGTTCTCAGGTACTAAATTCTTCATTTCAGCAAAGTGGGCATCTTCAATTTTTCTTTCTTTTGTTAAAGTTGCTGTCTTTTTCCCATTTTTTGAAACCTCCAACTAAGTTTTGTTGTTGTGTTTCTTCTATTTTTTTTTTCTTGTCAATTCAGTGAAGTGGTATCCTCAGTTTTTTCTTTATTTTGTTAAAGTTGCTGTCTTTTTTTAAAAAGAAAAAATTGAATTTCAAATTGAAGAAAGATGGTGCTAAATTTTGTTAAAATTATGTCTTGAAAAGGTTCTTCTTTGTTTGAATTTAGCTCAAGTCAGGGGCATGGATACATGTTGCAAAGTGAATGCTGGCCATATTAGTAGTTTGTGCAAGTCGAATTTGTCTAGTATTGGCGAAGGTAATTTCCCAAAAGGATATTTGCCTTTCGCGTCGAAGCATTGTAAGAAAGAAGTGAAGAATTGCGTGAAAAACGGTGTTTTACGCTCAATGGCGAGCAGCAGTACTCAAAACCATGTAGAAGCTGTCGCCAAGGACAAGGACGAGGGGCTTACGTATAAGGAAGCTGGTGTTGACATCGATGCTGGTTCGGAGCTTGTCCGACGAATTGCCAAGATGGCTCCCGGAATCGGAGGCTTTGGAGGGCTATTCCCTTTGGGTACGATTGTCAGTTTGTCATTATTGGGATGATATCGTGCCATATAGTTTTAGTTGTAATGCTTTAGTCTGGATGAGTTATTGTGTTTGACTGTAATGCTATTACGTTATCATCGTCGTTTAGTTTCAGGGCGTGAATTATTGTCAGTTTCTTGAAAAGATATATTTTTTATTTTCTGCTTAGCTATTTGCTAAATCCTGTGTGAGCTGATCATGACATGCGGTGTGAGGAGGAGAACACAAGATTTCTCTTGTGTGATGAACCGAATTTTACTGAAAAAATGTATCTTTAATGTGGCAGCTTCTAAAATTGCGTGTCAATTTCCTCGGGCGATTGTTGAATTGTATCGCCCATAATTTTGATTGCAAAGATGGATTTTCTGTGATTTTTCTTCATCACTCCCTGTTATCTAGGTTAAGGTCTGACCTTTCAGGCATATCAAATGAGTTCTCTGAACTGATTTTTGATGGTCTGTAATTGATATTGATCTGGTATTTTCTAGACATTTTATGAATGATAGACCAATGAGTTCTCCCCTTCCATTTACAATTACTAAGCAGGGGTCGTTACGTATCAGCTCTTGAAGATCTAATTGATACATGGTGATTTTATCTTTAGTTTTGTTGCAATTGAGTTTTAGGCATAACAAGTAGAACAACTTTATTGAGAACGTGCTTCAGTTTCTCATTTCCCCTCTTTTGTACAATATCAGAAATTGACAGAGCCAAAGAGCCTGTAGAAATTGGAAAATCCAATGTTTCTTGTTTTCATTAATTCTGTATATAGCTCTCCGTCAATTAATGTGTTCGATTCTTCAGGGGATTCCTATCTAGTGGCTGGTACGGATGGAGTAGGAACCAAACTGAAGCTGGCTTTTGAGACTGGAATCCATGACACTATTGGGATTGATTTGGTACAGCGTAAAAAGATTTGACTGTGCAATTCTTTGTTAGTAATCAAAATGCTTATTCCATTTTTCTTGCTCAGGTTGCAATGAGTGTCAATGATATTGTTACCTCGGGGGCAAAACCATTATTTTTTCTTGATTATTATGCAACCAGCCGTCTAGATGTTGATTTGGCCGAAAAGGTATGACAGTTTTTTCTTAATTTTTACTATCAGAAAGTTGTAGGACGAAGATTTTCCGTTGAAAAAAGTTGAATCCTCCTTCTCTTCCAATATAGGTCATCAAAGGCATAGTTGATGGTTGCCAGCAATCTGACTGCGCTCTTCTAGGAGGAGAGGTACTAATAACCATTTTTCTAATGTAAATTTAAATTTTATGTATAGACAACTTCTCTATTATTGGTTCAATACCCGAGTTGATGGAATTCATGTACCTTTTAGACTGCAGAGATGCCTGATTTTTACGCAGAAGGTGAATATGATTTGAGCGGCTTTGCCGTAGGCATTGTGAAAAAGGACTCGGTAATTGATGGAAAAAATATTGAGGCGGGAGATGTCCTTATTGGTCTACCATCTAGCGGAGTTCACTCGAATGGATTCTCCCTTGTCAGAAGGTTTAAAATTGCAAAAGAATTGTTCTTTTTCAGTAAATGTGAAGACTTTGTTCCCGTCAAATGAAAATGGACTTTCTAGTATTCATATTCTGATATTCCTAATTTATTTGGACTTGGAGAGTTTATATGCTATACTTAATGATTATGTGGCCATTTTTACTAGGGTTCTCGAGAAAAGTGGGCTTTCACTTGAAGATAAGCTTCCCAGTTCTTCTGTGACTCTGGGTGAAGCTTTGATGGCACCAACTGTTATATATGTAAAGCAGGTAATACCTCAAAGCTAACCTTAAACAGTATTTTATGGCATTAAAACTTTCGTCTTCTTAAATGCATCATTTACGGTTCGGGGTTTTACAGGTTCTTGACATAATCAACAAAGGCGGTGTGAAAGGAATTGCTCACATCACCGGAGGTGGTTTCACTGATAACATTCCACGTGTGTTTCCAAAAGGCCTTGGAGCTGTCATATTCAACGACTCGTGGGTCATCCCTCCTGTTTTTAAATGGATTCAAGAGGTGAGATTCTTTTGTGGAGGCCATTATGGCATAAATTATATATTTTTTCTCCTAATTTATCACACTCAACGGCGATGTTGTGTACGATTCTTACATTTTTCTCTCTAATCTCAAATATGTAATTGATTAGTTGGTTAATTCGTAAGACTGGAAAGATGGAAGATGGAGAAATGAGACGAACTTTTAACATGTGTGCAATTCTTACGTTTTTCTCTCTAATCTCAAATATGTAATTGATTAGTTTGTTTTTATGCCAAAATTTCGCAAGGCTGGAAAGATTGAAGATGGCGAAATGAGACGAACTTTTAACATGGGAATTGGGATGGTACTAGTCGTAAATAAGGAGGCGGCTCTTAGAATACTTGAAGGACATGGACAAGGTGTAGCCTATCACATCGGCGAGGTGGTTAGTGGTGACGGAGTGAGTTACCAGTAATATTTTGGTACTCGCGTTGTTAGTGTTGACATAACAATTTTGTTTTAACAAGGAGGCGTGCAAAGATGGATGCTCTCTTTTCACCCTATTTGTGATTTGAGTTCAAACTTAGAGTAATCTTTCTGCAATATTTTTATTGTTGTATTGTATTGGTTTAGAGTAATAGTTTAGTAACTTTCCGGCATAACTTGATTGATGTACTTGGTTTGCTTCCCTTACGGCTTATAGCATTCTCCCAGCCACTTTTGTTTTGTGTTTCTTTCTATTTATCAATGGTGTCAATGGTGTGGCACTCCTATATTTGTAAAATCACCACTCCTGAGTAACACCATTTGACAATATAAGAGTGGCACTCAGATTGTTCGTCATCGATCCAAGGAAACAAGCAACACGTGTTCTCCATGATTTCTGCGAGTTTTCTTATTCTGGAAATCAGTTAATAAATCCATGCTCACCATGGTATTCTTTTTTTTCAGGTTAAGTGGTGTCACCAAAGGAGTTATTTTCTATCTTAAAAAGCTTGCAAAACAGAGTCTACCATTTGTTTCAATGCCGCAACAAACATAAAACTAACAACGATCACGCCACGCCTTGAAAAATTCAGGTAGAAATATTCCAATGACATTAACAAGAAATGATTATGATATACATTAGATATCTCTGCAAAACACTGGTAACTGTAAATTGTAAAACATTGTTTGTTAAGGATAAAACAAACGAGTAACAAAAGTACAGAACCCAAGCACACCGCCATCTCAACTGTAGCATAAAAGTTAGACAAATTGCTGCACTAGTTTGTAAATAAATTACAAGGGAGTGGTTTCTAATTCCAAATTCTTCAAAACCACATTAAGACAGATTTCGACGCGAAAAAAGAATAAACAACGAATTCGAGGCAGACGATCCAAAGAAACAATAACCACAACTGCAACTTCTACAAAGCCACATCAAGTCGACACACAAATTCTTGACGGAAACAAAGGCTAAACAACAAAGTCCTCGAAGAAGATCCTAAGAAACGATATCCACCACAACACAATTCAATACATAACACACACCCTCCTCCCCCAATAAGGCTATTACCCTGTTTCCCCCAGTGGAAACTATGAACAGGTTTTCTAGCAGCTAGTTATGCATTGTACGGAATAAGATTACAGACACCACAGTAATAATTCAACATAATGTACATCATCAAACAGCAGAACCAGCAGAACCTGTCCTTGAAACATGAGACAAAGCATCTTCAAATTGATCCTCGTCCCCTTTCTCAGAGCTCAAGGAAGGTGGAATATACGACCGGAAGATAGCTTCCATATTTGGAGCTTCTTTTAGTTCGCGAGTGGTAGCCTCAAGTGCCGTGGTTTCGAAAAACCGATAGAATTTCTTGTTACATACAAAAATGAAGATGATGGATAAAATAGGAAGTGGGATCAGGATTGGGCCGTAGAAGAAGAGCTTTGCTAGAAAGTAGCCTATCATTGTAAGTTGATACAGGATCAGGGAAGCTATGATGCGTTTGTACATGTGCGGCCACATCCTCCCATAACTCTCGTAAGAAGGAACATAAACCTTAAGCACCTGTAAATATCGTGAAAATATGATTTGGTAAGAATTATGCAGGCAAACCAATTCTACACCATAAACGAAAGAATATTAAAAAAATACAATTGAAAGACTACCAATAATGACAAACAACAACAACAACAACCAAGCCCATAATCCCAATTAAATTGGGTAAGCTATATGAACCATGAATGACTACCAATAATGACAAAGAAACAAAAAGATAAAACATTGCCCTGCATCTCCCCTATAACAGAAATTGAACAAAATAATAGTTTTCTTTGCTAGGAGATTTACCTGATTACGCAGAACAAGCCATCCCAAGCCAAAGTACACAACACCAAAGGGAATAATTAAAGGTGCTATGACAGAATAGCATAGACAAATTGTAACAATGAGCATGTCACTAGGAATTCTAGTAGCATATCCAAGATCTCCAGGAGCCCAAGCTTCTTTCACCTCAGCTTCAGTCTTACAAAGATATTTTTTCTTCAGATGGAATATTATCAAAGGAATTAATCTTGATAATTCAAGCCCATAGCCAACAAAGAACCTGCAAGCACCAATTGTTAAACTCTTGATTTCAGCAATCCATAGATAAGAAATCCAGATCCATGTCAAATTACCTAAATGAATCACAACTAAATATATTTCACTTGGTCAATAATCCAAGTCTAGAAATAAAAACACAAGGGTCGGCAGAAGCCATGGTGGTGGACCCAATGAGACCAAAAATTTGAAGTCCCAAACAACAACAAAAAAAAATGCATTGTCAGAAGCCAAGTGATAGCACCAATGAGACGGACTTTCTCGAGTCCACTGTTTTCTATTTTATGCGGCTAGTGCTAAGAAAACTGGAACAACGGTAGAATAAACCATTTGATGCACAAACTTGTTCCACAAATTATTATTACCGCTTAGTTGCAAACATAATTAATACTAACAATGCATAAGCGCCACTTACTAGAATAAATAATAGCAAATTATTCTCTAGCTTCAACTCCAATTGAAAGTTTACCGATAATGAGGGGACAATCAACAAGTCATCACTAATAGAATCCCGATTGAAGTACGAAGACACAAGAAACTCGAAAAGAGTGACTACCAAAATAAATAGAAATAGGATCAGAATCTTACTTCAAAGCCACAAAAGTCAAAAAGAAAGTAGCACTTCCGGGGAGGCTATTTCCTAGTAAAGTGATAAGTGAGTCAGGGTGTTTCTGGACAGCCTTAAACGTAGTGAAAAGACTTGATCCCAATGTAACACCAATAAATACATTTAGGACCGTAAAGTAGTAGTACTTTCCAGAGGTAGCCCTTTGTGCATGACTCAATGAAGGGATGCCCTCACTTTTGGATAAAAATAGCAGAAAACTTGGAAGCAAAGCCAAAAATAATATAAGTGCAAGCTGCGGCAGGTAAGCTTCCAGCACTGTCCTGATTGCAGATATATCCACAACCGGTTTCAAGAACGGGAGCAACTTCTGCAGGTTCTCTAAAGTAGTTAATGCAGAAATAAACCCAATTGGTATTAGGTAGAAGAAGATGGTCAAAAGCACAAGGAAGTAAATGAGATATTGCCGAATCTCCCTCTCATAAAACTTTTTAGGAAGATTGCTCCATAGTAACTGACGGGGCTCAGGAGCAGCCATTACTGTCCATGTATCAACCATAGTATCGTGTAGACTTTGTGAAGCAGCTGCTGCAGTTACCCTATTATTAAAAAAGATGATAGCTGCAGATTGTTGTTTGTCCTTCAGAGTGACTTTTTGCTCAGCTTCTAATTTTGGGATCAATTTTTTTATCTTATCATCATAGTACTCTATTGCATCAACACTTTTACCAATAAGACCAAGAAAGCCAGTTTTCATAGTTGGTCTTGTTCCTTCAGGACTAGCGGTTTGCTTGGAGGCGGCATATATGGCTTCGGCTCGTTCAAGCTTCTTTCTGTATCCTACCAACTCCAGATAAATTTTGTTGACCTGTGTAATCACCAATACAAGTGAAGCTATAAGCAACCTTGAACATAAAGCAACAATATCACTCAGAAAGTAGGCGTTGACAAACGTTCACTCGTAAGACATAAGCAACTGGCATTCATATGCCCAAAGTGTAAAATTAACGCACAAGATTGGATTAAAAATTATCAATTCAAATACCTCCTTATTGTCTGTGACCACCATCGATCTATAATAGGTATCTGGATAGATTGCCTTAAAATACGTGTCCACCTGTTCCTTCATGGTTTGACCACTGGGGGCAGCAGGTATGTCTCGGACTAACACGGCAAACTGTTCGCACCTCACCTCAGGTGACATAAGTGCAGTAGCCCTCATATCCGAAACGTGTTTGTATGCCTTCCATAAGAGGTAATATGCAACAAATGAAACCCAATAGGTTGCTATAAAAAATGCCCACAATCGAACATTCCTTTCCTGTAATCCCCAAGCAAAAGGAACACAAAAGTCGTAACTGAATTAGGCAACCATATGCTCATTTAACTCCCAAACATATCAGTATTCTAAATGAAATGGACAAGAAGAAGGTATTGTGAAAAGGCAGTACTACTCACTTGGACATGCCCCATAGACAGCCTGTCAAGTTCATTAAAAGCTCCTTTACTGGTGGTATCATTGAGATCCATCACAAAACGGGCAGTGGCAGCAACTGGTAGGAGAACAGGCAGAAGAATAACACCAGCCAAAACCAATATCCCCAAAACTGCACGAAACGATAAGCCCCAATCAACACTAAGCCGATGGTAATACTCTTATTAAAAATAAAATCATTGCATATGGCGGCCACAGAAGGGAAATCAGACAACTGAAGAGAACATCACCTGCCTCAAACTTCTCACCGTAGCTGTCTCTCGAAAAGCTAAACCAAAATGTAAGCTAAATTGCTAACTCAAAAAGTAAGCCCGCCAAGGACATACATTGTTGAATAAAATCACATATGCATAGAAGATTATAGCAGTTATCCAAGAACTATAATAATTAAGAAATGCAGTAAAACCACTCATCCCGACATTCGCCCTACACGTTATCTCTTCGACGAAACAGGGTAAATAATCGGCTTGTTCAGCTCAAAAGCCTAGTACGTGAAGATTCGCGACAACATTAATAAAATCAGTCTTCAACTGAAAATGCAGCGAATATCTGACCCAATGCATCATCTTCTAACACTAAAGGTGTCTGTCACCCAAAAATTCACCTAATTAAACCAGTCAGGTAGTGCTATCCCAACAAACAGATACACATCATCGCGCTTATGGCCACAGAATCACTTAAATGTCAACAAAACAGCAGAGCCACAAACAAACAAGGAAAAAGTCACTTAATGCAAGCAAGCGTTGTATTGACGACGTGGTGCAACCAAAAGCTCAAATCAAATCAAATCCAATCCACTTCTCATCCTACAGAAAAGTGAAAACAACCACCACATAACCTACTCATCTCCAGTAAATTAGCTATTAATATAACCGACTCGTCGTGCCAGTGCCACTACCACCTCATCTATCTTATCGTGCGTTAATAATTTCACACACACACACAAAATGCGTCGACGTCGTAGTAAGAGCAGTCAGTTACCAGTGGTGAGGAAGACGAAATAGACGGCGGCATCGACGCCGGAGTGTTGGATGACGTCAGCCTCGGTGGAAGAGAAAGCTTCACGGATCCAGGCGAACGGATTCCGCGTCAAGCGAAACCCTTCGTACGGATCGAGGCCCTTGAGGATCCGATTGGGGTAGTAAACGACGTTGTTACCGGGTTTGCGGGCGAGCCAGGTGAACACGAGCATCAGAATGATGAATATCACAAACGACGTCGCTAAGGACGTTATAAACGAACTGAAATCCATCGCCTCCGCCTTCTCTTCTTCTCCACTGACTCGTCACACTGTTTGAACTTTACTTTGTTGTACAAATGGTGCGGCAACAGTAACCGCTAAGAGAGAGAAAAAAAAGTAACCGTTGGGAGGTGAAAGGATAATGGCGGTTGGGATTTTAATTAATAAGAAAGGGAATCATGTGGTTTGGTTAGGTTTGGTTGTTTGATTAAGAGATATTTATTTATGTGAAGGTGGTGGGGGACATGTATATATATACTCACTGAGTGGCGTTCAATTTTGATGAGAGCTTTTGTCGTTTTGTGCTGCAATTTCAGAGAGATAGAGATGAATTTATTTCCTCTTTTTGCTGCTTTCATATATAATTATATATATGTATGTCCACTTTGCTTTTAGTTAGGTGTTGCTTTCTTCTAATTTTAATGCAAGTGTGTTTGATTCGTGTGGGGGGTGGCGGGTTGAGAGCGTGTACACTTTGAGTAAATTTACAAATGAGTGACGTGTCTTCAAAAGTGAAAAATACTTCCTTTTATGTGCTTAATATAGTTAATAGTTTAATCAGGAAAAAAAATATGTAATTTTAATCGTGGTTCAGCGTTTTGTACCCAGAGTATGTTCGATGAGGCTAACTATGCTATATTGTAGAGTAATGCGCCAGCTCACGCCCTAGGAGGCTACATCGGACTATGTTCTCTAAGGCGACGCCATCCTTGAACCTCCAACATGATATACCCTTCGGAGACACGCCAAGTCACGCCTTCTGAGGCCAAGGCCACATACTCTGGGGAGTAATCCCCGAGGAACATTCTGCGGGTACGAGGGAATCCCGTTCTAAAGCAACGAATATCACAATACTCCTCGCGTTAGGTGCAATACTACAGTCACACGGTGTGAGTACTACTACCACTACACTTGTAACACAAGAAGGAGAGGGAATCATAGATGATAATTGAGGAACCGAAAATCTCTCCTGAGTAAAGAATGTCCAACTAAATATCTACCAAGGAAGAAGAGCGCAATGCAGAAAAGAAAATTACATGCATTCGCCCAATGCAAATTGTTAACCTTATAAAATAAATACGAGATTAAAGAAAATATTAGTCCTAAATAAGAAGGATTAATAAATGGACAATACTATTGTCACGAGTACTTCCGATGATTTGTACCCACTCCCAACGAGGAGGCCCATCAGGTGTGACCAATACCGCTCGGTTACTAACCCAAAGCGGTACGAGTGGCCATCCGATGAGGGCACCTAGCGTCCCTCGGAAAGTCACGATGAATCAAGACCAGATATCAAGGCGGCACCGGATAAAAAGCAAACTCGGATGGATCCGCCTGATTCAGATATCCATCAAGACGCCGAGCAGGGCCCCAACGGACTCCCGAGTCCCAGAACCTTGACAAAAACACTTCCTTGCTATGCACCCCTAACATAAATGCCCTCGGAGCAATGCCCCAGACGGCCAACTCAAAGAATGAAACCGCACATTGATGCAAGAACCAAAGAACAACACTTTCCGGGCACTTAGAAAGAGAAAAGTCTATCCACGAAGGCTAAAAACCCCTCGGAGTTCAACTCACGGGTGAACACCCCATCGGAGAAAATGTCCAGAATCACTTACTTTAGGATACCTCCCTATCGGAGCAGCATTATCACTAAGAGGACACCCAAACTTGGCCCTCAAGTCAATACTAGAAGCAATAAGCCCTCGGAGACAAAGAAGGCAGCCTACCACCTATCGGAAGGAGGCGAAAGCCCTTGAAAGAAGATAAAATAGTACAGTCACCACTTAGTAGATCAAGATAGACATTATCTTATTGATTGGTGTACATGGTGACACTTGTACTCACCCTAGAGCATAGCAACATGCATGGCGACACCTGTCCCTAAAAATTTCTATATTAAGGGAGGTGATCTCATGAAAAGAAAGGGGAAAAAAGGGAAAACAATCATACAAAAGAGTGGATCATAGTGAATAAATGAAGGAATGTTCTTGTTATTTTGTCTCTTTTAATAGCATTTAACTTTTTGAACCACGGGCAAGAGCGTTCCAACCCAAACAAATAATTCAGTTAATTAGGTCATAATTCCAAACCTGTTAACAAAATGGCGCCGTCTGTGGGAACGCCATAAATCCGCCTTTGAGAGCGTTCAAGAGCAATGCCTATTATGGAGAATTTATTCCACAGCGAAAGCCGTCCTAGCCAATCTCAAAATTCAGAAGAGACTCTGTCCCACCGCCAATCCGAGGAAAGGGATTTTATCAACATCCCTCGCTCCGTCTTTGAAAGATTCATGGAGACTAGGGCCCGAAGGACACCGCCCGGAGACGTGAACCCTCACGACTTATCCCCTCGATCCTCCCGCCACCAAAATCCCCGTGCCGAAGAAGGTGGGACTCGAACTAGATGGAGCCCCGTCTCCAATCCCTGGCGCCATGAACCCCCGCAAAGTGTCCGGAGGCACTACAACTACCGGGACACGCGACGGACCGGCCAACAGGAAAGAGGAACGGCTCCCCCGGACCGTCCTCCGTCACTCCCTTCTCCAGGTGAGGATCATACTATATGGGGAATTCTTGATGGTCTTAGGAAGGAGATGGGCGATATTAAGAAGACGATGGGCCCCAAGGAGGACCCTACCTTTAAAACCTCCCCTTTTATCCCCGAAATAGCCTTAGCCTTTATTCCCGCGGGGATGCGGCCCGTAAATGGTCCCTTGTATACTGGGGATGCGGATGGAAAGGATCCGCAAGATCATATACATCAATACCTAGTCGGAATGGATCTCAATTCCGCTCCGGACCACGTGCTATGTCGTGTGTTCCTTGTGACCCTCGTAGGACGGGCCCAATCGTGGTTTACCCATCTTGTGCCCGGCTCCATCGACAGTTTTGATCGACTAGCCCACTTATTCGTGAGGTAATTTGCTTGCAACCGGCGGTACCCTAAATCCGCCACACATCTTTTCACCGTTGAACAGAAGAAGAATGAACCCCTACGAGGATACATAAAACGCTTTACCGATGAAGCGCTAGATGTCCCAAACATTAGTACCACCATTTTGGCGGATATACTCACACAAGGGCTCCGGGCAGGCGAATTCTTCCGCTACCTCACGGGAAATCATATCACAGATATGAACGAACTTATGCAGCAAGCGGAGACTTATATCCTAATGGAGGAGGCTGAAGGCACGAAAAGACGCCTGGAGAGCGATGACAATGAACATCACGAGCACGTTGAACGGGAGGTAAAGGCCAAGGAAAAAAGCCGGGAAGGGAAACCAGCCCAACGTAAAGATGAAGGTGGCCCGGTCAAGAAATTCCTCAAGCCGGTACCCTTGCCCCCGATGACCATTGCCCCCGTAGAAGTACTCAATGTGATGCGAGGCAGCACCAAGTTGCGATGGCCAAGAGAAGCCCGGTTTCCCGACAGAGACAAGAATACGGGTAAGTATTGTAAATACCATAAAACCTATGGGCAAACTACCGAGGAGTGTACCACACTGCGAAGGGAGGTGCTCTGCCTCTTGGAAGCCGGATACTTGAAGAACTATCTCAAGGTAAACAATCCAGAGAATCCCCCTCAGTATACCTATAAGAGACCTCGAAAGGAAGAAGAAGAAAAAGAAGAAGATCAGACGACTCCTAATCGGAGGTCGCGAGAGAGAACGGCGGGGCAGTGAAACCCACCCCCTCCCCCGGAAGCATATGAAGATAACACCCCATCGGGGCGTACCATCAATATGATAGAAGGAGGAGATCTCTCCATTACACCACAAGGTAAAAAGAAGCAGTATTTGAAAGAGGCTAGGCGGGCGGAACAAGGATTGTTCATAGGATCCATTCAGGGTGCAAAGCTTCCTAGCATCACCTTTGGACCTGAAGATTTAAAAGGGGTGATTTATCCCCACGAAGACCCCATGGTAATAGAAGCCGTGATCTATGGGATAAACATCCAGAGAATACTAGTTGATACTGGTAGTTCCGTGGACGTCTTATTTATCCCTACCTACCTGGCCATGGGATTGAAGAAAGAACGGCTAGAAGTAGCCGAAGTTCTGTTAATAGGTTTCTCGGGAGAAGCCTCTAAAACCCTCGGAACCGTGACACTTCCCATGTCGTGGGGAGAAGGGGCCCTTCGAAGAACGGAACCCATAAAGTTTTGGGTGGTAGAAGCTTCGTCAAGAACGTATAACGCAATCTGTGGGCGGCCCTCCATTCGGGCCTTCGAAGCGATCCCTTCAACTCTCCATCTCAAGGTAAAATTCCCAACCTTTTCGGATATCGGAGAAGTCCTAGGAAACCAGGCAAAGGCCCGGGAGTGCCGCATGAATGCTCTCCCTCCCGAAGAGGACGAACCTATCCTCGGAAGCAATAAAAAGCAAAAAGCAGAGGAAGTACGAGTACAACCCGTAAAAGAGATAAAATTGGTGGAGCTTGTAGAGGGGAGCCCGGAGAGGTCGGTCAAAGTGGGCACCAAAATGGAACCTGAAGTGGAAGCTCAACTGGTCTCCCTTCTGAAAGAATTCCGCCACATCTTCGCATGGGAAGGCGGACCGCCAGGGAAAATCAGCAATAAGGTATGTCAACATTTCCTTAATGTGAAGCCCGGAGCCAAACCGGTCCAACAGAAGAAGAGGAAAATGGGCCCGGAGCGCAATAAAATCATCCGGTCGGAGATTCAGCGACTCCTCAACCTAAGGCAAATCAAGGAAGTCATCTACCCCGAGTGGCTAGCCAACGTAGTCCTAGTCCCAAAGCATGGGGGTAAGTGGCGAATGTGCGTGGATTTCACGAACCTTAATGACGCATGCCCCAAGGACTGCTATCCCCTCCCGAGTATTGACCAACTGGTAGACTCAACAGCGGGCTGCGCACTCTTGTCCACCCTGGACGGGAACCAAGGATATAACCAAATCTCGATGGCCGTCATGGATCAGGACAAGACTAGTTTTATCACTGATGCGGGCACCTTTTGCTATTTGGTGATGCCCTTCGGACTCAAGAATGCAGGGGCCACCTATCAGTGATTGGTAAGCTTAATGTTTGCAGGACTCATCGGGAACACGGTGGAAGTCTACGTCGATGATACGGTTGTCAAAAGCCGCTCCGCCAAAGACCACCCCGAGGACCTACGAAAGGCATTAGCCATCATGAACCACTTCGGAATGAAGGTTAACCCTAAAAAATGCTCATTTGGTATCAGAGGAGGCAAGTTCCTAGGATACATGGTTATAGAGAAAGGGATAGAAGTCAACCCCGAGAAGGCCGAAGCCATCCTAGGGTTACCTACCCCGAAGACAGTTAAAGATGTGCAAAAGCTTACCGGTCGAATGGCCTCTCTGAGCCGATTCGTCTCCAAATTGGCCGAAAAAGGACTTCCATTCTTCAAGGTGCTACGTAACATCAAGGAGTTCCAGTGGACCCTGCAATGTGAGGAAGCTCTCCAACAATTGAAGGCTTATATGATGAAACCGCCCTTACTAGTGAAACCGGCGCCACAAGAAGAACTCTTTGTGTACTTATCGGTCGGAGAGGAGGCTGTAAGTGCGGTATTGGTCAAGGAACAAGACAAGGAACACCACCCCATATACTATGTGAGTAAGACTCTCATCGGGGCCGAAACCAGGTATACCCAAACCGAAAAACTTGTCTTAACTTTAATTACCACAACCCGGAAGCTCCGCCCATACTTCCTCTCCCACCCCGTAACTGTGTTAACTAAACACCCGTTGTGAGCAATTCTCAACAAGCCCGAGACCTCTGGAAGATTGATAAAATGGGCCGTGGAGCTCACCGAATATGATATCTATTATGCTCCAAGACCCTCCGTCAAAGCGCAAGTCCTAGAGGATTTTGTGGCTGAAATGACGGACATCGGAGTTGAAGAAAAGACACCCCTATGGCACATCTATGTGGACGGCTCCTCTGTGAGCACACACGGGGGGGGGGGGGGGGGGAGCTGGGATAGTTCTAGCAAACCAAGAAATAGAGAAAGAGATACTTCACTTCGCGGTCAGAATCGACTACCCCTTGTCAAATAACGAAGCCGAATATGAGTCCTTACTCATAGGGATGAGACTTGCCCGAGAAGGTGGCATGAGAAAAGTACTCATCCACAGTGATTCGCAACTAATTGTGCAGCAAGTCAATGGCTCGTACAAAGCCAAGGAAGAAAGGATGCAAGCATACCTCCAAGCGGTTTACCGCAGGCGGAAATGGTTTGACGATTGCAAAATAACTCAAATCCCACGAAAGGAGAATCAAGAGGTGGACGCCCTGTCCAAGATGGCCACCCAAACGGGCGACGTCCACACCCGGAAAATCACCATGCTCCAAGTTACTGAGTCGGAGAAGACCGAAGGCCACGAAGTGAATGCCACTACAGACCCCCCGTCCAGTTGGGTGACCCCAATCAAAGCCTATCTGCAGGACCCGGAAGGATACTCCGCGAATAAAGCCGTACAACGGCTTATGTCCAGAAGAACTATCAGGTATTTCCTTAAAGACGGGATATTATTCCGCAGGACATACTCGTGCCTTCATGCCCGATGCCTAAATGAGGAAGAAGCTCAACTGGCCATGGCAGAAATCCGCGAAGGGACATGCGGCAACCATACGGGCGGTGAGAGTATGGCCGGGCGCCTGATTCGCCAAGGCTACTATTGGCCCAAGATGGCAGAGATTGCAAAAGCCATGCCGAAAGGTGCAA
Source organism: Linaria vulgaris (assembly GCA_948329865.1). Classification (NCBI taxonomy): domain Eukaryota; kingdom Viridiplantae; phylum Streptophyta; class Magnoliopsida; order Lamiales; family Plantaginaceae; genus Linaria; species Linaria vulgaris. The sequence continues at coordinate 111,430,292 of OX415252.1, forward strand.
ACCGTGCCAAACTTACGCCCCCGGGTTCATCAACCCGCTGCCCCCTGGGAACCGCACCTGACCCCCTGCCCGTTTTCCAAGTGGGGCATAGACATAGTGGGACCCCTTATACCCGACGCCGGTCAAAAGAAATTCCTCCTCGTAGCAGTTGATTACTTCACCAAATGGGTAGAGGCGGAGCCCCTAGCCCGGATAACTGCGGGCGCTGTTATCAACTTTCTTTGGAGGAGCATCCTATGCCGCTTCGGTGTCCCTCAGAACCTGGTAAGTGATAATGGTCTACAATTTACGGATCAAGGGTTAGAAAAGTGGTGCGATCACTGGGAAATCAAACACCGCTTTGCTTCGGTGGGGTACCCCCAAGCAAACGGTCAAGTGGAGAGGACCAACCGAACCCTCTTAAAAAATATGAAGGCCCGACTTGACTGGCACAAAGCCAAGTGGGTAGAAGAAATACCTGGCATACTATGGGCCTACCGGACCATGCAGAGCGCTGCCACGGGCGAAACTCCCTTCAGCTTGGCATATAGCTGCGAAGCGGTCGTACCTTCTGAAGTCTCTATAGAAAGTTGGCGAGTTGAGGAGTACGAGGAAGTAGCCAACAATTCTAACTTGGCCCTCGCCCTTGACCTCCTCGAAGAAAAAAGAATGCGGGTCGCGGTCCGGAGTGAAGAATACAAAGGCCGGATGTCCCGGTACTACAATGCGAAGGTGAAACCCAGAACTTTTGAAGTCAGGGACCTAGTGTTGAAACGAGTCGGAGCCTCCAAGAACGTAGGCAAACTCGAACCACGATGGGAAGGACCATACAAGATAGCGGGGATTGTCGGACCTACGACTTATCTCCTCGCCGATTCTAAGGACGCCATCATCCACAACACCTGGAACGCATTTAACCTTAGAAAGTACTACTATGCATAATGTAACGAAACAACTTTGTATATAAATAAAAGTTGTTTATACATAGATGGTGCCTTTACGATACAAGGGAGGGAGGGTTGCCCGACAAAATAATGACTCCATGTCGGCAAATCATATTAGCAACCTAACCCGAGGGGCCATCTAATACACACCACATGACCCCACATACTAAAGGTATATCAGACCATATCCTATACAAAGGCCCTTATACCAACAAAACACTTGTACAAACTAAGCATCCTCCATTGGACGCTTTCCCTCCTTGATCAGACGGCGACGATCCTCCGCGGACATATGACTCGGATCTCCGATAGACACAATCGGCCCCTACGGAGAAGGAGCCTCCAGGAACACCTGACGGATGTTCTGCTCAGGAATTGCCACGCCCGAAGGGAAGCCTGGAAAAGCTTTCACTGCGCCCCGGCACAAGTGGTATCCCATACGGACTAAATCGCGCATCTCCTGCGCAAGGGACTCGTGAAGGACAGAAGGCCCTGCAACGCCCAAAAATGCTTGGATCCGGACCACCACTAGCGCAACTTCATGAGCACGAGTTAACTCCAGCACTCGTAAGTTCGCTACATCTCTCTCTCCTGCAACACGCAGCAGTTGTTCATCAACGGAGCGAACTTGCTCCCGGAGATCACCCAACCTGTCTTCTAAGCTTGCCACCCGAGCTCTCTCCATTACCAAACGGCACTCCAAGTCCCACAATTTGTCCCGCTCTGCCTGCAAAATAGCGGCATGAACCTCATCGGAAGTCTCCCGATCGGCCCGCAGTTGATCTATCTCCTTTCGGGCCTCCAGCAAACCCTGCTCCAGTTCATCCCGGCGGCGATATACCAACTCCGTGTCAGAGGATGATTCGCCCCTGGATCCGATGGCGTTCAACACCATGTAGATCTGCGAAAAATAAATGCATAACTACGAAGAGCCTATAAAGGTTAGTATTACACAAGTAAGAATATACTATTACCTCGCATAAATCTTTGCAGGCTAAGTCCTGAAGGCCCGACAAGGGCAACAACTTCATAAGCTCGCAATCCGTAGCGTTTAATAGACCGCTCAAATAGTTGCGGCAAAAGCTAACCGCCCCCAGGACGGAGGGGGACAAACCACCACTTTCGAGTAGCTCTGACCCCGTAACGGGAGGATTTCCTTTGAGAGGCGGCATCGGAACACGGTCGGGACCCCCTCCGGGCGGCGTGGAAACTCCCACAACCGGAGACAAAGGACCCTCTTCAACAACGTATACAATCCTCGTATCTACCCAAGAAGAAGAATACGGTACCAACGGAGGCAACGGAATATCTGCCTGCGCAAGAGCAGCTATCGGATCATACTCCGGAGCTATAGAACTCACTTGGGGCCTGCCACGGGCGAACCCCCCGCCCCTGAAGGACCGGCTAACACGTCAAAGCTAAGACGCTCGGATGATTCATTGTCCGAAGCGTCATACCCACTGTCCATTGTCTCTCCTAAGAAAGCCTTATCAAAAGGCTCAACGGCAAAAGCCCCCATCTCCGCCCCTGCCAAAAGTAAAAAGTAAATGAATGCGAGGGCATCAAAGCGTGACACGAAGGGAGAGAAAAGGAGAAGAAACTAACGAAAGAAGAAATTGTTGTGGAGAGGCTGTTGCGGAAGATTGAAAGTCTCCACCCCCTCTTGCAAGCCTGCCATAATCAATGTCTCCGGAAACTCCAACAAACTATTGATATCGTACACCTCCGAAAACAACCCGCTACCGGACAAGGTGTCCCACTCTCTCATCAGAATCGCTTCGTTAGGGGTAATATAACCCAGCCCCCACTGAAGTGGTACCCCCATAACCTGGCTGATAGGCCCCTCAGACGGACAAAGAAGAACTCCCTCTTCCAATCCGTTCTATTATTACGTGAATTGGATACATCCAGAAAGGCCTTCCTATTGTCCCGATGGGCCAAGCTGAAAAAGGGGAGACCACCCGAGCATGGGCGAAGGTTGAATATGGCCCCCACCCGATGAGGAGACAAGGGCAACCTTAACAACTCGGAACACAAAATATACCCCACCAGATAACGGTAGGAGTTCGGAGTCAACTGACTCGGACACATTTGCCAATACTGAAATAAAGTTCGAAGAAAATGGTGAAAAAACACCCGCAACCCGCACCGCATTTGCTCCCGGTACATTGTAAGATAGCCCGATGGAGGGTCATAAGCCCTTTGCTCGGGGTGCGGTATTACTATGTCATATTTGTCAATATCCAGGTTATATTTAGCAAAGAGCATCATAACGGAGGCACCGTGTTCGTTTCCAACGACAGTACCAACACGCCCTTGCCCCACCATCCGCTCGGCTTCCAATGCGAGTCTGTTATACACCGACGACTCGTCCATCAACTGATAAGGATCACGGCTCATGAACACACTGCGGATATGGTTAATGCGGTAGAGATTATCCTCCGAGGACATAGGTATGGCCCTCGCAGAATTACCTCTCCCACCACGCACCCTGCGCTCACTATGCCTACTCCCTTGAACCGAATTCTCTGAAGCCGCGCGACGCACTCCTAACAATAAAGAGGAATTCCGAGCGGAATGGCGGGATGAGGAAGAGTCATCATGGTTGAAAAACGGAGGCATCATCTTGATGAGATAAGTAATTTACTTACTTTACTTGATTTCTAAGAGAAATTTAACTTTTGAGAGAAAATATAATGAGTCTTTAACGGTAAAAATTCTAAGTAATTTTGAAAGAATTACTGAACAAACTACTTATACTTTTTCAAAAAGTAAAAAATATAGAAAGCTTGAGCTGTCTAAACTAGTAAATGAGTGGATACACGTGTCCAATAATTTTCTTACTTAAGAAAATAGGGCTACATGCCAAGCGACACCTCATACTTAATTTTTAACCTAGTCAGCAAGCTTTTATTATTATTTATCCTAAAGCAATCAATATAGTTATCAAGTAATGATACTTACTAAAAATGTACTATTGCTTAAAAAAAGAGCCTATTCATTAAAAAGATCCGAGAAGCCCTCGAAAAAGCTTACAAGGCGGAATGTTAAAAAGTTCAGAAAATAGACAATACATAAAAGAAAAATAAAAGAAAATCCTATTCTAAACCTCCGTACTCGGAGGAGGTTGGGGCGGAATGATGAAGGACTCCTCGGAAAGACTGGCAGGCAGACTCGGAGACAAATCCCCACCAGATCTACTAGCACCAGGAGCGAACGTGGTCGGAGGAGGTGCGGGAGAATTCCTTGGTGTCGTTGCACCGTCGAACATCTCCAGAATGTCCTGGACCTGCTCGGGAGACGGCCTAACAAGCTTTCTAACATCGAAGGTGCGGTTAAAGTTCACCCCCGAAGGCACCACCCCGCGGGCCAAAGTAGCACACTCCAAGTATCCCCACAACATGTGCCCGAGTGCATCCCGGGCACGCTCACGAGTGGACAAGGCAGTGTATTGACGCTCTGCCTCCACTGTCGCGCACCGAACAACCTCATCAATCCGGGTTTGCACATCCTCCAGTGGCACTACCTTGACTAGCTTTAGCTCTACCAACTCGTTTAGCCGCGATTGGAGCCCCCGTTCCTTCTCCAATCCCTCGGACTTCTCCTTCTCCAGAGCTTCTAACCGAACACGAAGGGCTTACTCGGACTCCGCCTTCTCCTTTTCCAAGCGAGAGAACTGCGCCCAGACAACCCTCTCGGACGCCTCCATCTGGTCATAGGCCGACTGCACCCGTTGCAAGACAAGGCGCATCACCTCATTTGCTTCATGATCCTCCTTCCACTTGAAGTCGTGGGCCTCCAGATTCGTACGAAGGGCCTCCTTCATTGACTCGGCCTCGTGAAGTTGGGCCTGAAGAGAAGCCACATGTCCCCGAAGAGTGCCTATTTCCGCCACCTCCCTTAATTGGCGCTGCTCCACAGTGGTGATAACCTCCCGAGTCTTCTTGGACTACATGACGGGAAAGAAAATATAAGTAATGATACGAGAAAATCGCGAAGAATGCCACGAATAAAGATAAAACTAAGAAATAACAGATACTTACGATAGCCTCCATCCAAACGGTACTGGCCCGCAAAAACTGATACCCTTCCACAGGTGCGGAAAGAGCAGAGCCAAAGAAGTGAAGAATCTCGTGGTAAGCTTCCCCCACGGTCGGTGGATCCTTCTCGGGTACCGGGGGCGAGAAGCTTCCCTCGGAAGCAGACCTCCGCAAAGTAGCCCTCTTCGGGAAATCGGCCGTCGGAGGAGAGACAGTCGTAGTGGGAGTTACAGTCACTACCTCCGTCATCACCGCCTCAGGAACCTCCGTGGCGGCCGAGGAACTCTCCCTCCTGAGCAAGGTACCCAACACCTCATTCTTCACCTCCGAGTCCTTCAACAAGTCAACAGGACCCTTGAAAATCCCCCCGGAACCCTCTGATGGCTCCTCCGAATACGATTGGAGTAGTTGAGCGAATAAATCAGCACCCGGAAACATAGGGGCCTTCCCCTTGTTGATTATCGCTGCAAAAACAAAATATATAGTTAAGTAGCCATGCGGGAAAGATACGAACATGTCAACACAAATAGAGTACTAAAGCAAAATGAGTAGAAGAAAGAAGGAAACTTACAAGGGGAAGATGGGGAAGGGTCCCGAGAAGAAACAATCACGACCTCCGGCCCAGGAGATAAAGGCCCTTCTTCTTCCGCCCTCAGAGATAGTGCCCCCTTAGAGCTCCTCGGAGAGCTGCCAGTGTTAGACTCGAAAGTTGGCATCAAGACTAGAGCAGACATAGGGTCCACTTGTCGCAGTGGAATGGCCTCCAGACACGCCCCCTCAGCGTCCACGGAGGGACGCGGGAGGTCCTCGTGAACGTCCTCAGCCTCCGGGTTCACCCCTGCCCTCCCGGGAGACTGCACTTCCTCTTCCTCGTGATCTCCCCCATCGGAAGCCTCACTGTGCCCACTCGGAGCCGCCTCTTCAAAACCTGGCTGTAAGTAATATCTCGCCATGACCTCATCTGCACCACACAAAGACAAGTAAGTACAGAAATAAGATGCCCGTTTACAAACAACACATGTGTAAAAGATACACGCGGGCACAAAGAAACTACTCGGAAAAAATAAATACAAAAAAGAAAGCATGAGAACAAGAGAAAGAAACTCACTGAAAGCTGCCATGCTCACGACCGGTATGGAAAGCGGTTTCTTCACCTTATCGTCAGTAAACACTACGCGGTGAAGCCCGGAATCATCAAACAGCTTCGAAAAATCCTCCGACTCCATTAGCAGCTGTTGCGCGATCATCGGGGAAAGCACCATGTCTTGATCCATGGTACGAATCAGAGTCGCACCCTCCTTCCACACAAAAAGCACGTCCCACTTACCCCGGACAGGCTTCACAAAGAAGAACTTATCCTTCCAAACACCGTGCGAGCTGATTGTCGCGCGCAGGATCCTCTTCGTAGAATTCTTCGAGTTGTCCCGATGGCGGACGTGATAGAATGGGTATCCTCCGGGTGACACCCCCACATCGAAGATAGAGAGGAAATGATCCACTCCACACTCCAGCCCTTTGATGTGGCACCAAAATACGTAGATGCAGAGAGCAGCGAATCCGTTGGGCACCAATTGACTTGGATAGATGCCGCAGGCCTTGAACACTTCGCAAAAGAAGGGTGGCACAAAGGAGCGCCACCCGTAATTCACTTGCGCAAACCCGCAGGAGGATGGCACGCACTCTGATCCTCAGTGGGAATGTGAACAGTCACATTCTTCATAGCGGTCCCCGTGGCCTTAAACAGGTCCATAACTTGCTCGTAGGTAACAACGGACCGGATCTCTTCAATTTTAGAGAGATCGCGAACAAGGGGCTTCTTTGACTTTGAAACCCTAGCCTTCTTAGCAGAGGCGGGACCGCTCCCCTCAGCGACGACATCCTTCCTTTTACGAGTAGCAACAGCAGGCCCCATGAGGGGAGTATTAGCCACAAAAGCGGCGGAGACATCGGCGGAGGAAGTGTTTACAGAGGAGGCCATTTTTTCTTTGGACAAGAAGAGTGTTTTGCAAACTGGAAAAGAAAAAGGAAAGAACACGGGGAAGAAATTTGAGAGGTATAGAAGTCGCTTTCTTGCTTAAGAAAGTTGAGAGAGTTGAGAAAATTTGAAGATTGAAAAAAGGGTAAAGTGATGGGAAGAGTACGGACGAGCCTATTTATAGGAATGACAATTAAAACGTGTCGCGAAACTCGCGCCCCACGTCGCCCCTCAAACGACGCGTGTCATCCGCACATCCCAACCGTTGAAAATCCTCAACGGTCGAATGCCCACTATCATCAATGATCTAACGGCTAAAACAAAACCGTTAGGCCTTTAATGCTACGAACCGTTACTTCTCCACTAAGCGACACCATAACTGCTCATTGAAACTGCCACCAAGCCGCTACGCCCCAAGGGCAGTAAGGTAATTACCTTTGCAAAATTTTAATATACATTCATATATATTGCAATCCCCTCGGAGACTTGAAAAAAGGCATAAACCCCCTCGAAAAAAAAAGGAAAAAAATCCTATCCCTTCGGAAACATTTTGAAAAAGTAGAAGAGAAATTTGGAACTTTTTATCCCCTCGGAAAAATCAAAAAAGAATGGGAAAAACTCCATTTCCCTCATAAAATTGCCAAAAAATGAAATTTGGCAAAGAAGAAATAACACAAAGCTCCTTAGCTTACAAAAACCCAAAAGTAAAATTTCCCTCGCCTCTACGATGGCGATCGAAATTTGGGGGGGGGGGGGGGGGGGGGCTAGTGTTAACCGTATAAAATAAATACGAGATTAAAGAAAATATTAGTCTTAAATAAGAAGGATTAATAAATGGACAATAATATTGTCACGAGTACTTCCGATGAGTTGTACCCACTCCCAACGAGGAGGCCCATCGGGTGTGACCAATACTGCTCGGTTACTAACCCAAAGCGGTACGAGTGGCCATCCGACGAGGGCACCTAGCGTCCCTCGAAAAGTCACGATGAATCAAGACCAGATATCAAGGCGGCATCGGATAAAAAGCAAACCCGGATGGATCCGCCTGATTCAGATATCCATCAAGACGCCGAGCAGGGCCCCAACGGACTTCCGAGTCCCAGACGGCCAACTCAAAGAATGAAACCGCACATTGATGCAAGAACCAAAGAACAACACTTTCCGGGCACTTGGAAAGAGAAAAGACTATCCACGAAGGCTAAAAAACCCCTCAGAGTTCAACTCACGGGTGAACACCCCATCGGAGAAAATGTCCAGAATCACTTACTTCAAGATACCTCCCTATCGGAGCAGCATTATCACAAAGAGGACACCAAAACTTGGCCCTCAAGTCAATACTAGAAGCAATAAGCCCTCGGATACAAAGAAGGCAGCCTACCACCTATCGGAAAGGAGGCGAAAGCCCTCGGAAGAAGATAAAATAGTACAGTCAGCACTTAGTAGATCAAGATAGACATTATCTTATTGATTGGTGTACATGGTGACACTTGTACTCACCCTAGAGCATAGCAACATGCATGGCGACACATGTCTCTAATAATTTCTATATTAAGGGAGGTGATCTCATGAAAAGAAAGGGGAAAAAAAGGGAAAACAATCATACAAAAGAGTGGATCATAGTGAATAAAGGAAGGAATGTTCTTGTTATTTTGTCTCTTTTAATAGCATTTAACTTTTTGAACCACGGGCAAGGGCGTTCCAACCCAAACAAATAATTCAGTTAATTATGTCATAATTCCAAACCTGTTAACACAAATATAGTGACACCAGGTAACTAGCGAGTGACATTTGTAGGTTGAAACTCTCTTGAAAACCCCTGTAAAAGACTAAAAGAAGGGTCTAACTGCAAGGAAAATGACTAGCAATCTAGCCAGCATAAAAAGAAGAGAAACTAGAAAGAGTAGGTGAGGACTCTGGCCCATAGTTGTAATAATCTCTCTTTTATAACACATCTCCCCCTTTTTTTTTTTTGAATAATGAACCTCTTTCTTGCTTGGTAGGAATCATCGTCCCTAATCTATGTAAGTGATCATTCGCCTCTCCCGAGTCCCTACCCCCGGATAGTCCTGGTACATGTTGCCATCATCAATGATCATTTTGAATCTCCAGTCTTTACGTGTTGTTGACAACTTTCTATCAAAATAAAAATTAACTTAGTCCAAGACTAAAATCAAACACATAATATTAAAGAAGACTATTTTTTTTTAAATCACACACTAAAGTAGGCAACTAGGAGCACGAAATTAATCAATATTGTGTTTGACAAGTCGTGCATGTCACCATCTAGGATCTAAAACATGATTCGTCAAATAAAAAGGTTTGTGTAATTATTCACCTACTAGCAGTTATTGAAGTTTCCGGCCTATATGGATTTCTGATAATAATTATATTACTTTAACTTCTGGCAAAAGCATAGGGTATACTATACATATATAATAGTTTAACATATAAAATATGCTTAATGCATGAAAACATAGAAAATCTTGTATGTGTTATAAATATGGCAAGTCCTCATTATGTACAAATACTATTTTATAATAGTATTAGTTGTTGTAAATAGTGTAAGATGTTGTAAATTCTTTCTTATATAAGGAGCCATCAAGATGAAGAAAAAAACACTAATTCACAAGTAATATACTCCTCATTTACTCTTCTTTCCTTATGTCATTTTAATATATTGTTATAAATCCCAATAGTTTTAGTTTTTTTATAACACGTTATCAGCACGATAGTGCTCGATCCAGAAGAATCCAGTTCCTTCGTTAACGAAAACGTTCAACGTCAAAATGTATGAAAGTTTTATATTTACTTGTTCATCTATCTACATTATTATAGACAAGGCAGACTACCGCCTATCTATAATTTTATGATTAGATGAATATGTGTTTATAATTTTGTTGTTAAAGTTTAATATTTACTTGTTCATCTATCTACATTATAATAGACAAGGTGCACTACCGCCTATCTATAATTTTAAGATTAGATAAAAAATTCTTTATAACTTTATTGTTATCTAACTCTAACATTAATAATAATCTTAACACTCGTTGATGCTTGAGTTAACCCCAAGCTAAAAACGACTACTAACACTTAATTATTATGGAAGGTTTTACCTCCTATTATATTGCTTAGTTTATTCCACAAGCCCATGAAAGTTTTTACATAGTAATGTGGCGGAAATTATTTATGCACTTAATTTATTTCAATTATGTTAGTTGTTTACATTATTCCACAAGCACATGAAAGTTTTTACATAGTAATGTGGCGGAAATATATATGTATTTACTTATCGTAATATTATTTCTTATGCCCGTTAAAATTGATTAACGCGGTTGAAATTATTTACTTGTTATACAATTAATCCTTGTTGCTCGATTGTTAGAGATATTATCATTCATCAATCATGCCAAATTAAATAAAACAAAGAAAAATGATTGTTTTCTAACGGCTATAAAACGGCTACTTATAGATATCTTTCTTTTATAAATATGCAGATTTCATAACCCAAAATCCACACAAATCTTCATCTTTTTTCTCTCATCTTGCAAAATGCTTTGCACGTCAACAATGATCTTGATGCTCGTTTACTTTTTATTTTTCATTTTTATGCTAGTAGTTGAGGACAATCCTATGTTTCTACCTATGATATTCCTCGCTTTTGTCGTAGTAATGTTCGGGTGCATAATTTGGCTAGAGATGAGATAATTGCATCATACAATTGTAATAATTGTGCTTGTGTGGTTGCGTGTTAAAATAAAATGTCTTGATCCTAATTATGTTTGTTTTAATGTTCATTTAGCTGCAATATGTGTAATCTCTCGAAAGTAGATTTTACCGAACTCACTGTCGAGGGGAAAAATTATATGCAATGAGAATCAAATGTGAAAATGAATCTTAATGCGAAATTCCTCGTGGAAACAATTGATGAAGAAAATGAATGTACTGACTAGCAACGATGAGAGACAATTATATTCCTGCGTAGACATTTAGATAATTTCCCGCAAACGGAATATCTCAATATTACAGATCCTTCTGAGCTATGGATTAATCTGAATGAAAGATATGGCCACCAAAGGGAAATAATGCTTCCAAAAGCCATACATCAGTGGACTACATTAAGGTTCCAAGATTTTAAATCATTAAATGATTACTCCTCTGCCATTCATAATATCCGACAGACACTAAAATTTTGCGGGACAGAAATTACTGATGAGGAAATGATTGAAAAAACTCTTTCTACTTTTCATGCCAATCATATACTCATCCAAATGCAACACAGACTAGTAAGATACACTAAGTATCACGAACTAGAGAAGGTGTTGTTAACGACAGAGAATAGTAATAATATATTGATTAAGAATTCTGAGTTGCGCCCAACTGGAGCACAGTCATTGCCAGAAGCACATGCCATAAATTTCTCAAACTTCCGTGGACGAGGAAATTACAATAATGGTGGTCAAGGCAGAGGCAAATATCAAGGTTGGGGTGGTTATTGAGGATGGTATGTTTCTAGAGGTGGTCGTGGTCGTGGTCGTGGACGTGGTCGAAGTAGTTATCACAACCCTTCGACCAATGATACGGTCCATAACAATAACCATCATATCAAAAGAAAAAGACTCATAATAAATCTAAATGTTACTGTTTTAACTGCGGAATGAAAGGACAATGGGCCAATGCGTGTCGTACACCTGGACATTTTTGTAAATTGTACTAAGAGAGTAAAGGCAAAGAAAATGAAGTAAACATTGTTGAACAAATACCTAATAATCCCACATATTTGGCAGCATCTGATTTCACGGATAATCATGAAGTTACTATGGCTTGATATGAACTATGTGATTCATGTCTGCGTGATTCATGATTTGATTTGCATTACGTGATTCCTTATTGTGTGATTTTCGAATTGATAAGTATTTGCGATTTTTGCTTGTAATATACCATATTTTCATTAATTGTGGTTCCTTATGTATCTTAATGAAACTATTTCCCTTTTTTCAAATATATGCTTCGTTTATTGTTATATCATGTTTAACTCTACTTGTTTGACATGAAGCCAGTATGGAGCATACCAGTGATTTTTGCATCCCTGATAGCGGTACAACTCACATAATTCTCACAAGTAAGAAATATTTTACATATCTAAAACCAACAAAGGCAAAAATCAATACGATATCAAGTCCAACTGGCCTGATTGTAGGATTTGGTAAAGCTAGTTTTATTTTACCAAATAGAACGCTATTTATCATCAACGATGCCTTATTTACCCCAAAACCCAGAAGAAATTTGCGAGTTTTAATGATATATATCGTCATGGATATGATACCAACTCAAAGACTGAGAATAAAATTAAATATCTTTTCATTATTAAGTATATATCTGGAAAGCACCATATATTTGAAAAACTACCAAAACTCATATCAAGATTGCATTATACATACATTAATGCTATCGAGTCAAATATGGTAGTCAATGAAAATTCTAAATTATTAACTTTATGACATGATCAACTAGGTCATCCTGGTTCAACAATGATGCTAAGAATAATTGAATCTGCACATGGACATTCATTAAAAGGATCAAAACTCAATTTAATCAATAATAGTCCATGTGAAACATGTTCTCTTGGAAAACTAATTATAAAGCATTCACCAGTTAAAATTAAGACATAATTACCAACATTTCTTGAAAGAATTCAAGGTAATATTTGTGGACCTATTCATCCATCATGTGGACCATTTCAATATTTTATGGTATTAATTGATGCCTCAAGTCGATGGTCACATGTCTGTCAATTATCTACTTGTAATATGGCATTTGCGAGTTTTTTGGCTCAAATAATTAAAATAAGAGCCCAATTTTCTGACTATACGATCAAGAAAGTCAGACTCGACAATGCTAGTGAATTTACATCTCAAGCTTTCAATGATTATTGTATATCAACTGGAATTACTGTTGAACATAGTGTTGCACATGGACATACTCAAAATATTTTAGCTGAATCATTAATTAAACGTCTTCAGTTAATTGCTAGGCCATTGTTAATGAAAGCTAAATTACCAACTTCTGTATGGGGTCATGCAATTTTACATGCTGCATCACTAATTCACATTAGACCAAGCTTGTATCATGAATACTCCCAATTACAACTTGCTTTTGGTCATGAACCTAATATTTCCCATATAAATATTTTTGGTTGTGCGATTTATGTTCCGATTGCACCACCATAACGAACAAAAATGGGACCTCAAAGAAGGTTAGGAATATATGTTGGATATGACTTATCATCTATAATCAGGTATCTTGAACCATTAACAAGTGATGTATTTACGACACGTTTTGCCAATTGCCATTTCAATGAGGCAAATTTTCCAACCTTAGGGGGAGAAAAGAAGCGGTTGGAAAAGGATATATCATGGTATAATCCATCTTTATCACACTATGATATTTTAACAAAACAATGTGATTTGAAGGTTAAGAAAAATTTACATTTTCAAGATATTGCAAATCAATTACACTACAAGAAAGTATTTTTTTAGTAACAAAATATTGGTAACAAACGGTTGTTTTGTTACAAGAGGACGTCCAATGGTAACTAAATTGGAGTTTCGTTACAAAAACTCGCATTATTGGTAACCATCCGTACTTTTAGTTATGAAAAGTATTCTTTCGTTACCATAAGTTCGTTTTTTGGTAACTAATATTATAATTGTTACTAGAACTGAAGAATTTTGTTACAACTAATCTACTTTGGTAACTAATACACATTATTGTTGCCCAAATGAAAAAATTTGTTACAAACAACATCAATGTGATACAACTACCGAGTTCGTTACTAAAGTTTAGATTTAATTCAATAATACGTATTTAGCTCTAATTATGAGACTATAGACTAAATTTGTTACTAAGAAGAATGTGATTTGATTCAAAAGGAAATAACTCTTTTGCGTAAAGTGATTTTTAATTGAATAAGAATTCTTTACAATATTGCAGATGACGAACAAAGGATTAATGTTGATGCATTTCAACGACATGACTCAAATCGAGTAGAAGAACTGGTAGCAAATGAAGATGTTGATTTGAGTTATTTGGCTAGACAAGATGTTGAACCAGATATTGTAGTGTCTAAGGTTTTTAATGGTTTAGAGCGAGATAAAGATGATGAGCAAGATGATTCGTTCGTTGAAGAAGATGAAACACTCATCCAGTGTGACGACGACGACAATAATCTTCACATTCATTCCAATGAAAATGAGGATGATGATTATATTTTATTTATAATATAAAGGCTTTTTTTAACATAGAGATAAATTTGTTTATTTAAGTTAATTTTCGTAGGAGTTATTTGACTTGAGCAGTATTTTGACTACCCTTCTTTTTATATGCTATACAACATAAGAATTTTTATAGTATCTAGATTTAAGTTATAATTATTTTTTCCAGTGAGTTTTCAAGAATTTATTATTTTCTTCTTCTTAGAATTTGTTAATTATGGCCCCCAATTAATTTTGACACTAAAAAAATACATTATAGCACTTAATTAAACACAAGTTCTGGAAAATATATGACATGAATACACGATTTTCCTTTTTTTGTTTTTTGTCCTTCAACTTCATATACTGTTTTTTTTTCTAGAACCCTTTAGTATTTAAGTAGCATTTACTAGTCTTTTACAAAAATATTCATTGAAAAAAAATACAATTGCAACAAGAAACTGTAAGTAGGTATACAAAATAACAACCATTGAACATTATTTTGGTCACTTTATAAACCTAGAAAACAATATATTTTATTCTCTTATAAATAAATTAATTCATTACTCTGCTTATTAAAAAAGAAAAAAAACTAAACATCTCAGCATTTATTCAAAATATTTCCATTAATAACATGGCCATCTAATTAAGAAGAGGAAAAGAAAATATATATATATATATATGGTATATATATTATATGTATATTTATTATATTATAAAAGGTGTAGTTAATTATCTTTGAAAATAAAAAGAAAAGAAAAAGGAAAGAAGAAATCTAATTAATTAGGCGCCAACTAAAAGAGGTGGCACCATAACCCAAGAATTGAGGGGCAAGAGCTATCAGATCGGAAGTTACAAAGTCAAGAGAAATAATTTTATCTGAATAGCACGATCAAGTGTTTGTTTTGGGGATGTAGAAGAACAAGGCAATAAACCCCACTCTCATTCTTCTCAATTTCTAAAATTAAATGTTTCCCTTGACAAATTTTTGGTAACTGTTGCTTAACTCTCTTTTTTTTTTCCCTTTTTTCTGCAGGTTTTTGGTGTTTTCGATATACCGGGCTTTGATTCTTCTTCAAAACATACAGACTATCAATTCATTGTTTGAGGTGCGAAATTTTGATTTGAACTTTCAATTATGTTGTTTGGGTGAGGTTTGAATAGGTACAGAACATCAAGTAGTTTAGGTATTTATATTCATTAGCAGATTCTTCTACTGGACATACATTATGGACTATTTCGTGAGCCTAAACTGAATTTAGCAGTTAAGGTACTATATTTTGCAAAACTAAATTGAATTTAGCCATTTCTAATGAGCTGAAGCATGTTGTGATAAGATTGATTGTTAAGGTAATGAATTCGCTAATCTCGAATTAAATTTCTGAGTAATATGCTTTGGTAAAGGTGGCTTTTTTCTGTTATGTTTTTAAGTTCCTGATTGAGATGAGAGTTTTCTAAGTAATACGTTTGATTGCTTACCAACTGTTTTATAAAATGTTGTTGAGACTTTGAGAGCCAGAAACATGTGTTGGATCTGAGTCACCCCATTAATGGGGAGGTAGTGCACCATTAAATCATAAGTGCACCATTAATTCATAATGGTGCACTATGATTTAATTATACATTTTAGGTTTAGTATCTTGGCTATAAATAGCTGATTCCTCCTTCATTAAATTCATCCCAATTCAGAGCTTCTTTATGTATTCTCTAATTATACAATGTAGTATGTTATATACTTGTGGGGTGTAGATTAGGAAGCGGTTAAAGTAAATAGGCTCTGTGGGGGTCGTTCGGGTTGAGTGAAAATTATGTAGTTGTACAAATTTTCTACATAGTGGATTTTGCTCGGGTCCCCGTGGTTTTTCTCCGGTTTTGGAGTTTCCATGTTAAATCCTTGTGTTGTTACTATCGTCGATATTTTATTCGTGTTTGCTTTGTAATTACCTCATGGGCAAATCCTGGAGGCGGTATTTGAGGCGGTTCAAATACCCAACAACATGAAGATGGCATCAAAGCAGAGCAAACTCCATTATCCTCACAGTGAAAAAAATAGCAGGTGAAACAGGTCAACTTTGACTAAAAAATATAGTATTGCCAAAACATGGGTTTGCAGTTTGTTGTGGCAAAATATCCAGATATGTATGATAACTACATGAGGACAAAAAAATAGGAAAAAGAGTTGACACATATATAGAGTATTATTGAAATTTCACTATTTTAGAGCTAATTAAACTTCCGGTTAAAAGTGTCTTGAGCAGGCCTTTTAAGAGGTTACTTAAAAAATTAATTAGGCATTTGCAACCAACAGAGTTTGCAATATTTCTTCTACCCAACAAAACACGACAACATTTATCAAGAAAAGAAAGCAGCAATAACATATCTTCTTCCAAAGGGGAATGAATGAACATATCAGTTGCTTACAACTCCAGTAGGAGAGTAGTTATAAGTTTGATTACTCATCTGATTAGTTACTCTGTTTCACTAATAAATTACTTGACTGCAAATTGTATGCCTTGATAAGAAGAACTTCTTACTTGATAAGAAGAACTTCTTACTTTCTAGTTATTCAGCTCTCCTCTTTTCTTTTCTTTTTTTGAGTTTTTTAAAGCTGTTGAAGTCTATGTAGTCTGCTGCTCCTTTTATTTTTATTCAAAGTTTTTCAAAGCTGCTGAAGTCTTTGTACTTAATTTCAAAACCAAATTAGAATCTGATTTAATATTTTGCTGCTCCTTTTTTTTTTTTTAAGTTTTTCAAAGCTGCTGAAGTCTCTGTACTTAATTTCAAACCCAAATTAGAATCTGATTTAATTTTCTGCTGCTCCCTTTTTTTTATGAGTTTTTCAAAGCTGCTGAAGTCTCTGTACTTAATTTCAAAACCAAACTGGTTTCAAAAATTAGAATCAGATATTCTGCCAAAGTGAAGATTCGTACTCCTCTTAATCAATCCATTAGTTGCATCTTAACCACTTAACCAGTTCTCATATCTTGTGAGTTATCTGATCTTTTATATAATTAAGAGATTTTATATATTTATTGGTGTTCAAAGTTGCAGATATATTATGGCGCATTTTTTTTTTTTGAGTGCATGAGATATTAGTTGCTCTTTTTGCTTACTTGTTTTTACTGAATGTAGGTGATGTATACATACGGTGATTTGCATAGTTAACTTAAAAATACTTTCTTATTAGAAAGCATATATAAATCTTGAAAGCATGTTCATATCTCTTAGATCAATTAACTTTATGTTTTCGTCTAATAAACATCTAAAATAATTTTTTAAGCCATTTATTTAAATGCTTTTCCAAATGGTGAATACTTTTTAGACTTCACAACATAGTTGTTCACCCTTTATTTACTATTGGATTGCATAAGCAATTGTTGAGCATACAAATAATTAAATTAGATTTTTTTTATGTGTCATAACCATTTGATTTTTTGTTTTTTATGAGGTTATTTCGTACTTTTAGCTCCACCAAGCTTGCTAGATGAATACTCTTGTGTCATAGTCTAAGTGTTATTTAATTTCATGGGCTCAGTTATTAATATTGAATTATTTCTTAGTTTATTCGTTAAACATTTGCTAGTTTATGTATTTTAATTTGTTAAATCCTTACATAAGTTCATTTCTCGATGCAGCAATATGCCTCCTAAAGATGTAGTGTTACGCCGTCCTACCACTAGAAGTTATATTCCATCTCATGCATTGAAGACGCGGTAGAAGATGATGAGATAGACGATGAAGACTTGCCACCAACCGTATCAGGTACCCTCGATGAGTTTCATATACTCAATTTATTTATTAATATATAGTTTGTTAGTTCCTTTTTATATATATATATATATATATATTATATGTACAATTAATTAATTGCTAGATACCACAAAAAAGAAAGGACGGGGAGAAAGTACGGGGAAGACAATTGAGCAAGTGATAAAAAAAACCTGTAAGCGCTGATTTTACTTGTGCTTCATATATATATATATATACATTTTTTTCTTTGTTTAGTTTATACATACTTAATAATAAGCAATGTTTGGATATGTGGTTTGGAAAAGTTGCTCGAAATTAAGTTTCGTGTAGGTTTATAGTTTCTTTTGTTCTTAGATATTTTGTTGTGTTAATTCAAGTTTTTTTTTTTAGCTTTAAAATCTTCTATTGGAGCATGCATGGTGTTTGAAACTTTATAGTTAGTATATTGTACTTTGTACCATGCAATATTAGGTAGTAATGGTTCATAAAGTATAGTGCAGCTTTACATGCGCATGTCGTTTTTTCTCGTGCATTTGGACTGAGGGCCATTAATTTATGTTACCTTACTTTAACTATAATTTATAAGTTATAGTTTCTTGTGATGGGATGATACATGCTTAAGTGATTTTGTTTGATGTGTAGTCATGCATGGTATGTGTTGGGTATAGTTTTTCAGTTAAGTTTTCATATCATGTTTTGGTTCGATTGCAGGTTTGTAAAACAACTGCACCATGTGGGGAAAGTTGCATGAATATTCAAAGAGTTGGGAGCATTTAGATGTTGTCTATATTTACATTAGAACATTGCTGTTGCAAATTGGTTGTATTTTGAAGTTAGCACTCATCAGTTCTTTCTATTTAGGGTACTATGTTTTTTTATCAAAAGATGATGGTATGAACTATACTTGTTTATATTTTTTTTTCGTTGTTGGGATGGATTATTCTGATGTAATAAAGATATATGTTTTTAGTATGAATTTGATATTGTGTGAGTTATATTAGTAATCGCCAATTTATATTTTTACCTATAGCAGCAAATGTATGGTTACAAACTTACTCAATTGTAACAAAATTATTTAATTGAAAAAATAAATAAAAATTATTATTAGTAACAAAAACATTTTAAATAACAATTTGAAATTACTTTTACAACTAAAATTTTGGTAACGAAAATACTTTGGTAACAAATTGTACCACTTTTCCTAACAAATTATTTGTTACAAATACGAAAGAGCGATAACAAATATGATATTAGTTACCAAAGTAATGGTAACGAACACGTAAATTTTGTTACCAGAATCTTTCGTAACGGGGTTTAAAGCACTAAATATTAGTAACAAATTGTTCATTACCATTAGATTTGGTAACGAATAACGATACGTATAGTAACGAATTTTTTCGTTACCAAAAACCAATTTTCTGGTAGTGTTACCTGATGCATTTACTGATATAAAACGGGTAACCAAATCACATATACCAGCTGCGAATGTTCCTGCTCGGATTGAAATTCGAAAGACATATCCAACAATAATAAAATGAATGCACGTAAAAAACGTGGTCGTCCTGTTGGTTCAAAAGATAAGAATCCTCGAAAAAGAAAATGAGAAAATATTATTAACTCCATTATCGAGGAAACTATTAATGATAAAACAGAAAATGTGACAAATGAGATAACTCAAGAGATCACTGAACTAAATCTCAATACTGAAAATCTCTGTAAATTATGTTAATTCGTGAGTTATTTGGAATTGAAATGAAATAAAAAATAGTGAAATATTTTCATATAATATTGCTTATGATCTTATGAATGAAAATGATGATCCCGAACCACAATCTGTGGATGAATGCCAAAATTGGGATGATTGGGTTAGATGGAAAGATGATATGCAAGTTGAATTGAATTCCTTTAACAAACGAAAGGTTTTTGGACCTATTGTCCTCACACCTAAAGACGTGAGACCTATAGGCCACAAGTGGGTCTTCGTTCGAAAAAAAAATGAGAAAAATAAAATTGTAAGATACAAAGCTCGACTTGTTGAACAAAGTTTTTCTCAAAGACCTTGGATTGATTATGGAGAAACTTATTCCTCGGTAATTGATACATTTACTTTTCGATTCTTAATCAGTTTAGCTGTTTATGAAAACTTAAATATGTATCTAATGGATGTTGTCACAGCTTATTTTTATGGATCACTTGATAACAACACAGCTTATTTTTATGGATCACTTGATAATGATATTTATATGAAAGTCCATGAAGGACTTAAAATGCCTGAATCATCTTGCTCTAAACCTAGAGAAATGTACTCAATTAAATTGCAAAGATCGTTATATGGGTTAAAACAATCAAGTCGCATGTGGTACAATCGTTTGAGTGAATATTTGTTGAAAGAAAGATATATAAATAATTATTTGTGTCCATGTGTTTTTATCAAGAAAACATCATCTCGTTTTGCAATTATTGCAGTTTATGTAGATGATTTAAATATCATTGGCACTGACAAAGAAATTCATTCAACTATGAATTATTTAAAGAATGAATTTAAAATGAAAGATTTTGGTAAAACTAATATTGCCTTGGTTTACAGATTGAACATACTAAAAATGGTATACCAGTGCACCAATCTAATTATACCATAATGATTTTAAAACGTTTTAACATGGATAAAGTAACTCCTTTAAGTCATACTGTCATTGCTAGATCATTAACTAAAGACAAAGATCCATTTCGTCCAAATGAAGAAAATGAAGAAATTCTTAGTTCTGAAGTTCCGTATTTAAGTGTCATTGGAGCTTTAATGTATCTAGTTAATTGTACTAGACCTGATATATCATTCACTGTTAATTTATTAACTCGATTTAGCTCATCACCTACAAAAAGGCATTGGAAATGAATTAAACATTTATTTCATTATCTTCAAGGAACTACGAATCTCGGTCTATTTTATCCTAACAATAAAAACATGAATTGATTGGTTATGCAGATGCAAGTTACTTATCAGACCCACATAAATCCAGATCTCAATCTGGATATGTATTCACGTATAATGACACTGCTATTTCATGGTGTTCTCAGAAACAAACACTTGTTGCAACATCATCGAATCATGCTGAGATTATTGCACTCCACGAAGCCAGCTGGGAATGTGTATGGCTACGGTCAATGACACATCATATAAGAAGTACATTTGGCTTACCAATTAAAGAAGGTCCTACAACACTATACGGAGACAATTCTGCATGTATTACACAGATGAAAGAAGGTTATGGCAAGAGTGATCGAACCAAATACATACACCCGAAATATTTTGCCTACACTCAAGAACTCGAGAAGAACAAAGAAATTAATATCCAATATGTTCAATCATGTGACAATATGACAGATCTCTTTACAAGCCATTCCCTTCTGTAACTTTTAAGAAACATGTTCAAAGTATTGAGATGCGTCACCTACGAGACTTATGAAAAATTGAAGATGCCAACTTGAGGGGGAGCTCACACGGCTGCACTCTTTTCCCCTTATTAAGGTTTTTATCCCACTCGATTTTTCCTTATAAGGTTTTTAACGAGACAGCATAAGACGTGTGCAGAAGACGGATCATGTACATAACAAAATCTTCAAATGGCCAAGGGGGAGTGTTATAAATATGGCAAGTGGACATTGTTGAAAATTATGTACAAATACTATTTTATAATAGTTGTAGCTGTTGTAAATAATGTAAAATGTTGGAAATTTTTCTTATATAAGAAGCCATCAAGATGAAGAGAAAAACACTCATTCATAATTAATATAGTCCTTATTTGCTCTTTTTTTCCTATATCATTTTAATATATTGTTATAAATCCCAATAGTTTTAGTTTTTGTATAACATGTATTTTTTTTTCTTTTTTGGAAAGGAGCGTCTAGTAACTTTTAAAGATTGCTTGTATTTTGAGCAAATAAAAGCTAAGCCTTGGTAAGTTTCACTTTCCCGACACGAAAGTGTTAGCAACGTGCTAACCGCTTTTATTTGGTAGGGTCTATAATCATAGAAATTATATTAATCTCAGAAATATAAAAATTTCAAAAGTATTTTTTAAACTGAAAATTGTGATTGACCTATACTGTCATTGACTAAAATTTTGATTTTGTAATATCTTGTGGTCTGTCAGAAAGTACAAACTGAAATTCTTCGACATGTTATTAAAAATTTGTAAATATTGTTGCATCGATTTTTAAATAAAATCAATAATACAAATACTTCGATATTTTTCGATCAAAATATGTAAAAATTCTAATCCATGGAGATTTCATAATTCCTTTACTGTTTTCCCAGCCTGACTAGCGCTTATTTTCATTTTTTTTCTTTCAAGCCGAATCATAAAAGCAAGGGATGATAAAAGAAAAAAAGTTCAATATATTTCGATTCATTCTATATTAGAAATTTTTATACAATGCTTCGATTTCTTTTAAAGTTCTTTTTTAATTATGTTTGAGAGAACTCGTAGAACAATCGTAACAACATTTTTTATATAAAAGAAGAATCTAAACGAAAACAACAATCCAGCTTAATTATTAAAAAAAACTATAATCCAGATTCCAGATTATGTTGAGTAAGTGGGACCTCCAGTTGTTTTTACTACAGTCACCCTCACCACATCTGTTTCTATCATCAAGCAAGCCTGACACGTGTCAGTTTTTTGAGCTGCCGACACTTGTTCTCAACTCTCCGCTGTAAAGAGGGACCTCAAAATTGGACTTTATTTACCATTTGATTTTATCCTTTTTTGTGGTGGCCCACAAAACCAATTGTCTGAACTGAACAAAACAAAGTCTAACCCCATCAAATTGCAAGCACTATAACAGTCGGCAGCCATTATTTTTATTGGACTTTTCTCTTGCAGTAGTACTATTTGTATTATATATTGAATTGTGGATATTATTTTGTCCACGTCTCTGCTTTCATAAAAGTGTCACGTGCCCTGCGAATTTGCGACTTGTGCAATAAGTTGCTTCTTTTTAAAAAAGAGTTTCAATGACATCAATCGGAAACCAAGACATAATGTCATACGCTAATTCTTCTTAGGAAAAACCTAAATGGTAATTTACTACAACTTCGTCTAAATTACACGTAAGCTGTTACAAAGTAAAATCTATGTTCAAACTATGTTAATTCATGGACTTTGCTATGGTTCTAAATTAACTTTGTACGGAACTCCTAGACTCCTAGAGACTTGAATAACGTATATGAATTATTGTACTGACTCTGAGAATGTCGAGGATTCTTAGATGTCGAGTATCTTGGTATGTCAAGTAAGACTTTGGATACGTTGAGCGACTGATATCAACTGCTCTATTGAGTAAGGATACTCGATATATATGTGTGAACAGTATGGCGTAATTAATAAGTTGCCTTGAATGGCATACTCATGATATTTATAGAGCCGAGACATGGGGACCTTCCTGCGTTACATAACATGTCGATTACCAATGCTCGACATGTTCGTATATATGTCGAGTGGAAATGCTCGACATGCTCAGAGTAGAGTGCTCTTCGTTGGGTTGGCCCAGAAGCATTGGACCAGTGTAGTGTGTCGTGGCCCATATTATATGAAGGCAATATAGCCCATATCAAATGGTTACGTATAAAGATTTAATAATGAACTTCACCTTATAAAGTTTACAAAATTGTTATAAAAAGTATATCTATGCATGTTTGATCAATCTCTATTTCTTCTGGCGCAAAGTCTATAAGATTTAAGTAATCATGTAAACTTTTTTAAAAGTTAGCAACTAACTATTTAGTAAATAAAAATGTGGGCCCATTTTGTGATTCGATGCAAATGTTATTTCAAGATTGATCTGAATATTGTGGGCCTAATTTAGCTAAACAGTGAATAAGTTGCCTTGGGCCTTTTCTTTTTTTGATAACTTGTCTTGGGCCTTTACGATTAGCCTAATCGTCCGAGGAAATGTCGATTTATTTTATTTCAACGTCAACTTCAATAATTTAATATTGTGCTTTTAGTAGCACCTCTACACTACATTTTGTACTAATTTATGCCCTAAACCGACTTAACTAGCAGAAACATTCGAGCCCACTTCCATTTATCCATTGTGTCTTGGCTTGCAATCGAAAGACCGGATATTTCCCTTTTAAGAATGGCCAAACAGCCCAAACTAGTATTGTTGGGATTGCACGAAACCACAATGGTTTGATACTTTGATTCCTTTGCGTTTGTTCATGGCAGACTGATTTATGATGCGCTTATTGCTGAAACTTTTGAGATCAAGCAAGCATGCATTTGGATGAACAAACTCAAAGTAGAGAAAGTCACATTTGAGAGTGATTGCCTCCAAGTAATTTTATTTTTGTCTGATCTTATTTTGGTGGTTGATTGGAACGTTCGGTCCCTTATACGAAAAATACGTCGCTTCTGGAATAAATGACCGAAGTGAAAATTCAAGCTCGTGCACCGCAACTGTAACCAAGCGGCTCATAATTTAGCCATGAGGAGTATTTTTGGAACATTTGATTATGATTCCGTTCGGCCTTTGCAGGGTGAAAGGAAACCGTTATTTTGAGTGTCCTACTCTTTGTGGTGGGACGGCGAGACCTGATAAAGTAAAGGTTTGTGCTCGGACATTAACGTTTATTACTACGCAAAATAACCTCCCTATAAGTATTCTCATAATTTTGATTCTTCTTTGGTCTGTCATTTTCAAGTTGGCGATTTTCCAGAATGAGATCCTTTTGAGGACGATGAAATATGATTTATAGGGAGCGCATTGTAGTTGGCACTGTATTCAATCAACCATAAACTTTACATTTCCGTATGGTATATTAACTGAAGTTTTAAAATGTATTGAAGTTGTTCAACCAAAATTGTACAATGTGGGGTAAGTCATTTTATGGTGTCAAGATAAGTATTAAACATCATATCCATAAAGTTTTTAACTTTCACAAATTCAAAATTTTAACACATACGATGGTTTTATAAACCAAAAACTGATTAAACAAAAATCCATATATTTCTTGAGAGACTTTTCCTACAATTCCATACAGGTAGTATCCAAAAATGGTTCATTCAAATTGGTTTGAATTACTTTCTGCAATAAGATACTTCAGATTGATCCACATTTAAGAAAGTCTGCAGTTCACTACCCATTATATCACACTATACATGGATGCTAAAATGAAGGCAAATAAATTTGCACACCCAACATATTTAAAGATGGGATGACAATAGAGGAGAGCTTCCTCCAATGACGAGACTTTGTATATTAAAGCTCATGCCAAGGATTGTAGGTACTTATAACGATACTTTAGTATGTATTTCCTTGCAGAGTTTCTGGTTCGACTTATAGTTTAATACCAACCACAGCAGCTGAAACGAGATGACGGGATTCGGCCTGTTTGGCGAATGTACTCTGCTTGTTCTGCAGTTCTTTTAGCCTGCTCGTCTTTTCTCGCTTCAGCAGCAGCCCGTTTCTCCTCTGAGTTTTGTCTTGCCAATGCTACCTTCTTCACCATCTTTACTTGAGCTTGAGCTCTCATTTGCTCAATCTGGGCCTGAAAATGCAGTACAGAATGCATAATGGAGAAACGACAGCGCATCAAAGCCTGACCTCTACAGGCTACAGCCAACAATTTAAGCAATTAAAATTTACTTGAAAGAGATCTAAATCTCCCCTCAATGGAGATATATATCCAATAAACGTGATGTTACTTTATTCACGAACCAATTCATAGATGAAGTTTAAGCAGCAGCCAAAATAGTAGAGATCTAGTATTATTGGCATAACAAGAGTCTAGTAATTTGGACGTTAAAACAATCCATGGTAGTCACTAATCAGTAGAATATTCATGAATTTTGCCAATTTGACAAATTTTAGAAACATATAATGCAGCTGGTGGTTGGTGACACTCAGGTACAGATTATGTCAAGTTTTGGACACTGAACAACAAGACAATATGGTTGTATATATATGTCGTACAAAGATCAGACATGGGTTTATTATTATGTGGATTGATTTCGTAATGAACGAGGGAATTAATATTTTGTCACATACAAGAAAGCTGAAATCCTAAAACGAGGCTAGGCATCGAAAGCACAGTACCATTCACTACTGAAATTCTCTGGATGCATGAGGCATGGCGGAAATGTGCGACTGTATTAAATTCACTTGTTAAAGTTGCAGAGATATATACCTCTATTTTTCTCATTTCTGCTTCAAGCTTAGCTTTCTGCTTACTCTCCCATGCTTGGATTCGTATCTCTTCTCGTTTAAATCTAGCACCACAATTTAATTCCATCAAAACTTGCACGTTATCGCTAGCACAGACGAGCATTGTTCACAAAACAATGCAGAAGCACTTTAAAAGTTACCTAGCAGCATGTTTAGATTTCTCAGCTTCTTCCCATGCAGCTGCCCGTTTTGCGTTCTCAATCTGCTCAAGCTCGTCCGCCTCAGTTTTTGAAATGGTCTTTTCTCTATCATCCTTGCTTGCCCATGCAGCAATATTCATCTTACCAAGTTGGACACCGAGCGCTTCAATCTCCCTTCTTGTCTTAAGTTTCACTTCTTCTTCAGACAGTTCTTTTTTGCCATTGTCGGCTAAATGATGAGTTGTGTTGCCGATGGAGTGTTCCGTGGGCGTCGGTGTCTGCCCTCCTCTTCGAGGAGTAGACGGTAAAGAAGAAGTTGGGCTGCGGAGTGGAGTTGTTGAACTTACAGGAGTGGCACTCCTCGAAGGCTCTTGACTTGGAATAGGAGTCATTTCTGTTCCCATGTCTCTCATTGACACCGATCTTATGGCCGG
The DNA here is from genome assembly GCA_948329865.1 of Linaria vulgaris. Lineage (NCBI taxonomy): Eukaryota > Viridiplantae > Streptophyta > Magnoliopsida > Lamiales > Plantaginaceae > Linaria > Linaria vulgaris. The sequence goes on from OX415252.1 coordinate 111,457,036, forward strand.
AACACCTGCCACGATTGCCAAGTAGATAGCAGGCTTAAGTAAATTTGTTAAAGTAAATAAAAAATATTGTTCTTTTTCTCCAGTTACATATTTTTACATCACTGATTTACTGATTGAACAGTAGAATAATATATAAGTGCCACTAGACTATTATTCAGTAAATAACAAGTTGCAAATCTTTATTTACAAAATCTGCTAACTGGTAAACTGGAAACAAATTCAGATCAAGGTGTGGTGAGGGATATATCACCTGTATTTTCTTCAGTCACGCTCTTCGTGCAAGGCAAACCTATATCATCCTCCTCGTTCAAATCTCTACTTTCCGTGTATAAAAATACATTTGCTCCATTCACAAGGCCTGGAACTGGTGGAGTTCCGTGGGAAGTAAACCCGAACTTTTCATACCCCGTCTGTGATGCAGGCTGACAAAAATCAACCTTCTTCACTAATGCCTTATTTTCCAACTCCGGTGCAACTCTCACCATATTCGTAACTATTTGCCGGTTAACCTGATTTTGTAAATTATTCTTCTTCGAAACATTCGGTTGGCTATTAGGCCGATTCATAATCCATTTCTCCGCGTCATTCCATTTAGATGGCACAGGCCTTGAGAAGGATCTCGTCAAAGAATGATGAAGTGACCTCTCCCCTTTGTGAAATTCAAAGCTCGACGTGCTATCGTAATCGAGATTCTCATCTTCGTATGTTCGCACCGGGTGCACTGAACTAGAATTACTGCCCTCAGTTTTCGAAACTGTCTGCAATCTATGACGGTTGCCATCCTGGTTGTCCTTATCCTTCGACTGCTTTCGGTCAATGTGGCTAGAATCTGGAACAGAACCATCAACTTTAACTTGTGGAACATCTAAACTTGAGCCTGCAAGTGTTTAACAGCAGATCTTTACTAGGAGAAAATCAGAGAATTACAATTAATTGAGCAAACAGTTAACTTAATTACTCTGAGAAGGAAAGCACATTTTTTTAGTTATCAATGCAAGAACTAATAATTACTTCATAGCCAAAAAAAAGCCAAATTTAAGTCACAGCTTCAACTGTTATGATTCTACAATATTTCATACAACTCATAATTGAAGACAAATATTTAATATCATAAGATAAGACAAAAATCTAACAAATGGGGGTAAAATTGTAACAAACCTTCCTCTCCATAATCTCCAATTTGTGCTGCCAACAAGCTGTTGTTCAAAAATTCTGAATCTTGAATTTTGGAAGGAGATGTTCTAGAAGAATTGCTGTTGGATCCATCTTTTTTCTTCTGAATTTGTCCTATAAGCTTCATCCTCAACTTACTTGGAGATATCATTCCAGTCTGCATTAACCAAAAAATTATATTTTTTAAAAAATTAATACCACTTTTCTTAATTTAACAAAATCTAGCAACCCCACCAACCAATTAAAAAAAAAAGATTTAAACTTTATCCAACAAATCACTACATTACTAAAAACCCATCTCACCATCTTACTAATTTAAAAAAAGATTCAAACTTTTTCCAACAAATCACTATTTTATGGAAACCCCATCTGTCACAATCTTAGAAATTTCAAGAACCCATTTTCAAATAAAAAAAAAAATCCAAAGCTCCACAGATCAGAACAAAAAAAAGTGAATTTCGAGAATGAAGAATGGCAATATTATTATTTAACATTATGAGAAATGACAAGTGATGTAGTAAAGTGAAAACACAAGCAATGTGTAGTTAAGTCATGAACAAGTACCTGAGGTTTGTGTATCCTTTCGTACTCCATAGAATCTTTTTTTTCTCTCTCTCTCTCTCTCTCTTACACACACACTTTCACAATAAAATCTCAGTCTAGAGAGAGAAAGTGAGTGAGGTGAGAAGAGGACAGAGCTAATAATTTACATGAAAGCAGAGCTCTGCTAATTTGATGACTGAGAGAGAGAAAGAGAGAGAGAGAGAGAGGTGGAGAAAACAAACAAAAGTTGGTCATAATAAAAGGTTGTCCACATTTGCTGAATTTTTGACCCTACTACTCACTGATTTTTGTTTTAGTTTTTCTTATTTGGTCCAACAAAAATTTAATTTCAACCTCTTTTAGAATATCTGTTTTGGAATTAATTAATTACCTTAAACTTTTCAAATTTATCTTTTGGTTAGGTGGACCGAAAATACAAATTAAGTTTCAATGTATTTTTTTATGACGTGAAAGCTCACAATACAGTCTTGTGGTGCGTAATAGGTAAACCGAACATACCATATTAGGCTGTTCGATTCGTTCTAGTGTATTTGAGTATGGTCTCCAATATTTCATGTATAGTCGAATTGTTTGGACTAAACTACAAAAAAAACTAACAACTTGAACTTTTTGTTGCCAGAAAAAGTGAGAAAGATGTTTTAACCGCTATAATTCGTTTTTAATCTTCTCGTTTTCTCGTAATGAGATATTATAATTGGTTAAAATATTAACATCACACATATGTACACGATTTATCTATAATTCTAAATCAGTTGCAGTTAAACGAAAGGGATTGCTAATAGTTTTTTTTTTTGTATGCTTAAAGATGACAAAATCCTACTCATAAGTGGTAAGAAAGTCTTTGAATTACTTTTCAGAATATTCAAAATTTGAACAACAAATGTATAATCTGATCCGACATCATTAGTCCTTCAAATTATTTACTGTAAATGTTTCAAAAGTGCATTCCAATATTTGAATTCTGCAGTAGTTTTTTTTAGCAATGCTATATAATTAATGATTACTTCAACTTATTATCGATCTGATTCATTTCCCCTTCACTAAGGGTCATATTTTTAAAGTTTGTCTTGGACAAATCTTGTCACAGCTAAGCTGTGATGAGTAATTATGACTCTAATGTTTGACCAATAGTCTTTACTAGTGGTCCTCACTCGAACTATCAATCCAACTCATACTACTTTTAGTACTGAAAATGAAAGTTTCATTCTGTAATTATCCAATAAAGAAATTAGTTTTTCTCACCCTAAACTTTAGTGAAAAGGGAAATTAAAGGAAAAAGAGATTAGAGATAGTAAAATTCAAATTTGTGCTGCCATGCCATGCACCAAAAGAAATTAAAACAGTAAATAGCAAATTGGTAGATGTCTTATTCTTTCGTTTGAAAAAGGTACACATGTCAAAAAAAATCCTTGTAATTAAGTTTTTTGAGATACTAGTTCATTACATGTTGCTCCATATTTTAGGTCTAAATATACGAAGAATATAGTGCTCTTAAATAAATATGAACATCATTTACTGGGTAATATATATTAGAATGAATAACTTTTGTTATCGATTAGTCTTTAGGGTATATTATATTTTTCACATTAAAAATTATTTCACTCCCTAGTAGTCCAAATGCTTGTATATGACAAGGGTTCTTGTCATTTTCCACATATAAAGACTTACGAAGGTTAAATGTCTCCTTTACATTAATTCGTATAATGAGTATTTAGATTAAAAAAATATATATGTGTACGTACTAATAAGTCTTGACTATGAAACCCTTAAAAGAAGGAACATGACTATCGAATGTTTTGTTCACATTACTTTAGTTAAGTGTCAATGCATTAGGTAGCAGATAATTAAGAAGTATTTTTCAGTCGGTTTTCCGTATTATTAAATGATTATACATAGATCCATCCTTTTTAATTAAAGATAAGCGATTTGCGTCGTTTGAATTTCAAAGAGAAAAATGTCTTCCTTGTGACCCTTCCACTCCTCATTTTGTATATAGTTTAATCATTTAAAAAAGAACATGTGTATTATGGGCTGTCGAAGGAAGGATGTTTGGTTTTAAATTTTTAATCATTTGAATTTTAAATATAAAGCAAAGAAGAAAATGATGGCATAAAGTTGTCAACTTGAATTCAAACCAAAATCGGTGAACTTTAAATTTTTTTGGTTCCGATTTCGAACTCAAAAAATATCTTAATTTCTTTCCTAAAGGTAAAAATTAAATTAAATGATACCCCAAAACTCGTTAACACACCCGATTCGTGTTTCTTATAAGCGAACTTTGAAGAAATGAATAATGTTATACTTTGATAACTCATTGCATTTTAGTACCGTATAAATTTTGTTTTGGTATATGCAAAATACAAAAATAAATAAAATGGTATTATGCATGAAAATCAGTCAAAGATACTTTTAAGTTTCACTTGCACCAATGCCCTCCGTGACCATGAGTGTGTGAATGAATAATCGTGTCAGCAAAAACAGGAAATAGAAAAGGGTACTGAATTCAATAATGTGACCCTTCCCCTTCGTCATTATACTCCTACCAAATAGGTTTTTGAATTTATAACCACTACAGAGTCTATATGTAGATGTGATTTTTTTTGTATATTATGCTTTTCACTTTTCACAGGGAGTATAATTAATTATTTGCTGGCACAAATTTTCAAGAATCCATTAGAGTTAGTGATTGGTAGTCAATGTATGTGTGTGTACACAATATGAGATTAATTTACTCCAAATTTTCTGTCTTCAATACTGTGACAATTTGGTGTCTCTTTTAAATTTCTATCAAACAAAACGTATTTTTAACTTTCTATTCATATTAGTTACTTTTGTTGCATACACCACATATTATACACAACAATATTCAATAATCACAATAAACTGACATGCTAACAAATAAAATTTTAAACTAGTAACACCATGTTTCCAAATGTTACTCTAAACGAGTAACACAATGTTTCCAAATGTTACTCTATTAATTGATAAAAAAAATGTTACTCTAATTTCCGCCTATATATATTTGTGTAGGTGTATATAATTAATGTTTCGACTAATTTTTAATATTGAAACATTCGTTTTGTCATTAATCGTAAAATAATTACTTTAAAACTTGTGTACGTCTAGGATGTAATGAACATCACCGTCTACTACTTGGAGATAGTAAATGTACGTTGTAATATGTATGTATTACAACTTACAAGTCATATATACATAAATAATTTAAGCAGCAAGTCTACCCGTAAACTTGATCAAGTTATTTTCAACATAAACCTTTGCAAAAAAAATGAGAAAACAAAAAAACACAACCATTGGAATTAATAGTTTTAGCGACCCAAAGATTGTATATCGCGTCAGGATTTTTAGCTAAACAAACAACTAAATATATCTTTTAGTTGAGAATTAATAACCTTTTTTTTGTAAAAAATAATAATAACTTCATAAAATTTATTTATACGCATGACATTTATTATAAAAGACTAGTTTATGTTCAACTACGTCGAGATTCGTAATTTCTATGTTTATAGTGACTCCCCTCATGATTGTACTAGCTAGGTGTACTGGCTAACACTAGTTATTTGTGGAAGCCTCTGGTTTCACCATACTTATAGGGTAATCTTTGGGTACTATTAGCTGCCTTTTTAAAAAAAAAAACATTTTTTGCCCTTTAGGTATCAATAAGCTATAGCTACTATTGATACTTTTTATGCCATGATTGATAAATAGCATCAAGCTACGCCCATGACCCATGTGATCACATAACCCTATAACAGATTGCCTAGTTAGAGACAATAATTGTTTGTTTGCAATAATGGCGTTAACCTCACACGTTCATCTTCACTTAACAATTATTATTTTTTATATTAATATTTTCTATAAATTCCATTCTACTTTTCAACTTAAATGTACTTATGTAGAAAAAAAAATCTAGGAATTTCTCTGACAAATTAAAGCTGGTTGCGCAAAATGAGAATAAATTATAATGAAGTATATTTCTTATAAGATTTGTAATATGCAGAAATAAATTTCCCCTAAAAAAAAACATATTTTTATCTTTAGGAGCACCAAACCCTAGACTATGCATGCTTCCTGTACTGTCACCATCTTTCGATAAATAAAAAACAATATCCATCAAATTATACTCCCAAATTAGACTCCAAACCCTAGGGTGTGGCAATTCCACCTATTTCCCCTGATTACCTTTTTAATTTTACTTTTCCATGTGGGCCTACAATTTATATGATTGAAAATCACTAATTAATTTAAGGGCCTAAAGCATAAATCCAAAACATTCTTTCTAATCGTAGGTCTCACAATTGATGGGGCGTAAATACACATGGGGTGTCTTAAATTGGATCCTAATCTATGGCTCCACATTTGTGTCCTTAGCAAAATGTTTGACCAAACCAACATCATTTTTCCTGAATAAGAATAATTTACCAGTGACCAAATTATCTGAAATTTAGCCAGTCAAACTAATGAATATCTTTGACCATGATTGCCACGTGGTGATTGATCAGATGGAAAGATTCTTATTTTTTGTACGGGGACCACAAAAATGTAATAAAAATAGAATCCCATAAAGTTGATTTGTTCACACAAGTAATGTAAGGTAAGGGTACGTAGAGCAGGAACGGTACAGTACGTAATTGTGCAGTTGGTGTGGATTTCAATTGCAGTCTCCATTGACTATTCGAGTATAGAACCAACTAGTTTTACGTCTTCTCTCCCAGGGCAAGAAATCTCTATATTTTGGCCGGTGATTGCATGGTATTGTACATGTGTACTATTTAGAGTATATCTGTTTTAAATAACATCATTAATATTATACATAGTTAATAAATTGTGTGGTTAAAAGTTTGAAAGATAGCTGATGTTTTGGTTCTTGTAATTTGAATAAATATTTGTCACATAACTTGCACACCCATCCACAAAATGATGATCTGAGTTTGAACTGGTGAATAGAATGCACGAACATCACTTTAGGATGCGCTAAGTTCACTAGTTTGCACTAAATTTCATTAGTTCTCGCACTAAGGTTTTATAAGTCATACTGAGTGGTTGCGCGCGGTTGTAGCGGAGCTGAGTGGTGTATATTTTCTGTCTTCTTTTTTCTTTTTAAAAAAAAAAAAACCGGTTCCCCCTAAAAAGCACATAAAATACTTTTAAGGGCTAAGGTGTCAAGACGTGTTAATTCACTACAAGATTTCGGGGCTTTTCCCGACCGCAATCTCCCGACCGCCATTTGGTCGTGAGCATTCCCGACCGCGCAATAGTCGATACAAACATTCCCGACTGCAGCGTGGTTACGAAACGTTCCAGGACTATTCTCGACCGCGCTGTAGTCAGGAAAACATCTCCCGACTGCAGGGCGGTCGGGAGTGTATTGGGCCGGATATTATCAGCCCGAATTTTTGGCCCAGCTGGGCCGCGCAGCTGGGCCTTAGGGTCCCGACCGCACGGCAGTCGGGAGGAAGACAGACGATTTAGTCGTCTTCCTCCCCCTTTCTCTCCATTTTCTTTTCTCTCACCAAAAAAACCCTAACCGCCGCCTCACCGCTGATGCGCCGCCCCTCTCTCGACCGCAGTTCGGTCGACGCCTTCCTCTCTCCCTAATCTCGACCGCGTTCCAGTCGTCCTTTCCCTCTCTCCTCCTCCAGCGCCGCCTCTCCACCTCCACTCTCTCTCTCTCCGCCACCACCGCGCTCCGCCTCTCCACCTCCAATCTCTCTCTCTCTCCGCCACCACCGCGCACCGCCCCTCTATCTCTCTCCGCGTCTCCACCGCCCCTCTCCACCACCGCGCACCGCCCCTCTCCTCCGCCCCTCTCCACCACCGCGCACCGCCCCTCTCATCTGCAACCACCCCTGCCTGTCCACCGCCTGTCCACCGCCGCGCCGCCACCTTTCCCGCCTCTCCACCACCGCGTCACTTTCTCGATCCGGTAAAATTTAATTAATTAGTTATGTTTAAAAGTTAATTAATTATGTTTAAAATTTAATTACTTATGTTTAGAATTTAATTAATTATGTTTAAAATGTTTTTATATATACTTATGTTTAAAATTTAATTATTAATTAGATACCCGCGCCTTCTCCCGACCGAACGCCACTTTTCTACACCGAAATTTATTTGGCGACCCCGATCCGGTAAGTTTTCGACTAATCTTGTATTTTTTTATTTGTTTAATGTTAATTTGTTTATTGTTTAATGTTTAATTTATAATGTTTAATTTTTAATGTTTAATGTTTTATTTGTTTAATTTTTAATGTTTAATTGTTAGATATCGTTAAATTTTTTAGGATTTTAGTAGAAATTGTTTTAAGAATATTGTTAGACTTAATATTAGTGGATTTAATTAATATTAGGAAAATAATAGTGCTTTTAGGAAATATTAGGAAAATATTAGTGCTTTTAGGAAATATTAGAAAAATATTAGTGCTTTTAGGAAATATTAGGAAAATATTAGTGCTTTTAGGAAATATTAGGAAAATATTAGTGCTTTTATGAAAACTGTTTAATGCCTTTAGGAAAAAACTATATAACTTAGTGTTTGATTACAATTAGCGTTTTCTTTTATTTAGATGTCTTCCCGTGGTAGTAGTGATCGTGACGAGCCCTTCCGTCGTAGTAGTACTTTTGGTACTGTATCTGGTCCTTCACCGCGTCTTCCTTCCGTTGCTCGGTCGACTGCTCCTCCCGTTGCTCCGTCGACTGCTCCTCCTACTGACGTCGGGACTACTGCCCCACCACCGAGGATACCTATTCGTCTCGCCTTACGTGATCAGGCTGCACCATCTGATACGGACGATTCCCGTGATTCCCTCGTCGCCGAGACTCCACCAGGTTTACTTGATGATCACGTAGCTGCGACGCCCTCGACATCTGGTGGATCGAGGCCTACGGCACCTGTGGGGCCCACTACTTCTTCCCGACCAGACGGGGCCCAGGCAGGATCATCTTCGACACAGCGCCGACCCGGACGAGGCCCAGCGAGAGCTCCAGAGGTTCCACAGGATCGCACCAGGCGTCCGACGATCCGTTTGACGCCTCTGGGCGAATTTGAGGATAGCAACGCGGTGGCCAAATCCATTACCACGAGTATTCGAGAGCATATGAGGGTCGTTTGTCACCGATTTGACAAGGTTCCTGCAGCCACAAAAGGGAAGTGGTGGGCTAGTTTTCGGGTAAGACTTTAAAAGTTTACAATATATATATATATATATATACATATTCATCAATTTTATATATCGAAAAACTAATAATAAACTTTAATTAAATGCAGGATAAGTATATTATTGATCCCACTATATTCAATGAAGTTCATAAAGTGTTCCTAAAAAAGGCCCAAAAGTGTTACAAGGAAGTTAACCACGCTGCGAAGCATTACTATTATGAGAGGCTCAATGATCCGAGGTGGGCGAACTGTCCGAAGAATGAATGGATGAGCGACGCGTTAGAGAAGATGTACATAGAGCATTGGGAGTCGGAGAAGCATCAGAAGAGGGCCGTCACTGGAAAGAAGAACAGGCGAGGAGGAGAGGAGTCAGTTCCAGGAAAGAAAGCAAAAGGGACGCATGCTACTGGAAAAACGGGCTACACGAAGATTTCTCAAAAGATGGTATGTCTTATTAAAACTTATTATACGAATATAATACTTATTGTCTTAAATTTAAATTCTTACATTATATCAATATGCAGGCTGCTGCTAGAGGTCCCGGTGCCCCTAAGCCTCGACACGATGAGATATATCGTTATCAGCACACACATGAGGTCGAGGTGCCAGAGGGAGCTCCACGTCGCCGAGAGTGGATTCATTCCGACTACCAGGCTATATATGTAAGTATTTTACTTGTAAAGCATTCTAATAACATACGTGATGAAATTAATGATGTACTAACTCATTTTTGTCTTATTGAACAGGATGACTACATAGCCCGTATGACAAGGAGGTACGAGGCGGACCGTTCACAGTGGGTCCATTTGGACAATGAGTTGTGGCAGCTTGCGAGTGGAGGGTTGAAGAAGGGGCTAGCTGCTGGTTTTCCACAGGATGTATCTCACAATGTGTTTGGGTTCGACACGCAGAACCCCAATGCCGAGCAGGATGAGTACATTCGCGTATTGCAGACAGATAGCCAGCAGCAGAGGGAGACTATGGCGAAGAAAATTGACGAGCTTGTTGGTCACATCGGATACTTGTCCGATCACATCACACAGACTACAGGTTGTGCCCCTTCTCGACCCACACCTAGCTTTACGGGTTCCGATGCAGCGAACCCTACTCAGGATCCATTTGCCCACGGAGTGGAGAATGTTCCATTGTACGACCCTTCTCTAGACGATGGAGCCGAGCTTGGGCTTGATGGTGATGTTGGACCCGCTACCATGGATACCTTCGGTTTTTACGATTGTGACTATGTTTGACTTGTATTATGTTTTGACTTGTATTATGTTTTGACTTCTATTATGTTTTGGCTTGTATTATGTTTTGTATTTCTACTATCTTGGGGATGTTTGTGATGTATGTCTTGTATTATATTTGATTGTGACGATGATGGTTATATTTTGACTTGTATTAATTTTGTTAAATTTTTAATATTCATCTCGAAACACAAACACATTAAGTAAGACAATATTTCAATAAAAAAATTAGACAATATTTCAATAAAAAAAGTAGACAATATTTCAATAAAAAAGAACACATTTCAATAAAAAAAAAATTCGGAAAATTAATACCACAACTTTTTCCTTCCAACCCTCGACTTTCTACCGGCCTCGTACCTATCTGTCTTGCATATCGGACACGATGTGAGATCCGGGTTGGCATTTTCACCGTAGTACAAGAAACACAGATTCCAACATACGTCGATCTTTTCGTACCCTAAACCCAAACCCGCGAGCATCTTATTCATGCCTGGAATCGTGCTCGGTAGCATTTCCTCAATCTCTGGGTCCATGCAATCCTTGGACAACGCTAAGTACTTTTCGCTCTCGACATTTGAGGATTTATGACCCGTCTTAACTGTCAACCACTCGGCAAACCACTGGAGCACAGTCTTAGGCTTCTTCTGGTGCATTTTATGGTCGCCCAACTTCATCAATTTGTAGAACTCCTTTGCATCGCGACTCGGATCTTCGTTGTGCACCTCTCCCTCAACAAATCGACCCCCATATGCATCCACAACCATATCCCTAAACAAAGTATCGGCATGAACAGGACTATCAACGTGAAAATTAGGGGTCGGTGATTCTGGTACATACGATGTGGATGCCTCGTTCGCCTCCTCTCCATGCAAGTCCCATATCCAATATTGATTCACAAACCCCGACTTATGAAGATGATCTTGTACTACGTTTCGTTCCCAATATTTTAAATTTGTGCATTTCTTGCACGGGCACCTAATACGTTTTCCATCTACGTAATCTGTTTGTGCTAATGCAAACTTTATGAATTCACGAACCCCAATCACGTAATGTTCATTCAAATAACCGGTATTACTATTTATCCTATCGTACATCCAAGATCTATCGGGACGATAATCCATTTATAATCTACGGAAATTAAAAAGAATTTGTTACACTTCTAAGAATTTAGCTTGATCTTATAAAATTAAATAGCGTAGGAAAAAAATGCTTACTTGTTGTAGCGTAGAAAAATACTTAGATCAAGTATTTGTTGCACACACATACGCCCCTCGTTGCATTTAATTACCGCAATATCTAAAACAAATCAATAAAAACATTAGTTTCTAAATAAACATGAGCTTAATGGTTATAAAATAGGAAAATTGGGATATAACAAGGGAAAATCGTGCATACCTTAAAAAATGATGAATGTTGGAATGATTTCTAAAGGGAATAGGAGAGGGTATTTATAGGAGATTCGCAGAGTATTCCCGACCGCACGGTGGTCGGAAAAACCAACGGTAACAAAGAGTCCCGACCGCAAGGCGTTCGGGAAACTTTGTTACCGTTACTAGCCGTTACATCTCCCGACCGCCGAGCGGTCGGGAAACTTTGTTACCGTTACTAGCCGTTACATCTCCCGACCGCCCTGCGGTCGGGAAACTTTGTAGCCGCGGTCGGAAAAATAACTTACCGACCAACTTGCGGTCGGGAATGTTAGGGTATAGGGTTTAGGGTTTAGGGTTTAGGGTTTACCGCTATTCAGTAACGATTAGTATTCATATTTTCTCAATTATTATTTGATTAGTATTCATCTAGTGTTTTAAACATTGGTGAAATTTTATAAGTGCAATAAAAATATTATATTTTGTTATCCAAAGAATCATGAATCGATTGATCTTGTCATATATATTTACGTAACACTAATAATTCAGTAACGTAACTAATCATCATCTCATAATTTAGTTATATATATATGTGTATACCTCTAATTAACAAATGTGTTCAATAACACAAGTGGCTTATCTTTACTTATCACTAACGATTACAACAATTGTTGATTCCTATATATAGGTAGATAGATATATAGATAGATAGATATATATAGATAGATAGATATACACACGACTAATTAATATATATAGATATATATACATAGATATACACGTAAAACTCAAAGTTACCCCGACATAATATTATTTAACAAATAATTATTAATTTTTTAACTCAAATAAACATTAAACTAGTATTATTATAGCTCAATAATAATTTTTAAAAAATAAAAAATTTATCATTCCCGACCGGCGTTCGGTCGGGAGTAATATTCATATGATTCTCGACCACCCTGCGGTCGGGAATAATATTCATCGGTGTGTTTCTGGGCAAAATAATTGTCCCGACCGCAGGCCGGTCGGAACCGTTAAAAGTTTTGGCGGGGCCGCCAAAAATTTAAATTTTTCAACAAAACAAAATCCAATCTCATCCGTTCATTAACCAAAACAATCCAACGACTCAAACCATGATCCGCGCCACTCACATCCCACCAATCAAAACCAATCCCACAAACCTTATAAATAAACCATACCCCATTGCCATCACTCCACACAATTTTTTCACCAAACACTTTTTCATTTATTTGTTGAAACACCTATCTTTCTTTTTCTCCAAACACTTTTTCTTTTATTTCTTCAAACACTTTTCTTTCTTTTTCTTCAAACACTTTTTTCTTTCTTTTCCTTCAAACACCTTTCTTTCTTTTTCTTCAAACACTTTTCTTTCCTTTCTTTCTTTTTCTTCATAGACTTTTATTTCATTTATTAAAACACTTTTATTTCATTTTCTTCAAACACTTTTATTTCATTTCTTCAAACACTTTTATTTCATTTTTCTTTCAAACACTTTTATTTCATTTTTCTTTCAAACAATTTTATTCTATTTTTCTTTGAAACAATATATATAATAAAGAAACATTAAATTATATTGAGCATATAGATTGGGCTACATATAAAATATAATATTCCGGTAATTTTTACCGGAATATTATTTTTTTTAATTCTATGAATATTACTCCCGACCGCACACCGGTCGGGAGAGTATGAATATTACTCCCGACCGCACACCGGTCGGGAAAGTATGAATATTACTTCCGACCACAAAGTGGTCGGGAATCTTTGAATATTATTTTTGACCAATCGGCGGTCGAGATTTCTTGTAGTTCCCGACCACGTGTTGGCCGGGAAATGCAAATTATTTAAAATATATACGGGATGGTTTCTCGACCAAATTGCAGTCGGGAATATTACTCCCGACCGCCATGTGGTCGGACGCTGGCCCGTAGCCCGGTTTTGCAACCGGGCTACAACCCGACCAGATTCTGGTCGGGAATAATCTCCCGACCGCGTGGCGGACGGGTATTATCCCGACCAACCTGCGGTCGGGAATGGTTTCTCGACCAAATTGTGGTCGGGAATGTTATGACCGGGCTCCGGTCGATATTTTGTGGTCGGGAAAAGTATTGCCGACCGATTGCGGTCGGGAATGTATTTCCGACCAGACTTTATCCGACCGCAGCTTCGCGACCGCCCTGCGGTCGGGAATGGGCTTTTCCCGACCGCAGGAGGGCTTTTCCCGACCCGAGCTGCGGTCGGGAAAAGCCCCGTTTTCTTGTAGTGATTCAAGGGTGCAATGTGGTCTAAATACAAGTTAAAAGTGCAATGTGGCAAAAAATGACATATTTAAAGGTGCAAAAGTCCTTTAGCCCATTTGTTTTACATTAAACCATGGCATTACTTTACTATGATATAGTTTCACAATCCACATGATTTGACTGATATGCTAATTTTCCAACTTATTTTCTTTTATGGGCCCCCTATATATGTCACGTATTCACCAATCTTTGAAAGTTTCCAAAGGCGTCCTATAATTCTTTATTGAAAGGGACAATAATGGATGATCAAGGAAAAATAGATTTTTTTTTTGATAGTACAAGGAATAATAGATTATAGAAATTACAAGAGAAAATCTAATTCTCTTTAAGTGGGCCTTACATAATTTGTTTCACATTCAATGGGCAACTGTGAATGAATAGAATAATCAGAAATAAGCCCAGAAATTTTAGTGGTCGGTAGTCTTTCACTCTTCAAAAGTTTGTTTGAAAATATTTTGCTGTAATTCAACTGCAATTCATTAAAGATTTTGCTGCTCTCCTACTTTTGAATCCCACCAACAAAGTCATAAAGAATTCAAATAAAATATAGTTTATATTTTTTTTTGAATTGAAATATAATTTATCTTAAGCTTACGTAAAATATTGTTTTTAGTAATTGTAAAGTAAATTTATCATCATATTTTTTTTTATATCAGATCTAAGTAGAATAATCAGCCAAAAATTGTCAACAACAAAGATGCCGATATCCGTGAAATAGAGAAATAGAAGCTTTGCAACACCGGATAGCAGAGCATGCAACAAGTTTTAACAAGAATAGAAGGACAACTACTGGGGGCGATGCCAATTCTGGTGGAACATCTGCTATTGAAGCTCAAGCAATTAGTGGTATTTAAACGTTGTTAGGCGTGCTGCCGAGATGCAAAATGCGACATTTAGTGTTGGTTCTCTGGGTGATGTGCCCCGTCCACGTTGCCCATGCCCCTTAAGAAATATGCGTCCCGTTCTGCCTGAGAGTAGAGCAAATTATAATTTCCTAAATAATGAGAACTCAGAGTCAATAAGTCTGCGAATGCGTGGATATGTCTTGAGGGAAGAAGAGGCGATTGCCTTGGGTCGGGGAATGTGGTCGTCGCATAATCGTCGAGAGGCCACAATAAGTAGGGTTGTGCATTTGGATCGAATCAGATCGGATCGAGGCTGGTAGTCGATTTCGATCCTGGAGAAATAAGGAAAAAAATCAAATCAATTTAAAACGATTCGATCCAAAATCATTCGATTTCGATCCGATTCAATTCGATTTCGATCTTTTTTTTCTTTTTTTCTTATTTATTTTAATATCAATGGAATACATGATTGATTATTTTGCATCTAAAATTAAAGAAAATTTTAAAAAATATGAATACAATGACAATTTAAAACAAATTAACATGCATTAGTGAATTTCTTCTTACAAAATACTAACTCAATGTTCAAATAGAAATCCCAAAAGGAAGACAAGTCATAGTTAGTGCTAGTAATTAGCAATTTAGTATGTTACAGTTCAAGATTGTACATATGTACTAGATACAAAAGTATTATAACTCTAAGCAGTTAAAAAATATATAATATTATATATTTATTTTATTTTTTTTAAAAATAAGATGAGTATTCGATTCGATCCGATTCTTAACCTCTGAAATCGAGGATCAAATCAAAGGGGGGGTTCGATCATAAGGCAAAAATCAAAAGTTGGATAAAAAATTCGATTCGATTTTTGGATCGGATCATTCGATCGATTTTCACCCGATTCGATCGATCCGATTTTTTTTGGACAGCCCTAGCCACAAGGGCTATTGGACGAAAAATATTTTTTGATTTGCCCGATTGTTTATCGCGGCGTTGTAGGTGGATTTAATACCGTGTGCCGTGACTATGGTGCCTGATTAAGGAACAACAAAAGCATAATATAATAGTAGACAAATGTGTGAAAATATGTATGCGGTTGAGTTGTCGTGGCTTACTGCCCATATGAGAGCTCGCGAGGCCGTAAAATCGAAGGAGAAAGCCAAAAAAGAGGCAACCACCACCGCCCTGAACTCAAATGGAGCACATACAAGGGCTAAATTATTTCGCGTTGAGATGAAGAGACTTAGGTGAGAGAACGTCGAGTCACGACGGGAACGAGACTCATATAAGGCAGCAAACCAAGAGGGCGAGATGGCAAATAAAAACTTGGAGGATAAGATACAATAGTTAAAATCGGCTGATTATAAGGCAAGATCACAAAAGAATTCTTTCTATCCTCGACTTTTCAGATAATAGGCCTGAGGCGAGGTATCAAGGATACGAAATATGGAATGACTTGGCTGCAAGCTAGATTCGTACGTTGGGGTTGTTTGCATGACGAGTTTAATTATGATATGCTCAATATTCATCTTGGGCCGAATATGGAGGTTCCCGAGGATTCTGATGACGATCAAAATTTATCAAAACCTGCGCAGTTAGATCCTTTCTTCCCCCTCCTTCGGAAAAAATATATGGTCGACTTTTCTATTTCACTTTAGGCGACCGTACTAATGGTGATGGAAGAAGTAGTTGAAGATTAGGAAAGTCATCCAACAGAAAGGGTTGAGGACAATGACGGGGAATATGTAGCAGATGTTGCGCTTAATGATGGTGACAACAATGGTGTAGTGCGACATTTCATGGAGACTGGCAGGATGAACGTCAACATGTGGAATTGGAGTGACATAAGACCCAAGTCCCAATCATCATGATGTTGATGTAGTGCCTTCACTGTCGGTCGAGGTAGGTCACGTGGAGGCTTCGACTGTGGAATCAAGCGATGTATGCATGAATCAACTCTCACCAATAGCGATGTGAGGTCGTAGTCCGGGTGTTATGGTGTATGAAGTGTCCATGGAACACGATGCGACGGGCTCGAAGTACATAGGCCCTATACTGGATATCTATCGGTATCCCTAATTGATGAAACTTACATTGACAGATGAGCATAATAATTCGAGTTGTGGCGAGACATCCATGTACTTTGGGGTGATACGACGTCTGAATTCACCTCGCCCCAAAAATTTGTACGGGGATTACAAAGATTTATTGTCTCGTGAATGTTGGCGTTTTGGTTTAGATAGGATCATAGGCCATTCTTTTTGGAAGGAGGGAAAAACCGTGTTAGGTCATGTGTCGTAGTTTGCCCCCTTATGTGGAAACTTTATATTTTGTCTATGTTTTGGTTCTGGCCGTTGATTGATTGTTGGGTTTACATCTTTCTAATTTAAGATAGATTACCGTTCAACTTTCTGGTTTGCATTGTATCATTTGTCGAGATCGATGACCGTGTGATTTTTTAGTTTGCATCGTCTCTTCTTTGAGATAGATGACCATTTAATCATTCGGTTTGCATCGTTCATTGAGATAGATGATCATTTATTCGTTTGGTCGCATCATATCTTTGATGAGATAGATGACCATTTAATCGTTTGGTTTGCATCATATCTACGTTGAGATACATGAACATGACGCCATAGGGAGTGGCTTCCATTCTTGGTCACTTTTAAATACCTTGTGCGTCGAATGTTCAAGGCAACATCGTTTCCATCCTTCGGGTGATACATGTCATATCTCACATGAATAACTATTGATGCATTATTCAAATATGTGTTATTATTCAATTACACACGTTCGCAAGTATACAGTCAAGTAATAATAAAATAGAAAGTATAGTTACTACCCAAGTAACGAATCCCTTGGAGTAGATATTTATAATTTAGCAGCTATATTGTTGCACACTGGATGAATTGATTTTTGCTTTTTATCGTTGAATAAATATAGACAGATAAATATAAATTCACTAGCTAACAACTAAAGATCTAAACTAGAATGCTGGAGTAAGATTAACTATTAATTAACTAAAGATCGCAATTGGGAAGGTTAATTAAAAGACTAAAGCTAAACTAACTAAGAAATAATTGAATTGATTGATGGGTTGCTATCGAGGATTGTAAAATATATTAATTAAATGGTATCTAAGAAATAGATTTCATGAATCTCGGATGCATGTACTTCATAGACAAAATACCAATGACTCATATACAAGACTCTATCTATTGATGATTGTTTTGTTTTCAAGTTGATGTAGTAAATTAGCCACATTTCTTATGTACTAAAGAACCCTCTAATCCCTAATGATGTCAGGCCGTTAAGCACTTTCCCTTCGCCAGAAGTTCACCATTGATCTATACAACATTTTACAAGTGAATTAAAGTTACCAACTATGATTTAGATTCCATAAACACGTTAATGTCGAAGGTCTAAAGATTTATCCGCCTCATCTGCTATGCTAGTGTTGCGCTAACAATATCCTATGCATAATTCAGCATAATATAAGATTGTTTAATGTCGCTACTATGTCCTCATAGAAACGCGTGCATCAAATAAACCAGGTAGCATAAGCAACAAATAATATCCATCAAAATAAAGTTATCAATAAACATAATCAAAACACATATCCATATGAGATTAACTACAACATCTCTCAGATACTTAGAGGATTAGCTACTCATAGTCATATTCAAATCACAATAATTTATCATAGATTATTCAATAAGGAAAAGAAAAGATTGAACTCCTGATCTCCTTGTTTCTTTCCTCTACTTTGATTGTTGATCCTTATTATTCCCCTTTCTCCCTCAACTATGATTGTAGTGCTACGAACGGTATAATTTTTGCTTCTTTAACCCTAAAATGCTCTTGTAAGTGTTTGTATGCTATGAAAGGCTATGAAGAACTGATATTTTGTGGTGCCTTAACTGCTGAATGTTGCCTCTCTTTTATAGTTTTACGTGCCTTGGTTTTAGGGTTTCTGAACGTCGACCCATTTTCTGTCCGCATCACGTGCCAATTGCGCGCCAATCACGAGCCCATCGTGCCTGAGCCGCGCGATCTAGTTGCATTGTGCCTCGGATCGCGCCTGCTTCTGCTTCTTCAGCTTTCTCTTGCGATTCTGCTCTTGCTCGCCTACATTCTGTTTTCTAGTTCCTTTAGTAGCGTGATTGGTAGCGCCTTGGCTCTACTGCCTCTTGTTACTCAAAAGTGTCGAAATCCTCCAAATAAGCATCGTTTTATTCCGACTTGACTCAAATTACAAAACAATGAAACAATACTAAAACAAGTAAAATTGCCACAATGATTGTACAAAAGCATAAGAAATCACGTACTCGAACCACTATAATAATTTCTCTTATCAACTATGATATCTACAAGACGATAAGAGATCGATTTCGTTAGTTCTTAGAATGTTTGTCAGGAATTGTGAATTTAGATAATAATGAGTGTGCTTGCGGACTCTCCAAGTTGCCTACGGGTATTTTGATAAGAAATCAAGTCGACTGTAGTTCTTATACATGAAGTAAACCATAAAGCGAGTTTGCTAACTATAATAACATCTTAAGTGCTGCACTTTCTAGGGTCGGGTGAGTTGGCAGCCTTCTAGGTCTTCTAAGTAATAATAACCTTTAGAACTGGCTCTGGTAACGCGATATGGCCCATCCTAACGGGGCTGTAGTTTTCTCACGTTCTTGCTAGCCTCGATGCTCTTGAGGACCAAGTCACCAACATGAAAAATGCGTAAATGCACTTTTTTTGTCAAAAGCTTTCTCCATGGTGGATTTGAATGCAACAGTCTGATGATAAGCTCGCTCCTGGGTGAAGCCAATTAAATCGAGGTCTATTTGGCATAGTTTGGCGGCCGACTCTGGACTATAGTCGTGAATCCTATGAGTTGGCATGATATGACCCGTTCAGAACCTTACGCTAAACGTATAGTGATTCCCTAGTGGAAGTGCGAGGTGTTGTGCGATAGGCTCATAGGATGCCATGCACCTTTTCGATCCAATACCAGTTAGTTTATTTTATTCTCCTTTAGAAATGATGTTTTAGAATTTTAGTTAGTTGATTCCACTTGACTAGTGGGATGAGGGTGGGTTGCCAAAGTGAGGTTCTAGGTAATCTTTAATTCCTTACCCCACGCGGTGATTTCCTTCCAATGAACTGACGCCCATAGTCCGAGATGAGGACTTGCAGAATCCCAAGAGATATGATGTTACGCCAAACGAATTCGATGATATTATTTTATGTGATGGTTCCAAGGCCTCGACCTCAACCCTTTCGGTGTAGTACTCAACTGCCACTATAACCATTTCTTTTGTCATTTGCAATTGGAAAGGCCCCCACACTGTAAATGACCCATTCATCAAATTGATAGGAAACATCGAGGGGGTGCATTGGTGTCCGAGGTACCCTCTGAAGGGTATTACTTTGATGGGTCGGCCCAATTCTATTCATTTGGGCCAGCCATATAAGCCCATACAAGTATAAAACGGTAGAAACATATAATTTTATATCATATTTTAATAATCATTTGTTGGTCTACCTAGTCGTTCACCGGTCCAATCGATCAAGTTTGTAATCAATGAAATCGTAGTTTATGTGTCCGATACGAAACACTAAATTCCTTATAAGATTGCATTTCTAAAAATTACTCATATTGTAATGAATTACAAGAAAGAACAAAATTGGGAGAGCATCTCATTTGGGGCTACTTTCGTAAATCATTGTCCAAGAGGTCATCCATATAAAAGTTTTCCTCATCCAATCGCTATAGGTATCTACCATCATCCAATAAATTTCCACTAAGGCGCCACGTGTCAATCCAAGAATCACCTACAAGAAAAACAATCAACATGGTCAGTCACTCAACACACACCCACACCACCAAAACTCCCTCTCCAATAATCCCCACGGCTGAGCCACCACCACACCACCATGCCGGCAGCTACCACACTCCACTCCACCATGTCCCTCCCTTCTCAAACACCACAACACCATCACCAAACCACCTTACCAACCACCACCACAAAACCCAAAAGCCTCCTCTACAAGCACCCACTCTACCAGCCGGCACACTCCAACATCTCCCTCCAATTCAAAGAAAAAATCCTCTGCCTCGAAATCATGGGTGTTGACTCCGGCCGCGCCCTCTCCTCCAACCCCTCCCTCCGCACCACCCCCCTCCACTCCATCCACTCCATCGTCACCTTCCTCCAATCCAAAGGCATCCACCAAAACGACCTCGCCCGCATCCTCGGCATGTGCCCCGACATCCTCACGGCCAACATCGACACCGACCTCGTCCCCGTATTCACATTCCTCTCCCACAGCCTCGGTGTCCCCGACCGCGACTTTCGTAAGGTGATCAAGAAATGCCCCAGGCTGTTGATCTCGAGTGTCCGGGATCAACTAAAACCGGCTTTATTCTACTTGAAGAGGCTCGGGTTCAAGGACTTGTACGCGTTGGCGTACCAAGACGCTATCTTGCTGGTTTCCAACGTGGAAAAGACGTTGATCCCGAAGCTGGATTACGTAACGGGGTTGGGGTTCACGAGGGGGGAGGCGGTGGGGATGGTTTTGAGGTGTCCCGCGTTGTTTACGTTTAGTATCGAGAATAATTTCAAGCCGAAGTTTGAGTATTTTAGGGAGGAGATGAAGGGGGAGTTGGTGGAGTTGAAGGCGTTTCCGCAGTATTTCGCGTTTAGTTTGGAGAATCGGATAAAGCCGCGGCATTTGGAGGTTGTGGAGAGTGGCATGGAGGTGCCGTTGGCGTTGATGTTGAAGAGCACGGATGAGGAGTTTAGGGAGTTGTTGGTTAGGGGAAAGAGTGGATGAGTTAAGTGCATCGCTCTTTTGATTGTGAGGCAATGTTGCTTAGAGCAAGAAATTGTCGTTTCATGCTATTGTAATTATCTGTTAATGATGTTTAATGTTGTGTAAATTGACCAGTTATGGATATAAGTTCAAACACCTTGGTAATGTTATCATCTGCTCTCGTCGATATTGAAGTTTCGATATGTTGTGAAGTGGTATCAGAGCCTCGGTTCATATATAATTTCGTGCAACATATGTTACACACGAGTAGTACACAACTAGAAGCACCAGTAGTAATCATCAGACAGGAAAACTAAAAAGATTAATAATTGTTACAACAGAATCCGAAAATAAAATAGTACTATGATCTGTCAAGTACCATAATTTTTTTCCAAACTACAAATGTAATCCATGTCTGTTTTAACAGTACATGTAAAAAGTAATCAAGCTCTAATTTTTGCAGATAATTGATGACACAATGACTACCATTGCATATACTAGCTAGGACCCTAAAACCAGACAGTATGCAGCTCGCAACTTTTTATAGTTTATAAGTTGGATGTGAATCTATCATAATAACACATAGTTGAACATCATCTGAGTATACAGATAAAATCCTTCTAACGAGTATAATAGGATATGTAAAGGTTCCTTCAGGCATATGCTGATCCAAGATCACGATGCAGAGGTCAAGACAGCACCTGAAAACGCAATAGAAAACATATACAATTATGAAAGCGTGGTTTGAGAGGCGGATTAAGACATAATTCTGATAACATCTTTTTTCCTCTTAAGCTATTTGAATTGTACAATGCGTGAAAATGTAAGAATGAACACAAAACTATAGTCATCTATAGAAGCATAAAGAACTCATTTATAATAACATACTAACCATTACTCCTTTCATCTTTTGCTTCATCACCAGTGCTCCACACAATATCTTTCAAACCAGTCGAAAGGTTCTTGTAAAACTGCACGTGGATGAAAGGAAACATAATTAACAACATTGCAACATCACATAACAACTTAAGGACAAAATCTTCGGGTTTTGGCATAATCTGGTAACAGCAGTTCACATCGTTTCTTGAGGTACGGATACCCAAAAATATATTATAACTCTCCAAAAACTAAACTAACTCGCACAAAAACCATGAAATGAATGAACAAGTTTAAGGAGTATTAAGCTGTGGATAACCATAAGAAATAGTTCAACATGATACCTTGTGAAATTCCAGTGTATCTCCACCAGTCTTCCGAAGCTCAACCATGTGAAGTGAAGGAGCCACTTCAAAAACCTTAGAGAGGATTTGAGAAAGATCAGCAAATCCTATCACATAACACTGATATTTTGTGTTTCTTTAAAGCAAAATGACCATTTTTTTATAATGTGTGATCCATGAAAGTTGCAAAACCCACTTCATTAGAGCTGTGAGAAGATAATCAAATAACTAACCAAAATTCACCACGACCAAGGACATTAAACCTTAATAAACTAGGACCCACCGACTTGTGGGGAATAAAAAGAAATCTCTTAAAAAACGTACCTCTGTCGCAATTGCCAAGTGACCCTTACGGCCAGACTTCTCCCCATGAAGTTTCATCTGAGAATCACAATAGCCACAAGACAAGCAAATACTTTTCAGATACAAATTGCTTCTCCAAATACAATTTCTTTTGTTAACAGAAAACACTCTTGAAGGTGGAGGAAAAAAGTGTATAACTCACCTTGTAGTTATTTTTCTTGACGTCAAATCCCATAGGGCCTGCAGCTTGCTCAATTTTGGAGATTATTTCATTTGCGCCACATTTTGATGTAAATCTAGTTTCTCGCTTGACAAGACCCTGTAATGATCAAATAAAAGGTAATCAAATAAAAATTCTGAAGGTTAAAAATTCCAGAACCAGTCAAAATTATCTTCGACATCAAGCATACCATTTGCTTCTCAAAAAGGGAACTGAGGTTCAGACCCTGTGATGTAGATATAAGCTCAAAGGCATTCATGGTCAGCGGAGCTGTAGGGGGGCGTTCTGCGCGTCTCTCCACAACAAGGTTTGTGGAGTCCTGTGCGCAAAAAAGAAAATAGTTGGTGTACCTCTAACTTATGCAACTTAACCTTTTAGTATCAAAACAATATATATTTAAAAAGAAAGAACAAACCATGGATTCATTAAAAATGGCATTAACATCGTCAAGGGTTACATCTGCCTGTTCAAAAACAGGAGGCTTGTATCCTTTCTTGAACCACTCATTCTCAAGAACCTCGGCAATTGAGATACGCTGCTCCACAAGAAAAGTCATGAAGGCTTAGGTTAATAATTAAATAAGAACGGATCATGTAGCTTTACCATATGGCAGGAAAGTTCCCTAGTTTCTTTTGATCACGGAAAAACAGATAATGATCTTTTTTCTCTTCAATGAGTGGATTAGGGTGGGCCTAAATATAGAAAAGTGAGCATACCGTAGATGGATTTGGATCCAGAATTCTTTTGATCAATTTCTTAGCACTTGATGAAAACCATGGAGGGCACGTGAAGTCAGCCTTATTTATCTGCAATCAAGTGAACTTAAAATTAGTGTGGGTTAATTTTGTGATTCCATAACGGCTAATAACTAATATTTGGTGTTAAGATTTCTCGATATTCTCTCTCTCTCTCTCTCTCTCTCTCTCTCTCTCTCTCGATATTCTCTCTCTCTCGCACACGCACACAGGTAGATGACCTCACACACAAGCACGCATGCACACATAATACTGAAATTTGAGCACCTTTTTGTACAATGCCATAAGATTCGCTTCTTCAAAAGGTAAGTAACCAGCCATGAGGACAAAAAGAATAACACCACACGACCAAAGGTCGGCCTTAGCTCCATCATAACCCTTATTGTTGATCACCTAGATGGTTAGAGAACCAGTAAATATCACAAATGAAATAGTTATTCGAAATAAACCTCATAAGTTATGATGAAGCTGATCACGCACCTCTGGAGCGACATAGTTCGGTGTTCCACATGTTGTATGAAGTAGACCATCCTCCTAATAACCAGATTATAAATTGAAGTAATTACAATATATTTCCTAACAAACTTGAATAAGCTTATGCATTCTGGGTATGTATTTGACATATAAACTAATAGCGTAAGATCAAAAAAGGTGCTTGAAACACAAATGGTTCAGTAAAAATTATCAGGTTGCTCCTATAAACAGAAAAAGGAAATGGTCTAACCCGAACTTGCTGAGGTAAAGCGCTTAATCCAAAGTCTGAGACTTTAAGAAGCCCACTGGAATCAAGAAGCAAGTTCTCTGGCTATAAATGACGAAAATATCTGGTAAGAAACTGATCCGTTTATATTATACACAATGGTCTGAAGAAATAGATATAATTCTGCTATTTTTGGATGAACAATATAGAACTCTTGCTACTATTTAAGATGCAGAAACTGAGTACAAAAAAGGTAAAAGAATACACTCCTAACTAAACACAACAATCAAATCCAACAAAATTTGTCAAATCAAAATCCCAGGAAATCACTAGCCTAAAATCTGCCACACTTATCTCCAAGATATTCTGTGAATCAGCAATAGATCCCAACACATCATGGGTTTCCAAGTCTTTAACAAGTCTCTTTTCACTGATCTCTAACTCACTAATATCAACTAAGTCAAAACAATGCCATCCACAAACAATAGGGTCTTCTTTGGCAGAATATGTCTCTAGCTCCGGTACCATGAAGAATATAAATTATTCTTTTTTTTTTTTTATTGATCTGATATGGATTGGAAATAGAGATCTCCAGCCACTATTCTTGGTTTCAGAAAATGAAGTACCAAAAAAGAAAGAAAAAGAATGTACTTACTAAACACATGAACTAAATCTTACAAAACCTGTCAATCAATCCCATGAATTAGAAAGTTCAAAATCTAAGGGGCCTATCTCCAAGTCCAAGATATTCTAAGAATAAGTACTAAATCAAACACTACCTTGGTCTCCAATCTTGTGAGGATTGTAAGAGCTACCAGGGAAGAAAGGGTGAGTCTTACCTTAAGGTCCCTATGATAAACGCCTCTGCTATGGCAGTAATCTACAGCATTGACAAGCTGCTGAAAGTATGTTCTTGCTTCATCTTCTTTCAGCCTCCCTTTACTAGCCTGTTCTCAATAAGAAAACAAATTGAGTTTCATTGTCTTTATAAAGGTACAAGTTTACATTTTTACGTAGGGTAGTAAAGCCCTCTGTAACATACAATTTTGTCAAATAGCTCGCCACCCGTGACAAATTCCATAACAATGTATATCTTTGTCTTGCTGGCCATAACCTACAGGAGTAGATCTTCAATCACTAAACAAGTTTTCCAACTTCAAAGTTTAAAATATGACCACTGTCCTATAAATGTATCGTAAAAGTATATGATTTAAGCTCAAACTAACCTCGTGCATGCGGATGACATTTGGATGCCTTATTAATTTCATGGTTGAAATTTCACGCTTGATCTGCAAGAGAATTCACGAGGATCACATGAATAACAGTCGAGCCAAATTTGTAGAAACTCAATAGACCATTCCACCAAATCAACGAATATTAAGTACCAACTTGACAAAAACATAAAGATGAACTCCTACTAGTCCTAATTATCAACATTAAACAATTAAGTAACCGTAGTTATCTACAACAGCTAACGAAACCTATGATGGCAATTTCCACAAAGAACTAAAATTGAAATTCATTCAAACATCCAACTAGCAGATAGAGCTCCTAACAGTTATATGAATCAAACATCATGAAGCAGAAACAATTTTACATGCATAAAGGGGTAACCAAAAGTAACTTCTTTATAGAGAATAAATTCGAAAGCAGAAAAATACTAATGCCCCACAACCTTAATATCCAACATCACAGAATCAACCTCCACAAGAAATGGGAAATCAGTAGATTCCAAAAGAGATTCTCCACAAATAAGTAAAGTCAAACCACACAACTTTTCACCCTGAAACTCAGAATCAAACACAGACAAAAACAAGGAATCATCACCTGACCAATCATCTTGTGCTTAAGAACCTTCTCTTTATCAAGAATCTTAATAGCAACACTCTCCCCTGTCTCAACATTCCTTGCAAACTTCACTTTAGCGAAGGTACCTTCACCAAGGGTCCGCCCCAATTCATACCGCCCCACACGTGTCCTCGAACTTACATTCCCACTCCCAACACCACCAGGACTCGATCTCGACGCCATAATCGAGCTCGGAACCTTTTACGTATCTGTATCTATACTTGTATGTATCAATCCCAAACAAAACACCCCTTTACTATGATCTCTCAGATTCACCTCGGCCCCTCAATACAAATCCCATCCATTAACATGCCTTTCCACACAAATAAAGAAAAAGAAAAAAAAATCTTTACTGATTTTTATTGAATCCCAACAACCTAAAGTCTCTTCTTTTTACAAGGCTGCCATACCTGAGACTTTGTCACACTCATCTTAATCAAAAACCGAAAATATGAACCGATACAAGAAAAATAAGAAATTCCAATTAAATCACGATTTTGACATGTGTGGGAGAAACCCTTTTGGTAAAAGAAGAGAATAACGTCAAGCCCATCAAGAATCGTTGCATCAAAATGGAAAAGATTCAATCTTTATTGAATCAAAATAAGATCTTTGTGTTATATCTTGCGGTTACATACTATTTTTGGAATTTGTGATTAGCGATGAAAAAGCCTGAAGCAAAAGAATGATTATGGGAAGGATTAATTATATTATTATCTGGATTTGTTTAATGTAATAATAATACGAGGAAGAATGGACAACTGGGGGAGGTACTGTGTGGTGGGGTTAGGGTTGAAAAGTAGGGGTTTTATTTAATTGATTAGTTTTTTTTTCTTGATCAAATTTAATTGATTAGTTTAGTAGTAGGTCGTTATTTAAAAGTCAAAATCCATACTCGTTTTGCACACGATTTCAGCACATGGGTTTGATAGAGTGGTATCTTACCAATAATTTGGGAATTTTGCACTGGACGTCCTTTATGTTAACCACTTTTCAAAGAAGGTCATGTATGTTGACATGTTGCAAAAAGAGTCCTGTATGTTGGCATCATTTATAATTTTCGTCCTATATGTTGACATTAACAGAAAGCGTCCTATATGTTGACATCATTTGTAATTTTCGTCCTATATGTTGACATTAACAGAAAGCGTCCTATTTGCATTTTCATCCCTAAATAATTTATATAATTACACTCACACTTAAAAATTTAAAAATTTCAACAAACTTAATTGCATTCTTTTAAGACACATTCTTTTAAGGAAAAAATGATGATATTATATTTTTAAAAAATTAAAAATTTCAACAAACTTAATTAATAATTTCTTAAGCTTGATTATATTAATTATTTGATAATTTTATTTTATTTTTTAAAAAATTATAAATTTCGAAAATTTGAAAAATAAAATTTATCAATTTCGAAAATTGCTACCCAAAATCGTTCGAAATAGTTTGAATTTTTTTTATCAATTTCGAAAATTTTAAAAAATATTATCAATTTAGAAATTTTAATATTTGTTTAAAAAATTCAAAATTGATAAATTTTTTTCAAACTATTCGAACGATTTTGGGTAGCAATTTTCGAACTTGAAAGTAATTTTTTTTTAAAATTTTCGAAATTTTACTATATTTAAAAAAAAATCGAAATTGATAATTTTTTTTCAAACTATTTCGAACGATTTTGGGTAGCAATTTCCGAACTTGAAAGTAAATTTTTTTAAAATTTTCGAAATTTTAATATATTTTAAAAAAAATCGAAATTGATAATTTTTTTTCAAACTATTTCGAACGATTTTGGGTAGCAATTTTCGAACTTGAAAGTAATTTTTTTTTTAAATTTTCGAAATTTTAATATTTTTTTTTTAAAAAATTCGAAATTTGTATTTTTTTTTTCAAACTATTTCGAACGATTTTGGGTAGCAATTTTCGAAATTGAAAAAATTTTATTTTTCAAATTTTCGAAATTGATAATTTTTAAAAAATAAAATAAAATTATCAAATAATTAATAAAATCAAGCTTAAGGAATTATTAATTAAGTTTGTTGAAATTTTTTATTTTCTAAAAATATAATATCATCGTTTTTTTCTTAAAAGAATGCAATTAAGTTTGTTGAAATTTTTAAATTTTTAAGTGTGAGTGTAATTATATAAATTATTTAGGGATGAAAATGCAAATAAGACGTTTTCTGTCAATGTCAACATATAGGACGAAAATTACAAATGATGTCAACATATAGGACGCTTTCTGTTAATGTCAACATATAGGACGAAAATTACAAATGATGTCAACATACATGACTCTTTTTGCAACATGTCAACATACATGACCTTCTTTGAAAAGTGGTTAACATAGAGGACGTCTGTTGCAAAATTCCCCCAATAATTTCAAGGGTAAGAAAACATGTGCATCATGGAAAATTACACGAACTACCCGTTAACTTTGGGAAATTGTTCAAATGATATGGTCGATTTTTCGTATAAAAATTATTCACTTTTGTTGAATGTAAATTCACCTCCTCATTTATTTTGCACAATAAATAAATTGCTGAGAAAACGTGCATTTATTTTGTTTAATAATACAAAAAAGAATCAAAAACTAATTATAATTGTATATTGAAAGAAAATATAATTTGTCTATAAATTATAATCTCTGCTATGATTTGAAGATGTATGATTATCTTTATTTTGTTTTACATAAGGATGGTTTGTATAATTTTTCAAACATGAGAAGTGGTTTGTGTTATTACCCCATAGTCAAGGGGTAGTTGTGTAATTCTCCCTGTATATTTTGACATTTTGCTTCTAGTCCAACACTATTTTGCTATTTCATTTTTTTTACATTTTGTACGTATCCTCGAATTACCATAAATACAACTTTTGTTCCCTCGGGTAGCGATTTATAACACTTTACACCGTGTGTGCTTGTCTTTTTTTACATGTTTTTTTTTTCATTTTAGAAAAAGAAAATGACTTTTGTATTCCAAGAAAAAAAAACCGAGAAAAGAAAAGCACTTAAGAAAAAATTATTCCGACGAGGCTCTTTCTTCACGTGGGGTTAATTTGCAAATTAGTGTGAGTCAGGCTAATTAGCCAAAATTCCCTAGTAATTGAAGAGCTCATAAAAATTAGAGAAAATGGTTTATGTTTTATGAGCAAGAGCACTATTATGAAGCACATATATATATATATATATATATAAATGTGTATTTTTTTATTTTTATTTTGGTTTGAAACAGAGGGTTTTCATGAATTTATATTTAATTTTTTGAAAATATTTTTCAATTTAGTTTTTGTTGGACATTTTCTAGTTTAAGAAAACTACTACACTACTCTTATAAATTGTTGATACTTGATACGTATGAGATACTATTTGGATACGCCTCACAGCCTATCTGATACGTATATTCGTTATTTTTTAATTATTTTTAATGTAGAATACGCACATGATGTATTCGAAAAGCATCAGTATCCGATATGTATACGATACTGACCAACCATTTTTGTTTTTTTAGTATGTGTGCATGATAGATTGCATTTATCAATCCCCTCTCTGCCCCGTCCAAAAAAAAAACTCTGTGTTAGTTGAACTAATATATTCTTGACATAAATGCGTAAATTTGTGGCTCTATTGCATGTAAAATTAGTAAATTACCAATCGGATTGTCTTAAAAAGAATTATGACCTAGTCCCTGCTTCAACTTTGTTTTTCTGCTTCATTTAAAATAAACATTCTCTCTTTTTTTTAAAACATTCCAAATTGAGGTAATATCATTTAACCTCACAATATATGAATGATATTACCATGGCTGTGACTGTGATCATCTAAGCTAAAAATATTACCATTGTTTTTTTCTTTAATCACGCACAGACTGATTTTAAAAATTAAGTACAAGGGATAATCACTCATTACAAACTACAAATGTTAAACATTAAAGTCGTCATTAAAGAGGGTGCCATGCAAATTAAACAGCTCTTCATATAGACCAAGAGTCATTCAAGATAGGTCGTTACTGATGATGTACCATAATGTATGACGAATTGCTAACTGCTTATAATGGATAAACTTCTAAAAAAGAGAGATGAGTTTTTGAGTTAATTAATACATTCAGATATATATGGTGGATCATGGATATGGTGGTGAACGAACTCCAAGTTATCTTAATTCGATTTTGTTCAGACGTGGTGGCACTGATAATATTTTCACTCTAAATTAAAAAGATGAAATTGCAAAACCCAATCTTATGTTATATCTAACTGGAAAATAATCCTTTTGTAACAAATAATTGTTGGAAAATTGGTTCAAGGAACCCGATTTTTGTACAATCGACTTTAGGTCGAGTTTGGTACATGAGTGAATGAGAAATTGATGTTCAACGTTGACTAATTAAAGTCGAAAATATTGTATGTCAATATTTAATATTTCTATTTTGCGTAAAAAGAATTATGTAATTTTCTGCTTTTTTATATACGAAAAATAATAAGCTTCAAAAAGATAATAATTATCTTAGAAAAATCTTTCCATAAGATCTACCTATCAGTTTTAACTAAAACGTGTCTACATTCATCCGAGATCTTTGCGAGATCTGTAATTATTTTAATTACCTGATTCGTAATTATCTTAACCATACATTCCTTGGTGGCTAAGTTTTCCATCTTTCTTCTCATGACCTAGTTTATAAAAGGGGTCGCTCCCCGTAGGACTTTCATCATCGAAAAATACATTGCATACACGAAAAGGCTTTTCTGCGCAGCCAAAATATTTTTTTCATCGTTTGGTGGTAGAGAAAAGTTACAGTTCGAGTTCGTCGGGGCAGTCCTTGCTTGTGCACGCAATTCTGCTCGTAGTCGTTGTATCCTGGGAGACAGTCACTCACGTTTTCTCAAGCGCGTAGAGAGGGCGAATCTGTTTTAAGAAAATAGAAAGACTCGACTTCCACGTTTCGTTGATCAGATTGAGGTTTATTCGGTAACGGTAATTTCGTATCATTGTAATTTTCGTTGTTTAATTTTTCATCAATCAATTTCGATATATCTGTTCGGTTATCTCAATTATGGTGCTTTATTTCTAACAATCTTAAAACATATTAGCTCTTTGTTTGAGACGAACAGGCTACTCGACGAGATCGTATTTTGGATAATGTTTTCTTGTTTGACGAAAAATCAAATTTCGCATCTTGGGTAATTATTTATTTTTGACGAAGTATTTTTCCTCGTATTGGAATTATTGACAGAAGGAAAAGAAAGCTAATTTTTCTTTTGGAAAGTATTATTTATGTGCGTGTTTCTTTTGAGAAAGAAAAAGGGACGAAACAATTTTGGTAATAGTATAATAATGCTCTACAAATAGTTGCACGGCTGTTAAGGAAAGATGCAGAAGGTATATATGTTCCTTAATCTCACTGGTTAAGTTATATTACTTTACTTGATCGGCTGGAATAATTGTCTATGTGGCCTTTAAAGAGTAATTAATTGTTCTTTGTAGTACTAATTAAGGCTTATTCTTCTGACAATTATATATGGACGAATTTTTTTCTTCATGGAAAGGAAAATAGATTATGATTGAAGAATTTGTGTGATTCTTTACCTACGAATTAATAGTGAATAATTTACTTTATTATTCTTTACGTACTCTTGTTCACTGATATTAATTGAATTTGTTAACAATGATCAATGGATCAATGTTTTCGCTTTGTGTTGGATTCATGAGCAAGAAGCCGCTGTAGCGCTTCAACCTGCAAAGGCACGAAATTTTTTGAATCATGTTATTCAAGGTTCAGAGTTTGGTAATTTGGAGATAACTAGATAAGTTATTTTTTTATCTTTTCTTTACAAATCACTCTTATCGTGTATTAGAGCTTTGATCTATGTTAAATTTTTAAAATTGATTGTTATTAATGGAATTTTGTGCACATGATTTTTGGGATTATGTCCACTTCATTTATATTCGTTAATCGCATCTATATGATAAATATTGAATTGATATTGAGAACCATATATATTTATAATATTTTGGTTGCGGAGTAATCTACGGCTCTCAAATCAGATAAGCACGTAAGTAACGTTTTGCGGTGGGAGTTTGCTTTGTTGCATATCTTCTTTAAACATGTAATTTATATAATTTGGATGTATATATGTTCAGGTGTATCAAATCAGGTCATATGATATATACGTTTCCTAATGTGAGTGATGTGACTATCATTCATGATTAGAAATACATGATGCATTGCTTATCTTGGAAATGGTATTGGAGAAGGGATCTTTTCGAGTGGGAGCTTACATTGCTTGAAGAGCTTCGTTCATTGATATGCGATTTTTGCCCACAACTTGATAAAGTGGATAGATGGATCTGGACTAAAGGAGAAAATAACGAATTCTCAGTGAAATCTGCTTATTTTTGCGTGTCACGCAATGAAGATTGCCCAGCTGATCCTCTCATTCGTTTGCTTTGGAAATTTGATGCTCCAATGAAGATGAAGGCTCTCATTTGGAGAGCGGTTTTTGACAGATTACCGACCAAGGAAAATTTGCAAAGAAGAGGCTTCTTGCAACTGAGTGGTGACTTAAATTGCTCGATGTGTAACGAAGAAGTCGAGAGCAATGATCATATTTTTTGCAGGTGTTCGTTTGCTCATCAAATTTGGTCTGGTTTATTCACATGGCTTGGCATCGTTTCCGGAATGGCGGGAAATCTCAAATCCATATTGCACCAGCTGGTTGGAATCATACCTTGCAAAAGAAATTATAATTTCTAGAGCATTATTTGGATTTTCGCGTTGTGGGAAATTTGGGTCACGAGAAACAATTACTGTTTCAATAATAAAAAGTCTCTCGTTAGCGAAGTAATTGAGGCGATTAAGGTGAAAAGCTGGAGTTGGATTAAAAGTAGGGAGAGAGGGTTTACGTATTCTTTTTGCGAATGGTCCAACAATCCGCTTGACTGTTGTATTTGATATTTTCTCCGTAGGAGTATAACTTATACTCCTCTCTAATAAAATTTCATTTGCTTATCAAAAAAAAAAAGAAATACATGATGCATGATAATACATGTCAACATATATTAGAGATATATGCTTAGCATATGATGATATGCTTGATTTGGTACATGTCAAATCTTTTCGTGTATGTATGTGAAGTTTGTGCATGCATGTTACGGATGAGGAATCATGCTTGAGATTAATTGTGATTAATGACCATGCTAATCTACAATTAAAACATATAATATTGTTCATACGTGATTTGTTCTCAAATCATTGATGAAGATTTTGGTTGCATATATGCACAGTCTTCGTGCAAATTTTTTAAGTTGCATGATAGGGCTCAACTAATGAAATAGGTGAATTAATGCACCGCCAAAACATAAGTGTTTCTTGCGTTTCCTTTTAGTTTAGATTATAGAAATTCTGGTATTTGAACGCGCAAGGAAAGCAGGGTAACAGCTATACGTTATGATTTTGGGGATTCGAGAAGGTTTTGCAGATTATGGTAAATTTAAATTCATAGTTGTTTTTGCCTATTTACATGTACGTTGTTACATGTTATTTGATTACCCATCAAGTTTCTTTATATATTGTGGTTGAGTACATGTGCACTTAACTATGGTCATAAGAGGGAACAAATAATTTGTGATGATATTGTTACCCTTGCTTAAAACCACGTGTCCTTAGCTTGATTTTGAAATATTGAAATAATATTGCTAACTTGTTTCTCTTCTTGAGATTTTTGGGTTTTAAGTTGTGGTGGATAATCGTGTACATTAGTCATATATGAGGAGGCGTGATATATGCTTCGAGGTCATGTGCATAAAAGACCAACACAAGATGATACTTTGTGCAGTCAATAGTAATCATTTACTTATAAATAAGTAATATAGCTAAATAAGTGTATTCATCTTATTTGTTGATTGGTGAGATGTTCTTATGTGAGAGAACAATTCTCGAGGGAGACGAGATAAATATTTAATACATTTGGAGATATCAAAAAATACGGATATGGTTATTATTGATACCAATCCGTCTATGCATCAAACGTCGATAACCGAGACATGCGTTCAATCTTGAAAAACCCGGCGTTTGAGGATGACGGGTTTGATTGATCTAGTTGGTCTAGGAGACTCTACGGTTCTCATGAACTACAATGATTTTCGAAAAACGTGTAGCAAATAATGCTACTAATCTCACCATGTTTGAGTCTTGCGAGATTCTTGAAATGAGATTCTCCTACTTTTAGAGAGAATGACATTGATGCAATAAATTATGTGTTATTGCAAGACAAGTGTGGTGAAGCTATTTTGTCGGCTTACCATCTTTTAAATAAGATACCCCAAAAAAGTAACACTCCGTATGAGTTATATAAAAGTACAACTTTCTTATGAATACTCTGAAATGTGGGGGCGTGTCGTGTTAAGGAGACGTCACTTGTACCAAAGAAAATGGTAATAGACCCAAAACGTTGGACTATATTTCTGTGGATACACACATATTAGCACTGGTTATCGGCTTTTGTGTATGAGTCTAGAAACCTTGAGATTCATAAAAACACGATAATAGAATCAAGAAATGCTTTCTTCTTTGAACACGGGTTTTCTTATAAATCCACTGGAGCTGGACAAAGTTCTTCAAAACGAGTCTTCGATGATGTTGGCAATAGTCAAGATCAAGGAAATTGAAGAAACTGATGAGGTCCATGAAAAGCCAAGAGGACGAAGCAAAACGGTAAGGACAGCAAATTTATTTTCTGACTTATATGATAGAGGTTGAGCCTCAAACGTATTAGAAGCAACAAGCTTTATCAAAGATCCTTTGAGGGTAGAAGCCATAAAAGGTGAGATTGATTCTATCTAACAAGGTCAAATTTGGAAATTGGTTAACTCTCCATCGGGAGGTAAACCAATGGGTTCTAAGTGGATTTTCAAACGGAAAATCAAAACAGATGGAATAATGAAAGGTATAAGGCTAGACTTGTGATCGAAAGATACAAGCAACAAGAAATACCTTATTACTTTGATATTTATTCTCATGTGACGAGAATAAGTTCAATAAGAAAGATTTTGGTGAATGCCACTCTCCAAAATCTGTAAGTACATCAAATGGATGTAAAGACTATTTTTCTTAAATGAAGTTTCTTGATTAAGAACTCTGCATGGAACAACCCGAGGGTTATGTAGCTCCTAGAAAAGAAAATAAAGTTTATAAATCGGTGAAGTCCTTGTGTGGACTTAAATAAACACCAAAAAAGCAGTGTATGAAAAATTTGACAACGTCATGATGTCAAATGGCCCCAGAATCAATGAGTGCGACAAATGTGTCTACGTCAAAACTACATAAGAAGGATATTTGATTCTCTGTCTATATGTTAACGATATACTCATTGTTAGAAGCAATGACAAAATGGTGAAGTTCATTAAATGATTGTTGAACTCAAGATGCAATATGAAAGACATGAGACTGGTCGGTGTAATATTAGAAATTAAGATTAAAGGATCGCTAGATGGTCTTATATTAACTCAGTCACACTACATGGACAAGATTCTTGAAAAAATCAGCAAGGGTG
The DNA here is from genome assembly GCA_948329865.1 of Linaria vulgaris. NCBI lineage: Eukaryota > Viridiplantae > Streptophyta > Magnoliopsida > Lamiales > Plantaginaceae > Linaria > Linaria vulgaris. The sequence goes on from OX415252.1 coordinate 111,493,139, forward strand.
ATTCTGGTGTAGCCAGAACTCCAATTGACACGAGTCAACACTTATCTAAGAATAAGGGAGAAAGTGTTGATCAAGTAGAATATGCTAGAGTGATAGGAAGTCTGATGCACTTAATAAGTTGTACACGACTAGACCTTGCCTATACAATTAGCACGTTGAGTAGATTCCTGAGTAATCCATGGCATGAGCACTTGAAAGTAAAAGTACTGGGGTACTTACGTTATACTCGTAACTGTGGGTTGCATTATACCAGAGATCCAAATGTTGCTTGAAGGTTTTACCAAAGCAAGTTGGATATATGTTATACAAGACTCCAATGCAACAAGTGAACGTGTATTCACTTTAGGAGGTGCAACCGTGTCATGGAAATCTTCAAGATAAACGGTTATAACTAGATTCATGATGGAATCTAAGTTGTGGCATTAGACAAATGCAGTGAAGAAGCCAAAAGGCTCCTTAACTTCTTGGAAGATATTCTTGAGTGGCTCAAACATGTGCCAACAATATACATATATTGTGATAATCAATCTATGATTGAAAGAGCACATAATGCTCTGTACAGTGGTAAGTCTAGACATATACGTCGACGATATAATACCTTTAGACAACTGAACTCAACTGGGGTTATCATCATTGACTATGTGAAGTCAAAAGATAACATTGCGGATCATCTAACCAAAGAGTTAAAAAGAGATCAAGTTAAAAAGACATCGAGACGAATGGGACTTAAGCCTATTGAAAAATAAGATGAAGGAAAACCCAACCATGCTGACTGGAGATCCCAAGATCCTGGTTCAATGGGACAACCTAATTGTAAAAACTTTGCACGGTCGTTGTGGGGGTCAACCCTTGTCCATTCCTAGATGAAACAGTGATACTCGTAACGGAAAATGTTAAGCATTGTGCTTTTAATGATTCTTACCCATCAAAAATCCGAGCGGAGTAATGCGCATTACTCATTAGAAAATAAATCACCTATGTTAGAGAGAGGAGGAAAATTACAGGGGCATAATTTTTTGGAAAACTCTTGCAGAACCAGGCATATGTCTAGGGCCAAAATGGACATAAACCATGAGAACTGCAATTGTGACAGAAATATACATGAGTTGAGATTTATGGAGCGCTTGCACAAACGGAGGATAGTTCAAAGACATATAGATCATACTATTGGCTAGCAAAAAAAGTATTTCTCACAAGGGAAGGTTCAAGGGCGTGTCCTACCTATCTTATGCAGACATAGTCCTTAGAACTCTACCACCACATGATGTGTGCATGATCATTCAATTTCATTCATGTGAGGGATTGTTGGAAAATTGGTTCAAGGAACCGAGTTTTTGTACAATCAAATTTAGGTCGAGTTTGGTACATGAGTAAATGAAAAATTGATGCTCAACGTTGACTAATTAAAGTCGAAAATATTGTATGTCAATATTTAATATTTTTGTTTTGCGTAAACATAATTATGTAATTTTCTGTTATTTTATATACGAAAAAAATAAGATCAAAGAGATAATAATTATCTTAGAAAAATCTTTCAATAAGATTTACCTATCAGTTTTAACTAAAACGTGTCTACATTCATCCGAGATCTTTGCGAGATCTGTAATTATCTTAATTACCTGATTCGTAATTATCTTAATCACATTCCTTGGTGGCTAAGTTTTCCATCTTTCTCCTCATGACCTAGTCTATAAAAGGGGTCGCTCCCCGTAGGGTTTTCATCATCGAAAAATACATTGTATACACGAAAAGGCTTTTCTGCGCAGCCAAAATATTTTTTTATCGTGTGGTGGTAGAGGAAAGTTACAACTCGAGTTCGCCGGGGCAGTCCTTGCTTGTGCATTCAATTCTGCTCGTAGTCGTTGTATCCTGAGAGACAGTCGCTCACGTTTTCTCAAGCACGTAGAGAGGGCGAATATGATTTAAGAAAATTGAAAGATCCACGACTTCCACGTTTCGTTCATCAGATTGAGGTTTATTCGGTAACGCTAATTTCGAATCATTGTAATTTTCGTTATTTAATTTCAATTTCGATATCTCTGTTCGTTTATCTCAATTATGGTGCTATATTTCTAACAATAATTCCTTGTAAATTTTTAATAAGAAAATACCACTACTACGTACTCTTGATTGACCTGTTTAAAGCACGTGAATTGCATATCTCATGAGTATAAGTATCATCAACATTAAACTGTGTTACATTTACTGAGAACTACATAATGATTAAACTTAGGACAGTTTGATGAAACTGTACTAGTTTAGTGTCTTTGTTGAACATCCATCAAGATTTGCTTAGCCTTGGTTGTAGTTAGAGACGAACACGCCGCCTTGGTCGAATATGCTGAAACCGCGAAATGCGTAGCTGCTTCTTTCTCCTCTTCGTGTATGGTGTCCAACATTGTCGACGTTCTGCGTCTCACGACACTTATAAACTGCGTAGGCGATACTTCTGTAATGAATCTCGCAACACGGGCACTCGCCATTTTCTTTCTATTCAAAGAAAAACTAATTGAGAGTACTTTTCTTGGAGTGGAATTGTGGATGACTAATTTCCATGATGGTTGGAGTTTTATAGTTGTATGCTTTATCTGGATTAGCATTTAGGCTAAAGTTGAGTCAGTGGTTGTTATTAAAAGTTGTAGTCATTTTTAGCTGCTTCTGCCTGCCCTTATCTTCATTATTTATTATTGTGAAAAAAACGACCAATAGTGTATCAGAGGGACCATCTTCAAGAACATAAAATTGTTTTCATTATTTGGGCCACGTAGTGATGCTTATCTACATGTGGGGATATGTATTAAATTATTTCTGAAATGGAAATTAATTGAAATGTAAATTAGTCCAAAATATGATTTAATAATAGCTACCCATTTAATAGAAAATAATTTGTACCATATGTTGTTTAGTGAATAGCGATTGAATTTGTATATTCAGATCAATAGCTTTTGCAATTAGGAATTTCAGTAAAAGTAAATCGAGTCATGATGGTAGACTGGAAGCTGATTCCAAGCTGCTAGGCTATGTGATAATTTAATTTATACCTGATGCCTTTTTAAATATTGATATCTTTATTGATTATGTGATGGCGATAAAATTGTACGTTGGAATTCAGTTTGATTTGCAAAATGATTAATATTCGTTGTTGACCAATCGTCCATTCGACAGTGAAGATGAACATCAAGGATAATAGAGTAAATGAGAAATAAAAACACTGGTAAATCATAAACTTTATAAGAAAAAATGGTAAACTAAGAATTGGGAGCAAATACAAGAAATTACACCTTCTGTGTATGTGCTTTTTTGCGATCAACTTGTAAGTTATCTGTTAATTGTTAGTCAAAGTCGTTAGTTAGTTGAGTAGTGATGTTTTTCCGCGCTTCCGTTAGCTTAGTTAGTCAGATCATTTTGTAAGTAAGCTCTTGTTACTTAACTTAATCAATATACTGAAAGGAATTCGATTAGATTCAACGTCATATAGTCCAACAACTGATTCGATCAATTGGTCTCGAAATCAATTGCTTAATTATTATTTCTGTGCTACATTACCAAAATTCTTACAGTTCTCCGATGCCAAATCCTTATAAAGCTCAGGTTCCTCTGAATTCTTTTTCTTTGGATAACAATGGTCGCCTGGTCCGCTTCCTGGAATGTCACTGACTTCGATGCCACTTACTGGAATTCGTATTTTCCTCCCCTATAGTTGATCCGTCAGACTTGCTTTGGACACTAATCGTAAATTGGGCTTCAAGATTTGCTTAAGAAACCAAGTCTTGACCACCCTGATTTTGAAAATTTGTTGTGTGTGCATTGCTTGGTCACTCCATAGATTTTGCAATCCATTTCAAAAGAACTGGTGGATGCTTTTCTTTACATTGGTTCAACTTATGCCATGTGGAGTCAATTGTAGGCACACTATGAGTTGAAACAATGGACTGCTTGTATATTGTATCAACTACAACCAAAGGTAGCTTCAATATCTATGAGACTTTTAAGGAATTTTTGAGTATTATACTAAACTCAAAGGGCTATGGGATGGACTTAGTTGCTTGATTCCTATTGTTTCTTGTTATTGTGAGGCTGTTGTGGTTGTGCTTTTCACTTGTGAGATTGCGCAACTCTCTCTTGATTTCAGTCACTTACTAGACTAATGCATTTTCAATCACTTACTGATGGAAACCCGTTGCTACAAATCCAAATCTTTACCCACAAATAATTTGAAAATAATTATATGAGAGGGTAAGTCATCGTTAAGATCTATATCGATTGATGAATTATTGGTGACATCGTCATTAAGGTGAAATGCATTATCATCGGAATTCTTGGTAAATGTTAAGGTCATGAAATGCATTATGATCGATTTTTCTTTCGCCTAAGGTGAAAAGCATTATCATCGGACTTCCTATTGCTAGATATTTGAATCTTTAGCGATGGAATCTAGTTTGTAAAGGTTAAAGTTACTAGTGACGTAATTATGCGCTAAAATTCATACTTAGGTGAAAGATGCTCTATTGCTCTTTTCCTTTGTTGAATGTCTTGAAGGTAAGAGTTTGTAGCAACAAACATTACTAACGAATTTCGGTCTTTAACTTTGAATTTTGGGGCTTTTACCAACAAATGAGTCCGTTGGTGATGAGCAAAACTTCTAGTAGTGTTGGATTCAAAAGTTTTGTCGATGGCCGAAGCCCATCCGAACCGTTGATGGCTTTGTCCCTCAGTGTCACCTAGAGTTATTAGCTAGCAAAGTTAATTCGATACAAATTCGTATGAGTTACACGTAAGAATATACAAATAGAACTTATACACGATTATACAGAATTCTGGAGTAACTTTTTTCGGAACACCTCTATGATCAAGTGTTAGGCAATGTTCTGATTCACTATGTGGCAATGGTGTCGAGAATTATTTGGGCTCCAGGGATGTCGAGGATTCTCTCGAAGTCGAAGATTATTTGGACTCCAGGGACGTCGAGGATGCTCTGGATGTCGAAGATAACTGGTATGTCGAGTATTAATAGATGTCGAGATACAGGATGTCGAGAATGACTGGTATGTCAAGTATTATTTATTAATACTCGACGTGTGTGGTTGTTGTATGCCGTGTAATTAATGTCTTTCTCGGGTTCGGGGATGGAGATATTTATAGATTTTGGGACGTAGGAATCACTCCGCATTTTTCGGGTGTGTCAGGCATGTCGAGCATAAATAATTGACGTGTCTATGAGTATGTCAAGCAAAAATATTCGATATGCTTAGAGCGAATTATTTGTTGCCCGGCTCGGCCCAAGCGCGATGGGTCGCACTGCTGGGCCGTCAGTTTAGCCCATATCAAAAGTATAATTGGATACCCTACATGTACAAAGTATAAATATAATGCTAGATCAGTTGATTGTCTGCACTCATGTAACCTCATGAACACGTTATACGTTGCATTAAAACAAAATGCAACTTTTTCACTTTTTTTCGGAAAACGACGTACGCGACACCAAAGTTGTCGGACCCGACTATTTATTATGATATAACACAACAAAAAACTCAAGTCTATTTAGATCTGGGTTTTAGACGACCTCTCACCTCACGCAAAGGCAAAATGTAAAAATAGATCTTAGAATAATAATAGTAAGGATGTAGCTAGTAAAACCAATTTAAATGCATACTAGACAACTTTAATTGGATATTCTTTTACATGCACTTCTTAACTAAAGACGCCAAACTTAATACTACCAAACACTATACCGGATAGTTCTCTTAAACGTGATCTTCTTGTATTTTGATCAATTGATATATATATATATATATTGTGATTATAACATGTTCTTTTATTTTGTGTGCCATTATTTATTTTCTTCCACTGTTTATTTAGAATCGTGGTTATGTCATTGCGCCGTGTAAGTCAGGTAATAATTACTACTTATGCATTGAAAGCAAAAAAGCGCGGTCAGTTCAAAAAAGCACAATTTTGGATTTTTTGTGAGAGTTGGGAGAAACAGTAGAAAAAGACTGAAAAAGAGAACAACAAGTTGAAGTGGTATTATTCTTTTTTTTTGATAGGAAAGTGATATTGTTCTTGAAAAAACTAGAGATGAATTGACACTTGAGAGGGAAGGTGGTCATTAAATTCAAAGTAAACCTCCTTTTCCTTTTGAATCTTCTACATTACTTTTACCCTGATTAAAAATTTCCACAATAATGATCTTACAGGAATTTCCTAATTGTGAGGGTTCTCACAATTCTCCCAATCTGAATAATAATACAGTAACATCAATAATAATTATTGTTTCTTGTTTCTTTTCATGATAACTTTAAGTTACAAAAGACACAGAAATATGCTTAAGTGTTGTATTCACCATACGAAAATTGAAGTTGATTTTGTCATTCTGAAAAATAAGCATGAGTTTAATAGTCCAATTTTTCTTATGGCAAATAGCTAGCTAGCTATATATCTAACAAGTTTTATATAAGTTTAGATAGTTATAAAAATAAGTATATACATTTTTATTAAATAACCTATACACTTGAGGTAAACTAACGGCGGGTACCTTTTTTTTTCCTTCTTTTTTTGATATTTAACTAACGGGTAGCTATCACTTAGCTTAGACATATATGTATATATAATAATAAATTTAAAATTAAATTTTAAAACAAATTGTATATTGTGCACGACTACTAGTATAAATATGGGATCTAGGATTACATGATATCTATCAAACACTTTACTTCCATCATAAAAATATTGAGCGAGAAGCCCTCGATCAGGCTCAGCAAATAAATTTACGTATAGCTAGTAGATATAGAGCTTTGATTCTCATAAAGGTACTCCAAATATGTCTTCAGGCCAAATAAACTCAACCGCTGCCGTTAAACCGCAGTGCCAAATTCATTCCTCCTTCCGCAGTCCATTTTCGGCAGTTGCTCCACCGGCCCAACTTCGAACGTCCAGATTCCGTCTCCACGTAACCCTTGCGACAATATACGAAGATGATTACGATCATTATAACTTTGAACCAGCCCTTGTCCTTTCTCACATTCACGAAGACAAGTTCACCCATGAGGTGGCTAAATCTTCTTCGTCCAAGTCGAATTACACGACATGTTTCATTGAAATGCAAGCAAAGACCGCTCCATCGCTCTGCTATAGCCGTCGATGTGTTTAGGTTCTTTTTATTATTTTTATTTAGATGAATATTGGTATGTTTAAATTTTGAGTATATGTATCATGATCATAAGCGTATCCTGGTAGTTTTCATGGTTTAATTATCTTCAAGAAACTATAAGTATAGTCCATGTGGTGTTGTCAGCAATGAATGTCCGCCTCTCACCTGAAGCACTAAACACAATATGTGCTAGTGTTACTCGAGTGCTTGTGAGACGTGGCTGCCGCACATGGCGTTGACACATAAGACCAATATGTTAAAAATTGTTAATAAACTTAAAGGTACTAAAATATATTTTATTCCTAAAATTTAAATCTAAGTTTTTTAGGTTATTATTATTTAAATGTTAAAATCAAGTTAGCATTTTGAAAATGTAAAACTTAAAACTTTGAAAAATACCTTTTAAATAAAATATATATCTTCTTTGAACCTATTAAGTTGATTGACAAGTATTTCTAAGCAAGTGTGATAGATTAGTTCTGTAAAATTGAAAAATTCATCTCTTTAATTTTTCAGGAAAATTTAATAACATTAATAACAATGACTATAAAGCATGTATCTCAATCTGCGGGTAGACAGAAACAAAACAAAATCTAAATACTATAATTAACGCCTCCAATGTAAAAAAATAAATTATATATATGTAATAAATCCCAACACAAAACTGTAATGTCTAATATTCAATTTCAGGGCATCTTCGTCAATGATTTGCTTTAATTCTTACTTAATATTTCATGCAATAATTGAACTTCATGAAAATGGGACGGTTGTAATGCATAAGGTTTCGAAAAGCCTGTGAAAAATAAATACTCTTCTTTAATTTGAAGCGCTTAGTTTTCAGTTGAAATATTATTGGGCGTGACATTTCATATGCTACTATTGTATTTACCCCAAAAATAAAGTTACATACATTTAAAAAAGAGAATACATGATGCTTGGCCTAAAATACAAAGTAACTCGAAAACCAAACACCTGCACCTCTCCACAACCATTGGTTTCTTTTATTAATTTCCCTTCAATGATTTTTCCTCTTCTCACGTTCCAATTTTTCTTTATATTCCACATGTTCTCGTACAGAGGCTCATGCAATATTTAGCATCACTTCATCTCCTTTCTGCATAATTAATTTTAATACTTCGCTTGAAATCTCACCTCATAATTTCAAGTCCTTCGCTCTCTTTCTCACAAGGAAGATCATGAGGAAAGAAATTAGCTACATGCACAACTGGATTGAGGTTGCACCCTCCCCGATGATATCTCCCCACAAGGCTTCAAATGCGCCAAGGCTCGAGACAATAGCCGAAGAAGGATCGGAAAAGATGAATGAGTTTGTCATCACGAAGAAGGCGCTCTACCTTCTTCCCGTTATCTTTTCATTCGTCTCCTATTTGCTGATAAACAGGCTCTCCGTCATGTGAGTGATACCAGCAGAAATTATGCCAATACCCCGCGTATAAATTCTTTTGCTACCTTTCATTCATCTAAGATTTTTAGGAAATCCTGAGACTTCTGAATCCTTGAAAAACTCTGTTTGTGTATATCAAACCATCAACCAAGATCTATTCTAAGTGCTGGGAGTCGAGGGATCAAAAACTATTACCATCGCTTGCAATAAATGGAACGTAACCATGTACATAAACTTTCAACAATCAACAAATATCCAACCTCTTCATTCCTCCTTTTGTAAGTTCTCCCCTCCAATAATTCCGTGAGCACAAAAGCTCTCCAAGCAGGAAAGAAGAAATGCAACATTGCAGCATGTCGGCTCGGAGCGCAGAAAACAAAAATTGCACGTGCGAGTGTCAATAACGTTCAACATAAGTATAAAGCGCAAGAATTTGTGTGCTAGCACAAGAAGTTGGCAACGAATCGACCAATATCGGGTTACTCCTGCAATTCTAATGGAGATGAGAATTAAAGATGATGCACTTTGCTCACCGATGACCACAGAAGATTCGAAATGAGTGCAGAACAATATCCAGTTGTAAAGAGAGGCTATAATTGAAGTCATTTAGAACGTTTGTTAGGGAAAGTTATAGAAGGCATATGTAAAATTTTGTGTATATTTAGTTTCAATATTTTCCTCGTTCTTTTAATTTCATGGAGATATACTTATAGTTCATCAGAGTATGTTGTTTTATTACAGCTTAATTTCAACTTGAATTAATCGTACTTTACAATTGGATCGTAACTTCTTTTTTCAAGAAAGCACGGACAAATTCTCGTATTGACGTTCCTCCTCAGAGACTCGTGCAAACTTCCTCTGCACGACGAACAGAAAACAGCACAAATAATTCCAGGGAATGCACTAAAGTTGAGAAGGACTTGAGGAAAAATGGAAAATGAGTCGATCTATGTCCAATTCATGTAGAAGCTAAGCTATTGACAGTAACTGCATTCAGTTATACGACGAATGACCATAAAAATAATTGAAGTCTATTCAGAATGTCTCGAGCTGTATGACAAATGAAATAACAAAACCTGAAAGGTCAGGGTTTAGAATTGCCAAAAACGTATCACTGACTCATCCAAAATAAAACCATAGCTGATTTAAGCTTATTTAGGCAACTTATTAGGTTTCTATCGCATCTCGTAACAATTTGAATTGTACTTCCATGTTATCTTCTAACGTAAGTATCATATAGCGTAAGCGGTTTAGGCATGCTGTTTGCAGTAAACATTCAAAACTACATCAACTCCAGCTTCTCCGTGACAAAAGAGAGCACAATGATATATTGTACAAATACAAGATACAGCTATATTCCACTACACTAAAATTAATCATTTGCCTAATTAGCCGAATGTAAATAAATTCGAGACCTACTCGGAAAAAGTATGTGCTAGGTTATGTGCATCTTCTGTCATTGGACGATATGATCATTATGTCGAGAAATGGTTTTTCCATATGTTATTTCAACCTGAGGCCCCAACTCGTGAACATACTTGACAGACTCTGAAAGCCGATGAAGAAGGTTTATCAGAGCAATGACTTCATTTCTTTGCAACTGCAGCTGTAAGCAGTAGGAGATGATACTTCAGTAGCAGAAAATATTATTTGCTAACGAAACACTGGCATACTTAAGATTTTAGAACTTACACGTTGACCGGGTAGTTCCTGGCCATTGGTAGAGAATAGAATCTTTAGAGCCGTCCCAAGACCAAGAACCTGAAGCTTGCCCCAAAGACGGCATTTTTCACATCCAACACAATCCATCAATGCGCTGCAATAATTGATTCTAAAAGTCAAAGGACGAGTCATTACTAAAAAAGTTAATAAGTACACAATAGCTTGGTTTGCACTCTTAAATTCTTGGCAAGAAAACGACAGCTTTCAGTTGCGTATCTTTGGTTTTAACAAGAACCACATTGAGAAAAACAATAATTGTGGAGATTCCAAGCATAAAAGAAATGCATTCTTTTCATAACTATTATATATATGCTGTATCAATGAGATCCCTCTCTCATTAACAAAGCCTTAAAAAGAGATCAAAGGGACTAAAATCATAAATTTATATTAGAGCCACCGCCCCATCCAAATGAATAATGGGTTTTGCCTACTACAGATGTGATAGGATCCGGCCTACCCATGAAGGGGTGTGCTGACATTTGTCCCACACTACTTGAAACAATTTTGAGCCACAAATAGTCTCCCGAAATCCCCTTAAAAAGGCCTTTTGAGGAACATATAGGAGCTTCTAATTTCTAATAACTAATATTAAGGTCACAGCAAACAGAGAAACAGCTATCTACAAGATATAAATCAAACAACCTTATGTTTCTGAACTGTTTTTGTGTTTGTTGAATCAGTTCCGGTCCACTTTGGCCTTTCCACAATTTAGCCTCATCAAATGGTTTTGGACAAGCAGTTTGTAGTTTGTGATCATGAAGTAACTTCTTCATCAATAGCTGTGCGTTCAGGTCCTCAAGCGAATTACCAGTATCATAGTCAGCTTGTTCCAAGTAATCTGCAGCCTAGACGTATCCAGTATATGGATCATGAACAATTAACAAATAACCAAACAACCAACAAAAAGTATCTAAAAAGATGAACAAACTAACCTTTGCCACTGATCTGAGGATGAAAAGGAAAGCGAAGTACAAGTTCTTGACTCGATCTGGGTATCTCAAGACCCTATCGTGCATCAGTGATAGGTTTTGGCCCCACTGCAATAGTAGAAAAAGGACAATAACCATTTGAGGAGAACTCATAAAAACACCAGCATATCGCAGGGTTCATCATGACAGGAGTTTTTGCGCATGGAGTTATATTTTTCGTACTAGATTACAACCCAAAGCAAAGTCAAGATAATGTAGTAGCAAGAATGTTAGACCATAATATAACAGTCATACTGAAAATTCAGCTGCCCTATTTAATCAAGCAGCTAAGACATAAGCAGGATTGGAGCAGGAGAAAGTTCAGAATGAACTTCAGGAACTCAAGAAGAATGATACTGCAGGAACCAAGGGAGACCATCTTACAAAACAACGAAATACTGATCTGTTAGAAACAAACATATTTAGCTACTACAAGTATCCTAACCAGGGCTCACTCCTAGTAAGTTGTGGCTCATAATACCAAAGGAAGTTTTTCCATAATGCATCCTAATGCAAGCCAAAATCATACAAAATAAAGAACATACCTTATACGTTGTTTCATCAAGCAGGTAATCAACAGCGATATGAATTGAAATAGATGAGTGGAGACCAGATATCAACTTGTATAATATTCTTTTCTCTTGGCACTCTCCAGATGGATCTGCAAAGCATGTATATGTTGCATCAGTTAAGGCAGCTGAATATCTTATTATAAGAAACCAAACCATGATAACTCTAACTTGTTTCCATTTCTACAATCAGAATATAAGTTTGACTGCAGTTTCCATTAGAAATCCTGTGACCTTTAATACAAGATGCAACTCACTCACATTTGGGGCAATTGTCCCGGTAAATAGCATCCCATATTCTTCTAGCAGACGGGCCAGTGTAGCCAGTGTAGCGCTCAGGATTCAATTGAAGATTAACGTACGTCATTTCAGCTGCAAACATTAAATTTGAACAACGATACAATTGAGATTATAACATAAGAATCTACAGAGGAAGAAAGAGCAAAATACAGGTCCAGGAAAAAAAAAGGACCATGGGATCAAGCAGATAAGACACGTGAATTGCAAAAGAAATCATCAACAGATGTAAAACGACATAAAAATACTGGAAATTTTGGACCTCCTCAAGTCAATTGCAAGAGACAGCGTAAAGACCAAAAAGTAAAGAGTTAATAAGCACCGTTATCTGTCTCATCATCGCTTGTCCATGGATTATCAACTGTGATCCACCCTTTGAAAGCTTTGGTATCTATTGTACGATCAACAACAGCCTCTGGCTTCCCCTCCTGACACATTAGATCATCTGATGGAAGGCCACTGCCATATGGCTTCCTAAATGTTTCTGGAAACTCATCCTCTGGGCATTCACAGACGCTGCAGTCTCTCAAACGACACATACCATCATCAGGCCAGAAGGGACAATCACACCACAACTTGGCCTATTGAAACAAAAGCTTGGTTAGGCAATGCAATAGAAAAAACAGCTTAACAAAGCCTATAATGTCAATGAACAGGAATAAACTACACAAACCAAACAAGATGATTCGAGCACATGAAACATGATATATGCAGTAACTTTATATTAAAGCATTCCCAAGGTTTCGCTAAAGTAACTTGAGGGTGATAACAGCACGTCTGAACATTAACCAGTCACGTATCAAAATGAAAAGCCATTACTAGTATGACGGTATTTTCCAAACCAAAACCAAAAAAACTAACTAATGTCAAAGATGCAAAACTAGCAACGATATAGTCAAGTAGATCAAAGAATCAAAAACCAGCTAATCAACAAGCAAAAACAAAATTGAGGCAGTATGCGGAAAGAGATCCTATTCAAATGCTAAAACAGCCAAAACTTATTATATATATGGGTCCAACAATCAACTTGCTGCACAACGTCACAAACCTTAAAATACCGGAAAAACGGATAGGTCACGAGCTCATGGAGCAGGGGATGCAACACGTCCTTATTGATTCGGTCCACGGTGCTGTAATCACAACAACAGTCCTCCACCAATCCTTGATACTCGGTCCCATCCTACACACACACATACAAATGCAAATAACGCATCAAATACAACACTTGAGCTCCATAACTTACTTCAACTGATCATTTAACAGTAGCCGAATACAATCAAACACAACAACATCCCCTCCAACAATATGAGAAAAAGGAAAAACCCTAGCTTCTAGTGATTAGTTAACAATAGCTAAAAATACGATCAAGTATTACAAAACCCTAGCAATTGATTAATCGACCGATTGACAAACACAATGCAGCAGACAGTTTGAAAGGAGAGACTTTTTTTACCTGAGATTGAGAGCAGTAACAGCTCTTAATGCGGCGAAAGGCGGAGAAAACAGGAGAATCAATCGGCACGGTTGTAGCTATTAGCAATACAACTAGGGCACAAACGAATAACGGAGTCCACAGGCCATAGGATTTCAGTGACCTCATCAATTACCGGCGAAATTGATTTTCCGATGGGTACAATGGTGATCGAATTTGTGAGGAGTGGGGAATTGGAGCTAAGAATATGAATTTGGGGGTAATGGAATGGTGAAGAATTTATGGGCATTGGCTATTGGTTATGGGCATTGGCTATTGGCTATTGGCGGTGGTTTTGATTGTTGCTGGTATTTATTTTATTGATTTTGCTGTTTGAATTTACAAAACCACTTTTGAGGAGGAAGCTACCAGGAAGAAACGTGTGCGAACTCATTTTAATCGAAGTCGGCAAAGCGCCTTTAGTTTTGTAGTCGATGGTTTTTTTAGGAGAACAAAGTCACCAACGATTTTGTAGTGTTAAGTAACGTTTAGTTTTATTTTATGCAAATAGCAAATTACCCCTCTAATCGGCGTATAATCTTAAAAGTCCACCTATAATCTTAAAATATACAAATTATCTCATGTAACTGTAATACGCATATTTAATTTTTACAGGGGTTAATGCGCCTCTTTTGTACATTACGGGGGGTGTTATGTCAAAAACTCTTTACTTTTTAGCACAAATGGTTGTTGGATGGGGGTGTTCACGGCGAACCATCAACGTGATAATTAGAGAAATTCGTTGCGTCTCTGCTCCCATGCCTTCGATGCGTCTCAGTCAAATTATCAAAACGGTGTAGCTCGGTCCGACCAGAATTTTCTCCCAAACCTCTCTCGTCGCCCAACAATGCTGCAAGATATGTAATTATGTCTCGTTCGAATGGTTGCAATAAACGCAGTGTGCCATTGGATAGATTCTGCGGACTCTCCGGAGATGATTCGTCGCGAGTCTATTTTGCGCCACAAGCCAAAGAAAGTGCTAAAGTTTATTACTAACGTCAACTCCCCAAACCCAGTCGCATTTCTCCCGGGGCTGCATATCCTCCGCGTAGTGATTAAGGAACGTGATATAAGCCAAACGGTTGGTGTATTCGCCACTTGCAGTTTCTGTCCAGATCGCCTTATCCTCACCCCGAGTTACCCGAAATCCATTGGACTCGATCAAGGACCAAATATGTGTAGGTATAATCGAGTTCATACGCCCCCAATTCTAGGTACCATACTCATCAAGAATGTCGCAGATCTTAACGTTCACGTCCATCAGATTTATATCGAAGTCTTCTTCACACAACTAGTTCGTACCGTTCCAATTATCGTACCATATAGAAATACGATTTCATTTGTCGATTTTCCAACGGATAAAGGGGCGCATCAATCCCATACACCTCATAACTCCCTTCCAAATCGCGATATCTCCTTGTTTTGTCGTTACACATGTGATACTCTCAGCCCTCAAATACTTTGAATCTATAAGCTCACTCTAAATTGTACGTTCTTGGTTTAAAATTCTCCACACAATCTTGCCAAGAAGTGCTTCATTGCATAACCGAGACCGACGAATTCCCAGCCCTCTTTCTTTGGTCGCGTAACTTTTTGCCACCCCACGAGGTGTAACTTCTTCTCCGATATATCATTCAACCATAAGAAGTCCCTCTTGAGCTTGTCAATTTTGTCACAAACGTGCTCATGCAGCCACATCTATTGCGTGGTGTAGATAAGCATCGATGTTGAGACCGATTGAATAAGCGTCGCTCGCCTCGCCAAAGAAAGGAGTTGGCTTTTCTATCCGCTAAACCGTGACATTACTCTATAAAACATCCCGACGTGTGTCTCTATACTAACTCAACCATGGACCAATTTTACACCCAAATATTTACCAAGATTCACAGTTTGGCCAAATCTCAATGTATCACTAATCGCACGCTTTAGGGATGCGCCATCCTCATTGGAAAAAATACTTTCGACTTTGGGAGGCTGAGCTTAAGCCCAAAGGAGTGGCAAAATTTATTGAGGATGTCCTTGATGTGACGCGTTGTGTGTAAGGTGGCATTGCACTAAATCTTTCGGAAATCTGAAAAATACGCAAGGTATCCTCGAGAAAATCCCAATTAACCTTGTCGTATGCCTTCTCGAGGTCCAACTTCCTAATCATGCACCCAACTTTGTTTTTTTTCTTCTTCCGCACGGATTGGAGAATTTCCTGTAGCATGAATATATTGTCCTGTGTACTCCTCCCTTTAATATATTGCTATCGAGACAGACTCCAGTTTGTAAATGGCAAGGTGGAGACTAATGCTGCGAATAGAGATTTGGTTAAGAAGTGCCAAGATTACCTACACATGCCATGGGAGATTAAGCTGAATTGGATACCGAGATCGACGAATAAAGTAGCGGATACATTGACGAAGAAATATGGTTACTTAAGGAACGAGGACGACGTATTCTTGGATAGGCCGCTTCACAAGTTAGCTAGTCTAATTAGTTTAGACATGGACTAAGGCCATTGTGCTTCATTTCCTTACTACCAAAAAAAAAATCATTAGAGAAATTGAATATGTAGTTGGCATAAAATTTGACGATGATCAATAATCGAACCATTAAAGTGGCTTGATTTTGGGTTGAAGCTCGCTAATTTGATTTTGGTTTAACCAATGAACTTATTCCCTATTCACCAAAAAAAAAATGTCCAACAAAAGCCTTTGATTAAGGTTTTATGCTATATCTCCTTGAAGGGAGTTTCATCAACTTTCATGTGATTTAATCATTTATATATTTTTTGTTAAAACACGTGATAGATTAATGATGTACTTTTGTTTCTTGATATCTTGACTTTCTTTGTGATCATTACATAACTAGTAATTTAGAGGGTCTCTTTATGCCACTTAAACACATTTATATAAATCTCATAAAGTTGGTTGAATACTTATCTTCTTTTATTTTATTTGTCACTTTCTTAAAATAAGATCAACATAGCAATAAAGTGAATAATTGATGAGTTTGTATTTAGGATCTTTACAATATAAGAAACTAAAAGTCAGGCTTGTCCAACCTATCAATAACAAAAGACTCAGTCCTTAAGATGTGTTTATATTTTTAAGAGTTCATATGGTCTTGACAAGGGGCAATGAGATCCATTCTTATGAATTGTATTTCAATCTTAGTGTGGTGAGTGTGCGGTCAATATCGAACCAACTTGGATTGAAACATGACTCATATGGCCCGACTCTGACACTCAACATTTAAGTCATGCATATTAGTCATAGCTCCATGACTCATGTTCTCAACATCAAGATTAGTCATCTTATAGTCCAAGATTTTGCCAACAATGGGTTTTTTTTCAACCTGACATCTTCAGTTATGTTTATTATTACAATGAGGTCTAGACATTTGTTAATGTATATTACACACTGTAAAGTTAATTTCTCAATTCATTTAAGATATAGTTCCTACAAAAATATTTCACTCTAGCTCCAAGCTTCAAAAAACCCTTGGACGTGGATCATTTAGATCACCGGGCACTATAATAGTACAAATTCAATTAGCTACGAACCGAACAAATATAAGTCATGAGATAGAACAACATCTTATGTTGTCATGTTTTAAAATTATTACTTGAACATCTATCTATTTTTTCACACCTTTGCATTATAATGGTAAACACTATTGTGCGAATAATAAACAATGTAATTTTGAAATTGTTGGTTTTACTGGTGTGATTCAAAATCTAAAGAACTTTAGTTCAACTCTGACGCAAAAGTTGAAGCCTTTGTTCTTAAGATGATATTATCCCATTGTACAATCATTTCCTAATACAACGACCATAACTTGATACTGCGGCACTTCAAATAATCGAGGAGTTATTATATATGTACTCTAAAAACAGAAGGCGAGAAAGAAATGATGTATGATCTACTTGAATGGAACATGACTACATGAGAGGTTTATTTATTTATTTATCAAAAGCAAAACGTGTTAAGTGATTACTTGATGAACTAACACTTTTTTGTCAACCGGACGAATCCACTAGGTAGAGAATTGCCACTTGCCACACAACAATTATTGAATTATTTGTTGCACTTTCCACAATTATTTGAAGAAGACTATTGAATTCTAAAATTCTTTTGTACGAAAAAAAGATATTATTTCAATATGATAATTCCACGGTAGACCCTGTCTAAGAATGAGATTACACCATATGGGCGACAACAACGTTCACAAGTACATGCTTTTGGAGCATGATGTTTGGTATGTAAGTCTTCTACATTTCAAATACATACGGTATTATTGAAGTGTAGTGTTTTTGTGTAAGACAATAAACTAATAAACATTATAACTTCAAACTTTTAGTGTGGGAATTTGGCTTGACCTTCAACCCCCTTTTTCTTAATACATATTAGGCAATAGTGTATCTTAGGAAACATTCTTGTTGTATCTTTTCTATCTTAGATTAGATGATCATATCTTTTGTATATCTTCCGTAATTATCTATGTAACTTGTATAAATATGTAATCTCTTGATCAATAATATTATTCATTTTCCACAGTAATTATATCTCATATATGGTATCAAGACACCAATCTCTCTAACGAGATCTTGATCCTATGATGAACCCTTCCGACGACTCCAACACGTCCGACAACTCCACGGCTGGCGGTCATACTAACGCCTCAGCGTCCTAGTTGCAGCTGCGTTCGCTCCATATAGCAGCCAACCCCTATTCCAGTGGTCAGGCGTTCATCCCGATCAATGCCCATCAACAACTATCGTTGCAACTCAATGGAGAAAATTTTGCTTCATGGCTTTCCCAAGTTCGTCACCTTCTCTATGGGTACGAACTTTTTGGCTTCCTAGATGGTACAATCCCCTGCCCTCCTATGGGCTCCACTTCGGAAAGTATGGCAACATACAAGTACTGGACACGTCAAGGCTCTCTTCTTATTTCTGCCTTGATGGGATCATGCACTCCCCCAATCGTGCGTTTGTTCCAAAATGCCAAATCTTCGGCGGATGCGTGGGATACGCTTCAACATTCCTATGCGAATCGTTCTCGATCGAGAGTGATGCAACTCAAGGATGATTTGAAAAACATCAAGTTGGGCTCGAATTCGGTCTCTGAATTTCTCCAACTAGTCAAATCAAAGGCGGGTGAATTGGCAATCATCGATGGACCTCTCAAAGATGATTATCACACTCTACGTACTCAATGGTCTCGGCTCTGCGTACCATGACATAACAGGCCCCATCCGTGCTCGGGAACATCCAATCCAATTCCCGGAACTTTAGGATTTGCTCCTTAGTCAAGAGGCTTTTCTGCGCCGTCTTGAGGAAGAAGCATCGACTCTCGTTGCTACTGCGAACGCGGCGTCCTCACAGCTGCACTTCAACTCTCGTGGATCAGGCTGTAACCATGGTGGCCATGCCCGTGGTCAACAACATGGTCCGCACCGTGGTTATTCTAACCCTTCGCGAGGCTCGTTGATCTCTTATCAGTTGCCTTATGCCCATTTCGCTGGACAACCACAACACACTCGACCTACTATCACTTGCCAACTTTGTGGTATTTATGGTCATGGTGCACGGACATGTCGTCGTTACGCACCACCGCAAGCTAACTTTGTTACATCCCCTGTGTCTCACTCTTCTCCCAATACAGATTGGCTTGTTGACTCGGGGGCTTCTCATAATCTCACATCGGATCTCCAGAACCTCATCATTCACTCTGAGTATGAAGGTGCTGATGAGGTTTCCACTGCGGGTGGTACATGTTTGCGTATATCTCATACTGGTATCTCTCGTATTATTTTGGCTGAACGTACATTTACACTCGATAATCTGTTATGTGTGCCCCAATCACGCCGCAATCTTCTGTCTGTTCTTCAGTTTACAAAGGTAAACAATATTTTTATTTAATTTCATCCGTATGGCTTTCTTGCTAAGGATCGCAAGTCAGGGGCTAATCTATTCGGGGGAGCATGTGTTGATGGAGTGTATCATGTTCAATTGCCAAGGGTCTTCAGGCTGCGGTTTACAACGTTAGTTGGGGAGCGTGCTCACAAGGGTTATTGGCATGAACGTTTTGGGCACCCTTTGTCGAAGATTAGTTCATTTATTTTGAATATAAATAAGTTACCTTGTTTTTTGCCTAGTGATTTGGATTTTGATCATTGTAGTTCATGTTTTTTGAACAAGAGCCAACAACTCGTTTTTCATAAATCATCTCTTGTTTCGAATCATGCTTTGCAATTTATGGTGATGTTTGGGGTCCTTCTTCGGTTGTGTCTGTAACTGGTGCACGCTACTACTTAATTATTGTTGATCATTTTACTGAGTATTGTTGGGTGTATATGCTTTCTGCAAAATCCTAGGTCTCTACAGTGTTTGTTCAATTTCGCACTCTAGTTGGAAAACAATTTGCCACCTCAATCAAGAATTTTTACGCGGATAATGGCGGGGAGTTTTTGGCTCTACGGGGTTATTTTTCTATGAATGACATTAGCTGGCTAACCACTGCCCCACATACGCCTCAGCAAAATGGCACAAGTGAGCGGCACCACCGTCATATAGTTACAATTGGTCGCATGCTTCTTACACGCGCTAGGATTCTCCCGAAATATTGGGATTATGCCTTTCTTACTGCGGCTAATTTATATAATAGGCTCCCTACCCCAATCTTGCAAAATATCTCGCCCTTTAAAACGTTATTTGGTCGCACTCCTAATTATTTCCATCTCCGAGTTTTTGGGTGCTTATGCTACCCTATTTACGGCCTTGTGTTTCGGGCAAGTTATCACCTCCTTCTCGGGCTTGTGTGTTTGTTGGATATTCCACATCTCAGGCGGCCTACAAGTGTTTTGATCTTGGTACATGACGGTTATTCATCTCCGGGTATGTTCATTTTGTTGAAACGAGTTTTTCGGGAAGCCCTTCCTTGAGTGAATCAACACCTCGTCTGGTTTTTTCCTCCACATCACCGCTGGCTGCTCCTCGCAAGGTTTCTATCCCTCTAGACAATTCATCGCCATGTTAATGTTGGGGCAACATTGCAACCAAAAACTCTGGCACCTGTCTCTGGACATTCTGTTCCCAATGTTAGGTCCAATTTTGGGGCAACATTGCAACCAGATGCTTCAACACCCGTCTCTGCACCTTCTGTTCCCAATGTTGGGGCAACATTGCAACTAGAGACTACTGTCTTGGTCGTTCAACTTGCAGACTCGCCTTTGGATCGTGCTCATCCTATGATCACACGTTCTCGCAACAATATATTTAAACCTAAGGTTTATTCAGCGGTTACCAACCATCCGGTTCTTGGTCCAATTGAACCTACTTGCATCTCTCATGCTATTGTGGATCCCAAATGGCGTGCGGCCATGGATGAAGAATTTAATGCCCTCACTTCACATGGCACTTGGTCCTTAGTTCCACCTTTCTCTGATCGTGGAATTATTGGATCAAAGTGGGTCTTTCGCATTAAGAGGTATCCTGATGGTTCTATTGATCGTTTTAAGGCA
Organism: Linaria vulgaris; assembly: GCA_948329865.1. Taxonomy (NCBI): domain Eukaryota; kingdom Viridiplantae; phylum Streptophyta; class Magnoliopsida; order Lamiales; family Plantaginaceae; genus Linaria; species Linaria vulgaris. The sequence goes on from OX415252.1 coordinate 111,514,233, forward strand.
CACCTTGTAGCCAAAGGCTTTCATCAGCGACCCGGCCTTGACTACAAGGAGACTTTCAGCCCGGTGATTAAATCTGTCACGAACGAACTATTCTCTCTTTATCTCTCATGCACAACTAGACGCTTCGTCAACTAGACGTTAGCAATGCTTTTCTTCATGGCGCTCTCTCGAAAAAAGTATTTATGCGGAAGCCCACGGGGTTCATTGATCTGACTCGTCCTCATCATGGATGTCTTCTTCATAAGTCTATTATGGCCTTAACTGCCTCCATGTACATGGTATCTTGCACTAAGTGCAACACTTATCTCGTTTGGTTTGTTCAAACAAAATTCGATACGTCACTCTTTGTGCTCGTGCGAGATTCGGTTCGTATCTTTGTGCTCTTGCGAGATTCGGTTCGTATCTTTGTGATTGTGTATGTAGACGACATAATTGTCACTGGCTCATGTGATAATTTGGTTTCTTCTCTTATCACACATATTGCAACCAAGTTTGCGGTCAAGGACATGGGAATTCTCTCATATTTTTTGGGTGTGGAAGTAGTGCATTGTCGTGAAGGTTTATTTATGTCTCAACAGAAATATATTCATGATTTGTTGTCGCGGCACAAGATAGATGGTGCCAAACCTCTCATGACCCCTAAGGCCACTAATCCTCATGCCTCAACGTCTGTCAAAATTGTTGATGCTACGGAGTTTCGCCAAATTGTTGGTGGCCTCCAATATCTTGCACTTACTCGTCCCAATGTCACGTTCTCTATCAACCACTTGGCTCAGCGTATTGCGTCTCCTGTCGCCACGGTCTGGACAGTCCTTAAACGTGTGCTCCGTTATCTCAAGGGCTCTCTCACACATGGTGTTCTCCTTTGCTGTCCCATTTCTCTCTCGGTTACGACCTTTTCCGACTCGGATTGGGCGGGAGATAGTCTCACGGGCACTTCTATTACTGCCTTCATTGTTTTTCTTGGCGCTAACCAGATTTCCTGGTCGTTACGTAAGTAAAAGGCCGTTGCTCGTTCCTCAACGAAAGCGGAATATCGTGCTCTTGCCTCTGTCTCGGCTGAAGTTCGTTGGTTACAACATCTTTTTGGCAAAATCGGTATCACGCTTCCAACTGCACCTCTTATCCGTTGCGATAACATGGGAGCTCTACGTCTCTCCTTACATCCGGTGCAACACTTGAGAGTGAAACATATTTCGGTGGATCTTCATTTTGTTCGTAACCTTGTTAACAAGGGTCTCATTCGTGTTTCCTATGTTAATACTCGGGACAACTTGCAGATCTCCTCACGAAACCGCTAGCTCGGTCACGGTTCTTACTGCTACGCTCCAAAATTTTCGTTGCTGATGGGACGTCTATTTTGAGGGGGCGTATTAGGCAATAGTGTATCTTAGAAAATATTCGTGTTGTATATTTCCTATCTAATTAGATGATCATATCTTTTGTATATCTACCGTAATTATCTCTGTAATTTGTATAAATATGTAATGTCTTGATAAAATAATATTATTCACTTTCCACAATAATTATATCTCTTATAATACATTATTTAACAAATAGATAACTTGTAAAATATAATTTTCCATTCACTTCAAAGTAGTTTCAAGTGATACTAGATCCATCCATACAAACAAAGAATACTTTCGCTTGAATTTCAACAATTAAAATCTATTTAAAAATTTGGTGCAAGATGTGATCAGAAACCAATGTTAACAATATAATTGAGGCTAGTGCTAGGTGCAAAGATCTGACCTACATAATAGAAGATTATCTAAAGAACAACTCATTTATAAAAATAAAAATATAAATAAAAACTAGTAAAATTGATGACAGAATTGCAGCAACGTAACAGTCAAATGTCATGTTAGTGACTTAGTATACGTGCAAATTTGATCGGCCTGTTGCTGAAGCTCAAAATGTTAATTAGTTAGTACTGAGTAGTAACTAGATGAATCAATTCTAATCAGTATTTAACCGGATTTTTCTTTTCCTAACTTCTAAGACTATTCACATGCTTAATGTTTAATAATTTCAATAACAATATATCAATGAAGAAATCTTATAGGCTCAATTTGGAATTCTAGTGATCTATTTTCAAATTTTAATTTGTTGATGATATATAATCACTATGTAGTTGATAAGACCACAAAATCTTCGACCGATCTCACATTTTTTTTACCATGAACATATAAAAATGAGAAGAGAAAACGTACTTCTACCAAGTGTGAGTAATTGTTAATTAATCAGTTGAATATTAGCTTGTTGAGTGTGGAATTGGATTTATAATAAAACACATGAACATCAATTTAACATCTCACTTTTTCCAATAAGTAGAACAAGAGAAACATCATCAATAATTTACATGCCATAACGTCACCAAGTTAGATAGTTAGACGGTTGAAATGAGAAAGCATGAAGACCTAATTAAAGCCAGAGAGCACCAGCCCTTTTAAGTAGAGGAACAAGCGTGCCGTTAATGTGGCACGCCATGACCGCCTCGACGCCCCCCATGTACTTTCCGCCAATAAATACCACTGGAACCGGCTGGTGAAGTAGAAGAGCCTGGATATCTCGGTTGCGGTCGAGCTCCACAATGGTGGGGCCAACGCCGAGACCGAATAGCAACTGCTTGACCACGTGACACATGCAGCACCCGCTGTTGGTGAACACCACAACCGCATTGCTAGAGATCAAAGCGCTTAGTTTATCGTACGCCGACTCAAAATCAGCTGGGGCTGAGACATCGACGTTCGAAGGGAAAGCTGGTGGCAAGTCTTTTACCATATGCATGATTCTTGATGTGTAAATATGTGATCTAAGGCAATTATTAGTTGCTTTTAAATGTGTATTTGTATTAGAGAAGAAGCTCACTACTCATGCAAACAACTTTTGTGTGAAATATGTGAAGTGAGAAGTGCATATATATAATGTCAATATTGGCTTACATTAAAATTGGATAAATAATAATTAATAAATGGAGTGGGTAAAAGGTGAGTAATATGTGTGGACCAAAAAGATAAAAACTGAAAGAGAGTAAATGTAAAGAGACAAACTCATGAGAAAAGGAATTCTATTTCTAGGGATTTGAATTGCTTATTCTGTAAAGCATATCCATTTAACAATCAAAAAATAAAATAAAAATTGAAGCATTACTTTTTCATGAGAGGGAGAATCAGACGATGCTGAAGTACAGGCGTAGCTATGCTGTACGTAGCATCAGAAAAATGACCGACAATATCTGACGGCCTTGATCTTTCTAGTGCCACTCATAAATACAACTTGCTGCAAATTAATTAATAAGTTATATATGCTATGAAAATACTTTCTAAACAATAATTAATTAGATGGCCTTGGGGTTTATATAACACGTTATTTTTTCTTTATATGTGTTACAATCTTTATTAAGCTTATCTTTTCGTATATTGTCATTGTAATATGCTTGTCTGTCTATACATTGGCCATAGAGTTGTATTGTATACTCCAAATAACGTGAAATACATAGCTCAATTATAAGTAAAATGTGACAAAGTGTAACATTATCGTTCTAATTATTATTTCCAGACTCATTATAAGATATCCTTTTTTATGAGAATATAAGAATAATATATATGCATGCATCAATCTGATTTATTAACACAATATCTTTAAGATTTTACATGCACTTAATTTAAACATATAGACACATATATACTTCTTTTTTATGATGTAGAAATCCGCAGCCTCTCTTACTCATGCTCATGGTAAACTCACAATTGAGCCAATAACTCGCAATAGAACCTGACTACCAATTTGAAGAGTAAGCGAGATATTCCAAAAATATATTCTAAACAGTTTATAATTCTCAAACAATTAAAACATGTTTGTGTAAAATCTCTGCGTTACGAATCTAAAAGAAATAACAATATTAGGACTAATTAATATGAAAAATTGTATTACTCAAGAAGCTTTTGCAATTAACAGAGAATGCAAAATTCGTTTTTGGTTTATACAAAAAAGCTCAAGGTTTGTTTTTTTCTCTAGGATCCTATAGTTATACGATGTTCAACCACGTACTTTATCTAAAGAAAAAATGTATGTCTTTTTTTGGCTAATCATTTGTTGATGATATTGTTAATTATTCACTTACTAACGAAACCTTGTAATTAGTAAGAGGACACCATGCTTGCATAACAGAATCCCAACTACAAATATTATAACATTTTGTGGGGGCTATTGAGATTTTTTTCTTTTTGTTTTTCCTTTTCTAGTCTAACCATAGCCACTTGAAATTAATCCAACGTAATTGCTTGACTCATCACTGGCCAAAATATTATCGACAGCTTTCGCGTGAAACATGAGAAATTATTGCACACCTTGATAGTATACCAGTACTATCCCAACAGAAAAAAAATCCAAAGTTAGTGTCACTCAAATCACATGAGAATTCCTATACATACAGGCATATATATATATATATATATATATATATATATAGAGAGAGAGAGAGAGAGAGAGAGAGAGAGGTACAATATAATGCGTTAGCTCACCCTGATGCTGATTGCTGAGGCTATGGAAGTTGCTTTTGACAGAAGGCGTGATCGAGTCCATTGTACGTCGTAAATATATGCCTGAGATTTTAACAGACTTTATATTAATTGTTATTAATTGATTTATATGTGGTATGTTGAGGGACGAAACATTTAGGACAAAAGGTGTTTGTTATGGCCGTCAACGGCAATAAACTGTACCGACAACCCGACAACTAACTTGTAAAACGCCGGCGTTTTGACCAACTTTGAAATTAATGTCTTAAGTCTTAACTCAATTAATTAAGCTAGCTGCAGTGATGTCGGGTAACGCCGTCTGATCCACTTTCCGCTCTTGGCCTAATTAGCTCTGTACGTACCAATTCAAGTCTTCTTTTTCTTTCATGAAATCCCACATGTTATTTTCTTTTCCTGATCAATTTGTCATCTTAGTGATTTTGTAATCATTTTGTTAAGCTAACATAAGTGAGATTTGGTTTAACAACCGGTCTTTAATTAGCTTAAAACTGCTCTTATAAATTAGGAGAAAAAAAAACAGGCTTTGCTCATTATTCCTCAAGTTAAAAATAGTTTTTATAGGAAAATTAGTAGCTTCATCAACCTGTCGAAAATTACATGTATCAGCTTATATTTGTCCAAAAGAAATGAAAATTTTCATAACCTATATTTTTGATTATATCATTCATTTCTGAACAATAATTAACAAATAATCCAACAATTATAGTTCTTAAAAAATAGATACCTACATATAAATTGAAAGTTTTGATATTTAAACCTTGTAAATATGAGAATACTCCAGTAAAAATAAAGTTTTTTATTGAATGGGAGCACGCAACAAGTAGCTTTTAATATACGTTAATACTTGTTATGAAATTATTAAGAAGGAAAAATTACACAAACTACCCCTAAGGTATGGGGTAATTTTACAAATCATTCGTGTTTAAGAAATTACACAAATCACCCTTATATAATAGAAATTTAAATAATAAAAACAAACTGACAACTTCAAATCATAGTAGAGACTAAAATAATAAGAGATAATTTATTTAACTTTCAAAATATTAGTTCTTTTTTTTGGATATTTTTTTGTCTTTTTAACCGAAATAAATGAGGCTTAAACCTTAATGCCTATTTTTGAGCAATTTCGATTTTTTTTTATATTTTTGTGCAAAATAAACGAGGAACATGAATTTACATTCAACAAAATTTTATAATTTTACACAAAACATAAGGGTAGTTTGTGCAGTTTCTTTAACATGATGGGTAGTTTGTATAATTACCCCATACTTTAATAGTAGTTTGTGTAATTCTCTTGTTTTCGTCTTATTTCGTCACGGTAATAGAACACAGTAATACAATACAAATAAAGTATAAATAACAAAAACAATGCTATCCAATTTTATTAACGGACTAGCTTGGTCCGGAACACTTATTACAAGCTTATTAGGCTGAATAAAACAATTACAAGATTAACTGTAACGTATCGAATTCTGATTATTTGATGCTGATGTGTCGAATAAGTTCTGTTCGATGCGAAACGTATGACAATGATTTGATGCTGCTCTAGAGGGTATCGAATTCGATGCGTACTTGAGGTATCGAATTCGATGCTTATTTTACCGTGTCGAATGAAACAGATTCGGTATGAACTCGTGTCGAATGGGAATTATTCGATCCGATGCGTGTCGAATTCGATGCTAACTGTGCTGAAGTAATTCTCGGAAATCAAGGTGCACAGATTACAAGGGGACGGGCTATTTATAGCCGTCGTCCCGTGACTCCCATTAACCAATACGGAAAGGCGCATTGAATCATGCCGATTCGATGCGCGCATCGAATTTTCCCGATTCGATGCGATAATGGACCGGCCTAGTAAAGAAGTATTGGGCCAATCTTAAATCACACCCATCATATAGTTCCCCCAGTTTGGGAGACGATGTCGATGGGGAGATCGTTTTCCAAACTTAAAGAACAATATTATATGCATTTTGCCAAATTTTTCACTGGTTTGGAATATTCTTAATCATATGTTTTTTCGGAGCAGATCCCAATAATTATGCGAAAATGAATTAAAACGCATCAAACAACATATGTTCGATGCGTCAGATAGATCGCATCGAATGAAGTGCATTCGATGCGCTCGTTCGATGCGATTAGTGAATTGGGCCTGGTGGGCCTTCCGCCCCCTATATAATGACAGGGGTACCGTGAGGAGGTCATTCTGCTCCTCTCGCATCCCGCTACCCCAGGTAAAGCGCGTCGAATTTTGAGCATTCGATGCGATCCGCATCGAACAACACTGATTCGATGCGATCTGCATCGAATCGTGAGTGTTCGATGCGGTTCATATATAATTTTTAGTTTTTGCCCCGATCATTTAATGTGTATCTGGGCTTATTTAACTTGTTATTTTGTTCTGCTCAGGATAAATTAATCAAGCAAAAGTTTCTCTTCCGGACATTCATTTAAGGTAAAAAACTTGTCCTTATTTAGTTAGATTTTTCTTAGCAGAAATTTCCTTTTCATGCATGTTTAAGAGAGAAATGAGAACCGAGAGTGACGTGTTTGCCATTAGTCAGACTGCATTCTTAATTTATTTTCAGTTCGTTCTCGACAAAGATGGTGAGCAGTGAGTCTACTTCTGGGAGTGAATCGAGTACTGGCTCGAGCTCCAGTTCCATTAATATGGGGAATCCAACTAATGCTCCCGCGGGATTGAGCCCAGTCGAAGTAAATGAATTGGAGTTAATAGATATTGAAAAACTTGGTTCACCTGCGGGTAGCAATGCCGATGCAAACATTGAACAACCAGCACCGGAATACGAAAGCGATAATTCGCCCGTGTCATCTTGAGGAGACGTGGATAATCGCGCTCCCAGCGAGGGTGAAGAAGACGTGGATTATATCAATAAGGAGTTCAATGATCATGTTGAGGTCCCAGGAATGGCCTATGATCAATATATTTCCCGTCTCCAACATAGTCGTAAAGGGCTTCGTGTAAATTTCGATATACCCGATAAGTATAAGATCGTCCTCCCCGGGCCGAATGATAAGATGCATACCCCGCCGCCCGGGCATATGACTGTGTTTGTTGGTCAACTTCTCAATGGTCTTCGCTTTCCCATCCCTTTTGAGCTTAGAAGGCTTCTTTGGAAGATAGATGTCGTGCCTGCTCAACTTACGCCAAACTCTTATGGTAACTTAATTGGCTTTATCATTGTCATGAAGGCGTTGCGCCAACCACAAAGTCCCAATGAGTTTTATGCGTTGTTCGAAATTGCGAGGCGTGATTCTATCATGTCAAAGCACAAACACATCGCAAGTTCTTGAATGGTGGGGCTACCGGATATGGAAAAGACTGGAAAAGACGATATTTTTATATCGAAGAAAGTTATGAAGGCGAGTTTAGGCAGTACCGCCGAGAATGGTACACTGGGTCAAGAGTAATGACACCGAGCGGCGTTTCTATAACTTCATGGGATTGCGAGTTTATCCCGAATTTAGTTCGAGAACATCAATTTGATGTTAAAAAATTAGTTGAAAATCGAGTCCTCTCGTATCACTTGAGTCTCAGCCGTTGTTTTCCCTTTCTCCAGTTTTTCAATGTTTCTGGCCATTCCATCATGCTCGCCTTGTGAATCATGACCGTCTGAGTGTCTCCTGTCATCTCTATCCTTCCTTCTACGTAATTCCTCTCTTTGGTTTTCTTTCTCATTACGTTCCCTTCTGGAATCATGACTCTCTGATCGTCTCCTATCATCTCGTCTTCTCCGTTCAGTAACGCGTTCTGCCTTCTTTTCCCTTTCTCTTCTCTCAAGATGTCTTCTTGATTTTATAAAATTTACACAAAACATAAGGGTAGTTTGTGCAGTTTCTTTAACATGAGGGGTAGTTTGTATAATTACCCCATACTTTAATAATAGTTTGTGTAATTATCTTGTTTTGATCTTATTTCGTTACGGTAATAGAACACAGTAATACAATACAAATGAAGTATAAATAACCAAAACAATGCTATCCAATTTTATTAACGGACTTGCTTGGTCTGCAACACTTATTACAAGCTTATTAGGCTGAATAAAACAATTACAAGATTAACTGTAACATATCGAATTCTGATTATTCGATGCTGACGTGTCGAATAAGCTCTGTTCGATGCGAAACGTATGACAAGGATTCGATGTTGCTCTAGAGGGTATCGAATTCGATGCGTACTTGAGGTATCGAATTCAATGCTTATTTTACCGTGTCGAATGAAACAGATTCGGTGTCGAATGGAAATTATTCGATCTGATGCGTGTCGAATTCGATGCTGACTGTGCTGAAGTAATTCTCGGAAATTAAGGTTCACAGATTACAAGGGGGCGGGCTATTTATAGCCGTCGTCCCGTGGGTCCCATTAATCAATACGGAAAGGCGCATCGAATCTTCCCAATTCGATGCGATAATGGGCCGGCCCAGTAAAGAAGTATTTGGCCAATCTTAAATCACACCCATCATCTCTCTGATAAGAAACAGTGATCACTTGTCGGATTGTAGTGCAGTTAATAAGATAAATTATATTTTGTTATTTATAAAACCTTACAAGGTGATTAGTTAGTAGAATTGATGTTCTTTCCTATATAATTCAAAAATCAAGCTTTAGTGCTTCTGTACGTATCAAGAGCGATTAACCTCTAAACCAAGACAGACGAATTGCGACCATAAAAAAGCATCCAACGCAACTAGCTTAAGCTGACCTTTCTACTTGTTTGTGGTGATTATTTATTGAGCATAGAATACAACTGTATAAAAATGAATTTAATAATCCAAAATAATGAAATGTTAAGAAATTTGGGACAAAAGTTCTCCAAATCTGTACCTCTACTGCATGTTGTTGTTATTAGATAGCAATATACATGATGAATAATAGGAGCATATCACCTCGTGTAATCATAAGTCCTGAAAAAGTTGAAAGAAAGAGATTAAGTTCTGAAAGCTCGTCACCAGCAAACTGCAACAAACTACATCATCAGAGCAAGAGTAAATTGCAAAACCATCAGTTTGTTATTCTTAATTAGTCGCAATTCACATTAGCATGCTCATATTAGCCTACATGTGCCCAAACTAATAGCAACACTCAAGTTTTCAAAATAGACATTCTCTCTGGCAATTGCGAGCAGTGGTTTTCATATTAGAGAAGGAAGGATTGTTGTTTGGCCACTCCTAGCAACACGCAATTGAAAGGAATTCACGTTTGTACCTTTTTTTTAAAAATGATCAAAGAGCCAACGATCGGAAACCCAAAATCCAACGGCGGCAGCGGCGTCGAAATTATTTTCCGGCGACCCTTCTTTTTCTTCCGTGATAATCTGATTCTTTTTTTTCTTTTTTTTTCTTTTTCGAATTTTTGGATGGTAAGATTCCATCTTACCCTAATTTGGGATTTGATTATCTCACAAGATTTGGAGAGAAAATCTTGCGAGAATGATTTGGCGGAAGAATAAAAAAGGGAAAGAAAATTAGAGAGCCAATATTTCAAATCCTAATTATTTACATGTGGCAATCATCTAAGGGTTGTAGGAGGAGATGAAGGTTGTTATGTAGGAGGTGATCCGGCTTAAGAAAACTAGAAAGTTGGAAATTCCCGCAAAATGGCAACGGAAGATTGTGTAGCTTATGTGACAACGAGAAGTTTCGTTGCCAGCTCACACTCTTTGCCGAAGGGCATATGAGTTTCGTTGTCGATATTGGCAACAAAAGGTAACCTATGCTGCAAACGTGGGGTGAATTGTAAATACTACGTTGCTTGTGATAGAAATGTAAGTGGGTGAATGTAATTTTCCAATATTAGGGGTAGAACTGTAGTTATTTTAATGTATTGAGGTAGAACTGTAAATTGCAAATTTATATGTAAAAATGTGACTATGGCATATTTAGGGGTAAAAATGTGTAAGTAAGATAATTAAAGTGTGAAAGTAGTCATCTAATGTTAAGGGTAAAACCATAATTATTTTGATAAAGGGGTCGAATGGGAAATTCTACGTAATTTGGGGGTTACAAAGGTAACTCTAAAATTATTTAAAGCGTTGAAATGTAATTACACCATAATCTAGAGGTGAAAATATAAACATCATTTAATTTGTGTGAATTATGCTTAAGGCTCCACTTTTGGGGATAGATACAGATCCAATACCACATCTCCAATGGTAGATTGTCTATCACCAAATGACAATTTTGAGCATTGAAGTCCTTCTAGTTACTAAACCAGGTTCATCAACACTCGATTTCAAAGCATTTAGTAATGTTCCCTCGTCTATTTTCTTTTCCAAAATATAAGTTTGTGCTTGCTTGATCTGGTGCTAATATGTTACATTTCTCAATAACTTTATGAATAGATATGGGGGCTGTTTTTCTTGTTATCTTGTCACTGCCTTATTTTACAAATATTAATAAGTAGTTTGGCTATATGTTTTAAAAATAACTGGTTAATTTTGGTGGTTTCTTTCTTGAAGGAAACATTAGATTGTGATAACTTCGATTTGGAGTTGATTGTGAGATTTGATTGTTCTGATGTGTTTCTTTGAACTGAAGTTAGATTTAGTCATTGGATATGCTTATATTTCATGCATAAAGTATTTGTATCATTATATATTTTATTTCGTATTTTTATTGGAACTAATTTGCAACTAGAGGCCTGAATTTAGACAAGAGAGTGACAATGTAATTTTTCTATAACTTATGCGTGTGGTTTCTTTTTTGTGTCAGTTCTGTCCAACTTATTCTACTCTTAACGTGGAAGAAGTTGCACTTAAGCCAGGCAAGATTCGACTATGAAAGGGTACCCTTATTGATAAGGAAGAGAAATATGCGCGTCCTGACGCTGAAATTGCACATGTAAGATGCTTATGGTTTATTTCACGTAATGTTAGAGTTTATCATAGTTTAGTAAAGTAATTATTGTGTAAAATTGTTACAGGCTAAATGGTAGAATACAAGGAAACACCCTCACCAGAAGGTGAAATTCCAATGTCTGAAGATCAATTTTAGAAAAGATATTCGGGCATCGATTTGCATATCATAAAGGTACAGGACGTGGGGTTGTGGTACCTCGTTGAGCGGCATTTTCTTCAAGCTCGTTGCATGATTCAGAATTGAATGATAAATTATCAGAGACTTAAAAGTGAACTCTAAAGTGCAAAGAAAAAATCGATATGCAGAATTACAAGATCAAAAGGAAACTATGGAAGCTCTAGCTACTAGAGTTCTTGCTAAAAGAAATGGGGGAGGTGGAAAACCATGTGCTGGAGTGCATTAGCATGGACTGGGACTTTTAAGGTATGAATATTCTTTTGTTGGTTCACTTTAGAACTTATTGTTTGTTTATTTTTAATAGAAGCAAATGTTATTCCTTTTAGCTTTCAATAGCTCTAGTTGGAGATAAGTTGCAATGGAGTTCAATGGATGTTTGTTTAATCTGTGTGTATTCTCAAATTGCTTGGGCTGGAATATGAAATATGGCATAAGTGTGAGATCCATGACTTTGCATATAAAACATAATTGAAATTGTGGGATTCCACTTGCATTTGGTTCTTGATTTGAGGTTTTCTTTTGTATTTTATAAAAGGGTTCCATATTTCTCATTGTTGTAATTTTGAGTAGTTAAATTTAGGGGTAATTACATTAAACCCCTCATCGTATGCTCCATTTCTGAGTTAACCCCCTTAACATTGTTTTGACTCAGTCACCCCCCTATCGTTTGTCAAAATCATCACTTTGCCCCAAGTCAACTTTTTTGCACTTTTTCAGGGGTATTTTCGTCAAATGTTCAAAATTTTAATATTTGTTTTAAAAAAATGTAAAATTTATTAATCGACAAATATATTTCCGAATTTTTTTTTTCGCCAAATATTTTTTTTTCGAACAAATTTTTATTTTCGGCAAATAATTTTTTTTCGAACAAATTTTTTTTTTCCGACAAATTATTTTTTTTCGACAACATTTTTTTTTCGACAAATTATTTTTCAACATAATTTTTTTTCGGAAAAAATTTGTTGAAAAAAAATATTGCCGAAAAAAAAATTTCTGAAAAAAAAATTTTGCCGAAAAAAAAATTTGTTCGAAAAAAAAATATTTGTCGAAAAAAAAAATCGAAAATAAATTTGGTTGAAATTTTTTTTTTGGCGAAAATTAATATTTGTCGATTAATAAATTTTATATTTTTTAAAACAAATAATAAATTTTTTAACATTTGACGAAAATACCCCTGAAAAAAGTGCAAAAAGTTGACTTGGGGCAAAGTGATGATTTTGGCAAACGATGGGGGGTTGACTGAGTCAAAACAAAGTTAAGGGGGTTGACTCAGAAATGAACCATACGATAGGGGGTTTAATGTAATTACCCCTTAAATTTATTGCAAGAATACACCCTTTTATATACGGTCATGTTATTTACATTAATTTCTTACTAGATTGGCTTACTCCAATCCATTATGTATATGTTTTTAGCATTGATTTCCTACTAGATTATAACTTAATTCAATCATTTGTTATGTTTATACAGGCATGTCTTAAAAGTGTTGAAGATAGAGTGTCTAAGGACATGAAGAGAGGGCTTGAAGGGAGGTGATTTAAGTTGATGGTGGGTCTAAAACTGGTGTTAGATGTATTTGTTATTTCCTATAGTGCGAAACCTTTGACATGTTAATTTGGATTAGATATGCTCTGGACGAAAATTCATTATGTAATGAGAGGGTAAAAAGCATTTTGCACCCCTAAAATAGTCAATTTTGACACTTTGCACCCCTAAAATGAAATGACACAACTTTGCACCCCTAAAATGTATTTGTTGACACATTGCACCCCCTTAGTGTGTGTATGTGTTTTTACAGGGGCAAAAAAGAAATTTTACATATTTAAAAAAAAAACAAAAAAAATCAGAAATTAAAAACTCAAAAATGTGTATAAGGCAAAAATAATATACGGAAAAAAGACAAAATTAGAAAATTAAAATGTCAAACCACCACCACCACCGTAGCTGCGCCATCGCCACCGCCGCCGAGTAAAGCGGCGCCGCACGCCACCACGTCCTTTACGTTGCCCACGATTGTAGCTGCTACGTCGGGCAATGAACGACGCGCCTCCTCCATCACCACCATCTCTGCCACCTCCGTGACACCACCCACAAAAATCTCGATTCCATTAATCACTCAACAAGAACAAAAAAGAAATTGTCTAAAAAGCTGAAGCTGATTAACGATTCCATTTTAACACAAAAGCTGAAAGCTTTTGTGTTATATTTCTTTTCCATATCTTCGAGCTCACTATAGAGTAAAATCAGTTATAGTAGTTGTACAACAATGGCGGCCACACCTCGAGGAGGCGAATCCGACGGCGACACATTCTCTTCCACTATCGAATTCGGCAAACCAGAAGCCGTCGAAGAGGTCCGCAAACTCACCGACGTCGGCGCAATGACGCGCCTCCTCCACCAGTGCATCGCCTACCAAAGCGCTGTAGATCTCGACTTCGAATCGCCAGCTCACTAATCTCCACAAATCCGCCGAAGTCCTCGACATCGTCAACGTCGATCCCTCTTCACCAAATCAGACAATTTCTCACATTTAAAGACAAACGGTGATGTTCAAACATCTCTTTGGGTTGAACACCAGTGCCGCTACCACTCCCCTGCTACTGCGCCATTTCTTATGAAAAACACTGACAGAGTAATATTTCCAATGCAATTGAGATTCTGGGCGTTTTAGAGTGAAAGCGGCGGCGTTCGAGAGGCGGTTGGGAGTATTAGGGGATAAAGCGAGTTTAAGGGGGCAGCAATCGCGACGGCGACGGCCATTGTGGTGCGCCGCGGTGAGTGTTGGTGTGGTGGTATCAGTTATCAGTAGGTAGTGGAGAATTGAGGATGAATTACTGCTGCCATTGTTGAAGCTTCGGTTTGTTTACAGCCACAAGAGAATCGAGATTGTTGTGGGTGGTGTCGCGGCGTAAAGGACGTGGTGGCGTGTGGCGTTGCATAACTATGCGGCGGTGGCGATGGCGCAACTACGGTGGTGGTGGTGGTTGTTTAATTTTTGAGTTTTTTTGTTTTATTTTTTTAAATTTAAATATTGAAAATACCTTTTTTGCCCCTGTAGAAATACCTACACACACTAAGGGGGTGCAATGTGTCAACAAATCCATTTTAGGGGTGCAAAGTGGTGTCATTTCATTTTAGGGGTGCAAAGTGTCAAAATGGACCATTTTAGGGGTGCAAAATGCTTTTTACCCGTAATGAGATGATTACTGTTCATCCAAATGGTAATGTTTTAGTAGATTGAATGATTTTAATGAACTTTTACCTACTATAGTTGATTGGTTAGAGTTATGTGTATATTTGTATGAACTTAGTAATATGAGCTTATGACAAGAAACAAATTAGACAAAGAAAAAAGAAAAAAAATGATTGAGGCTGATGTGACGAGAATTCAATATCTATTGTGACAAACAGTTTCGTCACACTAAGTCACTTCATTATTGGTGTATTATGAGGCATTATTTTGGCATGATACCATTTGTAAAAATTAGTTTGTCGTGACGAAAATATGCTCTTATGGCGAAAAAGTAGTCATAAAGTGACGAAAATTTTGTCGCAATAGATTAAGCTGTGGTGACAAAAGTGAGTTTTGTCACAAGCTGTAGTGACAAAGGAGTTTTTCGTCACTTAAATACTATTGTGACGGGGCTTATATGACGAAGCACGTGGAGCAAGTTTGCGTCGCAACAAACTTGTTGGGACGATTTATTAGCTTCTAGAGACGAAATCATTTGTCAAATTAGGTGATTTTTTTTTGTGGTGAAACCCATTTGTAAAGTTTTGGTTTTTAAAAAGTTTATGTGTACTTTTTAGGATCTGTTTTGATTACTTTTTTTTTTTGTAAAGTATGACTTTTTTAAGGAATGTTTGTGTTTGGGGACCATTTTGTTGATCTGATAGACTTTAAATATTCAAATTTTTAAGGATCCGAAATAGTTTACCTCAACTTTGTGATCCCAAATGAGTTACAATCGTATGTGAATGTGTGAAGTGTGTTATTTTATGCATTTGGTTGGATTCTAAACCACTTTTGGGACCATCTTGTTGCCACTAACTCCAAAGAGTTGTTTCCATGAGAATGTGCCTCCTCACCAGACAAATATGTGGTCCCTTTTGCATTAAATTATTGTTCTTGATGTTAAAAAAATTGATGTATGATGATATATGTGGTCCCTTTTTATTATAATATCTGTCTAGTATTCATGATTATGTTTTCATGTACTATATAATGGATGATGCACTGAACAAGGTAATGCAAAACTAATATTATTTTCTTTTAGTGTTTAGTGAAGACTCATATGACTGATTAATCTATTTAATGTTGATATGTAGGTCAAGAAGTACATGTTGCGCAGAGGCAGATTACTTGACAAAGTAGTTGCTAGAGTGCTCAAGAAATGAAGACCCATGAACAGATATAAGTCTGGTTTTTGTTAGAAATATGTAAGGCATAATGCCCAAATATTTTGTGCAAGTGCGAACATGAAACTTTATTTTGTGTTAAATATGTAAGGCATTTTGCCCTAATATTTTGACTTAGTATGATCAACTTAGTGGAGGCATGCAAAAGAGGTTACCTGCATAATTTTTGCATAATTTGATTAAGAGATGTTGATTTTTTCCATAAACGTGATTATTGTTACTATTAAATACACACGGCCAAAATAAACGAAATTAACAATAATCAAAAAAACCAAAATGAGTAAACGAAAATACTTCATCTCAGCACAATACTTTAGGGGGCAACGTGCTCATAATATAAAAGGTTGGGGGGGGGGGGGCACACCGTTAATATTCAAATAGGTCAAGGGGGCACATCGCTCATATATTCAAATAGGTTAAGGGAGCACGTCGCTCATATATGATAGGTTGAGGGGATAAAACGCACACAAATAGGTTATATAATAGGTCAGGGGGCAACGTGCTCATATTACAATAGGTTGGGGGCCAAGTCGCTCATTATCTAATAGGTTGAGGGGAACATCAATACAAATAATTCTCCCATAATTTCGGACGAAAATGTCCTTCTGACATCCACGTGCGCCGTGCGAGAAGGGAATATTCCGTCAGATTTTCGCCGAAAACCGCCGCTGGGGCAAATCGAACAGACACCCTATAGTTTAAGAACCAAAGTGGTGATTAAATTAGTTTAAGGGGCATCGCGCAAAAGTGGCAATAGGTTGGGGGGTTTGATGTTTTTATCCCAATAAGTTTTACGCCATGCATGACTATATCGATAAGCAAGGCTTTTATTTTTTTTTTTTATTTTTGGATTACAATTTTATCAAACATATATCTATTATAATAAAGATTTATAAATTGTGTTAGAACTCTTTTAAAGTTGTTTGAAATTAACTAAATACATCATAAAACTAATCTATACTATGTTTATGTTTTTATAGATCTAGAACTAATTAATATTCTTAAGAAAGATGATAAAGAAAGGGGGGGGGAGTCTACTGCCCCAGTCCCAACACAGATTCGCCCCTAGACGAGCGTATTGACCTCAGAAAGAGCAATAGCAGAAGACCGTGGAAAAATAGTGGAACTAGCGCAACAAGAGGCCACACAGTACTAGCAGCAAAACCACATGGTATTCATTTTAATTTGTGGGAGTATGATTCGAGGGCAGTCATAATTGTGTACTTTCAACACTTAGCTTATTAAATATTATAACTGGTATGTTTGTAAGTTTTTTTTTTTTTTTTTTGATGACGTGGGAACCCTCAGCCACTACCCTTCGAGTGCGCACCGGGTAAACCCACGGGTCGACGAAATAGCCTGCAAACCTCGCCAACCAGTTGGGGATCAACACTAGGCTAACCATGTGTGACAGGCCCAGACCCAGAAGGCTGGACTCAATTCGCTCCCAATGGGAATCGAACCTGAGACCTAGGAGAGGCATCCCCTCCTTCTTAACCAACTGAGCCACCCACAAGGGGTATGTTTGTAAGTTTTTTAGTTATTCATTTCTCAGCCAAATGTTGTGTAAGTGTTGTCGAGGTCGGGACTTAACGTTTTTAGGATAGCTCCATAATTCCCAACTCTTGAGGTTAATCACGCCAATATATTTCCTTGAACCTTCAAGTTGATGTAGCATTTTCTAGAAAAGTATAATAAGGCCTAAGAGTTTCTTAATTAAGTTGGTTATTGGTGGAAAAAACCGTGGATCAATGCGACGGTACTCGTCCATTGAGCTGGTTCACTTGAATAAATTGAGAACTTGGTAATTTTTCGAAGGCAACATGCAACATCTTTGTGAATCAAGTGTTCTTTTGGGCTCAGAGTTGTTCTTCTTTCGTTCCTCATGAAATACTTCACATAGGGACAAACTCACTTCATATATCACAATCATGCCCATAAATTTTTAAAAAAAAATGACCAATACATTCATAATCCGCTTGATATCAGCATTTTCAGGATTTTTTTTTTCAAAATTGGTCCGTTATTGTGGTCTCATTACAAAAATAGTCATTTATTGAGTCATAGCCTAATTTTGGTCATTTATCGCGTTTTTTGGTTTAATTTTGGTCCTATTTTGACCAATTTGGGGATTTTGACAAATTTTGACCAATTTAAGGCAATTTTGACCAATTTTGACCCTCTTTTCTTTTTTTCTTTTGTACATTTGCACCCCAAAATAAATTGCACTTTGCACCCAAAACATATATATATATATATATATATATACACAATTTTTTTTAATATCTTTAACAATTTATAAAAGTTATAAAAATTATAAAAAATAAAAAAAATACATTTTAAAAAAATGAATTCATCATTCATCATATATATATATATATACACAATTTTTTTATATCTTTAACCATTTACAAAAGTTATAAAAATTATAACAAAAAAATTAATTCATCATCTAAAT